>CM060688.1:134672221-135974721 GCA_030686995.1 Artemisia argyi
ATGAATGCACATGCACATGATACCAATACCACTCGTAATTTGGAAATACTAGTTATCGTCATAGTAAAATAGTTTCCATACTTAGGAAAAATAAGTCCATATATAGAAATATATACTTGTCATATAAACTCGTACGAAAAAGTTTGCGTTATAATTCATGTATCGAAACCTTTGAATAATATCGTTAAGTCGTAAAAATGTTCCCTCCGGTTGTACATTTTCGTTTGTTAAGAAAATAGTCATTAGTAACGTTGCTAGGAAAATATACCATTTAGTACGTACGTTATTATTTTTATTTGTGACTATATATATATATATAGTTTTGACGATGTTAAAACGGGTATAACTCGGTCGTTTTAGGCTCGTTTTCCTTGTTCTTTATGTCCACGGATTCGTTTTTGTGTATACTAGTATATTTTTGATAACTCGGCTCCTCTAGGTTACGTTCAATACCTCTTTTTACCCATTGAAATCTGCCAAACAGCAAGCAGTTTTTACCAAAAATAGTTTTCGTCGTTAAATTTGCAAAAATCATAACTCCTTCGTTATAAACTCGTTTTAATCCGTTCTTTCGCCTAAAGTTTCGTTTTTGAAAGTATTTTCTAAATCTTTGGTCAAAAATTAGCCATCAACCACTGATTTTCCCACGAAATAGAAATAGGGACAGTAGGTATTTCAAGTGTTTCAAAAACCATTTCTAAGGTTCTAATCTAGTTCCATCTTCATCCAAACCACTTTCAAACACCACAAAACTAATCTAATCCTACCATACACCTTCTTAGGGTGTCATGGGTTCCTAATCATCAAAACCAAGTAGATCTAACAAGGATCTAACCAAAAATCACTTCCAGGGCTTGTATGATCAAAAGTTTACAAAAATAAAGTGGTATAAGTTAATGCATGTATGAGATCTTGTAAGAAAAGTATATAATCACAGAAATAACTTGTAAAAATTATGAAATGGGTTTTGTTAACTTACTTGAAATATTGGTGAGCTTATGGAGATGAGAACCTATGAAACCTTGGGTTTTTATTTCAAAACCTTAGAAAGGAGTACTAATGGGACTTGTTTATGCAAAAATCTTGAAAAATCAATGGTGGATCCTTCTTGTTTGTGTCTTGGCCGTGTACCATGAGAGGAGAGGAAGGAGAGAACAACTTAGCTAGTTTGTGTGAAAAATGAGGTGAATTATTGAAGTTGTGGAACAAATATCTAATTGTGATGGCATGTTTGTAATTAATGGGTCAAGAATGGTCAAAGGGGGGACAAGGAGGGGGGGGGGGCTGACGTGAAACAAGGAGGGGAGGGGAGAAGTTGAGGCTAATTAAGGCTTATGTCTCCAAGTGCATGCATTTGTTAGATATTTTGTGTATTAGGTGTTACCGGGTACCGAGTTAACTAAAAATAAATTTTAACGGAGTTAACCGGGTCATAATAAAGTTATAAAAATTATAAAAATAGGTTGGGTAAAATTATTGGGTGTTTAGATAATTATAGTTTAATTTCTACGAAAACCGTCAAAGTTTTAGTAAACTTAAGTTAATAATTAGAATAAATATCCAAAATACCGGGTAAATTAATATTATAATTTTTATATTATAAAAATGAATATAAAAATATATTGGGATCATAATCGGGAATGTTGGACGTGTTAGTCACATTTATAATTCGCGTATTAGTGTTTATTTAAAATAAACATACGTAAATCGTTAATTGTACCAAAAGTATAAATTTAGTTATCCTACGAGTGGAATAGTATGCAAGTGCCCTAATGATGATATGCGGACTATTCCTAGTCCGTATGAAATGTCCCTGATAATAATGTATGAATTCGCTCCTAAACCAATACGGTTACGCGAATTTGAACACTCGTAAACTAAATTTATGATGATATGAGTAATGCACGTGAATAGTGGTTTCCTCTCGGAAATGAATAGTGTCAAGTGAATAGTAAAATTTCTGAATGCTTCTCGGAATGTCAAATTGACCTCAAAAATGATGAATAGTAAAACGATGAATAGTAAATGATGAATAGTAACTTGTCGAGGTTTGGAAAATTGACCTAAAATTACGGGTTGTGACAGTCTCTACCCCTTAAGGGAACTTCGTCCCGAAGTTCAACTCATTCATTCCACATATGTGCCTAGGGGTCTGATTCGACAATGTAAGTTTTCCCAGCTTACTATAATTGCTTACACTAACCAAATCATCTACTATCAATATAACTAAGGTTAATGATGCTAGGTCTCAGATTAGTCGGTGTTGTGTATAAGTTCTATACTAAGACTTAAATGCTACGAAAATAATATAGTTGTTCAAGAGAATGTACCCGTTATGCTATCTTGGACATGTTGGGTGATAGGATTCCCTAGGAAGTAAGCTCTGCCACGCGCAGGTGGAATCTCAACGGTCTCATCTTTTGGCCCTTCAATTGCTGCTGCTAAGTTTGGACGATTGCTTCCTAGGTTAAGATTCCTATTCAACTTAGGACAATTATAACGGAAATGGTTTGGGCTGTTGCACTCATAACATGTCTTTTGGTTGTTTCCTATATTGCCCGCGCTCATCGATGCTCCACACCTATTTGCAAAATGACCCAACTGTTTGCACTTTGTACACACTCGGCATGGCTCAGACCTCTGATGATGATAAGCACATTTAGTACACTTAGGATGCTGGCCTAAATACTCTCTCTGACCAGAACTAGTCACCGCAAAGGTCCTTGCCCTTTTGTTGTCAGCTATCGCGCCTATCTGCTTGTTCGACTCGCTTGTTACCTTCCTCTTATCACTGTTCCCCAAGCTTCCATTTCTAATCATCTCATCTGTCAGAGTTCCTGCTCTCAATATTGCACTCTGAATCGTAGAAGGCTCAGTTGCTTTCACAGTCCCGCGAATTTCTGGGACAAGACCATATATGTACCTCTCGATCCTCTTGGACTCAGGGGTAACTAGGTGTGGAACTAGTCTAGCTAATTCATGGAATCGATCTGTATAGGCTGCATGTCCAGCCCCTATCATAGAGTGATGATAAAGTTCATCCTCCAGCTTCTGCATTTCATTGTCCGGGCAGTATTCCTCCTTCAGTAATGCCTTAAAATCATCCCATGTCATACCTACCACTGCCTCTCTACCCCTAGCTTGAACCTGCGTATTCCACCATGTCAATGCCTTTCCTGACAGCAAGCATGCGGAGTACTTCACCATTTGATGTGCTGCACAGTCACTAATGTCGATCACCGACTCCATCTTTTCAATCCATCGAGTATACACTAACGCGCCTCCTACACCATCGAATTCAATTGGCTTACATGACGTAAATTCCTTATACGTACATCCAGTCCTAATGTTATTGTTGCCATTACCATTCTGGCCTATACCATTGGTGTTGTTAATTCCGCTTTCGTGATTTGCCAAGTTATTCATATGATCTCCAACTTGAGTGACAATAGTGGGGAGAAAGTTTTCAAGTTGTCAAGCGATGATGGCTTCAAAATCAGTATTTCCACTGTTGTTGTTATCATTGTTTTCAACGCCGTGACCACCTCCTCTACCTCCACGTCCACCAGTTCTTCCACCATCGTTACTTGGGTTACTAGTATCATGAGCAGCTCCTCTACCTCCTCTACCTCCACGTCCACCAGTCCTTCCACCCCTTGGTGTTGCGCCTCCTCGACCAGAGCTACGAGTCACTCTCCTTGGTGCCATGATTTCCTGAGAGGAAGGACATTTAGTGAACGTCAGAGTTGAGGGAAAACCGTTGATTAACCAAAGTCTATACTTAACATCCTCATATATAATATCGTGCCACCAATTGTCTCCTAAGTCGTGCCAACACCGATCTACATATGCATAGTCATATGTCCACGTGTGTCGTGAAGCACTTATAATTATGTTGGCCACCACAATTATAAATGTTTCCTTTCACAGGTGTACATATCACCAGGCACACATATCTCAGTGGTAGACATTGCTTAAATGGGTATCTAGGGAATGTCACGCTCAGTACGAAGGAACAAAGGATTCTCCCTTAAGTGCTAAAGTCACTGGGTAGTCTAGTTTCTAACGGCTTCTAAAGAGTATCATTAAGAGAACTCCCATCCTCGGGCAAATCATCAAATCTCTACAGCTAAGTAATAACCTTCATTTAACTTAGTCTCATGTCTCATCAAACAAGAACTGTCACAAGATTAAGTTAAATGATCAGTTATTACCGAGCTCCATATTTCTGATAACTTGCCTAGATTTTGGGACTTCCCCATCGGTACCACAAAATATCTAATAGCGTAGGTCTAAGAAAATTATCAGCAAGCGTACGTGTATGAAAAAAATGCAAGGCGATAGGGAGGAGAGTCTAAATGTATGTAGTTATAGTCTAGACTCTAAAAACAACCTAGTTCTCTATAACCAAGGCTCTTATACCAATCTGTAACACCCCCAAAATACCGCAGCGGAAGACTGTGTTATAGGGATGCTACTTCAGGGCACAAAGTACAAGATATAGAAAACGAACTCTAATTGAGACGTTTTTAAAAAAAATTACCATTCGAATAGATAAAAGTCATAGTTTACAAACCAAAAGATCCCAAATTAATAGTACATAAGTTTTTAAAAGTATCGAATGGTAAAAGATAAAAGCGAAAGTCTTCAAAATGCATGCCCTAAGACTCTCCGCTCCACAAACCTATTATCGCCTTTCTAACCTGAGATAAACATGCTTAAAAGTGTCAACACAAAGGTTGGTGAGTTCATAGAGTTGTTTAACAAATAAAGTATATAGAAAAATGATCACACAACAAAGGCGTCCTAAATCCACTCAGTTGCACGTCCCGTCATAAGAGACTTGCAACTTGTGTGTTCACAACCCACTGCTACAATATATAGTTTCTCAGGATTATATTCACCCAAGGTCAAGCATAGACACAAAGGCGGGGAACCACCATCCCAAATAGTACCTGTCACCCAACGTCGCATCTGTTTTGGACTTGGGTGGGGGGTGTTTCCCCATAATAGTACTATCAATACCTCTCCTTTGACAGATTACTGGGTGCCGTTTCCCAAAGCATAAAAGTTTAAACGTTTCAAGTATCAAGTAAGTATAACACAGTTAAGTATAACACAATCACGTATGTATAAAATCAAGTATAAGTGTTATCAAGTATAAAAGTAATCAAGTATAAATGTTTTAAATATTTGTACAAGTGAAAACAAGTAGTTGAGCATGTATCTCCCCCAAAGAGTTAAAACAAGTGTAAAGAGTAAAAGTGGGGCTATGACTCACCTGGAGTGAAGATACAAATATGCGTAATGATAAGGGCAACAAGGAGCGAACACTATCCGCAACCTAAAATGAAAGATAGTGATCTAATTTAGATCATGTCGTGATGTAATGAATGCACATGCACATGATACCAATACCACTCGTAATTTGGAAATACTAGTTATCGTCATAGTAAAATAGTTTCCATACTTAGGAAAAATAAGTCCATATATAGAAATATATACTTGTCATATAAACTCGTACGAAAAAGTTTGCGTTATAATTCATGTATCGAAACCTTTGAATAATATCGTTAAGTCGTAAAAATGTTCCCTCCGGTTGTACATTTTCGTTTGTTAAGAAAATAGTCATTAGTAACGTTGCTAGGAAAATATACCATTTAGTACGTACGTTATTATTTTTATTTGTGACTATATATATATATATAGTTTTGACGATGTTAAAACGGGTATAACTCGGTCGTTTTAGGCTCGTTTTCCTTGTTCTTTATGTCCACGGATTCGTTTTTGTGTATACTAGTATATTTTTGATAACTTGGCTCCTCTAGGTTACGTTCAATACCTCTTTTTACCCATTGAAATCTGCCAAACAGCAAGCAGTTTTTACCAAAAATAGTTTTCGTCGTTAAATTTGCAAAAATCATAACTCCTTCGTTATAAACTCGTTTTAATCCGTTCTTTCGCCTAAAGTTTCGTTTTTGAAAGTATTTTCTAAATCTTTGGTCAAAAATTAGCCATCAACCACTGATTTTCCCACGAAATAGAAATAGGGACAGTAGGTATTTCAAGTGTTTCAAAAACCATTTCTAAGGTTCTAATCTAGTTCCATCTTCATCCAAACCACTTTCAAACACCACAAAACTAATCTAATCCTACCATACACCTTCTTAGGGTGTCATGGGTTCCTAATCATCAAAACCAAGTAGATCTAACAAGGATCTAACCAAAAATCACTTCTAGGGCTTGTATGATCAAAAGTTTACAAAAATAAAGTGGTATAAGTTAATGCATGTATGAGATCTTGTAAGAAAAGTATATAATCATAGAAATAACTTGTAAAAATTATGAAATGGGTTTTGTTAACTTACTTGAAATATTGGTGAGCTTATGGAGATGAGAACCTATGAAACCTTGGGTTTTTATTTCAAAACCTTAGAAAGGAGTACTAATGGGACTTGTTTATGCAAAAATCTTGAAAAATCAATGGTGGATCCTTCTTGTTTGTGTCTTGGCCGTGTACCATGAGAGGAGAGGAAGGAGAGAACAACTTAGCTAGTTTGTGTGAAAAATGAGGTGAATTATTGAAGTTGTGGAACAAATATCTAATTGTGATGGCATGTTTGTAATTAATGGGTCAAGAATGGTCAAAGGGGGGACAAGGAGGGGGGGGGGGCTAACGTGAAACAAGGAGGGGAGGGGAGAAGTTGAGGCTAATTAAGGCTTATGTCTCCAAGTGCATGCATTTGTTAGATATTTTGTGTATTAGGTGTTACCGGGTACCGAGTTAACTAAAAATAAATTTTAACGGAGTTAACCGGGTCATAATAAAGTTATAAAAATTATAAAAATAGGTTGGGTAAAATTATTGGGTGTTTAGATAATTATAGTTTAATTTCTACGAAAACCGTCAAAGTTTTAGTAAACTTAAGTTAATAATTAGAATAAATATCCAAAATACCGGGTAAATTAATATTATAATTTTTATATTATAAAAATGAATATAAAAATATATTGGGATCATAATCGGGAATGTTGGACATGTTAGTCACATTTATAATTCGCGTATTAGTGTTTATTTAAAATAAACATACGTAAATCGTTAATTGTACCAAAAGTATAAATTTAGTTATCCTACGAGTGGAATAGTATGCAAGTGCCCTAATGATGATATGCGGACTATTCCTAGTCCGTATGAAATGTCCCTGATAATAATGTATGAAT
The DNA here is from genome assembly GCA_030686995.1 of Artemisia argyi. Lineage (NCBI taxonomy): Eukaryota > Viridiplantae > Streptophyta > Magnoliopsida > Asterales > Asteraceae > Artemisia > Artemisia argyi. The sequence continues at coordinate 134,679,443 of CM060688.1, forward strand.
TCGCTCCTAAACCAATACGGTTACGCGAATTTGAACACTCGTAAACTAAATTTATGATGATATGAGTAATGCACGTGAATAGTGGTTTCCTCTCGGAAATGAATAGTGTCAAGTGAATAGTAAAATTTCTGAATGCTTCTCGGAATGTCAAATTGACCTAAAAAATGATGAATAGTAAAACGATGAATAGTAAATGATGAATAGTAACTTGTCGAGGTTTGGAAAATTGACCTAAAATTACGGGTTGTGACAATATATATATATATATATATATATATATATATATATATATATATATATATATATATATATATATTATACTAGTGTCAAAGCCCACCCAAAGGGCAGGCATGACTTGTAATTCTACATTTTAATTTAGTAATGTATGTATATGGTGACCTTTTACGGTTATTTTTTATGTTAAATATGGCATGATTTGTAATGTTAAATATTTTATTTTTTTATTGCTCTTAAATGTGTACCATCAGCAACTGTAACCATAACACCAGTGATACAGTAACTATGTTGTAAGAATAAACTTGAACACACTAACCCAAAATAATGCAAGACACTTACCATTTTGGGAAGTAGCAGGTTGTACTGGTGGGGATGGCGCAACGTTGTGAGTATCACTGGCTGCAAGTAAATTAACCATGAGGTATGGCACAAAGGTTAAACCAAATTTTACATCTCCCTTGTGGTTGCAAATATTTTTGTATTAAAAACAACACAAATACTTACCACCGTTTATTGCGAAACTTGGTAGCGACAAACCGGCTGATGAAGTCCGCTGGAGGTATACAAAGGAAGTTGAATGACCAACCGGAAAGACCATAGCTAATTCAAAATCTAGAATCAACAGCGTGTTTGATGATCCTGCAACAATTAAGAAAACATTTAAGTGCCTAAGGAAAAAAAACGACACGTGTGTGTAAACACATACCACAACCGTGTAGCAACAAAATAAAAATCTAACCTCCAAAACGATTAATGTAGTTCAAGTGAACACCATCAGCTGGGTTTGACGGTGATGGCATAGACGGAAGGTCGACAACAGTCTTTCTCAACTTATTGGCAATGTTGATAGACAACTGGTCTTCGAAAAAAGACGCCCTTCCTCTTTGACGAACATTCTGGAAAATTCATAATGAAATCGCCTTTTTCCGTTGCCACAACATCTAATGCACATACATTTGAGGCTCCCAATTCAGGCCCTCTTGAGGATCATGAAACACCATATGATGAATGAAAGATTGACAGTTAAGTAAATATAACTTTATTAAGTGTTAAGGTTTTGAACATACCGTTGTTGGGCGGTCTCTTGTGAAAACAACTTCCTCCTTTCTAAGAATTTTTCCAGGCAAAGAGACTGCAACACGTGAAGAATAAGATAGAGCATCCATCGAATGTAGCCAAGTATTATAACAGACATTTCCCTATAATGAAAACAGTCTTAGCAGGTTCTGACTTGAAAATGCTAACTCTGATTAGAATAGTACTTGTTTTTCAGCAAGCCATAAGTTATCAAATTGTCTCGTGTTGTCAAGCGTGCATGGCTGTTATTTTCATGTAAAGTGTTGTGACCTGCAACTAAGCTGCTGCAATGACGGTAATCTCATGCTGCAATGTAAAGTCCATTGTGTTTGGTGTCTTTTTGGCTTCAGAAATGTAGAAAAGCCCTTTTGCAATAGAATGAAATTTGAAGTATGGGTGACCCGTGTGCCAAGGCTCCTTGGTTTCACCGGATTTTTCCTTTTACTTTTGACCCATTTCATAAAAACAATCACCTAATCTACAACAAATACCAATTAGTTAATGGGTCCACATTTTACGTGCACCGAAGGGAATAGTCGTTACACGCTTCACAAAAGCCTCATATCATCCAACTTTTACCTGCATAACAACAAATCAAAGAGAAACATAACTTCTATTAATGAATGGGATAAAACCATTTGTGCACTCTACTTTGTAAAACAAAAATACAGATTACTTTCTCATACAATAAACAGTAGTCGAAATATTATGAGAGTTTTTAGACTTTAGATAAAGGTAATACTTATAGACAACTAACACTCACATATTGTACGATACCAAACAGAATAACCAAATAAGGGGGTAGTGATATTAATATTCTTGGCACGTCATATGTAACAAGTCGCATTTTCAGATTAATTACTATTCCCGGAAAATTTCACTATTCACTTTTACTATTCATTTTTTCCAGAAATTTGATTTTTGTTTCGTGGCCTCAAGTGATAAATCATTTCCATGGAAAATTAAAAGTTTGACACTCATTAGATCATTTTCGCGAAAGTTATTAAGGAACTACACGTTTTAGGGTAAAATGTCATTCAAAAATCCTACGCACAATGAAACTCGACCGCGTTAATTTTCCCCGCATCAGAAAAATGTTTAGTACTCTCATGATTAATTAGAGAATTAATCATTACTAAGAAAAATATGACCAAATAAACCTCGGCCGTGAGAAACAGGAATTCTCGTCTTTAAGAACTTTTACTTAGCTGTAACCTTAGCCTATACCTGCACCGTGTTTCTAAGACAATTTGAGTTTTCACATTTTTGGAATAAGTCAACATATTTTTCCCTCCTCCTTTGACCAAAAATCATTCCTTGATTTTTAGGCTTACGATTTTAAGTTTAAAGACATTAAATACCAACCGACACTAGACAGAGCCCAGCCTAGACATTATAAGTCATTTTAAGTCATTAGTATCCTATTAGAAAAGTTACATTTTACTTTTATAAATTTTATGCAACTTTCGTACGTTTTACGTATTACGCGTTTTAGACCCGTGTTTCCAGTTTTAGCAGGGTTTGAGCACCCCAATAGAACCTACCAATCATTTTATATTTTATTATGGAGTATATTGATAAGTTCTAGCATATTTATAAGTTTCATATTTTTAGGATACCCGGTTTTTACGTTTCATGAATTAACAACTTACGGTTAGCATTTTACGGGTCCAAAACTAGTCACATAAGTAGGATAATACCATCAAAAGCCAACACTTCCTCCCCAAGTATTGTGAACCGCCTCTAGGGGGGGGCGGGAATCAGCCCATGTGGCTTAATCTCATGACTCTAGCCCAAGGATTAGAACACATGTTGAACTTGGTCTCCAAGTTTAAGTAAAATATATAATACTTGCGCCTCCTCATCCTAGCTTATATAAATACTCATTCATGACTTAGAAAACTCATTTTCCTTTCTTTCTTCATCACTAAAAATGCCACACCATTAATCCCTAGCACCATGATCCTTTGATCTTTAAACTACAAGTTACACTACAAAGTTCAAGGTCTTAGTATTCTCTACCTAGTTCTTAAGTTTGTTTGGTGATTACATGGTTGAATTAGGAGCTACACAAGGTGATTAGGGGCTGAAGTTAAATGGTTTTCACAAGGTCTATATCAAGGCTAGCAAGGGTTACAAGAGTTGTGGTGAAGGGTTTGCAAGCATAGGTTTAGTGTCCTAGTTTCATACTTGACTTCCTTTCTTTAGAAAGCCAAAAGTTGTAAGAAATCCTATTAAACTTTCTTGCTCAATATCATTTTTATGCTTATTATGTTTCTTTCATGCTATATATGGTCTTTGTATTATGTTCAAGATTTATAAAAACTAGTAAAACAAGTTATGGAAACTATATATTAACTTATGTTATTTAAATGATATAAACACTTACATACTGTTAAAGATGGTTTTTAAAGGAAAACATAGCAATTTGAATCACCTAAAACGAGTACACGAGTCAAAAGTTATGGCCATAAGAAGTTAGCGAAACCAAAACGCCGAAACTGCCAATACCCTACTATTTGCATTCTGACCTCTTTGAAAGTGGCCCTTCTGGTCCAATTCATCAAAAAGTTAAAACACGAAAGTTGTCCGGAATGCTGTTTTTGTTTAGGTTAAAAAAAGCTCGAGCCCTGAAAACGCTTTCCGAGTGATATTTTCTTCAAATTCTTAACATCCCATTTTTAGACCAAAGTCACTATATAATAGTTATAATTTACTAAGACCAAGAGGTCTAATGACCTAAAGCCAAGACCACAACCATGGCTAAAGTCAAGGTTGAGTCTCAAGACCTTGGTAACAATGACCAAGGTCACGGCAAAGCCACGGCTAAAGACCATGTAACTTCTAAAGATCAAAACTTATATATATGTTATCAAATAGTAGGGAGCCTCATGTGAGGAGTTCATTAAGTAAGCCATCGAGATGAGTTGTGGATTTACGAATTAAAGTGTCCTGGCTCCTCGAACGTTTACTCCATGACTTCTGAATTATGTCGGCCCGAACGGTATTAAGAGATATACAAACTATACATGTTTCATAGACCACTTATATTCAAAGACTTACACTATATACTAAGTACTACATCATGAACATTATGCAAGACATATACAGGCAATTCTTCGTATTCTTAGACGTTACTCCAAACCTAAGTCGCAACGTTCTATTATAGGCTGCTCTTAAAGACTTTCACGATTCGACTACCACTATCATTTCTCATTATATAAGCTTAAGGTGAGTCATAGCCCCTACTCTTTTTATACTTGTTTTAACTTTTTGGGGGAGATACATGCTCAACTACTTGCTTACTTGTGCAAATACTCAAAACATTTATACTTGATTATATTATACTTGATTGCATACATACATGACTGTGTTATACTTAATTGCGTTATTCTAATTAGTGGCTAGTAGTTGTCATTGGGAAGTGGCTCCCAGTTATCTTTGGGAAGTGGCTCCCAGTAATCTTTGGGAAGTGGCTCCCAGTAGGTCTTTGGGAAGAGGCTCCCAGCATGTGCATTTTAGTGACTAGCAGTAACCTTTGGGAAGAGGCTCCCAGTATGTGCATTTTAGTCTAAAAGTCTCCCAACATAAATGGAGCAACACTAAGTGCAATTATGTGAACTATTAAGACTATTTGTGTGTTTGACTATAATATGTACTATATTTTAGCAGTGGGTTGTGAACACACAAGTTGCAAGTGTTGTTATGAGCAGGACTTGCAACTGAGTGGATTCACAATGCCTTTGCTGTGTGAACATTCTTTATAGACTTTTCAACTATTTTAAGACAAACTCTATGAACTCACCAACCATTGTGTTGACACTTTAGCATGTTTATCTCAGGTTAGTAAGGCGATAGCTAGTGCGTGGAACTTAGAGTCAAGCTACATATTTTGAAGACTTACGCTTTTATTATTTACCATTCAAAACTTTGTATACGTTTATGTATCATACTTTGGAATCTCATGTTTGTAACTTTGAATTCATTAATCGAATGGTAACTTTTCAAAATGTCTCATTTAGAGTTCGTTTTCTATAACTTGTACTTTGTATTATAAAGTAGCACCCAGTGACACAGTCTTCCGCTGCGGTATTTTGGGGGTGTTACAGATTGGTACCAGTGCCTTGGTTATAGAGAACTAGGTTGCATTTAGTGCCTAGACTATAACTACTATATACGTTAAGACTCTCCTCTTTATTTGCCTTACACACACTACATACACATACGCTTTTTGGTAGTTGTTGGTTTAGTTCCACGCTGTTAGATGATGTGACTTTAGTATTATAAGGAGCCCCAGAGATTAGTCGAGTCATTAAAAACATGGAGCTCAGTAATAACTAATTATTTAACTTGATCTTGTGACAGTTCTTTTTTGATGAGACACAAGATTTGAGTTAAATAATATTATTGCTTAGCTTTAGGGATTTGATGACTTGATTATCTTACTATCGGCCTCAGAAGGCGGATTTTGTGTCGGAAATTCGTAAGTAGGATGATTTAGAATCTCCTTATTTAAATGGATTGGGACGCTTCTTCATTTAAATAAAGAAATTGTAAATCACTGAACCATAAGTTTGTGATCCCTTACTTACATAAATTTGGACGCTTCTTTATGTAAGTAATGAGTTATAAATAAGTGGGCTTAATTGTATCCGATACGACTCCTTAACCAGAACCTTAGACGAATCAGAGTAAACACCACTATATTAGAGATCCTGAATTCTCTTAGACACACCGTAAGTAGTTAACATCAGCTGAACTTCGGGACGAAGTTCTCCTTAAGTGGTAGAGACTGTAACAATTCGCATTTTCAGATTAATTACTATTCCCGGAAAATTTCACAATTCACTTTTACTATTCTTTTTTTCCCGAAATTTGATTTTCGTTTCTTGGCCTCGAGTGATAAATCATTTCCATGGCAAATTAAAATTTTGACACTCATTAGATCATTTTCGCGAAAGTTATTAAGGAACTACACGTTTTAGGGTAAAACGTTATTTAAAAATCCTACGCACAACGAAACTCGACCGCGTTAATTTTCCCCGCATCAGAAAAATGTTTAGTACTCTCATGATTAATTAGAGAATTAATCATGACTAAGAAAAATATGACCAAATAAACCTCGGCCGTGAGAAACAGGAATTCTCGTCTTTAAGCACTTTCACTTAGCCGTAACCTTAGCCTATACCTGCACCGTGTTTCTAAGACAATTTGAGTTTTCACATTTTTGGAATAAGTTAACATATTTTTCCCTCCTCCTTTGACCAAAAATCATTCCTTCATTTTATAAATCATTCCTTGATTTTTAGGCTTACGATTTTAAGTTTAAAGACATTAAATACCAACCGACACTAGACAGAGCCCAGCCTAGACATTATAAGTCATTTTAAGTCATTAGTATCCTATTAGAAAAGTTACATTTTACTTTTCTAAATTTTACGCAACTTTCGTACGTTTTACGTATTACGCGTTTTAGACCCGTGTTTCCAGTTTTAGCAGGGTTTGAGCACCCCAATAGAACCTACCACTCATTTTATATTTTATTATGGTGTATATTGATATGTTCTAGCATATTTATAAGTTTCATATTTTTAGGATACCCGGTTTTTACGTTTCGTGAATTAACAACTTATGGTTAGCATTTTACGGGTCCAAAACTAGTCACATAAGTAGGATAATACCATCAAAAGCCAACACTTCCTCCCCAAGTATTGTGAACCGCCTCTACGGGGGGGGGGGGGGGGGGATCAGCCCATGTGGCTTAATCTCATGACTCTAGCCCTAGGATTAGAACATATGTTGAACTTGGTCTCCAAGTTTAAGTAAAATATATAATACTTGCACCTCCTCATCCTAGCTTATATAAATACTCATTCATGACTTAGAAAACTCATTTTCCTTTCTTTCTTCATCACTAAAAATGCCACACCATTAATCCCTAGCACCATGATCCTTTGATCTTCAAACTACAAGTTACACTACAAAGTTCAAGGTCTTAGTATTCTCTACCTAGTTCTTAAGTTTGTTTGGTGATTCCATGGTTGAATTAGGAGCTACACAAGGTGATTAGGGGCTGAAGTTAAATGGTTTTCACAAGGTCTATATCAAAGCTAGCAAGGGTTACAAGAGTTGTGGTGAAGGGTTTGCAAGCATAAGTTTAGTGTCCTAGTTTCATACTTGACTTCCTTTCTTTAGAAAGCCAAAAGTTGTAAGAAATCCTATTAAACTTTCTTGTTCAATATCATTTTTATGCTTATTATGTTTCTTTCATGCTATATATGGTCTTTGTATTATGTTCATGATGTATAAAAACTAGTAAAACAAGTTATGGAAACTATATATTAACTTATGTTATTTAAACAAGTAAACTAGTAACTTTCTTGGAGAACCACAACCAAAATAGTATAACTATGATATAAACACTTACATACTGTTAAAGAGGGTTTTGAAAGGAAAACATAGCTATTTGAATCACCTAAAACGAGTACACGAGTCAAAAGTTATGGCCATAAGAAGTTAGAGAACCCAAAACGCCGAAACTGCCAATACCCTACTGTTTGCATTCTGACCTCTTTGAAAGTGGCCCTTCTGGTCCGATTCATCAAGAAGTTAAAACACGAAAGTTGTCCAGAATGCCGTTTTCGTTCAGGAGCAAAGAAGCTCGAGCCCTGAAAATTCCGAGTGATATTATCTTCAAATTCTTAACATCCCATTTTTAGACCAAAGTCACTATATAATAGTTATGATTTACTAAGATCAAGAGGTCTAATGACCTAAAGCCAAGACCACAACCATGGCTAAAGTCAAGGTTGAGTCTCAAGACCTTGGTAACAATGACCAAGGTCACGGCAAAGCCACGGCTAAAGACCATGTAACTTCTAAAGATCAAAACTTATATATATGTTATCAAATACTACAATAGTAGGGAGCCTCATGTGAGGAGTTCATTAAGTAAGCCATCGAGATGAGTTGTGGATTTATGAATTAAAGTGTCCTGGCTCCTTGAAGGTTTACTCCATGACTTCTGAATTATGTCGGCCCGAACGGTAGTAAGAGATATACAAACTATACATGTTTCATAGACCACTTATATTCAAAGACTTACACTATATACTAAGTACTACATCATGAACATTATGCAAGACATATATAGGCAATTCTTCGTATTCTTAGACGTTACTCCAAACCTAAGTCGCAACGTTCTATTATAGGCTGCTCTTAAAGACTTTCGCGATTCGACTACCACTATTATTTCTCATTACATAAGCTTAAGGTGAGTCATAGCCCCTGCTCTTTTTGTACTTGTTTTAAATTTTTGGGTGAGATATGTAACACCCCCAAAATACCACAGCGAAAGACTGTGTCACAGGGGTGCTATTTCATAATACAAAGTACAAGTTATAGAAAACAACCTCTAAATGAGACGTTTTGAAAAGTTACCATTCGATTAATGAATTTAAAGTTACAAACATGAGATTCCAAAGTATGATACATAAATGTATACAAAATATTTTGAATGGTAAATGATAAAAAGCGTAAGTCTTCAGAATATGCAGCTTGACTCTAAGTTCCACGCACTAGCTATCGCCTTACTAACCTGAGATAAACATGCTAAAGTGTCAACACAATGGTTGGTGAGTTCATAGAGTTTGTCTTAAAACAGTTGAAAAGCCTTAAAAGAATATTCGCACAGCAAAGGCATCATGAATCCACTCAGTTACAAGTCCCGCCATAAGAGACTGGTAACCTGTGTGTTCACAACCCACTGCTAATATATATAGTTTCTCAGGATTATATTCACCCATGGTCACGTCATTTTGGACCCATAGGCGGGGAACCACCATCCCAAATAGTACATGTCACCCAACGTCTCGAATCTTGGACTTGGGTGGGGGGTGTAGGCCCATACTAGTACTATTAATACCTCTCCTTTGACAACATAGAGTATTGTGTATGTACGTAAATACAAATCTTGTATTTAAATTAAGCAAGTATAGTGTAACAAGTATCTATAACGCTTTCTGAGTGATAATTTTCTTCAAATGCTTAACAGCCCATTTTTAGACCAAAGTCACTATATAATAGTTATGATTTACAAAGACCAAGAGGTCTAATGACCTAAAGCCGAGACCACAACCATGGCTAAAGCCAAGGTTAAGTCTCAAGATCATGGTAACAATGACCAAGGTCACGGCAAAGCCACTTAGGATAATACCATCAAAAGTCCACACCTTTTTCTCCAAGTTCATGAACCGCCACTAGGGGGGGGGGCATTCACACTTGTGGTTAAATCTTGACCATTGATTCTTTAGATCATTACTTAATTACAACTTTGTCACCAAGTTTATGTAATTTCCTAGTAAGCTTCCTAACCTCCTCTTTCATAGTATAAATAGCAAGCTAATCCCTTCCTTTCTTCATCACCAAAAACGCCACAACATAAATACCTAGCACCATGATCCTTTGATCTTCAATATACAAGTTACACTACAAAGTTCAATGTCTTAGTATTCTCTACCTAGTTCTTAAGCTTGTTTGGTGATTCCATGGTTGAATTAGGAGCTACACAAGGGTACTAGGGCTGAAGTTAAATGGTTTTCACAAGGGTTATATCAAGGCTAGCAAGGGTTACAAGAGTTATGGTGAAGGGTTTACAAGATTAGGTTTAGTGTCCTAGTTCTATACTTGACTTCCTTTCTTAAGTGAAAGCCAAAAGTTATAAGAAACCCTTATACACTTTCTTGCTCAATATCATTTTCATGCTTATTATGGTTCTTTCATGCTATATATGTTCTTGTTATTGTGTTCATGATGTTTAAAGATGGATAAAACAAGTATTGGGATACATATGTTAACTTATGACAAGTAAACAAGCAAACTAGTGATTTTTATGGAAAACCACGACCACAATAGTATAACCTTGATATTTGACACTTACTTACTGTTAAAGAGGACTTAACAAGGAAAACATAGCAATTTGAATCACCCAAAATGAGTACCCGAGTCAAAAGTTATGGCCATAAGAAGTTAGCGAAACCAAAACGGCAAAACTGCCTAAATAGCATTCTGATCAAATTTTGATTTTGAAAGTCACCCTTCTTTTCTGATTCATCAAAAAGTTAAAACACGAAAGTTGTCCGGAACGACGTTTTCGTTTAGGAATAAAGAAGCTCGAGCCCTGAAAACGCTTTCTGAGTGACAATTTTCTTCAAATTCTTAACAGCCCATTTTTAGACCAAAGTCACTATATAATAGTTATGATTTACAAAGACCAAGAGGTCTAATGACCTAAAGCCGAGACCACAACCATGGCTAAAGCCAATGTTATGTCTCAAGATCATGGTAACAATGACCAAGGTCACGGCAAAGCCACGGCTAAAGACCATATAACTTTTAAAGATCAAAAAGCTTATATATATATATATATATATATATATATATATATATATATATATATATATATATATATATATATATATATATATATATATATATATATAGTTATCAAATACTACAATAGTAGGGAGCCTCATGTGAGGAGTTCATTGAGTAAGCCGTCGAGATGAGTTGTGGATTTACGAATTAAAGTGTCCTGGCTCCTCGAACGTTTACTCCATGACTTCTGAATTATGTCGGCCCGAACGGTAGTAAGAGATGTACAAACTATACATGTTTCATAAACGACTTATATTGAAAGACTTACACTATATACTAAGTACTACATCATGAACATTATGCAAGACATATATAGGCAATTCTTCGTATTCTTAGACGTTACTCCAAACCTAAGTCGCAACGTTCTAATATAGGCTGCTCTTAGAGACTTTCGCGATTCGACTACCACTTTCATTTCTCATTACATAGACTTAAGGTGAGTCATAGCCCCTACTATTTTCATACTTGTTTTAACTCTTGGGGGGGATACATGCTCAACTACTTACTTACTTGTACAAATACTCAAAACATTTATACTTGATTGTGTTATACTTGATTGGCATTATACTTGAATGCGTTATACATGATAATTATACTTGATTGCGTTATACATACTTGTTACACTATACTTGCTTAATTTAAATACAAGATTTGTATTTACGTACATACACAATACTCTATGCTGTCAAAGGAGAGGTATTAATAGTACTAGTATGGGCCTACACCCCCCACCCAAGTCCAAGATTCGAGACGTTGGGTGACATGTACTATTTGGGATGGTGGTTCCCCGCCTATGGGTCCAAAATGACGTGACCATGGGTGAATATAATCCTGAGAAACTATATATATTAGCAGTGGGTTGTGAACACACAGGTTACCAGTCTCTTATGGCGGGACTTGTAACTGAGTGGATTCACGATGCTTTTGCTGTGCGAATATTCTTTTAAGGCTTTTCAACTGTTTTAAGACAAACTCTATGAACTCACCAACCATTGTGTTGACACTTTAGCATGTTTATCTCAGGTTAGTAAGGCGATAGCTAGTGCGTGGAACTTAGAGTCAAGCTGCATATTCTGAAGACTTACGCTTTTTATCATTTACCATTCAAAATATTTTGTATACATTTATGTATCATACTTTGGAATCTCATGTTTGTAACTTTAAATTCATTAATCGAATGGTAACTTTTCAAAACGTCTCATTTAGAGGTTGTTTTCTATAACTTGTACTTTGTATTATGAAGTAGCACCCCTGTGACACAGTCTTCCGCTGCGGTATTTTGGGGGTGTTACAGATTGGTACCAGAGCCTTGGTTATAGAGAACTAGGTTGCATTTAGTGCCTAGACTATAACTACTATATACGTTAAGACTCTCCTCTTTATTTGCCTTACACACAATACATACACATATGCTTTTGGTTAGAGGTTTACTTAGTTCCACGCTGTTAGATGATGTGACTTTAGTATTATAAGGAGCCCCAGAGATTCGTCGCGTCATTAAAAACATGAAGTTCAGTAATAACTAATTAGTTAACTTGATCTTGTGACAGTTCTTGTTTGATGAGACACAAGATTTGAGTTAAATAATATTATTGCTTAGCTTTAGGGATTTGATGGCTTGATTATCTTACTATCGGCCTCAGAAGGCGGATTTTGTGTCGGAAATTCTTAAGTAGGATGTTTTAGAATCTCCTTATTTAAATGGATTGGGACGCCTCTTCATTTAAATAAAGAAATTGTAAATCACCGAACCATAAGTTTATGAGACCTTACTTACATAAATTTGGACGCTTCTTTATGTAAGTAATGTGTTATAAATAAGTGGGCTTAATTGTAGCCGATACAACTCCTTAACCAGAATCTTAGACGAATCAGAGTAAACACTACTATATTAGAGATCCCGAATTCTTTTAGACACACCGTAAGTAGTTAACATCAACTGAACTTCGGGACGAAGTTCTCCTTAAGGGGTAGAGACTGTAACAATTCGCAATTTCAGGTTAACTTTTATTCCCGAAAATTTCACTATTCACTTTTTACTATTCACTTTTCACTATTCATCTCAGAAATTTTTATTTCATATTCTCGTAAGTTAAACTATTTTAACGATAATCCGAGAGTTTGACGCTCGTCGGATCATTTCTGCAAAAATCACAAAGCCGTGTCCGAGATTTACTTTTAGGTTTAAACGTCATTCCAGCATCCCGATATGTCCATAAAACATTATAAACAATAGAAATATGATTTTCTCTCATTTTAGGACAATTCCAAAAGTTTTGGAATTTTACGTTTTTCAGTTCAGCGTTTTACGCGAATTACGCGTTTTAGACCCGTGTTTCCAGTTTTTAGCAGGGTTTTAGCACCCGATAGATCCTACCACTCATTTTATATTTTATTATGGAGTATATTGATAAGTTCTACCATATTTATAAGTTTCATATTTTTAGGATACCCGGTTTTACGTTTCGTGACTTAACAACTTACGGTTAGCGATTTACGGAGTCAAAACTAGCTACATACTTTTGATGGTATTATCCTAAGTATGTAGCTAGTTTTGACTCCGTAAATCGCTAACCGTAAGTTGTTAAGTCACGAAACGTAAAACCGGGTATCCTAAAAATATGAAACTTATAAATATGGTAGAACTTATCAATATACTCCATAATAAAATATAAAATGAGTGGTAGGATCTATCGGGTGCTAAAACCCTGCTAAAAACTGGAAACACGGGTCTAAAACGCGTAATTCGCGTAAAACGCTGAACTGAAAAACGTAAAATTCCAAAACTTTTGGAATTGTCCTAAAATGAGAGAAAATCATATTTCTATTGTTTATAATGTTTTATGGACATATCGGGATGCTGGAATGACGTTTAAACCTAAAAGTAAATCTCGGACACGGCTTTGTGATTTTTGCAGAAATGATCCGACAAGCGTCAAACTCTCGGATTATCGTTAAAATAGTTTAACTTACGAGAATATGAAATAAAAATTTCTGAGATGAATAGTGAAAAGTGAATAGTAAAAAGTGAATAGTGAAATTTTCGGGAATAAAAGTTAACCTGAAATTGCGAATTGTTACAAGATACATGCTGAACTACTTGCTTACTTGTGCAAATACTCAAAACATTTATACTTGATTATATTATACTTGATTCTATTATACTTGATTGCATACATACATGACTGTGTTATACTTAATTGCGTTATTCTAATTAGTGGCTAGTAGTTATCTTTGGGAAGTGGCTCCCAGTTATCTTTGGGAAGTGGCTCCCAGTAGGTCTTTGGGAAGAGGCTCACAGCATGTGCATTTTAGTGACTAGCAGTAACCTTTGGGAAGAGGCTCCCAGTATGTGCATTTTAGTCTAAAAGTCTCCCAACATAAACGGAGCAACACTAAGTGCAATTATATGAACTATTAAGACTATTTGTGTGTTTGACTATAATATGTACTATATTTTAGCAGTGGGTTGTGAACACACAGGTTGCAAGTGTTGTTATGAGCGGGACTTGCAACTGAGTGGATTCACAATGCCTCTGCTGTGTGAACATTCTTTATAGACTTTTCAACTATTTTAAGACAAACTCTATGAACTCACCAACCATTGTGTTGACACTTTAGCATGTTTATCTCAGGTTAGTAAGGTGATAGCTAGTGCGTGGAACTGAGAGTCAAGTTGCATATTCTGAAGACTTACGCTTTTATTATTTACCATTCAAAACTTTGTATACATTTATGTACAATACTTTGGAATCTCATGTTTGTAACTTTGAATTCATTAATCGAATGGTAACTTTTCAAAATGTCTCATTTAGAGTTCGTTTTCTATAACTTGTACTTTGTATTATGAAGTAGCACACCAGTGACACAGTCTTCCGCTGCGGTATTTTGGGGGTGTTACATCATATTCCTATTCACAGCCCAAAACAAAGGCGTAGCTGAACCATCCTAATCAATAAATAATCAAAGCTAATATAGTAAAAATGTGATATACACGACTGAATTAGCATATGTTTCCTTTTCAACGACGCATTCCGCATCAGATAAAATAAATCCTATAACAGCAAAAAGCCTTGTAGGAACCCCAACTTCCTCTGCCCATCCAATATGTGGTGTAAAGAAATTGCTTCTTATTTTTCTTTAATGTCTGTAACAACACGTTTATTACAGCAATGTTTTAATTTTCAGTATTAAAGTGATGTCACATTGATAGACCTAAGGTAACTGTTCGCTCAAGCTGATCGGATAGTTGAATGTACCATCAAAGACGTTGTGGACAAAAAACACCTAAAGAGATAGGTGACTAACCAACGTCTGTGATCACTAACGTCTTTAATGCATTAACCTGGACAAATGCACGTAAAAAGATTGATCAGTGGCAAACCTGGTTTTAACTAATGCATTAACCTGGACAAATACCACAACGTCTTTAACAGCATCAAGATGTAAGAACAAAAAAAATGTTGAAATTTGACAACATGTGCAGAATAATGTCTTCTGCCGACTTTTGAAAAAAAAAAAAAAAAAAAAAAAAAAAAAAAAAGGCTTAGAGAGAGTAGCAGAATGCTCATACCTAGTGAATGAAACGGATATCGTAGGAACAAACCTTCCAAAAATTCTAAAAAGCCGTTCAACCTGCCAATACAATAAAGCAAATATGTAAATGAGATAACATGCATTTAAAATTACCACTAAAAATCGGGGTTTCTATACCAGAAGTTAAAATCTGCGAGTTTATGTAATCATGGTTACCAACATAAAAGATAGCTCAACCAATAAGCTTAAAGTTAATAACATACACTTATCGTATCAGTAATTATAATATTAGCAGGTTGTTAGTTTTTCTTGGGTTACCTTGCGTTTATCTTGCAAAATATTTTTAGCATGGCCGCAGAAGGTGCTTGTTCATTAGCAGGCAAGTTTTGAAATTCGTTAAAAGTCATTCACTTTTCGGAACTAACCACAACTATGAAATAAGCAAATCCAAACTCTTTTAACACGACCTACTGATCTCAAAAGAGTGGCCAAAAATTGAAAGTCGGGGTTTTCAATGAGTCCAATAGTAGGTTTTATGTTTGAAAAGTCTTTCTCCTTGATTGGTTTGCTAATTTCCTCAATTGAGAAGGCCATGCTGCAATTATAATAATAAGGATCATTAACACTTCTTGAACATAATTGTTAATCTTTTGTTAAAAAATAAACATAAATTCTATATTGAAAAATACACAGAATTGTCATCCAGAAAATAGGAATCACTATTGGGACCATTAGAGTCCTCTAACATTATAACTTTAAATATGGAAATAACCTATACAACGATGAGAATGTAGAGAAGATTAGCAGGAAAATAGGATAAAAAGCGGATCCAAAACATCTACTTAGAGGTGGCAAATTCAACATATTAACTTGATGTGTATTATCTTGGGTTATGGTTTATCCCTAACGGGTACAATTAGTGAAACAGGTTCTCAGTTTATTGTGTAATTATCTTCATAGGGTGTCTTCCTCCCACCATTATCATATCCATTTTTGGATTTACATATGTTCTCACAGGGCGGTGCAATTTGTGTGCATTAAAATGTGACTCATCTGACCCATTTAACCTGTAACTGATTATTCAACAAAAGCTAAATCAGGTCGGTAAGGATATATGAGCATTGTTAAACCTGTAACCGATAATTCAACAATAGGTAAATAAACGAAAAGCTTAAAGCAAAGGAAATCAAATACCGCGTAGTGAAGAACAGTTCCACCAACGGTTTTATATCTCTTAATCGGGCTTCTTTAATCATCATATTACTTTGTTGCAAAAAAAGATACAAATAAGTCATAAAAAATCTAGTCTTTTTTTGTTGGAAGTGGATAAGAGCAGTAAGAAAAATGAGAATGGCAAACATCTTCTACTTAACATGGTATTATATAAGTAATGGGATGTTAAAAATGCAGCAACTTGTAGCTTCTTCCCGTCCAAAAATTGTCAGGAAACCCGCAGATACAACTACTGAACTGCATGTGTAAGTAAAAAAGAGTAAAGAATAGCATCTGGTAAAATAATAACTAAAATACAAATTGGAAGAGAGCCCCCGACCAATTCCATGAGCAGTGGCAAATGTTCAGGATAATGTCTCGTCCCATTTAACATCCGCCATCTAATTTCATTTTAGACTCCATAGATTAGTCCTTTCTCTAATTGGCCGTTGTCTTTGGTAGTAGGGGTATATGGTTTGTTTTAGAAAATAATAATACCATCAAACTAATAGATTAATATCATGCCAAATTTTGTCCCTGCGATCTCCCTTGCAGGTGATGTGCCAAAGCTGTTGTACTTGCATAACTACCTCCATCAACCTGCTCATCTTCTAGATTCCAAATATATTGTCTCATAAAATAACTTAAAAAATTATATGAAGATGGTATTAATTACCTGCAAGCTCAAACATCACGGACACGGTATTTGAGACTCTAAAACTAAACCGTGACAGCCTGACTGACCCATAATTCTGAGTGTCACATTTTGACCCCCATATGTTCCAACCCCAAACCCGTATTGAGCCAAAACCCAACCCAATAGATAATATGCGGGTGAACATGCATTGGTCTTTGAACTGTGAAAATAATCAATGCAGAATAATGAAATGGTTACCTATTACGCTGAGAGACAATACATGTACTCCAAGAAGCATAGATGCAAATCTGGTTTGCTTCCAACTGCAGCCTCTTGCCAACCCCTAAGACTGGATCGGGTGCCTTCTGACGTATCTTTAAAATAAACAACCACGTATGAAACATGTAATAAACTAAGTTTAATGATACACATCATGTTACTTGAATGCATATAAAAACTTTGGAAAAATTACATAATTGATTTCCAGCTTGTTAATGAAAACCTATAGACAAAATAAACAAAACATGCATCAAACCTGCAAAACTACAACAACATAAACCTACATGTGGTTTTAGAAAATTAATTACAGCAGCATTAGAAAATATAACAGAAATCATTAGGGTTTTTAGGAAAAAAGAGGCGTACCTAGGGCATACCGAGGATTTGCAGTGAAATTTAGCCGTATATTTTGTGTATATATTTAATAATATTGGATTTGGTTTGCTAAATATTATTGGATTTACCGTATATTTACTTTGTTTTTGATACTTGATTACAATCAATGGCTTGGCTCCATTGGTTGGGACGTTTGCATTTTAACCTAAATATGCAAGTTCGAATCTAACTATGGCCATTTTTTAAATCTAAATTTTATAAATTATTAAAGTTTGCTCACGTGGCATGTATTTTAAATCCGGACAATTCATGTAAATAAATTCTATCCGAAATTTTAATAAATGTAAAAAATATATATTATAATGTGATGACATGGCGTAAACTACTGATGATATGGCAATCAGAAAGTGATGACAAGGCATTGACCATGATTATTTGGCATTAATTCGGTCTCAAAACATGATGACTGGGCATTGACCATGAGTATTTGGCAATGACTTGGCATTGACCATGAATATGTGGCAAAAAATAATCAAACGCCTCCAGTTATATATAATATATATATATATATATATATATATATATATATATATATATATATATATATATATATATATATATATATATATAGTAAATGTTTTTTCAAATGCATACATCAAAAGTAATTGCCAAGTGCATCACGTACGGAGTCTTCTGCCTCATGTGAAAAGGAGCTTAGCAAGAGGTAAGCTCTTTTTCATGTTGTCTTTAAGGGGTATTCCAAGGTATTGGAGCTTGGTAAGAGACAGTCGAGTTGTGCTAATAAGTTAGTGCTGACAATAAAAGTCCCAACACAAAATATTCATTTTTCAAAAAGACTGGAAGCGATTGTGAAGCAACTTAATACAACACAAGGTTACCACATTCCAAAAATTAAAGCATGATCAGAAAATTAAAATGAAAATGTGAGATGACTATGTTGTTTGAACATGCTGTAAACGCTTAAAAACTAGACTTATACTTAGGTTATTTGTGATACATGTGAAGCACTACAACATCGCAATAGAACCTGATTCAAAGGACCCTTTTAAGTTGCTTCACAAGGGTTGCTAGTCTTTGGTTGGTCTTTCTGAAAAATATATATCTGAGATAATGCCTTTTTGGATTTTGATTTCACTGGTGGGCGACCCAGTTATCTATACTATATATAATGTAGGAATGAATATCTCTCCTCTTAGTCTTAAAATTTAGGGGTAATTGCATATATACCCACTAAAACTTGCATATTTGCATATTTTCCCAAAACATGCTTAAACATCATTGTACATTATGCATTTAAAACTTGTATTTTGAGTAAAATGCAAATATGCAAGTTTCAATGGGTATATATGCAATTCCCCCTAAAATTAAGACTTACAAGCCATAATGCTTATTGTAGAATACACAAAGCACTATTAATGATCTTTCTCATCAATCTTAATTTTAAGACATACAAGTCTTAAAGCTTAATGTACAAAATACAAAGCACTATTAATGCGGTCAAGATATTTAATGTAGTCAATTAATTAACGGGCCAATAAATACAATTAATGTCGTTATTAAAACACCCCATACACAAGAAATACAAATTATCAAGCATATTTTACAACCATCTTAAACACAATTCCTGATTTAAATATCACTAATACAAATAATAAAACACATTCTATAAATATTCAAGCCCGAACAGACACGGGCCAAACAGGCACAAGCCCAAATGGGCACGGGCCAAGCAAGTTAACGTTATACGAATAGCTTTAAAAAAGACCCAAAAAGACGGAATAAAGTCCTTAAGCGTAACACCCCAGTTAAATATATTATATGTTTCTCTTTAAATACGATCGTAATGTTCTACAATTGAGAGAAATTATGTATCTGTTAGTGCCTTATATGTTTCTCTTTAAAAACGATTGTAATGTTCTACAATTGAGAGAAATTATGTATCTATTAGTGCCTTATATGTTTCTCTTTAAAAATGATTGTAATGTTCTACAATTGAGAGAAATTATGTATCTGTTAGTGCCATTTAACTTTTCAATAGGCAATACATGCCCATTTCAAAAAAAAAAGTGAGGGAAAAATATGCCCACATCGTTTACAAATTAGCCCATTTTTTCTTATTTTGTGCACAAATTGCCACCTCTAATAATTATTATCACAATTGTATGATTGAAAACATTGTCATTAGTACGTCACATGCAATTCTTGATATCAATAAATTTATTATAAAAAAATATACTAAAATACATGATTTACCAAAAATAATCATTTCATGGTACCCGCCGCTGCAACGCGCGGGTACTCTGCTAGTAATAAATGAAACATAAACCGATTCAAAGGACCTTTTTTCCCACATTCTTCATTTATTGCTAAAACCCATTTGTCCCATTATGTTATCTAGTCGTAAGTTGATCTTTCTAAAATGTGATTTTTACTCATCAAATCTTAAAAGATGATTCGGTTTAAGGGACCATCCATAATTTGTCTTCCTTCAATGCAAGTTGTTTGAACGTCACCATTAATAGACTTGATGAATTGCATATCCATATTTACCCAACTTCAGTAACAAAATTCCATATTTACCCAAAACACAAGTTTTTAGTGCATAAGTACAATGCATTCAATTAATATGGATTATGACGATTAAGTTAGTTATATATGGAATTGCCCCTGTCATATAACGTAAATTGCAAATTACGTCCCTTATGTTTTTGGAAATTACAAAAGAACAGTGAAAACAACTTTGTTTCGATTTGGTCATTGACGTGGCGTTGCAAAAAAACCACCGATGCCTAACGAGTGTTGTTTCTCCCATTAAGTGGCCTCACATGCTCATTAATCTCTTTTCCATAACAAACTGATTCCAACCGCGAGTAAAGACAAAACTTTGGCTACTCTTCCAATAACAATACCGAAACTTTCACAATCTTTTTTATACAGCCCAGGAAGTAAGATTCGTTTCATTTTTAACAAATCCTTGTGACTTATCATTATGGGGTACTGTAGGAAAATACCTCACAGCATATTTCTTTGGTATAACTAATCTGTTAAGTTTACCAACATCACTTGGTGTTAACTCCTTTTCAAAAAGTAGCCAACAAGAAAAACCGCAACTATTTGGCTCAGACAAATCATTATCATTTCCTTTGTTGATTTTCATTCCGGGTGATGTTGTTCAGCCTGAACAAAGTAAGCAGAATCTGTGGTGGGTTGGTCGAGTAGGGCGAACAGTTCGGGTCTTGAAATGGATGCGGTTAAACAACCTTTAGTGAGGTATGGTTTGTGTGTTAATCAGAACCCTATGGACTTCAGAATCGAAGAGGCCAAGAGGTTCATGAGGACAAAAGTGGCTTTATCTGACTTTCAAAGAACCTGAACTGGAAAAACCCACCGGTATATGAATCTATGACATCCAATCCAAGTCAATGAAAGAACCAGACTACAATCGAAATACAATGAACAATGATTGCCTATTGCTTTATTGGAAATAGTGGTGTCGGGAAACAAAGCTATTGCGGTGAAAAATGGAATTAGGTTTGAAGATTTTGGTGGCTTCATTGTTGAGTGATTTAACTCAAAGGCAAGTCATGCATATATATATACAAGGAACATAATGTAACGCCCAACAAACAATTAAATTCATATTAGGATTTTGCTTTGGACAGCTAATGGGCCAATGCTAGGCTTAAACATCAAAAAAGTACTCGTATTGGCAGTTGGGCTGATGAAAATTAAGTTTTTTCAACGTAAACAATTTTTTTGTTGTTTTGACCATCTTCTATTCATCACCCACCACGTAAAGATATTAATTTTAGACGGGATGATTTTATTCCATCTTGTTGGAATGAGAGAAAAGGAAGGTGCTTGAGAATCTATGTGTAGTCCTAAAATCTTTGGTGAGAAAAAATGTGATCCTTAACAACATTAAACTATTGTGGTTCAATTGGATTCTTACTAGAGGTAGAAGTGGTGTAATGAACCTTGTAATGCTATCCCCCCCCCCCCCCCCTTTGTATCTCTTATTCTCTTATATGAGAATTTGTTTTAATCAAATCACTGTTCAAAAAAAAGGACCATGTTTTGAAGTTTCTTTTTAACGTTTTAAGATCTATCTAGCCATGAGCTACAATCTTAATTATTAGATAGACGATGCTGTTCGGGTTCATTTATGGCCCATCCACGATACGATCTCCTAAGTTGAGCTCATATCCTTTGTTACTCTTTCAACGACTATATATTTATCTTTCTTCTTTTTCCCACTTGTTTTCCATTATTTATGGTTGCGCGCCCCAACTATGGTGCGAACATGCCAACTAAGATTTATTAGTTTTCTTTCAATCCGTGTTTTGGAGACACACGTTTAATTTATTAATAGTCTGTTGGTTGAAGACTTTAAGACAAACACTCTTATCATTTTATAGCAAAATATATAATTATGATGACTTGTAAACTACCCAACACATTTTTATAAATGTCTCGGTCAGAGTATAAAGTTGTAAAATGTTGTCAAATTGGCGGGATTTTGGCATCCATCCTAATCTTGTGCGTGGATTCGGTGAGTTTCTAAAATTACAAAACAAATTGCTTTGGCATTGTTATTTAAACAACAATGTGGATATTATAGAGATATAAGAATCGTAAATGCTTTAATTTGTGACCTTTGAGGAACAACTCTATTGTCGAAGAAGCATAAGGTTTTATCATATTGTTCTGTTAATCATAGATTTATAAAACAGATTTCATTATGCATCGATTGGCTTCATGATCCATGCAAAATTCAGATGTAATATGTTCTTGTTCCTCTAACCTCCTGCTTGATTGTATGATAATAAATTTCCTTATAAATAAAAAATGAGGTATATGGTTAGGTGACAAAGTTGCAATATGACTCCTAAGAATCAAAGCGCTACGTTAAATTTAAACCAGATCTAAAAAAATAACAACGATGAGAATAGAGAGATAGATCTAATTTAGTGAAATATATATGACTAATTCAGTTTCAAATCTCATAAACATTATTGATTCGACTTAAGCGAATCAGACAGTGAAAAGCACGCAAAACTTATATTGATCTATGTATAGCATTTAGGTGACGTAAAATATACTTTTTAATAAATATATAATCTTCCTCCAAAAGGATGAATCGGCTACATGTAACTATCTAAATATTTATAGTATTAGAGGGTGCAATAACTCGGAAAATTTTCTGCCAGTTTACTATACGTGTATTGACATCTGTACCACAGTAAGACAATAAAAATGACAACCACACCAAAATTGAATCCATGGGAACCAATAGGTCTGTATGTTGTCAAGAATTAACTTATTAGCACCATCTTGTCATCAACCACTAGATACTTACGATGTAACACCCCCAAAATACCGCAGCGGAAGACTGTGTCATAGGGGTGCTACTTCATAATACAAAGTACAAGTTATAGAAAACGAACTCTAAATGAGATGTTTTGAAAAGTTACCATTCGATTAATGAATTCAGAGTTACAAACATGAGATTCCAAATTATGATACATAAATGTATACAAAGTTTTGAATGGTAAATGATAAAAGCGTAAGTCTTCAGAATATGCAGCTTGACTCTAAGTTCCACGCACTAGCTATCGCCTTACTAACCTGAGATAAACATGCTAAAGTGTCAACACAATGGTTGGTGAGTTCATAGAGTTTGTCTTAAAACAGTTGAAAAGCCTTAAAGAATATTCGCACAGCAAAGGCATCGTGAATCCACTTAGTTGCAAGTCCCGCCATAAGAGACTTGTAACCTGTGTGTTCACAACCCACTGCTACATATATAGTATGAATAAGACATGTATAAGTTCATCAAAACAATTAAGCAATTAGTCGTGAGTCTACACTTCATCTCCGAAGACCTCACTTGGGAGCCAATTCCCAAAGACAACTGGGAGCCACTTCCCAAAGATAAAAGTTTGCTGGGAGCCACTTCCCAAAGATAAAAGACTACTGGGAGCCACTTCCCAAAGATAAAACAGTCATGTATGTATGAAATCAAGTATAATGCAATCAAGTATAAGACAATCAAGTATGAAACAATCAAGTATAAATGTTTTGAGTATTTGTACAAGTAAGCAAGTAGTTGAGCATGTATCCCCCCCAAGAGTTAAAACAAGTATGAAAAAGTAGGGGCTATGACTCACCTTAAGCTTATGTAATGAGAAATGAAAGTGGTAGTCGAATCGCGAAAGTCTCTAAGAGCAGCCTATAATAGAACGTTGCGACTTAGGTTTGGAGTAACGTCTAAGAATACGAAGAATTGCCTATATATGTCTTGCATATAGTTCATGATGTAGTACTTAGTATATAGTGTAAGTCTTTGAATATAAATCGTTTATGAAACATGTATAGGTTATATATCTCTTACTACCGTTCGGGCCGACATAATTCAGAAGTCATGGAGTAAACGTTCGAGGAGCCAGGACACTTTAATTCGTAAATCCACAACTCGTCTCGACGGCTTACTTAATGAACTCCTCACATGAGGCTCCCTACTATTGTAGTATTTGATAACATATATATATAAGTTTTGATCTTTAAAAGTTATATGGTCTTTAGCCGTGGCTTTGCCGTGACCTTGGTCATTGTTACCATGATCTTGAGACTCAACCTTGGCTTTAGCCATGGTTGTGGTCTTGGCTTTAGGTCATTAGACCTCTTGGTCTTAGTAAAACATAACTATTATATAGTGACTTTGGTCTAAAAATGGGCTGTTAAGAATTTGAAGAAAATTATCACTCAGAAAGCGTTTTCAGGGCTCGAGCTTCTTTTTTCCTGAACGAAAACGTCATTCCGGACAACTTTCGTGTTTTAACTTTTTGATGAATCGGACCAGAAGGGTGACTTTAAAAATCAAAATTTGATCAGAATGCTATTTGGGCAGTTTTGCCGTTTTGGTTTCGCTAGCTTCAAATGGTCATAACTTTTGACTCGGGTACTCGTTTTGGGTGATTCAAATTGCTATGTTTTCCTTGTTAAGTCCTCTTTAACAGTAAGTAAGTGTCAAATATCAAAGTTATACTATTTTGGTCGTGGTTCTCCATAAAAATCACTAGTTTGCTTGTTTACTTGTCATAAGTTAACATATGTATACCAATACTTGTTTTATCCATTTTTAAACATCATGAACACAATAACAAGAACATATATAGCATGAAAGGAACACAAAGAGCATGAAAATGATATTGAGCAAGAAAGTGTATAAGGGTTTCTTACAACTTTTGGCTTTCACTTAAGAAAGGAAGTCAAGTATAGAACTAGGACACTAAACCTAAGCTTGTAAACCCTTCACCATAACTCTTGTAACCCTTGCTAGCCTTGATATAACCCTTGTGAAAACCCATTAACTTCAGCCCTAGTACCCTTATGTAGCTCTTAATTTAACCATGGAATCACCAAACAAACTCTTGATTCATGTAGAGACTAACTAGGCCTTCAACTTTGGTGTGTAACTTGAAGATTGAAATCAAAATAAGAGTGTTTGTGTTTGTTTTGTGTTGTGAACGACTTCAAGAGGGGTAGGAGGTTTATATAGGGCCTTGAGGAGGTGCTAGGAAGGTGTTAGGAAGTTGCCTAAACTTGGAGGCCAAGATGTACACTTGTAATGATCTAATGAACCCTTGGTGACCAAGTTTGCTTAATATACAAGTATCCTAAAGTCCAAGGCTTATCACCAAGCCACCAAGGCTTGGTGAATCATCATATACACGTTCATATGATGGGAGGAGTGACTAGGTACTTAAACTTGGTATTATCTAGCTTACGGAGTGAGTTTTGGTCCCGGTAATCGCTAACGGTAAGTCATTAAGTCATGAAACTTAAAATCGGGTATCCTAAAAATATGAAACTTATAAATATGTTAAAACTTATTAATATAACCTATCTTAGCATATTTAATGAGTGGCAAGTTCTATCGGGTTGCTTAAACGCTGCTAAAACTGGAAACGCGGGTCTAAAACGCGTAATTCGCGTAAAACGCTGAACTGGAAAACGTAAAATTCCAAAACTTTTGGAATTGTCATAAAATGAGAGAAAATCATATTTCTATTTTTTATAATGTTTTATGGACATATCGGGATGCTGGAATGACGTTTAAACCTAAAATTAAATCTCGGACACGGCTTCGTGATTTTTGTAGAAATGATCCGACGAGCGTCAAACTCTCGGATTATCGTTAAAATAGTTTAACTTACGAGAATATGAAATAAAAATTTCTGAGATGAATAGTGAAAAGTGAATAGTAAAAAGTGAATAGTAAAAGTGAATAGTGAAATTTTCGGGAATAAAAGTTAACCTGAAATTGCGAATTGTTACAGTCTCTACCCCTTAAGGAAACTTCGTCCCGAAGTTTAGTGTATCTAGGGGAATTCAGGATCTCTAAAATAGTGGTGTTCACTCTGATTCGTCTAAGGTTCTGGTTAAGGAGTCGTATCGGATACAATTAAGCCCATTTATTTATAACTCATTACTTACATAAAGAAGCGTCCAAATTTATTTAAGTAAGGGATCATAAACTTATGGTTCGGTGATTTACAATTTCATTATTTAAATGAAGAGGCGTCCCAATCCATTTAAATAAGGAGATTCTAAATCATCCTACTTAAGAATTTCCGACACAAAAATCCGCCTTCTGAGGCCGATAGTAAGATAATCAAGTCATCAAATCCCTAAAGCTAAGCAATAATATTATTTAACTCAAATCTTGTGTCTCATCAAACAAGAACTGTCACAAGATCAAGTTAAATAATTAGTTATTACTGAGCTCCATGTTTTTAATGACTCGGCTAATCTCTGGGGCTCCTTATAATACTAAAGTCATATCATCTAACAGCGTGGAACTAAACCAACAACTACCAAAAAGCGTATGCGTATGAAGCGTGTGTAAGGCAAATAAAGAGGAAGGTCCCAACGTATATAGCAGTTATAGTCTAGGCACTAAATGCAACCTAGTTCTCTATAACCAAGGCTCTGGTACCAATCTGTAACACCCCCAAAATACCGCAGCGGAAGACTGTGTCATAGGGGTGCTACTTCATAATACAAAGTACAAGTTATAGAAAACGAACTCTAAATGAGACGTTTTGAAAAGTTACCATTCGATTAATGAATTCAGAGTTACAAACATGAGATTCCAAATTATGATACATAAATGTATACAAAGTTTTGAATGGTAAATGATAAAAGCGTAAGTCTTCAGAATATGCAGCTTGACTCTAAGTTCCACGCACTAGCTATCGCCTTACTAACCTGAGATAAACATGCTAAAGTGTCAACACAATGGTTGGTGAGTTCATAGAGTTTGTCTTAAAACAGTTGAAAAGCCTTAAAGAATATTCGCACAGCAAAGGCATCGTGAATCCACTCAGTTGCAAGTCCCGCCATAAGAGACTTGTAACCTGTGTGTTCACAACCCACTGCTACATATATAGTATGAATAAGACATGTATAAGTTCATCAAAACAATTAAGCAATTAGTCGTGAGTCTACACTTCATCTCCGAAGACCTCACTTGGGAGCCAATTCCCAAAGACAACTGGGAGCCACTTCCCAAAGATAAAAGTTTGCTGGGAGCCACTTCCCAAAGATAAAAGATTACTGGGAGCCACTTCCCAAAGATAAAACAGTCATGTATGTATGAAATCAAGTATAATGCAATCAAGTATAAGACAATCAAGTATGAAACAATCAAGTATAAATGTTTTGAGTATTTGTACAAGTAAGCAAGTAGTTGAGCATGTATCCCCCCCAAGAGTTAAAACAAGTATGAAAAAGTAGGGGCTATGACTCACCTTAAGCTTATGTAATGAGAAATGAAAGTGGTAGTCGAATCGCGAAAGTCTCTAAGAGCAGCCTATAATAGAACGTTGCGACTTAGGTTTGGAGTAACGTCTAAGAATACGAAGAATTGCCTATATATGTCTTGCATATAGTTCATGATGTAGTACTTAGTATATAGTGTAAGTCTTTGAATATAAATCGTTTATGAAACATGTATAGGTTATATATCTCTTACTACCGTTCAGGCCGACATAATTCAGAAGTCATGGAGTAAACGTTCGAGGAGCCAGGACACTTTAATTCGTAAATCCACAACTCGTCTCGACGGCTTACTTAATGAACTCCTCACATGAGGCTCCCTACTATTGTAGTATTTGATAACATATATATATAAGTTTTGATCTTTAAAAGTTATATGGTCTTTAGCCGTGGCTTTGCCGTGACCTTGGTCATTGTTACCATGATCTTGAGACTCAACCTTGGCTTTAGCCATGGTTGTGGTCTTGGCTTTAGGTCATTAGACCTCTTGGTCTTAGTAAAACATAACTATTATATAGTGACTTTGGTCTAAAAATGGGCTGTTAAGAATTTGAAGAAAATTATCACTCAGAAAGCGTTTTCAGGGCTCGAGCTTCTTTGTTCCTGAACGAAAACGTCATTCCGGACAACTTTCGTGTTTTAACTTTTTGATGAATCGGACCAGAAGGGTGACTTTAAAAATCAAAATTTGATCAGAATGCTATTTGGGCAGTTTTGCCGTTTTGGTTTCGCTAGCTTCAAATGGTCATAACTTTTGACTCGGGTACTCGTTTTGGGTGATTCAAATTAATATGTTTTCCTTGTTAAGTCCTCTTTAACAGTAAGTAAGTGTCAAATATCAAAGTTATACTATTTTGGTCGTGGTTCTCCATAAAATCACTAGTTTGCTTGTTTACTTGTCATAAGTTAACATATGTATACCAATACTTGTTTTATCCATTTTTAAACATCATGAACACAATAACAAGAACATATATAGCATGAAAGGAACACAAAGAGCATGAAAATGATATTGAGCAAGAAAGTGTATAAGGGTTTCTTACAACTTTTGGCTTTCACTTAAGAAAGGAAGTCAAGTATAGAACTAGGACACTAAACCTAAGCTTGTAAACCCTTCACCATAACTCTTGTAACCCTTGCTAGCCTTGATATAACCCTTGTGAAAACCCATTAACTTCAGCCCTAGTACCCTTATGTAGCTCTTAATTTAACCATGGAATCACCAAACAAACTCTTGATTCATGTAGAGACTAACTAGGCCTTCAACTTTGGTGTGTAACTTGAAGATTGAAATCAAAATAAGAGTGTTTTTGTTTGTTTTGTGTTGTGAACGACTTCAAGAGGGGTAGGAGGTTTATATAGGGCCTTGAGGAGGTGCTAGGAAGGTGTTAGGAAGTTGCCTAAACTTGGAGGCCAAGATGTACACTTGTAATGATCTAATGAACCCTTGGTGACCAAGTTTGCTTAATATACAAGTATCCTAAAGTCCAAGGCTTATCACCAAGCCACCAAGGCTTGGTGAATCATCATATACACGTTCATATGATGGGAGGAGTGACTAGGTACTTAAACTTGGTATTATCTAGCTTACGGAGTGAGTTTTGGTCCCGGTAATCGCTAACGGTAAGTCATTAAGTCATGAAACTTAAAATCGGGTATCCTAAAAATATGAAACTTATAAATATGTTAAAACTTATTAATATAACCTATCTTAGCATATTTAATGAGTGGCAAGTTCTATCGGGTTGCTTAAACGCTGCTAAAACTGGAAACGCGGGTCTAAAACGCGTAATTCGCGTAAAACGCTGAACTGGAAAACGTAAAATTCCAAAACTTTTGGAATTGTCATAAAATGAGAGAAAATCATATTTCTATTTTTTATAATGTTTTATGGACATATCGGGATGCTGGAATGACGTTTAAACCTAAAATTAAATCTCGGACACGGCTTCGTGATTTTTGAAGAAATGATCCGACGAGCGTCAAACTCTCGGATTATCGTTAAAATAGTTTAACTTACGAGAATATGAAATAAAAATTTCTGAGATGAATAGTGAAAAGTGAATAGTAAAAAGTGAATAGTAAAAGTGAATAGTGAAATTTTCGGGAATAAAAGTTAACCTGAAATTGCGAATTGTTACAGTCTCTACCCCTTAAGGAAACTTCGTCCCGAAGTTTAGTGTATCTAGGGGAATTCAGGATCTCTAAAATAGTGGTGTTCACTCTGATTCGTCTAAGGTTCTGGTTAAGGAGTCGTATCGGATACAATTAAGCCCATTTATTTATAACTCATTACTTACATAAAGAAGCGTCCAAATTTATTTAAGTAAGGGATCATAAACTTATGGTTCGGTGATTTACAATTTCATTATTTAAATGAAGAGGCGTCCCAATCCATTTAAATAAGGAGATTCTAAATCATCCTACTTAAGAATTTCCGACACAAAAATCCGCCTTCTGAGGCCGATAGTAAGATAATCAAGTCATCAAATCCCTAAAGCTAAGCAATAATATTATTTAACTCAAATCTTGTGTCTCATCAAACAAGAACTGTCACAAGATCAAGTTAAATAATTAGTTATTACTGAGCTCCATGTTTTTAATGACTCGGCTAATCTCTGGGGCTCCTTATAATACTAAAGTCATATCATCTAACAGCGTAGAACTAAAACAACAACTACCAAAAAGCGTATGCGTATGAAGCGTGTGTAAGGCAAATAAAGAGGAAGGTCCCAACGTATATAGCAGTTATAGTCTAGGCACTAAATGCAACCTAGTTCTCTATAACCAAGGCTCTGGTACCAATCTGTAACACCCCCAAAATACCGCAGCGGAAGACTGTGTCATAGGGGTGCTACTTCATAATACAAAGTACAAGTTATAGAAAACGAACTCTAAATGAGACGTTTTGAAAAGTTACCATTCGATTAATGAATTCAGAGTTACAAACATGAGATTCCAAATTATGATACATAAATGTATACAAAGTTTTGAATGGTAAATGATAAAAGCGTAAGTCTTCAGAATATGCAGCTTGACTCTAAGTTCCACGCACTAGCTATCGCCTTACTAACCTGAGATAAACATGCTAAAGTGTCAACACAATGGTTGGTGAGTTCATAGAGTTTGTCTTAAAACAGTTGAAAAGCCTTAAAGAATATTCGCACAGCAAAGGCATCGTGAATCCACTCAGTTGCAAGTCCCGCCATAAGAGACTTGTAACCTGTGTGTTCACAACCCACTGCTACATATATAGTATGAATAAGACATGTATAAGTTCATCAAAACAATTAAGCAATTAGTCGTGAGTCTACACTTCATCTCCGAAGACCTCACTTGGGAGCCAATTCCCAAAGACAACTGGGAGCCACTTCCCAAAGATAAAAGTTTGCTGGGAGCCACTTCCCAAAGATAAAAGATTACTGGGAGCCACTTCCCAAAGATAAAACAGTCATGTATGTATGAAATCAAGTATAATGCAATCAAGTATAAGACAATCAAGTATGAAACAATCAAGTATAAATGTTTTGAGTATTTGTACAAGTAAGCAAGTAGTTGAGCATGTATCCCCCCCAAGAGTTAAAACAAGTATGAAAAAGTAGGGGCTATGACTCACCTTAAGCTTATGTAATGAGAAATGAAAGTGGTAGTCGAATCGCGAAAGTCTCTAAGAGCAGCCTATAATAGAACGTTGCGACTTAGGTTTGGAGTAACGTCTAAGAATACGAAGAATTGCCTATATATGTCTTGCATATAGTTCATGATGTAGTACTTAGTATATAGTGTAAGTCTTTGAATATAAATCGTTTATGAAACATGTATAGGTTATATATCTCTTACTACCGTTCAGGCCGACATATATTGGGTTAGAATTTAACCATGGTTAGTTTTAGACACTTGTAACCATCCTAAAGATCAAGGGTCAAGATCAAGCCACAAAATGGTGACTCCCCCCCCTAAATGGCGGTTTCATGGAGATAAGATGACTAGATGATGAGTCTTGGTGTTATCTTGCTTAGTTTGTGCATTTTGACTCCGTAAAAAGCTAACCGTAAATGATTAAGCCTCAAAACGTAAAACCGGGTATCGTAAAAATATGAAACTTGAAAGTATTGTTAAACATGTCAATATAGTCCATAATAAAATATAAAATGAGTGGTAGGATCCATCGGGTGCTAAAACCCTGCTAAAAACTGGAAACACGGGTCTAAAACGCGTAATACGTAAAATGTACGAATATTGCGTAAAATTGAGAAAAGTAAAATGTTACTTTTCTAATGTGATAAAAATGATTTAAAATGACTTATAATGTCTAGACTGGGCTTAGTCTAGTGTCGGTTGGTATTAAATGTCTTTTAGACATCAAACCGTAAGCCTAAAAATCACGAAATGACTTATAACATCAAGGGATGATTTTTGGTCAATGGAGGAGGGAAAAAATATGTTGACTTTTTCTAATAAGTTGAAAACTCAAATAGTCTTAGAAACGCGTTTTGTGGTCTAACGGTTAATCGCCCATATGGTTAAGCGTGCTCATGTGAGAGTAGTACAGGCTTGGGTGACCTGCTGGGAAAAGTAATTAACTTGAAAATGCGAATTGTTACAGTCTCTACCCCTTAAGGAGAACTTCGTCCCGAAGTTCAGTTCATGTTAACTACTTATGGTGTGTCTAAGAGAATTCGGGATCTCTAAAATAGTCGTGTTTACTCTGATTCGTCTAAGATTCTGGTTAAGGAGTTGTATCGGCTACAATTAAGCCCACTTATTTATAACACATTACTTACATAAAGAAGCGTCCAAATTTATGTAAGTAAGGTCTCATAAACTTATGGTTCGGTGATTTACAATTTCTTTATTTAACTGAAGAGGCGTCCCAATCCATTTAAATAAAGAGATTCTAAATCATCCTACTTAAGAATTTCCGACACAAAATCCGCCTTCTGAGGCCGATAGTAAGATAATCAAGCCATCAAATCCCTAAAGCTAAGCAATAATATTATTTAACTCAAATCTTGTGTCTAATCAAACAAGAACTGTCACAAGATCAAGTTAACTAATTAGTTATTACTGAGCTCCATGTTTTTAATGACTCGACAAATCTCTGGGGCTCCTTATAATACTAAAGTCACATCATCTAACAGCATGGAACTAAGCAAACCTCTAACCAAAAAGCATATGTGTATGTATTGTGTGTAAGGCAAATAAAGAGGAAGGTCCCAACGTATATAGCAGTTATAGTCTAGGCACTAAATGCAACCTAGTTCTCTATAACCAAGGCTCTGGTACCAATCTGTAACACCCCCAAAATACCGCAGCGGAAGACTGTGTCATAGGAGTGCTACTTCATAATACAAAGTACAAGGTATAGAAAACGAACTCTAAATGAGACGTTTTGAAAAGTTACCATTCGATTAATAAATTCCGAGTACAAACATGAGTTCCATAATACAATACATAAGAGTTTTAAGACATATCGAATGGTAAAGATAAAAGCATAAGTCTTCAAAACATGCCAAGCGACTCTATGCTCCATGCAACAGCTTATCATCTTATAGACCTGAGACAAACATGCTAAAGTGTCAACACAATGGTTGGTGAGTTCATAGAGTTTGTCTTAAAATAGTTGAAAAGCCTTAAAAGAATGTTCACACAGCAAAGGCATCGTGAATCCACTCAGTTACAAGTCCCGCCATAAGAGACTTGTAACCTGTGTGTTCACAACCCACTGCTAATATATATGGTATAAGACATGTATAAGTTCATCAAGACAATTTAAGCACTTAGAAGTGAGTCTCTACTTCATCTCCGAAGACCTCACTTTTGGGAGCCAATTCCCAAAGACAACTGGGAGTCAATTCCCAAAGACAACTGGGAGCCACTTCCCAAAGATAACTACTAGCCCATAAATAGAAGAACGCAATTAAGTATAACGCAGTCATGTATGTATGCAATCAAGTATAACACAGTCACGTATAAACGTTTTGAGTATTTGTACAAGTAAACAAGTAGTCGAGCATGTGTCTCCCCCAAAGAGTTAAGACAAGTATGAAAAGAGTAGGGGCTATGACTCACCTTAAGCTTAAGTGATGTGAAATCAAAGTGGTAGTCGAATCGTGAAATTCTCTAAGAGCAGCCTATAATAGAACGTTGCGACTTAGGTTTTGAGTACCGTCTAAGAGTACGAAGAATTGCCCATATATGTCTTGCATAATGTTCATGATGTAGTACTTAGTATATAGCGTAAGTCTTTGAAAGAAAGATTCATGAAACATGTATGTTTTGGTATATCGTTTACTACCGTTCGGGCCGACATAATTCAGAAGTCATGTTAGTAAGCGTTCGAGGAGCCAGGACACTTTAACTCGTAAATCCACAACTCAACTCGACGGCTTACATAATGAACTCCTCACATGAGGCTCCCTACTATTGTAGTAGTTGATGAAATATATAGATATAAGTTTTGATCCGAAAAGTTACATGGCCGATATTTTAATAAACTTAGGAAAGTTTATTAGTACATGAAGATTGTTATTAGGGGTAGTTTCATAAGTCTTGAATGACCATTTTCTCTTGGTAAAATCTCATGGTTCCCTTTTAAGTGAAGTAGATCCAAATTGCTTGTTCAAGTTATCGCCTAATTCATTGTTTCACGTTTACGCCTATGTAAGTTGTTATGGTCATTTCGTCATGGCTTCGCCGTGACCTTGGTCATTTTTCCATGGTCTTGAGACTCAACCTTGGCTTTAGCCATGGTTGTGGTCTCGGCTTTAGGTCATTAGACCTCTTGGTCTTAGTAAATCATAACTATAATATAGTGACTTTGGTCTAAAATGGGCTGTTAAGATTTTGAAGAATTTTATCACTCGGAAAGCATTTTTATGTCTCGAGCTTCTTTGTTCCTGAATGAAAACGTCGTTCCGGACAACTTTCGTGTTTTAACTTTTTGATGAATCGGACCAGAAGTAGGACTTTCAAAACCCAAATTTGATCAGGAAGCTATTTGGCAGTTTTGCCGGAAATCTTTGGTAATTTCAAATCGCCATAACTTTTGACTCGTATACTCGTTTTGGGTGGTTCAAATTGCTATGGTTTCCTTGTTAAGTCCTCTTTAACAGTAAGTAAGTGTCAAATATCAAAGTTATACTATTTTGGTCGTGGTTCTCCATAAAAATCACTAGTTTGCTTGTTTACATGACATAAGTTAACATATGTATACCAATACTTGTTTTATCCATTTTTAAACATCATGAACACAATAACAAGAACATATATAGCATGAAAGGAACACAAAGAGCATGAAAATGATAATTAAGCAAGAAAGTATGTTAGGGTTTGCTTACAACTTTTGGCCTTAATGAAAAAGGGAAACTAGGACAAGAACTAGGACTTTGATTGAATAAGCTTTCCTCCTTTGCAATCTATGATAAACCGAGGTTATTTGAAGATTATAACGACGCCTTCTTGAAGTCCAAAGCTATTTGAAGATTATAACGACGTCTTTTTGGAGACTTTAAAGTTATAACAACTTTTCTTAGAAAATTTCCAAGATTGAAGATCAAACACTAGTTTTCTTTCAAAAACTAGTTAACTTTCTTACAAAATATAAGAAAAGTGCCTTAGGTTTTAGGACTTGAAGGTTATAAGAAGGTGTGGTGCAAGGTTTCTATGTGTTATTAGTTGGCTATTTATAGGATGAGAAAAATAGTTAACCATATATTGGGTTAGAATTTAACCATGGTTAGTTTTAGACACTTGTAACCATCCTAAAGATCAAGGGTCAAGATCAAGCCACAAAATGGTGACTCCCCCCCCCTAAATGGCGGTTTCATGGAGATAAGATGACTAGACGATGAGTCTTGGTGTTATCTTGCTTAGTTTGTGCATTTTGACTCCGTAAAAAGCTAACCGTAAATGATTAAGCCTCAAAACGTAAAACCGGGTATCGTAAAAATATGAAACTTGAAAGTATTGTTAAACATGTCAATATAGTCCATAATAAAATATAAAATGAGTGGTAGGATCCATCGGGTGCTAAAACCCTGCTAAAAACTGGAAACACGGGTCTAAAACACGTAATACGTAAAATGTACGAATATTGCGTAAAATTGAGAAAAGTAAAATGTTACTTTTCTAATGTGATAAAAATGATTTAAAATGACTTATAATGTCTAGACTGGGCTTAGTCTAGTGTCGGTTGGTATTAAATGTCTTTTAGACATCAAACCGTAAGCCTAAAAATCACGAAATGACTTATAACATCAAGGGATGATTTTTGGTCAATGGAGGAGGGAAAAAATATGTTGACTTTTTCGAATAAGTTGAAAACTCAAATAGTCTTAGAAACGCGTTTTGTGGTCTAACGGTTAATCGCCCATTCGGGATCTCTAAAATAGTCGTGTTTACTCTGATTCGTCTAAGATTCTGGTTAAGGAGTTGTATCGGCTACAATTAAGCCCACTTATTTATAACACATTACTTACATAAAGAAGCGTCCAAATTTATGTAAGTAAGGTCTCATAAACTTATGGTTCGGTGATTTACAATTTCTTTATTTAACTGAAGAGGCGTCCCAATCCATTTAAATAAGGAGATTCTAAATCATCCTACTTAAGAATTTCCGACACAAAATCCGCCTTCTGAGGCCGATAGTAAGATAATCAAGCCATCAAATCCCTAAAGCTAAGCAATAATATTATTTAACTCAAATCTTGTGTCTAATCAAACAAGAACTGTCACAAGATCAAGTTAACTAATTAGTTATTACTGAGCTCCATGTTTTTAATGACTCGACAAATCTCTGGGGCTCCTTATAATACTAAAGTCACATCATCTAACAGCATGGAACTAAGCAAACCTCTAACCAAAATGCATATGTGTATGTATTGTGTGTAAGGCAAATAAAGAGGAAGGTCCCAACGTATATAGCAGTTATAGTCTAGGCACTAAATGCAACCTAGTTCTCTATAACCAAGGCTCTGGTACCAATCTGTAACACCCCCAAAATACCGCAGCGGAAGACTGTGTCATAGGAGTGCTACTTCATAATACAAAGTACAAGGTATAGAAAACGAACTCTAAATGAGACGTTTTGAAAAGTTACCATTCGATTAATAAATTCCGAGTACAAACATGAGTTCCATAATACAATACATAAGAGTTTTAAGACATATCGAATGGTAAAGATAAAAGCATAAGTCTTCAAAACATGCCAAGCGACTCTATGCTCCATGCAACAGCTTATCATCTTATAGACCTGAGACAAACATGCTAAAGTGTCAACACAATGGTTGGTGAGTTCATAGAGTTTGTCTTAAAATAGTTGAAAAGCCTTAAAAGAATGTTCACACAGCAAAGGCATCGTGAATCCACTCAGTTACAAGTCCCGCCATAAGAGACTTGTAACCTGTGTGTTCACAACCCACTGCTAATATATATGGTATAAGACATGTATAAGTTCATCAAGACAATTTAAGCACTTAGAAGCGAGTCTCTACTTCATCTCCGAAGACCTCACTTTTGGGAGCCAATTCCCAAAGACAACTGGGAGTCAATTCCCAAAGACAACTGGGAGCCACTTCCCAAAGATAACTACTAGCCCATAAATAGAAGAACGCAATTAAGTATAACGCAGTCATGTATGTATGCAATCAAGTATAACACAGTCACGTATAAACGTTTTGAGTATTTGTACAAGTAAACAAGTAGTCGAGCATGTGTCTCCCCCAAAGAGTTAAGACAAGTATGAAAAGAGTAGGGGCTATGACTCACCTTAAGCTTAAGTGATGTGAAATCAAAGTGGTAGTCGAATCGTGAAATTCTCTAAGAGCAGCCTATAATAGAACGTTGCGACTTAGGTTTTGAGTACCGTCTAAGAGTACGAAGAATTGCCCATATATGTCTTGCATAATGTTCATGATGTAGTACTTAGTATATAGCGTAAGTCTTTGAAAGAAAGATTCATGAAACATGTATGTTTTGGTATATCGTTTACTACCGTTCGGGCCGACATAATTCAGAAGTCATGTTAGTAAGCGTTCGAGGAGCCAGGACACTTTAACTCGTAAATCCACAACTCAACTCGACGGCTTACATAATGAACTCCTCACATGAGGCTCCCTACTATTGTAGTAGTTGATGAAATATATAGATATAAGTTTTGATCCGAAAAGTTACATGGCCGATATTTTAATAAACTTAGGAAAGTTTATTAGTACATGAAGATTGTTATTAGGGGTAGTTTCATAAGTCTTGAATGACCATTTTCTCTTGGTAAAATCTCATGGTTCCCTTTTAAGTGAAGTAGATCCAAATTGCTTGTTCAAGTTATCGCCTAATTCATTGTTTCACGTTTACGCCTATGTAAGTTGTTATGGTCATTTCGTCATGGCTTCGCCGTGACCTTGGTCATTTTTCCATGGTCTTGAGACTCAACCTTGGCTTTAGCCATGGTTGTGGTCTCGGCTTTAGGTCATTAGACCTCTTGGTCTTAGTAAATCATAACTATAATATAGTGACTTTGGTCTAAAATGGGCTGTTAAGATTTTGAAGAATTTTATCACTCGGAAAGCATTTTTAGGTCTCGAGCTTCTTTGTTCCTGAATGAAAACGTCGTTCCGGACAACTTTCGTGTTTTAACTTTTTGATGAATCGGACCAGAAGTAGGACTTTCAAAACCCAAATTTGATCAGGAAGCTATTTGGCAGTTTTGCCGGAAATCTTTGGTAATTTCAAATCGCCATAACTTTTGACTCGTATACTCGTTTTGGGTGGTTCAAATTGCTATGGTTTCCTTGTTAAGTCCTCTTTAACAGTAAGTAAGTGTCAAATATCAAAGTTATACTATTTTGGTCGTGGTTCTCCATAAAAATCACTAGTTTGCTTGTTTACATGACATAAGTTAACATATGTATACCAATACTTGTTTTATCCATTTTTAAACATCATGAACACAATAACAAGAACATATATAGCATGAAAGGAACACAAAGAGCATGAAAATGATAATTAAGCAAGAAAGTATGTTAGGGTTTGCTTACAACTTTTGGCCTTAATGAAAAAGGGAAACTAGGACAAGAACTAGGACTTTGATTGAATAAGCTTTCCTCCTTTGCAATCTATGATAAACCGAGGTTATTTGAAGATTATAACGACGCCTTCTTGAAGTCCAAAGCTATTTGAAGATTATAACGACGTCTTTTTGGAGACTTTAAAGTTATAACAACTTTTCTTAGAAAATTTCCAAGATTGAAGATCAAACACTAGTTTTCTTTCAAAAACTAGTTAACTTTCTTACAAAATATAAGAAAAGTGCCTTAGGTTTTAGGACTTGAAGGTTATAAGAAGGTGTGGTGCAAGGTTTCTATGTGTTATTAGTTGGCTATTTATAGGATGAGAAAAATAGTTAACCATATATTGGGTTAGAATTTAACCATGGTTAGTTTTAGACACTTGTAACCATCCTAAAGATCAAGGGTCAAGATCAAGCCACAAAATGGTGACTCCCCCCCCCTAAATGGCGGTTTCATGGAGATAAGATGACTAGATGATGAGTCTTGGTGTTATCTTGCTTAGTTTGTGCATTTTGACTCCGTAAAAAGCTAACCGTAAATGATTAAGCCTCAAAACGTAAAACCGGGTATCGTAAAAATATGAAAATTGAAAGTATTGTTAAACATGTCAATATAGTCCATAATAAAATATAAAATGAGTGGTAGGATCCATCGGGTGCTAAAACCCTGCTAAAAACTGGAAACACGGGTCTAAAACGCGTAATACGTAAAATGTACGAATATTGCGTAAAATTGAGAAAAGTAAAATGTTACTTTTCTAATGTGATAAAAATGATTTAAAATGACTTATAATGTCTAGACTGGGCTTAGTCTAGTGTCGGTTGGTATTAAATGTCTTTTAGACATCAAACCGTAAGCCTAAAAATCACGAAATGACTTATAACATCAAGGGATGATTTTTGGTCAATGGAGGAGGGAAAAAATATGTTGACTTTTTCTAATAAGTTGAAAACTCAAATAGTCTTAGAAACGCGTTTTGTGGTCTAACGGTTAATCGCCCATACGGTTAAGCGTGCTCATGTGAGAGTAGTACAGGCTTGGGTGACCTGCTGGGAAAAGTAATTAACTTGAAAATGCGAATTGTTACATGAAGCGTGTGTAAGGCAAATAAAGAGGAAGGTCCCAACGTATATAGCAGTTATAGTCTAGGCACTAAATGCAACCTAGTTCTCTATAACCAAGGCTCTGGTACCAATCTGTAACACCCCCAAAATACCGCAGCGGAAGACTGTGTCATAGGGGTGCTACTTCATAATACAAAGTACAAGTTATAGAAAACGAACTCTAAATGAGACGTTTTGAAAAGTTACCATTCGATTAATGAATTCAGAGTTACAAACATGAGATTCCAAATTATGATACATAAATGTATACAAAGTTTTGAATGGTAAATGATAAAAGCGTAAGTCTTCA
This sequence comes from Artemisia argyi, assembly GCA_030686995.1. Classification (NCBI taxonomy): domain Eukaryota; kingdom Viridiplantae; phylum Streptophyta; class Magnoliopsida; order Asterales; family Asteraceae; genus Artemisia; species Artemisia argyi. The sequence goes on from CM060688.1 coordinate 134,719,538, forward strand.
GAATATGCAGCTTGACTCTAAGTTCCACGCACTAGCTATCGCCTTACTAACCTGAGATAAACATGCTAAAGTGTCAACACAATGGTTGGTGAGTTCATAGAGTTTGTCTTAAAACAGTTGAAAAGCCTTAAAGAATATTCGCACAGCAAAGGCATCGTGAATCCACTCAGTTGCAAGTCCCGCCATAAGAGACTTGTAACCTGTGTGTTCACAACCCACTGCTACATATATAGTATGAATAAGACATGTATAAGTTCATCAAAACAATTAAGCAATTAGTCGTGAGTCTACACTTCATCTCCGAAGACCTCACCTGGGAGCCAATTCCCAAAGACAACTGGGAGCCACTTCCCAAAGATAAAAGTTTGCTGGGAGCCACTTCCCAAAGATAAAAGATTACTGGGAGCCACTTCCCAAAGATAAAATAGTCATGTATGTATGAAATCAAGTATAATGCAATCAAGTATAAGACAATCAAGTATGAAACAGTCAAGTATAAATGTTTTGAGTATTTGTACAAGTAAGCAAGTAGTTGAGCATGTATCCCCCCCAAGAGTTAAAACAAGTATGAAAAAGTAGGGGCTATGACTCACCTTAAGCTTATGTAATGAGAAATGAAAGTGGTAGTCGAATCGCAAAAGTCTCTAAGAGCAGCCTATAATAGAACGTTGCGACTTAGGTTTGGAGTAACGTCTAAGAATACGAAGAATTGCCTATATATGTCTTGCATATAGTTCATGATGTAGTACTTAGTATATAGTGTAAGTCTTTGAATATAAATCGTTTATGAAACATGTATAGGTTATATATCTCTTACTACCGTTCAGGCCGACATAATTCAGAAGTCATGGAGTAAACGTTCGAGGAGCCAGGACACTTTAATTCGTAAATCCACAACTCGTCTCGACGGCTTACTTAATGAACTCCTCACATGAGGCTCCCTACTATTGTAGTATTTGATAACATATATATATATAAGTTTTGATCTTTAAAAGTTATATGGTCTTTAGCCGTGGCTTTGCCGTGACCTTGGTCATTGTTACCATGATCTTGAGACTCAACCTTGGCTTTAGCCATGGTTGTGGTCTTGGCTTTAGGTCATTAGACCTCTTGGTCTTAGTAAAACATAACTATTATATAGTGACTTTGGTCTAAAAATGGGCTGTTAAGAATTTGAAGAAAATTATCACTCAGAAAGCGTTTTCAGGGCTCGAGCTTCTTTGTTCCTGAACGAAAACGTCATTCCGGACAACTTTCGTGTTTTAACTTTTTGATGAATCGGACCAGAAGGGTGACTTTAAAAATCAAAATTTGATCAGAATGCTATTTGGGCAGTTTTGCCGTTTTGGTTTCGCTAGCTTCAAATGGTCATAACTTTTGACTCGGGTACTCGTTTTGGGTGATTCAAATTGATATGTTTTCCTTGTTAAGTCCTCTTTAACAGTAAGTAAGTGTCAAATATCAAAGTTATACTATTTTGGTCGTGGTTCTCCATAAAATCACTAGTTTGCTTGTTTACTTGTCATAAGTTAACATATGTATACCAATACTTGTTTTATCCATTTTTAAACATCATGAACACAATAACAAGAACATATATAGCATGAAAGGAACACAAAGAGCATGAAAATGATATTGAGCAAGAAAGTGTATAAGGGTTTCTTACAACTTTTGGCTTTCACTTAAGAAAGGAAGTCAAGTATAGAACTAGGACACTAAACCTAAGCTTGTAAACCCTTCACCATAACTCTTGTAACCCTTGCTAGCCTTGATATAACCCTTGTGAAAACCCATTAACTTCAGCCCTAGTACCCTTATGTAGCTCTTAATTTAACCATGGAATCACCAAACAAACTCTTGATTCATGTAGAGACTAACTAGGCCTTCAACTTTGGTGTGTAACTTGAAGATTGAAATCAAAATAAGAGTGTTTGTGTTTGTTTTGTGTTGTGAACGACTTCAAGAGGGGTAGGAGGTTTATATAGGGCCTTGAGGAGGTGCTAGGAAGGTGTTAGGAAGTTGCCTAAACTTGGAGGCCAAGATGTACACTTGTAATGATCTAATGAACCCTTGGTGACCAAGTTTGCTTAATATACAAGTATCCTAAAGTCCAAGGCTTATCACCAAGCCACCAAGGCTTGGTGAATCATCATATACACGTTCATATGATGGGAGGAGTGACTAGGTACTTAAACTTGGTATTATCTAGCTTACGGAGTGAGTTTTGGTCCCGGTAATCGCTAACGGTAAGTCATTAAGTCATGAAACTTAAAATCGGGTATCCTAAAAATATGAAACTTATAAATATGTTAAAACTTATTAATATAACCTATCCTAGCATATTTAATGAGTGGCAAGTTCTATCGGGTTGCTTAAACGCTGCTAAAACTGGAAACGCGGGTCTAAAACGCGTAATTCGCGTAAAACGCTGAACTGGAAAACGTAAAATTCCAAAACTTTTGGAATTGTCATAAAATGAGAGAAAATCATATTTCTATTTTTTATAATGTTTTATGGACATATCGGGATGCTGGAATGACGTTTAAACCTAAAATTAAATCTCGGACACGGCTTCGTGATTTTTGCAGAAATGATCCGACGAGCGTCAAACTCTCGGATTATCGTTAAAATAGTTTAACTTACGATAATATGAAATAAAAATTTCTGAGATGAATAGTGAAAAGTGAATAGTAAAAAGTGAATAGTAAAAGTGAATAGTGAAATTTTCGGGAATAAAAGTTAACCTGAAATTGCGAATTGTTACAGTCTCTACCCCTTAAGGAAACTTCGTCCCGAAGTTTAGTGTATCTAGGGGAATTCAGGATCTCTAAAATAGTGGTGTTCACTCTGATTCGTCTAAGGTTCTGGTTAAGGAGTCGTATCGGATACAATTAAGCCCATTTATTTATAACTCATTACTTACATAAAGAAGCGTCCAAATTTATTTAAGTAAGGGATCATAAACTTATGGTTCGGTGATTTACAATTTCATTATTTAAATGAAGAGGCGTCCCAATCCATTTAAATAAGGAGATTCTAAATCATCCTACTTAAGAATTTCCGACACAAAAATCCGCCTTCTGAGGCCGATAGTAAGATAATCAAGTCATCAAATCCCTAAAGCTAAGCAATAATATTATTTAACTCAAATCTTGTGTCTCATCAAACAAGAACTGTCACAAGATCAAGTTAAATAATTAGTTATTACTGAGCTCCATGTTTTTAATGACTCGGCTAATCTCTGGGGCTCCTTATAATACTAAAGTCATATCATCTAACAGCGTGGAACTAAACCAACAACTACCAAAAAGCGTATGCGTATGAAGCGTGTGTAAGGCAAATAAAGAGGAAGGTCCCAACGTATATAGCAGTTATAGTCTAGGCACTAAATGCAACCTAGTTCTCTATAACCAAGGCTCTGGTACCAATCTGTAACACCCCCAAAATACCGCAGCGGAAGACTGTGTCATAGGGGTGCTACTTCATAATACAAAGTACAAGTTATAGAAAACGAACTCTAAATGAGACGTTTTGAAAAGTTACCATTCGATTAATGAATTCAGAGTTACAAACATGAGATTCCAAATTATGATACATAAATGTATACAAAGTTTTGAATGGTAAATGATAAAAGCGTAAGTCTTCAGAATATGCAGCTTGACTCTAAGTTCCACGCACTAGCTATCGCCTTACTAACCTGAGATAAACATGCTAAAGTGTCAACACAATGGTTGGTGAGTTCATAGAGTTTGTCTTAAAACAGTTGAAAAGCCTTAAAGAATATTCGCACAGCAAAGGCATCGTGAATCCACTCAGTTGCAAGTCCCGCCATAAGAGACTTGTAACCTGTGTGTTCACAACCCACTGCTACATATATAGTATGAATAAGACATGTATAAGTTCATCAAAACAATTAAGCAATTAGTCGTGAGTCTACACTTCATCTCCGAAGACCTCACTTGGGAGCCAATTCCCAAAGACAACTGGGAGCCACTTCCCAAAGATAAAAGTTTGCTGGGAGCCACTTCCCAAAGATAAAAGATTACTGGGAGCCACTTCCCAAAGATAAAACAGTCATGTATGTATGAAATCAAGTATAATGCAATCAAGTATAAGACAATCAAGTATGAAACAATCAAGTATAAATGTTTTGAGTATTTGTACAAGTAAGCAAGTAGTTGAGCATGTATCCCCCCCAAGAGTTAAAACAAGTATGAAAAAGTAGGGGCTATGACTCACCTTAAGCTTATGTAATGAGAAATGAAAGTGGTAGTCGAATCGCGAAAGTCTCTAAGAGCAGCCTATAATAGAACGTTGCGACTTAGGTTTGGAGTAACGTCTAAGAATACGAAGAATTGCCTATATATGTCTTGCATATAGTTCATGATGTAGTACTTAGTATATAGTGTAAGTCTTTGAATATAAATCGTTTATGAAACATGTATAGGTTATATATCTCTTACTACCGTTCGGGCCGACATAATTCAGAAGTCATGGAGTAAACGTTCGAGGAGCCAGGACACTTTAATTCGTAAATCCACAACTCGTCTCGACGGCTTACTTAATGAACTCCTCACATGAGGCTCCCTACTATTGTAGTATTTGATAACATATATATATAAGTTTTGATCTTTAAAAGTTATATGGTCTTTAGCCGTGGCTTTGCCGTGACCTTGGTCATTGTTACCATGATCTTGAGACTCAACCTTGGCTTTAGCCATGGTTGTGGTCTTGGCTTTAGGTCATTAGACCTCTTGGTCTTAGTAAAACATAACTATTATATAGTGACTTTGGTCTAAAAATGGGCTGTTAAGAATTTGAAGAAAATTATCACTCAGAAAGCGTTTTCAGGGCTCGAGCTTCTTTTTTTCCTGAACGAAAACGTCATTCCGGACAACTTTCGTGTTTTAACTTTTTGATGAATCGGACCAGAAGGGTGACTTTAAAAATCAAAATTTGATCAGAATGCTATTTGGGCTGTTTTGCCGTTTTGGTTTCGCTAGCTTCAAATGGTCATAACTTTTGACTCGGGTACTCGTTTTGGGTGATTCAAATTGATATGTTTTCCTTGTTAAGTCCTCTTTAACAGTAAGTAAGTGTCAAATATCAAAGTTATACTATTTTGGTCGTGGTTCTCCATAAAAATCACTAGTTTGCTTGTTTACTTGTCATAAGTTAACATATGTATACCAATACTTGTTTTATCCATTTTTAAACATCATGAACAATAACAAGAACATATATAGCATGAAAGGAACACAAAGAGCATGAAAATGATATTGAGCAAGAAAGTGTATAAGGGTTTCTTACAACTTTTGGCTTTCACTTAAGAAAGGAAGTCAAGTATAGAACTAGGACACTAAACCTAAGCTTGTAAACCCTTCACCATAACTCTTGTAACCCTTGCTAGCCTTGATATAACCCTTGTGAAAACCCATTAAATTCAGCCCTAGTACCCTTATGTAGCTCTTAATTTAACCATGGAATCATCAAACAAACTCTTGATTCATGTAGAGACTAACTAGGCCTTCAACTTTGGTGTGTAACTTGAAGATTGAAATCAAAATAAGAGTGTTTGTGTTTGTTTTGTGTTGTGAACGACTTCAAGAGGGGTAGGAGGTTTATATAGGGCCTTGAGGAGGTGCTAGGAAGGTGTTAGGAAGTTGCCTAAACTTGGAGGCCAAGATGTACACTTGTAATGATCTAATGAACCCTTGGTGACCAAGTTTGCTTAATATACAAGTATCCTAAAGTCCAAGGCTTATCACCAAGCCACCAAGGCTTGGTGAATCATCATATACACGTTCATATGATGGGAGGAGTGACTAGGTACTTAAACTTGGTATTATCTAGCTTACGGAGTGAGTTTTGGTCCCGGTAATCGCTAACGGTAAGTCATTAAGTCATGAAACTTAAAATCGGGTATCCTAAAAATATGAAACTTATAAATATGTTAAAACTTATTAATATAACCTATCTTAGCATATTTAATGAGTGGCAAGTTCTATCGGGTTGCTTAAACGCTGCTAAAACTGGAAACGCGGGTCTAAAACGCGTAATTCGCGTAAAACGCTGAACTGGAAAACGTAAAATTCCAAAACTTTTGGAATTGTCATAAAATGAGAGAAAATCATATTTCTATTTTTTATAATGTTTTATGGACATATCGGGATGCTGGAATGACGTTTAAACCTAAAATTAAATCTCGGACACGACTTCGTGATTTTTGCAGAAATGATCCGACGAGCGTCAAACTCTCGGATTATCGTTAAAATAGTTTAACTTACGAGAATATGAAATAAAAATTTCTGAGATGAATAGTGAAAAGTGAATAGTAAAAAGTGAATAGTAAAAGTGAATAGTGAAATTTTCGGGAATAAAAGTTAACCTGAAATTGCGAATTGTTACATACGAAACCACCAAAACATATAATTTAAAGGAAAAGAAAGGTAAGTTGTCAAAATAACTCCTATGAAAAAGGACGCCTAGCTACGAAAAAACTTTCTACAATAAATGAACATACATGGTACTATAATATAATTTAGATTAGTTATAAATCTAACTCTGATATAATATAAAGACGCTGAATGGTAACTTAAAGCAATTCCATGTTTAAAATAAAGCAAAACTTTATGATTATGTAATTATCTTATGATGATGATATGATTGTGTTGGAAACAAAAAGGTGTATAATAACTCCTTTAACTTGTTAATAATGTTATAAGTTGGCATGGTCCGGAGTAGTAAGTTGTTGTTGATTGTGCTTTATAGTTGTTTTTTTTTTTTTTTTTTTTTTTTTTTTTTTTTTTTTGCCTTATTTACTAGGGCATCCACTATAAGAGGTTCTTAAATATGTTTAAAAAATTTAAAAATATTTATACCTTGTTTCAGTCATTGTGAGAAATCTACGTGGTATGAAAAGGTGCAAATTTTTGGACCTCTTTATAAACTCAATACAATTAATGCATGTGTAATGTGGAACATCTATATAGTTGCCACACATTTTAATCATAGTGAGAAAAAGGATTCTAAACTCAAAAGGTTTATAATTTATTGATATGTGATGATATAGAACACTTATAAAGCTTTAAAAATTCAAGCCATTTGTTAAAAAAAAAAAAAAAAAAAAAAAAAAAAAAAAAAAAAAAATTCCATTGCGACCAGTTTAAATATATCCCCATATATCTAAATAAACTGTTTGTTCTATTACCATTTTTTCTACGCTACACCCCATTAAAAGACTTCTTTAATATTTAATATTAGGTGCTTACATTATAATAGTGGAGGTTTCATCATTTGTCAAGCTTATATTGTTTGTTTGTGTATGACAAGGCTTGTGAGCATTATCATATTCATTTATTTATTCCCTTTACCATTTTGTTAGTGAGTAAATTATAAATGTATCTTGCCTTTAAAATTTTCATTCATGCATGTTTTGAACACTTGGTTTGTTAATTATGATGGTAGTTGGCTTGCGTTTTACATTGCTTACTTTTGGTCTTGCTTATGGACCTTTGAAAATTAGTTCTTAGAGAGTGAAAATACTTAATTTTCCTTGAGGACAAGAAATGCCAAAATATAGGGGTATCTGATGAGGTTCAAAAAACACTAATTTTCAAGGCATTTTATTCTTGATTCTATACAATACTTGGCTTGTTTTACCAGGTTACTTGTTCGTTTCAACATCATTGCACGTTGTTGATAATTTTTGGAATAGAAATGGAAGTGTGCTCGGGAATTGAATGAATATGGAAGAAATAGACTGTGACAACCGACATTTTCAGGTTGTCATTTATTCAATTACCTAAACGTTTTATTCTAAACATGTGATTTCTTGACTTTAACGTATAACCGTGAGGTTAACCAGCATCAGTCCTTTAAACTTGGTTTATATTGCATGCATGCATACAAAAACTACCCAACACTCCACAAACCTTCTTATATATACATAACTACACTTATAGATTTCAAATTCTAGTTTTTTCATCCCAATTTTTAACACAAAAATCAGCCGTCTATTAGTATACGTGCAAAAACCCCCTTTTCTATCTCAAATACCACAAGCATGCCTTAAGTATACTAACCTAGAAGCTACACAACTAAGAAAACCAAACAACCCCCCCCCCCCCCAGCCCTTTGATTTACACCGCCCAATGAACCTCAAAGACCACCCCCTTTGTCTCTTTGCCTAATTTCCATAACACACTCTTGACCATTCAACCTTACTTAAACTACTCTTTTCCTTAAGGGTCTTTGATCTTTGGTGTTATTTGGTTAAATTATTGATAATTAAAGTTAGGGTTTTGGTGCTTAGAATCTATGGTTTTTCTAGAATTCTTGTGCACATCTTGCTCATCATTCGTCCAAAACACTTGGACGCATTTCATAACTCATTTCATACTTCATTTCATTCATATTTAATATCTCATGCTTGTTTTATGTCACCTCTATATATTTTGTTGTGTTGAAAGTGTTTAAAAGTTAGTTTATCAAAACCTAAGTATGCCCAAAAATTCAGTCGACTTAGGTGCTAGTGGAAACCACTTTAAAATATTCTTTTATACCACGACTAGATATAGGTCTTAAGTAGTTCCGGACTAAAATTAAAATTTTTGTAAATTTTTTACTTTTTTACCATTTTTCACCAATTAATGCTTAGAATGGAAAGAGTTCCTGCCTTGCCTAGTGAGAGCTAAGTCGAGCCCGTCTCTAGTTGTGTTCCCTCAAGAGTTTTGCATTAGTATTTCATTATGAACATCGTTGCTGTATGCGGATTTATTGTATGCTTGTCCCAGGTTGTGGGATTTAAATGACTTATGACTATGATGTGTCGGCATCGTCATAACATTTTGTATGAATTTTTGTTTAGTGAATACTCTATTGTCTTATATCAATATGTTATGACGATTCCGTCCTTCACACTCTGCAATTCCGCCTTAGACGGGGTGTGACATAGACAAAAGTCAATTAGCGAGTGATGTAGTAGAATTAGTTCTCCGAAGAATTCAAAGGAAATATGAATTCCCGAGTCATTTTCCAAGTGAAGGTGTGAATGGAATCGTTCTTATTCGATTTGTGAAACATGTCGTGAATAGTGAATAAGATGAGATTTTGGATTTTACACTAAGAATTATGAAATATAAGCTAAAATTAAACAAATAACCAATTAAGGCAAGTAAATAAAGCACATGCAAGCTAAAACGCAAAGAAATCCTAAAAACGCGAACTTAACGGGAATTAACGAACCTAAAAACTTAAAACTTGGAAAAATTAACCTAAAAACTCAAATTTGATTTCTAAAACTCCTAAATACTTAAAAAGAATTTTAGAAAAAAGAATTATATTTTTTTGGATTTTCTTTTATTTATTATGAATTAAAAACTATTTAAAAAGAAAAAATTAAATAAAAATGACAAACTAGTTTAGAAAACTATCAAAAACTAAGAAAAACTATTTTATAAGACAATAAATGAAATGAGAAAAGAAAATTTGTGTAAAAGTAAAAATTTAACTAAAAACGTCAAGTAACGAGAAAATCTTGAGCCTTTAAAGCAAATTAGAGAAATACTAGTCCTAAACTTGAAATTATAATTTTCCTATTTTCTATTTATCAAAAGAAAATTACTGGAAAAAGAATTTATTTTTTTGATTATTTTCTATTTTTTATGAATTTATTACTTAGAGAAAAAAATTAAATAAAGAAAAATAGCTAAAAGTATTATAAAATTTTGAAGCTTTCCCAGAAACTAATTTATACTATAAAACCTAGGAAGAATATAAGAAGTGAAAAAGCACTTGAAATAAGCAGGGAATAAGCTAAAACATATTAATAAGCTAAAAAGGGAAAAATGTATATAAGAGAATTGATTTTGCAAGATATAATGAGAAATCCCTAGGGTGTTAATGGTTATGGTGTGTCTGGTGTGAGGTGTGTGAGTATGATGTCCCAGGTTCGAATCCCACTTTTTGCAAATTTTCAATTCATTTTATTTTTGTAATTTTTCTTTTGCAAACTGAATAAGCTAAATGAAAATTGAACTTTTTGTGAAAACTTACTTTTTGGAAAAGTCTTATAAGCTCATAAAAGCTTATGCTTTGCAACAATTATACAAGAAAAGCTTTAAAGAGGAAAATGTGCACAAACTAAAAGCTACCTAAAAGGCCAAAAGCTAAAGCAAATGGTCAGATGAGCTTAATCTAGTCTCAAGCAATCCTAAACAAGTTGTAGAAACATAGAGGGGGGTGAATACGGTTTCTTCGACTTTTAGGACGTTTAAAAACTTTAAGCCTCTAAGAAGAACTGAGTGGTTGTACTAGAATCCAACAACCACAAATACAACCAAACTATATAAAGCGAGTAAAGAACACAACGATATATACTGGTTCGTGATGGGGGTTTATACCATCTGTACGTCCAGTTGCGAATCCACGACACCAATACTATTACTATAGTATAATCTTTTCGGTGGACTACAAACCGTTACACTTCACTTCACCGATATTCACCTACGGTATTCTGCCCTCGGAAACAACCCAAAAGAATTTCGTGATTCGACTTAACCTACTGTCACCAAGACCCCAAAACTTCCCGCCGGAAGTATCAAACCCCAACTAGATCCCAAATAATCTAGGCTTGGTCACAAAAACACAAAACTTCCCTTACAAACAAATAAATAGAGTGAAATTTTGTTTGTTCAATCGAGTCCTAACCTAACCTAGAGACTCAATTCTGGTAGAAAGGGTATAGATAAGAAGACCCTTGACACAATCACAAGAGTGGATTAGGTTCTTGTGATTCTTCCCTTGCAAGAATATGTGTTCTTTCAATAGATGTTAGTGTAAAAGATTAAGAACACAAGATATAATTAGAGGATTAGAGAGAAAGAATAATGGCAAGGGGTGAGGAATACAAGAGGCAAGGTGGGGTATTTATAGGCCAAGACCCAACTTGGGAAAAATTTACCGAGGCTGGCGCGTCGCCCGTGCGTCGGAGCGTGGGCAGCGCACCAGGACTCGTGAAGGATTTTCCCCAAATTGGGTGTTGACCTTTTAAATACCTAACCTTGCTAAACCCCTAATTGTACTTCAGACATTTAAACCTTAACATTAATCCTTCTAAGGTTTACCAACTCAAATAGTCAATTTGAAAAATGTTTTATGAAGTGATTATAAGAAACCGATTATCAAAAATAGAAAGTGTAGAAAGGATAATTGGGTAGGTGTAGAATAGGTATTCCTCACATGGCATAAAAGAGAGAAAGAATATGCAATGGGATATTTCATGACAGGGAAGAGATTTGAATTTTAAATTTAGATGTTATGAGAGGGAAAAGAGAGAATGAGGTTGAGTTAGAGGTGAACCATGGTTTAGTTAGAAGAGTACCATGGTTAGGTGAGAAAGAGGTGTGTTGAGAACAAACCATGGTTGGATTAGAGAGTGAACCGTGGTTGGGTTAAGAAGGATATCCAAGGGAATATTCCATCCTTGGAGAGAAAGGGTGAAATGGAGGGTTGAGATGAGTTGGAGAGGAAATGGATGGTTGAGATGAATGGGAGCCTATGTTTGGAATTCAAATTATTCCCCATGTGTTGAAATAGAAAGTGAAAAGGTGATGAGTTGGATGTGTAAGATAGGGATGTGATGGTGATTTGACGGGGAGCCTAAGAGATGTGTTGGCTAGTATGTGAGGAAGAAGGGTTGTGAGTAAAGTATGTGTAATTGAAAATAGAGTTGTTAGAGATGTAAGGTATGAGTTGGATGTGTAAGGGAATATAAGATATGAGTTGGATTTGTGTAAGAGAGAAGAGATACGGTTGAGATTATGGTGAGTTGGCTAGTGTGTGTTGGAGAGGATATGTGAGTAAAGTGTGTGTATTTTGAATCCAAGAATGTGTGTATGTGAGGAAGGTATATTAGATTTTGAAATGGATGGTTGAGATAAAGAAGATGAAGTGTAGTGAAATCCTAGTGGTTGAAAGGGAATGTTGGAAGATAATGTTTTGGAGATATTGTGACAGAATTAAGGGAGACAGAAAGTACATAAAAGTACTAAAGGTGCAAGAGAATAATAAGAGAATGTCGGGGATAAGATTTGGAAGGATTGGAGGATTTGTTTTATGTGAAAGAGTATTTAGAAGGATGATTGAGAAATAATCATATTGTCATTAAGAAAGAAAAGATTTGACAAATATGATTATGAGTTGAGAAAATCAAAGGTTACTTATAATCTCAAGAAACTTAACGTTGAGAATCCATAATCTCATAACTAGTGACTTTCCATGACTCGACGTACTCAACTAACACCTTGGTACAAACAAGCTAAGTGTTTTGCCTTGATGTAAAGCATATCCCATGTGAGAAAGGATGCGCTTATGCAAAGTGATCTTTGACTTTGTTTGACTAATAAGGGAGTAAACCTGTTATGTGATTAGGGAAGACTTAAGCATGCGATATGAGCATATGAATGCATTCACTTGATATTACGTGAAATGTACAAGCTCCCAAGGTTTAGAAAAGCCTTGGCTAGAGGCGAGTGTTAAAAAACTTGAGTTGGCATTTTCTCGAAAACGGGTGTTTCATAAGTTGGATCTCTCTAATTATAAAAATCGTTTCGACTGTTCTCAATTAAGCACATAACATATATATACCCGTATTGAAAGATTCACATTTTTCGGGTAAGGGGAAAGCCGACTTTCTAAATTCGTCCCAAAACATACAGAATCCTAGCGCGTCGGCCGCGCGTTAGAGCGCGGGCAGCACTCCAGGAGCATATATGTATTTGGGGAATTTTGGCTTATGTTTGTTATTTTATGTGTTTCGATGGTTTATTTTTCATCATTAAAACATAAGGAGATCTCGGTCAATGTTGTCACAACAATCTCCCATTTTTTTATGATGACAAATAAATTCTGAAAGCAAATAAAATTACAAAACGTAGTGAAGACAAGAAGTGCCTTTGGTGTAGCTTGAGTCTTGACCTTGCCTTGTAATTTGGTGAAGCCATTGTCTTTATCTTGAATTGGTCTTTACGCTCTTTCTTTCCTTCTCCCTCTTTTTTCGAATAAAAAAGGTGGGACTTCCAATCAAGCCAGGTTTTAAACTTGGGCATGTGGAATAAAATAAGTAGCTTGTACATACACCCGAGCATGCTCCCCCTAGATCATTGCTCCCCATTATTCTAAGGTGGGGATCCATGGGTCAAGAGCCTCATCTTTGCGGTGGCCTAGCTACACAAGAAATTCACAACATGCAACAAGCAAGAAATCCCCACATGTGTAAGTCCAAAATGGGTTAGGTTACCATTCAGATACTTGCAACATGGGTTAGTCCATAAAAATAATGTATTATTTGTCCAATATGACTCCAATAACTATTTGTTGAGTATGAGAGCAATATCACAAAACAATACATAATTTTATTTAATTAAGGAAATCATAGATCATACAACCATCATAAGTAAGAAGCCAACGGATACGACAAGATAGGACCTAACATGCTAACACAACATAAAACATTAATTCTTGTTGGCTTCGAGATTGTCATCACTTGTTTCATAACCCCTATCATTATGCACCAAGCATGTTATGTTGGAATCCAATGCTTGTAGCATTTTAACTCCCTCATGAAGTGACTTGAATATTTCATGATTTTCTTCCCTATTATCCTTGATAGCATTGAGCATGACAATTATGTTTTCACAACAAATTGAGTGCTTGCTCTCATGAAGTTTTGGGCTTAAGGGCTTCATTATCTTTTCCCAAACTTATTCTTCTCCAATACATCTAAATGGAGATGTTGCGACTTGAGGATTATTAAGATTGCACAAAATATCATCTTGCATTATTTCTTCAAGGTTGGTCCTAGGGTATTGTTGTTGTTGGTCATTATGCATAAACTATCCTCCTCTAATCCCAATATCCTCATTTAGAGTTTGAGGAACCACAATATTGTCCACAACCTCTTGACTACCATTGTTGGCATTCAAAGAGTTAGTGTCACTACTCAAGAAAATGAGATTGTCAAGAACATTGTTTGGAGAGGGTGGTTGGTTATTCATTTTTAACTTGATTGAGATTTTAAGTGAAATTTATAACTAAGACCTCTAATTCTTATATAATAGAGAGATGAGAGTTAGGTATGGTTAATGGTTCCTTTTATCCACCGGATACTAAGGCAATTAGTACTTAGATTCTTCATTAAGTGTACAAAGTGCAAATATCAAGAGGTAGAGAATATATGGGAAAGGTAATTATGCCTTATGAATATAAGTGATTTAGTGACAAATGATAATTGGATTTGCTTGGTTTAGAATGAACAAGGTACTCATATAGTAACTAGATTCTAGAACATATAATATATAACATACATCTCATTATACATGAACCACGTGCAAGTATTTCATGTAGGTCATAACAAGAATGTAGTTGTATGTGTATAGAGATCAAATGTATTTTAATTTAGGAACACAAACTCGATCCTATGAACCATCACACATTATATAGAAAGTCAATACACAATACATGATATCTCCGGTTCATAGTTCGTTGTGTAGTGTGTCGACTTTAACAATCTTCATGTGTTACTTGCATTAACAACATAAGTTTCTAAGATCTCGGATGAGGTACTTAGCATATTAAGTCTATTCATTGGGTGTTTTAGTTTGTTATGCAATACCATACTGTAACACCCCCATTTTCACAGATCGCAGTAGATTTAGATCTGGGGTATTACTTTATGGAATCACAGTCACAATAATAGAAAACGACTCAAAAAGAGACGTATTTATAAAATGAGTTATCATTCATTAAAATATCAGAGTTTTTATTAAGAAGAGGTCCCATAAATCTAAGTGTGAAAGTAGTATTTTGAATGATAACAGGGTTGAAAGTCCTCCAAGTTCAGTGCCGCTTCGTGCCATGAATTCCGTAACAGCTAAATACCTAGGATACATGCTTAAAAGTCAACACTAGGTGTTGAGTAAGAGTCATAAGTTTAGGTGATATTGTGAATACAAGTTCCACAGGTTTAGTTGTTACACCCTTTAAGGAGAATGTAGTGTTTATGATAATTGAAATGCATATACAATTATCATGAAAAGAGAGTTATTGCAGTAAACTCATGAGACCGCAGGTTAACATGTCCAGGTCATGGGGCACAGCAGACCCTTACATGACGGGACATAGATAAGGTTAACTTGCCAAAGTTAAACCTAAAGGGGTGTTTTCAAATATAGTACTTATTGATACCCGGACGGGGCAAACCAACGGGAGTTGTCAAACTCCAATAGATCTATAAACTATATAAGCATTCATTCACAAGTGATTATGGTTGTGGAATTTGTTAGACTCCATGGATCGTTTTGAGCACTAGGGTTCAACAATAACAATGATAATAACATGCAGCGGAATAAGAATAAATCAAAGTTATTGACACAAGGTTTTCACCATCATCACCTCCAATTATTATTTGATCAGAATAATAACGTGTTACCTAAACGTAACAAGGATCTAAGACACCTCAGACCTTAGAGGATTCGAATACAAACTAACTAGTTCTAGGCGTTTATAATGAACTACGCCCTAGAACATACACACACTTTTCTTAGTCGATTACATTGTGAAAGACATAATAATAAAACCTGTACCCTATGTCTCTTTATATAGAGAGATATTAGGGTTTACAAAAGACTACGAAGGACTAAATATAAAATCTTCTTTATCAAGCAAATCCTTCTTGTTTCAATCTTCATCTTTTGTAGAATTCCAGCTTTGCATTATAGTCCCTTTGTTTCATTCTTTTATCTATTTTGTCACATCAAATCAAGAATCCCAACAATGGTTCATGAATTTTAGTTATGTAATGGTGGCAGCAAGTAACAATCGTGCAATAACCAAAGAAAAAGACTTGTATTTGGTTTAAAGCATGTATCCCCCTCACAAGGTTTGTAAAGCATTTAAAAGTGAGGCTATGAAAACTCACCAGGGTCTAAGGATGTTCTGATTGATGTGAAAAGTGACTCGGATACTAGATTACCTTACTCACGTGTCCTCGGAGTTTTGTAGGTGTGTTTGTGTGGGTTACGTTCTTTAGTTGTTTTAAGTTTCTTAACTAATTACTCCTAGGGTTTCTAAATTTAGTTATAGTTTCTAACATTTTGACCAACTATTTTATGTATATGTGACAATCTCCACACAAATACAAACTTAGTGATCCCCATCTATGAGAAGGTTAGCAACTGCCGGGATGGAGAAAAAAAATCTACTAATAAGTGCTTATATTAAATGCATACATCAAAATAATCGCCAAGTGCATCACGTACGGAGTCGTCTGCCTCACGTAAAAAGTGAATCACGTACTAGACTTATACTTAGCTTATTTGTGATAGATGTGAAGCACTACAACATCGCAATAGAACCTGATTCAAAGGACCCTTTTAAGTTGCTTCACAATGGCTGCTGGTCTTTGGTTGATCTTTCTGAAAAATAAATATCTGAGACTGGGGTTTTTGGTCATCTTGTCTAATGCCTTTTTGAATTGTGAACTCACTGGTGGGCGACCCAGTTATAATAAATGAAACATAAACCGATTCAAAGGACCCTTTTTCCCACATTTTTCATTTATTGCTAAAATCCATTTGTCCCATTATGTTATCCAGTCTTAAGTTGATCTTTCAAAAATGTGATTTTTACTCATCAAAGCTTAAAAGATGATTTGGTTTAAGGGACAATCGATAATTTGTCTTCCTTCAATTCAAGTTGTTTGAACGACACCAATAATAGATTTGATGAATTGGAGAAGTTTATTGGGGAGAACCTTCACAAGTACCTTCAATTCTATTGCAACCAATAAGGCTAATGGGTTTATGGTCTTTGATGTAAAATGGGTTTCGTATTTATGAGAAGAGTTGAAACCTCTTAGAATAAAATCACCCATTTTGAAAAGTTTCAGCCCATCAGGACCGGCCCGATGCTTTGCTACTACCACATTCACAAACAACATCTTTTATTTCAACTCAGGGAAAAGGGCATCAAGTAAGTAGAGAGACTTCCAATTCGAAAAGGGCCTTAAAAACATACTCGTATGATTTAATCTGTATTTTGATCTTGAATCTATGATAATTATTTTACACTACGAGAATGGTTTATATCTTTAACAAATAAAAAGAAACAAATCAATTGAAATTATGTAAAGTAGTACAGCCGGTGTAAATCTAGAATCCTAAGTAAATACAAGAGATGCATAAAGTCATTATGAATATCTTCTAGTAAGACAAGTAAGACAAGTAAACCAACTAAACTTGCTCATGCATATAATTTTTGAATTTATGCATATCAATACGTCTCTAATGTTATCGGAAATTGAAAAAGACACCGAAAACAACTTTTTGTCGATTTGGTCACAGAAGCTGACTAGGCATTGCAAAAAAGCCACCGAAGCCAGACGAGTGTTATTTCTCCCATTAAGTGGCCTCACATGCTTAACACGTGAGGGCATTTTTGTCAATTTACCCTCCATCATCTTCAACCTCCGTTAATCTCTTTTCCTTAACAAACTGATTCCAACCGCGAGTAAAGACAAAACTTTGGCCACTCTTCCAATAACAATACCGAAACTTTAGTAATCTTTTTTATACAGCCCAGAAAGTAATATTCGCTTCATTTTTAACAAATCCTTGTGACTTATCATTATGGGGTACTGTAGGAAAATACCTCACAGCATATTTCTTTGGTATAACTAATCTGTTAAGTTTACCAACATCTCTTGGTGTTAACTCTTTTTCAAAAAGTAGCCTACAAGAAAAACCACAACTATTTTGCTCAGACAAATCATTATCATTTCCTTTGTCGGTTTTCAGTCTGGGTGATGTTGTTCAGCCTGAGCAAACTAAGCAGAATCTGTGGTGGGTTGGTCGAGTAGGGCGAACAGTTCGGGTCTTAAAATGGATGTGGTTAAACAACCTTTAGTGAGGTATGGTTTGTGTGTTAATTAGAACCCTATGGACTTCAGAATCAAAGAGGCCAAGAGGTTCATCAGATTCGGAAGATAATTTGGATATGCAGAAGTATGTTGAAGCTAAGAGAGAGCATAAACGAGTTGAGGATGACACACAAAGTTTATCTGAATTTCAAAGAACCTGAACTGGAAACACCCACCAGTACATGAATCTATAACATCCAATCCAAGTCCATGAAAGAACCAGACTACAATCGAAATACAATGAATAATGATTGCCTATTGCTTTATTGGAAATAGTGGGATTAGGAAGCAAAGCTATTGCGGTGAAATTGGGAGTTAGGTTTGAAGATTTTGGTGGCTTCATTGTTGAATGATTTTACTCAATGGAACAAAATGTTACACCCGACAAACAATTAAATTCAGATTAGGGTTTTACTTTGGACAGCTAATGGGCCAATGCTAGGCTTAGACATAAAAAGTACTCGTATTCGCTATTGGACTGATGAAAATTAAGTTTTTTCAATATATGTAAACGTTATTTCTGTTGTTTTGACAGCGACGTTATTTCTGTTGTTTTGACCATCTTCTATTCATCACCCACCACGTAAACATATTAATTTTAGACGGGATGATTTTATTCCATCTTATTGAAATGAGAGAAAAGTAAGGTGCTTGAGAATCTATGTATAGTCCTAAACTCTTTACTGAGAAAAAATGTGATCTTTAACGACATTAAACAATTGTGGTTCAATTGGATCCTTACTAGTGGTAGAAGTTTATCCGTAAATTGGATAGAGTGATTGTAAATCTATATTCCCCCCCCCCCCTCCCTTTTTTTTGGTATCTCTTATATGCAGTAACTTGCTAGAATTTATTTAATCAAATCGTTGTTCAAAAAAAAGTTCCATGTTTTGAAGGTTTTTTAGCGTTTAAGATTTATCTAGCCACCAGCTACAATCTTAATTAGTAGCCGATGATGTTCGGTTTCATTTATGGTCCATCCGCGATATGATTTCCTAAGTTGAGCTCCTATCCTTTGCTGCTCTTTCAATGACTATATATTTGAATTAAGATCATTTGACGATCGAACTTTTTTTATATACAAATAGACAAATCTCCACCCTCCATCTTCCCTACATCTTTATTTGATCTAATGGATCAGATTAATCCCAACAGTTTAGAAAACCCACTTTCATCCTTTTTTTCAAATATTAATATCTTTCATACCATTAATCGTTATGCGAAAAAAATTACCATTATGATGAACATTTAATTAATTTTCTATAAATAGGCATTTTGATATATTTTCGATAAAAAAAATTATTTTTTTCACGTTTTTTTTTCGTGGACGAAAAAATCACATGTGATACACTAATATCACATGTGATATTACATATCACATGTGATTATATGACATGTGATTATTTTGGCCATGAAAAAAAACGTGAGAAAAACGGAAAAAAAAAAGTTTTTTGTCGAAAGTATATCAAAGTGCTCGTCTATAAAAAGATAATCAAATGCTCATCGCGATGGTGTGATTATTTTCGCTTAACGATTAACGGTTTAAGAGATACTTGAATTATAAAAAATTGGTGAAATATTAAAATGCTTTTAATCGCAATCATTGATTTCTTTTTAGATGGATGGTGGTGATGAGTCCCTTGGTATGTAAGAAAAGTTTGGTATTTAATATAACTCGCCTCCTATATATTTATGGTTCTTCTTTTTCCCGTTTGTTTTCCATTATTTATGGTTGCGCGCCCCAACTAGGGTGCGAACATGCCAGCTAAGCATTTTTTTGTTTTCTTTCAATCCTTGTTTTGGAGACACATGTTTAATTTATTAATAGTGTATTGGTTGAAGACTTTAAGACAAACACTCTTATCATTTTATAGCCAAATACATAATTATGATGACTTGAAAACTGCCCAACACATTTTTATAAATTTCTCAGTTGGAGTATAAAGTTGGCAAATGTTGTCAAATTGGCGGGATTTTGGCAACCATCCCTAATCTTGGCGGGGGATTCAGTGAATTTCTAAAATTACAAAACAAATTGCTTTGGCGTTTTTATTTAAACAACAATGTGGATATTATAGAGATATAGGAACTATAAATGCTTTGATTTGTGACCCTTGAGGAACAACTCTATTGGTGAAGAAGTATATATTATTCGGTTAATCATAGATTTATAAAACAGATTTTATTATGCATCGATTGGCTTCAGGATCCATGCAAAATTTGGATGTAATATGTTGTTGTTCCTCTAACCTCTTGCTTACAAATAAAAAATAAAGTATATGGTTAGGCGACAAAGTTGTAGCACGAATCCTCAGAATCAAAACGCTAGGTTAAATATAATCTAGATCTAAATAAATAACAACGATGAGAATATAGAGATAGATCTAATTCAATGAAATATATATGACTAATTAAGTTTCAAATCTCATAAACATTATTGATCCATGACTTAAACGAATTAGAATGTGAAAAGCACACAAAACTTATTATTAATCTATGTATAGCATTTAGGTGACGTAAAATATACTTTTTAATAAATATATAATCTTCCTCCAAAAATACGAATCGGCTACATGTAACTATGTGGTGGAAACAATAATGAGGAAAATTGTGTTTACTTAAATTTCATTACTCCCTAGATCTCTTTTACTGGTTGATTAGCTTGTTATAATTGCATGGATGACGGGTCATACTCCTTAATACTAGTCGTAAGGCCGTGTACAATATTCCATAACTCAATAAGATCCTACTTCACTCCTATGTCGAGCCGTTTGAAGCTCCTAACACGGGATCATTAAAATTCTCTTACGCATTAAATACAACCAAAAATCGTAGTACATCTCCGATCATGTTTCTAAGACGTTCAAGCAACTTACCAATGGAAGTCTGCCAGTTTTCTTAAGCCTAACATTGAATACAATCATCTGTAACAATTATAAACAAACAATCAACCCATAATCAACATCTAGGTTTCACTACATCTAAGCAAACACAATAAAGATCTAGCCTAGCATGTTAAAAAGAAGACAAGTGTAAGATATAATCAAACAACACATAGACATATTGAATGATTTGAATGAATACTTATCTTCAATTGAACATGGAAGAATCAAGGGGTTGAAACCCTTGAAAAGCTGATAAAATTCGGATTAGGGTTTATTCCCTCAAAGTTGCACACTAATGAATGAAATTTGGAAAACTATATATAGACTTTACATCGTGACGGCATCATGTATTAGCTCGTGACACCGTCAACTCGCCGCCATGATAAAATCGTATTGCCTAGATCTATTTGTGACGCCGTCATGTAGAGAAATGCTCTGGGCCGTCACTAATAGTTGGACCTTGACGGCCTTGGTGACGCCGTCAGGCCATAGGCTTGCAAACACTCTCGGCCGTCATGTTACAAATCCATATCCACCCCTTTTGTAACTCTTGACACCATCATGTATGGATCTTTGACGCCGTCAGGTACTGTTCCAGCAAGGAAATTTGAGACTTTGCCGTTTTCTTCACTTTTATGCTCCAAAAATATCCAAAATACTTTCTTTTCCAGATTTCTCTCCAAAAGTATCTAAAATGACAAAAGGAACGATTTAGGGAAATATTTGATCAAATAAATTTGAATTCGGGCTTAAATGACCCCTTAAAAGCGGTACACTTTTCACCTCAACAAATATCCTTACACTTGAGATTTGTTTGTCCTCAAGCAAATGCGCTTTTATTATAATCAAAATACAAGTTAGGGGTCATTTAACACTAATATAAAAGTAATTACAACAAATAATCGTTCCACTAAAAACCAAAAGCAAGCACAGAGGTCATACACTAGCACCTCACAAATAGTGTTTAGATACTCACATCTCAGGTGTAATAAAGTATATATCACAACATGGAAATGGAAAACATCTCTCACTACCTGTCATAGCAAATAGATTACCATAGGCTTAGGAAAGGATCAAACCTCCACCACTTGGCGTAAGCACCTAGGATAAACTATCAAAGAGGTCTTTTAAAGGGTTATAACGTTAGGTGTAGGGATATGGAAAACACGGTTTTGTCGGATAAAGTCAAGATTTACTGGTGGCGAGTTAATCATCTTGGTTAATTACATGTACTATATGGCGTTGCTAAGCCAAGACTCGAATCAACTTAAGCTAATAAATAACAAAAACTTAAAACAAACGTAAAATGAAAC
The DNA here is from genome assembly GCA_030686995.1 of Artemisia argyi. Classification (NCBI taxonomy): domain Eukaryota; kingdom Viridiplantae; phylum Streptophyta; class Magnoliopsida; order Asterales; family Asteraceae; genus Artemisia; species Artemisia argyi. The sequence goes on from CM060688.1 coordinate 134,741,713, forward strand.
GGGGTGTTAGTCCGTATGTTTTTTTCTCTTTTCTTTTTCTATTTTTTTTCTCTTCCTATTTTTCAGTTTTTTTTTTTTTTTTTTTTTTTTTTTTTTTTGCACACTCTTACCCTTCCATCCAAAATAATACATCATAGGGAATGTACATTCCCCTTACACTTGAATTTTTACATACTTTACAATAAACTAATATAATGACTCGAATCAAGATAACCAAAACACTTGGAGTACTTTTAAGATTAACGTACATATGGGGGTAATAATTTGATGTTCTTCCCCATTACTTTATAACACAAGTAGTTTACCCATGAGTCCCAATCGTCCTAAAACAATATGTACAAGATATGACTCGACTTAGCAACCATGTAATCAATTAGATAATTAACTAAGGTTTTAAACATGTAACAATAATGCACTAAAGATGAGTGCATACACGGAAGGCTAAGGTGAGTTGGTTGCACATTTGGGTAGGTTGTAACAAATTCTTCCTTTAAGTAAGATGCTTAAAGTTAGAAATAAAAAGATAGGCTCGGAGGGGTGTACTAGGGGTTTCGTGTACTAAAAATGAGTACAACGCTAAGGTGTGGGAAAATTAATTGACTTTACTAGTCTAGTAATATGACTTACATGGTCAAGTAATTATGATACGGGTTTAACACAAGGGTGATCCTAATGCCTCTTTTCATGTAGTAAATCCGACTACACGAATGTACTCTCACTAGCGGTCTCGGAATGCATCACTAACGCAAGTTCTAGAATCTAAATGCTACCGGTACACTCATAAGCACTAATAATGAATGCTTTTCCTATCAAATCTAAAGGCGAACCTCGCATATTTGGGTGGAAAATTTTTCTGAATGGTACGGTTTTGTGCTACTTATACAACTCCTATTCATGAGACGCATGTTAAGGTTATAGTTTCACTCCTAAATGTTGTAAAAAAAAATTAAATTTGGCAATAAAATTACACTAACAAGTATTTCTCTTAGTTTTATTACACACCTACTATCAAACAAACAAACTCAAGTGCAATAGTATCCGATAAGGTATCATCATTTACCCTCCCCTTACACTTAGGATGAACATTGTCCCAAATGTTCAATTAAAGAATGTAAAAGTAAAATAGGTAAAAGAATGAAAACAAATACTCCCCTGATTCGTTCGGTGTGGATAATGTGTCAACAAGGTTAGATCTTCCTCCAAGAAAATGAACATTCAAAGCTTCCCTTCCAGAAATATAAATCATCTTCTTGTCATATAACTTGTTAAACCTGAGAAAATAATCAAGGCAAACTCGCGTAAAATCAGCGGCAATCTATATATATACTAAGAAATCCTAGAAAACAATTTAAGATATAATGCTTGTGGAATGAATGTTTGCAGATTTCCTGGAGTTTATAAAAATAAAGAATTAACAAAAACTTTGAGTCTCCGTTAGAAAAACAAAACTCGCAAAATTCCCATAATTTAACATGTGGCGCCGTCAGAAGTGACCTCTAGAAATCTTATGTTAAGTTTCCGGAAAATTTCTGGAAAAACTTATGTCCTACTTCCTGTAAAATCTTGCAAAACATCATTATGACTCGATACAAGCATTTCACTCTAACAATTACTAATACACATGTTCATTTAATATTGTGGGAATCATGATCATTTTTTGTTCTTATAAACAAATTTGGGGTTTTCCCTTATACTTAGCTTTTATAAAATACCTTTGTATGAAGTTAAGATGAAGTTAAACAACAAAATAAAGCATTTTCACAATTTGGTTTGAAACATGATCTACCAACAATAAAAATAAAACATGCATACGGAAGCAAATAACAATCAAACACTTAAAAATCACACAAAACATGGGTTGCCTCCCAAGAAGCGCTTTTCTTTATTTACGAGTATTGTAGCTAGACTCAAGGTCGTGGGCTATCGTGTGTCGCTTATGCTCACATACCCTAGGGTGAGCCATCTAATTGTCGCCTCATCTTTCTTATAGTCATCACTTAGCTCTAAACATCCGCGATAATACCTTTTATTCTTTTCATGAGGATATTTAAGCCCTTTCCTTATATCATTCTCACTTAGCATTTCAAGAGGTGGGTACCTATTACATTTCTCCATAGAAAAATCCTTGAACCTAGGGTGTGCACGGGGCATTTGGTAAACAAAATCTTCATCCCCATCCGAGAATGTAATTAACCCTTCCATAAGTTATTCATCAAGGTTGGTTAACCTTTTGAAGGGTTTCCCAAACACAACTTGGGTTAACTTACTATTGATAAATTCTCCTAGATTCTCCATAACCATGAACTCAACCAGATAAACAAAGCTTCCTATAAACACATTCAATGCCATTGCCCTAGCAACAATATGATCTCCTTTGTATTCTAACTCATCTACCATAATTTTATTATATTCACTACGCGAGATTATGTTCATTGGTAGAGATGAGTTAAGGTAGGCATCAAAGCTTCTAAATCCAATTTTACAAGGAAATTGCATATTAAATGAGCTATCATTCTCAATCCCTGTTTAGGGTCGACATACCTAAGAGGGTCCACTTTATCTTCCATCCTATCCTCATTAATTACGTCACCATCATCTAGCTCTTCATCGGAGTTTGAATAGTAAAAAGGACTAGCCCTATGGTCATCATCATGGTCAGACTCTTCCATCTCAGAATTATTGTCAAAGTGATGGTTAGGCGATAGGTTAGGTGGGTTCTCATCTTCCACTAAAGGGATTGGGGTGGGCATTTGGAAAATCCTATGACGAAAAACACGAATAACAGGAATCAAACGATCAATGCTATTGTTATCCAACGAGATAGTTTACGAACAAAGGAAACAAAGAAATAAGATAGACTAAAGAAAACCTAAAAATAAAAATAAAACCTTACTAGAAAGGAATCTAGCAAGTAGACCTAATAAAAAGAAATCCTAACCTAGACAATAACTATTCCCCGGGCTGCGGCGCCAAAAACTTGATACGTGGGAATTGCGCCCTTGCAACAGGTTTTACCTCTCAAGGGATCTTGAGAAGCTTACAACCCCCACCAGGCAGTGTACCTGATCGTTGTAGTATAGTATAGTGACAAGTACCGGGGGATTGATCGTTCAACTCAGGAATAGTGTCGCTAGGATTAGGAAGCCTACTAAACTAGGTCTAGAGGTGAGGGATGATTCTTTTTGTATTTTTATATTTTTATGAAAGCATGTAAAATCTCGGTTTTTGAAGGAGTGGGCGAAATTAGTTGCTAGCCAACTAACCCAATTAACTACTAATTCAATCAAAATTAAATAACAAAAACGAAAATAAAACTATTATACTAATGTGGTGGAAACAATAATGAGGAAAGTTGTGTTTACTTAGATTTCATTACTCCCTAGATATCTTTTACAGGTTGATTAGCTTGTTACAATTTCATGGATGACGGGTCATATTCCTAATACTAGTCGTAGGGCCGTGTACAATATTCCCTAACTTTATAAGATCCTACTGCACTCCTATGTCGAGCCGTTAGAAGCACCTAACATGGGATGATTAGAATTCTCTTACGCATTAAATACAACCAAAAATCGTAGAACACCTCCGATCATGTTTCTTAAGATGTTCAAGCAACTTACCAATGGAAGTCTGCCAGTTTTCTTAAGCCTAACATCGAATACAATCATCCGTAACGATTATAAACAAATAATCAACCCATAATCAACATCTAGGTTTCACTACCTCTAAGCAAACACAATAAAGATCTAGCCTAGCATGTTAAAGAGAAGACAAGCGTAAGATATAATCCAACAACACATAGACATATTGAATGATTTGATTGAATACTTATCTTCAATTGAACATGGAAGAATCAAGGGGTTGAAACCCTTGAAAAGTTGATAAAATTTGGACTAGGGTTTATTCCCTCAAAGTTGCACACTAATGAATGAAATTTGGAAAACTATGTATAGACTTTACATCATGACGGCGTCATGTATTAGCTCGTGACTCCGTCAACTCGCCGCCATGATAAAATCATATTGTGTAGATCTATTTGTGACGCCGTCATGTGGAGAAATGCTCTGGGCCGTCACTAATAGTTGGACCCTGATGGCTTTGGTGACGCCGTCAGGCCATAAGCTTGCAAACACTCTGGGCCGTCACGTTATAAATCCATATCCACCTCTTTTGTAACTCTTGACGCCATCATGTATAGATCTTTGACGCCGTCAGGTACTGTTCTAGCAAGGAAGTTTGAGACTTTGCCGTTTTCTTCACTTTTATGCTCCAAAAACATCCAAAATGCTTTCCTTTCCTGATTTCTCTCTAAAAGTACCTAAAATGACAAAAGAAACAATTTAGGGCAATATTTGATCAAATAAATTCGAATTTAGGCTTAAATGACCCCTTAAAAGTGATATACTTTTCGCCTCATCATGTACTATGATTTTTGGTTGTATTTAATGCGTAAGAGAATTCTAATGATCCCATGTTAGGAGCTTCTAACGGCTCGACATAGGAGTGAAGTAGGATCTTATAGAGTTAGGGAATATTGTACACGACCCTACGACTAGTATTAAGGAATATGACCCGTCATCCATGCAATTGTAACAAACTAATCAACCTGTAAAAGATATCTAGGGAGTAATGAAATCTGAGTAAACACAAATTTCCTCATTATTGTTTACACCATATTAGTATAATAGTTTCATTTTCATTTTTGTTATTTTATTTTGATTGCATCTTTAGATTAATTGGGTTAGTTGGCTAGCAACTAATTCCGCCTACTCCTTCAAAACCCAAGATTTTAATTGCTTTCCATAAAATATAAAAATACAAAAAGAATCATCCCTCACCTTTAGACCTAGTTGAGTAGGCTTTCTAATCCTAGCGATACTATTCCTGAGTTGAACGATCAATCCCCCGGTACTTGTCACTATACTATACTACAACGATCAGGTACACTGCCTGGTGGGGGTTGTAAGCTTCTCAAGATCCCTTGAGAGGTAAAACCTATTGCGAGGGCGCAATTCCCACGTATCAGTATACCTACCCCCAATTGTTTTCTCTTATTCGACACACACACATATGTTAAAACCAGATTAAAACCATGCTATATATCATGTATGAATACCTATATTGCCTCGCTAACCAATGCACTCATGAAGTCATAACTTATACGCCTTTTTGTAGTTTGATGTCACGTTTTAAGGGCTGTTTGTTACCTTTGTTCTCAGCCCTATGTCCACCTTAACACCACCTGTAACGAGCCCTAATATGATCTTTTGTAACGCATTAAATAAGAACTCTATCATGGGAAAACCTTGGCGTATGCATGTGTTTCAACGAGGGGTTGGGATGTTGCTTGATACGTAGGAATCGCGCCAGGCTTTACCTCTCAAGGGATCTTGAGAAGCTTACAACCCCCACCAGGCAGTGTACCTGATCGTTGTAGTATAGTATAGTGACAAGTACCGGGGGATTGATTGTTCAGCTAGGAATAGTGTCGCTAGGATTAGAAAACCTAAATACTAGTTCTAAAGATGAGGGATGATTATTTTTGTATTTTTATATTTTTTAGAAAGCAAGTAAAAATCTCGGGTTTGAAGGATTTGGGCGGAATTAGTTTCTAATCAACTAACCCAATACTAAAGATGCAATCAAAATAAAATACTAAAAATGAAAATAAACTAAATTATACTAAGGTTGTGAGCAATAAGTGGAGAAGTTGTGTTTACTTAGATTTCACTACTCCCTAGATATCTTTTACACGTTAATTACTTGTTATAGTTGCGTGGATGACGGATTGTATTCCTTAATACCATTCATGGGGTGGCGAACTTAATTCCCCAATCCTATGAGTGCCTACTTCACTCCTATGTCGAGCCGGCTAAGAAGCTCCTAACATGGGATCATTAGAATTTACTCATGCATTAAATACAACCAATAAAACCTAGTGCATGTCAGTTCATGTTTCCTAAGACATTCAAGCATGTTACCAATTGGAGATCTGCCAGTTTTCTTAAGCCTAACATCGAATTCATTCATCTAATACAACCATAAACAAGTAATCAACACATAATTAACATCTAGGTTTCATTAGATCCAAGCAAACACAAGATAGATCTAGCCTAGCATGTTGGAATTAAGACAAGAACAAGATATAGACAACCAACACATAGACATATTGATTGAATTAAAGGAATACTTATCTCAATTACACATGAAAGGGTTCAAGGGCTGAGAACCCTTGAAAAACCTGTAAAATTCGTACCAAGTTCGGACTTAGGGTTTCTCCAAAACTTCTCTTTTTTTAATGTGAAAATTAGAAAACTATATATAGGAAATAGGGTCTGACGGCGTCAAGAACAAATTTGTGACGCCGTCATCTCGTCGCCAAAATACTCCTCAGACTGCCTTGATCTACTTTTGACGCCGTCATGTGTTATGTGTTTCCAGGCCGTCATGCATTTTCCTCTTGACGCCCTACCTTGTGACGCCGTCAAATCTGTACTGGATCGTCATGGAAATTACTCTTGACGCCGTCAAGATTTTCTTCTTGACACCGTTACCTACTGTTCCCAGCAAGGAAAATTAAGACTTTGGCGTTTTCTTCACTTTTATGCTCCAAAAACGTCTGAATTGCTTCCTTTTCCAGATTTCTCTCCCAAAGTACCTAAAATCACAAAAGAAACAATTTAGGGCAATATTTGATCAAATAAATTCAATTCCGGGCTTAAATGACCCCCTAAAAGTGGTTCATTTTTTGCCTCATCATTGCTCATAAATATTTGGAATGTATTGGATATGTTTTGGTGTCAGGTTATGTCTAAAAATCTGGATAGAACACGTTTGCATGATGGGGTAGAAGAATGAGGGTTCTTGGTTTTATGTATGTCTCGTTAACATGCACGGGTGGGTATCGCGATGCATGAGTTTTGTTTGTGTCGAGCATGTGTAGTTTAGGAGTGTCGAGTGTGCTCTCATCTCGTTAAAATATGGTGCAAATAAGGGTTGAAGGTGTCTCGTTCTTTTTTCCTTTGTAATCTGCTATTTATATGAACTGTTGAATATCGTATGGGGTAAGTAGTAGGCTTATGTGATGATCATTATGATTTTAATTTCACTTTAAACCCTAAGCTTTGCAATTGTCGCATTTAACCTTGAAATTTGCTATAATGGCATATTAAACCTTAAACTATAATTTGGTCATAATAAACACTTAAGTTTACTTAATTATCAATAGTAACCCCAAAATATTAAATTGGTCATTTTCACCCTTAAATATTATTTAATTATTAATTATAACCTTAAAGTATTACATTACTATTTTGGGAAACTTAATAAATATGGAAACTTACTAATTTGGAAAACTTACTATTTTTGGAAAGTTACTAAAAGTAGAAAGCCGATTAAAATGAGTAATCTGATTTAAAAAAAGTTATTAATCATTAGCCGATCATTAATTCGTGTAGATTCGCTGCAAAATGAGTGACTTCTTATTCTTGTGTTATGGTTTCGTTGGCGGTTTAAGGTACAAATATTCTACCCTTTCAGTAAGGGTGCCTTCTCTCACATGACTTGATCTTTGATTATTGATTCATTATAAGATTCCCTAATCCATTGCTTTGATCCCTTATGTTTGATCCATTCTTTATGATTCCTTTGGTATGATCTTTGATATGATCCCATTGATATGTGATTCACATTCATTTGATACTCCTCTGATTATGATGATGCTATGATATGTTCGGATATGCTGCTATGATTATGTATGTATGTATGCTTTGTTCCCATCTTATGCCCGAGTTTTCTAACTACTCATGGAGGTACCATGGGCGTGTCATCGAGGCACCGATGGCATGACACTTTCTATGGATGTGTGATTGATCCACAGCGTCTCCACTTTGTATGATATGATTATGATTATGAGATCTCTTGGCCATTTATAATATGTATATACCTGTCCTGTGTGCATGGTTGATACGTGGGAATCGCACCAAGCTTTACCTCTCGAGGGATCTCGAGAAGCTTACAAACCCCACCAGGCAGTGTACCTGATCGTTGTAGTATAGTATAGTGACAAGTACCGGGGGATTGATCGTTCAACTCAGGAATAGTTTCGCTAGGATTAGAAAGCCTAAAAACTAGGTCTAGAGGTGAGGGATGATTCTTTTTGTATTTTTTTATTTTTATAAAAGCAATTAAAATCTCTGTTTTTGGAAGAGTGGGCAGAATTAGTTGCTAGCCAACTAACCCAATTAACTAAGATGCAATCAAAATAAAATAACAAAAATGAAATGAAATCTAATTAAACTAGTGGTGTAAACAATGACAGGGAAAGTTGTATTTACTTAGGTTTCATTACTCCCTACATATCTTTTACAAGTTGATAGCTTGTTACAATTGCATGGATGACGGGTCGTATTCCTTAATACTAGTCGTAGGGCCGTGTACAATATTCCCTAACTCTGTAGGATCCTACTTCACTCCTATGTCGAGCCGTTAGAAGCTTCTAACATGGGATCATTAGAATTCTCCTACGCATTAAATACAACCAAAAATCATAGTACACCTCTGATCATGTTTCTTAAGACGTTCAAGCAAGTTACCAATGGAAGTCTGCCAATTTTCTTAAGCCTAACATCGAATACAATCATCCGTAACAACTAGAAACAAACAATCAACCCATAATTAACATCTAGGTTTCACTACATCTAAGCAAACACACAAGAGATCTAGCCGAGCATGTTAAATTGAAGACAAGTGTAAGATGTATTCAAGCAACACATAGACATATTGATTGAATTGAAAGAGTACTTATCTCAAATTGACATGAAAAGTTCAAAGGGTTGAAACCCTTAAAAAAGCTGGAAAAATTCGACCTAGGGTTTCTCCCTCAAAGTTGCACACTAATGAATGAAATTTGGAAAACTATATATAGATTCTACAGGGTGACGGCGTCATGAAGAAATCTGTGACGTCGTCAACTCGCCGCCCATAATGAAATCGGGTTGCCTAGATCCACTTTTGATGCCGTCATGTGTAATTTTGTTCTGGGCCGTCACTAATATATGGACCATTGATGGCCTTGGGTGACGCCGTCATCTCCTTAGTACAAAACTTTCTGGATCGTCACATGTATCATCCACTTCCACCTCTTGTATTACTCTTGACGCCGTCATGTAGAATCTTGTGACGCCGTCAGGTACTGTTCCCTGCAAGGAAAATAAAGACTTTGCCATTTTCTTCACTTTTATGCTCCAAAAATGTCCAAAATGCTTCCTTTTCCAGATTTCACTCCAGAAGTACCTAAAATGACAAAAGGAACGATTTAGGGCAATATTTGATCAAATAAATTCGAATCCGGGCTAAAATGACCCCTTAAAAATGGTTCATTTTTCGCCTCATCAAATACCCTTACACTTGAGATTTGCTTGTCCTCAAGAAAATGCGCTTTTATTCTAATCAAAATACAAGTTAGGGGTCATTTAACACTAATATAAAAGTAATTACAACAAATAATCGTTCCACTATAGACCAAAGACAAGCACGGAGGTCATACACTAGCACCTTACAAATAGTGTTTAGATACTCACTTCTCTCGGGTGTAATAAAGTATATATCACAATATGGAAATGAAAAACATCTCTCACTACCTGTCATAGCAAAATAGATTACCATAGGCTTGGGAAAGGGTCAAACTTCCACCACTTGGCGTAAGCACCTAGGACAAACTTTCAAAAGGGTTATAATGTTAGGTGTAGGGATATGGAATACATGGTTTTGTTGGATAAAGTCAATATTTACTGGTGGCGAGTTAATCATCTTGGTTAATTACATGTACAATATGGTGTTGCTAAGCCAAGACTAGACTCGACTTAAGCTAATAAATGAAAAATAACAAAAACATAAAACAAACATAAAATGAAACGGGATGGTAGTCTGTATGTTTTTTCTATTTTCTTTTTTTAATTTTTTCAATTTTTTTTACTTACATTCTTGCCCTACCATCCAAAATAATATATCATAGGGAATGTACATTCCCCTTACACTTGAATTTTTACATACTTTACAATAAACTAATCTAATGACTCGAATCAAGATAATCAAAACAATTGGAGTACTTTTAAGATTAACGCATATACGGGGTTAATATATGATGTTCTTCCCCATTACTCCATAACATAAGTACTTTACCCATGAGTCCCAATCGTCCAAAAACAATATGTACAAGATATGACTCGACTTAGCAACCATGTAATCAATTAGATAATTAACTAAGGGTTTAAACAAATAACAATAATGCACTAAAGATGAGTGCATACACGAAAGGCTAAGGCGATTTGGTTGTACATTTAAGTCGGTTGTAACAAATTCTTCCTTTAAGTAAGATGCTTAAAGTTAGAAATGAAAAGATAGGCTCTGAGGGGTGTACTAGGGGTTTCGTGTACTAAAAATGAGTACAACGCTAAGTTGTGGGAAAAATTAGTTGACTTTACTAGCCAAGTAATATGACTTAAATGGTCAAGTAATTATGATACGGGTTTAACACAAGGGTGATCCTAATGCCTCTTATCTTGTAGTAAATCCTACTACACGAATGTAGTCTCTCTAGCGGTCTCGGGATGCATCACTAACGCAAGTTCTAGAATCTAAATGCTACCGGTTCACTCATAAGCACTAATAGTGAATGCCTTTCCAATCAAATCTAAAGGCGAACCTCACATATTTGGGTGGAAAATTTTTCTGAATGGTACGGTTTTGTGCTAGTCATACAACTCCTATCCATGAGACGCTTGCTAAGGCTAAAGTTTCACTCCTAAATGTTGTAAAAAATTTTAAATTTGGCGCTAAAATTACACTAACAAGTGTTTCTCTTAGTTTTATTACACACCTACCACCGAACAAACAAACTCAAGTGCAATAGTATCCTATAAGGTATCATCATTTACCCTCTCCTTACACTTAGGATGAACACTGTCCCCAATGTTCAATTAAAGAATATAAAAGTGAAATAGGTAAAAGAATGAAAGCAAATACTCCCCTGATTCGTTCGGTGTGGATAGTGTGTTAACAAGGTTAGATCTTCCTCCAAGAAAATGAACATTCAAAGCTTCCCTTCCAGAAAAATAAATCATCTTCTTGTCATACATAACCTGTTAAACCTGAGAAAACAAACAAGGCAACCTCGCGTAAAATCGGTGGCAATCTATATATATACTAAGAAATCCTAGAAAACAATTTAAGATATAATGCTTGTGGAATGAATGTTTGCAGATTTCCTGGAGTTTATAAAACTAAAGAATCAACAAAAACTTTAAGACTCTATTAGAAAAACAAAACTTGCAAAATTTACAGAATTTTACACATGACACCGTCAGGTATTAATTCCTGACGCCGTCAGAAGTGACCTGCGGAAATCTTTTCGTTAAGTTTCCAGAAAATTTCTGGAAAAACTTATGTCCTACTTCCTAGAAAATCCTGCAAAACATCATTATGACTCGGTACAAGCATTTGACTCTAACAATTACTAATATACATGCTCATTTAATATTGTGGCGAATCAAGATCAATTTCGTCCTTAAAAACAAATCTGGAGTTTCCCCTTACACTTAGCTTTTGCAAAATACCTTTATATGAAGTTAAGACGAAGTTAAACAACAAAATAAAGCATTTTCACAATTTTAGTTGGAAACATGATCAACCAACAATAAAAATAAAACATGCATATGGAAACAAATAACAATCAAACAAATAAAAACACACAAAACATGGGTTGCCTCCCAAGAAGCGCTTGTTTTTGTTCGAGTCACGAGCCTGACTCTACCCTTATTTACCGGAAGTAGGGAAGGTTTTCTCTACACTTAGGATTAAGTGCGGGTGAAAGTAGCGATACACATCCTTAGGGTGAAAATATGCCATGTGAGGAAAGAGTGGTGGATGAATTATATGCTCAAAGGGGTGTGCTCCTATCATCATAACCTTACCTAATTCAATTGGGTTAATGGGTGGATTAAGATTTTCTTCTAGAAAGAGATCATTTTCTATCAACTTCAAGAGACTACTACTTGGGGATCCATCTTGACCTTATAAACCCGGTTTAAACCTATAATGTTTCTTGTGATCAATCATAAATGGGTGATGTTAGCATGTAATGTCATTTTCCACTCCTGTGTCAGCTTCCTCTCTACAAGGCTTAGAGTCTACTACCTTTATCCCGAGACTACTCGGACTATATGGTTTGATGGGGGGATTGGGACCTTTTTCAATTCCTAAATTCACATCTAAAGATGGAAGATTATGTAATGGCTTTGGTTGAGGCTCCGGTTCATCAAAACTAGGAAATTCCCTAGAACTAGGTATAAGGTTATCATTACAAGTATTCAAACCTATATCCTCAAGCGATGCTTGGTCTAAGGGCTCTACCTCTATTGGGATTCCTAAAGTCTCTTTTACTTCTTCCGGGTAAGTCACGGGTGGTATATGTGCCTCAAATGATAGTAGGACTTGTGGGGTACTTTGTAGGCTTGGATTGTCCACCTCATCCTCCATTGTATCTAGATTACCTATGTGTTCATCTTGTATTATGGTGAAATCAAACCACTCCGTTCACCTAGGTATCTCATCTATAGGCTTATTATCCCCAAACAAACGTCTTGCTTGTTCCCTTAAACTTGATATCAATTGATCCATAACAACGTTTGTTGGGTTGTCCATCTTCTTAGCGAGTATGGCACAATTCTCTATGGCTTCCCATGCTTCATCAGCACTTAATCCCCAAAGGTCCCCATCTGCGGTATGGTCAATGTCCATTTTGGTACAGTGGTCAACACGATGGTAAAATATTTCAATTTGGGACCACAGATAAAAATGCTGATGAGGGTCTTTTTGGATTAAATTTTTAAAACGAGTCCATGCATCATAGATAGGTTCATCTTGATGTTGTTTGAACATAAAGATATCATTTGGAGTGGCTGAATTACGTGGTTGGTAGTAGGGTGGATTCGCGTTCTCCATAATTGCAAACGGAATAGTCAATGAACTTAATTACTTACAAAGGCACAAAGAAAAAGATAGACTACAGAAACCTATAAAAATAAAATAAAAATCTTACTAGAAAGGAATCTAGCAAGTAGACCTAATAAAAAGAAATTCTAACCTAGACAATAACTATTCCCCGGGTTGCGGCACCAAAAACATGATACGTGGGAATCACACCAGGCTTTACCTCTCAAGGGATCTCGAGAAGCTTAAAACCCCCACCAGGCAGTGTACCTGATCGTTGTAGTATAGTATACTGACAAGTACCAGGGGATTGATCGTTCAACTTAGGAATAGTGTCGCTAGGATTAGAAAGCCTAAAAACTAGGTCTAGAGGTGAGGGATGATTCTTTTTGTATTTTTTTTATTTTTATAAAAGCAATTAAAAATCTTAGTTTTTGGAAGAGTGGGCGGAATTAGTTGCTAGCCAACTAACCCAATTAACTAAGATGCAATCAAAATAAAATAACAAAAATGAAATGAAATCTAATTAGTTGTGTTTACTTAGGTTTCATTACTCTCTAGATATCTTTTACAAGTTGATAGCTTGTTACAATTGCATGGATGACGGGTCGTATTCCTTAATACTAGTCGTAGGGCCGTGTACAATATTCCCTAACTCTATAGGATCCTACTTCACTCCTATTTCGAGTCGTTAGAAGCTCCTAACATGGGATCATTAGAATTCTCATACGCATTAAATACAACCAAAAATCATAGTACACCTCTGATCATGTTTCTTAAGACATTCAAGCAAGTTACCAATGGAAGTCTGCCAGTTTTCTTAAGCCTGACATCGAATACAATCATCCGTAACAACCATAAACAAACAATCAACCCATAATTAACATCTAGGTTTCACTACATCTAAGCAAACATACAAGAGATCTAGCCGAGCATATTAAATTGAAGACAAGTGTAAGATGTATTCAAGCAACACATATACATATTGATTGAATGAGTACTTATCTCAAATTGACATGAAAAGTTCAAAGGGTTGAAACCCTTGAAAAAGCTGGAAAAATTCGACCTAGGGTTTCTCCCTCAAAGTTGCACACTAATGAATGAAATTTGGAAAACTATATATAGATTATACAGGGTGACGACGTCATGAAGAAATCTGTGACATCGTCAACTCGCCGCCCATAACGAAATCGGATTGCCTAGATCCACTTTTGACGCCATCACGTGTAATTTTGTTCTGGGCCGTCACTAATATATGGACCATGACGGCCGTGGGTGACGCCGTCATCTCCTTAGTACAAAACTTTCTGGATCGTCACGTGTATCATCCACTTCCACCTCTTGTATTACTCTTGACGCCGTCATGTAGAATCTTGTGACGCCGTCAGGTACTGTTCCCAGCAAGGAAAATTAAGACTTTGCCGTTTTCTTCACTTTTATGCTCCAAAATGGTCCAAAATGCTTCATTTTCCAGATTTTGCTCCAGAAGTACCTAAAATGACAAAAGGAACGATTTAGGGCAATATGTGTTCAAATAAATTCGAATCCGAGCTAAAATGACCCCTTAAAAATGGTTCATTTTTTGCCTTATGAAGTGTGCATGTATGTTTATGTATGTATGTATGTATGGAAGCGTATGGATGCATCCTAGCACTTATGTTTATGTATGATTATGTGTATGTATGGTGAATGTGGGTAGGTGCTTCTCTACTCCTTCACGTTTGGGAGGTCGCTCCTCTATGTGGTACCGAGAGGTCTCCCCTCTCCGTATCCTTTGATATGTGGTTATGGATTATGTATGTATGAGACCTATTCGAATGACTCTGGTAGGTTGGCTCGTGGCTTTCCTTGTTTCTTTATGTCTATTCGAGTGACTCTGGTAGACATGCCTTTGTTGATACGTGCTCTTGATTCTCTTATGATTTGTTTATGCCTGATATATCTATGATGCTTCGTTTTGACTCATGATATTGTTCCGTTGATCTTGATCTCTTACTCATTTCACAGATGACATTCTTTTAGCAAGAGTTTATGTTTCCTTTTCCTATGCTTATTTATGTTTCGATTATCCGTTTGTTTTGCTATATATCTGTTCACTGGGCTTTCGTAGGTCAGCCGCATTTCTTTTCCTACGGCACGTTTTAGGTTGGAAGCTGAGTTTGGGTGAAGAGAGAGGATAGGAGCTTTAGTGTACTACCCCATGGACTAGAGGCCCATTACATCTGGACTAGTTTTTGTTGATATAAATAATGTCTAAAAACATTATTAACATATATCGATATCTCTATGTTTTGATAATCACAAAACGTAAACTCATTGAACTACAAATTATGACGTAAACAAGTATTTAGTCGTAAATATTTGCTTTAGCATCCATATCACTTAAGGTATGAATAAACAAAGTGTCTAATGCATTTTATGATCAAAAGAATTTTTATTTTTACAAACCTTACATTTTATTAAAATGGGACAAACATTTCTAAACTTATACAAAACATTTTTGTATTTATAAGAAATGTTTTATTCAAAATAAACATTTTGAATTCAAATTTCTACCCAAAAAACGGCCACATTCTTCAGGAAAAACCTCCCCCACAAAAAGACAAAAAAATCTGAAGAAAAAAATTTTTTTTAGGCGGCCCCCTTAATTATACTAGGCGGTCCCCTTAATAATTAAAGGGACCGGCACACAATTAAGGGGACCGGCCACGCTCCCTGTCAGATTTTGTCAGAAATTTTTCCCTATAAATACCACCTCAAACCTGGAATTTTTCTCACCTCTTTGCACAAATATTTTCAGATCTCATTCTCTCTAAACATCCTTCTAAAACCCTTTGATCATAAGATTATTAATCTTTGTTTCAAGTGATCCTATCTCTCATATCTCAAAGTGCAAGAGAAGAATCCTCCCCATCATAAAGCCAAAGATGTAGTTAGTGCTTATGTAAAGTTGTGAGCTTTGTATATGTAATAAGTAGATCAAGATGATCTTACTTAGTAGTGTGTTTATGAGTGAGTAAGAAGTAGTGTGAAGAAGTAGTAGTGTGGAGAAGTTATGTAGGTGTGAAGTAATAGATGTGTGAATATGTAGTGGAGTATAGAAGAAGTTGTGAAGTAGTGAAGAAGTCGTGAAGTTGAGAAGCCATGAAGAAGTCGTGAAGCCGTGAAGAAATAGGTGTGTTGTGAAGGTGTGATAAGTTGTGTAGTAGTAGTGTTGTGAAGAAGGTGTGTTGTGGTGTGAGATTGGTTCTAGCTACTATTAGAACTCGACATTTAGCTTAGTGTCGTTAAATGGTGTAAGCAAAAGTTGTGTAAGGTTTTCTCCGCCAAAAGGGAGCTTGTTGTGTAGTGAAGAAAACTCTCGAGTGTGGTACTCGGGGAGTGGAGTAGGGCAAGGAAGGTGTCCTTGTAGCCGAATCACTATAAATCATCGTGTCCGGTTTGCATCTTCTTTATCTTATCTCTTTACATTTACTCTTGCATTTATCGCTTTATATCTATGCTTGCATATATGCGTTAGGTGTTGCTTATATTGTCATGATGATTGATTGTGTTATAGTTGCAAGTTAATATTGTGAAGATGTGCATAATTATATAATATGATCGACTACATTATTATTCACACTCCTCATATTGAGTTTAACTTAATAGATGATTTGATACAAAACGTTTTAAGATTTCAAAAGGAAAACATATTAACTTAAAGATCAACCAATGCTTTATTCATAAAACTAAGTTTTGAAAACAAACTCAAAAGTACACATATATAATTAATCATATTGATTATATATTGTTTTCATAATAAACTCTAATTGAAGATTTTTCATAAAACGAAAAAGAGGGGAAAACCTTTCAACCCCCCCTTCTAGTTTTCCACAATTGGTATCAGAGCCACGTCGCTCAAATTTACAAAACAAATGGTTTTAAAAATTGAGTACGATCCATGTATCAAATTACTCATTAAGGAGGATTAAATATGAAAAGTGTTTTTGTTGATTAACTTGTATTAGTTTTGATACTATATACACTAATTATACTAGCTCGAGATAAGATTATGTTTAAAACAAGTGTTATATGTTCGGTATCAAAATCAGAAAGTTACACACCTTTCCGAAAAGTCAGAAAACAATTTTTTACAAAAAAAATGAAATTTTGAGTACCAGATGGGCGGCCCCCTTAATTGTCTGGGCGGCCCCCTTAAATACTGGGCGGTCCCCTTAATTATTTAAGGGGTCCGCCTGTCTGTTCGACAGTTTTTCGAAAACTTTGAAAAATCATATAAAATTAACCGTAACTCCGTAGAAGTCGTGCCACCCGGCGTTTTAAAGGTAATTGAGTCTACTTTCATTTAAAAATACTTACAAGTAACCATTACAAACTTAAATAACTAAGAAAGTCAAAATACTATACGGTGGTCAAAAATTTGTGTTTCGTTTTAACGTAAAACTTTTGTTTTACCTTTTCCTTCGAGTCGGGCATTCCTAGTTGATATACTTTTGAAAAATTAAGTATTTATGTTTTCAAAATATTGATCTTAATTAAATTATAGAATGGGGAGGAAACTATTTTATTTTCAAATAAATTCGAGTTAAGTAAACATTGGTGTATATAATACACAAAACGACGACAAGTGTTTTATGTGTTATGTAAACTTCTTTGTGATTTTATTTTCTTAATTGAATATATTAAATGATTGTTGCTATTAGAAGTTTAGCTATGTGTATATCTATGCATATGTGCCCTATTAGTTTATAGCTAGTTTTCCGATTTATACTTAACTAGATCTTATGCTAGATTTCTTGCGTTAGGATTGTTATAATATGCTTGCATTGCATATAGGTATAGATGGCTTAATGTTACTCAAACATCTTGTAAATGAGTTCAATCTAGTCACCTAAACATTTCAAACAATTTAATCTATTCTTCACAACACACTTAAATATTTTCTACAAATTAGCTTGTTTTACCTTAAGATGTTTAATAAGAGAAATTGAATCATTATAAAACATTAACAGTTATATAAAAGAAAAAGTATTTTCAAAATCTAAGTGTGTTCATAATAAATAAAAATGAAGAGTCTTTCACAAAAACAAAACATATAACAATCATCAAATAATAAGTCAACTTTCAATCATTCACTAATAAATAATCTTAGGTTTAATGGAACACACTATCAAAATGTTTATTTATTTTAAATGAGTGTCCGTGAGGGTCAAGAAAGATCTTGATATTATATCAATTCGTTATTCAAATTATGGTTGATATATTTATCAAATCTAATTGACACATTTTTTAGTGTGGACAAGAAATTGGATTGCTATTTGTTTAGCTTCAAGATTATATCAAATTAAAACAAAAGATATAGTCTTGAATCTACATACTCAATCACACTAGATTGATATGAAAATAGTTACATCCTTTGTAGATGAAAAGAGTATGCATTGGATCATAACTCACACTTGTGTTGATAATGTCATATTGAATCTACTTGTCCAATAATTGTGTTCCAAACATTAGAATAACATTTTAAACATATTCATAAAATATACAATAAAATAGGATTGACGACTTGGATGTTTCGTCCGAAATATTCAAGCAATTTACATTGCAATGCAATGGATAAATTTGTCATATCTGAAAAACCAAACATGAGCAAACTAACAACATATGTAAACTTTGCTCACACTACTTAAAATTATCACTTCAAGATAAAATACATATTTAAGAATAATACACACTATATATTCTATGTATTTCATTTTCTTTGTAGCATGAATGGTTGTGTTACAAGATAATGCACTACATTTTTTTTTAATAATACAAGTTATTAGAATTGAAAAATAACTTGTCACAATCCAAAAACAAGTAATTTTTTTTTTTCAAATGCTTGTTAAAGTATGATATACAACATTGGCAAAAATCATAGAAAATAATACTTGTTTAAAAATATATTAATGTCTAGTTTTGATATCAGTTAAGAATCACAAACTCATTTAAGATAAATAATCTTAATGAGATTCATTTCATAAGAGATGCTAAGGTGCACTCTTAAATCTAGCACAGTTATTAAATCAAGTAATATGTCATCAAAACCAAACAACCGGTAAATCATGAAGAAAGGATTAAAAAAAAAATAATAATAAAATAAAAATTGTTTACTCTTATCTAAACATTCAACACGTCTCTATTAGGATCGTGAATAAAATATATCATCTAGATTTACCTTCATAACAACAGTATGTTTGAGTCACATTAAGCCAAGTATTAGTGAATCAAGCAAACTTCATATTTGGTAATCTTCGATAGGTAAATTTAGGAACTCGATTTCTTCTAAAAAGAGAATGACTACTGGAGAATCTATTGACTACAAATTTAATTTAACCTAACGGTTGAATTGCTTCTATGTGATAAGTTGGGTGTGTGTAACCCGTAAAAATGGTCGTGTTTAGCCTGAATTGAGCACCACTAGTAATAGTCTCATACTCATTCTCCAACTTGATTAAATTGCTCTTCCTATATATACCTAACGCTAGTGTACTTTTATGAACTTTGCTTCTCATTAGATTCTTTCATTCCTAGATTTATGGCATTAAGTTAGATAAGCGTGCGAAAACAAAGGAACTATAGATGTTAGGTTATACCCCATTCAACACTCTCGCATCTAACATATAAATTATCGTCTTCATTTCCTTTAGGATCATAGGATATGTAGAAACGATAGCATGAGATAATAATAGGCTTAACCAACCCTCTCGAGCATGAGATCTTTAATAAACATTTTTTTTTAAATATTTGATTCATGATATTTGTTGTCAAAAATCTAATATCTCTAAAAACATGCAAAAACCTCACATTTTGGAAAATAGTTTTTCAAATAACTATCCCACTTTTAAATAACATGTTTTCACTATCAATATCCACAATTTTGTTTTGATCAAAACTAAAGATTGGGAAAATATTCTTTACCATTTATTCACACATATTGAAGTAAAAACCCAATCTATTTTATTCAAATAACTCTCACATCTAAGTGAAAACTTACTTTCAAACATTGTTGAATAATGCTAAAAACATCTCTTTTAAAATCATGCATGGTGATCTCATATTTGTCATCTATATTTACATAAATGACACTTATAAGTAAACTAAAACAAATCAAGAGGACCATGGTTTGTTCATTAAGACTCTGTTTGTAACAAGTCTAGAAATCCATGCTATCATAACTATCCACTTATTGCACATTGATACACATTAGGATTAATCTTCCTAGTTTTGTAGTTATGAAATACTTGATGTTGCTTAGTGTTTCCTAGCACTTATATTTTACATGCTTGATGAGTATGTTTGCATGCTAGATGAAATTTCTTGTTCACTTAATCCCTTTGATTAACATGCTTTGGCTACATAATTACCTACAAAATTAGTATATGCTTAATTGCCTCAAAGAGTTGGACTTGTTTGAAACAAAAAACACAACCTTTCTGCAATTCACTACCAAAAACCCTTTTCTGGCAATCTGGGAATCACCAGATGGGTGGCCCCCTTAAATCATAAGGCGGCCCCCTTAATTATTAAGGGGACCGGCCTCCAATTAAGGGGACCGGCCATCTGATGGTCGAAGGTGTTGTTTCCTTTTTCTACTTTTTAGCCTATTTCATCCTACACTTCCCAAAATTCATAAACCTATTTTATCCTAAACCCTCTATCAAAATCTATACATCCTTAATCCCACCAATCCTACATTATAAACACTCTCATTCCTCTCAATCTATTCTCATCTCTTCATGACCTCTCCTATTAAACCAAAACCACCAAACCGTTTGGAGAAGTAAGCCTAACTTCCACTAAAAGCCCGTCAAACCAAATGATGTTGTCAAACATCCAACACCAAATTCCTCCTATGTCTTCAACATTACATATCAAAAACCTTTACTCACCCATATCCTTCTACATTACACTCAAACCTCATATTCTTTTCACAACTCAAGTGATGTTGTTCATAATCAACCAACACCTAAACCTCACTCTCACACAAATGATCCATTTAACAACATATCATCCATTCGTGCTTCCACTAATGCTCGTTCTTATGATGAGCATGCACAATCCCAAAACAATAATCCCAACCTCATTACCAACACTTTACGTGATGCTCATTCAACAAAAACACCATCCACTCATGAAGCATCTCTTCCACCCATATCATGTTTTCATGATTACCCAAGCTCAAACATGTCTACACCACCAAGAGTATCACCACCACATCCTACAACTTCACATGCCATTCCTATGTTGCATGTTCAAACCCTCACCCAAGACTATTATCATGCTCCACCACCATCACCTTCCTCCGAACACTTGAAGTTCGTTGAGGCGCCAAAAGAAGCCCATGAGCTTAGTGCTCTTTTAGCCTTACATCTTGCTCAACGCAATTTGGATCCACCTTCATCTAGATCACCCTCATCACCACACAACTTAAATCAACTTGAGAAGCATGTCAACAATTGACCCTGTTGCATCTTTCTCCTAAAAACCATTGCATTCAATGAACACTTCACTTGGATTGAATATCTTCTTACTAGATCATATCCAATACCCTCACTTGAACAACATCCAAAACCTTAATCAACCTCTTCCGCTACAAACTCTCCACCACCAAACTCTCCAACATTCAAGACCCAAACATATACCTCCATTAATCCAACAACCTTACCCTACTCAACCATCTTCATTCCAAACACTCAATCATCAACCATCTAAGCATACTACATGCTTATGATTTTCATTTTCAAATACGAATCAACCAACCTTTTGTTACAAGCAAGTCCAATGGCTCTCTTTGGCAAATTAGGATCTTTTAACATATCACTTTGAATTAATTGTTATGTATCCTTAATATTTGTTTGCTATGCTTGTTATTTGCTATGCTTGTTATGTATCCTTAATATTTGTTTGCTATGCTTGTTATTCTTCTATATATGCTTGTGCTTCTAATATTTTTCTTGCGAGCATTCCATTTCTCGATCCCTTGGTGCCATCGAACGAGGGGGAGCACACATCAAGGGGGAGCTTTCATCCCGTCTAACTTCATTTATGAAGCTAGACGGCATAACCTTTTTGATTCTACAAAAAAGGGGAGAAGTGAATATAAACTCACTAAGTACTTGTCTAAAAATTAATTTTTAGACTTAACGAGTTTAGGTTTTGTAATCATCAAAAAGGGGGAGATTGTTGATATAAATAATGTCTAAAAACATTATTAACATATATCGATATCTCTATGTTTTGATAATCACAAAACGTAAACTCATTGAACTACAAATTATGACGTAAACAAGTATTTAGTCGTAAATATTTGCTTTAGCATCCATATCACTTAAGGTATGAATAAACAAAGTGTCTAATGCATTTTATGATTAAAGGAATTTCTATTTTTACAAACCTTACATTTTATTAAAATGGGACAAACATTTCTAAACTTATACAAAACATTTTTGTATTTATAAGAAATGTTTATTCAAAATAAACATTTTGAATTCAAATTTCTACCCAAAAAACGGCCACATTCTTCAGGAAAAACCTCCCCCACAAAAAGACAAAAAAATCTGAAGAAAATTTTTTTTTCTTAGGCGGCCCCCTTAATTATACTAGGCGGTCCCCTTAATAATTAAGGGGACCGGCACACAATTAAGGGGACCGGCCACGCTCCCTGTCAGATTTTGTCAGAAATTTTTCCCTATAAATACCACCTCAAACCTGGAATTTTTCTCACCTCTTTGCACAAATATTTTCAGATCCAATTCTCTCTAAACATCCTTCTAAAACCCTTTGATCATAAGATTATTAATCTTTGTTTCAAGTGATCCAATCTCTCATATCTCAAAGTGCAAGAGAAGAATCCTCCCCATCATAAAGCCAAAGATGTAGTTAGTGCTTATGTAAAGTTGTGAGCTTTGTATATGTAATAAGTAGATCAAGATGATCTTACTTAGTAGTGTGTTTATGAGTGAGTAAGAAGTAGTGTGAAGAAGTAGTAGTGTGGAGAAGTTATGTAGGTGTGAAGTAATAGATGTGTGAATATGTAGTGGAGTATAGAAGAAGTTTTGAAGTAGTGAAGAAGGCGTGAAGTTGAGAAGCCATGAAGAAGTCGTGAAGCCGTGAAGAAATAGGTGTGTTGTGAAGGTGTGATAAGTTGTGTAGTAGTAGTGTTGTGAAGAAGGTGTGTTGTGGTGTGAGATTGGTTCTAGCTACTATTAGAACTCGACATTTAGCTTAGTGTCGTTAAATGGTGTAAGCAAAAGTTGTGTAAGGTTTTCTCCGCCAAAAGGGAGCTTGTTGTGTAGTGAAGAAAACTCTCGAGTGTGGTACTCGGGGATGGAGTAGGGCAAGGAAGGTGTCCTTGTAGCCAAACCACTATAAATCATCGTGTCCGGTTTGCATCTTCTTTATCTTATCTCTTTACATTTACTCTTGCATTTATCGCTTTATATCTATGCTTGCATATATGTGTTAGGTGTTGCTTATATTGTCATGATGATTGATTGTGTTATAGTTGCAAGTTAATATTGTGAAGATGTGCATAATTATATAATATGATCGACTACATTATTATTCACACTCCTCATATTGAGTTTAACTTAATAGATGATTTGATACAAAACGTTTTAAGATTTCAAAAGGAAAACATATTAACTTAAAGATCAACCAATGCTTTATTCATAAAACTAAGTTTTGAAAACAAACTCAAAAGTACACATATATAATTAATCATATTGATTATATATTGTTTTCATAATAAACTCTAATTGAAGATTTTTCATAAAACGAAAAAGAGGGGAAAACCATTCAACCCCCCCCCCTTCTAGTTTTCCACAGTTTTGAACATGGATTAGATTGGACTTTGTTTAGTTTTTGTTTTCCTTTCTTTTATAGTTTTAGTATTCCTTTGTACTTTTAGATTTTTCCCTTGTAACCTTTTGTTTTAAGTCTTCCACTTGCGTTGTATGCTTTATATGCTTTGATATGTCACCATACTGTAGCACTCCGGACCCATGCCGGGTTGGGGTGTTACATTTTCAGGTTGTCATTTATCCAATTACTTGAACGATTTATTCTAAACATGTGGTTTCTTGACTTTGAAGTATAATTGTGAGGCTAACCCGCGTAAGTCCTTTAAACTTGCATTATATTGCATGCATACAAAAACTACCCAACACTCCACCACCCTTCTTATATATACATAATTACACTTAAAATATCAAATTTTAGTTTTTCCCTTCCTATTTTTAAAACAAAATCAGTCTTCTATTAGTATACATGCAAACCCATCCTTTTCTATCTTAAAAACCACAAGCATGCCTTAAGTATACTAACCTAGAAGTTACACAACTTAGAAAACCAAACACCCCACCCCCTAGCCCTTTGATTTGCACCACCCAATGAATCTCGAAGACCATCCGCTTTGTCTTTTTGCCTTAATTTCCATAACACACTCTTGACCATTCAACTTTACTTAAACTACTCTTTGCCTTAACGGTTTTTGAGCTTTTGTTTTATTTGGTTTAAGTATTGATAATTAAATTTAGGGTTTTGGTGCTTAGAATCTAGGGGGTTTTTTCAGTTCTTGTGCACATCTTGCTCACCATTCATCCAAAACACATGTTCGCATTTCATAACTCATTTCATACTTCATTTCATTCATATTTAATATCTCGTGCTTGTTTCTATATCACCTCTATATGTTTTTGTTGGGAACATACTTTAGTATTTAGTCAAGTCTCGGTCATTACATTTTGTAATAGGTTGCTTTGTTAGTTATTTTATTATGTCTATGATAACATGTAAAGCCTTAAGGCCCAAAAGGCTTTAGTAAAGCCCACTTTAAAGATGAAAGGGACTAGGGAATGTTGCCCTAGCTTCCCTCCTATAAATACAAGGCTTATGATGCCTTAAACTTTGTTGGTTATTTTGATATTCTAATGAAACTATTGCTTTTATAATTCTCTCATATCTTGTGATCAACCAATCCTTATATCTATCTCATCCTTTACTTGTGTGATATCAATATGGGCACCTAACAAGTGGTGTCATTCGCCTAATAGAGATTAAAGTGTTGTTTATTTGGTTAACGTGGGGTTTAGGTGTGTTTTTCTTTATAATTTTGCTTTTTCTTTGTTTCTTTCACTTAATCTTGAAGCTTGGACAAGTTTCAAGGTTCATATAGTGATTAGAAGCTTAGATTTTGCATAAAGTTTTGATCTTTTATAGTTTTTAGTATTTTTTCTCTTTATTTTTTAAGTTTTGTAGCTTCTTTGATATTAAAAAACTAGTCTTTGGTACCTAAAACTTTCATATTAAGTGTTTTCTAAGTGTTGGGAAGTTATTTGATCAAAATAAACTCATTTCTAAGCATTTTTCTTCAAAAAGTAGTGATATTTACTTGTTTCTGGTCACTCTACGCATAGGATTAGTGGAACAGTACAATCTGAAAGCTGTCAACAGTACTATTTGGTCTCCCTACGCAGAAGTTTACTTTTTACACGTGAGTTTTGGTGAAAAACCCCATTTCTACACGTAAGATAGGATTCTACGCCTAAGTTCTACGCTGAAGGTACTTTCTACGCCAAAGATCTACGTAGAAGTCATTTCTTACGCATAAGATTTTCTTACGCGTAAGTTACTGAAATCTACGCAAAAGTTTCTTCTAAGGTTTTCTCTTCCAGCAAAGGTGACTCAGTACTTCCCTAGCTTGGACAAGTTAGTGGAATACTTCGACTAAGGATATCTTTCAAGCATGGACAAGTTTGAAAGATTTGTTTGGTTTTTACCTTACGCAACAACATCAAATCATTCCTCAACAACAACTGATTGGATCCAAACGGTCAACCTAAATTGACCAGGTGATGGTCAACAAGGTCAAACTGCCTAGAGTCAATCTCCGTGGAAGTATAGTGTTTCCTCGGGTCGTTATGTCCCGACGAGGTGTGGATGGTTAACAAACGGTTATGTGATCGGGTGAATTTGGACGAAAAGGGGGTTGTGAGTGATTAAACTACTTATTTATACAATGAAATAGCTTAAACAAGCTATATGAATAAGACTGGAAGCTAAGAAAAAACCAAAAACGATTAAAACTTAAAACGCGTACGTTCACGTTTAAAATAACGTAGACGTATGAAATAAAAAGTAAAAACAGAAATCTGAAAACACCCAGGGGGTGAAAATGACTTTTTACAAACTTAAAAGTAAAAGAAAACTTTTAGAAAAAGAAAATAAATTTTTACGCTAATTAATTAATTATTATTAATTAAATACTATTTAATACTTAATTATTAATATTTAAACAACTTAAATATAATACAATATTGATTAAATACTAAAAAGGTGAAAATAAAATTTCTAAAATTATAAAATAAATAAAAACAAGTTTTAAAATTAAAAATAAGTATTTTTGTCTTTTTGTGATTTTTCTATTAATTAATTACTAATTAATTATTAATTACCTAATTAAACTATCTTAAATTAAGAAAAATAGAAAATGAATAGTAAAAATCACAAGAAAATTTCTAAAATTATTTTACAACTTATAAAAGCTAGGAAAAATATAAAAACATGGTTTTACGTAATAAAAACTAATTATTCTATTTAAAACTTAGTTATTAATTAATTACTAATAAAAGTAAGATTAATTTTAATAAATACTAAATGATAAAATAAAAATCTGAAAAATTTACTAAAAATACTTTAATATAATAGGAATTTAAGAAAAATATACAAAAGCTAAGTACTTAATAAAAATATAAATATTAAAATTAAAATTTAAATAAAATTAAATAGAAACTATCACTTACAAATTAATTTGGATTTTCTGGATTTTTATTTTAAAAAACTATTTTATAACTTAAAACAACAAACTTTTGTGAAAACAAGATTTTTATAACTTAAAAATAAGCTGTGGAGAGCTTAGAAACCTTGACAGTTGACCACAGTTGACCAAGAAGGAAAATGGGCTCAAATGAGACCAAGTGGGACCCACTCTGGATGAATCAGGTCCCAATAAGTTGGATGAACAGGTATAAGCTGGAAAAAGCTAAATGAGATCACAGAATAAGCAATAAGCTAACAATAAGCACTACGGAAACTTTGTTCAACTCAGAAAAAAGGGACACTTTTGAGGGCCAAATACAGGTGGGACCCAGGGGGTCCAAGGTCAAATTATTGGTCAAAGTAGGAAGCCCACCAGGGGAGGGTTTGAAAGGTGCAAGGACGGGGCCATGGGACCCACTGGATTGGCAAGAAAACCACCACCAGGTGGTGGTGGTGGGCTGTTTAGCTGCTGCAGCAGGGGTAGGCTTGCCCTGCAGCCTTGTTTGGGGCAAGCTGGGGCCCACCAGAAAATTGCTAAAAATATAAAATTTGCACAAAACACAAGTTTAGCTGATAGACTATAAGTAGAAATAAGTTTCAGACCCTGAATCAATCTACAAAATTCCACAAAAATCCCACAAGTTTTGGAAAAAATTAAAAGATGAACTTTGACTATTTGATATAAACTGAGATTTGACTTTCTTGACTTTTGATTCTTGATTTAATGACTAAAATAGATGTTTTAAGTTATACTAAGACTACACTAGGCTAGAAATGCAACTTTTAAACAAAATGGGGAGTTTTGAAATCCAAAAACCACAACAGTTAACTGTTGTGGTTGATTTGACTTTTGATGTTTAACACTTGGATTTGAGACCTGTTTTAACCCAATATACCCTAATACAGTGAAACAACACCAAAATAACACTAAGACAACAACTAGAATTTAGCAAACAAGCTTTAGCCAAACACCCCTAAAGAAACTGATATGACAGATTATTAAAGCAAACCAATGAGTTTCACCATGAAAATGAACCCTTAACTTTCACTAACAATTAATAAGCCTAAACAAACTAAATTGAACAACAAGTTAAGCATACAAACAGTGAATGCAAAAGAAAATGAAATTTCTTACAATAGCAGTCAAATGAGATAGTGAACCAGGGTACCAAACCACAAGCCTATTACTCCCCTAGGAGTTCTAAACCATAAGAGATCCACAATCCACAGCTTCCATTACTCTCTTCTCTTCTTGATTCTTCTTCTTTTTATGCTTTTTTTTTTATTTCTATTTTTATGATTATTGGTAATTTGAATCAAAACTGATTCTGATGCTCACTTAACTTATGAAAAACTCATAAATGAGATTGAATGAGTCCAATGAAACAGAAACTAACAACTTTAAACACTATTTTAGTTTAAAAAGGAATTTTAACATAAAAATTGGCACAAACTGATTTAAACCAATAACACTTGAAATTATAATCAAAATAACTTGACAATAAACTGAAGATGTGGATTACAATGTTTTTAGCTACATTTAGAGACTGAACAATAAATTACACTAAAAAACTATTTTAATTAAGTAAATTACACTATTCTAAACTAACTACTCTAATAATATCTTTCCTGCTTCTCTCTTTGACTTATATAGGTCCTCTTGAGTTCCTCAGCATTTCCCACTTCAATTGCAGCCTTTGGATGGCCTAGAATCAATCCCAGCCGTTTATCTTGAATTTGGCGGGAAAAACATTTTGAGTGGGATTGGGCAGTTGGGAGGATTTGGTGAAGTATTAAATGAGGAGAGGTGCATTTAATGGAGGGGGTGTGTTGGTGAGGGATTGGTGAGGGTTTTGTGGCGTTTGGAGAGGAGGGGGGAGACATGGAGCGTGGAAGCTGGAGGTTGAAGATGGTGGGGGTGTTGACTGGTCGTTTGACCCTGGCTCGTTGACTAGTCAAACTGGGGTGGTTTTATTAAAGGGTTGTGTGGGCTTTGGTGGGCTTTTGGTGATGGTGGGCTGGGGTTAGTTTGGATCAGGGGTGGTAAGGGTGTTGTTGGGTTAAATAACTTAAAGGGTCCGTTTGGATAATTTGCAAAACACCACAAGGACCTAAGTTGTAATTTAGCAAAAGTGAGGGGCTGAGCATGTAATTCCCCAAAAGTAATACCAAGGATCAAATTGCCAGTCACCAATATTTCAAAAACCATTTTTTGCCATTTTCATTTTTCAAAATTTCCCGGGGACTAAAAATGACATTTTTCAAAGTTAAGGGACCATTCTTGCCATTTTGTGAAAAACTTTTATCCAAGGGTCCAAATTGAATATTTTTAAACTTCCAAGGATTAAAAATGGTTTTCCCTCCAAAAATATCCCACCAGGGACCAATTCTGTCAATATCTGCAACTCCAAGGACTAAATTGTAATTTTCCGAAACTTTTGAGATTTTTCACCAAAGGACTAAATATGACATTTTATGATTTCAAAATGACCTTTGGTGATAATTTTCCATATTTTGAATATCCAGGGACTAGTTTTGTAATTTTATGAAAGTTGGGGGACTGAAACTGCCAATTTTGCAAACTTTGTACGTTTTTCATTTGTTTTTGCTCATTTTGCATCTAAAACATATAAAACACAATTTTGAAATATTTTCAGTATTTTGATGCATTTCTGAGTGTTTTTGTATGTTTTGCAGTTCAGATTAGACCAAAAATGACGAGTGTTTGAGCACTCATCAATCCCCCACACTAAACTTTTGCTAGTCCCTAGCAATACTGTTTTGAAAACTTGATGGATTTTAAACTCTTTACCAAAAGCCATCACTTCTGGAGTAGCCAGGTGTAAGAACTGTGGCACACCTGATAACCGTGTGATTTTGAGCAAACTACCAGCTGTCAACGGATTTGATTAGTCTTTACCAAAAGCCGTTTGCTTCTGGACTAGCCAACTCTTGATGGAATAGTCAACATCTTGGTGAGCTGATTACCAATTATGGATTTTCCACGGCCTTTACCACAAGCCATAATCTTGCGGGCTAGCCAACTCATTAGCTTTTGAGGATGATGGGGAGTTGAGGAACCATACAACTTTGGGCAAATTGCAAGCCGTAAACGGATTTGAGATGTTTTTACCAAGAGCCGTTTACTCCTGGACTAGCCAATCCCTTTTGTCGGTTAGACAAGGCGGACTGATTACCACAAAAATTTTGAAGCACCAGTGAAAAAAAATTTTAAAATTTTTGAAATTTTGGCTAAAACGGGGGTATTATATAGTAAAATGCGATAAAATTCGCTAGAATAGCGAAATACCCCCCCACACTTAGCATGAATATTGTCCTCAATATTCAAAGTCCCAGCTATTATGCCGATATTTTGAACGTAAAAGGGCAACATTACAAGCTAAGCGTGGAAAACACCATTTTGTTTTTCACTTCATTTGTAACCATAGCATGGGGGACTCCCCCACACTTAGGGTGAAAACCCTATAAGTATGCTACTGTTTTTGTTTACCGAGTCGCTAGCTTGACTCGACCCCGAATTCTTTTGTCCTTGGGGAAGCATGATGTGGAAGAAACAATCTCAATCGGACTTTCATTCAAAATGTTTGGACAAACATATGAAGCACGTGAAAGTTCCACCCCGATGAGATATAATCCCGGCTCAAGATAATGATACATGAAAATGTCGGGATCAAATATAGTGTCCTCACTCCCGAAGGAGTGAAGAAGGGAAGAAGTCACCCTGTGGGTGAAGAAAAGGAAGAAAATCATGATAAAAAGCATGATTTGATCTTCTTCCTCAAGAGGAGGCTCAATAGCCTGAGTTTGGATTTCAAAGGGTAAGCTCGTAAACAACCCGGGAGGGTGGGTGGGAATCTGCAAATTCTCATAATTGAGAGCATCTCCCCCCGGGCTATCAAACTCCGGAGGAGTCATAACATGATGAGTGAGTTCACCGGAGAACTCCTCATGAAGAGAATTATTCACAAGATGTGAATTTGTGAACTCATGTTCCATTGTGGACTCATCACAATCCTCGTCAAAGATTGGATTGATAGAAATCATAGTGAATTCAGATTCGAATTCAAATAGAGGATTGGTGAGAGTCGTATTAAATGTTTCGGGAACAAAGAGATTATCATTCTCTATTGGATTGTCGGGATAAGAAGTGAGTGACGGATCATGATATAGGAGACTTTCAATTTCTCCCAGATCGGCTTCAAAGTCGAGAAGACCATCATCACCTTCTAATGAAAGTGGATTGATGTGAGTAAGTTCATCAGCGAACTCCTCAAGAAGAGGATCAACATCAGAATGAGGCAGTGGTGCTTCAATATACTCAATGTCTCCGTGAGATGTACAATCATCATTAAAATCTGAGAAAGTCTCAAAATGATCGTTTGAACACTCAAGAGGTGAAGGAATATCACACATATCATCAAAAGTTCCCTGTGACTCTCTCGGGATTGGAACAAGGATCTCAACACTAGACTTTATTAATTCGTCCGATTCCTTATCAGGAACAGTGCTAAGATGCTCATCCCCCATGATTAGAGAGTGAGTGTGAACTTCGGGTGTGATAACAACAGACTGAGGGAGAGGAGAAGGACTAGCATTCATGGATTGTATGAGTTCCATTTGATCTTCTGCTAGTGATTCAGTTATATTCTTTTCTCCCTGTATATCCATGGAAGGAATCACAACTGATGAATCTGATGAATCTTTTTGAATAATAACAATGTTATCTTCATCATCATCACTGTCATCATCGTCATCATAAAGAGCAGCATAGCGAAGATTGGCACGTATTTTAGCCGCTCTTTGCTCAACAAGTAATTCTTCCATGCTCTTTTCGTTTCTAGCTTCTCGTTCTTCGGCAAATAATTCTGCCACGGATTTTTGACGAGAATATTGAAACGATGTAGTAGCCAACCCCTCCTTAAATTTTTTAAATGCTTCAAGAACCTCCTGACAAAGGTCTTGCGGGAATTGAGGGGTTGCTTGGGTCAACTGGTATTGTGGAGGTGGGTCTTGAAACGAATAGTCGTAATTGTTACAAGGAAATGGATTCCCTGTTTGACAATCAGAGCTAGTGTGTGGACCTCCACAATACTCACAACAGTAAAACTGATGTGGCTGTGAGTCATATGTGCTTAAGTCATAATTGTTATCAGGAA
Organism: Artemisia argyi; assembly: GCA_030686995.1. Taxonomy (NCBI): domain Eukaryota; kingdom Viridiplantae; phylum Streptophyta; class Magnoliopsida; order Asterales; family Asteraceae; genus Artemisia; species Artemisia argyi. The sequence goes on from CM060688.1 coordinate 134,773,746, forward strand.
ACTGCTCATAGACAAGCATGTTTCCAGATTGACAATCAGAACTGTAGTGTGGACCACCACAGTACTCACAACAATAAAACTGTTGAGTCTGGCTTGGTGTATCTTGATACGAAGCATCATTGAAGTTTGGATAATATGATTCTTGCTCGTATGAATGTGTTGGGTAATTGGAAAAATTTGAAGAGTCGTTGAATGAGTTTTGATTAGAATCATAAGCAAATGAATTACTCGACCCACAAAACAAACAACTCCCGTTTTGGATATCATTACCACATTGTACACATGTACACCAACGACATGGCAAACCAAAAAGTGGCTCACCACAACCAACACAAGGAATAAAAGCCGGAGGTGGGACAAGTGGTGTGCTCTTAGAGCTAGCAATTTCCACCACTTCCGTTATGGTCTCGGGTTTTGGTTCTTGATAAACGTGAAGATTGGGCAAGTCGTTCTTTTCAGTCACTACCCTAAGCTCTTTACGTTTGCTTGACGACCTTATAACCTTATATCGTGAAAGGCTAGGATCAATTGTAAGCTTAGGTTTTTGGACAACCGTAGGTTGGACGTATTTAGCACTTCCATTGTCAGATGGAAGTACATGGTCCTTTGTCACCTCGGTTTCTTGATTCATTTCCCTCACCGGAGAGGGAATAGGAATCGAAGGTCCATCATGATCAACACGACATCTTGATATTTTTGACAAGGCCATACATTTTTCAATTTTACTCTCAAAGGCCCATTGTTCAAAGAAATCGTCATCGAGAGATGTCATTTAGAATTATACATAAGAGGGGTATAAGAAGGTAGAATCAAACGGATAGAGGGTAAGGAAAAATATTTTTGGGATTTTATGAAAAGATATGAACAAGGGTAGATAAATATACAGTGGATGTATATCCCGATTCACCAATACGCAAAACCGTTTAGAATAGCGCGCACACCTCCCCGGCAGCGGCGCCAAAAATTTGATTGGATCCAAACGGTCAACCTAAATTGACCAGGTGATGGTCAACAAGGTCAAACTGCCTAGAGTCAATCTCCGTGGAAGTATAGTGTTTCCCCGGGTCGTTATGTCCCGACGAGGTGTGGATGGTTAACAAACGGTTATGTGATCGGGTGAATTTGGACGAAAAGGGGGTTGTGAGTGATTAAACTACTGATTTATACAATGAAATAGCTTAAACAAGCTATATGAATAAGACTGGAAGCTGAGAAAAAACCAGAAACGATTAAAACTTAAAACGCGTACGTTCACGTTTAAAATAACGTAGACGTACGAAATAAAAAGTAAAAACTGAAATCTGAAAACACCCAGGGGGTGAAAATGACTTTTTACAAACTTAAAAGTAAAAGAAAACTTTTAGAAAAAGAAAATAAATTTTTACACTAATTAATTAATTATTATTAATTAAATACTATTTAATACTTAATTATTAATATTTAAACAACTTAAATATAATACAATATTGATTAAATACTAAAAAGGTGAAAATAAAATTTCTAAAATTATAAAATAACTAAAAACAAGTTTTAAAATTAAAAATAAGTATTTTTGTCTTTTTGTGATTTTTCTATTAATTAATTACTAATTAATTATTAATTACCTAATTAAACTATTTTAAATTAAGAAAAATAGAAAATGAACAGTAAAAATCACAAGAAAATTTCTACAATTATTTTACAACTTATAAAAGCTAGGAAAAATATAAAAACATGGTTTTACTTAATAAAAACTAATTATGCTATTTAAAACTTACTTATTAATTAATTACTAATAAAACTAAGATTAATTTTAATAAATACTAAATGATAAAATAAAAATCTGAAAAATTTACTAAAAATACTTTAATATAATAGGAATTTAAGAAAAATATACAAAAGCTAAGTACTTAATAAAAATATAAAAATGAAAATTAAAATTTAAATAAAATTAAATAGAAACTATCAATTACAAATTAAGTTGGATTTTCTGTATTTTTATTTTAAAAAACTATTTTATAACTTAAAACAACAAACTTTTGTGAAAACAAGATTTTTATAACTTAAAAATAAGCTGTGGAGAGCTTAAAAACCTTGACAGTTGACCACAGTTGACTAAGAAGGAAAATGGGCTCAAATGAGACCAAGTGGGACCCACTCTGGATGAATCAGGTCCCAATAAGTTGGATGAACAGGTATAAGCTGGAAAAAGCTAAATGAGATCACAGAATAAGCAATAAGCTAACAATAAGCACTATGGAAACTTTGTTCAACTCAGAAAAAGGGACACTTTTGAGGGCCAAATACAGGTGGGACCCAGGGGGTCCAAGGTCAAATTATTGGTCAAAGTAGGAAGCCCACCAGGGGAGGGGTTGAAAGGTGCAAGGAGAGGGCCATGGGACCCACTGGATTGGCAAGAAAACCACCACCAGGTGGTGGTGGTGGGCTGCTTAGTTACTGCAGCAGGGGTAGGCTTGCCCTGCAGCCTTGTTTGGGGCAAGCTGGGTGATTGATGCTAAACCACCTAACTTATATTGACCAAATAATGGTCAATAAAGTCAAATAGCCTAGGTCAATGCTCCGGGTAATATAAGGTATCACCAGGTCGTTAAGTCCCGTTGAAGTGTGAATTGTAACTTTAGCGTATTAGTGATCGGGTAATTATTCACAGAGAAGGGTTATGATCAAAATTATTTGGAAGTTATTAACAAATATAGCTTAGGAAAGCTATGTGATTGATTACGGGAATTTGGATTACGAAAATTTGAGCTAAAACCTAAAAACGTACGTTTTAATTAAAAAACCTACACAGACGAACAAAATAAAAAGTACAACTGATGGACTGGAAGGGTTAAAAGTGTAAAATTGGTATTTTTACAATCCTATTAATTAAAGAAAATTTTAAGAAAATTAAAAACTATTTTTACACTATTTAATTATTTATTATTAATTAATTACTAATTATCTATTTAATACTAATTAAATTAATTAGAATTATTAAAAATACTAAAAAGACTTAGAAAATTAAGAAAATTTTTACAAATCTAATTAACCATCATGGGAATCCTAAAAAATTATAAAAAGTTAATTTTATGTATTTTTAAACTAATTAACTAATTATTAATCTAATTACCTATTAATTTCTAATTAAACTAATTATATTATAAAAAAATAGAAAATGAACAGTAAAAATTCTAGAAAAATTTATAAAAATGTTTTAACAAAAATAAAAGCTAGAAAAATTATAAAAACTAGGTTATACTTTATAAAAACTAATTATGCTATTTAATTGATTAATATTAATTAAAACTAAATTAAACTAAAATTAATTAGAAATACCACTAAAAGACAAAATAAAAATCTGGAAAAATTTATAAAATTATTTTAACCTAAGATAGAATTTCTAAAAATATAAGAGTGATATATTACTTAGATATAAATTAAAAAGAAAAATAAATTGATAAATCCTATTAAATAGAAGCTATCACTAATATTAAAGTTGGTTTTTTGGTTTTTTTTTTTTTTTCTAAACTGATTATAGACTAAAAATAAGAACTTTTAACAAAAACACTTTAACTACACCCGAAGAAATAAGCACTTGAAGTGCTTATTAATCCCACAATTGACTTTTGTTGACTGTGGAGGTTTTTTAAGCTCAAATGGAAGATGTGGGGTCCACAATGGTAATTTATGGTTTCTCTGAGTGAGTTACACTAGAATAAGCAAGAATAAGCCAAACTTGTGGCTTCAATAAGCCAAAAAGCACAAATAAGCTGTTTGCTTAACTTGTTTCTGAGACAGTTATGGGACAAACTTTAGGGGTCAAACAAAGTGGGGTCCACTGGTCTATAGGTCAAATAAAAGGTCAACCCTTGATCCTGGGTAGGAGGGGGGTTGTATGGAACCAAGAATGAAGTGTGGGACCCACTGGGTCAGTCACAAAGTACCCCCAAAGTTGGGTGGATGGTTTGGGTCTGCTGATACAGGGCAAGACCTTGCCCTGCAGTCCAATTCAAGGGACAATTTGATCAATAAGGAAAAATTGTAAAAATGCAACAAATGTGGAAATCAAAAGTGCTACTGGTAGAGATAACACACAACAATTTTCAAGTGCTCAATCACAGTACAAAAATCATGAAAAATCACCCCATTTTGATGAAAATCTGAGTTTGCAGTTTTGACTTTTTGAGAAATGGTGAGATTTGACTTTTGGGAACTTAGACAGCTGATTTTTACGATCAAACTTATTTAGTTAGGGTATATTAAGACTAATTTAAGTACATGAACAACTTATTCAAGGATGTGAGGAGTTATGGACTTGAAAACTCACCACAGTTGACTGTGGTGAGTGATTACTTGAGATTTGACCTTTGGGTGAGTTTGTGACCAAATAAAAGGTTCCCCTGAGCCTTTATACACCCACACAACTAGTAGAAACACAGATATGCACCAATGAACTAGTAGAACAAGGTAAACAATCTAAAACCAAACACCCCTTAAAAATCAGTTTAAGATAAAAACGTGATTCAAACAAGTGCCCAACACAATCTAATGCATAAAACTACTATATTAAGCAATAATTGAGTAAGTTAAACAGTAACAAACATCTATACTATATAATAGAGTAAAAATGAAAAGATAAGCTCACATAAGCCTTCCAAGCAACTGATAAGGAACATAGAACCAAGTTAACCAATCCTAATGCCCTCCCCTGAGGTACCTAACCCACAGCCATCCACAATACACTGTGCTCCTTGCTCATTCAGTACATGATCAACAATTTTTTATTTATTTTTGATTTTTCTTATTTTTTTTTAGTAATTATTAAAAACTGAAGTAGGATTGTTCACACAAGCTTATAAACTTATAAGAAACTTGTTTCTAAGTTTTTGAGAGCTTATGAATAAATTAAACACAGATTAGAGCTTTGATTAGAACTTGCAACTTTTAAATGGAACTTGAAAAGTTGAAAATGGGACTTAACTTAAAACCAAACTTTCATTGATGATAAAAGGTACAATACATAAAAAAATAAACTGAAAATACATAAAAAACTACAAGATTACACCACACAAAGCTCATATGAGCTAAACTATATATAACGACCTAAAACTAATGCCCTAAGTCTTCCACATGGCCTCCTTTTGAAAACTGAGAGTCCCAATGTCTTTTTGGTGACCCTTTGACCAAATCCCATCCATTTAATTAAGCATTGATCAATCCTAGCCATTGATTGGCTTTTTGGCGCCAAAACTCATACGGGGTAAAATTAGTGGTTCTGGTGGGTGTTGGTGAGGGATATTAATGGTGGTGGGTTTGTTTGGTGAGGGGAATTTATTGTGGGGGGTTGAGTTGGTGAAAAGGTGAGGAGGGGGGATGTATGCCCTGGTTTTGCGCGGTATTGTTGGGGAAGAAAGGGTTGACCGGGGTTTGACCCGGCTTTATTATTAAAAGGGATACGGGCTTGGGTGGTTTTGGGCTTGAGATGGAACTGGGCCAGGGATTTGGATTGGGTAGTGGTTTTGGGGTTTAATAATTAAAAGGGTCCGTTTGATTTATTACCAAAGAAACCACAAGGACCTAAATTGTAATTTTGCAAAAGATGAGGGGCTGTGATTGTAACTTTCCAAAAGTGCTCAAAAGGGGTAATATTGCCAATAACCATAACTCCAAGAACCATTTTTGTATTTTTCCAATTTTCAAAATTCCAAAACTTCCCAGGGACCACTTTTGCCATTTTTGGATTTTTCAGGGACTAAATATGTAATTTTGGAAAACTTGCAACCCAAATGTAATATTTTGTGAAATTGACTTTTAAAACCTTGGGTTGACTTTTTCTTTCAAAATAAATGCTTAGGGACTAAATTTGACAAGTTTTGAAACTTGGGGGACTGAAACTGCCAATACTGCAAACTTTGTACATTTTTTCTTTGTTTTTGCACATTTTGCTTTTAAAACACATAAAACACAATCCCTGGGATAATTTAAGTATTTTGATATCTTTTTGATTGTTTTTGTGCGTTTTGGCAGTTTAAATATATCAAAAACGATGAGTGTTTGAGCACTCATCAATCCCCCACACTGAACTATTGCTAGTCCCTAGCAATCTTTTTAGAAAACTTGATGGATTTTAAACTCTTTACCAAAAGCCATCACTTCTGGAGTAGCCAGGTGTAAGAACTGTGGCACACCTGATAACCGTGTGATTTTGAGCAAACCACCAGCTTTCAACGGATTTGTTAAGTCTTTACCAAGAGCCGTTTGCTCCTGGACTAGCCAGCATCTTGATGGACCTAGTCAATATCTTGGTGAGCTGATTACCAATTATGGATTTTCCACGGCCTTTACCACAAGCCATAATCTTGCGGGCTAGCCAACTCATTTGTTTTTGGGGAGCTGAGGAACCATACAATTTTGGGCAAATTGCCAGCCGTCAACGGATTTGAGTTATCTTTACCAAGAGTCGTTTGCTCCTGGATTAGCCAATCCCTTTTTTCGCTTAGACAAGGCAGACTGAATACCACAAAAATTTTGAAATAAAGTGAAAAATTTTTGAAAATTTTGGCCAAAAACGGGGGTACTTGAAATATATTTTGATAAAATTCGTTAGAATTTCCCCCCCACACTTAGAAATGAATATTGTCCTCAATATTCAAAGTCCCGGCTATTATGCCGAAGCTATGAACGTAAAAAGCCAAGATTCGAATCTAACTGCGGAAATACCAATTTCACTTTATTTCTATATATATACAACTTTTTTTTTTTTTTTTTTTTTTTTTTTTTTTTTGAGACCTATATACATATATACATTTTTTCTCAAACAGCGGGGGGTTGGCCATTCCCCCACACTCGGTGGTAGAAAATAGAAAGAATCAGAGATACGGGTGAAAACCCGTATTGTTGCTAATTTTTGTTCATCGAGTCGCTAGCTTGACTCTATCCCCGAATTCAATTGTCCTTGGGGAAAGTTTGGAGATCCAGGACGACCATGGATGGTACGTCCTCTCCAAAGTAGTGCTTTAACCGATGTCCGTTCACTTTGAAGTTTGGACCGTCACTTTGAGATAATTCGACGGTACCATAAGGATAAACTTTTGTGATAGTGAATGGACCAGTCCATCGGGTTTTGAGCTTTCCCGAGAAGATCTTGAGTCTAGAATTAAAAAGAAGGACTCGATCACCAACGTTGAAAACGCGGTTTTTGATTTTTGAGTCATGAATCTTCTTTGTCTTTTCTTTATAGATCAAAGAGTTCTCTTAAGCTTGATCACAAAGTTCGTTTAATTCATTTAGTTGAACTTTCCTATGATCACCCGCCGTTTTCAGGTCGAAATTGGCATGCTTGAGGGCCCAATAGGCCTTGTGCTCAAGCTCGATCGGAAGATGGCACGCTTTCCCGTACACAAGTTTATAAGGCGTACACCCAATGGGTGTTTTGTAAGCCGTACGGAAAGCCCAAAGTGCATCATCTAATTTGTCCGACCACGATGCACGATTCTCACCTACAGTTCTCTCCAATATTCTTTTAATGCCCTGATTGGAAACTTCGACTTGTCCACTCGTTTGAGGGTGGTACGCAGTGGAAAGACGGTGAGTTACACCGTACTTTTGCATGACCTTGTCAAATTTGTCATTACAAAAGTGCGTACCACGATCACTAATAATAGCACGTGGAGTTCCGAATCAGGCAAAAAGAGCTTTTAAAAATTTCACAACTACTCGGGCATCATTTGTGGGTAAAGCTTTTGCTTCAACCCATTTTGACAAATAGTCAACTGCCACGAGTATGTATTTGTTTCCGTGAGAGGATGGAAATGGCCCCATAAAGTCGATGCCCCAGATATCAAAAATTTCACAAACTTGAATTGCATTCTGAGGCATTTCATTCCTTTGTGAAATATTCCCGTGACGCTGACAAGCGTCACAGGATTTGACCAATTCTTGGGCATCCTTGTAGATCGAGGGCCAATAAAAGCCAGAATCAAACACCTTTTTAGCGGTGTAGTTGGGATTGTGGTGGCCCCCCGTGGGACCAGCATGGCAAGCCTTTAAGATTTCAGCGGCTTCCTGACCATACACACACCGCCGGATGATTTGATCCGCGCATATCTTGAATAGGTAGGGGTCGTCCCAAAAGTAATGTTTTACGTCTTTGAAAAATTTATTTTTTTGTTGGAACGACATCCCTTTCACAATGAAGTTACCCGCAAGATAGTTTGCAAAGTCGGCAAACCATGGGGTAATCGAGTCTCCACGAAATGAAACCGCATTGAGGGTTTCGAGAGGAAATGTTTCATTTATTTCCTTTTTCCCGAAAGCATCTTGGTGGGGGTTTTCAAGACGGGAGAGATGATCAGCAGCTTGGTTCTCAGCTCCTTTTTTATCACGAATAATGATATCAAATTCCTGAAGGAGGAGAACCCATCGGAGGAGTCTCGGCTTTGCATCTTGTTTTGCAAATAGATACTTCAAAGCCGAATGATCCGTATACACTATGCTTTTAGTCAGAATCAAGTATGGCCGGAATTTTTCAAAAGCATACACCACAGCTAATAATTCTTTTTCAGTGGTGGTGTAATGACTTTGTGCCTCGGTCATAGTTTTGCTGGCATAGTGTATAGGCTGAAAATGTTTTGTTTTGCGTTGCCCCAAGGCTGCCCCTATAGCAAAATCACTAGCATCACACATGAGCTCGAAGGGCAAGTCCCAATCGGGGGCAACAAGAATCGGTGCCTTGGTAAGCCTTTTCTTTAATGTTTCAAAGGCTTCGATGCACTCAGGGGAGAAGATAAAAGGAGCATCCTTCTCGAGGAGATGGGTCATAGGCCGGGCGATTTTAGAAAAATCTTGAATAAACCTACGATAGAAACCGGCGTGACCCAAAAAGCTCCTAACACCTTTCACAGTCGTGGGATGAGACAATTTTGCAATGACGTCCACTTTGGCACGGTCAACCTCAATCCCGTTTTTTGAAATTTTATGGCCGAGGACAATGCCCTCTTTGACCATAAAGTGACTCTTCTCCCAATTTAGACATAACTTTGTGTCTTCACAACGTTTTAGCATGCTGTCTAAATGGGAGAGACATGTTTTAAACGAATCCCCAATGACAGAGAAATCGTCCATAAAGACCTCCTTACTTTTCCCGATCATGTCGGAAAAAATGGCCATCATACATCTTTGAAACGTGCCCGGAGCATTACATAAGCCAAATGGCATACGTTTATATGCGAAGGTTCTATAGGGGCACGTAAAAGTGGTCTTTTCTTGGTCTTGCGGGTCAATGGGAATCTGAAAGTAACCCAAGAAACCATCGAGGAAGCAATAGTACTCATTCCCCGCTAATCTCTCGAGCATCTGATCCATAAAGGGCAGAGGAAAATTATCCTTACGGGTGGCGTCATTCAATTTACGATAATCAATACAGACGCGCCACCCCGTAACCAAACGAGTTGGAATCAACTCATTCTCCTCATTTGTGACAACGGTAATGCCACCCTTTTTTGGAATACAATGGATTGGGCTGACCCAAGGACTGTCCGAGATAGGGTAAATCAATCCGGCTTCAAGAAGTTTTAAAACCTCTTGTTTGATGACCTCGTGAATTTTTGGATTCACCCTTCTTTGTTGTTGGACTGCAGGTTTGAAGTCGTCCTCCATTAAAATCTTATGAGTACAAAACTCAGGGTCAATGCCCTTGATATCTGAGAGACGCCAAGCAATTGCTTGTTTATGAGACTTCAAAACCTTGATAAGAGCAGCCTTTTCCTCATCACTTAAGTCTTTGCCAATTATGACGGGTAATTTATCATCACCCTCCAGAAATGCATATTCAAGATGAGGCGGCAAGTCCTTAAGTTCAACCTCGGGGAAGTCATCAATTTTCTCAACATTTTTGACCTCCTCTTTATGAAGTTGTTGTGGTAGAACCTGAAGATGAGAGGGATCCTCGTTTAACAATTTTTCAAGCAGGAGAATATCCCTCTCGAGGTCGATCTCTTGGTTATCGACTCCATCGGGAATCGAGTCACTTTTGAGAAACGCTTCCATTTCTTCTAAGATGAAGTCACTTCCCTCAAACGGAGTGAGGGAAGGAGAAGAATTGGCAATAATGGGGTGAGAAGAATGAGTGAGATTTTCACTCGAAGAATCATCAATGAAACCTAAAATCTCTTGAGCATACTCCTCAGCAGCAACATCGATGACATCTATTTTGTTCACCGATTCACAATCATAATTGGAGGAGTATCTCGATGTTTGATTTAGGTTGAAGGTAATAGCTTCCGTCCCAACACGTAATGTGATCTCATGCTCAAATACATCGATAAGAGCGCGCCCAGTTCTAAGGAATCCCCGCCCAAGAATGAGAGGGACCCTTGAATCGGCATCAAAGTCAACAATCACAAAATCTGCTGGAAAATGGAACTTTCCCACTTTAACAAATACGTCCTCGGCAATGCCAAGCGATCGGCAAGCTCTAAAGTCATGCACGTGGGAGTGAGTTCGGGGAGAGAAAGTTTCTTCCACACAGAATATGGCATTAGGTTGATGCTAGCACCTAGATCGGCCAGGGCGAAGCAATCAACCATACCCGGGAAAGTACAAGGAATGAGAAATTTCCCGGGATCTCCAAGCTTTTCAGGAAGCTTTTTCAAAAGAACCGCAGAGCAGTTCTCATTCAGAGGAGTTCTTGCCATCTCAAATAATTTTTCTTTATTACTCAACAGATTTTTGATTGTCGATGCAAACTTGGGCATCAAGAGAATAGCATCCGCAAAGCTGATATCAAAATGCAAATCTTGGAAGATTTGGAAAAATTTATCCATTTGGTGATTAGCTTTTTCGCGGAGCTTTTGTTCACTGAGACGTGATGGATAGGGAATAGAAGTTTTGGATTTAGGGTTGTCCACTGGAGTTTCTGGTGGTTCAAAGACAACTCCAGGCTTACATCTGGTTTCAGGATTAACCGGAGGTTGGACATGTGCTGTACTTCGTGGGCTAGGAATTTGCACCTTGTCCTTTGTCACCTCAGGTTCACGATTCACTACCTTTCGAAGAGAGGAAGAAGAGGTAGTTGGAATCGCGGGTTCATCATATGAAGCACCACTTCGTGTTGTGATCGCCTTAGCATCGCCCCTCGGGTTAGCGATCGTGTTGCTCGGTAAAGTAGTACCTGAGCCCGAGGGTCGATCATTTAAAGACTTCTTGATGTCAGAAATCTGGCTGACCAGCAACTTGTTCAACTCTTCTTGGGACTTCATGAATTGTTTTAACAATTCATCGGATGAAGGCCCAGTTGGAACAATAGCTTGATTCGGATTAGGAATATTTAGAGCTCGATTGTTCGGGTTGGGGCCTTGATTGAAATTTCCTTGGTTTTGATGATTGTTTCCATGAAAGTTCCCGGGGTTGAAATTACCCTGACCTTGGTTCCGGTTAAAGTTTCCTTGATGTTGGAAACCTTGATTTTGAAAACCTTGGTTTTGATTTTGGAAACCGTGACCCTGATTGAAGTTACTTTGGTTTTGATAACCTTGGTTCATTCTATTTTGGTTTTGGCCACGGTTTTGGACATTTTGGTTTTGATTAAAACCGGGAGGTCCAGGATAATGGTGAGGACGATAGTTCGGGTCCATAGGAGGGCGGTATTGATTGCCTCCTTGATTTTGGGACCCGACAACAGCATTAGCTTCATATGGAGTACCATCAGTAGCTGTGCAATTGTAGTAGGCATGCGGCCTACCACAAGTCACACAGACTTCCGCTTTTTTAACCTCAGCAGGGGGAGGATGTTGTGGAAATGAGACTTTCTTTGTTTGGGCGAGAACCAAAGCTTGGATCGCTTCAGTGAGCTTGTCAAGCTTAGCATCCGTGCTAGATTGACCCACAGAAGATGAAGTAGAAGGACCCGCATTGATTTGAGAAACAATCGGTTTGCTTCGTGTAGAGCGGACCTTAGACTTGTTTTCTATGATTTGCAAAGCTTCTTTTGTGGTTCTACTCAAAAAATTACCTCCCGCGGAGGCTTTGAGAGAATCCTGATCAGCTTGGCTCACGCCATTGTAAAAAGTATCGAGTTGCATCAACTCAGAGAAACCATGATGTGGACACTTGCGAAGTAATTCTTTGAAACGATCCCACGCTTCACCAAAAGATTCATCGTATTTTTGAGTGAACTTGGTGATTTCGTTTTTAAGACTCGTGGTCTTGGAAGGTGGGAAGAATTCATTCACAAACTTTTTGACAAGATCTTCCCAAGTCTCAATAGATCGTGGAGGTTGTTTTTCAAGCCAAATCCGGGCTTGTCCCTCCAGGGAGAATGGGAAGAGAAGGAGTTTGATTGCTTCACACGGGACATTTTTGTACTTGATGGTTGATGTGATTTTATTGAACCATCGAATATGAGCATGAGGATCGTCCCTCTCAAAACCGTAGAATTGACTTGAGGTTACAAGATTGAGTAACCCGGTTTTGAGTTCAAAATTATCAGCCACGATGGCTGGAACAACAATGGCATCTCCGTAACCCTCGATGGGTGCTTGGAGAAGTTCACACATGGGACGGTCTTCCGCCATGGTGACAGTGGGTGTGGCAACAGTACGGATCTCAGATCCGACTGTTGGTGCTGAACGTCTACAAGGTCTTCTAGGTTTTCGTACAAGCTCACGTAATGGGCTAGTAGACCTAGAAGAACGAGTGCGCATGCACTAAGGACAAAAATCAATCAAAACAAAGTCGAGACAAAACCACAGTGAACTTAAACCAATAATCACAAGTGAGTGGCTTCTTTAGAAAAGGTACACCACTCACAAGGATACAAAGGCAAGTTTTAATCTTTTTGGTTTGGGAACTTATTTGTTCACACCCCCAGTTGGCAGGTGTTCTGTCTTGGTTTTCGACGGTTTATTTTTATGTAGAATTATTATTCACAAGAAAGAGACGAATGTTTTTGTGTTTTGTGTATGGGTTTAAAAACTTTTGGAAATTATTTTTGGTGTCGTCTCGTTTACCAAAATCGTTTCTCTTTAAGAATCACCTTAAAAGAAAACCGAATCAGAAAACGTTACGATCTGTTTTGTTGTTTTTAATTTTTTTTTGGTGTTTTTACACTTTAGGAAAAGTGTTAATGACTTTTTTGTATGTTTTGATTTTGAAAATATTCACAAGTGATAGTATTTGTACGGTGAGTGAGGTGAGATAACACTAATCTCAAATAACGCTATAGAAACGCGCACACTTCCCCGGCAGCGGCGCCAAAAATTGATTGATGCTAAACCACCTAACTTATATTGACCAAATAATGGTCAACAAAGTCAAATAGCCTAGGTCAATGCTCCGGGTAATATAAGCTATCACCAGGTCGTTAAGTCCCGTTGAAGTGTGAATTGTAACTTTAGCGTATTAGTGATCGGGTAATTATTCACAGAGAAGGGTTATGATCAAAATTATTTGGAATTTATTAACATATATAGCTTAGGAAAGCTATGTGATTGATTACGGGAATTTGGATTACGAAGATTTGAGCTAAAACCTAAAAACGTACGTTTTAATTAAAAAACGTATACAGACGAACAAAATAAAAAGTACAACTGATGGACTGGAAGGGTTAAAAGTGTAAAATTGGTATTTTTACAATCCTATTAATTAAAGAAAATTTTAAGAAAATTAAAAACTATTTTTACACTATTTAATTATTTATTATTAATTAATTACTAATTATCTATTTAATACTAATTAAACTAATTAGAATTATTAAAAATACTAAAAAGACTTAGAAAATTAAGAAAAATTTTACAAATCTAATTAACTATCATGGGAATCCTAAAAAATTATAAAAAGTTAATTTTATGTATTTTTAAACTAATTAACTAATTATTAATCTAATTACCTATTAATTTCTAATTAAATTAATTATATTATAAAAAAATAGAAAATGAACAGTAAAAATTCTAGAAAAATTTATAAAAATGTTTTAACTAAAATAAAAGCTAGAAAAATTATAAAAACTAGGTTATACTTTATAAAAACTAATTATGCTATTTAATTGATTAATATTAATTAAAACTAAATTAAACTAAAATTAATTAGAAATACCACTAAAAGACAAAATAAAAATCTGGAAAAATTTATAAAATTATTTTAACCTAAGATAGAATTTCTAAAAATATAAAAGTGATATATTACTTAGAAATAAATTAAAAAGAAAAATAAATTGATAAATCCTATTAAATAGAAGCTATCACTAATATTAAAGTTGGTTTTTTGGTTTTTTTCTTTTTCTAAACTGATTATAGACTAAAAATAAGAACTTTTAACAAAAACACTTTAACTACACCCCAAGAAATAAGCACTTGAAGTGCTTATTAGTCCCACAGTTGACTTTTGTTGACTGTGGAGGTTTTTTAAGCTCAAATGGAAGATGTGGGGTCCACAATGGTCATTTATGGTTTCTCTGAGTGAGTTACACTAGAATAAGCAAGAATAAGCCAAACTTGTGGCTTCAATAAGCCAACAAGCACAAATAAGCTGTTTGCTTAACTTGTTTCTAAGACAGTTATGGGATAAACTTTAGGGGTCAAACAAAGTGGGGTCCACTGGTCTATAGGTCAAATAAAAGGTCAACCCTTGATCCTGGGTAGGAGGGGGGTTGTATGGAACCAAGAATGAAGTGTGGGACCCACTGGGTCAGTCACAAAGTACCACCAAAGTTGGGTGGATGGTTTGGGTCTGCTGATACAGGGCAAGACCTTGCCCTACAGTCCAATTCAAGGGACAATTTGATCAATAAGGAAAAATTATAAAAATGCAACAAATGTGGAAATCAAAAGTGCTACTGGTAGAGATAACACACAAAAATTTTCAAGTGCTCAATCACAGTACAAAAATCATGAAAAATCACCCCATTTTGATGAAAATCTGAGTTTGCAGTTTTGACTTTTTGAGAAATGGTGAGATTTGACTTTTGGGAACTTAGACAGCTGATTTTTATGATCAAACTTATTTAGTTAGGGTATATTAAGACTAATTTAAGTACATGAACAACTTATTCAAGGATGTGAAGAGTTATGGACTTGAAAACTCACCACAGTTGAGTGTGGTGAGTGATTACTTGAGATTTGACCTTTGGGTGAGTTTGTGACCAAATAAAAGGTTCCCCTGAGCCTTTATACACCCACACAACTAGTAGAAACATAGATATGCACCAATGAACTAGTAGAACAAGGTAAACAATCTAAAACCAAACACCCCTTAAAAATCAGTTTAAGATAAAAACTTGATTCAAACAAGTGCCCAACACAATGTAATGCATAAAACTACTATATTAAGCAATAATTGAGTAAGTTAAACAGTAACAAACATCTATACTATATAATAGAGTAAAAATGAAAAGATAAGCTCACATAAGCCTTCCAAGCAACTGATAAGGAACAAAGAACCAAGTTAACCAATCCTAATGCCCTCCCCTGAGGTACCTAACCCACAGCCATCCACAATACACTGTGCTCCTTGCTCATTCAGTACATGATCAACAATTTTTTATTTATTTTTTATTTTTCTTATTTTTTTTTAGTAATTATTGAAAACTGAAGTGGGATTGTTCACACAAGCTTATAAACTTATAAGAAACTTGTTTCTAAGTTTTTGAGAGCTTATGAATAAATTAAACACAGATTAGAGCTTTGATTAGAACTTGCAACTTTTAAATGGAACTTGAAAAGTTGAAAATGGGACTTAACTTAAAACCAAACTTTCATTGATGATAAAAGGTACAATACATAAAAAAATAAACTGAAAATACATAAAAAACTACAAGATTACACCACACAAAGCTCATATGAGCTAAACTATATATAACGACCTAAAACTAATGCCCTAAGTCTTCCACATGGCCTCCTTTTGAAAACTGAGAGTCCCAATGTCTTTTTGTTGACCCTCTGACCAAATCCCATCCATTTAATTAAGCATTGATCAATCCTAGCCATTGATTGGCTTTTTGGCGCCAAAACTCATACGGGGTAAAATTAGTGGTTCTGGTGGGTGTTGGTGAGGGATATTAATGGTGGTGGGTTTGTTTGGTGAGGGGAATTTATTATGGCGGGTTGAGTTGGTGAAAAGGTGAGGAGGGGGGGATGTATGCCCTGGTTTTGCGCGGTATTGTTGGGGAAGAAAGGGTTGACCGGGGTTTGACCCGGCTTTATTATTAAAAGGGATACGGGCTTGGGTGGTTTTGGGCTTGAGATGGAACTGGGCCAGGGATTTGGATTGGGTAGTGGTTTTGGGGTTTAATAATTAAAAGGGTCCGTTTGATTTATTACCAAAGAAACCACAAGGACCTAAATTGTAATTTTGCAAAAGATGAGGGGCTGTGATTGTAACTTTCCAAAAGTGCTCAAAAGGGGTAATATTGCCAATTACCATAACTCCAAGAACCATTTTTGTATTTTTCCAATTTTCAAAATTCCAAAACTTCCCAGGGACCACTTTTGCCATTTTCGGATTTTTCAGGGACTAAATATGTAATTTTGGAAAACTTGCAACCCAAATGTAATATTTTGTGAAATTGACTTTCAAAACCTTGGGTTGACTTTTTCTTTCAAAATAAATGCTTAGGGACTAAATTTGACAAGTTTTGAAACTTGGGGGACTGAAACTGCCAATACTGCAAACTTTGTACGTTTTTTCTTTGTTTTTGCACATTTTGCTTTTAAAACACATAAAACACAATCCCTGGGATAATTTAAGTATTTTGATATCTTTTTGATTGTTTTTGTGCGTTTTGGCAGTTTAAATATATTAAAAACGATGAGTGTTTGAGCACTCATCACTGGGGCCCACCAGAAAATTGCTAAAAATATAAAATTTGCACAAAACACAAGTTTAGCCGATAGACTATAAGTAGAAATAAGTTTCAGACCCTGAATCAATCTACAAAATTCCACAAAAATCCCACAAGTTTTGGAAAAAACTGAAAAGACGAACTTTGACTATTTGATATAAACTGAGATTTGACTTTCTTGACTTTTGATTCTTGATTTAATGACTAAAATAGATGTTTTAAGTTATACTAAGACTACACTAGGCTAGAAATGCAACTTTTAAACAAAATGGGGAGTTTTGAAATCCAAAAACCACAACAGTTAACTGTTGTGGTTGATTTGGTGTTGATTTGACTTTTGATGTTTAACACTTGGATTTGAGACCTGTTTTAACCCAATATACCCTAATGCAGTGAAACTACACCAAAATAACACTAAGACAACAACTAGAATTTAGCAAACAAGCTTTAGCCAAACACCCCTAAAGAAACTGATATGACAGATTATTAAAGCAAACCAATGAGTTTCACGATGAAAATGAACCCTTAACTTTCACTAACAATTAATAAGCCTAAACAAACTAAATTGAACAACAAGTTAAACATGCAAAAAGTGAATGCAAAAGAAAATGAAATTTCTTACAATAGCAGTCAAATGAGATAGTGAACCAGGGCACCAAACCACAAGCCTATTACTCCCCTAGGAGTTCTAAACCATAAGAGATCCACAATCCACAGCTTCCATTACTCTCTTCTCTTCTTGATTCTTCTTCTTTTTCTGCTTTTTTTTTATTTCTATTTTTATGATTTTTAGTAATTTGAATCAAAACTGATTCTGATGCTCACTTAACTTATGAAAAACTCATAAATGAGATTGAATGAGTCCAATGAAACAGAAACTAAAAACTTTAAACACTATTTTAGTTTAAAAAGGAATTTTAACATAAAAATTGGCACAAACTGATTTAAACCAATAACACTTGAAATTATAATCAAAATAACTTGACAATAAACTGAAGATGTGGATTACAATGTTTTTAGCTACATTTAGAGACTGAACAATAAATTACACTAAAAAACTATTTTAATTAAGTAAATTACACTATTCTAAACTAACTACTCTAATAATATCTTTCCTGCTTCTCTCTTTGACTTATATAGGTCCTCTTGAGTTCCTCAGCATTTCCTACTTCAATTGCAGCCTTTGGATGGCCTAGAATCAATCCCAGCCGTTTATCTTGAATTTGGCGGGAAAAACATTTTGAGTGGGATTGGGCAGTTGGGAGGATTTGGTGAAGTATTAAATGAGGAGAGGTGCATTTAATGGAGGGGGTGTGTTGGTGAGGGATTGGTGAGGGTTTTGTGGAGTTTGGAGAGGAGGGGGAGACATGGAGCGTGGAAGCTGGAGGTAGAAGATGGTGGGGGTGTTGACTGGTCGTTTGACCCTAGCTCGTTGACTAGTCAAACTGGGGTGGTTTTATTAAAGGGTTGTGTGGGCTTTGGTGGGCTTTTGGTGATGGTGGGCTGGGGTTAGTTTGGATCAGGGGTGGTAAGGGTGTTGTTGGGTTAAATAACTTAAAGGGTCCGTTTGGATAATTTGCAAAACACCACAAGGACCTAAGTTGTAATTTAGCAAAAGTGAGGGGCTGAGCATGTAATTTCCCAAAAGTAATACCAAGGATCAAATTGCCAATCACCAATATTTCAAAAACCATTTTTTGCCATTTTCATTTTTCAAAATTTCCCGGGGACTAAAAATGACATTTTTCAAAGTTAAGGGACCATTCTCGCCATTTTGTGAAAAACTTTTATCCAAGGGTCCATATTGAATATTTTTAAACTTCCAAGGATTAAAAATGGTTTTCCCTCCAAAAATATCCCACCAGGGACCAATTCTGTCAATATCTGTAACTCCAGGGACTAAATTGTAATTTTCCAAAACTTTTGAGATTTTTCACAAAAGGACTAAATATGACATTTTATGATTTCAAAATGACCTTTGGTGATAATTTTCCGTATTTTGAATATCCAGGGACTAGTTTTGTAATTTTATGAAAGTTAGGGGACTGAAACTGCCAATTTTGCAAACTTTGTACGTTTTTCATTTGTTTTTGCTCATTTTGCATCTAAAACATATAAAACACAATTTTGAAATATTTTCAGTATTTTGATGCATTTCTGAGTGTTTTTGTATGTTTTGCAGTTCAGATTAGACCAAAAATGATGAGTGTTTGAGCACTCATCAACAACCATATCAAATGTCACAACAACTCACTCAGAATTTGTCCAGACAACCTCACTGGTTTGATAGAATGTGTGAAGTCATTACGACTCGACAATCCAGACACGAGGCAGGATCGCTTAAGACACCACCAATGCTAACACCTGGGAACTATGTTCACTGGTCAAGTCGATTCTTACGATTCCTTGAACATAAGAAACCCCATGGGAAATTCTTGAAACAAGTGATACTTGAAGGACCATTTGAGTGGCCAACTAGACTTGAAAGAGGAGATCCTTCTGCTGATCCTCCTCGGGCTCCAGTAGAGAAACCACTTCCAGAATCTATACTAACTGAAGAGCAAAAACTACATCGTGAAGCTGATGAATATGCCATGGCCTACATACTTCAAGGAATACCTAATCCAATTTATCGAAGTGTTGATGCATAGAAAATGGCTAAAGTGATGTAGGAACATGTTCATCTCCTAATGGAAGGCACTCAGTTGAACAAAGATGATATGGAATCCAAACTCTACATGGAATACAGTAACATCTCAATTGAACCAGGGGAGTCACTTGAATCCTACTATCATCGTTTCACTAATGTGGTAAATGATTTGGAAAGACACAAAATTACTGTACCAAGGATCGCAGTGAACTCCAAATTTGTTGGTAGTCTTGGTCCGGATTGGCAAAAGTATGTGACATTTGTTCGTCAAATCAAAAATCTTCATGATGCACCATATGGCTTGTTGTATGATTTTCTGAAACACCATGAACCTGAAGTGGAGAAAGATCGTGCTCTTCGAGGAGATTATATACCACCACCAACACCTAATTCTTTGGCACTCGTAGCTCAATCTCAGTACAATCCACCTCCAATGTCAAATCATGCTTATGTTCAAGAACAGAATTACTTCAGTTACCCACAACCTACAACTCCAAATCAGATGATCCCATATGATTCTACTCAGCAATTTAATCAACCAGTTCCCTATGAAAACAGTGAGTCGATGTACTACTCTAACTCTAATGACGATGAAGATGATGACTTCAATACGTTGAATCAAGGACTTGCTCTCATTGCTCGTGCCTTCAGCAAATTCTTAAACAAGACTAACAACCGTCTTCGTTCTTCATCAAACACTAGGAATCAAGCTGTCATTCAAGATGGAAGGGTTGAGATACAGAATCGATATAATGGACGATCAGGTGGTTATTCAGGAAATTCTGGAAATGAACAAAGGTTCAACAACAATGGAGGGTCCAGAAACAACTCTGGTGTTACTCAGCAAAGGAATGAAAATGTTGCAACTAGGAACTCTAACTCTGGCAATGCAGTATGGTGAAACAATTGCAATGAGAAAGGTCATATTGCAACTGCATGTCCAAAACCGAGAACTCGGGGCAGTAAGTTTCACAAGCAGGCATTACTCACGGCTCTCAAAGATGAAAAGGAAGGACATTTCACTGAGCAGGAGAACAACTTCATGGCAAATGCATACAATCTGGAAGCAAATGCAGCTATGATGCTTATGGCCGACATGCTGGAACTTCATATGAATGATTCAAGCCCAGTGTATGACACTGATGGCTTTTCTCAGGTACATGATCTTGATACATGCCTAATACAAGAAATAGCATCACCCTCTGCTTCTGAATCGAATACAACGCAAGTTGTTCCATCTGACTATCTTTATCATCTCAAGAAGATGAACAAATGAACACAATTGTTACATTTGATGACGACACAGTTGTTTCATTTGATGATCCTATTGAGAATGATAAACATGATTCTATAGAACAACATGAACCATTATATGATCCAGACCCTGACCTTATATTGTTGTCTAAACAACTGAACGCTCAACAAGTGCAAATATTGAAATGCAATAAGATTAATAAAGCTTTAAAAGATACAAATAAGTCACTTACCAGAGACAGTGAGTGTTATAAAATACAACTTTCAAACCTGGAACACAAGGTTAAACATGAAAAAAGTTTTGAAAAGGCTTTTCAAGATTATTACAATAAAGAACAAGATCTCCAACACAAAATGCAAGGTTTAATTGAATCAAAAGGAAAGTTGGTTTCAAAACTTGAAAGTAACAAGTGTGATCTTCAAAAACAGGTTGAACAACTTCAAAAAGAACTTTCAAAAACAGAAACAGAGTTGTCCATTTGCAAAAAGGATTTTTGTGAACATAAAATACGAAAAAGGAAATATATAGATAATTTACTTGGTGACATTGTTGATCTTGAAAAACAACTCAAAGAGTTTCGTAATATTGTTTACAAAACCGGGGGCTCTGTCACTACAATTCAGAAGTTTACTTTAAAACCGAGACCCGATAAAGGTTTTGCAATTGGTGATTACAAATCAATGTTTCTTCACAAAGCGTTCAAACAAAATCCTAAACTTTACAGTATGGAATGTATGCGTGATGACATGATTGTGCGTACTATTGTTTATGATACTGAGGAAGTGGAAGAACTTGAAGAAGAGAGTCGATAAAAAATGAGTCAAGTTGAAAATTGGACCCCATATGATTATTCAAAAGCTAATCACATTTATGAATCTTTTGTTCCTCAAAAGGAAATTCCTGAAAAATCTTGGTTTGTCACTGAGTCATATGTTTCATCTTCTAATGCAGCTCCGGTCCAAACTATGCTACAAGTAAATAGTCCTTTACCATCTTCTGGTGAAGTAACACCTTTACCAAAAAGTTCTCGGGTTTTAAAATATTTCAAAACTTTTATGGAGGACATAGACATTTTGGAGGAAAAAATTGAACGTAATTCAGAAATAAAAATTGAAACTTTTCAATCCGCTTGCGAGCGTGAAAATAGAGATATTTTTCAAAAACAATTGTTGCCAACTGTTCAACACCTCCGTTTTTGTGCTACAAGTTGGGAACATCATCTGCAAAATGAAGTTAAATCAATGATAGATGTTTTCAAATCAAATGAAAATGCAATTTTGGTTGAAAAACACAGAAACAGAGTTTTGAAAAATGATGCCGATCGACTCTTGGAAGAAGTTCTCAATGCTGATATTATGTCTATTATCATGAATGATCTCTATAAATCTGGTACTTCTATACTTGTGGAAGATCACTGTGCAGATAATGATTTGGTGAATACAGAAATTGAAACATTAAAACAAGAAAATGATATACTGAGGAAAAACAATGATGATGTAACAAACGTTTTTCAAAAGAAAATTTTCAACTCAAACAACGACTTGAATGGTGTCAAGCACAAACTTTTGAAATAGAATTGCAACTTCAGAATCAAAATGTTTCAAAGTCGTGTCAAAGTTGCAAAAATACTGAGTCTTTTAAAAGTCTGTGTCTCAATTATGAGAAGGAAATTGCGGGATTAAAAATTGAAAACGCTGAATGGAAACAAAACCGTGATGACATTAATTACTGCAATGTGGAACTTGAGTCTGAAATTCAGGATAAAAGTCACATCAACATTGAATTAAAAGAGAAAATTAAGCTACTGAATAAAGGAAAGTTTGTTGACACCACTGTGATTGTCCCAGAATTGTACCAATTAGACAAAACTAATAAGGGAAATGATATTCAAAACACTAATGTTGACCTTCCACTTCAACAGGACTAGTCTCCACTAATAGCGTTAGCAGACCCAAGCGAAAAAGTAACAAGAAGAATAGGATCTTGCAACGTAAAAGAGGAACACTAGAAGCTTAAGAAGTAGAAGATAAACTTAGGAATTCGAATAAAACTCATGTTGCATCTGATTTAGATTCTAATCTGGCAAATTGTAATCAAAATCTCAATGTAACGAATGATGAACCTTTGAATGTTTTGAATATTAATGCATCTTGTGTGTTTTGTCGTAAAAGTGTATCATCTGGTGATCATGAAAAATTTGAAGCTAACTCTCTCTTAAATTGTCATAAGAAACGTAGGACAGGCATTCCTTTTAGGCCCACTATTGCCTCTAAATCTATAATAGGACAACCGCCATCTACGGCTTCTAATGATGTTCTAGTTACCCCCATAATTGCAAAGAACAATTCAAGGAACAAGCCCAAAGCTAGTGAATTCACCAAAAAGAAAGCGAGAACTAGTTGGAATTGGCAACATTGGTTACAATATAAACCAGAATTTAAATGGATTCCTAAATTATTGACAACGTGTGCTTCTAACCAACAGGAACCCACACTTTCTTTGGGTTCCACCCTTACTTCTGTTCCATCCTCGTCGTCTTCTCGGGATGCACCCGACATATGATAGGCAACCTCAAACTGTTGATCAACTTTGTTTCAAAGTTTATTGGAACTGTCAGATTCGGGAATGATCATTACGCTTTAATCATGGGATACGGTGACTATGTCAGTGGGAACATTGAAATCAGTCATGTTTATTATGTGGAAGGATTAGGTCACAACCTCTTTTCAGTCGGTCAATTTTGTGATGGGGATTTAGAAGTAGCATTTCGTGAGAAAACTTGTTTCGTCCGTGACTTACAAGGAAATGATCTAATGTCCGGCTCACGTGGTTCAAATCTTTATACAATATCGATGTCTGACATGATTGCAACATCTCCGATATGTCTTCTCTCCAAAGCAGAATCAACTAAATCTTGGTTATGGCATAAACGTCTTTCACACTTGAATTTCAAAACTATGACTGAACGTGCTCGTCATAAACTTGTTGATGGTTTTCCAAGATTCCGTTTTACCAAAGATCACTTATGTTCGGCCTGTGAACAAGGAAAAAGTACTCGCGCTCATTTTCCTTCTAAAATCGAGCACAATACGACTCATGTTTTACAATTGCTTCATATGGATTTGTGTGGCCCGATGCGTGTTTAAAGTATCGACGGTAAACGCTACATACTCGTAATTGTTGATGACTACTCCAGATGGACATGGGTTTATTTTCTTCGAAGTAAAGATCAAGCTCCTTCAATGATTATCACCTTTCTCACTAAAATTCAAGTTCAGTTAAGTAACACGGTACGAATGGTAAGAACTGGCAATGGAACAGAATTTAAGAATCAGACACTTAGGTCATATTTTGAGAAAGTGGGAATTGAACATCAAACATCTATTCCAAGAAGTCTAGAACAGAATGGAGTTGTTGAAAGACGCAATAGGACGTTAGTGGAAGCTGCAAGAACCATGTTGATCAATGCTCAATTACCAGATTACTTATGGGCGGAAGCTATTTCAACTGCATGTTACACCCAAAACCGTTCTATGATCACAAAACGCCATCGCAAAACACCTTATCAACTTGTTCACAAAAGAAAACCAAACATCGATTACTTTCATGTATTTGGAGCACTTTGTTATCCGAAAAATGATCATGATGATTTAGGTAAGCTTAAAGCAAAGGCTGACATCGAAGTGTTCGTAGGATATTGTGAAAATTCCAAAGGCTTTCGGATATGGAATCGTTGAACAAGAGAAATTCAAGAAACTATTCATGCTAATTTTGATGAACTCACTCAAATGGCTTCTGAGCAAAATAGCTTTGGACCCGAAACAAACCGTCTTAACTTTTCGGACTCTTCGGCTGAAAAATTACCTCTTAACCGCAAAGAATTGGAAACTCTGTTTGCTCCATTGTTTGATGATACAATTGAATACCGTTCTTCTGAGGTCTCACCAATTTCTGCTGCACAACCTCATAATATTCAAGTACCTGACTCACCTCAACAAACTACTACAACTGTTGAGAAAGACGGTCCTCCAATTGCATCTCCCATAACAGCAGAACAAACCGCTTCCAAATCACGACAATCAGCTGAAGATCCTACACCACAATAAGTTCCACAACCCACAGAGTATGATCCAAATGCATTCTTTAACCCGTTTTCACCGGCTCCAAGATTTCCTGAAGTAGCTGAATCGTCCACATGAAATTTGGATCCTACTAACATGTGAGATACCTATCAACTACACCCTTCGACACACAAATGGACTAGAGATCATCCACTAGTTCAAATTATTGGCCATCTAGATACACCAATCATGACAAGACAACGACTTCACACTGATGGTGAAACTTGTATCTATGCACTCATAGTCTGTCAAGAAGAACCTAAGAACATTAAAGAAGTAATGACTTATGACAACTGGATTGAATCTATGCAAGAGGAATTTCAGCAATTCAAAAGATTAGAAGTCTGGGAATTAGTTGAAAGACCTGATGGAGTCTTTGTCATTGGGCTAAAATAGATTTGGAAAAACAAACTGGATGCAGAGGGCACTGTCATACGTAACAAATCACGCTTGGTAGCTAAAGGATACTCCCAAGAAGTAGGAATTGATTTTGAGGAATCTTTTGCTCCAGTTGCTAGACTTGAAGCTGTTCGGATATTTCTGGCATACGCTGCTCATAGGAATATTTTTGTTTATCAAATAGATGTGAAAACAGCATTTCTGAATTGTGAACTCCGTGAAGTGGTCTATGTCAGCCAACTAGAAGGCTTCGTTGATCCTGAGCGTCCCAATCATGTTTATCGACTCAAAAAGGCTCTTTACAAACTCAAGCAAGCCCCAAGGGCGTCGTATGACAAACTATCTGCTTTCTTGCTGCCCAATCAATTTTCTAAAGGTTCAGTGGATCCAACATTATTTACAAAAACATACAGGGTGGACTTACTAATTGTTCAAATATATGTCGATGACACTATTTTTGCTTCAACAAACAGAAGTCACTCAAATGATTTTTCAAATTTAATGAAAGAAAATTTTGAAATGTCCATGATGGGTACTTTCGTTCTTCTTAGGACTACAAGTTCATCAATCACCCCATGGTTTTATTCTAAATCGGTCCAAATATGCTTTAGAAATTTTAAAGAAACATGGAATGATGAGCTGTGATACTTATAATACACCAATGGCTTTTGGCACAAAATTAGATGCTGATTTACATGGGACTCTAGTTGACCCTACAAAATACCGAAGTATTATTGGGTCCCTCATGTATCTCACAGCTAGTAGACCTGATATAGTTTTTGCTGTCTTTATGTGTTCTCGTTATCAGTCTAAACCGACTGAAAGGCACCTCAATGAGGCAAAAAGAATCCTTCGATACATAAAGGGGACCATTAACTTGGGAATCTGGTATCCGAAGGATTCTGGTTTTGAACTAATTGCTTTTTCAGAAGCTGACCATGCAGGATGCTTAGACACACGCAAAAGTACATCTGGCGGATTATAGTTTCTCTGAGATAAACTTGTGCCTTGGCAATCTATGAAGCAGGACTGCACATCACTTTCATCAACAGAATCTGAATATGTAGCTATGTCTGCATGTTGTGCTCAAGTCATCTGGATGAGATCACAACTTAGGGACTATGGCTACCGATTCAATAAGATTCTGATCTACTGTGACTCCAAAAGTGCCATTGCCATTTCCCGCAACACCGTTCATCATTGCAAATCCAAACACATTAATCTCCGCTATCATTTCATCAAGGAACATGTCGAAAAGGGTACAATTGAATTATATTTTGTGGGAACTGAGTACCAATTGGCTGACTTACTCACTAAAGCATTACCTCCAACGAGGTTTGCTGATTTAGTCCACCAAATTGGTATCCGATGTTTGACTCCAGAAGATCTGGAAAAGTTTTTAATACATAAATGATCGTCAAACATCATTACTATCACTGTAAATATTTTTTTCCAAAAACAAAAATACAAAAATATAAAACAAACAAAAACACAAAAAGATTTTATTTTTTCTAGTTTTATTTAAAAAAATGCAAGTACACACCACTCTTTTCAATACTAATTTTTTTTTTAAATGTCTAAAATTATTACAAAAACAAAGTGTTGAGGGGGAGGAAAAGTATTTTAAAATTTTCAAAATGGTTACTTCGTACTTGCATTTTACCAAAAATATTTCCTGTGTATTATAATGAAAAGTAATGTCTAAAAGTTTTTCTGGTTACTCTCCTTGACTAATTGAAACCAATATTTTCAAATTTAAAAGGACATCGGTCTAAGGTCAAGGGGAGTAAATTTATCCTAAGATTGTTCTTTTATAATGCTTGGTGGAGTTAAGTATTGTTAGAATGTCAGTTAATTTGAAAGATATTTTAAGGTTTTGGGACTAATTGTGTCTAATATGTAATATGAATTTACCCCTAGTCAAAACAAGTTTGACCATTGCATTTACTACTCATCACAACAAAATTTCTGTTTCACATTTACTACTCACCAACCATCATCTACGGCCCCAATTGATCCTGCATATCTAATCGTTTTTCATCAAATCTGTAAGTACTAACATGTTTTGATCATGTTTCTAAACAAGGGTTTTTAATTTCATATTAATCCTACGGCTTGTTAATCCATAATCGTTAAAATAGGCTTTAGGGTTTTGCGTAAAATTAAACCCAGTAATCTGATATGAAAATGATTAAATTTGTTTCTGGGAAATGTTCCTAAGGCAATATTAAACATATTTGAGTACCTTAATCTAACCCAGAATCATCAATTTATCAAAAAGGAAATTAGGGCTCATTCGTTGTAATTGGGTATTCAAGTTTGATGGTGATAAGATACCAATTGATGATTGGGATAGTGTTTATATGTGATTAGGAACACAATTTAGTGGTTTAATTGTTTCAGAAACATGTATGAATCATGTATCGTTGATTTAGGGTTCTTGAGTACTAGCAGTATTAATCATACGTTTTTGTGGTTAAAAGTTGTTATAACTTGGGCTAAGTGTTTGTTAGAATAGATTAATCACTCGCCTTATTTCTTTTTCCACCCAGAATCATGGTTTCATGTGTTCTTGATTTAATGTTCTTACGTTCCTACGCATAAGATTACATGTTGCTTGTTTACGCATAAGACCATGTGTTAAAGTGTATTGGGTTGCATTTGGATGTAATATTGATCAGTGGTTGTGTTTGAAACTTTCAGGAATCAAAAGAAAATTAATTTCCGAAGGTGATTTTTTCATTCAGACGATCCTCGCAAAAGATGAACTCATCTTACGCGTAAGATGAAATCTTACGCGTAAGATTCGACCGTTTGATAAACTTGTCTTGGATAAGACAATGTTTACGCAGAACTTTATTTCTTACGCATAAGTTCTTTCTTACGCATAAGTCAAAACTTACGCATGAGTTATATTTTACACATAAGGTTCAAACCTTTGCTAAAGTTAATATCTTACGCTAAAGAATTTACTCTGCGCATAAGATGTAGCCTATGCAAAAGTTTAAAGCTTATGCATAAGATATGAGTTATGCGTAGATTATTGACTTACGCATAATATAACTCTTACGCATAAGAAATCTTATGCGTAGGATTTCAAATCTTACGCGTAACATTGTCTTGTTTCCTTAAAATTTGTCTAAGTGTTGTAAAATTTTCAAATGTGTAATCTCTTGTATTTGTTAAAACTTATTGTACCTTGATTGTTATCATTTTCTACTTTGTTTTAACATCAAATATACAAGTTTATCATAAGACAACATTTTGAATATAAACACCCACTGATCAATCCATTCATGCATTAACATGTAAATTGATAATAAGCTAACAAATGATATTATTGCAAATGTCTATGTTTGTGTACGATCATTCAGATGGCCCAACAAGCTAACATCCCACAAGCACCTGTACCTGAACCAAATCTCACATGGGAAGAAACATTTCCCGACGACTACTCCAGAAAGATTTGAAAGAACAACTTACGGGTAAAATTCAACAAATTCACATGCAATGAATCATCTTGCATTGTCGCTGTAAATGCCTTAGTCTATCACCCTTACAAAATTCTGCTCACCAAATCAGCATCAGTTGCCTGTTTCTACATTCACCAGTTTTGGCATACTATTCATTTGGACCTTGGAGAAGAATTTTTCACATGCATGCTTCATAAGAGACAAGTCACAGTGGACAAAGATATTCTTCGTGGCGTTATAGGTTTACCTAAACTTGGTCTAGATGAACAGTACGACAAAGTTCCTAATGAAGAAGAGTTGATTGAATGGCTATGGGATATTGGATACGATGAGTCAGACGAAGTCGTGACTAGACACTCGAAGGTTAATACAAGGAATCTTCCACAACCATGGAGAACCATGTACATCCTTATAGCTAAGTCCATGTCTGGCAGAGATACCGGTCACGAACACCCCAAACTCCAGCATCTCAAACTTTTCTGGGCTATGGAAAATGTCAAGAAGGTGGACTTTGCTAGCATTATCTGGGAAGATATAGTGTGGCACATTCAACATAAGACTTCAAACATTCCATTTGTCCGCTACACCAAGCTACTCATTGAAAGCTTCCTTCGTAAGTATGACGACATTCCTCAAAGACTGGATGATGAAGACAAGAACACATTCAGAAATGAGTCTACTCATAAGTAAATTAAAAGGCTTGACACTAGTACATGTAAGCAAGGAAAGATACTTCCCGAGTGCCTCCTGAATGATAAGGTAAAGAAATGCTCGAACTACAAGTACTATGTCCAAGCTATCAAAGAAGAGAAACTAGGGTTCTTGGACGAAATCCCTCTACCATCGTTCATGCAAGAAAAGGGAAAGAAAGGTAGTAAGTCTGGCAGCTCCGAAAGCTCTACAAAGTCTACCAAAAACCCTCACAAGAGAACTCTCAAAATCAGATTACCAGTCAAGAAACCGATCCCTGAATCAGTTCCTGAACCCACACCACCATCTTCTCCAAAACCATCTGACTCAGAGACCGAATCTAATAGTGGTCCAGTTTATAGGGAAGCTTATAACAAACAAGATGACAATCTAGACGATCTGGACATGTCTCTAGAAGATTGGGACAAAAAAATTGATGAATTTGTTGATCAAATTGAAAAAGAAACAATTCAAAGACCGTTAACTGAAAAGGATGCTAAGTTGGAAGAAGAACAATTGAGGGGTAATAAGATGAAGGAACCTATGACTACTGAACAAGAACAACAAGAAGTGGCTCACACGAACCTTGGTCTATCTGTGGAAGAAGAAAATGAACGAGTACTCAAGTTAGGTCTCCTCCACAGCAGAATCGACTCCCTTTAAGCTGATCAACCTCCGCCACCTCTGTTTACTCAAACAACCGAGGCTGGAGGATCTAGTAGCATTCCTGAAGCAGGCAAGTCTAGCAGTATCCCTGAGTCCACTCCAGTTGATCAAACTCAGGAAACAGGAACCACTGCTGATATGATAGTCTACGAATCCCCAGTGTTACACCTGAAGACATAGAGATACAGAATGCTTCAAAAAGAGGAGACGATGATGTGGAAGACCATATGGACACAGATATTCCACATCTTATGTCTTTGGAAGAAATGGAGGCTAGAGAAAAGGCTCAATAGGAAGAGCTCAAAAGAAAAGTAGAAGCTGAAGAGGCAAGGCTTGAGGCTATAGAACAGGCTAAACTGGAAGAAGCTATTAGAATGGAGGAAAGTAGGAAAGCTGAAGAGGTAGCTAAACTTGCCGATGAATTAAAGCTTCAAGATGAAACAAAGAAAAGAAAAGAAGCAGAAGCTAGATTAGAAGAAGAACTAAGACAAAAGGCAGAAGCTGACCTACTGGCTGAAGAGCAGAGACTAAGGGCTGAAGAAGGTATAGTTGCAGAAAAGACAGAAGTGCCTAAGGATAAACCCGAATCACCTAAAGGAGATGATAAAGACACAACCACCAACATTGAATCGACACAATCATCACCTCCTGCATCACAACCAACTCATGACGAATCAGTCAAGAAACCATCCAGAGTTGAAGCCTCAGCTGCATCAAAGTTGATTAAGAGGGCAGTAAAGAGAGTTCGTGATAAGAAGAAAAACAAGTTAGAAGCTCAATTCGAATCACTGGCAAGTCAAGTTGCTGAACTGACAAAGCAAATGACGAATGTTCAGGAAATGCATGAAAAAGTTGATGCCTTCTTAGCCAAAGATGTACAAGAAGATATGGAAGCTACTTTGGCTGCTCAAGCAATTCAATACATGGAACAACACCTAGTGACAGAATTGAAAGAATTGCTGAAGCCGATGAAGGATGAACTTACAAAGATTGCTGAACAAGCTGTCAAGAAACTGATTAGAACTACTTCTTTCACTCTCCGAGCTGACAAGACACCTCTACCGCAACAAGAACTGACAGCAAATGAATTAGAGGCTCAGCTCTTCAACATATTGGCAAGTAAAACCACCATGACACCTGAAGATATTAAAGTGTGGGAAGCTTTACAAGCCAAGATGTCTAAAGAATCTTGCAGCACTGAGGCCGACAAACTGAAACGTCAGAGAGATGATGAAGACAAAGATCCTAACTCATAGGCAAAGCAACAAAAGCAAGCCAAAGGACCCTCATCTCAACACAAACAACCGGTCATACCTCCTACAACCACGACATCAACTCAACAACCAAAGGCATCAGGTTCAAGTCCTAAAGCCCATGATCACTTTGAGTACACCGGCGGAGACGATTTCCCTCAGCCAGACGAAATACCAGAGCCGTCATCAACTAAGAAGAAAGAAAGGAAAAGAAAACATCATCAGCATTGATACGTGGGAATCGCACCAGGCTTTACCTCTCAAGGGATCTTGAGAAGCTTACAACCCCCACCAGGCAGTGTACCTGATCGTTGTAGTATAGTATAGTGACAAGTACCAGGGGATTGATCGTTCAGCTAGGAATAGTGTCGCTAGGATTAGAAAGCCTAAATACTAGTTCTAAAGATGAGGAAAGATTCTTTTTGTATTTTTATATTTTTTTAGAAAGCAATTTAAAATCTCGGGTTTTGGAAGAAGGGGCGGAATTAGTTGCTAATCAACTAACCCAATACTAAGATGCAATCAAAATAAAATACTAAAAATGAAAATAAACTAAATTATACTAAAGTTGTGAGCAGTAATTGGAGAAAATGTGTTTACATAGATTTCACTACTCCCTAGACATCTTTTACACGTTAATTACTTGTTATAATTGCATGGATGGCGGATCGTATTCCTTAATACCATTCATGGGGTGGCACACATAACTCCCCAATTCTATGAGCTCTTATCTCCTCCTACACCATGCCCAGCACAACTATAGGGATTGTAAACAGTGGCTCATGCATTAAATACCACCAATAAAGACCTAGTGCGCGTCGGTTCATGTTTCTTAAGACGTTCAAGCATGTTACCAATTGGAGATCTGCCAGTTTTCTTAAGCCTAACATATAAATCATTCATCCAAGATAAGAATAAACAAGTAATCAACACATAATCAACATCTAGGTTTCATTAGATCTAAGCAAACACAAGATAGATCTAGCCTAGCATGATGGAATTAAGACAAGAACAAGATATAGACAACCAACACATAGACATATTGATTGAATTAAAGGAACACTTATCTTGATTAAACATGCAAGGTATCAAGGGGTTGGAACCCTTGAAAAACCTGTAAAGTTACACCAAAATCGTACTTAGGGTTTCTCCCAAAACTTCTCTCCTTTATGTGAAAAATTAGAAAACTATATATAGAAAAATGGGTCTGACGGCGTCAAGACCAATTAGGTGACGCCGTCACCTCGCCGCCAAAACTCTTCTCGGACTGCCTTGATCTACATTTGACGCCGTCAAGTATTAATCATTTCCAGGCCGTCATGACTTTTTACTCTTGACGCCCTACCTTCATGACGCCGTCAAATCTCTACTGGACCGTCATGAAATTTTGCTCTTGACGCCGTCAAGGAGTTGCTCTTGACGCCGTCACCTACTGTTCCCAGCATGGAAAATTAAGACTTTGGCGTTTTCTTCACTTTTATGCACCAAAAACGTCCGAATTGCTTCCTTTTCCAGATTTCACTCCCAAAGTACCTAAAATCACAAAAGGAGCGATTTAGGGCAATATTTGATCAAATAAATTCGAATTCGGGCTTAAATGAAACCTAAAAACGGATCATTTTTCGCCTCATCATATACCCTTACACTTGAGATTTGCTTGTCCTCAAGCAAATGCGCTTTTATTCTACTCAAAAGACAAGTTAGGGGTCATTTAACACTAATATAAAAGTAATTACAACAAATAATCGTTCCACTAAAGACCAATAGACAAGCACGGAGGTCATACACAAGCACCTCACAAATAGTGTTTAGATACTCACATCTCTCGGGTGTAATAAAGTGTAAATTACAATATGGAAACGGAAGATATCTCTCACTACCTGTCATAGCAAAATAGATTACCATAGGCTTGGGAAAGGATCAAACCTCCACCACATGGCGTAAGCACCTAGGATAAACTATCAAAGAGGTCTTTTAAAGGGTTGTAACGTTAGGTGTAGGGATATGCAATACACGGTTTTGTGGGATAAAGGAAGTTTTACTGGTGGCGAGTTAACCATCTTGGTTAATTACATGTACAATGTGGCGTTGTTAAGCCAAGACTAGACTCGACTTAAGCTAATAAATGAAAAATAACAAAAACATAAAATGAACATAGAATAAAAAGGGATGGTAGTCCGTATGTTTTTTTCTCTTTTTCCTTTTTTTTATTTTTTATTTTTTTTTTGCATACACTTTTACCCTACCATCCGAAATAATACATCATAGGGGTTGAAAGTTCCCCTTACACTTGAATCTTTACATACTTTACAATTAACTATTCTAATGACTCAGATTAAGAAAATCAAAACATTTTGAGCACTTTTAAGATTAACGTACATATGGGGGTAATAAATGATGTTCTTCCCCATTACTCCATAAAATAAGTACTTACCCCATGAGTCCCAATCGTCCCAAAACAATATGTACAAGGATATGACTCGACTTAGCAACCATGTAATCAATTAGATAGTTAACTTAGGGTTTAACAAATAACAATAATGCACTAAAAATGAGCGCATACACGGAAGGCCAAGGCGATTTGGTTGTACATTTAAGTAGGATGTAACAAATTCTTCCTTTAAGTAAAATGCTTAAAGTTAGAAACGAAAAGATAGGCTCGGAGGGGTGTACTAGGGGTATCGTGTACTAAAAATGAGTACAACGCTAAGGGTGTGGGAAAAATTAGTTGACTTAACTAGCCAAGTAATATGACTTAAATGGTCAAGTAATTATAATACGGGTTTAACACAAGGGTGATCCTAATGCCTCTTATCATGTAGTAAATCCTACTACACGAATGTAGTCTCACTAGCGGTCTCGGGATGCATCACTAACGCAAGTTCTAGAATCTAAATGCTACCGGTACACTCATAAGCACTAATAGTAAATGCTTTTCCTATCAAATCTAAAGGCGAACCTCACATATTTGAGTGGAAAATTTTTCTGAATATACGGTTATGTGCTAGTCATACAATCTCCTATCCATGAGACGCTTGCTATGGCTAAAGTTTCACTCCTAAATGTTGTAAAAAAATTTTAAATTTGGCGCTAAAATTGCACTAACAAGTATTTCTCATAGTTTTATTACACATCTACCATCAAACAAAACAAACTCAAGCGAAAGTGCATATGTAAGGTATCATCTTTTTACCCTCCCCTTACACTTAAGATGAACATTGTCCCCAATGTTCAAGTAAAGAATGTAAAAGTGAAAAAGTAAAAAGAATGAAATCAAATACTCCCCTGATTCGCTCGGTATGGATAATAGGTGGCCAGGTTAAATCTTCCTCCAAGAAAATGAACAATCAAAGCTTCCCTTCCAGAATATAAATCATCTTCTTGTCATACATAACCTGTAAATCCTGAGAAAATAGACAAGACAACCTCGCGTAAAATCGGCGGCATCCGATATAAGTTACTAAATCCTAGAAAACAAGATAAGATATAATGCTTGTGGAATGAAGTTTGCAGATCTCCTGGAGATTATAAAACTTAATAATTCACAAAAACCATAAGACTCCGTTAGAAAAACAAAACCGGTAAAATTTCCAGATTTTTACACCTGACGCCGTCAAGAGTAAACTCCTGACGCCGTCAGAATTGATCTGCAGAAATTCTTATGTTAAGTTTCCGGAAAATTTCTGGAAAAACTTGGTCCTACTTCCTGGAAAATCCTGCAAAACTTCATTATGACTCAATACAAGCATTTGACTCTAACAAGTACGAATATACATGTTCATTTAATATTGTGAAGAATCATGATCGGTTTGTTTCTTAAAAACATATTTGGGGTTTCCCCTTACACTTATCTTTTGCAAAAATACTTTTAGGTGGAGTTAAGACTAGGCTAAACAACAAAGTAAAGTATTTCCACTTCTTAATTTAGAAACATGATCAACCAACAATAAAAACTAAGCATGCATACGGAAACAAATAACAAACAAACAAATAGAATCACACAAAACATGGGTTGCCTCCCAAGAAGCGCTTTTCTTTATTTACGAGTCTTGTAGCTAGACTCAAGGTCATGTGTTACTACGTGACCTCATCATTGGTTTCACTCTCTAGGTCGTCTTCTAAACCAGTTTTGTACTCCGGACCTAGTTGTAAGCATTCTTTGTAGAAACCAAGCATTCTATTCTTTACATACTCTACTCCTCTACGTCTATCCTCCTCATTCCTATAATAAGCCGCTTGCTTGTGTTCTTTTTTGAAATTAGAGAGAAGGAATTATTGCTCAATCTTGTAGGGCATTTGATAGGCAACCTCATCATTCTCTTCCTTAAATCTAACTATCCCTAAAGTCGGATCATAACTCATCCTAGTGACTTCAACAAATGGTTTTCCAAATATTATTTAGCTTAGGCAAGCATCTATCACCGGACGAGTGTCCTCAACTATCATAAAATCGATTTCATAGGTAAGATTCCCTATAATCACATGTAGTCCCTTCACTCTTCCTACAAAATTACTTATCAGATTCTTACCGGGCATCATCCTAAAATCAAGTTGCTTTTTCATCACCCAATTGTAATAAGTCCTAGTCATGATGTTAACGGGGGATCTAGGGTCGATGTAAGCTTTCCATATATGCATGTGCCCGATATTGCATGGGATGTTAATGTTAGAGGGGTCTCCCATTTTGATAAGGGATGTGCCGAAGATATATGGTCTCTCGGGACTATCGAATAAATCCTTATGGTACTCCCGTTCTTCCTCGGTGGGCAACTTATCAAAGTATTTTTCTATAGGCTCTACCTCCTCTAATTCCTCATCCTTATTAGCCTCAACTTCCCTACTCTCATCCTTAATATCGGCTTCTACTCTAACTTCATCCTTGTCACTCTCCTCTATCTCCTTATCTATCGGCTTAATGGTGACAACATTGACAAAGTGGACATGTTTAGATGATGAGGGGTCCTTAATTTGGATTCCACTATTGGTGTCCCTAGTGTCCTTCCTAGGTGTGATTAACGCTTGGTTGTTGAGGGCTTTCAACAAGTTGTCAATCTTGTTGGTCATCTCCGTTTGTTGTTGATTGAATTCGGTTTCAAACCTAGCTATGCGAGCTTCTTGAGATGCCATGAACTTAGACATCAACCCTTCAAGATTGTTGGTACTACCATAGTTGTTAGAAGGATTGTTGTTGAAAGTACGGTTGGATGGTGGACCGTTTGGTTGGTAACGATTAGGCGGATTGGAAGAATTGGGTTGATTTTGTTTCCACCTAAGGTTTGGGTGATTTTTCCAAGAGGGGTTGTATGAATCACCGTAAGTGTTTGGCTCGGGCTTGAAAGTGTACCACTTATCTCCCGCTTCGTCGGTACGCGTGGATGCGTAGTCCGCAAAAGCTGTTCCGGGGAGTTCCACACAATCACGAGTGTCATGGGGACCACTACATAATTCGCATGAAGAAGTGATTTTGTTCACTTGGCTTGAAGGCTTAGGAGCTTCGTAAGATTTCATGAGAAACTTGACTTGGTCCTCAAGTTCCATGATCCTACGGTCGGGAGTGCTAGAATTGTTCGAAGGCAAAGATATTGCCTTGACCATTTTGTTCAAGTCACGGGGATCATTCCAACTTTCGTTGTCATAGAGAGCAAGATCTTCTATGAGTTCCCATGATTGTTCCGCACTTAGATCACGTAGCTTACCACCGGCCGATTGGTCAATCGCTCGCCTCGTGGAGAGATCGATATGGTCATAAAAAATTTGGACTTGGAGCCAAAGATCTATGCTATGATGAGGGACTTTTTGGAGTAAGTCCTTGAAACGAGTCCATGCTTCATAAAGAGATTCATTTTGACATTGTTGGAACATCAAGATGTCATTCCTAAGCTTAGTAGTTCTCCCCGGTGGGAAAAATTGAGCAAGGAAACGAGTGGTGAGATCATCCCATGTGGTGATGGATCCCGCGGGTAAACACTCAAGCCATTGACTAGCTTGATCCCGTAGAGAGAATTGGAATAGGCGTAAACGGGTAGTCTCTCTAGTTGCAACATCTAGGTCTATGGAATCTACGATTTTGAGGAAGTCCTTAAGAGAATTGAAATAGGCGTAAACCGGATGGTGTCGGATCGCATGGGGGTCACATTGGCTCCGGTGAGCTCAATGGTGTTTCGGTAGCCTTGGTGGCTAGGTCGGGAATACTCTCCTAAGGTTCGGGGCCTAAGGGGTTCTAGTGGTGGGTTTTGTTGTGGTGGGATGACGGGTTCAAATATGTTCCCATTGTCCATGATGTTGGGTGGTTACGAACAAAGGCACAAAGAAATGAGATAGACTAAAGAAAACCTAAAAATAAAAATAAAATCTTACTAGAAAGGAATCTAGCAAGTAGACCAAATAAAAAGAAATTCTAACCTAGACAATAACTATTCCCTGGGCTGCGGCGCCAAAAACTTGATACGTGGGAATCGCACCAGGCTTTACCTCTCAAGGGATCTTGAGAAGCTTACAACCCCCACCAGGCAGTGTACCTGATCGTTGTAGTATAGTATAGTGACAAGTACCAGGGTAGTCTCTCTAGTTGCAACATCTAGGTCTATGGAATCTACGATTTTGAGGAAGTCCTTAAGAGAATTGGAATAGGCGTAAACCGGATGGTGTCGGATCGCATGGGGGTCACATTGGCTCCGGTGAGCTCAATGGTGTTTCGGTAGCCTTGGTGGCTAGGTCGGGAATACTCTCCTAAGGTTCGGGGCCTAAGGGGTTCTAGTGGTGGGTTTTGTTGTGGTGGGATGACGGGTTCAAATATGTTCCCGTTGTCCATGATGTTGGGTGGTTACGAACAAAGGCACAAAGAAATGAGATAGACTAAAGAAAACCTAAAAATAAAAATAAAATCTTACTAGAAAGGAATCTAGCAAGTAGACCAAATAAAAAGAAATTCTAACCTAGACAATAACTATTCCCTGGGCTGCGGCGCCAAAAACTTGATACGTGGGAATCGCACCAGGCTTTACCTCTCAAGGGATCTTGAGAAGCTTACAACCCCCACCAGGCAGTGTACCTGATCGTTGTAGTATAGTATAGTGACAAGTACCAGGGGATTGATCGTTCAGCTAGGAATAGTGTCGCTAGGATTAGAAAGCCTAAATACTAGTTCTAAAGATGAGGAAAGATTCTTTTTGTATTTTTATATTTTTTTAGAAAGCAATTTAAAATCTCGGGTTTTGGAAGAAGGGGCGGAATTAGTTGCTAATCAACTAACCCAATACTAAGATGCAATCAAAATAAAATACTAAAAATGAAAATAAACTAAATTATACTAAAGTTGTGAGCAGTAATTGGAAAAAATGTGTTTACTTAGATTTTACTACTCCCTAGACATCTTTTACACGTTAATTACTTGTTATAATTGCATGGATGACGGATCGTATTCCTTAATACCATTCATGGGGTGGCACACATAATTCCCCAATTCTATGAGCTCTTATCTCCTCCTACACCATGCCCAGCACAACTATAGGGATTGTAAACAGTGGCTCATGCATTAAATACAACCAATAAAGACCTAGTGCGCGTCGGTTCATGTTTCTTAAGACGTTCAAGCATGTTACCAATTGGAGATCTGCCAGTTTTCTTAAGCCTAACATATAAATCATTCATCCAAGACAAGAATAAACAAGTAATCAACACATAATCAACATCTATGTTTCATTAGATCTAAGCAAACACAAGATAGATCTAGCCTAGCATGATGGAATTAAGACAAGAACAAGATATAGACAACCAACACATAGACATATTGATTGAATTAAAGGAACACTTATCTTGATTAAACATGCAAGGTATCAAGGGGTTGGAACCCTTGAAAAACCTGTAAAGTTACACCAAAATCGTACTTAGGGTTTCTCCCAAAACTTCTCTCCTTTATGTGAAAAATTAGAAAACTATATATAGAAAAATGGGTCTGACGGCGTCAAGACCAATTAGGTGACGCCGTCACCTCGCCGCCAAAACTCTTCTCGGACTGCCTTGATCTACATTTGATGCCGTCAAGTATTAATCATTTCCAGGCCGTCATGACTTTTTACTCTTGACGCCCTACCTTCATGACGCCGTCAAATCTCTACTGGACCGTCATGAAATTTTGCTCTTGACGCCGTCAAGGAGTTGCTCTTGACGCCGTCACCTACTGTTCCCAGCATGGAAAATTACGACTTTGGCGTTTTCTTCACTTTTATGCTCCAAAAACGTCTGAATTGCTTCCTTTTCCAGATTTCACTCCCAAAGTACCTAAAATCACAAAAGGAATGATTTAGGGCAATATTTGATCAAATAAATTCGAATTCGGGCTTAAATGACCCCCTAAAAACGGATCTTTTTCGCCTCATCAAGCATAAACCAGAAACCTCTTCGAAAAGCACCGAACCTAAGAAACCGAAAAAGATTCTCAAATGGCTGGACGAAGACAAAATGGCTGAATACTCTTGGTTTGATGAAATGGTTAAAGCTCAACCACCTCTTGCAGAAAATCAAACACCACAAGATGGCCACACAATGGAATATGCACAACTTCTGTAGAGGGACTACGGTTTAAAGAACATGAGCAAGAAAGAGTTGAGAAGGATAAAGAATGCCGCATTCAACTTGTTGAAAGACCGCTTGGCAAACTTTGTTGAACTCGAATATCACCTGGAGAACATTGCCCGCGCAATGTCTAACGACATTTACTGGCTAAACCCCGAGTCCAACATCGACTACTACTTAAAGAACAAAGGGCCCTACTACATAGACTGGACCGAACCTCTACCCTTAGTTGGCAAGCCGAAACAAGAGAAAATCCCCTACAAATTCTTCTTCAACAACGACTTGGAATTTCTACAACACGGTAGCAAGATAGAAACAAAGTATGCCACATCACTTACCTTCTCAATCCCAGCAGCTAGATACCTCAGCAACACCATCGAAGAAGAAGCTTCCGGCTTATTCATCGACAAAGTTGTTGACTATGACCGGAACGCACACTATGGAATACACCATTGGCCAGAAAACCGGGCACAGTATTATTGAAGCAGCAGACTCAATCAGACAATGGGTAATGTGACAAGTGAGTTAAAGATTATCTCCATACAGTTCATTTCGACAGTCACTCACTTTGGGTACTCCTTTCTCAACAAATCGTACTCAAAAGACTTGATGAACAAGAGTACGTGATTTCCGAGTCAGACTTTCCACGATTGCTCCTCAATGACATAGAAGATATGTATCTGCTCAAAGTCCAAGCAAAGCTTTGCAACTTACCCAAGGAAATGCAGCTTGCCTTTATCACTGCTTTACTAATTTTCAAACGACAAATAGTCATCAGAGAAAGAGTAGAAGATCTTCAACTGGGAGTGGAAAGTTATCAGAAGAAGTTGAATCTCACAAAACCTAATCTCTACAACATCCCCAACCTTCAACACGAATCTCAATACACCTTAATCAAGCATCCGACATTTGGGTTCACATACCGCAGTGTTAACTTTCGAAACTGCTTCATGGCTTATGATGAGATCCACAAGTTCTGTGATGAAACCATTAAGTTCATCAGAGATGGAATCAAAGGCAGATTAGATGATGTTGCACCGTACAAATTCAAAAGGTGGAACACCGATGAGGCCAGACAAGCTTGCAGATTCATTACAAGGAATGAGAACCAGTTAAAGCGTAGGGATCAGATAAGGATATTGGAAAGCTATGTAGGAGGCAGACCAGGATTCCCAGTGTTGACATTTCAGAGACAGGAATGGTAGAAGTGTTGAAAGATCTTGATTTGATTTGTCATTACTATTATTCATTATGGCTTGTGCACGCATTACAGTGTACAACCCGAACTTGTAAAGAAAGGACCCTGAGGTACGCATCAGTGCTTCAATCCTAATATAAGGAGCGAAGGCTTCTTACTTTTGAGTAGAATTAATCAAATATTTTATGATTCTCATAATTCTGCTCAAAAGGACAAGTATTTCACCTCAATAAAACCTAATCACTTGTTGAGGGGGAGCACTTGTCAAAACAAAAATACTTTGTTC
Source organism: Artemisia argyi (assembly GCA_030686995.1). Lineage (NCBI taxonomy): Eukaryota > Viridiplantae > Streptophyta > Magnoliopsida > Asterales > Asteraceae > Artemisia > Artemisia argyi. The sequence continues at coordinate 134,815,127 of CM060688.1, forward strand.
TAAAATCAAAAGTTCTTGGTGAATCTCCCCATAAGACTCAAAAAGGCATATTTTAATCTAAAAGATTATCAAAAACATCATTTCATATGCTATTTTTAAGGGAGAGAAAATGGAAAAGTGATTAAAATATAAGTGGTCAAAAAGTTAAAAGTTGTATCTTGTGCGAGCTAGACTCAGAATTGACACAGGAATTGACGAAACAATAAAAGTTAGTAATCTCGAAAAGACTTATCCTCGACGGGTTATAACATCAAGTTAGTTACTAGAGCTAGTTGTCACCTAAAAGCTGACAATGGAACTCTTTAACTAGCCACGTAAGCGTGTCTCGAAAAGGATTTGTCTTAGTAGAAATGTACCATCTCGAGAAACTTTCTGTGGACTTGAACAGGCCGGGTAATAACTTCAAGCTAGTCTAACTAGTGATGTAAGCGTGTCTCGAATCGGTCTTGTAAACTGAAAGTGGATCAATTCAAAAAATGCTTGCTCCTCCCGCATGTGCAAATTTATCAAATACTTATGAACACATGTGAAGGGGGAGCCCTTCAAAAGTGTACACAAAACTCTCAAAGTGTTAACCAAAATATTTAATTATCACAAACACTTTGAGAGATTTTCAATCAAAGATTTCTTGGCTTATGTCGGTTAATCAAGGAGTTATAAGGTGATTAAGATAGGAAAAACCGTCCTATGATCTGCCAGAGCCGGAGGGATCTACCCAAGGACATCTCCCATAGTTAGAATTAGAAGTCCTTAGGTACGATACGAAAAAAAAGGAGAAAAGAATGAAAGGGAAACAAGGAGTTGAAGAATTAAAAAGAAAAGTAAAGAAAAGGGTGAAAAGAAATAGCCCTCCATATGTTCAACCTTAGGGTAGACACCGGGTTCAACTCATATGCAACTGGTTGTTGTTAAGGCATCACCGATATTGAAGATAAAGTCGTCATAGACCCAGTGACGCAATGCACTAAACCTTCTTAACCACTCAAGTTCTCTTAAAAGTACTTGTTTCATTCTCACGGGGAACAAGTGTAATCTATCGACATATCTCTTAGAGATGGTTGATATTGAAGCAGGAGACCCCTCCCTAGTCTCCGCATAGGAAACCTAAGTGTGCACTTATAGAGTCTAGAGCCATGAGATACATGATAGATCTCTTAGGAACACTTATTATTTCTACAACTGGTGTTCTACATCAATTGTCACACCCCGCCACAGCGGAAACGTGCGGGTGTAACTTCATGGATATCATCACAACACCTGGTGTCTACATAGAGAACAACTACATGCACATAAATAGAGCAATGTACAAACACAAAGTGTTGTAACAATACCCCAAAATAAAATAACCAAAACAAAACATAAATCCAAACATAGAGGATAAATCACTTCCAATGCAACTAAGGTCTCGTCTATCCACATCCTTCTATCTTATCCTTAGAAAGCTCACCTGAAAATGATGCTTAAAACGTCAACATAATGTTGGTGAGATTCATAGGTTTAAGACTCAACACACAAGGCAACCGAATTTACTGTGATTACAAAAATATAGCTGGACAAATAAATTATAGTTATCATATTGCTACATGCATTTGCAAGTTAATATCCACACATAAAGGCAACAACACTCATAAGGCAACCATTGGGCGGAACGTGCCCACCGATCCAAAGTAGTACCCATCAATATATCATCAATTAGGTCACATGCGCGAGCAACAGGGTAAGCACCCTCCCAATTGAATCCCAAAAATATATCATCAATTAGGTCGCTATCCTAATTGAATCCCAAAACATCCACACAAGCAAATAATCACACATAGCATACATACAATAACATTATAAGTCCAAGCTCTTTAATATCACACACATAATCACAGTAAATCAAATCATTTAAGACAAGCATCATTCCCATCCCAAGTTTAAAACAAAGTAAAAATATGGGACTATGAACTCACCTTAAACTCCGCAGCTCCACAAAACAATACACAATCTATAATACACAAAAATAATCCACATTACACAAGGTCAAGCAAAAAGCTACAACCCATGTAATACACATATGATGGATGTCTAAGACTCATATGACCCACCATGGATCTCCTAGACACCACACTAACCAATACCATAACTTAATACTCACTAAATCCCTTGCACTCTAAAACTCAGAAAACGCAGAATTTTTGAGTAGATTCCCTCACATGAATTCACGACAAATAAAGCTTAACAACTCACACCAAAAATTTAACATGGTCTCTCATAAGCATAGAAGCTAATACCAGAAGGCCATGTACCAACAACACACACAAGTATTCATAGAAAATTCAAACTTGTCAACTACTCAAATTCGGATCTGAACACACACCAAAAAGTTTTGATTTTTAATAATTACTTCCACAAGTTTTTATCACGAATCCTCTTCGTGGTAGTCTAATATAACCTAAAACTTAACTATTCCAGAAGACCAAGTCAAAATACCACTTTTACAACCACATGCCACCCTCAAACTTTTACCCAAAATCTGTCCCGGTTTGACAGCTTTGACACCTTAACAAAGAAAAATCAAAAGACCGACTTCCCGACCTCAAAATTGATCGTGGCTAGACTTTTTGGAAAGCTATTTCATTATACTTCAATTTAGACTTAAAATTCGTGATCTAACTCATTACTATCTATTATGTACACTCACATCTTTACAGCCTTACAAATCTGTCCAAACCCTAACTCAATAACTAACATGTTTTACGCTCAATTCTCTTCACCAATCATCATAATATTACTAATTATTGATCCCAACATGTTTTATAACATTAATTTACAGAAGTTAACACAAACCCTAATCCATCATATTAATTATTACATGAATCATAACAATAATTGATTAATTACACATAAGGGTTAAAGATTTTACCTTGATTCTTGATAATTGCTAGACAATATGGGTCGTTTGTGGGGTAAATATGGGTTGGAGGTTGGGCTTGTTTGGGTTGGGATAGGATTCCTTGGGCATAAGAGTCATATTTGGACTCAAATTGAGTTTCCTTTTCCCTTGTTTTTCTCTATATCTGATTTTTATATACATATATATATATATATATATATATATATATATCTTTTTATATTTTTTTTTATTGAATTTATTTATTACACTCAAAACCTCATACTTTTCATATTTTATAAACACTCGTAACTAATCCTAACGTCTTACGCGATAAACCTCAATTTTTTACGACAACCCGGAAAAATATCATTTCCAAAAATAAAGTTTCCAAAAATAGAATTTCACACTCTTTTTTGAAATATAACTCATAAAAACAAACTCCTCGTAACCCGCTAACGCTCAAGCACTTGAACGAAAACTCGTTACGCAAAAACACAAAAACACCAAAGCTACACAAGTCATTTCTACACCACAAAGGTGATCAAAATGAACTTTCCCAAATTACAAACTTTCCAAATCACAATAAAACCATTTACGCAAAGGGATTTAGTGCTAAAACTCACCTATATCACTTCAAACACCTAGGACACACCAAACAAACTTCAACCGAGTCAAGACTATCAGTCAAACTGACCTGCTAAAACCACAGTTGTTACATCATCCCCCACTTAGGGAAATTGTGTCCCGAGATTTCAACTACTATAGTCACCACTCACAACAGCAAAAGGAAATTTATGGATTTTTAAGCGGACAAATACCACCCCATAAACTCACAGAGAAAGAATCGCAAAAATGTGAACCGACTAAATACTCGAATTCACATGATAGAAAAACATTCTGTCACTCCAACGTTACATGCAAATAGATACACTCCCCGATCAACAACACCAATGAACTATGATTCAGACATTCTCAAACAAAACGACGCAAAAATCAAGCAGAGGTAATTTTTTTTCATCTTTTTTATTTTAATAGATTTATGAGTGTTTGATTGTTGTATACTATGTCTGAACAATTATCTTTTTGTAATAGGTGTTCACCAAGTGTTTGACGAAATGTCTAAGAGAAGAATATGAAAGAACATATTTCTTCTCCAGGTTGTTTCAGATAGATTGATAAACGCTTATTCTACAAATTATTGGATGCTTGGAGTAGCCTTTTGGTTCTGTACTTATATATGCTGAAATGCTAATTAGTGAATTTTTGTTTAAACACAAGAACCTGATAATAAGAAGCATGTGGTTATACCTACAAGTTGATTTGAGCTATCTATCATAATGTTTCATTGGTATTTTTTTATATACATACATTGCGTATAGAATTTTGGTTTTGCTAAATATAAATTTTTGGTTGTGCTGTTGTTCCAAGGCCTGCAACCTAGGTTTTTTACATGTTTTTCTGGACCCCTCAGCTGGGGGTTGGATGATTGTCAGTTTTCGGGGTTATACCAAATGAAATGCATATGCACAAGTGAAGTTTGTACATTGAGTTTGTGGAATCCTTATGTTTTTTGCTGATTTTGTAAATTTAAATTTAGTGTTATGATTTTGAATGACTATGTTTATAGGTTGCAATCAGTACCACTTATGTGTATAAAAGCGCTGAAGTTGTCAACCATGTCATAAAGCAGGACCACTTCCCGGGATTGGTACTAAGATCCTCCTTCTTCTTTCTTTAGGGACATGTTATAAGATTGATTAGGACATACATCAATGAAACACATGCATTTTTTTTTGGAGAACAAGTTCTCTAACACATTAATTGTCCTTTTATTTGTAGCGTTTAACATGAGAAGAGTAACTGAAAAGCATACTCGCAGCAAGCAAGCTTTAGAGTTGAGACAGGGGATGCTTAATATGAATGTATTTGAGTAAGTTGCAACAAAGGATGCTTAAAAGGGTCACATTATTTAGTTCAGCCCCTAGAGTTGAGTCAGTGTTAATTAATTTCAGCTCACCTTCTTCCTTTAATTGCATCCTTCATGTCCATGGGCAAATATAAAGCACTTTTATGCCCACAAGCACCATGCAATTGGATATGTTATCCTAATTAATTACTTAGGTTTTTTGTTGTTGTAAAGGTCTGCAAAATATTACATGGTCAATACTATATCCAATACTATGCAACAAAGAAGATCAACTATAAGTTCACCCAGGTGCTACTTGTTGTGTCTGGAAAGGAACGAATGTAGAACATTGAAGAGGTATGTATCTTATTAAAATAACTCGCCTTTCTTTTCGTTTCTGATATGTTTCATTTTTCTTTGTCACTTTTCTGTTCAGGTGCATTTGGATGAGCTCTACAAGTTCAAAGCTCATTTATGATAAACTTGGTGTAGTAGTTGGGGATAAGGTAAGGAAAGTCACTACAACATGGTCTTCGTCATCTAAAATTTGGTCTCATTGTTGAATTGTTGTTATAGGCAGCCTCGAAAACATGGCTGTGTTGCTTCTCTCCTTTGATCGTGCTTGGAACAGACCACCATAGATATGGGGTATATTCTTTTTGTTTCTTTTACCGACTTATGTTGCAATTGGTGTAATGGAATCACAGAAGGAGTGAAATGGTGATGTGTAAGGAAAGCTTTAAATTTATAATACTAGTTTCACCGATTTTAATAAACCAAACACACGGGTAAAGTATAACCCTCGTTGGTAGTATTAGATTAAGGTAACACCAGGTCGTATCCACAGGGACTTAGTTCATTCAGTTTAAGTATAAAAATCAGTAAAAGAGGACAAGTAACGATTATAGGAATAAAAGGAATTCAAATATTAAGACAAATGATTGCTTGGATAGCTTAGATAATCTAGTGACAATGTTTATGTTTGATCTCAGTTTGATAAAGGAGCACAACTTATAAGAGAGCTATTATCATCAAAAGAGCAATTTCATAACTCGTAGGTTCAATTCAAGATTCATATCTACCCATTAAGTGATTTCTCTCGAAATAGTATTTCATATCAAGTCTAGATTATTACTGATTCTTCTAAGTGAATTTCTCCTTTCAAAGACTAGTAACGTAGACAAGTTCCTAGAAATGCATTTAACACGTTGGTTTTTTCGACCTATCCCAACATATTATATTCAACCAGTTTCAATAAGTAAACGTGATAAGACTAGAAATGAAATAGTTTGCAATATAAACTTGAAATTGGTAGAGATCAAAACATAATCATACGTCGCTTTATTATATTCACATATCCAAGCAATCACAAGAGGTTTAACCTCTCATGGCTAATGAGTTCATAATAACAGAAGTGCGTAAATGATAAACAAGAGACATACAGATTGGATTGATCAAATGATTACACAAGTGTCACAAGTAACCAAGAATTCGACACCAACAAGTATTTAACACCCCTTATTCTGATTCGTTCACCCTTGTAACTTGGCTCTGGATCATGTGTTACTTCAGACTTAGCTTTGTGGAAATTGATTACAGAGTGGAGAGTTCAAATGCTTGCAAATGATCTCTATCTATAGGCAATCTGATATGCGAAGTACGGCGCACTTGCTTTCTGATTGTGGCGCACTTTCTTATTTTCTTGGCGCCATAGCTTCATAAATGCAGGGTAAGTACGGCGCACTTAGTTTGCAAGACCGGTGCACTTTTATTTAATATTATATATTTGACTTCCTTTGACCGAGAGGTAAGTGTGGCGCACTTTCTTGTAAAACCCGCGCACTTGGCTTACATGAAAAGCTAATCATGGAAGACTTCATTATTTATTCACTTCAAGTGGCGAAATAGTAGGTTTTTAGGTGTTTCATGCTCAGACCATCCAAGAGTGAACCTGCATTCATTTTATGCTATTAAGTACCAAAAGTTCACGTAAAATGATCATAAACATATAGAATAATGCTCAAGAAATATGTATAATTAGAGCGTTATCAAATACCTCCACACTTAGCTATTACTTGCCCTTAAGCAATGAGGCGAGAAAATTAAGTTTGTTTTATGATCATGGAGATATATTATCAGATTTATTATTTTGTTAGAGAGGCATTGACACATAACTAAAAACACCTTACGAAGGATTATTTTAAATGATTCACACAATTCACTCGAATAGGATTTACTTCACTCAATATATGCACAGACATGACTAAATAGCTACCATAGGCTTGTACAAATCACAAAGACAACTCTGACAAGGCGTAAGCACCAGACAATGATATCAATGAGGACTTTTTCGGGTTGGCTTAGGGATTAAGGGTATGAACAAGGCATGGGTAATTTTCTTTGTTGTTATTTGTAGGATTCGTAGAATGATGAACTAAACAGCTGCATAACATCAATATACAAGGATCTTTTTTATTCCATCATAATAATCACTTCTTTTCTTTTTCTTTTTCTTTTTGATTTTCTTTTTCAACATTTCCCATAACTTTTCTTTTCTTTCATACTATTTTTATTTCGCAACGATAATCAATTCTTCATTCTTTTTAAGCATAAGCAATTTGGTTTAAGAACAGGAAAAAGGCTTAGGCTCAGCATATTGTTCTAGGTGGCAATAGCACTAAAAATGAGCGCTAGAAGGTTATTTTCTTTAATATACTAGTAACCAGTGTAGTCAACTAGATTATGATTTCATAGGATGGCTTTTTGGTGTAAATCCTAAGTTTGCCTCAATATCATCTAAAATTGTTTATAAAGCATAAGAAATGCAATCTCACTGTGGCATTCATTATTGATGAATAAGTGCAAGTTCTAGAGCTAATTTAAATCATCGGCTCACTCATATGTTTGGATAAAGTGTAGCAGATATACACTCATAAAGGCTTATAAGAATCTCACATTTGTTGGTGAATGAAATTGTGTCTAGCTATAGTGTCAATCCAAGTGGATTTGCCTTAATAACTTGTAAAAGCATATACTTTTAAGTTTTAAAATGGTTTAGTCATATAATCAATTTTTTTTTTTTTTTTTTGGAATAAATATTTTTACTATTTGACTTACCCCCCCCCCCCCCCCCCCTACTCAAGTTGGACATTGCCCTCAATGTTTATAACTGGGAAAATAAAAATAAAATAGAAAAAAATATTAGCAGAATAAGAGAGTAACTTCAAGGACAAATGAGAGATCATGAAGAGCAGTGCTTCCCAAATGTGGTCTTCATAGTAATCTGCAAAAGATAAAACAAGCACACAAAAATGGAAAATATTTTTGGGTTTTGAAGGTTATATATATATATATATATATATATATATATATATATATATATATATATATATATATATATATATATATATATATACTAGCCGAGTAACCGTGCCTAACGGCAGCGATGTATTGTTTTCGACAGTTATTAGCGGCGAATAATTATTCTTCGATTTTTTTTGGTAACATAAGTTTCGGACTCGATATTGAGAGCCGATTAATCTTACAACGACCAACCATTTTGATAGCCCAAAGTCGGCGTAGATAAACTTATGTGGCTACAAGAGGATTAATTTTCTCTATGTTGGATTCGAACAATTACCTCCCTTTTGAAAATATGAATTTCGAAAGCATTTGCTTTTAATTTATTTTATTTATTTGTGTGTTTGATTAAAAGGGAAAAATAACCGAGTACCCGCGTCTAGCTACACCAATATATAATTTTTGATAAATTCAGGTTGCATCAGTATTTTGTGCGTGGCTTTTTTTTTCTTTTTTTCTTTTTTTTTAAACCAAACAATTAGAGTGGGTGCAGTGGGCTCACCCTCGGATACCACTTGTCATGCGCCACCCTATTTTCTTTTTCATCAATATAGAGTAGCTAGACTGCTATAGTGAAAGATCTTTATTCTTGATGATTTCAATAAACCATTTTGACCTACAGTATTTCCCGTGACCAAACATAATTTTTGTCCTTGAATCTCTCAATTTGATGAATTAATTTTTCATATATATCTAAATATCACTTGTATAGTTTGTATCTCCTAGAATTTTAAAATATTTTCAAAGTCCTTCTTGTCATCCTCATTCTACACTTTCCACGGTCCAAACTCCAAAGACCAAATAACACCTCTAATATTCTAATTACTTTATTTAACACTTTCACCATAACGCTACCAAATACTTTTAAATGAAAAATAAATATGGTATTTCTTAGCTTAAACGATAATATACTTAATAGTACTCCGTAAATAAGAATAAAAACATTCAAAAAAGATTTTGAATTATACTTGTTCCCGAGGATAATTAGTTTTTCGATGTTAACTTTGTTCTTTAACCCATTCATATGCTTGTTCCCCGGATTTCATGTTAGCACATGTACAAGACCACTTTACTATGGCAAAGTTTTATCGTCTCGAGAAAGTACATACCCAAAAACCATAGCCACAAAAGCTATAAACTAAAATCCTTGTAAAAACTACATCAAAAACCATAGCAATCACTTATATAATTCCGCAAATTTAATTACATCCCGCTATAAAAAAATAATAATAAAAAAATTAAAAAAAAATAAACGTTAAGTATATCCTTACCAGTGACATAACAAAAGCATCATTCGCCACAAATACAAGATGATTCGTAGATCTAAAATGACACATTTATAGATCTAATTTTTTTAGAAAGAGTATATTGATAGCAAAAGAAATAAAACCCCTTGTTCCAACACATAACAACCTCATCCAGTTAAATCGATAACAAACGACAAACCAAAACAGTCACCACTTATAATAAAACAATCATCCATGATAGAACAAATCTTAAAAACTTTTAAAATATGCAGATCTAGGAAAAACTTGCAAAATACTTCAAAACACTAAAATATGTTATATCATTTACAAATTAAGCTGTTGGTCTCGTCAAAACAGAAGCTACAACAAATATTTCAGGCGAGTCAGCGGCAGAGACGGTGGTGGCCTGTGACGGCAGCGGTGGCTGTTACAATAAAAAACAAAATATTAAAAATTCTTAGATCTACAAATAAAATCCACAAATCTAAAAAGAAAACCATCAATACTTAATTAATATACATAGATCTGTTATAAAACTTAAAAAATACCTTAAAACATGAAAAACCTCAATAACGATCGTGGTTCGGGTGTGGGACTTTCTGTAGAGATGTGGGTTCAGTGGTGAAGTGGTCCGGCGGTTGAGTGTTCCGACGGTGGAGTTGTGCGGCGGTGGAGTGTTAGGGTGGTGGATTTGTGCGGTATGGAAGAGAAGAGAGTATTATTTTGTTAGTTGTTGATAGAGAGATTGAAAGAAAATGAGAACAAAGTAGGTAGTGTGTGTTTTTCTTTTTAGCAAGAAGCTTTTATATGCCGCAGGCTCGGAGGATGGATCGGAAGTCTGAATCTTAAATTTTCGGTTCGGAGTTAGGGTAGGGATATTCATGCTTTATAAGAGAGTATATATATTACCTCCACACTTAAGATTTACAGTGTGGTTTAAAACAAAGTTTTAATAAAAGTGAAAAAGGAAATAAAACAAAATAAAATAGGTTAAAACGGGTTGCCTCCCGCTAAGCGCTAATTTCAGAGTCTATAGCTCGACTCATGTGATTAGTTTGTTTTAGTCAATTGGAAATAATGGTGTTGATTCTTCCCTTCTATCGTTGAAACTTTCTTCCTCATTATATAGTTTAAGCCTATGACCATTGACTATAAAACTTTTATCATCACGTCCATATAATTCAACATATCCGGATGGATATTGGTGTTTCACAGTATAAGGTCCAACCTAGCGGCTTGTAAGTTTTGGTTGTTGGATTTTGAATTTTGATTGAAAAAGTAGGACTTTATCTCCTTTCTTGAACTCTTTTCTCATTTTTTATTTCCGATCATGCCAAACTTTAGTTTTTTCTTTATAAAGACGAGATTTTTCATAAGCATAAAAGCGTAGTTTGTCTAATTCATGAAGTTGAAACATCCGTTTTTCACCGGCTGCTATAAGATCTAGGTTACAATTTTTAAGTGCCCAGTATGCACGGTGTTCTAATTCAAATGGTAGGTGGCATGCTTTACCATATATGAGTTTGTATGGTGTTGTTCAAGTTGGAATTTTAAAAGCAGTTCTGAATGCCCATAGAGCATCATCTAATTTCCTTGACCAAACAGCTGGATTTTCTTTAACTATTTTTTCAAGTATTCTTTTAAGAGCTCTGTTAGTATTTTCAACTTGACCACTAGTTTGAGGGTGATATGATGTAGAGAACCGATGGTTCACTCCATATCTTTTCATAGCTTTTTCCACTAATTTATTGCAAAAATGAGTTCCTCTGTCGCTAATTAGAGCTTTAGGTATTCCAAATCAACAGAATAGTTTCTTAAGAAATAATATAACAACTTTGGAATCATTAGTTTGAAGAGCTTGGGCTTCTGCCCATTTTGAGACATAGTCAACAGCGACTAGGATATATTCGAATTTTGATGATTTAGGAAATGGTCCCATAAAGTCCATACCCCAGATGTCAAAAATTTCGCAGACTTGAATGTAATTCATAGGCATTTCATCTCTTTTAGAAATGTTTCCAGTTTTCTGACATGATTCGCAAAGGCGAACTAGAGTATGTGCTTCTTTTAGAATTGTTGGCCAATAGAATACGGATTCGAATACCTTTTTAGCGGTAGCGTTAGCACCATAATGTCCACCGGTGGGTCAATGGTGACATTTATCAAGAATAGCACGAGTTTCAGGCCCAGAGACACATCTACGGATTATTCCGTCAGGACATATTTTGAATAAGTATGGTTCATCCCAAAAATATTTTTTTATATCTGAGAAGAATTTTCTTTTCTCTTGGTGAGTCATTCCTTTTCATAGTATGTCCCCCGACAGATAGTTTCAATGTCTGCAAACCAAGGCGTGTCTGGAGAACTAATTGAATTAAGGGTTTCGTCTGGAAAATTATCATTTATTTCAATTTCTATTTCGTCATACTCATTTTCTAAACGAGACAAATGATCGGCGGCTACGTTTTCAACACCTTTCTTGTCTTTGATCTCTATATCGAATTCTTGTAAAAGCATAATCCAACGAATAAGACGTGGTTTAGCATCTTGCATTTTAAATAGATAGCTGAGAGCGGAATGATCTGTATAGACCACAATTTTGGATAAAACTAGATATGCTCAAAATTTATCGAATGCAAACACAATGGCCATGTAACACCCCAACCCGACAAAGGCTAAAATGTCACATACATGGTGTCAATCAGAACAAACACAAGCATAAACTTTAATAATACAAATGGATACAAGGGTTACAAAAGGTTCCATGATAAGGAATACAATATCAGAACTAAGTACAAAAATGACTAATCTAAAGCATCTTCAGAACCACTATTAACTCATCAAGCAATTCCTCTCTAAAAGCTCCTATTTGCACTCTTCACCCATAACCCAGCTTCCTTTTAAACCTGCCGCGGAAGAAAGAAAACGCGGCTGAGCTTAAAAAGCTCAGTGAACAGATATAACAACAAAGTAATATGAAACAGAGATGAATACTAACTAAGGTATAAAGGAAATAACAGAATGTAATCAAAGGCAAGTATGAAATAGTAATAAGAGATAAGGTAAGGGTTAGTCATCAACCACGAGCCCAGAAACAGATATAATAATGCCTTCATAAATGCCTTCATCATAATCATAATCATAGTCATAATGAGGGGAGACCTTAAAATATCATATGTAAATAGAGGGGTGACCTCAATGGGTTGTGAAGGACGTGTATTGCACACACAGCCACATTCACCAGATAACAGATAACAGAAACAGATCTTGGATGCATCCATATGCCCCCACAGAAATCAGATTGGCCATAGTAAATCATATCATAAAATGCGCATATCATATAATAGAAAAGGGGACGTGGCAGAACATCACTCCACTGCCCTAGAGTCATGCCATAGGTGCATCTCTGACACGGACATGGAACCCCCATGCCTAGTGAAATAAATTTGGCTCGGGTGTCAGACTAGAATAGGTCAAACAGAATGTCATAAATGACACAGATCATAGGTCATCAAAATAATCTGATCAGAAATACATATCAGAGGTCCATATCATAAGGTCCAAATCAGAAGGTCAAATCAGAAAGTCCAAATCAAAAGGTTTAGATAACAAAGGTTCATCACAGAAAAGGTTCAGAACATAAAATGGGGTTTCATAGCAATGGCATCGGGAACCCTAAACAGAACGTCAGATCAAAAGAAAAGGATAGAGTCATGAGAAACCTTTACTGAAAAGGTCAGAATATATGTACCTCAACCAGATGACAAAGCAGACACTAGAAAAGTATCCAATAGGAACAGAACCTCCTCCTTCTTCATAGAACCTAGACGGATTAAAAGTCGAGAATTATTCGATAGTTCATTTGAAATCAGATTACTCCCTTTTTAGGTTATCTTTCCATTTTTAGAAACTTTCCAGATTTAGTATCTTTACTGACTTTGAATAACTTTCTATTTTATCAGGTTCCCAGAATTAGTAAGTTTCTATTTTTAGAAAGTTCCCTTATTTAGAAAGGTTTCCAATTTTCAAAAGTTGCCATAATTAGTACTTTCCAAAAATGGCAGGTTTCCATAAATAGCAAGATTTCCATAATTGGCAAGTTTCCATTTATAGACATGTTCATTTAGGTTATTTTGATCATTTTGTCAAGTTATTACCTTATCATAAGTCACAGATATGATTTTATGTTGACTTTCCAAGATTAGGGTTTCTTTTGAAATCTTAGTATAGTTTAGGGTTTAAAGTGTCAATTACCCAATTTAAGGCCACAAACTGAAATAATCACATTCTAACACTTAGAAATAAGTCAAACCAGTCTCAGATATTAGATTTACACTTTACACCCCTTTAGTTATAAAAGTTATGTATTAAGCCTTTAATTAAACATATTTCCATAATTAAACCATAAACTAATATAATTATCAAATAAGCCCCACATTTATCCAAAGTTTACAATAACAGCTCTTAACCATTTATTCAGATCATACAATGCTTAATATGCCATGTTTACCATTTTAGTCCCTCAAGTTTTCCACTCTTCGGGGTAACCACTGCTGTTGTTAATTCCAGATCATGTAGTGAACAACCTTCTCATACATTTATAGTTGACTTGATGCATAAACAATCATCTTTCTGTGATGTACACGTTCATGTCTGAGTCTCTCTTAGAAGCGTTCCAAGTCAGGTACCACTTGCGAGTGCGGAAGCATATCTCTATTTCAGCTTTTTCCAGAACTCCGTTCTCAATCAAACTGAGCTGTTTCTCTCTGTTCACGAAATTTATTAACAGTAACATAATTTGTAAGCATCTACCAAAATTTTCTACATGATTCAGAAGATTCCAGCTTCTTTTAATCTGCTGTCGGAGTTTATAGTAATTTTCTCAATTAAGAACACCATTGCCTCAACATACATCAAACTTCCAGAATACACAACTGATTGTCAGATTTCTAACAACTTGCGCAATTGATTCTCATGTTCTTCCTTGTTTCTAAACGTACTAATGAGTCATACAATGACCATTTGTCTAAACATTCGAGAAACATAAATTCCATTTGACGCGTAAGAATAGTTGACAATTTTGTCAATACAATTGGCATCATCAGGGTTCGCAATAATGAGCACAAAGGCAGCTTCAGAATCACTTCTCATTACCTTCCTTCTTCATAACAACTGCAATACTTTACAGAGGTTATTCTTGATTATTTAACCCATTTCTTAGAAGTTCCTGAGGTTGCTTCTTCAGTCCATCAAATGTAATCAGATCACTGAGTTTCAAAGGTAGACTAAATCATTTATTAATGCGCGGGAAGGATTAATGATTTCAGATATTGATTTAGTTAGGTTCATGATAGCCGATCCACCATCATATATTTCTCTTTCTCTTCTTAATAAATCGACCGGATCATCCCAGAATAAAATATCAGGGTGATTAACATCATATTACGTCAGCTCATTCAATCTCTCACCTTCCATGGCTTCTTCGACTGAGATTAGTTCAGATTCTATTGTTCAAGCAGGAGGGAATACCAAAAGGTTTATCAGAGAACATTGAAAACTTTTGTACTACAAAATACTTCCAGTACTATTAGGTGCTAGGAGAAACTTGTAAATCAGAAGAGATCAGAGTTTTGTACTTTCATAGCAGCATCAATCTTAACAGATTCATGTGTTTTAGAAACATCATACTAGGAGTAGAGTGAAACAAGTTACTAAAGGTCACAAGCCAACTCGAAATCAAGAGACCTCAAAATCAGATATATCAAGATTAAACGGATTCATAGAACGAATACAGTCATCAAACTAGACGGGTGGTTTATATATCTCAGAGTCCAGTACATGATACATCAAAATGTTGAAATCGATGAGAGAACAGTTCAAGGTATTGGAATCTCGTTTGTTTTAAACAAAAGTGATAGGTGGATTATAAATCAATGGTACTACAACATCAAATGATCGTCAAAAGTGAGATGTATAGAATATCAGTCGTCAGCATCATCCTGCTAAGTTAACGAATCCATATTAAGATAATATTAACATCATATCCTTCCAAAGGAAACTGATTGGCAAACAGAGTTCATCATTCAGAGGGAGGAAAACAATTTTTTTTTTTTTTATTTCTGTAATTAACAATTAACAGAGTAAAGGATTATGCAAAGTTAAATAGTATCAAACGATACATTATATGCCCAGCATAAGAAATGAATTCACAGAATGTGTCTAACACATCATGTTTGAATAACCTTCAGAATGGTCGATAAAATATTAGAATGTTTGTCAGGCAGAAATGGAATCTGAGGATCAGAAAGTGGATTTGAATGGTATACGGTATCAATGTCATTCTCGAGGGATTTCAAACTTACTTGGTTACTGAACTTAGGTTTCAAAACTTTCTAGCCATAGAAATAGAATTTCTCATAAGGCATAACTGAAGGCAGAAGCACGAATCAGAGTAATGCGGAAGCAATGATACTGAAACAAATGCCTTAAAGTCTACCCATTCCTCACCGGTCAAAACTTAAGTTCGCACTGGGAAATCCTAAAGCAAGTCCTCAAAGTGTTCTCCTATGTTCCTACAGTGGAAGCCTAATGGTCCAAAACTCATAGGTCAAGGTTATATGTATCATAAGTCGTAGCCTGTTCTCTGATACCATAATTGTAACACCCCAACCCGACAAGGGCTAAAATGTCACATTCATGGTGTCAATCAGAACAAACACAAGCATAAACTTTAATAACACAAATGGATACAAGGGTTACAAAGGGTTCCATGATAAGGAATACAATATCAGAACTAAGTACCAAAATGACTAACCTAAAGCATCTTCAGAACCACTATTAACTCATCAAGCAATTCCTCTCTAAAAGCTCCTATTTGCACTCTTCACCCATAACCCAGCTTCCTTCTAAAACCTGCTGCAGAAGAAAGAAAATGCAGCTGAGCCTAAAAAGCCCAGTGAACAGATATAACAACAAAGTAATATGAAACAGAGATGAATACTGAATAAGGTATAAAGGAAATAATAGAATGTAATCAAAGGCAAGTATGAAATAGTAATAAGAGATAAGGTAACGGTTAGTCATCAACCACGAGCCCAGAAATAGATATAATAATGCCTTCATAAATGCCTTCATAAATGCCTTCATCATAATCATAATCATAGTCATAATGAGGGGAGACCTCAAAATATCAGACGTAAATAGAGGGGTGACCTCAATGGGATGTGAAGGATGTGTATTGCACACACAGCCACATTCACCAGATAACAGATAACATATAACAGAAACAGATCTAGGATGCATCCATACGCCCCCACAGAAATCAGATTGGCCATAGTAAATCATATCATAAAATGCGCATATCATATAATAGAAAAGGGGACGTGGCAGAACATCACTCCACTGCCCTGGAGTCATGCCAGAGGAGCATCTCTGACACAGACATGGAACCCCCATGCCTAGTGAAATAAATTTGGCTCGGGTGTCAAACTAGAATAGGTCAAACAGAATGTCATAAATGACACAGATCATAGGTCATCAAAATAATCTGATCAGAAATACATATCAGAGGTCCATATCATAAGGTCCAAATCAGAAGGTCAAATCAGAAAGTCCAAATAAGAAGGTTTAGATAACAAAGGTTCATCACAGAAAAGGTTCAGAAAATAAAATGGGGTTTCATAGCAATGGCATCGGGAACCCTAAACAGAAAGTCAGATCAAAAGAAAAGGATAGAGTCATGAGAAACCTTTACTGAAAAGGTCAGAATATCTGTACCTCAACCAGATGACAGAGCAGACACTAGAAAAGTATCCAACAGGAATAGAACCTCCTCCTTCTTCACAGAACCTAGACGGATTAGAAGTCGAGAATTATTCGATAGTTCATTTGAAATCAGATTACTCCCATTTTAGGTTATCTTTCCATTTTTAGGTACTTTCCAGATTTAGTATCTTTACTGACTTTGAATAACTTTCTATTTTATCAGGTTCCCAGAATTAGTAAGTTTCTATTTTTAGAAAGTTCCCTTATTTAGAAAGGTTTCCAATTTTCAAAAGTTGCCATAATTAGTACTTTCCAAAAATAGCAAGTTTCCATAAATAGCAAGATTTCCATAATTGGCAAGTTTCCATTTATAGACATGTTCATTTAGGTTATTTTGATCATTTTGTCAAGTTATTACCTTATCATAAGTCACAGATATGATTTTATGTTGACTTTCCAAGATTAGGGTTTCTTTTGAAATCTTAGTATAGTTTAGGGTTTAAAGTGTCAATTACCCAATTTAAGGCCACAAACTGAAATAATCACATTCTAACACTTAGAAATAAGTCAAACCAGTCTCAGATATTAGATTTACACTTTACACCCCTTTAGTTATAAAAGTTACGTATTAAACCTTTAATTAAACATATTTCCATAATTAAACCATAAACTAATATAATTATCAAATAAACCCCACATTTATCCAAAGTTTACAATAACAGCTCTTAACCATTTTTTCAGATCATACAATGCTTAATATGCCATATTTACCATTTTAGTCCCTCAAGTTATAATAAATACCAATGTTGCAAAACAAGACCTACAAGGCCGATTAATCGGCGATTACAAGCTACAAGGCCCTGGAACTTGGTGAGTTTTACAAGGTAATCGACCGATTAATCGGCGATTACAAGGTTTTGGGCCGATTAATCGGCTAAAAATCGCTACAAGGCCTCCGACTGCCTCAGTACCGAGTCACGATTTTTGCAACATTGATAAATACATATTATACCTTTTAATTATGTAAAATACAAGTAAACCCCGTTTTACTTTTCAAAAATACTCTTGATACCTTTAAATAACTTTTAAGTCCAAAATTACTTTCATGTTACAGAAATTACCATTTACACCCTTAGTTTCACAGAATTACAAAACTAGTCCTTTTATTATTTAATTTACCAAAAACCATTAATTACTTATTAAATTTATCATAAGGCCCTCATAAATCATCATATTATCACATTATACCCTTAAATACATATTTGGTCCAGAATTCATATTAAGTTTCCAGAATTACGGTCTACACCCCTCAAATATTATTATTTACAATTATATATATATATATATATATATATCACAAATTAAATCTTTCAATTACGAAACATACCCATTTAGCCCTTGTAATAATTTTATACCATTCACCCATGATCTTTTATGATTTCTAAATTTAACCCTCAATTTTAACAATTTACAAAACGCACCCTTCCCTTTATAAAAATCCATTCGATTTACAAATAATTCCCCAAATCACAAACAATAATTTTTCCCCATCATTACCATCATCATTATAAAATCATTACAACATTTGTTATCACCAAACATCGCCCAAAACCATAACCCTAATTCATTCGCCCTGTTTATATATATATTTTGACCGGATTAATAACAAATAAATCAAAATAATTACCATAGGCTTCAAATAAATGTAAACATATTTTATTCATGTCTTATATACATAATAACACTGCACAAAAATCATATCTAGCCACAAAAAAATCATTTAGGCTGATTAGGGTTTTTAGCATGATTTTAGGGTTTTCACTTTATTTAAATTCGTATGAATTGATTATCATGCATGGACCAATTTTATGATTTTATACAGATAATATATGATAAGAGGGATGATAAAAAAAATACCCAAAGTGGTTGGATCGAAAAGAATGAACAAGAATGAATTTCCTCCTTCTTGGCCAAATTAACGAGCAAACAAAATTCCAAAGCTTTGATCCGATCACCCAAAGACCACACCACTATTTTTCCCACCTTCATAGCCTTCAAAAACGTCCAGGAAAAATACCCAATTGACCCAAAAAAATACTATGCCACCAGATGGAGTTTTGGTGGTTTTTAGGGTTTTTAAAGTTTGTTTTAAATGAAAATATGTAACAAAATTATATAGAGGGTAAATGGGGATTGAGGGCCGGATTTTAGGGTGTAGTGGTTGAGAGAAAATCAGAATTTATCACTTTCCATGATTAAATTATGCATATCCTTATTTTTAAATAATTTGTACTACATATTAATTCATTTTGGAGTATGTTCAAGCGTGGCATAATTTATTTAGGTTCTAAATATCTCAAATGCTCCAACAAAAATAATATTCATTATATGTTACTTATTTTCAAGTGTTTAAGATTTATTTGGTATTTTATTTAAGTTTTTATTTAGTTTTTATGTTATAAAGGCAATTTGGTAATTTTACACGTTTGACAAATTTTAGGTTTTACAGGCCATGAGTTCTTTTTTTCAGTAACCATGTAGTTTTGTTGAGCAGCATTGAGTGTTTTGCTAGCATAGTAGATAGGATGGAAATTTCTACCATCTTTCTGTCCTAAGACAGCTCAGACGGCAAAATCGCTTGCATCGCACATTAATTCAAATGGTAAGTTCCAATTTGGACTTATTATAATCGGCGTACATGTGAGTTTCGAAAGCTTTTTGACATTCGTCATCTAATTCAAATTTTTAAGCAGTTTAGTCAAAGGTCGAGCGATTTTTGAGAAATCTTTAATAAATCGTCGATAGAATCCGGCATGTCCTAAAAAGCTTCTAATTCCTTTCACATTAGTAGGTGGTGGAAGGTTCGAGATTACATCAACTTTTGCTTTGTCAACTTCTAGTCTTGCTCCTGACACTTTATGTCCGAGCACAATACCTTCTTTGACCATGAAGTGACATTTTTCCCAATTAAGCACAAGATATGGGTCTTCACAACGTTGAATCATTTTATCTAGACTACTTAGGCATTTATCAAAAGAATTTCCAAAGACTAAAAAATCATCCATGAAAACTTCCACTGATTCTTCAATCATATCATGAAATATTGCTATCATACACCTTTGAAAAGTAGCAGGTGCATTACATAAGCCAAAGGGCATACTTCAATACGCAAAGGTTCCGAAAGGACAAGTAAATGTCATTTTCTTTTGATCCATTTGATCGATTGGTATTTGGAAATATCCGGAGAATCCATCTAGAAAACAGAAATATTCATTTCCTGCTAGTCTTTCTAACATTTGGTCCATGAATGGGAGAGTAAAATGATCTTTTGTTGTGGCTTCATCTAGTTTCTGTAATCAATACATACGCGCCAACCAGTGACAGTTCTAGTCGTGACAAGTTCGTCATTTTCATTAGTCACTACTGTTATACCACCTTTCTTGGGTACACAATGAATTGGACTTACCCCATGGGCTATCTGCTATAGGGTAGATGATTCCTGAGTCAAGGAGTTTGACAACTTCCTTCTTGACAACTTCTTTCATATTCGGATTGAGTCTTCTTTGCTTTTGAACCACTGGTTTCTTATCATCCATTAACTGAATTTTATGTTTACAGAAGGATGAACAAATCCCAGGTATGTCACTAGTTTTCCAAGCAAAGGCTCTTTTGTGGTTTTCTAGAAATAAAATTAATTTTCCTTTTTTCCTTTCAGAAAGTTTAGATGAAATTATGACTGGAAGTAATGATTCTCCTTCCAAGAAAGCATATTCCAGATGGTCTGGTAATGGTTTGAGAATGAGATCAGTAGGTGGTTCTTCGATAGAGTTTTTAATT
Organism: Artemisia argyi; assembly: GCA_030686995.1. Classification (NCBI taxonomy): domain Eukaryota; kingdom Viridiplantae; phylum Streptophyta; class Magnoliopsida; order Asterales; family Asteraceae; genus Artemisia; species Artemisia argyi. The sequence goes on from CM060688.1 coordinate 134,836,116, forward strand.
CTAAGTTTATTGTCAAGGTTTATTTTCTCAAATGATAATTCTTCTTCATTATCTTCTTCGTCATCAGAACTTTCATTTTTATCTTCGAGGGTCATAGCCATGAATTGATCATATTTAGCCATAACTTCGTGTTGATGCGTGGGGTTTGCACCAGGCTTTACCTCTCAAGGGATCTCAAGAAGCTTACAACCCCCACCAGGCAGTGTACCTGATCGATGTAGTATAGTATAATGAAGCTTAAAACCCCCACCAGGCAGTGTACCTGATCGATGTAGTATAGTATAATGACAAGTACCGGGGGATTGATCGTTCAGCTAGGAATAGTGTCGCTAGGATTAGAAAACCTAAAGACTAGGTCTAGAGATGAGGGATGATTATTTTTGTATTTTTATATTTTTTAGAAAGCAAATTAAAATCTCGGGTTTGAAGGATTTGGGCGGAATTAGTTGCTATTCAACTAACCCAATACTAAAGATGCAATCAAAATAAAATACTAAAAATGAAATTAAACTATATTAAACTAAAGTTGTGAGCAATATGTGGGAGAAATGTGTTTACTTAGATTTCACTACTCCCTAGATATCTTTTACACGTTAATTACTTGTTATAGTTGCGTGGATAACGGATTGTATTCCTTAATACCATTCATGGGGTGGCGTACTTACTTCCCCAATCCTATGAGTGCCTACTTCACTCCTATGTCGAGCCGGCTAAGAAGCTCCTAACATGGGATCATTAGAATTTACTCATGCATTAAATACAACCAATAAAACCTAGTACACATCGGTTCATGTTTCCTAAGACGTTCAAGCATGTTACACAATGGAGATCTGCCAGTTTTCTTAAGCCTAACATTGAAATCATTCATCCAATACAACCATAAACAAGTAATCAACACATAATTAACATCCAGGTTTCATTAGATCTAAGCAAAGACAAGATAGATCTAGCCTAGCATGTTGAAATCAAGACAAGCACGAGATATAGACAACCAACACATAGACATATTGATTGAATTAAAGGGAAGACTAATCTTAATAGCACATGAAAGGATTCAAGGGTTGAAAACCCTTGAAAAAGCTGTAAAATACGAGCTAGGGTTTACAAAGTTCGGCCCTAGGGTTTCTCCACACAAGTTCCTCTCTAATGAATGAAAAATAGAAAACTATATATAGAGTTTAGAAGGTGACGGCATCAAGAACAAAGGGCTGACGCCGTCATCTAGCCGCCAAATAGTTCCTCGGATGGCCTAGATCTGGGTCTGACGCCGTCATGTATACACCTTATGCAGGCCGTCACAAAATTAACTCTTGACACCCTTGTTGTGACGCCGTCAGGTTTGCACTGGGTCGTCACCACTTTTACTCTTGACGCCATCATGAGTTTCCTCTTGACGCCGTCAGGTACGGTTCTCAGCTTGGAAAATTAAGTCTTTGGCATTTTCTTCACCTTTATGCTCCAAAAAAGTCCGAATTGCTTCCTTTTCCAGATTTCACTCCCAAAGTACCTAAAATCACAAAAGGAACGATTTAGGGTAATATTTGATCAAATAAATTCAATTCCGGGCTTAAATGACCCCCTAAAAGTGGATCATTTTTCTCCTCATCATATACCCTTACACTTGAGATTTGTTTGTCCTCAAGCAAATGCGCTTTTATTCTAATCAAAATACAAGTTAGGGGTCATTTAACACTAATATAAAAGTAATTACAACAAATAATCGTTCCACTAAAGACCAAAGACAAGCACGGAGGTCATATACTAGCACCTCACAAATAGTGTTTAGATACTCACATCTCTCGGGTGTAATAAAGTATATATCACAATATGGAAACGGAAAATATCTCTTACTACCTGTCATAGCAAAATAGATTACCATAGGCTTGGGAAAGGATCAAACCTCCACCACATGGCGTAAGCACCTAGGATAAACAATCAAAGAGGTCTTTTAAAGGGTTGTAACGTTAGGTGTAGGGATATGGAATACACGGTTTTGTTGGATATAGGCAGTCTTTACTGGTGGCGAGTTAACAATCTTAGTTAATTACATGTACAATATGGCGTTGCTAAGCCAAGACTAGACTCGACTTAAGCTAATAAATAAAAAATAACAAAAACATAGAATGAAACGGGATGGTAGTCCGTATGTTTTTTCTCTTTTCTTTTTCTATTATTTTTTTTCTTTTTCTTAACTTTATTTATTTATTTTTTTTTTTTTTTTTGCATACACTCTTACCCTACCCTCAAAAATAATACATCATAGGGAATGAATATTCCCCTTACACTTGAATTTTTACATACTTTACAATAAATTAATCTAATGACTCGAATTAAGAAAATCAAAACACTTGGAGTACTTTTAAGATTAACGCACATACGGGGGTAATATATGATGTTCTTCCCCATTACTCCATAACACAAGTACTTTACCCATGAGTCCCAATCGTCCCAAAACAATATGTACAAGGATATGACTCGACTTAGCAACCATGTAATCAATTAGATAATTAACTTAGGATTTAACAAATAACAATAATGCACTAAAGATGAGTGCATACACGGAAGGCTAAGGAGATTTGGTTGTACATTTAAGTGGGGTGTAACAAATTCTTCCTTTAAGTAAAATGCTTAAAGTTAGAAACGAAAAGATAGGCTCGGAGGCGTGTACTAGGGGTTTCGTGTACTAAAAATGAGTACAATGCTAAGGTGTGGGAAAAACTAATTGACTTAACTAGTCAAGTAATATGACTTAAATGGTCAAGTAATTATGATACGGGTTTAACACAAGGGTGATCCTAATGCCTTTTATCATGTAGTAAATCCTACTACACGAATGTAGTCTCACTAGCGGTCTCGGGATGCATTACTAACGCAAGTTCTAGAATCTAAATGCTACCGGTACACTCATAAGCACTAATAGCAAATGCTTTTCCTATCAAATCTAAAGGCGAACCTAACATATTTGGGTGGAAAATTTTTCTAAATGGTAAGGTTATGTGCTAGTCATACAATCTCCTATCCATGAGACGCTTGCTATGGCTAAAGTTTCACTCCTAAATGTTGTAAAAAATTTTAAATTTGGCGCTAAAATTGCACTAACAAGTATTTCTCATAGTTTTATTACACATCTACTATCAAACAAACAAACTCAAGCGAAAGTGTATTTGTAAGGTATCATCATTTTACCCTCCCCTTACACTTAGGATGAACATTGTCCCCAATGTTCAAGTAAAGAATGTAAAAGTGAGATAAGTAAAAAGAATGAAATCAAATACTCCCCTGATTCACTCGGGTTGGATAATAAGGTGGTCAGGTTAGATCTTCCTCCAAGAAAATGAACAATCAAAGTTTCCCTTCCAGAATATAAATCATCTTCTTGTCATACATAACCTGTAAATCCTGAGAAAACAGAAAAGGCAACCTCGCATAAAATCGGTGGCAATCTACATATACTAATAAATCCTAGAAAACAAAGTAAGATATAATGCTTGTGGAATGATGTTTGCAGATTTCCTGGAGATTATAAAACTAATAATTTAACAAAAACTTTAAGACTCCGTTAGAAAAACAAAACTGGTAAAATTTCCAGATTTTTTACACGTGCCGCCGTCAAGAGTAAACTCATGACGCCGTCTAAGTTTCCGGAAAATTTCTGGAAAAACTTAGTCTTACTTCTTGGAAAATCCTGTAAAACTTCATTATGACTCGATACAAGCATTTGACTCTAACAAATACGAATATACATGTTCACTTAATATTGTGGAGAATCATGATCGGTTTGTTTCTTAAAAACATATTTGGGGTTTTCCCTTACACTTATCTTTTGCAAAAATACCTTTGGATGGAGTTAATACTATGCCAAACAACAAAATAAAGTATTTCCACTATTTAGTTTTGAAACATGATCTACCAACAATAAAAATAAAGCATGCATACGGAAGCAAATAACAAACAAACAAAATAAAAATCACACAAAATATGGGTTGCCCCCTAAGAAGCGCTTTTCTTTATTTACGAGTCTTGTAGCTAGACTCAAGGTCATGGGTTACTGCGTGACCTCATCGTCAAACATTACATCCTCCTCACTAATCATTTCGTTATTATTTTCTTGATAATGTTTTACACGTTGTATGTTAACAGTAAATTCTCTACCTTCATCGTCTAATAACACAACGGCTCCAGTTTTAGAGGAACTTTTCACAGTAAACGGTCCATACCATCTAGACTTGAGTTTTCCCGGAAATAATCTTAATCGAGAGTTGTACAATAGGACTTTGTCCCCATCTGAAAATTCCTTGGGTTTCTTAATTCTCTGGTCATGCCATCTTTTTGCCCTCTCTTTATATGTAATGGAAGACTCATAGGCTTCTAATCTAAGCTCATCAAGCTCGTGTAATTGCAAGAACCTATTGGTTCCGGCAATTGTATGATCTAAGTTACATGCCTACAATGCCCAATAAGCCTTATGTTCTAATTCTACTGGCAAGTGACATGCCTTACCATACAGCATGCGAAACGGGGTTGTTCCAATAGGTGTCTTGTAGGCGGTTCGGAATGCCCATAAGGCTTCGTCGAATTTAAATAACCAGTCTTTTCTATTCTGACTAACCGTTTTTTCAAGTATTCTTTTAATAGCCCTATTTGTGTTTTCGACCTGGCCATTGGTTTGTGGATGATAGGCGGTGGAAAATCGATGGGACACCCTATACCTCCTCATGACCTTTTCCATTTGCGCATTGCAGAAGTGGGTCCCCCTATCACTGATGAGGGCTTTAGGAATCCCGAATCTAGCGAAAAGCTTTTTCAAAAAATTAATAACTACCCTGGCATCGTTGGTCCCAAGGGATTGTGCCTCTACCCATTTTGAAACACAATCGATGGCAACTAAAATGTATTCGTTCCCCCCTGAAGATGGAAAGGGTCCCATGAAGTCAATTCTCCAGACATCGAAGACCTCACATACTTGTATAAAATTCTGAGGCGCTTCATCCCTATGTGATATGTTCCCGGCCCGTTGACATGCATCGCATGCCTGTACCATTTCTTTGACATCACGGAAAATTGTGGGCTAATAGAATCCTGCGTCGAAAATCTTTCGGGTGGTGGTGCTTATCCCATGATGCCCTCCAGGGGGACCAGAGTGACATTCCCTCATAATCTTTACTGCCTCACTTTTCGAAACACAACGTCTTATTATTTGGTCAGGACACCTTCGGAATAAAAATGGTTCATCCCAAAAGTAGTATTTTAACTGAGAAAAGAACCTTTTTCTTTCGTACCTAGTCAGGTGTTCTGGAACGAGTCTGCTTGCAAGATAGTTGGCAAAATTGGCGTACCAAGGCTCCGAATCAATCATTGACATGAGTTGTTCATCAGGAAATGAATCCCTAATCTCACTTCTATCGTGCTCATCCAAGGGGTTTTCAAGACGAGATAGATTATCTGCGGCCAGATTTTCTGCCCCCCTCTTATCACGAATCTCAACATCAGATTCTTGTAACAACAAGATCCACTGAATTAGTCGTGGCTTAGCATCCTGCTTAGCAAAAAGATATCGAAGATCCGAGTGATCAGTGAAAACGACTGTCTTTGAAAGGACAAGATATTACCGGAATTTGTCGAATGCGAACACTACGGCTAACAATTCCTTTTCAGTGGTGGAGTAATTCTCTTGAGCGTGATTCATGGTTTTGCTAGCATAGTAAATAGGTTGGAATAGCTTGTCACGCCGTTGGCCCAATACAGCCCCGACAGCGAAATCGCTAGCGTCACACATGATTTCAAACGGTAACTCCCAGTTGGGTGTAATCATGATTGGAGCTTGTGTGAGCTCCTTTATTAAGAGATCGAATGCATCCTTGCATTCTTGGGAGAAATCGAATGGAGCAACCTTCATGAGCAATTGAGTCATTGGCCGAGCTATTTTGGAGAAGTCTTTGATCAATCTCCGATAAAACCCGGCGTGCCCCAAGAAGTTGCGTATTGCTTTAACAGTCGTGGGGTATGGTAACTTAGATATAGCTTCAACTTTAGCTTGGTCCACCTCTATCCCATTCCCTGAGATCTTATGCCCTAACACAATCCCTTCTTTCACCATGAAATGACACTTTTCCCAGTTTAACACCAAGTTGGTTTCCTCACAGCGTTTAAGCATTTTTTTCTAGATTAGCAAGACAGCGGTCGAAGGAGTTCTCGAAGACCGAAAAGTCATCCATGAACACTTTCATGCTGTCTTCCATGAGTTCGTGAAAGATTGCGGTCATGTATCGTTGAAAAGTGGCGGGGGCATTACATAGCCCAAAAGGCATTCTTTTGTAGGCGAACGTTCCATAAAGGCAAGTAAACGTGGTCTTTTCTTGGTCCTCAGGTGCTATGGGAATTTGAAAATACCCTGAGAATCCATCCAAGAAGCAATAGTACTCGTGCCCAGACAATCTCTCTAACATTTGGTCAATGAATGGTAAGGGAAAGTCATCTTTCCTCGTGGCATCATTGAGCTTTCTATAATCAATGCATACCCGCCATCCAGTAACTGTTCTTTGGGGTACCATCTCACCCTTGTCATTCTTAACTACAGTCATTCCACCCTTCTTAGGTACAACCTATACAGGACTAACCCATGGGCTGTCCGAGATTGGGTAGATCAATCCTGCATCCAAAAGTTTGATGACTTCTTTCTTTACCACTTCCTTAATGTTGGGGTTCATCCGCCTCTGGGGTTCCACAGTAGGTTTATAATCTTCTTCCATGAGAATCTTATGTGTGCAAAAAGTTAAGTCAATCCCCTTAATGTCGGTTACACTCCATGCAAGCACTCCCTTATACTTCTTTAGGACCTCTAAGAGTTTACCTTTTTGTTCATGTTCGAGGGAAGAGTTTATGATTACCGGCAGTTGGTCCTCTCCCTGAAGTAAGGCATACTCTAAATGGTTAGGAATTTCCTTAAGATCTAACTCAGGAGGATCGATAATAGAAGGCTTAAGCTTGTTTTTGGGCTTTCGAAGCTCGAGATGCTCCGTGGCCTCTTGTCTAGGGTAGAAGGAGACTGCACCAACATCCTCCATCTTTTCCACCTCTAGCAAAGGTAGAAAACTCTCATCCCGTAACCAGCCTTCCTCGATTTGTTCATCAACACAACTATCAATGATGTCCGTGAGTTCATCGACCTCCCCAATGAAATAGAGTCGGTTAGCTGCTTCGAGAGAGAGATCCATAGAGTCCTTAATGTCGAAGGTTGTGCTATCGGTTCCCACTCGTAAGGTTAACTTGCCGTCATAAACATCAATGACTGCACGAGCGGTAGCAAGAAATGGTCTCCCTAAGATGATGGGTACCAAGTTATCCTCCTCCATCTCTAAGATTATGAAGTCAACCAGGAATTTGAATTTCCCAACTTTGACTAGCACATTCTCGCATATCCCTACGGGGTACTTGACTGATCTATCGGCTAGTTGGATGTTCATACGGGTAGGCTTTAATCCAAAGTATCCTAATTTAAGGAACATAGAGTGAGGCATGAGGTTGATACTCGCCCCCAAATCGGCAAGAGCATTCTTTATTGATATAGATCCTATGGAGCAAGGCAAGGTGAAGCTGCCTGGATCGTCTACCTTTTTTGGTAACCCTCGATGGGTCACCACCCAACATTCTTCCCCCAGGGTCACAAGACCCTCGAGTTTCTTTCGGTTAGCGAGTAGTTTTTTAAAGTACGCGCTATACTTCGGCATGTGATAACAAGCATCAAGGAGAGGTATGGTGACTACTGAGTCTTTTAGATATGACAAGAATCTTTTATTATCATTCTCAGTTTTCTGGTTTTTTAATCGGGATGGGAATGGGATTCTCACATGTTGGTTAGGTGGGGTTGATGGGGAAGGGGTCGCCAAGGGAGGTTGGTTGGGAGTCTCGCTGCCCACATCCTCCTCCTCTCTGCGAGGCTTGTTTGGATCGGGAGTGATGGGGGATGAGCTCGGGTAAGGGGGTCCTTGGTTGTTGTTCCAACACGAGTGGTTATCGCGAGCATGGGGTCTTTTTGGCTTACTGACGGCATTTCAAGGTTATCGAAGGATGAGTTAAACTTGTTGAACCATTCTACAATGTCATTATGCTGCTCATCAACAAGTTCATTAAGACCTTTTAATTGTAAACCTTTTTCTTGAGTGAAGTGACCAAGGTCATCTTCAAAAGTGCTCCTGATTTTGAATTCAGGACCTTCCTCTTCTTCTTTTCTTTTTACCAGATTCCCCAAGAGGGTGTAATCGTCATTTTGGTAAAAAGGCAAAAGGGAGGGATCTGCATAGATGCCACTTCCTAACAAGCATGCATGTTCAGTCGTGGTTTCTCCTCCGCATTCCTCTACCTCATGCGGGCCCCCACAGTAGTCGCAGATCAAGTAAGGATTTGAAAGTTGTTTAGGTAACTGAGACGCAGCTAAGTACTCCATTCTTTTGTAAATTTTTCTTAACCGATCTGAAGTGATTTCAGAAATGTTGACAGTCGACTCAGGTTCATCCCAAGTATCATCCTGGTCTTGAGCATATTCTTCAATCCTATCCCATCCTTCTTCGGCAATAAGATTGGCTAATCTCCCTTTTCTAGAATTGTTGATTCCGTTCTGATCATTTGAGGAGACATTGTCGTAGAAGATTTGGACCAAAAGCCAAAGTTCGATGCCATGATGGGGAACTTGTCTTATTAAATCCTTGAATCTAATCCACGATTTATGGAAGGGTTCGTCCATCCCTTTTCGGAAATGGAGGATCCTATCTCTAAACGCTGAAGTTTTTCCATGTGGAAAGAACTTCTCATAGAACTTGGATATGAGTTGCTCCTATGTGAAAATAGATTCAGAAGGGAGTTTATCATACCACTCTTGGGCTTTTTCATATAGGGTGAAAGGGAAGAATTGTAATCGGGACGTGTCTCTAGTAGCCCCATCCGTATGGAGGTTGTCTACTATTTTCAAGAAGTCTTTAATGTGTTGAATCGGGTCTTCATCATCTAATCGACAAAACTTGCACACACTTTGGACAAGCCAAACATCGGTCGCATGCAAGACCTCAATGGTGTGTTCGTTTGGGTAGACAATGGCATTTGAGAAGCCACGAGGGTTTGGGGAGGAGTAGTCCTTTAGGCGCTTAGGAGTAGGAGTTGCGGGGGTACTCATTTCGTTGTTGGGTTGGGAGCTAGGGGTTGTAAGATGATTTTCCGAATTTTCTTTAGAAAGGGGTGCATCAAAATCAATGGCTATGCTAGATGGTTCAGGTGTTGAGTGAGATTGTCTTAACCTACGCATTTCTCTATCGGGTTCTACGTAAGGCAAGACAAGGTTTCTAGTGGAACTACGACTCCTAGTGATCCTAAGGTTAGAGAATTCGTCGGTTGCCATAATGGCGGATTGTAAGAGTCACAAACAAAAACACGAAGAAATAAGATAGACTAAAGAGAACCTAAAAATAAAAATAAAATCTTACTAGAAAGGAATCTAGCAAGTAGACCTAATAAAAAGAGATTCTAACCAAGACAATAACTATTCCCCGGGCTGCGGGGCCAAAAACTTGATGTGTGGGGTTTGCACCAGGCTTTACCTCTCAAGGGATCTCGAGAAGCTTACAACCCCCACCAGGCAGTGTACCTGATCGATGTAGTATAGTATAATGACAAGTACCGGGGGATTGATCGTTCAGCTAGGAATAGTGTCGCTAGGATTAGAAAACCTAAAGACTAGGTCTAGAGATGAGGGATGATTATTTTTGTATTTTTATATTTTTTTAGAAAGCAAATTAAAATCTCGGGTTTGAAGGATTTGGACGGAATTAGTTGCTATTCAACTAACCCTATACTAAAGATGCAATCAAAATAAAATACTAAAAATGAAATTAAACTATATTAAACTAAAGTTGTGAGCAATATGTGGGAGAAATGTGTTTACTTAGATTTCACTACTCCCTATATATCTTTTACACGTTAATTACTTGTTATAGTTGCGTGGATGACGGATTCTATTCCTTAATACCATTCATGGGGTGGCGTACTTACTTCCCTAATCCTATGAGTGCCTACTTCACTCGTATGTCGAGCCGGCTAAGAAGCTCCTAACATGGGATCATTAGAATTTACTCATGCATTAAATACAACCAATAAAACCTAGTACACATCGGTTCATGTTTCCTAAGACGTTCAAGCATGTTACACAATGGAGATCTGCCAGTTTTCTTAAGCCTAACATTGAAATCATTCATCCAATACAACCATAAACAAGTAATCAACACATAATTAACATCCAGGTTTCATTAGATCTAAGCAAACACAAGATAGATCTAGCCTAGCATGTTGAAATCAAGACAAGCACGAGATATAGACAACCAACACATAGACATATTGATTGAATTAAAGAGAATACTTATCTTAATAGCACATGAAAGGATTCAAGGGTTGAAAACCCTTGAAAAAGCTGTAAAATATGAGCTAGGGTTTACAAAGTTCGGCCTTAGGGTTTCTCCACACAAGTTCCTCTCTAATGAATGTAAAATAGAAAACTATATATAGAGTTTAGAAGGTGATGGCATCAAGAACAAAGGGCTGACGCCGTCATCTCGCCGCCAAATAGTTCCTCGGACTACCTAGATCTGGATCTGACGCCGTCATGTATACACCTTATGCAGGCCGTCACAAAATTAACTCTTGACGCCCTTGTTGTGACGCCGTCAGGTTTGCACTGGGTCGTCACCACTTTTACTCTTGACGCCGTCATGAGTTTCCTCTTGACTCCATCAGGTACTGTTCTCAGCTTGGAAAATTAAGTCTTTGGCGTTTTCTTCACTTTTATGCTCCAAAAACGTTCGAATTGCTTCCTTTTCCAGATTTCACTCCCAAAGTACCTAAAATCACAAAAGGAACGATTTAGGGTAATATTTGATCAAATAAATTCAATTCCGAGCTTAAATGACCCCCTAAAAGTGGTTCATTTTTCACCTCATCACGTGTTCAAGAAGTGTTCCATCGACTGAGTACAGTAATTGATTAAATTCATCTAGCAGTTCATCGAAATCTTCTTTGAGAATTTCATCGATAACATCAATTCTAAAGCATGTGTCATCGTTAGAGTAAGAGTGTTTCATAGCCTTGTCTATAGAGAAAATCATTCTTTCTTTTCCAACTCCAAGATTGAGTTGTTTCTGTTTAACTCGAATCATAGCATCGGCTGTATTGAGAAAAGGTCTTCCTAAGATTAGGGTACTTTGCTATCTCTTCCATTTCTAGGATAACGAAATCAACAGGAAAGGTGAATTTGCCAACTTCAACTAACATATTCTCAGCTATTCCAACAGGATATTTGAAAGATCGGTCAGCTAATCAAACACTCATCTTAGTTGGTTTAAGTGTTTCAATTGATAATTTAGCATATAGAGAATACGGTATCAGATTAATGCTAGCACCAAGATCGGCTAGAGCATTGCACGAGAATATTTTACTGAAAGTACAAGGAATCAGGAAACTTCCTAGGTCTCCAAGTTTTGGTGGAATTTTGTTTTGAAAGATAGCTGAACATTCCTCATTAAGGAAAGTTACTGAAATTTGTTCGGGTTTGCTTTTGTTACTAAAAAGTTTTTTGAGAAATTTCCCATAGTTGAGCATTCCGGCTAAAACATCAACAAGAGAGACATTAATTCAGATAGCTCGAATTATATCAAGAAATTTTCCATATTGAGCTTCCATTTTTTCTTTTCTTAAGCGTTGAGGATATGGAATTCTAGGTTTGTAGGGTTTAGGTACTGGTGTTTCAGGAGTTGTGGTTTCTTTACAAGGGACAGTTTCTTCTTCTTCTTCATCATCAGTGAAAACTTCAACAGGTTGTTGAGTCTAACTGGGATCAATGGGTGGATCATAAGAAGTACCATTTCTTGTGGTAAGAGCATTCACATGCTCATGACGACCTTGCGGTGGTTGATAAGGTTTGTTTTTAGGATTAGATTGAGTGTTACTAGGAAGGGATGTAGAAGCTCGACCTAATTGCTTTTCAATGAATCTGTCGAATATGGCTTCAAAATTTTGCATCGCGACTTGGTGATTTCTTGCAGCAGATTCAACTTTTTCTTTTAAGTCCATGTATTGATCTTTTACGAAAAGGTTTGTTGATTTTTGTGCTTTAATAAAATCATTCAGTTGAGTTTGAACATTAGGTTTGTCATCGGTGTTTGCTTGTTTGTAAGGTTCTCGATTATATTCGTTCTTCGCACTAGGTCTCCGTCGTTCTTTTCTTGATCACGATCATGATAGTTCTCATAGAAACGGGTGTGTCTAAAAGTGTTCATAAATTTAGCTTCTTCTTCACGTGACATAGCTGTGTCATCATCACTGCAATTTTCGGTAGCATGGTTTCCACCACAATGATTACAACTTTCACATTGTTCTTTCATTTCTTTGTATTGAGCATCCATTTTAATTGCCATGGCATCCATTCTTGCCATAATTTTATTAGTATCAGAATTGCTACTGTCTTCACCAGCGAAAGCAACAGTTTTATGAAGAGAAATTTTTGGTTTTTGTTCTTTTGCCCAATCTAGCTTAAGTAAGACTTTGTCTTCAAGGAGTTGATACGCTTGATTTGGTGTTTTATAGAGGAATATACCACCGGCCGCAGCATTTAAAGCTTCTTGAGTTATTTCATCAAGACCGTGGTAAAAGATTTTGATTATACTGCCTTTTGTCAGACCATGTCCATGACTGTTTCTTAGCAATTCTTTCATTCGAAGCCAGGCTTCGGTTAGATTTTCATTTTCGCGTTGTGAGAATCCTCGGATTTCTCTGAGAAGTTTATCAAATATAGCTGGAGGAAAATATCTACTAACGAAAGCAGTACCAAGTTCGTCCCATGATTCTATGGTTCCTTCATCGAGTTCGTCAAGCCATGTTTTAGCTTCTCCTGTTAGAGATAGAGGAAACATCATGAGTCTTTCCGCTTTAGTTTCGGTAGCTCCGTATTTGAACATATCGCATACGCTTTGGAATTCATGAATGTTTTTGTGAGGATCAGTTTTAATTCGACCATCAAATTGGTTTCCCTTGAAAAAAGTCAGGTGATTCCCTTTGATTGCAAATTCGTTTGTGGTTTCAGGAATGGTAATAGCTGGTCCAGGTGTAGCTGCAACGGTAAGATCGTTGGCCCACATTGGTTCATTATCAGCGTCATCCATTGGATCGTAAATTTGGATTAATTTGACGTAAAATCTAAAGATTGAGATATCGTCAACAGGTGTGTAGTGAACACGAGGTTGTTCGGGTCTTTCGTCTTTTTTAGAAATAGTAACTCTTTGTTATTACGTTTTCTTTTGTTTAAAGTTCTTCAGGTTCTGATAGAGGTGAAATGGGTTCAGTTTCAGTGGAGCGAGTGTGCATTCAAGGATAGAGAGCGAAATTTAAATCAATTTGATAAATTTCGTTTTTTGAGTAAGTGAGTGCGGCGTACACTATATAGTGTGCGGCGTACTTAAGTGTAAGTAAGGCGGTGTTGTTTTTACCGACAGGATTAATCTCAAAATATGGTGAAAAAAGATGATTCTTTATGGTTTTTTATAAAAGGATTTGTGTTTACGAAAAACGTTATGGATTGAAGTAAGTGCGTCGTACTTGGTGACAAGTACGGAGGTCTGTGTGTGCTCTGTGTAAAAGTGCGGCGTACAAGTGTGTAAGTGAGACGTGCTTTCTACAACAGAAGAAACAGAGTGATCTGGTTTTGGAGAGATTTTTGGTATTGTTTACTAATTTTACATCGAAAATACTTAAAGAACAGATTTAAGTCCTCGGCAACGGCGCCAAAAACTTTGATGTGTAGGGAAAGCTTTAAATTTATAATACTAGTTTCACCGATTTTAATAAACCAAACACACGGGTAAAGTATAAACCCCGTTGGTAGTATTAGATTAAGGTAAGACCAGGTCGTATCCACAGGGACTTAGTTCGTTCAGTTTAAGTATAACAATTAGTAAAAGAAGACAAGTAACGATTATAGGAATAAAAGGAATTCAAATATTAAGACAAATGATTGCTTGGATAGCTTAGATAGTCTAGTGACAATGTTTATGTTTGATCTCAGTTTGATAAAGGAGCACAACTTATAAGAGAGCTATTTTCGTTAAAAGAGCAATTTCATAACTCGTAGGTTCAATTCAAGATTCATATCTACCCATTAAGTGATTTCTCTCGAAATAGTATTTCATATCAAGTCTAGATTATTACTGATTCTTCTAAGTGGATTTCTCCTTTCAAAGACTAGTAACGCAGACAAGTTCCTAGAATTGCGTTTAACACGTTGGTTCTTTCGACCTATCCCAACATATTATATTCAACCAGTTTCAATAAATAAACGTGACAAGACTAGAAATGAAATAGTTCGCAATGTAAACTTGAAATTGGTAGAGATCAAAACATAATCATACGTCGGTTTATTATATTCACATATCCAAGCAATCATAAGAGATTTAGCCTCTCATGGCTAATGAGTTCATAATAACAGAAGTGCGTAAATGATAAACAAGAGACATACAGATTGGATTGATCAAATGATTACACAAGTGTCACAAGTAACCAAGAATTCGACACCAATAAGTATTTAACACCCCTTATTCTGATTCGTTCACCCATGAAACTTGGCTCTGGATCACCTGTTACTTCGGACTTAGCTTGGTGGAAATTGATTATAGAGTGGAGAGTTCAAATGCTTGCAAATGATCTCTATTTATAGGCAATCTGATATGCGAAGTACGACACACTTTCTTTCTGAGTGTGGCACACTTTCTTTTTTTCTTGGCGCCATAGCTTCATAAATGTAGGGGAAGTACGGCGCACTTAGTTTGCAAGACCAGCGCACTTTTATCTAATATTATATATTTGACTTCCTTTGACCGAGAGGTAAGTGCGGTGCACTTTCTTGTAAAACCCGCGCACTTGGCTTACATGAAAAGCTAATCATGGAAGACTTCATTATTTATTCACTTCAAGTGGCAAAATAGTAGGTTTATAGGTGTTTCATGCTCAAACCATCTAAGAGTGAACCTGCATTCATTTTATGCTATTAAGTACCAAAAGTTCATGTAAAATGATCATAAAACATATAGAATAATGCTCAAGAAATATGTATAATTAGAGCGTTATCAAATGGTCTGGCAATTGATCAGAAAGAGATGTTTGTTTTGTCAGATGGTTTTGAATATACATGAGGGTGTTTCTCTCCATTTCTTCATACAAGGTGATAATGTAAGTGGTATATTCTTAGCATATTCTATTGGTTATGTTAATGTTGGAAGTTTTTGACCCATTTACTTATGAATGGGTTGGTTTGGTAATCGGATATTCTTAACAGGTAAAAAAAAATGGCATTCGCAAAAAACATGTCAAACATGTTTAAAGACAATTAAATTTTTTGTTGATCATTATCTAAAGGCTTCAGAATTGGTTTATTTGAGGAAAATGGATTTTTGGTGAAGTTACATTTTGTTGTCATCATATTTTGAGGATGGAAATTGAAAGGTTACCTGAGAAATCCTTGACTTAGTTAAACCATTCTAGATAAAAATAACTCCTCATTCGATCTCTTGGTTTACGGGTGAAGCTATTCAACAAGATTCGTTTGAAGGTCTTGAAGAAGATGAGTATGATGATCATATTGAAGATGATGAGAAAGATGACGCGAATGATGATGACGAAGATAAAATGGATACTAAAGGGTGAGAAAAAAGGAGGTACAAATTTTTCACCAAGTTTTATTAAATTATAGGCTAATTGCATATAAAAATAACAAGCCACCATTATAGTATACTTATAATTAAAGAAGTTTGTTGCCAATATTTTCAATTGATTCAATTATCGGTCACAATCATATTGGAATAATTTTGATGTACGACACATTATAGATTAATATAATACACAAAGATACAACAGAAATATACAAAAACAAAACATTATATGGATATTAAAAAAAATGTTACTCTTTATTTCACATGTCCATATCATAAATGATACAAAAATCATATGATGCATATTTTGGCCCCCACATCTAATCCACTATGTTAGCTATGGCTTCCCATTAAGTTGTCTAATCATTCATGTATTTTTACCCATTCCAATTTAAATGGTAAACTTGTATAAGTGAAGTGAGTTCTCATAGTTTATATAATAATTATATAGTTTGTATAAAAATTATATCGAATACTTCATTATATCAAATACTTCATAAGAAACACATAATTCTTCAAATAATTAACATGATGCAATTGTGACTTTTTAACCCTACTACCATTACCATACGAACAACCTTATTAAAATTTCTTAAGTTTCTTAATGATATTGGATTTATCACAAGCCTTAACGACAGCAGCATGACCCATCTGGAACAAACGACCTGTTCCTGCAAAGTCTTCTTGCTCCGCATCCTTCAAATATTCCAACGCTTCATCCAGAATATCTCCTCAATCCTTTCGCTGTAATTCTTTTCATCACCCCTGTATGCCTTCTGTTCTATAGAAAAAATTTCATGAGGAATCCCATCAATTCATCTATCACCAATCTGATGAGCAATCTTCAAGCAATTAGGAAATTTAGGAGCCATAACGTTTAAATCAATAAAGATTTTACACCGTAATGAATTGTTCATGCAAGATCCCTATTTATTGATTGTAGAAACCCTAACATCGATATTGTGCAATAATATATTCAAAGACAATTCTCCTTAAGATAAAACATAGTATAATTAATATAAAACAATATCCCAAAATAATAGATCTAACGGAAACAAAAAGTACTTTCTGATAAAAATAAATAAGCAATTCAAAGTAATGACCAAAACATAAAGAGATTCCAAAATTCAACATAATTATGGTGTAGAAGGTGGTGTGGAACGTGGTGTGTAATATAACAATAAGAGTATTCACATTTTCCAGGTGGACATTTGCAAGTTCCACAACAAACAGGACAGCAACAGCATTGCTTCAATATACTTCTAAGTAGATATGGATCCATTTCATCATAAGCTTATCGTATGGATGTTTTCGTTTTTTCGTTTCTTTTTCCTCTGCATCAACAATCGATACATCAAAAAAAGGACCAATATCGTTTTTGCCTACACCATCTTCTTTCTCCGCATCAACAACTGATACATCTCAAAAAGGACCAATATCGTTTTTGTTTACACCATCTTTTTTCTCCGCATCAACAACTGATACATCAACAAAACGACCAATACCATTTTTATCTGCACCATCTCCCTTATCAGATTCAAACGTTTTTCCTTCAACATCTTTTTTATCAGAATCAAAAGGCTTTATGTTGCATATTTTCTTTGTATCACTAACTTTCAAATCACAATCATTGACAGTTTCTTTTTTATATGTTACTCCATCTTCGTTGTTTTGTTCGGTGATTCCCATAGTACACTCCAAATATGAAAGCAATGTATCCGCATGACAATGATAAAATATTAATGTAAACACAGTTTAGGATATATTATTAACAAAAAGTGTATGAATCATAACAATATATATTGTTAAAAATTATATTAAATAAACATGTTACACTTTAAAGCACAATACCTAATAATGAATTATGGTCGATAACTACTCGTGTTTATATAGACATAATTTAAATTTGAATAGAGAAAAGATATTGTTAAGATAACTATCTCGTGTAACATTGGGCCTAGGTTGGCCCATCGTATTATATATTAAAAATAATACGATAATTACTTCATTTAGTGTGTATTTTTTGTTAGGTTAGATTTAGGTCGTTATACTTTTTGTTAATTTAAATATAGAAAAGATATCGTTAAAATAAATATCATTTTTTTAGGGTTTACTTTTTATTAGATAACTATGGTTAAGATACTACTATTGCCATACGACCAACCTCATTAGAATTTACATTTACAAAGAGGATGTTTAGTTTTTAATTTGTGAAATATGTGTTTATATTGGAATACCAGAATTAAATATATTTCGTATACAATGTTTTATTCACGTAACATTATAATATCAGATTCATATGAATCAGAAAAATGTCTTCGTCTCATCGGAAAAAAATATCACCTTTGTGTATAATTATATTATATAGATATATCGTTTATTTTATACAGGCATGTGTTTTTTTGAATTCTAAATAATTATATCACATACATCAAAAACATGGTTTCACACCATATTTTTCAGATTTTGTTTCACTTTTGTCTGGCCTGAGTGATTTGATTAACCAATCAGTTGTGTTTTATGTGTTTCTGATATAATATTTTATTTACGTGACGTTGCTATATCGGATTTAAATGCAACAAAAACTTGAATATACTATAATTATTTAATACTTGCTTTGTATGATAAAAAAGATTGGATAGTATGATAGTTAGTGTCTATGTTTGGTTAGCTATACTTGGTATAATAGAATTGGGGTCTGTCCAATTCTTTGTACCCTATTGTTAAGCTTGTATAGAAATATTTGGAAGGTTAATATAAATTCACCATTTTTGCACCAAAAAAGGAAACACATACAATCACATCTTCCAAATGGATCGCCACACATCGTTTTCTAACTATCTACTCGCAAACACAATAATCAAATATCTCCTCAATCCTTTCGCTGGCACTTAGGAAATTTAGGAGCCATAATGTTTAAATCAATAAAGATTTTACACCGTAATGAATTGTTCGTGTAAGATCCCTATTTATTGATTGTAGATACCCTAACATCGATATTGTGCAATAATAAATTCAAAGATAATTCTCCTTAAGATAAAACATAGTATAATTAATATAAAACATTATCCCAAAATAATAGATGTAACGGAAACAAAAAGTACTTTCTGATAAAAATACATAAGCAATTCAAAGTAATGACCAAAACATAGAGAGATTCCAAAATTCAACATAATTATGGTGTGGAAGGTGGTGTGGAAAGTGGTGTGTAAGGTGAACAATAAGAGCATTCACAATTTACAGGTGGACATTTGCAAGTTCCGCAATAAACAGAACAGCAACAGCATTCCTCCAATATACTTCTAAGTAGATATGGATCCATTACATCATAAGGCTCATAGTACGGATGTTTTCGCTTTTTCGTTTCTTTTTCCTCTTCATCAACAATTGATACATCAGAAAAAAGACCAATATCGTTTTTGTCAGCACCATCTTTTTTCCTCGCATCAACAATTGATACATCAGCAAAATGACTAATATTCTTGTCAGAATCAAAAGGCTTTAAGTTGCAATCATTAACAGTTTCTTTTTTATATGTTACTCCATCTTCGTTGTTTTTTTTGGTGATTCCCATAGTAAACTCCAAGTATGAAAGCAATGTATCTGTATGACATTGATAAAATATTAATATAAACACAGTTTAGGATATATTATTAACAAAAAGTATATGAATCATAACAATATATATTGTTAAAAATTATATTGAGTAAACCTGTTACAGTTTAAAGCGCAATACCTAATAATGAATTATGGCCGATAACTATTTGTGTTTATATAGACATAATTTAAATTTAAATATAGTAAAGATATTGTTAAGATAACTATCTCATGTAACATTGGGTCTAGGTAGGCCCACCATATTATATATAAAAAATAATGCGATCTTTACCCCATTTAGTGTGTACTTTTTTGTTAGATTAGATTTAGGTCGATATACTATTTGTTAATTTAAATATAGATAAGATATCGTTAATATAACTATCGTTTTTTCGAGGGTTTACTTTTTTGTTAGATTAGTTTTAAAACATTAAAAAAAATGTTACACTTATGTAACACTGGGGCTTGGCCCATACCTCACGTATGAAATCTTGTGATATACAATTGGGCCTGCACATCGGCCAATAGAAATAACTTTTATATATAAATACTCAGAGATGCATAATTCATACAGACATTTTTTTCACAAACACAATACACTATCAAACAGTTTTATTTGTAACCTACATAAAAATGGCCGAAAACATTGCATTTCAACTCAAGATTCTCCATCAAGTCGACCATGAAACTGACCGAGAATTGGAGATATCGAAAACTGTACACACGATGGCAAAAGGTAATCTCATAGAAGTTCTCTCGAAGGTAGAAAGTTCACATATGTGTAAAAAAACAGAAGAATTTCTGATGGATATTCGTAATGAAGAATTTAAAATTCTTGAAGATCTGGCTGAGATTCAGAAAGAAACATCGGAATATATGAATGTAAAGTTTCAGTTCTCTGAAAACATGAAGGATATGTGAAAGATTATTAATGTAATTTTAATTTTATATGTAATAGAAGATGGTTGATCAGTTAATGAAATTTGTGTTTTTATTATTATAAAATAAAATAATGTGTATACCAATAACGTGTTTCTGATAGTCAACCACCAAATAGTTCTGTCAGCCTCATAGTTACTTCATCAGAATTTACGAAGAAATATAAATATGGGTGTCATGTAACAATAACTCTTTCCGATGGAGATTAAACTACCATAAACACCCATAAAGACTTTATTTAATTTTTTATAATAGCTAAATTCTCACACCATACTCTTAATGAGAAACTAATTACGTTCATCCGAATTGAGATGACAGACATGACATAAGAACAATTAATTAAGAATATAAATAAACTCAGCACGCCTAGCCAAACCTTAAATTTTATAAATTGAACCCCAAATCTTGTTACATTTAAGTCATTTAATTAATGAATGAATGTATTTATAACAATCATCCTTTATGATAAAGAATGTTTCCGATTAACGTAAGCATATTCTTAAATATATATTATTAAACAACTAAAAACAACCACAATGACTTCAACTCATTTGTATAATAACTAACAATTAATTAATTATAACATTTGGGAATATAAAAAACTCAACACGCCTAGTCAATGAATGTAGTTGAGAATATAAAAGAATTCAAAAAACGTGCCCATAACATTAACTTAACTTCATTAATAAATTTTCTTTCAAAGCTTGGTAAACTTAAGTCACGTAATAAATACTGAATTTCAAACGTTTTTACAACTATGCAGCCACTAATTCTCACACCTTAAATAACCCCTACACACTGAATCAAAGTCATATCAGATTACAGATACACTATTAGTTAAATCATCCTTACCAAACCATCACCAATGGCTCTAAAACAACAACTTATCGATCTAATTAACCTAGATATTGAAGCTGATATGAGGACTATTAACCGTATTATGTCCCTCATCAGAGAGATACTTGCAGATGGAAATGCAAGAGATACCATCATGGATGAAATAAGCAAGCTACCCAGGTTAAAACTACATAACCAAAGTTTATGATATAATCTATTGTTGAATCAAAAAGACTTTGAAAAGATGGCAAAGCTCGAAATTGTACTTGGCAAAATAAGAGCAATTGTGGAGAGAAAAATGAACTTTCTCAATGACATGATAGACATGTGAGGATTTTTTTTCCTTTCTTGGAAGACTCGAATTATAAATAAAGGATACTTGATTTCTTTACATCATCATCATCATGATTACTAATATTGTTGTTGTTGTTGTTGTTGTTGTTGTTGTTGTTGTTGTTTACAATCATTTGGAATATAATTGTTCTAGATGTTATTTAAAATGAGAGTATACGTACGTTTAAGAAACTTTTTAATTTTTATTATAGTTTTAGATTCATGTGTTCGTTGTATGTGAGTAATAATATAATAAACACATGTAATTCTGATTTGCAAACTAAACACAATAAAAACATAAAAAAAAAGTATAGTAGAGTTGTAATATGAAATGCAAACACATTTATTTAAAACTTGAACATTAATTATCATCCATTTCGTTCAATTTTCAATTACGTCAATGACTTTAAGCTCCTCATGTATTTGTAGTTTTTCTCCCACTTCGCTCGAGCCTGAAAAAAATAGGAATTTTGAAAATAAAACTAATTACCTTTATTCAAAAAACATATATATATATATATATATACACACACAATGGAATTAAAAACATGTATCTATACCTCGTCTTCAGATGCACTATTGCAAGTGTTTATTAGGCAAATACATACATCGCTTCTGCATTCACATTGACAATATCCATAACACATTGGACAGTAACAAAAAAAATAAAAAGGATCACTTGGGAAGCACTGTTCACTTTTCCTCAAATCTTTAACAGGTTTTAGTTCAAAATTAACAACACAAGAACTATGCATTTTCTTTGTATCATTAAGCTTCAAATCGTAATCATTGACAGTTTCTTTGTCACATGTTACTCTATTTTTCGTGTTTTTTTTGGGTGATTCCCATAGTAAACTCCAATTACAATAGCAATATATCTGCATGACATCAATAATAATATTAATATTAACACAGTATAAGGTGTATTTTAACAAAAAGTATGTGAATGACATATTGAGTAAACCTGTGATGCTTTACTTCGCATTATGTATTAATGAATTATGGTTGACAACTATTTATGTTTATATAGATATAATTTAAATTTAAATATAGAAAAGATATCGTTAAGATAAATATCGTTTTTATAATTTTGCAAATTACGTTTATTCCAAATCTATTTATCCTTTTTAGCTATCATTTTAATTTTATTATGTTTTTTCAAACTTCTTTGTTATTTGTGAACGTAATATATTTGCATTTTATCAATAATAATTATATTATCATACATTGTAACAATTCGCAATTTCAGGTTAATTACTATTCCCGGAAAATTTCACTACTCACTTTTACTATTCATTTTTCCAGAAATTTGATTTTTGTTTCTTGACCTCGAGTGATAAATCATTTCCATGGCAAATTAAAAGTTTGACAGTCATCAGATCATTTTCGTGAAAGTTAATAAGGAATTACACGTTTTAGGGTAAAACGTCATTCAAAAATTCTACGCATAACGAAATTCGACCGCGTTAAGTGACCCCGCATCAGAAAAATATTTGACACACTCATGATTTATTTGAGAATTAATCATGACTGAGAAAAACATTTACCAAAATAAGCCTCGGTCGTGAAAAACTGGAATTTTCAGTTTTAAGCGTTTTTACTCAGCCGTAACCTTAGCCTATACCTACACCGCGTTTCTAAGACGATTTGAGTTTTCAACTTATTAGAAAAAGTCAACAAATTTTTCCCTCCTCCTTTGACCAAAAATCATTCCTTGATTTTATAAGTCATTCCTTGATTTTTAGGCTTACGGTTTTATGTCTAAAAGACATTTAATGACAACCGACACTAGACTGAGCCCAGTCTAGACATTATAAGTCATTTTAAATCAATACTATCCTATTAGAAAAGTAACATTTTACTTTTCTCAATTTTACGCAATATTCGTACGTTTTACGTATTAAGCGTTTTAGACCCGTGTTTCCAGTTTTAGCAGGGTTTTAGCACCCGAATGGAACCTACCACTCATTTTATATTTTATTATGGAGTATTTTGACAAGTTTAATCATTCTTCCAAGTTTCGTATTTTTACGAAACCCGGTTTTACGTTTTGTGACGTAACAACTTACGGTTAGCATTTTACGGAGTCGAAACTAGCTCCTTAAGCTTGGATTACATGTGTTCAACTTGGTGAGCAAGTGTTGACAAGTCAATGAAATGTAACCTCCTCAAGATCCTATAAAGCCCTTTTCCCCCTCTTGTTGCCGTGGGATATACCACACACCAACACCATCTCCTTTGCTCATTCTCTTCCAAGTTTCATGCAAGATTCAAGAGCATAACAACACATAAACTCTAGTTTGGTTTTGATTCATCAAACTACTTCCAAACCCTAGAAACTTTGGTGATTTATCTTGAGTTTGAATCCACTCAAGTCACCTCAACTTTCATCAACTCTCTTTCAAGAATACAAGTGTAGAAAGATTGCTTGAAGTGAAGTAGGGTGAAGCTAAAGTCTATCAAAGTCCTTACATGTTAACTTACCTTTCTTTGTAGAAAGCCAAAGTTGTAAGCAAACTCTAATACACTTCCTTGCTTAAATATCATATTCATGCTATTTACATATCATTCATGCTATATATTGTCTTGTTGTCATGTCCATGATGTATAAAAATGAGTAAAACAAGTTATTACAAATGATTGTTAACTTATGTTATTTAAACAAGTAAACTAGTGACTTTTATGGAGAACGACGACCAAAATAGTACAACTATGATATTTGAAACTTACTTACTGTTAAAGAGGACTTAACAAGGAAAACATAGCAATTTGAATCACCCAAAACGAGTACCCGAGTCAAAAGTTATGACCATTTGAAGTTAGCAAAACCAAAATGCCGAAACTACCGATACCTACTATTTTGCATTCTGCCATTTTGAAAGTCACCCTTCTGGTCTGATTCATCAAAAAGTTAAAACACAAAAGTTGTCCGGAACGACGTTTTCGTTTAGGTGGAAAGAAGCTCGAGCCCTGAAAACGCTTTCCGAGTGATATTTTCTTCAAATTCTTAACAGCCCATTTTTAGACCAAAGTCATTATATAAAGGTTATGTTTTAGAAAGACCAAGAGGTCTTATGACCTAGATTCAAGACCACAACCATGGCTAGAGCCAAGGTTGAGTCTCAAGACCATGGAACATTGACCAAAGGTCATGGAAAAGCCATGGCTAAAGACCATATAATCATATCAAGACGAAAACATGAGTTAAGACTATATATACATACCAAGGCGAAAACATGAGCTAACGCAAATATAAACTTACCAAGACAAATACATGAACTAGAGTATTGGCGATAACTTGAACATACAATTTGGATCTACTTCATCTAAAGAACCATGAAATATTACGAGTATTTGTCATACAAGTTATAAGAAACTTACCCTAATAACAATCTTCATGTAATCATAAACTTTCCTAAGTTTATTCAAATATCGAACATGTAACTTTTCGGATCAAAACTTATATATATATATATATATATATATATATATATATATATATATATATATATATATATATATATATATATATATATATATATATATATATATATATATATATACTTTATCAACTACTACAATAGTAGGGAGCCTCATGTGAGGAGTTCATTATGTAAGCCGTCGAGATGAGTTGTGGATTTACGAATTAAAGTGTCCTGGCTCCTCGAACGTTTACTACATGACTTCTGAATTATGTCAGCCCGAACGGTAGTAAACGATATATAAACTATACATGTTTCATGAATCATTTCTTTTCAAAGACTTACACTATACATTGTACCACATCATGGACTAAGTGCAAGACATATATTGGCACGTTTATGTTTCCTTAGACATTATTCCAAACCTAAGTTACAACAATTATTCCAGGTTGCTCGTAGAAGTTCTTACGGCATATCCATCATTCTCATTATACATCATCCAACTCAAGGTGAGTTCATAGCCCCACTTTCTATTGTTTAACTATTTTACAAACCCTTTGGGGGAATACATGCTATTATTTTTCTACTTGAACACAATGCTTTCTACTGTATGCTATTCGACTATGTTTTATTATCACTAAGTAACATCCTTGCCAAACCAAGATCCCTTATTATGAACCATTTAATCACTTGCGAGGGTTACTTGCGAGTGAGCGAGAATATTGTGAATAGGCCTATTGGGATTGACGAATCCCATTTGTTTTGACTAAGTTCAAACAAATGCATTAATATTTGAGACATTAGGTATAACGGCAAAGTACCTACCGGGATAAATCTGCCGATCGATATTGGTACACGTTAACGTTTTGGTGTCATAAGCTTAGTGAATTAATAACCTTTCCGGGCATATAATAACGTAGCCCATCTTTGTTTTCTAACTATGAGTGTGAGTCTATAGCTCACACTACGATTATTGTGTTCAACGATTTAACTACCAACACATTGTGTTCAAACATTAAACAAACTCTATGAATATCACTCAACCTTTGTGTTGACCTCTCAAGCATGTATTTCAGGTTCATGACGATCAAGGATGGCACGGAAGGGCACGGATACTCAAGCGGGCTATAAATTTTATTATCATTCAAAAACTCATTTAATGTAAACTGTAAACATGGAACCATTTGGGACCTCATTTTGTAATCTCTGATATTTATACAATTTGAATGATAAATCTTTTAAAACGACTCAATTGGAGTTCGTGTTCTATTGTTGTAACTATTGTGCCGTCGAGTAACACCCAATTTGAATTCCGCTGCAACCATGAATTGGGGGTGTTACAGATTGGTACCAGAGCCATGGTTATAGAGAAACGGGTCTAATTGAGACCTAAAGTATAAACACATGTACAAGCAAAAACATTTTTATAGCCTTCCGCTCTCCGTGTCTTCCATCCTCCAGACGATTATGGACTTATTAAGCATTTTTATGCTACACAAACATAATTGCATATTAATATATGTACCCTAAACATAATTGAGCATTTCCCCATAAGCATTTTATACTACATGAACATATTAGTATATTGATATATAAACTCAGTTTATTTTCAATCATTTATCTAAACAATGGACTAAACATATCTGCGTATGCCTATTCTAGGGCATTTCGACACAACCACATCCTCCCAATCATGTTCCTACTCCAACATTTTATGTCCAAGACATTGTAACTTATTGCAATGGTCTTTCCTATTTCCAAGACATTGTATGATACAATGGTCTCGTCTATTTTCCAAGACATTGTATAGATACAATGGTCTTAATCATTTATCAAATGTTTTGAGTCACACAATGGTCTAATCTACTTCCGAGACATTGTGATTTGTGCAATGGTCGCTGGAATTATTCCATCACATCATCAATATCATTTCATATGATATCAAAAACCCATCACAACCTATCGATTTCAAAATAGAAATATGAGATTTCTAAAGGACAAACTAATCCATCATCTACAAAAGCTGAAGTTTCTCTACATTCATCAAAGTTTTCTTATGAAACCTTCATTGTTAAAAGTTCGTGATCCTGGCCAAGTATGGACTGTTTTAGAACTACTTAAAACTTCCTTTCCACACGTATCTACCTGTACAATCTTCTATGCAATGGAATGTGAAAACATAGGTTACAAGTCTTGTATGGGCGGGACTTGCAACTGAATTGTTTGACATCGCCTTTGTTTAGTGGACAGTTTCCCAAAAGCAACGGACATATCACAAGTATACCTAATTTAGGTATTTGAAAATTTTATCGAACCTTGGCTAAATATAGACTAGTCACCTATATTTAACCTAGGGACAGTGGAATATAGTCTGACTAACTATATTCGACTTAAAATTTTCAAATACTGGGAATAGTTGTACTAGGGTTATGGTCAGATTAATTTCCTACATGAACTCAATAAACCACCAGAATACTTTAAAACGATCTAGAGACACGATAGTGCCTTACCACTCAGCGAAATCTTAACACCTTATTTGTACTACCTAATTTCATTCTTGAAAGTTTTCATTTATGAGATAATCCGAACTACTATCTTGGGATAGTTATCAATTCTTCTCTTCATCCTGTAGAAGTACTATCCTGTTTAGGTCCTAAGGATACCATTCCATCATAAACCTTTAAAATCTCTTAAGATTTTCAAAACAAACTCAACATCTATGCCTAAGAATATTAATGTTAAGCATACACTACACACTTTTGTTCATCAACATATCACATCATTATCTTCACAACCGTTACAACCACAAGCTCATTAACAGATCTTGATGCACTTTTAAAGCTCAAATCATCCTTAGTTACACCACAAGTACCCTCATCAGCTTTACAAGATTGAATATTCATCTTGTACTTTTGGAACACCAGTATCATCTCGTAATACACTACCTTGTAACTCACCGGCTAATTGTGAATGTTGTGTTGGGAATTCTTAAGTAGGATGATTTGTAATTAATTGAATGGATTGGGATGCCTTTTCATTTAAATAAAGAAATTGTAAATCACCGAACCATAAGTTTATATTTCCCTATTTACATTGTTTGGGATGCCTCTCTATGTAAATAAAGAATTATAAACAAGTGGGCTTATTTGTATCCGAAATAATATAAGTATGAAGTCAATAAACACTAGGTACAATAACAGATTACCTACTAGGCTATGATTGCAACTACTATCCCAATTTCTATTTGATATTCAACTATATCAATTTATGTACAACTACTATATCAATTCCTATTAATATTCGACTGCTATATCAATTTCCTTTGATATTCGAATATTATATGAATCTTTATTAATCACTCTTACCCTACCTACATAAAAGTAAGCCTCATCCTACACCATACACTGAAACGACAAATCAAACTACATCACTAGTAATTCCAGACTCTAGTCCTCATAAGTAACCACACCTGTTCATCGACACCACTCCAACATATAACACACATAGAACTTCGGGACGAAGTTCCCTGTAAGGGGTAGAGACTGTAACAATTTGCAATTTCAGGTTAATTACTATTCCCGGAATTACTATTCATTTTTCCCGAAATTTGATTTTTGTTTCTTGGCCTCGAATGATAAATCATTTCCATGGCAAATTAAAAGTTTGACACTCATCAGATCATTTTCGTGAAAGTTAATAAGGAATTACACGTTTTAGGGTAAAACGTCATTCAAAAATTCTACGCACAACGAAACTCGACCGTATTAAGTGACCCCGCATCAGAAAAATGTTTGACACACTCATGATTTATTTGAGAATTAATCATGACTGAGAAAACATGACTAAAATAAGCCTCGGCCGTGAAAAACTGGAATTTTCAGTTTTAAGCGTTTTTACTCAGCCATAACCTTAGCCTATACCTAAACCGCGTTTCTAAGACGATTTGAGCTTTCAACTTATTAGAAAAAGTCAACATATTTTTCCCTCCTCCTTTGACCAAAAATCATTCCTTGATTTTATAAGTCATTCCTTGATTTTTAGGCTTACGGTTTTATGTCTAAAAGATATTTAATGACAACCGACACTAGACTGAGCCCAGTCTAGACATTATAAGTCATTTTAAATCAATATTATCTGTAACAATTCGCAATTTCAGGTTAATTACCATTCCCGGAAAATTTCACTATTCACTTTTACTATTCATTTTTCCCGAAACTTTCCCGAAAGTTGATTTTTATTTGATATTCTCGAGTGATAAATGATTTCCATGGCAAATTAAATGTTTGACATTCGTCAGATCATTTTCGTGAAAGTTATTAAGGAATTACACGTTTTAGGGTAAAACGTCATTCAGAAATTCTACGTACAACGAAACTCGACCGCGTTAAGTGACCCCGCATCAGAAAAATGTTTGACACACTCATGATTTATTTGAGAATTAATCGTGACTGAGAAAAACATGACCAAAGACTTCCCGGCAGGTCACCCAAACCAGTACTATTCTCACATGAGCACGCTTAACAGTATGGGCGATTAACCGTTAGACCACAAAACGCGTTTCTAACACGATTTGAGTTTTCAACTTATTAGAAAAAGTCAACATATTTTTCCCTCCTCCATTGACCAAAAATCATCCCTTGATGTTATAAGTCATTTCGTGATTTTTAGGCTTACGGTTTGATGTCTAAAAGACATTTAATACCAACCGACACTAGACTGAGCCCAGTCTAGACATTATAAGTCATTTTAAATCATTTTTATCACATTAGAAAAGTAACATTTTACTTTTCTCAATTTTACGCAATATTCGTACGTTTTACGTATTACGCGTTTTAGACCCGTATTTCCAGTTTTTAGCAGGGTTTTACACCCAAATGGAACCTACCACTCATTTTATATTTTATTATGGAACTTATTGACATGTTTATCAATACTTTCAAGTTCCATAATTTTACGACACCCGGTTTTACGTTTTGAGGCTTAATCATTTACGATTGGCATTTCCCGGAGTCAAAACTCATCTAGTAACTTGGATAATATCATCCAAGGCACACCTCACCCCCCCCCCCCTTATCCTTGTGAACCGCCTCTAGGGGGGGGGGGATACACACTAGGTGGCTTGATCTTATGACTTAAGGCCTTAGATGTGTACATGTGTTCACCTTGGTCTCCAAGGTGTTGACTAGTCCATGTTCTAACCTCCTCAAGCCCTTATAAAAGCCCCTCCTCCTCCCTTGTTGCCGTCCACTTCCACACACACCAACACCATCTCATTTGTTCATTCTCTTCCAAGTTTCATGCAATATTCAAGTGCTAGTTCAAGGTAGAAACCCTAGATAGGTTATCATTCATCAAACACTTCCATAACCTCATATACTTGGTGATTTCTCTTGAGTTTAAATCCACTCAATTCACCTCAACTTTCATTACATCTCTTTCAAGAATACCAAGGGTAGAAAGATTGCATGAACTGAAAAAGGGTTGAAGCAAGTCTATCAAAGTCCTATCCTTACATGTTAACTTCCTTTCATCTTTGAAAGCCAAAAGTTGTGAGCCAAACCCTAACTTGATTCTTGTTAAATAATCATGTTCATGTTATTTACATATTATTCATGCTATATATTGTCTTGTTATCATGTCCATGATGTATAAAGGTGAGCAAAACAAGTTATTGTTATTGATTGTTAAAACAAGTTACTAAAACAAGTAAACTAGTGACTTTCTTGGTATGACCTGATCAAAATGGTAAAAATATGATGTTGGATCATTACATATTACAGTAGAGGACTTAACAAGGAAACCATAGCAATTTGAACCACCTAAAACGAGTATACGAGTCAAAAGTTACGCCCATTTGAAGTTACCAAAACTTTTCGGCAAACTGCCAAATACCAAACTGATCAAATTTGGGTTTTGAAAGTCCCACTTCTGGTCCGATTCATCAAAAAGTTAAAACACGAAAGTTGTCCGGAACGACATTTTCGTTCAGGAACAAAGAAGCTCGAGCCCTGAAAACGCCTTCCGAGTGATAAAATTCTTCAAATTCTAAACAGCCCATTTTTAGACCAAAGTCACTAGATTACGGTTATACTTTAAAAGGAACAAGAGGTCTTATGACCTATAATCAAGACCACAACCATGGCTAGAGCCAAGGTTGTGTCTCATGACCTTGGAACAAGGACCAAAGGTCATGGCTAGGCCATGACGAAATGACCAAGTAAACTTACATAGGCGTAAACATGAAACAAGGAATTGGCGATA
The DNA here is from genome assembly GCA_030686995.1 of Artemisia argyi. Taxonomy (NCBI): domain Eukaryota; kingdom Viridiplantae; phylum Streptophyta; class Magnoliopsida; order Asterales; family Asteraceae; genus Artemisia; species Artemisia argyi. The sequence continues at coordinate 134,867,239 of CM060688.1, forward strand.
TATTGAACAAGCAATTTGGAACTACTTCACTTAAAAAGGAACCATGAGATATTACAAGGAAAAATGATCATACAAGACTTATGAAACTACCCCTAATAACAATCTTCATGTACTAATAAACTTTCCTAAGTTTATTCAAATATCGGACATGTAACTTTTCGGATCAAAACTTATATCTATATATTTCATCAACTACTACAATAGTAGGGAGCCTCATGTGAGGAGTTCATTATGTAAGCCGTCGAGTTGAGTTGTGGATTTACGAGTTAAAGTGTCCTGGCTCCTCGAACGCTTACTAACATGACTTCTGAATTATGTCGGCCCGAACGGTAGTAAACGATATACAAAACATACATGTTCATGAATCTTTTCTTTCAAAGACTTACATTATACATCATACCACATCATGGACTAAATGCAAGATATATATATAGGCACTACTTCATATTCTTTACTCCGATCCTAAGTCGCGACATTCTATTATAGGTTGCTTGTAGAAACCTTCACGATTAGACCATCACATTCATTACTCACTACATAACTTAAGGTGAGTTCGTAGCCCCACTTTCTATTGTTTAACTATTTTACAAACCCATGGGGGGAATACATGCTATTATTTTTCTACTCGAACACAATGTTTTCTACTGTATGCTGCCCGACGATGTTTTATTGTCACTAAGTAACGATTGCCATGTTCGAAGTCCCTATATCATGAACCATTAGTCACTACCTTTAGTGAGCGCGAATATTGTGAATAGATCTATTGGGATTGACGAATCCCATTTGTGTTGAACAACGACGAGTTCACACAAATGCACTATATTTGAGATTTAGCGGTATAACGGCAAAAGTACCTTGATAGGGCTTCTATAATGCCAATTTTGTTGGTTCGATGTTAATGTTTTGGTTGCATGAGCTTAGTGAAATAAATAACGATTTTGTTTTCTAACTATGAGTGTGAGTCTATAGCTCACACTACGATTATTGTGTTCAAACGATTTAACTAAACTCTACGAATTTCACTCAACCTTTGTGTTGACCTCTCAAGCATGTATTTCAGGTTCATGACGATCAAGGATGGCACGGAAGGACACGGATACTCAAGAGGGATATAAATTTTATTATCATTCAAAAACACATTTATTATACATTGTAAACATGGAACCATTTGGGACCTCATTTTGTAAATCTCTGATATTTATACAATTTGAATGATAAATCTTTTAAAACGACTCAATTGGAGTTCGTTTTCTATTATTGTAACTATTGTGCTGTCAAGTAACACCCAGTTCGAATTCCGCTGCATCCATGAATTGGGGGTGTTACAGATTGGTACCAGAGCCATGGTTATAGAGAAACGGGTCTAATTGAGACCTAAACTATAACTACAACTACAAGCAAAACCATTTTACAGCCTTCCGCTCTCCGTGTCTTCCATCCTCCAGACGATTATGGACTTTGTAAGCATGTTATGCTACACAAACATATAAGTATATTTATATATACATACGAGTTATTTTCAATCATTTTATCTAAACATATCTACACATGCCTATTCTATGGCATTTTGACACAACCACATTCTCCCAACCATGTTCCTACTCCAACATTTTATATCCAAGACATTGTAACTAATTACAATGGTCTTTTCTATTTCCCGGACATTGTATGACACAATGGTCTTAACCATTTCTCAAATGTTTTGAGTCACACAATGGTCTAATTTACTTCCGAGACATTGTGATTTACGTAATGGTCTCTGGAATTATTCCATCACATCATCAACATCATTTCATATGATATCAAAAACCCATCACAATCTATCGATTTCCAAACAAGAAATATGAGATATCTAAAGGACAAACAAATCCATCATCGACAAAAGCTGAAGTTCAGCTCTACATTCATCAAAGTTTTCTTATGAAACCTTCATTATTAAAAGTTCGTGATCCTGGCCAAGTATGTTCTATTTTAGAACTACTTAAAACGTCCTTTCCATACGTACCTACCCTTACTATCTTCTATGCAATGGAATATGAAAACATACGTTACAAGTCTTGTATAGACGGGACTTGCAATTGAAGGGTTTGACATCGCCTTTGTTTAGTGGACAGTTTCTCAAAAGCAACGGACATATCACAAGTATACCTAATTTAGGTATTTGAAAAGTTTATCGAACCTCGGCTAAATATAGACTAGTCACCTATATTTAACCTAGGGACAGTGGAATATAGTCTGACTAACTATATTCGACTTAAAATTTTCAAATACTGAGAGTAGTTGTACTAGGGTTATGTTTAGGTTGATTTCCTACTTGAACTCGATAAACCACCCAAATTCTTTAAAACGATCTAGAGACACGATAGTGTTTTACCACTCAGCGAAATCTTAACACCTTATTTGTACCACCTAAACTTCATTCTTGAAAGTTTTCATTTATGAGATAATCCGAACTACTATCTTGGGATAGTTATCAATTCTTCTCTTCATCCTGTAGAAGTACTATCCTGTTTAGGTCCTAAGGATACCATCCCGTCATAAACCTTTAAAATCTCTTAAGATTTTCAAAGCAAACTTGACATCTCTACCAATATTAATGTTAAGCATACACTACACACTTTTGTTCATCAACATATCACATCATGATCTTCACAACCATTACAACCACAAGCTCATTAACAGATCTTGATGCACTTTTAAAGCTCAAATCATCCTTAGCTACACCACAAGTACCCTAATCAGCTTTACAAGATTGAATATTCATCTTGTACTTTTGGAACACCAGTATCATCTTGTAATACCCTACCTTGTAACTCACCGGCTAATTGTGAATGTTGTGTTAGGAATTCTTAAGTAGGATGATTTGTAATTATTTGAATGGATTGGGATGCCTTTTCATTTAAATAAAGACATTGTAAATCACCGAACCATAAGTTTATATTTCCCTATTTACATTGTTTGGGATGCCTCTCTATGTAAATAAAGAATTATTAACAAGTGGGCTTATTTGTATCCGAAATAACATAAGTATGAAGTCAATAAACACTAGGTACAACAACCGATTACCTACTAGGCTATGATTGCAATTACTATCTCAATTCCTATTAATATTCGACTGCTATATCAATTTCCTTTGATATTTGACTATTACCATACCTTTCCTACATAAAAGTAAGCCTCATCCTACACCATACACTGAAATGACAAATCAAATTACATCACCAGTAATCCCAGGCTTTAGTCCTCATAAGTAACCACACCTCTGCATCGACACCACTCCAACATATGACACACATAGAACTTCGGGGCGAAGTTCCCCGTAAGGGGTAGAGACTGTAACAATTCGCAATTTCAGGTTAATTACCATTCCCGGAAAATTTCACTATTCACTTTTACTATTCATTTTTCCCGAAACTTTCCCGAAAGTTGATTTTTATTTGATATTCTCGAGTGATAAATCATTTCCATGGCAAATTAAATGTTTGACATTCGTCAGATCATTTTCGTGAAAGTTATTAAGGAATTACACGTTTTAGGGTAAAACGTCATTCAGAAATTCTACGTACAACGAAACTCGACCGCGTTAAGTGACCCCGCATCAGAAAAATGTTTGACACACTCATGATTTATTTGAGAATTAATCGTGACTGAGAAAAACATGACCAAAGACTTCCCGGCAGGTCACCCAAACCAGTACTATTCTCACATGAGCACGCTTAACAGTATGGGCGATTAACCGTTAGACCACAAAACGCGTTTCTAACACGATTTGAGTTTTCAACTTATTAGAAAAAGTCAACATATTTTTCCCTCCTCCATTGACCAAAAATCATCCCTTGATGTTATAAGTCATTTCGTGATTTTTAGGCTTACGGTTTGATGTCTAAAAGACATTTAATACCAACCGACACTAGACTGAGCCCAGTCTAGACATTATAAGTCATTTTAAATCATTTTTATCACATTAGAAAAGTAACATTTTACTTTTCTCAATTTTACGCAATATTCGTACGTTTTACGTATTACGCGTTTTAGACCCGTATTTCCAGTTTTTAGCAGGGTTTTACACCCAAATGGAACCTACCACTCATTTTATATTTTATTATGGAACTTATTGACATGTTTATCAATACTTTCAAGTTCCATAATTTTACGACACCCGGTTTTACGTTTTGAGGCTTAATCATTTACGATTGGCATTTCCCGGAGTCAAAACTCATCTAGTAACTTGGATAATATCATCCAAGGCACACCTCACCCCCCCCCCCCCTTATCCTTGTGAACCGCCTCTAGGGGGGGGGGGGGGTTCACACTAGGTGGCTTGATCTTATGACTTAAGGCCTTAGATGTGTACATGTGTTCACCTTGGTCTCCAAGGTGTTGACTAGTCCATGTTCTAACCTCCTCAAGCCCTTATAAAAGCCCCTCCTCCTCCCTTGTTGCCGTCCACTTCCACACACACCAACACCATCTCATTTGTTCATTCTCTTCCAAGTTTCATGCAATATTCAAGTGCTAGTTCAAGGTAGAAACCCTAGATAGGTTATCATTCATCAAACACTTCCATAACCTCATATACTTGGTGATTTCTCTTGAGTTTAAATCCACTCAATTCACCTCAACTTTCATTACATCTCTTTCAAGAATACCAAGGGTAGAAAGATTGCATGAAGTGAAAAAGGGTTGAAGCAAGTCTATCAAAGTCCTATCCTTACATGTTAACTTCCTTTCATCTTTGAAAGCCAAAAGTTGTGAGCCAAACCCTAACTTGATTCTTGTTAAATAATCATGTTCATGTTATTTACATATTATTCATGCTATATATTGTCTTGTTATCATGTCCATGATGTATAAAGGTGAGCAAAACAAGTTATTGTTATTGATTGTTAAAACAAGTTACTAAAACAAGTAAACTAGTGACTTTCTTGGTATGACCTGATCAAAATGGTAAAAATATGATGTTGGATCATTACATATTACAGTAGAGGACTTAACAAGGAAACCATAGCAATTTGAACCACCTAAAACGAGTATACGAGTCAAAAGTTACGCCCATTTGAAGTTACCAAAACTTTTCGGCAAACTGCCAAATACCAAACTGATCAAATTTGGGTTTTGAAAGTCCCACTTCTGGTCCGATTCATCAAAAAGTTAAAACACGAAAGTTGTCCGGAACGACGTTTTCGTTCAGGAAGAAAGAAGCTCGAGCCCTGAAAACGCTTTCCGAGTGATAAAATTCTTCAAATTCTAAACAGCCCATTTTTAGACCAAAGTCACTAGATTACGGTTATACTTTAAAAGGAACAAGAGGTCTTATGACCTATAATCAAGACCACAACCATGGCTAGAGCCAAGGTTGTGTCTCATGACCTTGGAACAAGGACCAAAGGTCATGGCTAGGCCATGACGAAATGACCAAGTAAACTTACATAGGCGTAAACATGAAACAAGGAATTGGCGATATATTGAACAAGCAATTTGGATCTACTTCACTTAAAAAGGAACCATGAGATATTACAAGGAAAAATGATCATACAATACTTATGAAACTACCCCTAATAACAATCTTCATGTACTAATAAACTTTCCTAAGTTTATTCAAATATCGGACATGTAACTTTTCGGATCAAAACTTATATCTATATATTTCATCAACTACTACAATAGTAGGGAGCCTCATGTGAGGAGTTCATTATGTAAGCCGTCGAGTTGAGTTGTGGATTTATGAGTTAAAGTGTCCTGGCTCCTTGAACGCTTACTAACATGACTTCTGAATTATGTCGGCCCGAACGGTAGTAAACGATATACAAAACATACATGTTCATGAATCTTTTCTTTCAAAGACTTACATTATACATCATACCACATCATGGACTAAATGCAAGATATATATATAGGCACTACTTCATATTCTTTACTCCGATCCTAAGTCGCGACATTCTATTATAGGTTGCTTGTAGAAACCTTCACGATTCGACCATCACATTCATTACTCACTACATAACTTAAGGTGAGTTCGTAGCCCCACTTTCTATTGTTTAACTATTTTACAAACCCATGGGGGGAATACATGCTATTATTTTTCTACTCGAACACAATGTTTTCTACTGTATGCTACCCGACGATGTTTTATTGTCACTAAGTAACGATTGCCATGTTCGAAGTCCCTATATCATGAACCATTAGTCACTACCTTTAGTGAGCGCGAATATTGTGAATAGATCTATTGGGATTGACGAATCCCATTTGTGTTGAACAACTACGAGTTCACACAAATGCACTATATTTGAAATTTAGCGGTATAACGGCAAAAGTACCTTGATAGGGCTTCTATAATGCCAATTTTGTTGGTTCGATGTTAATGTTTTGGTTGCATGAGCTTAGTGAAATAAATAACGATTTTGTTTTCTAACTATGAGTGTGAGTCTATAGCTCACACTACGATTATTGTGTTCAAACGATTTAACTAAACTCTACGAATTTCACTCAACCTTTGTGTTGACCTCTCAAGCATGTATTTCAGGTTCATGACGATCAAGGATGGCACGGAAGGACACGGATACTCAAGAGGGATATAAATTTTATTATCATTCAAAAACACATTTATTATACATTGTAAACATGGAACCATTTGGGACCTCATTTTGTAAATCTCTGATATTTATACAATTTGAATGATAAATCTTTTAAAACGACTCAATTGGAGTTCGTTTTCTATTATTGTGACTATTGTGCTGTCAAGTAACACCCAGTTCGAATTCCGCTGCATCCATGAATTGGGGGTGTTACATTATCCTATTAGAAAAGTAACATTTTACTTTTCTCAATTTTACGCAATATTCGTACGTTTTACGTATTATGCGTTTTAGACACGTGTTTCCAGTTTTAGCAGGGTTTTAGCACCCCAATGGAACCTACCACTCATTTTATATTTTATTATGGAGTATTTTGACAAGTTTAATCATTCTTCCAAGTTTCGTATTTTTACGATACCCGGTTTTACGTTTTGTGACGTAGCAACTTACGGTTAGCATTTTACGGAGTCGAAACTAGCTCCATAAGCTTGGATAATATCATTAAAAGTCCACACTTGCTCCCCAAGCTTGGAAAACCGCCTCTAGGGGGGATTCACACTTGTGGCATGATCTCATGCATAGAGCTCCTTGATCATTACATGTGTTCAACTTGGTGAGCAAGTGTTGACAAGTCAATGAAATGTAACCTCCTCAAGCTCCTATAAAGCCCTTTTCCCCCTCTTGTTGCCGTGGGATATACCACACACCAACACCATCTCCTTTGCTCATTCTCTTCCAAGTTTCATGCAAGATTCAAGAGCATAACAACACATAAACTCTAGTTTGGTTTTGATTCATCAAACTACTTCCAAACCCTAGAAACTTTGGTGATTTATCTTGAGTTTGAATCCACTCAAGTCACCTCAACTTTCATCAACTCTCTTTCTAGAATACAAGTGTAGAAAGATTGCTTGAAGTGAAGTAGGGTGAAGCTAAAGTCTATCAAAGTCCTTACCTTACATGTTAACTAACCTTTCTTTGTAGAAAGCCAAAGTTGTAAGCAAACTCTAATACACTTCCTTGCTTAAATATCATATTCATGCTATTTACATATCATTCATGCTATATATTGTCTTGTTGTCATGTCCATGATGTATAAAAATGAGTAAAACAAGTTATTACAAATGATTGTTAACTTATGTTATTTAAACAAGTAAACTAGTGACTTTTATGGAGAACCACGACCAAAATAGTACAACTATGATATTTGAAACTTACTTACTGTTAAAGAGGACTTAACAAGGAAAACATAGCAATTTGAATCACCCAAAACGAGTACCCGAGTCAAAAGTTATGACCATTTGAAGTTAGCAAAACCAAAACGCCGAAACTGCCGATACCTACTGTTTTGCATTCTGCCATTTTGAAAGTCACCCTTCTGGTCGGATTCATCAAAAAGTTAAAACACGAAAGTTTTCCGGAACGACGTTTTCGTTCAGGGCTAAAGAAGCTCGAGCCCTGAAAACGCTTTCCGAGTGATATTTTCTTCAAATTCTTAACAGCCCATTTTTAGACCAAAGTCATTATATAAAGGTTATGGTTTATAAAGACCAAGAGGTCTTATGACCTAGATTCAAGACCACAACCATGGCTAGAGCCAAGGTTGAGTCTCAAGACCATGGAACAATGACCAAAGGTCATGGCAAAGCCATGGCTAAAGACCATATAATCATACCAAGGCGAAAACATGAGTTAAGACCATATATACATACCAAGGCGAAAACATGAGCTAACGACCATATAAACTTACCAAGACAAATATGTAACAATTTGCAATTTCAGGTTAATTACCATTCCCGGAAAATTTCACTATTCACTTTTACTATTCATTTTTCCCGAAACTTTCCCGAAAGTTGATTTTTTTATTTGATATTCTCGAGTGATAAATCATTTCCATGGCAAATTAAATGTTTGACATTCGTCAGATCATTTTCGTGAAAGTTATTAAGGAATTACACGTTTTAGGGTAAAACGTCATTCAGAAATTCTACGTACAACGAAACTCGACCGCGTTAAGTGACCCCGCATCGGAAAAATGTTTGACACACTCATGATTTATTTGAGAATTAATTGTAACTGAGAAAAACATGACCAAAGACTTCCCAGCAGGTCACCCAAGTCGGTACTAATCTCACATGAGCACACTTAACCGAATGGACGATTAACCGTTAGACCACAAAACGAGTTTCTAAGACGTTTTGAGTTTTCAAACTTATTAGAAAAAGTCAACATAATTTTTCCCTCCTCCTTTGACCAAAAATCATTCCTTGATTTTATAAGTCATTCCTTGATTTTTAGGCTTACGGTTTGATGTCTAAAAGACATTTAACACCAACCGACACTAGACTGAGCCCAGTCTAGACATTATAAGTCATTTTAAATCATTTATATCATATTAGAAAAGTAACATTTTACTTTTCTCAGTTTTACGCAAAATTCGTACATTTTACGTATTACGCGTTTTAGACCCGTGTTTCCAGTTTTTAGCAGGGTTTACCACCCAAACGGAACCTACCACTCATTTTATATTTTATTATGGGACATATGGACATGTCTAACAATACTTTCAAATTCCATAATTTTTCGACACCCGGTTTTACGTTTTGAGGCTTAATCATTTACGATTGGCATTTCCCGGAGTCAAAACTCATCTAGTAACTTGGATAATATCATCCAAGGCACACCTCACCCCCCTTATCCATAGTGAACCGCCTCTAGGGGGGGGGATTCACACTAGGTGGCTTGATCTTATGACTTAAGGCCTTAGATGTGTACATGTGTTCACCTTGGTCTCCAAGGTGTTGACTAGTCCATGTTCTAACCTCCTCAAGCCCTTATAAAAGCCCCTCCTCCTCCCTTGTTGCCGTCCACTTCCACACACACCAACACCATCTCATTTGTTCATTCTCTTCCAAGTTTCATGCAAGATTCAAGTGCTAGTTCAAGGTAGAAACCCTAGATAGGTTATCATTCATCAAACACTTCCATAACCTCATATACTTGGTGATTTCTCTTGAGTTTGAATCCACTCAAGTCACCTCAACCTTCATCATCCATCTTTCAAGATTACAAGGGTAGAAAGATTGCATGAAGTGAAATGGGTTGAAGCAAGTCTATCAAAGTCCTTTTCCTTACATGTTAACTTCCTTTCATCTTTGAAAGCCAAAAGTTGTGAGCCAAACCCTAACTTGATTCTTGTTAAATAATCATGTTCATGTTATTTACATATTATTTGTGCTATATTATGTCTTGTAGTTATGTCCATGATGTATAAAAGTGAGCAAAACAAGTTATTGTTATTGATTGTTACAACAAGTTACTAAAACAAGTAAACTAGTGACTTTCTTGGTAAGACCTGATCAAAATGGTAAAAATATGATGTTGGATCATTACATATTACAGTAGAGGACTTAACAAGGAAACCATAGCAATTTGAACCACCTAAAACGAGTATACGAGTCAAAAGTTACGTCCATTTGAAATTACCAAAGATTTCCGGCAAAACTGCCAAATACCATTCTGATCAAATTTGGGTTTTGAAAGTCACACTTCTGCTCCGATTCATCAAAAAGTTAAAACACGAAAGTTGTCCGGAACGACGTTTTCGTTCAGGAACAAAGAAGCTCGAGACCTAAAAATGCTTTCCGAGTGATAAAATTCTTCAAATTCTAAACAGCCCATTTTTAGACAAAAGTCACTAGATTATGGTTATACTATGAAAGGAACAAGAGGTCTTATGACCTATAATCAAGACCACAACCATGGCTAGAGCCAAGGTTGTGTCTCATGACCTTGAAACAAGGACTAAAGGTCATGGCTAGGCCATGACGAAATCACCATACCAACTTACATAGGCGTAAACATGAAACAATGAATTAGGCGATAACATGAACAAGCAATTTGGATCTACTTCACTTAAAAGGGAACCATGAGATTTTACCAAGAGAAAATGGTCATTCAAGACTTATGAAACTACCCCTAATAACAATCTTCATGTACTAATAAACTTTCCTAAGTTTATTCAAATATCGGACATGTAACTTTTTGGATCAAAACTTATATCTATATATTTCATCAACTACTACAATAGTAGGGAGCCTCATGTGAGGAGTTCATTATGGAAGCCGTCGAGTTGAGTTGTGGATTTACGAGTTAAAGTGTCCTGGCTCCTCGAACGCTTACTAACACGACTTCTGAATTATGTCGTCCCGAACGGTAGTAAACGATATACCAAAACATACATGTTTCATGAATCTTTTCTTTCAAAGACTTATATTATACATCATACCACATCATGGACTAGATGCAAGATATATATATAGGCACTTATTCATATTCTTTACTCCGATCCTAAGTCGCGACATTCTATTATAGGTTGCTCGTAGAAACCTTCACGATTCGACCATCACATTCACTACTCACTACATAACTTAAGGTGAGTTCGTAGCCCCACTTTCTATTGTTTAACTATTTTACAAACCCATGGGGGGAATACATGCTATTATTTTTCTACTCGAACACGATGCTTTCTAATGTATGCTTCCCGACGATGTTTTATTATCACTAAGTAACGATTGCCATGTTCGAAGTCCCTATATCATGAACCATTAGTCACTACCTTTAGTGAGCGCGAATATTGTGAATAGATCTATTGGGATTGACGAATCCCATTTGTGTTGAACAACGACGAGTTCACACAAATGCACTATATTTGAGATTTAGCGGTATAACGGCAAAAGTACCTTGATAGGGCTTCTATAATGCCAATTTTGTTGGTTCGATGTTAATGTTTTGGTTGTATGAGCTTAGTGAAATAAATAACGATTTTGTTTTCCAAACATTGGTGTGAGCCTATAACTCACACTACCAACATATTGTGTTCAAATGATTTAACTAAACTCTACGAATTCCACTCAACCTTTGTGTTGACCTCTCAAGCATGTATTTCAGGTTCATGACGATCAAGGATGGCACGGAAGGACACGGATACTCAAGAGGGCTATAAATTTTATTATCATTCAAAAACACATTTATTATTCATTGTAAACATGGAACCATTTGGGACCTCATTTTGTAAATCTCTGATATTTATACAATTTGAATGATAAATCTTTTAAAACGACTCAATTGGAGTTCGTTTTCTATTATTGTGACTATTGTGCTGTCAAGTAACACCCAGTTCGAATTCCGCTGCAACCATGAATTGGGGGTGTTACAGATTGGTACCAGAGCCATGGTTATAGAGAAACGGGTCTAAGTGAGACCTAAACTATAACTACAATCACAAACAAAAACATTTTATAGCCTTCCGCTCTCCGTGTCTTCCATCCTCCAGACGATTATGGACTTATTAAGCATTTTATGCTACATGAACATATAAGTATATTTATATATACATACGAGTTATTTTCAATCATTTTATCTAAACATATCTACACATGCCTATTCTATGGCATTTCGACACAACCACAATCTCCCAACCATGTTCCTACTCCAACATTTTATATCCAAGATATTGTAACGAATTACGATGGTCTTTTCTATTTTCCGTACATTGTATGATACAATGGTCTTAATCATTTCTCAAATGTTTTGAGTCATACAATTGTCTAACCTACTTCCCAGACATTGTGAATTGCACAATGGTCTAATCTACTTCCGAGACATTGTGATTTGTGCAATGGTCTCTGGAATTATTCCACCACCTCATCAACATCATTTCATATGATATCAAAAACCCATCACAATCTATCGATTTCCAAACAAGAAATATGAGATTTCTAAAGGACAAACTAATCCATCATCGACGAAAGCTGAACTTTCTCTACATTCATCAAAGTTTTCTTATGAAACCTTCATTATTAAAAGTTCGTGATCCTGGCCAAGTATGTTCTATTTTAGAACTACTTAAAACTTCCTTTCCATACGTACCTACCCTTACTATCTTCTATGCAATGGAATATGAAAACATACGTTACAAGTCTTGTATGGACGGGACTTGCAATTGAAGGGTTTGACATCGCCTTTGTTTAGTGGACAGTTTCCCGAAAGCAACGGACATATCACAAGTATACCTAATTTAGGTATTTGAAAATTTTATCGAACCTTGGCTAAATATAGACTAGTCACCTATATTTAACCTAGGGACAGTGGAATATAGTCTGACTAACTATATTCGACTTAAAATTTTCAAATACTGAGAGTAGTTGTACTAGGGTTATGTTTAGGTTGATTTCCTACTTGAACTCGATAAACCACCAGAATACATTAAAACGATCTAGAGACACGATAGTGTTTTACCACTCAGCGAAATCTTAACACCTTATTTGTACCACCTAAACTTCATTCTTGAAAGTTTTCATTTATGAGATAATCCGAACTACTATCTTGGGATAGTTATCAATTCTTCTCTTCATCCTGTAGAAGTACTATCCTGTTTAGGTCCTAAGGATACCATTCCATCATAAACCTTTAAAATCTCTTAAGATTTTCAAAGCAAACTTGACATCTCTACCGATATTAATGTTAAGCATACACTACCTTGTAACTCACCGGCTAATTATGAATGTTGTGTTCGGAATTCTTAAGTAGGATGATTTATAATTATTTGAATGGATTGGGATGCCTTTTCATTTAAATAAAGACTTTGTAAATCACCGAACCATAAGTTTATATTCCCCTATTTACATTGTTTGGGATGCCTCTCTATGTAAATAAAGAATTATAAACAAGTGGGCTTATTTGTATCCGAAATAACATAAGTAACCCATGATTCGACGAACTAGATCCAATTACGATTCCTATTCAAATTTGACTACTATACCAACTTCTGTTCAACTACTATATCAATTGCTATTGATACTTGACTACTATATCAATTTCTATTAATATTCGATTGCTATATCAATTTCCATTGATATTCAACTATTTTATCAATTTCTATTGACACACCATATTCTGAGACAAATCAAACTACATCACTCTAATCCTCATAAGTAACCACACCTCTTCATCGACATCACTCCAACGTATAACACACAAAGAACTTCGGGACGAAGTTCCCCGTAAGGGGTAGAGACTGTAACAATTCGCAATTTCAGGTTAATTACCATTCCCGGAAAATTTCACTATTCACTTTTACTATTCATTTTTCCCGAAACTTTCCCGAAAGTTGATTTTTTTATTTGATATTCTCGAGTGATAAATCATTTCCATGGCAAATTAAATGTTTGACATTCGTCAGATCATTTTCGTGAAAGTTATTAAGGAATTACACGTTTTAGGGTAAAACGTCATTCAGAAATTCTACGTACAACGAAACTCGACCGCGTTAAGTGACCCCGCATCGGAAAAATGTTTGACACACTCATGATTTATTTGAGAATTAATTGTGACTGAGAAAAACATGACCAAAGACTTCCCAGCAGGTCACCCAAGTCGGTACTAATCTCACATGAGCACGCTTAACCGAATGGACGATTAACCGTTAGACCACAAAACGAGTTTCTAAGACGTTTTGAGTTTTCAAACTTATTAGAAAAAGTCAACATAATTTTTCCCTCCTCCTTTGACCAAAAATCATTCCTTGATTTTATAAGTCATTCCTTGATTTTTAGGCTTACGGTTTGATGTCTAAAAGACATTTAACACCAACCGACACTAGACTGAGCCCAGTCTAGACATTATAAGTCATTTTAAATCATTTATATCATATTAGAAAAGTAACATTTTACTTTTCTCAGTTTTACGCAAAATTCGTACATTTTACGTATTACGCGTTTTAGACCCGTGTTTCCAGTTTTTAGCAGGGTTTACCACCCAAACGGAACCTACCACTCATTTTATATTTTATTATGGGACATATGGACATGTCTAACAATACTTTCAAATTCCATAATTTTTCGACACCCGGTTTTACGTTTTGAGGCTTAATCATTTACGATTGGCATTTCCCGGAGTCAAAACTCATCTAGTAACTTGGATAATATCATCCAAGGCACACCTCACCCCCCTTATCCATAGTGAACCGCCTCTAGGGGGGGGGATTCACACTAGGTGGCTTGATCTTATGACTTAAGGCCTTAGATGTGTACATGTGTTCACCTTGGTCTCCAAGGTGTTGACTAGTCCATGTTCTAACCTCCTCAAGCCCTTATAAAAGCCCCTCCTCCTCCCTTGTTGCCGTCCACTTCCACACACACCAACACCATCTCATTTGTTCATTCTCTTCCAAGTTTCATGCAAGATTCAAGTGCTAGTTCAAGGTAGAAACCCTAGATAGGTTATCATTCATCAAACACTTCCATAACCTCATATACTTGGTGATTTCTCTTGAGTTTGAATCCACTCAAGTCACCTCAACCTTCATCATCCATCTTTCAAGATTACAAGGGTAGAAAGATTGCATGAAGTGAAATGGGTTGAAGCAAGTCTATCAAAGTCCTTTTCCTTACATGTTAACTTCCTTTCATCTTTGAAAGCCAAAAGTTGTGAGCCAAACCCTAACTTGATTCTTGTTAAATAATCATGTTCATGTTATTTACATATTATTTGTGCTATATTATGTCTTGTAGTTATGTCCATGATGTATAAAAGTGAGCAAAACAAGTTATTGTTATTGATTGTTACAACAAGTTACTAAAACAAGTAAACTAGTGACTTTCTTGGTAAGACCTGATCAAAATGGTAAAAATATGATGTTGGATCATTACATATTACAGTATAGGACTTAACAAGGAAACCATAGCAATTTGAACCACCTAAAACGAGTATACGAGTCAAAAGTTACGTCCATTTGAAATTACCAAAGATTTCCGGCAAAACTGCCAAATACCATTCTGATCAAATTTGGGTTTTGAAAGTCACACTTCTGGTCCGATTCATCAAAAAGTTAAAACACGAAAGTTGTCCGGAACGACGTTTTCGTTCAGGAATAAAGAAGCTCGAGACCTAAAAATGCTTTCCGAGTGATAAAATTCTTCAAATTCTAAACAGCCCATTTTTAGACAAAAGTCACTAGATTATGGTTATACTATGAAAGGAACAAGAGGTCTTATGACCTATAATCAAGACCACAACCATGGCTAGAGCCAAGGTTGTGTCTCATGACCTTGAAACAAGGACTAAAGGTCATGGCTAGGCCATGACGAAATCACCATACCAACTTACATAGGCGTAAACATGAAACAATGAATTAGGCGATAACATGAACAAGCAATTTGGATCTACTTCACTTAAAAGGGAACCATGAGATTTTACCGAGAGAAAATGGTCATTCAAGACTTATGAAACTACCCCTAATAACAATCTTCATGTACTAATAAACTTTCCTAAGTTTATTCAAATATCGGACATGTAACTTTTTGGATCAAAACTTATATCTATATATTTCATCAACTACTACAATAGTAGGGAGCCTCATGTGAGGAGTTCATTATGTAAGCTGTCGAGTTGAGTTGTGGATTTACGAGTTAAAGTGTCCTGGCTCCTCGAACGCTTACTAACATGACTTCTGAATTATGTCGGCCCGAACGGTAGTAAACGATATACCAAAACATACATGTTTCATGAATCTTTTCTTTCAAAGACTTATACTATACATCATACCACATCATGGACTAGATGCAAGATATATATATATAGGCACTTATTCATATTCTTTACTCCGATCCTAAGTCGCGACATTCTATTATAGGTTGCTCGTAGAAACCTTCACGATTCGACCATCACATTCACTACTCACTACATAACTTAAGGTGAGTTCGTAGCCCCACTTTCTATTGTTTAACTATTTTACAAACCCATGGGGGGAATACATGCTATTATTTTTCTACTCGAACACGATGCTTTCTAATGTATGCTTCCCGACGATGTTTTATTATCACTAAGTAACGATTGCCATGTTCGAAGTCCCTATATCATGAACCATTAGTCACTACCTTTAGTGAGCGCGAATATTGTGAATAGATCTATTGGGATTGACGAATCCCATTTGTGTTGAACAACGACGAGTTCACACAAATGCACTATATTTGAGATTTAGCGGTATAACGGCAAAAGTACCTTGATAGGGCTTCTATAATGCCAATTTTGTTGGTTCGATGTTAATGTTTTGGTTGTATGAGCTTAGTGAAATAAATAACGATTTTGTTTTCCAAACATTGGTGTGAGCCTATAACTCACACTACCAACATATTGTGTTCAAACGATTTAACTAAACTCTACGAATTCCACTCAACCTTTGTGTTGACCTCTCAAGCATGTATTTCAGGTTCATGACGATCAAGGATGGCACGGAAGGACACGGATACTCAAGAGGGCTATAAATTTTATTATCATTCAAAAACACATTTATTATTCATTGTAAACATGGAACCATTTGGGACCTCATTTTGTAAATCTCTGATATTTATACAATTTGAATGATAAATCTTTTAAAACGACTCAATTGGAGTTCGTTTTCTATTATTGTGACTATTGTGCTGTCAAGTAACACCCAGTTCGAATTCCGCTGCAACCATGAATTGGGGGTGTTACAAAATACATGAACTAGAGTATTGGCGATAACTTGAACATACAATTTGGATCTACTTCATCTAAAGAACCATGAAATATTACGAGTATTTGTCATACAAGTTATAAGAAACTTACCCTAATAACAATCTTCATGTAATCATAAACTTTCCTAAGTTTATTCAAATATCGGACATGTAACTTTTCGGATCAAAACTTATATATATATATATATATATATATATATATATATATATATATATATATATATATATATATATATATATATATATATATACTTTATCAACTTGTACAATAGTAGGGAGCCTCATGTGAGGAGTTCATTATGTAAGCCGTCGAGATAAGTTGTGAATTTACGAATTAAAGTGTCCTGGCTCCTCGAACGTTTACTACATGACTTCTGAATTATGTCGGCCCGAACGGTAGTAAACGATATATAAACTATACATGTTTCATGAATCATTTCTTTTTAAAGACTTACACTATACATTGTACCACATCATGGACTAAGTACAAGACATATATTGGCACGTTTATGTTTCCTTAGACATTATTCCAAACCTAAGTTACAACAATTATTCTAGGTTGCTCGTAGAAGTTCTTACGGCATATCCATCATTCTCATTATACATCATCCAACTCAAGGTGAGTTCATAGCCCCACTTTCTATTGTGTAACTATTTTACAAACCCTTGGGGGGAATACATGCTATTATTTTTCTACTCGAACACAATGCTTTCTACTGTATGCTATTCGACTATGTTTTCTTATCACTAAGTAACATCCTTGCCAAACCAAGATCCCTTATTATGAACCATTTAATCACTTGCGAGTGAGCGCGAATATTGTGAATAGGCCTATTGGGATTGACGAATCCCATTTGTTTTGACTAAGTTCAAACAAATGCATTAATAATTGAGACATTAGGTATAACGGCAAAGTACCTACCGGGATAAATCTGCCGATCGATATTGGTACACGTTAACGTTTTGGTGTCATAAGCTTAGTGAATTAATAACCTTTCCGAGCATATAATAACGTAGCCCATCTTTGTTTTCTAACTATGAGTGTGAGTCTATAGCTCACACTACGATTATTGTGTTCAACGATTTAACTACCAACACATTGTGTTCAAACATTAAACAAACTCTATGAATATCACTCAACCTTTGTGTTGACCTCTCAAGCATGTATTTCAGGTTCATGACGATCAAGGATGGCACGGAAGGGCACGGATACTCAAGCGGGCTATAAATTTTATTATCATTCAAAAACTCATTTAATGTAAACTGTAAACATGGAACCATTTGGGACCTCATTTTGTAATCTCTTATATTTATACAATTTGAATGATAAATCTTTTAAAACGACTCAATTGGAGTTCGTTTTCTATTATTGTGACTATTGTGCCGTCGAATAACACCCAGTTTGAATTCCGCTGCAACCATGAATTGGGGGTGTTACATACATTGTTATAAAACTAAATTTATTAAACATATTGTTAATCTAATAATAATTGTTCTTATATAGACATAATTTAAATTTAAATATAGAAAAAATATAGTTACGATTATTATCGTTTTTAAATCAAACTATATATTGATGCATTAAGGTTTATTAATATTTGTGCATATATATACATAACTTAATTTTATATATATAGAATAAATATAGTTACAGTAACTATCGTTCTTACGTTTTTTCAAATTACAATTTTTTTTTCATTTTATTTATCTGTTTTCTTTATTATTTTAGTATTATTCTTCAAATCCTAATCATTGAGAGTCTCTTTGTCACATGTTACTGATACGTGGGAATCGCACCAGGCTTTACCTCTCGAGGGATCTCGAGAAGCTTACAACTCCCACCAGGCTGTGTACCAGATCGTTGTAGTATAGTATAGTGACAAGTACCGGGGGATTGATCGTTCAACTCAGGAATAGTGTCGCTAGGATTAGAAAGTCTAAAAACTAGGTCTAGAGATGAGGGATGATTCTTTTTGTATTTTTAGGTTTTATGAAAAGCAAGTAAAAATCTTGGTTTTTGGAAGAATGGGCGGAATTAGTTGCTAGCTAACTAACCCAAATTACTAAAAATGCAATTAAAATTAAATAACAAAAATGAAATGAAACTAATTATATTAATGGTGTAAACAATGATGGGAAAAGTTGTGTTTACTTAGGTTTCATTACTCCCTAGATATATTTTACAAGTTGATAGTTTATTACAATTGCATGGATGATGGGTCGTATTTCTTAATACTGGTCGTAGGGCCGTGTACAATATTCCCTAACTCTATAGGATCCTACTTCACTCCTATGTCGAGCCATTAGAAGCTGCTAACATGGGATCATTAGAATTCTCCTACGCATTAAATACAACCAAAAATCATAGTACACCTCTGATCATGTTTCTTAAAACGTTCAAGCAAGTTACCAATGGAAGTCTGCCAATTTTCTTAAGCCTAACATCGAATACAATCATCCGTAACAACTATAAACAAACAATCAACCCATAATTAACATCTAGGTTTCACTACATCTAAGCAAACACAAAAGAGATCTAGCCAAGCATGTTAAATTGAAGACAAGTGTAAGATATATTCAAGCAACACATAGACATATTGATTGAATTGAAAGAGTACTTATCTCAAATTGACATGAAAAGTTCAAAGGGTTGAAACCCTTGAAAAGCTGGAAAAATTCGACCTAGGGTTTCTCCCTCAAAGTTGCACCACAATGAATGAAATTTGGAAAACTATATATAGATAATACAGGGTGACAGCGGCATGTGTAAACATGTGACGCCGTCAACTCGCCGCCCATAATGAAATCGGATTGCCTAGATCCACTTTTGACACCGTCATGTGTAATTTTGTTCTGGGTCGTCACTAATACTTGGACCATGACGGCCTTGGGTGACGCCGTCATCTCCTTAGTACAAAACTTTCTGGATCGTCACGTGTATCATCCACTTCCACCTCTTGTATTACTCTTGATGTCGTCATTAAGGAATATGTGACGCCATCAGGTACTGTTCCCAGCAAGGAAAATTAAAACTTTGCCGTTTTCTTCACTTTTATGCTCCAAAAACGTCCAAAATGCTTCCTTTTCCAGATTTCACTCCAAAAGTACCTAAAATGACAAAAGGAACGATTTAGGGAAATATTTGATCAAATAAATTCGAATTCGGGCTTAAATGACCCCCTAAAAATGGTTCATTTTTCGCCTCATCAAATACCCTTACACTTGAGATTTGCTTGTCCTCAAGCAAATGCGCTTTTATTCTAATCAAAATACAAGTTAGGGGTCATTTAACACTAATATAAAAGTAATTACAACAAATAATCGTTCCACTAAAGACCAAAGACAAGCACAGAGGTCATACACTAGCACCTCACAAATAGTGTTTAGATACTCACATCTATCAGGTGTAATAAAGTATATATCACAATAAGGAAATGGAAAATATCTCTCAATACCTATCATAGCAAAATAGATTACCATAGGCTTGGGAAAGGATCAAACCTCCACCACTTGGCGTAAGAACCTAGGATAAACTATCAAAGAGGTCTTTCAAAGGGTTATAACGTTAGGTGTAGGGATATAGAATACACGGTTTTGTTGGATAAAGGCAATATTTACTGGTGGCGAGTTAATCATCTTGGTTAATTACATGTACAATATGGTGTTGCTAAGCCAAGACTAGACTCGACTTAAGCTAATAAATCAAAAATAACAAAAACATAAAACAAACATAGAATGAAACGGGATGGTAGTCCGTATGTTTTTCTCTTTTCTCTTTTTCTCTTTTTTTTCTTTTTCTTAATTTTTTCGATTTTTTTTTTTTTTTTTTGCATACACTCTTACCCTACCATCCAAAATAATACATCATAGGGAATGTACATTCCCCTTACACTTGAATTTTTACATACTTTACAATAAACTAATCTAATGACTAGAATCAAGATAATCAAAACACTTGGAGTACTTTTAAGATTAACTCACGTATAGGGGTAGTATATGATGTTCTTCCCCATTACTTCATAACATTAGTACTTTACCCATGAGTCCCAATCATCCCAAAACAATATGTACAAGATATGACTCGACTTAGCAACCATGTAATCAATTAGATAATTAACTAAGGGTTTAACATGTAACAATAATGTACTAAAGATGAGTGCATACACGGAAGGCTAAGGCGATTTGGTTGTACATTTAAGTGTGTTGTAACAAATTCTTCCTTTAAGTAAGATGTTTAAAGTTAAAAACGAAAAGATAGGCTCGGAGGGGTGTACTAGAGGTTTCGTATACTAAAAATGAGTACAACGCTAAGGTGTGGGAAAAATTAGTTGACTTTACTAGCCAAGTAATATGACTTAAATGGTCAAGTAATTATGATACGGGTTTAACACAAGCGTGATCCTAATGACTCTTATCATGTAGTAAATCCTACTACACGAATGTAGTCTCACTAGCGGTCTCGGGATGCATCACTAACGCAATTTCTAGAATCTAAATGCTACCGGTACACTCATAAGCACTAATAGTGAGTGCTTTTCCTATCAAATCTAAAGGCGAACCTCACATATTTTGGTGGAAAATTTTTCTGAATGGTACGGTTTTGTGCTAGTCATACAACTCCTATCCATGAGACGCTTGCTAAGGCTAAAGTTTCACTCCTAAATGTTCTAAAAATTTTTAAATTTGGTGTTAAAATTACACTAACAAGTATTTCTTTTAGTTTTATTACACACCTACCATCGAACAAACAAACTCAAGTGCACTAGTATCCTATAAGGTATCATAATTTACCCTCCCCTTACACTTAGGATGAACATTGTCCCCAATGTTCAATTAAAGAATGTAAAAGTGAAATAGGTAAAAGAATGAAAGCAAATACTCCCCTGATTCGTTCGGTGTGGATAGTGTGTTAACAAGGTTAGATCTTCCTCCAAGAAAATGAACATTCAAAGCTTCCCTTCCAGAAAAATAAATCATCTTCTTGTCATACATAACCTGTTAAACCTGAGAAAACAAACAAGGCAACCTCGCGTAAAATCGGCGGAAATCTATATATACTAACAAATCCTAGAAAACAGTGTAAGATATAATGCTTGTGGAATGAATGTTTGCAGATTTCCTGGAGTTTATAAAACTAAAGAATCAACATAAACTTTAAGACTCCGTTAGAAAAACAAAACTCGCAAAATTTCCAGAACTTTACACATGACGCCGTCAGAAGTGACCTGCAGAAATCTTTACGTTAAGTTTCTGGAAAATTTCTGGAAAAACTTATGTCCTACTTCCTAGAAAATCCTGCAAAACATCATTATGACTAGATACAAGCATTTGACTCTAAACTAATACACATGTTCATTTAATATTGTGGCGAATCAAGATCAATTTCGTTCTTAGAAACAAATTTGGGGTTTCCCCTTACACTTAGTTTTTGCAAAATACCTTTATATGAAGTTAAGACGAAGTTAAACGACAAAATAAAGCATTTTCACAGTTTACTTTGAAACATGAACCACAAACAATAAAAATAAAACATGTATACGGAAACAAACAAACAAACAAACAAAGCTTGGGTTGCCTCCCAATAAGCGCTTGTTTTTTATCGAGTCACGAGCCTGACTCTACCCTTATTTATCAGATAAAAAGGAAGTTTTTGTAACACCCCCAAAATACCGCAGCGGAAGACTGTGTCACTGGGGTGCTACTTCATAATACAAAGTACAAGTTATAGAAAACGACCTCTAAATGAGACATTTTGAAAAGTTACCATTCGATTAATGAATTCAAAGTTACAAGCATGAGATTCCAAAGTATGATACATAAATGTATACAAAATGTTGAATGGTAAATGATAAAAGCGTAAGTCTTCAGAATATGCAGCTTGACTCTAAGTTCCACGCACTAGCTATCGCCTTACTAAACTGAGATAAACATGCTAAAGTGTCAACACAATGGTTGGTGAGTTCATAGAGTTTGTCTTAAAACAGTTGAAAAAGCCTTAAAAGAATATTCGCACAGCAAAGGCATCGTGAATCCACTCAGTTGCAAGTCCCGCCATAAGAGACTTGTAACCTGTGTGTTCACAACCCACTGCTAACATATAGTATGATTTCGATATATGTGTATACGATATATGCACGCTTAATGTAAAGTATCACTGCCTACTGAACCTCTTGACAAGAATAAGCACAAATGCTTCATAAGAATAAGCACAAATGCTTCATAGTGGATTATATTCACCCAAGGCCAGGAATATATGGCAATGGTGGGGGCGTCAGCCCGATAATACTATCAATACCTCTCCATCGGCTCCATCCCGGAGTTAAACAGTAGTTAAAGAATATAGCGCATAGAATAGGTTTAACACATTAAGGCACATATCGTAATAAAACTACACGTCATGTTTAAGAGTATAAAAGTATAGCGTAGCATATGAGTAAAATTGTCTTTAGTAAAAGAGAAAGCAAGTAGTTTAAGCATGTATCTCCCCAAAAGAGTTTAAAACAAGTATGAAAAGAGTAGGGGCTATGACTCACCTTAAGTCTATGTAATGAGAAATGAAAGTGGTAGTGAATCGCGAAAGTCTCTAAGAGTAGCCTATAATAGAACGTTGCGACTTAGGTTTGGAGTAACGTCTAAGAATACGAAGAATTACCTATATATATCTTGCATAATGTTCATGATGTAGTACTTAGTATATAGTGTAAGTCTTTAAATATAAATGGTTTATGAAACATGTATAGGTTGTATATCTCTTACTACCGTTCGGGCCGACATAATTCAGAAGTCATGGAGTAAACGTTCGAGGAGCCAGGACACTTTAATTCGTAAATCCACAACTCATCTCGACGGCTTACTTAATGAACTCCTCACATGAGGCTCCCTACTATTGTAGTATTTGATAACATATATATAAGTTTTGATCTTTAAAAGTTATATGGTCTTTAGCCGTGGCTTTGCCGTGACCTTGGTCATTGTTACCACGGTTTTGAGACTCAACCTTGGCTTTAGCCATGGTTGTGGTCTTGGCTTTAGGTCATTAGACCTCTTGGTCTCATCTAACTATAACCATTATATAGTTACTTTGGTCTAAAAATGGGCTGTTAAGAATTTGAAGAAAATATCACTCGGAAAGCGTTTTCAGGGCTCGAGCTTCTTTGCTCCTAAACAAAAACGTCGTTCCGGACAACTTTTGTGTTTTAACTTTTTGATGAATCAGAGCAGAAGGGTGACTTTCAAAATGGCAGAATGCAAAATAGTAGGTATCGGCAGTTTCGGCGTTTTGGTTTTGCTAACTTCAAATGGTCATAACTTTTGACTCGGGTACTCGTTTTGGGTGATTCAAATTGCTATGTTTTCCTTGTTAAGTCCTCTTTAACAGTAGGTAAGTGTCAAATATCATAGTTATACTATTTTGGGCGTGGTTCTCCAAGAAAGTTACTAGTTTACTTGTTTAAATATCATAAGTTAACATATATATATATATATATATATATATATATATATATATATATATATATATATATATATACCATAACTTGTTTTACCAATTTTTATATATCATGAACATAATAACAAGACAATATATAGCATGAAAGAAACATAATAAGCATGAAAATGATATTGAGCAAGAAAGTATAATAGGGTTTCTTACAACTTTTGGCTTTCTAAAGAAAGGAAGTCAAGTATGAAACTAGGACACTAAACCTATGCTTGCAAACCCTTCACCACAACTCTTGAAACCCTTGCTAGCCTTTATATAGACCTTGTGAAAACCATTTAACTTCAGCCCCTAATCACCTTGTGTAGCTCCCAATTCAACCATGGAATCACCAAACAAACTTAAGAACTAGGTAGAGAATACTAAGACCTTGAACTTTGTAGTGTAATTTGTAGTTTGAAGATCAAAGGATCATGGTGCTAGGGATTTATGTGTGGCGTTTGGATTATGAAGAAAGGAAGACATGAGCTTGCTTTTATAGCATGAATGAGGAGGTTAGGAAGGTAACTAGGAAAGTTACTACACTTGGAGACCAAGTTTAACTTGGAGCCTAAGTAGTACACATGTGATGATCTAGTGAATCAATGGTCAAGATCAAGCCACCAAGTGAATCCCCCCCCCCCTAGAGGCGGTTTCACTTAGGATAGGATGGATGACTTAGTTTGTTTTGGTATTATCCTACTTATGGAGCTAGTTTTGGACCCGTAAAATGCTAACCGTAAGTTGTTAAGTCACGAAACGTAAAACCGGGTATCCTAAAAATATGAAACTTATAAATATGCTAGAACTTATCAATAAACTCCATAATAAAATATAAAATGAGTGGTAGGTTCTATTGGGGTGCTCAAACCCTGCTAAAACTGGAAACACGGGTCTAAAACGCGTAATACGTAAAACGTACGAAAGTTGCGTAAAATTGAGAAAAGTAAAATGTAACTTTTCTAATAAGATAATAATGACTTAAAATGACTTATAATGTCTAGGCTGGGCTCTGTCTAGTGTCGGTTGGTATTTAATGTCTTTAAACTTAAAACCGTAAGCCTAAAAATCAAGGAATAATTTATAAAATCAAGGAATGATTTTTGGTCAAAGGAGGAGGGAAAAATATTTTGACTTATTCCAAAAAATGTGAAAACTCAAATTGTCTTAGAAACACAGTGCAGGTATAGGCTAAGGTTACGGCTAAGTAAAAGTGCTTAAAAACGAGAATTCCTGTTTTTCACGGCCGGGGTTTATTTGGTCATATTTTTCTCAGTCATGATTAATTCTTTAATTAATCATGAGAGTACTAAACATTTTTCTGATGCGGGGTCACTTAACGCGGTCAAGTTTCGTTTTGCGTAGAATTTTTGAATGACGTTTTACCCTAAAACGTGTAATTCCTTAATAACTTTCACGAAAATGATCTACTGAATGTCAAACTTTTAATTTGCCATAGAAATGATTTATCACTCGAGGCCAAGAAACAAAAATCAAATTTCGGGAAAAATGAATAGTAAAAGTGAATAGTAAAATTTTTCGGGAATAGTAATTAACCTGAAATTGCGAATTGTTACTGTTTTCCCAACACTTAGGATTAAGTGTGGGTGATAGTAGCAATACCCACCCTTAGGGTGGAAATATGCCCCATGAGGAAAGAGTGGTAAATGAATTATATGCTCAAACGGGTGTGCTCCATTTATCATAACCTTACTTAGTTTAATTTGGTCAATGGGTGAGTTGAAGTTTTCTCCTAAAAAGGGATCATCTTCTATTAATTTTAAGAGACTCCTAGTTGGGAATCTATCTTGACCTAATAAACCCGGTTTAAACCCATAATGTTTTTTGTGATCAATCATGAATGGATGATGTAGGCATGTAAGGTTATGTTCCACTCCTATATTGGCTTCCTCTCTACATGGCTTAAAATCTGCCACCTGATGGGTGGGTCGGTTCCTCTTTTGTCTCCTAGAAATATATCTAAGGATGGAAAGGTGTGTAAAGATTGAGGTTCCGGTTCATCAACACTAGGAAATTCCCTAGAACTAGGAGTAAGGTTGTAACTACAAGTATTCAAACCTATATCCTCAAGTGGTGCTTGGTCCAAGGGTTCTACCTCCATCGGAATTCCTAAGGTTTCTTCTACTTCTTCTGGGTAAGTCACGGGCGGTGTATGTGCCTCACATGATGGTAGGACTTGTGGGGTACTGAGTGGGCTTATGTTATTCACCTCATCCTCCATTGTATCTGGATTACCTATGTGTTCATCTTGTATTGTGGTGAAATCAAACCACTCCGTGCACCTAGGTATCTCATCTATAGGCTTATTATCCCCAAACAAACATCTTGCTTGTTCCCTTAAACTTGCTATCAATTGATCCGTAACAACGTTTGTTGGGTTGTCCATCTTCTTAGAGAGTATGGCACAATTCTCTATGGCTTCCCATGCTTCATCAGCACTTAATCCACAAAGGTCCCCATCTGCGGCATGGTCAATGTCCATTTTGGTATAGTGGTTGACACGATGGTAAAATATTTCAATTTGGGACCATAGATCGAAACTATGATTAGGGACATTTCGGAGTAAATATTTAAAACGAGTCCATGCATCATAGATAGGTTCATCATCATGTTGTTTAAACATCAATATGTCATTTGGAGTGGGTGAATTTTGTGGTTGGTAGTATGGTGGATTCGCATTCTCCATAATGGTGAACGGAAGAGTCATTGGAAAGGTTTTTATGAACAAAAACACAAAGAAGAGATAAACTACAAGAAAACCTAAAAATAAAAAATAAAAATCTTACTAGAAAGGAATCTAGCAAGTAGACATAATAAAAAGAAATCCTAACATCGACAATAAATATTCCCCGGGTTGCGGCGCCAAAAACTTGATACGTGGGAATTTCACCAGGCTTTATCTCTCGAGGGATCTCAAGAAGCTTACAACCCCCACCAGGCAGTGTACCTGATCGTTGTAGTATAGAATAGTGACAAGTACCGGGGGATTGATTGTTCAACTCAGGAATAGTGTCGCTAGGGTTAGATAGTCTAAAAACTATGTCTAGAGATGAGGGATCTCGAGAAGCTTACAACCCCCACCAGGCAGTGTACCTGATCGTTGTAGTATAGTATAGTGACAAGTACCGGGGGATTGATCGTTCAACTCAGGAATAGTGTCGCTAGGATTAGAAAGTCTAAAAACTAGGTCTAGAGATGAGGGATGATTCTTTTTGTATTTTTATGTTTATTGAAACGCAAGTAAAAATCTTGGTTTTTGGAAGAATGGGCGGAATTAGTTGCTAGCTAACTAACCTAAATTACTTCAAATGCAATTAAAATTAAATAACAACAATGAAATGAAACTAATTATATTAATGGTGTAAACAATGATGGGAAAAATTGTGTTTACTTAGGTTTCATTACTCCCTAGATATCTTTTACAAGTTGATAGTTTATTACAATTGCATGGATGCGGGTCGTATTCCTTAATACTAGTCGTAGGGTCGTGTACAATATTCCCTAACTCTATAGGATCCTACTTCACTCCTATGTCGAGCCGTTAGAAGCTGCTAACATGGGATCATTAGAATTCTCCTACGCATTAAATACAACCAAAAATCATAGTACACCTCTGATCATGTTTCTTAAGATGTTCAAGCATGTTACCTATGGAAGTCTGCCAGTTTTCTTAAGCCTAACATCGAATACAATCATCTGTAACAACTATAAACAAACAATCAACCCATAATTAACATCTAGGTTTCACTATATCTAAGAAAACACAAAAGAGATCTAGCCGAGCATGTTAAATTGAAGACAAGTGTAAGATATATTCAAGCAACACATAGATTGATTGAATTGAAAAAGTACTTATCTCAAATTGACATGAAAAGTTCAAAGGGTTGAAACCCTTGAAAAGGCTGGAAAAACTCGACCTAGGGTTTCTCCCTCAAAGTTGCACCACAATGAATGAAATTTGGAAAACTATATATAGATAATACAGGGTGACGGCGTCATGTGTAAACATGTGACGCCGTCAACTCGCCGCCCATAATGAAATCAGATTGCCTAGATCCACTTTTGACGCCGTCATGTGTGATTTTGTTCTGGGCCGTCACTAATACTTGGACCATGACAGCCTTGGGTGACGTCGTCATCTCCTTAATACAAAACTTTCTGTACCGTCACGTGTATCATCCACTTCCACCTCTTGTATTACTCTTGATGCCATCATTAAGGAATATGAGACGCCGTTAGGTACTGTTCCCAGCAAGGAAAATTCAGACTTTGTCGTTTTCTTCACTTTTATGCTCCAAAAATGTCCAAAATGCTTCCTTTTCCAGATTTCACTCCAAAAGTACCAAAATTGACAAAAGGAACGATTTAGGGCAATATTTGATCAAATAAATTCGAATTCGGGCTTAAATGACCCCTTGAAAACGGTTCATTTTTCGCCTCATCAGTTTCTCTATCTTTCGTGTTTGTTTTGGGTGATTCCCATAATAAACTCCAATTACAATAGCAATATATCTGCATGGCATATATTTGCATCATATCAACAATTATGTTGTCATATATTGTTAAAAGCTATATTTGTTAATGGTACTGGAAGAACATAATTAAAAACCAAGAACAAATATTTTTAATAAATTTTCATTTAGTTATTCGGAATGCAATGATTGTTAATCACATAGATTGTTAAATAACGTGACTGTGACAGCTAGAGGATGTGATTCTTATACCTTGAGCTGCACGTTCATACTATTTATACGTTTCTGATACATAGAATATGGCTTTCCAATATGGATTTCCGACAAATAAAGATCATATTTGTCATACCAATTATGTGATTACCATTTTTGAATTATGTGACGGTGGAGAGTGTTTTGTTGTTGTTTGTGCAATTGGTGAAATTTGCGTAATTTGTTTGTAAAGTGTTTAGGGAGTGGGAGTGTGGATGCAAGAATGAGTTTTGTGCAGTATTTAGGCTGAGCTGAGCGTCATAGGTTCGCAAACACAAAATATGAACGCAGTATATTTTCATGATATCAATGATTACATTATCATGTTTTGTTAAAAACTATATTTGATTATGATGCTGTAAAAACATAAATAAAAAACAAATCACCATATAAGAAACATATACGTTCATGAAACAAAATAAATAAAAAATATATCCATAATACAACTGTTTGAAATATAAGAAACACGCATAATCACTTTTATTAAAAACTAAACGTAACAATGAAACATAAATAAATCGATAACATAATTGTTCGAATTCATTGGCAGTTTTTGCTCATGAAATCTGACATTCTTTATTGTTTCTCGAAATTCACCTGTATAAAATAAAACCAAATATTTAAATTGACAAAATTATAAAATAAAGATATAATCACGTATTTATCAATTTGGTTTAACTATCACCTCAAAGAGTTTCACTTTCAGATTTGAAGATTTCAAGCCTACTTCCCATCCGATGGTTAATATATATCATAGGAGAACCTGCGAATTATTTATGTTGACTTAATAGTTAAATTTATTTTATAATATAATTATTCGATACAAAGAATAATGAATAAGAAGCAAACACCTATACCTTTCCCATCCACAAAAATTCTTGCATTCCCTATATTCACTTAAAGTTCGTCATCATCTTTAGTAGAGTTTAAGTATTTAAGCAAATCTGGTGCCATTACACCAATTACTAAACACATGAGTTCGACCCCTCTGAAAAATAATGAATAAAAATATAAAAAACGCTTTATTTAGTATAATGTTAAATGCTCAAAAGGTAGGCTTATGTAGACAAATATGATAAGAAAAAAGAGGTTATAGTGAACTTACGATGCGTCCTTAAGTTTGAGTGGTAACACCTTTGTTTTAAATCCATAAACTTCATTTTCTCTAAGTTCACACTCCCAACCAAATATCTCACCCTCAATATCTGCAACACAAATAACATCAACAGTAAAGAATATATGTGCACTATTAAATTAAATTACTGGTAACACACAAAATTCTATATATACTGTAGCACATACCAACAGGTAATACCGGTTCTAACTTCATTGATATTATGTCAGAAAACTTGATCACTTCAAATCCAGGATTATTAAATTCACCATTAAATGTGTTTGACAGACATGCAGATGCGGTTCTACCAAAACTAATTTGGTATAGATGATTTGTGTATTTGTAAGTCAAGTTATTGCGAATAACTTTGAAATTACGTATAACAACCACCATATCATCTTTGAAATATTTATCAAGAAAAGTTAATCGACCCTTCTTTACGACAACATGAATCTTGTCACCCTGAAAAATAAGAACCATATAATAAACAAAACGTTTAAATTGGCGTAAAATATAATCAATTCAAAAACATAACATAATAAAAAAATATATTTAAAATAAAGAGAAAAAAAAAAAAAAAAAAAAAAAAAAAAAAAAAAAAACTTATCATCCAAGATAGTCATCTCAAAATGGCGATGAGTTATTGGCATGGACGGCTCCATGTAATACCATGACCTTAAAACTTTTACCTTGATAGCACAAGGAGTTGCTAGAGGTGTTAATTGACCGATAAAAGTCGTTGGTACTTTCGGCATAATTTATATTTGCGGGCGTACGGATATAAGAGTAAGGGTTAAATGTGGGATTAACAATTCTATTCGGTGAATTTATATAGATTTTAAAATGTGAAAAAGATAAGTATAGTTTTTAAAATTTTATGAACGCATCTCTTATATTTGGTAAGACATTTCTTATTGAGAAAAGATTACCCCTCGATAAATAAGGACAAAATACGTTTAAATAAAAGGTATCTCATATAGAAAAGATATTGGTAAAACAGCCATCCTTTTAAAAACATTAAGGAACGTATGTCTCATGTTGCCACAGACTACGTGACAACAAAGATTGAGAAAACACACGTTGTTCTCGAAGGTTTTTTTAATAAACGTTTTCGACACATATGTGTTTCAGAAAGTTACATAAATTGAAATTATTTTGTGAGTATGAAATAAAAATCATCAGAAACAAAACCTATCTTCTGATACGCTACACATAATCAAACCATATGCTAAAACAAAAAGGATAATTTAAATAACATGTCTTTCATTATATAACGTAAACGTAAGTATACTGATGCAGACAGTTTAAATGGCATAAAACATTAACGTGGAAATAAAAAAGATATTATCAGCTTTAAAACGTAAAGAAGATAAGTATAGTTTTTAAAATTTTATGAACGTAATACATTTAAAACGGCAAGACATTTTTATCGAGAAAAGATTACCCCTCGATAAATAGGAACAAAATACATTTAAATAAAAGGTATCTCATATAGAAAAGATATCGGTAAAACAATCACCTTTTTAAAAACATCATGAAATGTACGTCTCATGTTGCCACTGACTACGTGACAACAAAGTTTGAGAAAACACACGTTGTTCTCAAAGGTTTTTTATGTATAAGAAATAAAACTCATCATAAACAAAACCTATTTTTTGATACGCTACACATAATTAAATCAAACCATATGCTAAAAGAAAAAGCATAATTTAAATAACATAACTTTCATTAAGAATTAGCAAACAATTTGATTAGCATGAAACATTAATGTGAAAATAAAAAAGATAGTATCATCAATATAAAACATACACAGAACATTTTTTATTATATAATGTAAATGTAAATTAATGCATTGAGCAATTACATTTTTCAGGAATACATTTACATGTTCCTAGACATACTGGACAGTAACATTCATCAGAAGCATAGTCAATTTCTGGAGATTCGTTATTATTCCACTCCCATTTATGCCACCACTCCTCTAACCGCATGCTAGATACAATGTCAACATCGGTTTTCGTTTTTTTGGCCTTTGTTTTCAAGTCTTCAACATTTAGCACCTCAACATCAACAATATCATAAACATCTCTTTTCTTAGTATCACTAACTTTCAAATCCAATTTTGTAGAATTGACTTCCAGCTTGGAAAATTTGTTGTTACTCAATTGGAATTTATCATCCTTGACAAATTCTTTCAAGCATGTTAACTTATCTTCTCCGCTCTGCATAGTATTATCCATGCTAAATTCGAGCAATTAAAAAAAGCACCTAATAAAAACAATTTTTGTTAACAACCATTAATAATGACACAGTGAACACACATGACAATGATTTAAAAGTTTACTAAATGAATTTTCACAATGAAAAACTGTTTAACAAAGTGTGTGCATGTATTTATTATAAAAATTGTATCAAGCAAACCTTGAGGAGTTAAAATGGCATAAAACGTGTGTGTATTAATAAATTAGGTTTTACAGCCTCATGTGTTTATATAGATAACAATTGGTTTGTTTAAGTTAACAAATAACCCATCCTATAATAGTTATCCTTTTTTTTGAAAAACTGCCCATAATAGTTATTATTAGTAAAGTATAAAATTCAAAATGTATTTTTATCCTTACAAATCTCAACCTTCATAATTTTAGAAGTTATCACGAAATTTAATTTAAATATATAAAAGATATTGGCGAATACAAAAGAGATGAGTACTGTAAAAAAGGAAAAAAAAAATTAGAAAATGATGTTAGATGTGCTTTTGACTCAAAGTATCTTCCTAACGATTTCAAGTATTATGCATCCTCCCCCACTTCAGGTATATACCTAATATACATACCCAGGTGTATATATATATATATATATATATATATATATATATATATATATATATGTGTGTGTGTGTGTGTGTGTGTGTGTGTGTGTGTATGTGTGTGTGTATCTTTATTTTCAGAAGCCTGTTAAGTGCGGGAACTGCGAGAACTCCAATTTTGCATTACAAAACATGTATGTTCATATAAAACATGTATGTTTTCTTACATACACCTTAAAACACATACCTGCGTAACATACATGTTCATATAAAACCAATGAACATGCATGTTTTCTTACATACACCTTAATACACATACCTGCGTAACATACATTTTCATATAAAACCCTGTTAAGTGCAACATATCAATGCAAAATGGTATTATAAGAACATGTATGTACGCAGGTATGTGTATTAAGGTGTATGTAAGAAAACATATATGTTTTATATGAACATGCATGTTTTCTAATGCAAAATTGGAGTTCTCGCAGTTCCCGCACTTAACAGGGTTCTAAAAATAAAGCCCATATATATATATATATATATATATATATATATATATATATATATATATATATATATATATATATTAGCAGGGTCCCCGCGTGATGCAGCTGCGGGCACGCTGTAATTTAATTTTTTCGGCTAATAATTTATTTTATTTGTACGTTTTTTGGCAATAGTTTTACTGATTAGTTTTTTAAAGCAAAAGTTTGATAAAATTTTGTTTAGTTTGTATTATTTTATTTATTATTTATTTTATTTTTTTGTTTAGTAGTTTGCTTGGTTTGTACAATATGTGAACATATTTTAGTTTATTATGTTCTTTTTGACAATAAATTTACGGATATCAAAAATTTCGTTTAGCTCGTGTTCGTTCGGGCTCGAGCTCGTTGGCTCGTGTCCGTTCGGGCTCGAGCCCGTTTGACCCGTGCCCGTTCGGGTTCGAGCCCATTTGTCCCATTGCCCGTTCGGGTGTTTTAATATGCTTTATTATTTGTATTAGTGACATTTAATGCAGTAATTGTATTTAAGTTGGTTGTACAATATGCTTGAGAATTTGTATTTCTTATATAAGGGGTGTTTTAAAAAGCGCATTAAGTGTATTTATTAACCAGTTAATTAATTGTATTTAATGTATATAATAATTTATTTATTGTATTAATGTTAGTATTAATTGTATGTTAGAATTAAATATGAGGAAAATTTCTATAAGTAGCATTGGTTGTTGTACTTATAGCTTTAGAAATTGTATTGCTTAATTTTAAGTATTTCTATTAATAGTAGGCCTTCCTCCATTATAATATAGTATGATATATATATATATATATATATATATATATATATATATATATATATATATATATATATATATATATATACTAGCTTTCAAAGCCCGCCCGATGGGCGGGCATGACTTATAAACATCGTTGGCATATTTTTCTATAGCGAAAGACGGGTGGTAAAAATTGGTTGAAAAGTGTACATGTTGAAAGAAAGCGTCTCACCCATATGGTTTATTGTACATAAACATGGCTAAAGAAAATCATGGAGTCTTTCTACTGATAAAGTATTTTAAAATATATTCCAACTTGTAAATATATTAATGAAATTATAAATTTGTATAATGCATAATAAAATTTAATTAACAAAAACAGATGTTCATAGCTCCCATCGAGAGCTCATGATAAAGTTGATAATATTGAACAATACTAAGCACTCTTAATGTATTTTCGTTAATATTAAACAATACCCAAAACTCTTATATAAATTGAAGTCCCCTAACATGTGACATGCAACAATTAAAAAAAGGATCACAGTTGGTTCCATATCCCAAACATTGCGCTTTCTCTTTTTATTTGAGCTCTTCTTGTGGTTTGGTCTTAGTAGCGTTTGCTGCATATCTTCCACGGCTACCAAAACTACCTATTAGTCTATTACCCAATCCGACTGATACATCATATATTTCACCTCTTTTATGTAGTTTCAAGGTTGTATGCAAACCTTCTTGTTTATGTGATGAATGTTGATTCATAGAAACCCCGTATATCAAGACCATTACACGCTACAAATGAACAGTTAAACTTCACATAATAGCCAAATATGTTAAACAAAATAATAACAAAAATAGTGCATATGTATTGTTTGTAAAATGAAGAATCATAAGTTGGCTTAGCATTCAGTGGCAAATATCCTTGGCATAAGCGTTCTCCAACACCCTAGTGAACCGTAGAAGAGAACACCTCCATATGGTGTCATGCCAAACTTCTCAAATTTTTAGGATCCTCCACTGTTATTGTAGCCCATTTGTGATGATACCCAACACAGATGAACCACTTATAAGAAACATTTGAAACTTCACCTCTAAATGTTATTGTAATTTGTCATATCCACAAATGGACATACTTTTTGACCCAAATCAATATCATCAATTTAAGTGTAAATAATGTGCGGATTAAGATCTTCTAAGGTTTGTGTCTCAAGTTACATCATTGTTAAATAAAATATATGACCATCAATTTAATTTCTCTTATATGTGCTAAAATGAGGGAGTTGAACATTAGAGGATCCATAATCCATAATGTAAGGATTAAGCTCCTACTTATGAAATGAAGGTAAATTTTGCAGCTTTTCATGGGATAGATGGTGAGTATTATACTAATAGTTGAACATTACTAAGTAGTACTAATGAACTATGCACACAATCAATTTACTATGCCATGGATCTATAACATATTTGTATATTCTAAATTATTTAAAAAATGAGAGTAAGTTGTACCTGGACAACAGCCGCGTTATCTAAAGTGAATCAATAACACATATTACAGATTGCTACAAATTACAAATGGGAAAAAATAGCAAGAATATTATTGAGCCAAATTCATATGTTCATACCTTTTCATGGCATAATTAGCTACTTCTTATCTATAAGTTGGGCAGTTGAAAGAGCTAATGCGAATTGGCCTATATTCCACAAACCAATATCAGGTTGTTCTGCGAATGGTTGCAACCCCTTTAATGCATTTCCTCAAACCTTCGGATTCTTTGAAATAGTTGAAAGTTACTGATGGGGAGTCAGCTGAATTACGGTTGTCAATCTTAAGCTCATCCATATATAAAGGGCCATTAATTTTCTTGAACATAAAGCCTCCTATCTACAAAGTCCAAAACATAGTTATTAATCAAATTTATTGTACTTAATGAGCTCAATGCATTTCCTTTAAATGATATGTACTGTATTTGCCTAATATCTAAATAGCAAAGCGTTTATTTTTTATTTTTTTTATCAAGATCATCACTTTATAACGCTAATCAAGGAACCCCATAACTGATTATTTGCGTCACACACCACGGATATATATCAGCCCCTATGAACCAAGTAATAAGCAAATGAGTCAAACTCAAAGCCTTTACTTTTACTAACAGAGCCAATTGCATGCCAAACGTGGTCAAAAGATCAGAGGTGCAAGGAATCTGACAGAGTAACAAAACAATCCAACAATAAAGTAAGCATAAATTCTCCACACGAAAAGTAGCTGAAGAAATAAGCACATTACCTGATTAATGGTGCTCCTCATGTATCGGGGACTGTAATTTCCAGTATCCCTTACAATAAATTCAGTAGTAGCAGGCTTCAATATAGAATAATAACATATCAGAATGTGCATAAGATCCATACAAATACTTGCATAATAGAAACCAAGAAACATAAACAGTATAAATTAGAGATGGAAAGTTTGGCTTTATACATTTATGAATATCTTCAAAGTTAACGGGTCAGATATCGGAAAATATATTTTGATACATAAATCTCCTAAATGATTCTATTTAGAATATTTTTTATTTATTTAATATAATTTTCGTGACAAACTAATAATATATTAAAAATCCATTCAGCTGCCCGAAACGCCAATCTTTCCAACTCTAAAGTAAACACAATAACGGAAACTGTGAACAAAAAATTGGTGAATACCGGTGGAGGATTTGCCTGGTTACCCTGGCGGGTTTCATGTAAAAGGACAGACGATGTTGGACCAGGGCGTGGGATTTGGTTAGGATCAATCTTTGTTGGTCCTGAAACTGCATTTCCACTGGGACCCATTGCAGGCGATATGGTAGCCATTGATTATTGATTCAGAAGACGTGGCGGCATGCCATAAATTCTTGGTGGTTGACCCGAACATTGGAGGAGGTGGCACATTCTAAGAACACATTTAGAATATTTGATTAAACTCGTACTTCAAATAGATATGTTAATATGTATATTGTAACTAACTTATCATTCTTATAAGATGTATAAAGTTAATGGGTCTTATGAGTATCTAAGATAGAGATAAAAAAAAATATTTTCTAATCTACAATAATATCTAAAAGTCGAAATGCAAACTACTTGATCTAAAGCTTCAACACAAATTTGGGGGATTAAGCATCTTAAATAACCAGAAACTGTAATAAAACGTGATAGCATTTTAAAAGTGAACTATTCTGATGTGCATTTTGATACTTGCATGATCTTAAGTACCCAAAATCTGTAATAATATATATAGTTGTAACATATATAATCCAAATACCTCATTATATTATGGTATCACATTGAGATAATGCTTATGATATTGTATAAAGCAAATCCATCTCCTTTAAAGTACATGTGTTTCCCAAAATGTTAAGTGTTTTATAAACACGAAATAACTCAAATTATCTTTGAACCGTCTCTAGTTACCTAAGTGCCTTGTATAGCTTGAATTGAACAAATGGTGTAATTTCTGCTTATAACATTAAAAGTGGGAAAAGAAACATATTGAAATACTTGCAGAGGGTGATATACATGTATATTTAATTATGTCTTACCTGTTTAGCAATATTTTCACCACTTATTGCAGCAAATTTGATGAGAATACTGTCAAGTATTATAACTGCAAACCCCACAAGAGCCCAAAAAGACTCGAATAGGTCATTGATCTGGCAGAGTAACATAGCAGGGAGGTCCATCGACAAATAGGTAGTCTGGACCTTCTAGTGATCCAGTAGACCTTAGAAGTATTAGACCAACAACACCTAGGTTTAGGTTGGGATTAGGTAGAATTACATGAATAGTTGCAGCTACAAACGGATTATAGGCATCTTGTCTCCGGTCCTTAAAGGTGTTCCCTAAAAATCGAGATTAAAATACCATAGATGAAAAACTTTATTAGAATTTCATATTTTAATTGTTGCGGAAAAATACCTCGAAGGAAATGTCTCCCTACAGGTTTTTTTTTTCAAGCACCCTTGATCAGGTTGAGTTGTCTTCAGGTTGATATGGTGCCACTGACGATGACGAACCCATAACCTTTTAACTTGATGTGTCCGTATTAGCTACCTCTGATGCTCATGCTTTGACAAGGAGTGTAATCAAACTCAATGCACACCCTTGACAGCGTACCAGCAAATCAACCCATATTGCCTGACCATTAGTGATATACATCAGACATCACCTTTGATTCACAAGCATCATCCTCTGATGCTATATGTAGAGTTGGTGGAATGGGTGGGCTGACCCATAAACACCTCTTTATCCATTTTTTAATGTGCTAAACATAACTAAGAATTATTTTAGTATAAAAATAATCTAACTTCATTCTATGAAGCAATTTATGAGTTTATTATTGTATCCGAAAATACTCCTAAAGAGACTACCTGTTTGAGCGTTTTCTTTTGTTAGTAAATCATCTAGCTTAACCCATTTGAGAGGTTAGAGATATGATACAACATAACTCATATTCACCCATGTACATGTAATGTGTCAGCGTTGTCACCTGTAGCTATATAAGTTAACTAACCAATACAAAGATACGTACTTCACATTTTTATTCTCAATGTTTCTCACCTGATTTTGTTACCAGTTGCACATCCGAATCGCTTGACCTCTTCCACTTTGTGAATGTACCCTATACAGCCTGCAAACAAAATGTGTAGTTTAAAATGTTTCACAAGTTGTAGACAATGATTACTGCTTGAAAATAGCTGGTAAAACTGAATCCTTGTCATCGGCTTGAGACCCTAGACATTGCGCTATGTCTGATCAAGAAATAGACGATCTTGTGACCTCGAAGGATTTATTCAATCCTACCAACCTATATTATTCATTTCAGCAAAAGAGATCAGAGGTTAAAGTAGGATCTGATCGTCACACGGAAAAGAGCAATATGTGAAAAAGACAGGCCACCACAAGCCATATATCCTTAAATTGCAGACATAAATATGTTAATCCAAACATGACCGTATGCCAAAAATATTAAGCTGCAACATTACACAACTCAATATGGGAGTACTGATCAACCAAAA
Organism: Artemisia argyi; assembly: GCA_030686995.1. Classification (NCBI taxonomy): domain Eukaryota; kingdom Viridiplantae; phylum Streptophyta; class Magnoliopsida; order Asterales; family Asteraceae; genus Artemisia; species Artemisia argyi. The sequence goes on from CM060688.1 coordinate 134,906,839, forward strand.
GTAGTTGCGGACATAGTTCTATCCCACTGTGCCAAACACCCATAATCCTGCAAATTGCATACAGAAAGCTGAACTTTGAACGCCCCTGTCTTTTCTGAGTGTTGTAACAAAAGAGTCGCCTTTCAGTACGGTTGGTAAATTAAGCATATCTTACAAACAGTAACATTAGATTACACTTCAAAAAAACTTACCACTGCAACTTCACCCTTCAACATTGTTGGAAGTCCTTCTATCAGCCCTAATATAATTTTGCTCTTACCCATGACCACAAACGAATCTTGAACTCTAAGAGAATGAGACAATCTTCAAAACTAACACTATAGGTCAATAATTGATTATAAAAATATAAATTATTAACTTATTATCACACAATCATGTAAAATATGCATCTTGAACTCTAGGAAAATGATATGATCACAACTATGAAGTTTTAAATATAATACGAAAGATCAACTATAAGCTTTAAACACATATCACATATGCATACTGATCATAGCAGGGACTTAGAAGTTACTTAATTCTTCTCATAAAATGTTACTGATCATAACCGAGAGGATTTGTGACGTAAAGGTGAATTTTATGCTTGACCCATATAGCAAGACAAAAATTTGCAATTTATTTTCGAACGTCCTTACCTTTTGGTATACTTCCTCTTGCCAATCAACACCATCTGCACTTCATGTCTAATCAGTAGAATCCAAAGATGCTACAAAGAAAAATTATGATCAACGACATTCATTGGCATTTGACTTGAGGGGACAACTTTTGGCAGAGAATACGATTAGAAGATTATCGTATTTCTGCTCTTGCAAATACTCATTAGGACACCGTAACATTGAAAAGTCAACAAAGTCTTTTACTCCTGAATCCGTGTCGCCAACATGTCTTTCAACAGGACATCTATTATCACTGGAACAAAGTGCAGGTGATTCAAGTTGTTATTGAAAATGAAAGCAGACAATCAATATTAGTAATCTTTCAACGTTTAATCATAAGTTTGGTACCATGATATATGTGTTGGTGATCTTGAGGTACTTAACTAAACTGACCTTTGGCTCCTAAGTTTAAGTTTCCTTCACAAAGTGAATAAAATAACTAACAGGGAAAAAATACATAATAAAGGAAGCACCTTTTTCCCTCGTAACTGCAGTTCAACCATTGTTTCCACAGGGACGGCTATCAAGGAATGCAGTAGTAACAGGAATGTTATATATGCCTTTAACCCATTGTAGGATCAAATCATAGGCAGCTCGCTAACACTTCATAACGTTCTTTCAAGTGATTGTTTCTTCGTAGCTAAAGGCTTAAGAAATTAGAAAACAAACATTATGGCTACATGAGATAATTTTATATTTAATTTTCTGCTTTATACCTGTTCATGTAGCACTACAACGATAGCATGTCCCTATCGGTATTTGAGTACAGAAGGCCTATGTCACAGCATCAAAAGTATCCTAACTATTACTAACCCAAAGGATAAACACAAACCTCATATTGTTCTTGTTCTGGAAAGAGGGTCCATACGCTGTATAAATTACCAACATAGTCGAACGACGGCCTTAAGTCATGTCTCGGCAATTCTAATTAATGCAACATAAAAAAAAACATCCTTATTAATAAGTACATCAGTATGAAGACAAGAAATCATTTTCATCTGTTAGATAAAACATAACCAATATAAATTGATCTTATATCTGCGAGAGTGGGAAACTACTGTAGTATGTCTGCACTTCAGGAATGTTCTCACTGTAAGATCCTCTATGCTGGTATGCGAATGTAAACGATTCCTTAGCATGCTTGAGGAGCGTGCGTGAATACTTTGAATCGCTGGATTTGAACACCAGTGATGCAGATGCCATTGCTACTGCAGTCTCGGCTGCAACTTCTGTTCCAGGGGTAGCCGTGTTTATTTGTATAGTAGGTCTTTTCTTAGTCATAGCTTCATGTCTATCCCAACATTTGTGGTCAACTTCTGGATAACCAAGCTAATAAGGATATTTAAAATGTTAATATAGTAATTAATCATCCATTTTGGCTCGTTAAAGATAAACATAACTCCAATCCTTGATATCAAGGAATATTCAGAGTTGCCTGAATGTACAACACATTAGGTTCAGGACGTCCATTGACAAGGTAGTCAGTGATCCATTTAAGTGAGTCTTGGGCAGATTCCAATTGATCAACTGCATTCATCTGATTGCCTATGACCTGGTGAATAATGATACAATCAAGCCCACCAATCAGACATGCATAATACACTACATACCCTATATAATCAGCCACCCTTCTTCATCCCTAATGTTAGTAAAAACAAAACACCATCAGTAATGTGTATTGCATCCTTGTTCCCCATTAAACCTGTAAAAACAATACACCCTTCTTCATCCCTAAGTATTTATTGAGTAAAATACTTTTAACATAAAATCAAAAGTAAAAAAAAATAGTACCTTTTGCAGTATAAGAATGAACACAGATTAGCTGGTAGCAAAAATACTATAAGCAAACAAAGGGACGACCTTAGAACAAAATATGAGCATATAAAAAAGAAGAAGATACAACTTACGTAGTATTCTGATATAACATTAACATTAACATAAAAATAATAATTACGTGTGCTAACTCTATTAATTCCACGTAAGGTCACTTCAAGTGTGATGGTAAGGCCTGTCGAGTTGTATAACTCCACCACACCAGAGTTTTGAGTAATGTCTGCATATAACATTAACATAAAAAAACCTCATGAGCAAACTTACCATGCTACTTCCAAAGAACACGTGGTATTCTCAAACCTACACATACAAAAAAGGCAGAGGAAAAGATAAAATTAGCGTTTGGAGAAAAAATATATTATGAACAATCGTGAGATTAGGGTTTTAAGTTTTAGATATATAATTTACATGTTTATCAAAATCTATTAGGGAATGTAGTAATTATTAAAGCATGACATAATTGTTTAAAAATATCAAATCACATTAACTTACATGCTCCACTGGTTGAGACGCTTGTGTGTGGATGCTAAGACGTAGGTTCGAATCCTGCAAGTGTCATATTTTTTGAAAAATAAATCCGAAATTTTCCAAGTGATGACATGGTGACATGGCTGATGACATGGCAGAAAATGAATTACATGTATAATATAGATATATATATATATATATATATATATATATATATATATATATATATATATATATACTAGTTTTCTAAGCCCGCCCGATGGGCGGCCGTGACTTGTAATTATCGTTTACATTTTTTTAGCGAAATATTGGTGTTAAAAATAAATGTTTATCCAATATAAGAGAAACAAATTTATGAAGTAGTACGTTTGAAAAACTTATACAATTAAATAAACTCAAATGCAAAACAAAGCTTCTTTTATACAATGTTTGTTTTCGGATTTTGCGTAATAACCATCCTTATCACAACAAAAAAATCTTTAAGTTCGTTATACTCTTCACTCTTGAGACATCCGCATATACTTCTCCGTGTGAGAAATCTGGCCTGTATAAAGAGAACCTATATGAGATTATTTGGTTTTTACTGCCCGAGCCTACGTGCATGATTGGAGGGCTGTCAATTACACACATAAATAAGCCAATGAGAAAAAGAGTGGCATGTAATAAATATATAGGAGTAAGGTATAATACAGGGACCTTGATAATTTTATTGAGGGAATTGCGTGATCCAGTTGGAGCATAAAGATAGCGACCATTCAGAGCAGAACAAATGCTTGGAGAAGTCTATTCTTCCTTCCGCTCCGGTTTGTAGTGTTAAAGAGGTTGCAAACAATTACATACACTTTGGGTCACTCTTTTCCCATTCAACTTCTTACCCAAATCCGTTCAACTTCTTACCCAATGGGTTGCATGACTTATAAGCCCTCTCGTTCATATTAGCCCGCCTCGGGCGGGCATGTCTAATAATTATCGTTGTCATATTTTACTATAATGAAAGAAGGGTGGTAAAAATTGTTGAAAATGTACATGTTGAAAGAAAGGGTTGTACCCATATTGCTAACAAATTAATGAGAACACCATAAGAAAGAAAGGCTGTGCAGTTAGATATGTCAACCGAAGAACACTTGATCCATTACGAATCAACGTTTATTTAGGTGCTTATCGACTCATTGTGTCGTCCAAACTGTTAGAAATGAAGCTGAGCGATATTTACGTGAATTGGAGTAGACAACTAGTATGCATAAAGTGCAGGGACTACTAATGTAATATTGTAAAAGTTGTCTCATGTAAGGCCTATAAATACCCCTCAAGGCTTCACTTGAGGGGTGTAGGTGTGCAACATAATTTATCATAGTAAAAATATCTTTGTTTCATCTCACCTTCTCTCTACTTTCTCTCTCTAGAAACATGGCATATTTTGATCAACCTCGTCCTCCGGAGGGTGAATCTTGGCTTATACAATTGGCATCAGAGCTAACCGGGGGCGAATCGTGGTGTTTTTTGGTGAAAAAATCGTGTTTTTTGGTGAAAAAATCGGATCTGGTACTTTTCATCGGCGTGTTATCGAGTTTGGATTTGATTTTTATCGAGTTATGAAATTTCTTATCGAGTTAAGATAATTTCAGCGAGTTTGGGTTGATATTTTTCGAGTTAGAAAATTTTTATCAAGTTTGCATTGGAATCTAGCGAGTTAGAAAAATTTCTGGCGAGTTAGGGTTCCTTGTGAGTTTGGATTTTGGCGAGTTAGGATTCTTGCGAGTTTGGATTTTGGCGAGTTAGGATTCTTGCGAGTTTGGATTTTGGCAAGTTAGGATATTGATGAGTTAGGAATCTAGCGAGTTAGAAAACTTCTTGCGAGTTAGCCATTTCTGCCGAGTTAGGCATTCACCTTATCGTTTATCGAGTAAGGTTTTTTATTTGGTTAATACTAAACGAAACTCTGCCAAAATTTCTCTAGCTCTATCGAGTTTCAAAGGGGTTACCGAGTTAGGAATTCTTATCGAGTTAGTAAAAAAAAAAAGTTTTTTGGCGGGAAATTTTGAGTAAAATTTATTTTTGAGAGGAGACTAAACGTTCAATTTTTACGCGAAATTCAAAGTTTGGTATAACGTTGAAAATTTTGGCCCGAAATTCAAATTTTTAGGCCAAAATTCAAAATTTTTCGGTGAAATTTTGCGTAAAAATTTTCAATACTCAAATTTTTCTGGTAACCTTAGCATTGTATTTCTTAGTGATTTCCAAATTTTGAGGGAGAAAATTTTCCAATTATATTTTTGGAGGGAAAATCCGAAATCACTACGAATCAACGAGATTGAATGTCAAGCTTCACCAAAAACACACCACGAATTGCTTAAAAGATCCTGATCAAGATTCACCAAAGATCAATGGCTAAATTTTGAACGTTATCAAAGGTGACTACGGGGATAATTTGTTTATTACTTATTTGAGCTTAAAGTGACGTTTCATGGGTTCGTGCACTTAGTATCTCAAAGTCTAGGGGTTGGTTGGATGAAGACTTTTGAAGATCCTTGTTTGAGCATTCATGGGATAGTGATTAAGACTTGGACATCTAGCTATGTGTGAGATCTATAAACGCATAAGTTGGTTCTTAATGCTCACAATAGCTATCACTTTAAGGAGTTACGTTGTAGTGCTCAGTGTCACACAAGGTTGTGGATTGTTCAAGAGACGGATATACAATAAAGGATGGATGGTTGGGTATATGCCACTACCTATATTGTAAGGAGTAACGTTGTTGTGCTCATATAGGTTCTTAATCAGGATAGTACAAGCGTAAGTCACAAGTCTGGGAATTTTACTTCACACTCAAGTTTGTCATATCGGGTTGTCTCCACACGTGGTCACTTACTATTAGCCAATGGAAGTGAAAAGAGGTTGATCTGAGATGAATTGTAGAGAGAATAGTTATTGCCATTTCACTCATGGGGTATTGATTTGTATGTTGCTTCCAGTTGATATGTTTATGTACACATATTTATGATGATTCCGAGAGATCGTCATCATCTAGGAGGGAGAAATGTGTACATCGGGGCTTTTATTGAAGAACTGAAAGCATTCTAAGTGAGTTGAAGATGACAATATGATGCTCCCCAAACAAACCTGTGAAGAAGTTACATATTATCAGTCAAAGATTCATTTTCCGCTGTGCATGAGACTGAAGATTATATGGGCAGAATTCAAAGATACTTCTTCAACAAGCATCAAGGTTATATCAAACGGGTTGTCCATTTGGGAGGGAGCATGTAAATGAAAATGGTTTACTAATTGGGAGGGAGTAATAACCCAATTAGATTAGCAAGTGATTCGTCTACAAGTAAAGAAAGATTGCTGGGGATATTTATGAAGAAAAGAGCTATGAAGTCTTCCACAGCATTGCTGCGCTTACTTTGATTGTTTTTATTTTACTTGTTAGGAATCATTGTAACCAATTCACGTATATCTCCAGCTGGAGGGAGATTGTTAGAAATGAAGCTGAGCGATATTTACGTGAATTGGAGTAGACAACTAGTATGCATAAAGTGCAGGGACTACTAATGTAATATTGTAAAAGTTGTCTCATGTAAGGCCTATAAATATCTCTCAAGGCTTCACTTGAGGGGTATGGGTGTGCAACATAATTTATCATAGTAAAAATATCTTTGTTTCATCTCACCTTCTCTCTACTTTCTCTCTCTAGAAACATGGCATATTTTGATCAACCTCGTCCTCCTGAAGGTGATTCTTGGGTTCTACACAAACACATCATGATTAATTGCTTATCAGTTTTTCGAAGGGTTAAAATTATAAAGCTTGTTCCAAAAAACTTAACCAATGTGGTGTTTGGGATTATGTATTTTAAGTGCTCGACAACTTAAAATTATGCTGATGTTATTACTATATAGGCATTGTTTGAGATTGCTTATTTAACAGCTTATAAGCTTATCTGTAATTTATCCTTTATGTACTTATGTCATTAACATGATAAGCTAAGGATAGCTTAAATCAGAAATAAGTGAATCAAATAAAGTAGAATAATGTCACAGGAACTTCTTGATAGACTTCCATCTAAAATGAAATGACAGTTTCATGTTCAAGTCCACACAGCTCTTGCATCAAATTATGTACCATACACAAGTGCGATTCTCGATCATCGTCCTTATCTTGATACGTGAACATCATATAAAAAGTATAATTTAATTGATGAGGATATATTAGCATCATTTAACATTGTTCACATTTATTTGAATAACATCATTTGATTGATTATTATAAAACAAAATCATACATAAACAACTCTTTAATTGATGACACATATAACATCATGTGATGGATACTTCTAAAAAGTTTCATATACTTTTCGAGTCCACTGCAATGTGAAGATCTTGATAAACTTAGCGGCACCTATCTTCCTTTTATATGCACTTCTCACCTCAAAGTTCTTTTCATCAAAAGAAGACGTTGAAGCATCACCTCTTGTTTCCTCAAACATGCTTATCAAGTTTTGGGTTGGCTTCAAGGAAGATCAAGGAACACGGTACCTAAAAAAAATTAAAAAACCCGAGGCTTGGTGAAAGCCGTTCTGTACGTTCTTGGTTCTTGATACAAATGGTATGCACCTTAGTGATTACACAGACATGAGTTATCAATGAAAAGACAAGTATGCACCCTACTATGAAATAGAAGTCTAGCACCATCATCCACAATCCTAATGCAATGCAGATAACATACATTAAAGACATAAAGTTTAAAAAAAGTTAGCACCTTTCACCCATTGACCCATTCCATATTTGAATGCTCAGGCATAGTCGTCATCCATGTGTCTTTAGTGGTCCGCAAAAAACATACTACTGGATAGAGAGATATGAATCCAAAAGTTCTGGATTTCGGTCTGGCAAGAAGTATGGAAGGAAGTGACACTACCGCAAATACACCATTGACGAATATACGCTCACATATATACTGCTAGTTAAAATCGGTCTTCATGTCATTTTTATACATTTTCAAAGACACAAACTGTATCTTTATATAATGATATTCGTACCTTACGAAATAAATTTGAGTTTCAACTTAATGGTACTTACCCCATCCTAAAATAATAACAATAATAGTAAAAATAATAAATAAATAAAAAAATAAAAAATAAAAAATATTTTTAATGGTTATAAAATTTGTCTACGTAAAGAGTCTTTATTATTTTCCCCTTATGGTTACAACATACTATTAGATAATAATAAATATGGAAGTAATACATAATGAAACCCTAATGGACCCAGCCCAACATACCGGGTTTGGATCTTATTTACCATCAAATACTCACCCGTAGTCCTGAGCGGCAAAATCGCGAAAGCTCGGACTGGAGTAGTAATAGTGTTATCGCAATCCTGAAAAAATGTGAACTTTTCTTCTCTTTCGTTAAAACCTGTAGCAACATATAAATAAGAGTTAATCGAACGCAATTGAAGTTCTAGACTTTACAGTCTACAATTTGTTGATTTCCCTTTTTTTTCTTTTGCAATTATAAATAATGTAGTATTGATGCTATGTTATGTGGTATTTCACTTACACATTAAGAATTTGATGAGCTTCTGGAATGTCGGGATTTAGATAGTAGTGGATTGCTGGGTTCCCTAAAGTTGTAAACATGTGTTGAAAAAAAGTTTTATAATGAGTTTGTGGAAAGATGTTGAGTCAGCTAAAAACTGAAAGCTATGAAATTACCTCCATATTTTTTTACCCAACACAAACTAACGGTTATGATGATTGGCTGTTCCCTTTTTTTGCGTAGTCCTGCATCTCGAAACCCCTTGCCATTTCGTTCCACATGGTAAACCTTATGCTGTTTCCACTGAGAATATATATATTAAAAAAACAACTTCTTATTAGCATCTATTATTGTGTGTCAGTGGCAATTGTTAATCTAAAAAAGATAGTAACTCTAGGTTTTGGATATCAATGGTTCGTATGAGCGCTCATTTTCTGGTTGCGTCTCCGGATGGTACTGCGTCGCTCACTCTTTGTATGCATCAATATAGTCTACTTTTAAATACCTGTGAGTATCACATTTCTGACGTCAACTCTTTCTCCCAGCTGGTTATACGCGGCAAAGTTGAAAGTGTTTCAACAATACACAGGGGCAGGATATGAGTAGGAATATATTTAAAGACTGCATGTTCTAAAAAGTACATACTTGACTCTTTTCCTGTTTTGTTTTGTTTTTATTTACCCGTAAAAAAAAATATATATCGGCCGCTATCCCAGCTTATTATCATCTGATGTTGAGGGTCACTACAAAGTTTTGTAGTTAGACATCTGATGCAAACCATACCAAAACAATCATCTGATGGCAAATGCCAACTCGATAATTTACCTAGTTAAAACATAATAGATAAGCCAAAATCAATAACCTTTAAGCTAAATTTTACCTGGTTTAAACATACAATGGACGATGTATGACCCAAAAATCCAGCTAACGAAGTTCCTTTTAGCTAAGTTTTGTTCTTCGTTATTGGATTCAATTTCATCAGCCAAAGTTTCCCTAAGTTCTTCAAGCTATATATATCCGTTATTATTGTTCAAACAATTCAAATGCTTCTTTAAGATTATCATCGTTCCCTATATATCTTAGGTGAACGGAAATTGCAACAAATTCTCCATAGTTCAAGAGTCCATCTTCGTCCAAATCACCCTGCAGAAACGTCTTCCATTACTTTTTGTATATTACACATATGAATGATAACTAATACACATTTTTTCAGACATAGTACTTACGACATCCATAAGCAATTGAAGTTCTGAATCCGGAATCTGATGACGAAGTTTCTGCAAGACCATCTTTCAACTCGATGTTTATCTTACCTTGCTTCTTTGTGCCCATTAGATCACATCGTAGTCTAATCCCCACCACTTCCTCAGCTGATAAGCTCTCAGCAACTACCTATAATTTCAGGATACCTAAACTTAATACACACTATCATGACAGCAAATTCTTCTATTTTATAAAAAATTATTATGTTCTTGCATTTATTAACCTGATTGTCTCAGATACTTATTGCAGGTTTGGCCCTTCGCCATTCTCGTATATACATTGCTAAAATATCAAAAACATTGGAGCTCCATTGTTGTACTTGTTCTCCATGTACCCATATGCTGGGCTCTAGTTTTCAATCTTGGGTTTGGGACAACTGGAGCAGCATTAGCAATTGCGATCTCATACACTTTAAATGTGATTTTTCTCGGGCATTACTTGTATTGCTCTGAAGCATGTGAAGAGACTCGTGTCACATATTCTAAAGACGTCTTCACAAGCATTAAGGAGTTTTACCGCTTTGCCATCCCAATCGCTGTTATGATCTGGTACAATCTATATTGACCATTAAAACCTGACGACATTTTTCATATATGACATGCTTTATTCACAGAGATGCATTAAATTTTTTGTTGTGAAGTCTTGAATGGTGGTCATACGAAATTGTTGTTTGTTATCTGGAGTATTGCCAAATTTCCAGTTAAAGACTTCGGTGCTCTCAATATGGTAATCGTCTATCAAGCATACACACATGTGTACTTTTTTTCTAGAAAAAATGTTTTATATGTAGTTAAAATATGTGTTATCATCTTCTGCTTATCTGTATAACAGTTGTTTCCTTACATTACTTCATACCTTACTCATTTGGGGCTGCTGCAAACATGGGTATCCAACGAATTAGGAGCTGGGAATCCACAGGTTGCAAAAATAGCTCTCGTTGTCGCATCAGCTCTAGGAGCAGTGGAAGTGATCATGGCCATCAATATTCTTTTCTATACGCTTTGAACTTAAGTCGACATATCTCGTTCATCGCTTTCTCGTGGCTTTTCAACCTTTTAAATTCTGGATTTTTTTGGTGATACAATATAAGCAAGGTCACTCGTATCCATTGTTGTTCTTAATATATTATCTGTGCTAACATTAGACGTAATACAACTCCCTCTAACTCCATCATTTGTCATTCACGATGATCTAAATCGGCCCCACATATAATCCAAACAGCCTTCTCTCGCAATTCAAAGACTTGGATAAAGTATGAAACATATTACTCATACTTTAGCTTTTGCGTTAAGCCTCTGTAGTGAGTAGGACTCGGGATCTATTTGATCAGGCGGAGTACCTATACCAACACAAAAATTAAGATTAAATGGTAATGAAATATAGAATTATGTAAGAGGATGTTCAATGTGTTATAGCATGTCATAGTTTAAAATACTTCAAAAGTAAGCAAACATGTCACAAAAAGCCTTCACATTATGTCCTCAAACAGTTCACAGCTATAGGTCGACATGGTTTGCTAAAAAATATGTTTACCCAAAATGCCAATCCATCAAGTGGTAAAATAACGACTTCCTGGATCCTAGTATACAATCCACCTAAAACCATATATAAAAATAGCACGGGTGCGTAAGTTGAAATTCAACACCAAGAGTGACTGTGTCAACTGCACTATGGTGATTCCTAATTATTACTATTGAACCATAAATCAACAAACATACATTAGTATATCTGTCACGTCAGGTAGTACACAGAACATTAACCTTTGACTACCTAGTTCCCAATGCAGAGAGAGCAAAATAATGTGTATCAAGTGCAGACGTGCAGACTTGCAGTAAACACAGTACACTGCCGAAGAAACTAGTTGGTACTGACCTAAAAAATTATAACCCATTGAAGTAGAACATTTTGAAATAGAAAGGATAACTTACAACCTCCATGTTTTTCTATTACATGATGTTTACCGAATCAAATAGCTTATTGATCTACTCTCAGTGGATTTTTTTTTTCACGGGTAAACTTGCAAAGTCCTTGCTTTTCAAGCTTAACTATAAGCCAAACAAAAGTGATTCCATTTGGGATGCGGTCAAGAAGTCATGTGAGTGGTATAAGGGAATTATTATTACCTTTCCATGGACTTCGTATTTAATAGGGCCATCCACCTCTGCACCTAAAGCCATAACCTGTACCCGACCGTCATGATATCACCTCAAGGGTTGACTATAAGGTACGAACCTTGTATAGTCCGAAATCATGATTTCCCGCGCTTATTTGACTCATCCCAAGATCCAGTTGCCTTCTCAACACGTGGAGTACTTGAAGTTCAAGCTATTAAGCGTCTTTGCCATTCTTTTAACATCATAAGAACCTGAAACATTTAGACATAATTGTCCCGTCACATGAATTCAGCCGACTGAATATGTTGTTAGTTGCTAGTAAAATCTTTTAAAATGTACCAATATACCTTTCCCCTTCTTCTGTGCGACCATCATAGCAGCTATGAAAATAGCCAAAGAACTAACAACCGATATTTTTCCTAGTACAATTAACAATGAACATATGTTAGGTATTTACCTTTATATACTGAATAAACATGTATATAAAGCCGACATCGAGCCACTGTAAGCGTTTAATAAGCCATTTGGCCAGAAACTACCAATATAAATAGTGTTATATAGAACAATGAGTAGAAACTGTACTTTAACTTTGACATTTAATCTTTCCGATATTCACTGTCCTTGAAAGATTATCAGCCCACCTAAGTTTTTTTTAAACCCTTAACTAATTAAAAAGTAAAGTAGAAGCTAAAACCTGTTCGCTACATTTGACGAAAATGAAGAAAAAACTCTTAAGCCTATCACAACTTTCGCCAGAAATACACTTTGGTCTTAGACCAATGACACAACTAAATGGACCTATGGTTTATATGCATATTAGCCGTTTCAATTTCAAATAAGCTCATAAGCTAATAATCCAAACACACCTCAAACATTCAACCATCAATACTACTTACTTTAACTCAAGGACGCTAATAATAAAAACAACCCTTAAATATTCAACCATTAGTACTTCTTACTTTAACTCAACAAAATACCTAGAAGAGGTTTGACTCATATTGATTAGAAATCGAGAAAAGTGAATACATTGAAATCTTTATCTTTTTCAAATGTTTTACTACATCGCCAAAATATTAGTCAGACTTAACTTTTTCTAAGCAGCATCAGGTTATATGACACAATATATATATATATAACACCGTCTATATAACACCCAGTAAACGCATTAAGTGAACCAAGACGTAAGAGCAATAAACTGAATATGCTGACTGAACCCTAAACACACCTATTGAAACCACCGCTGAACCAACTAACTGAACAAACCCATTGAAAGCCACCAAGACAAAACTGAAACTATTAAAAAATTACCTCATTGCGTGGTATTGAACTGGAATCATGCTTTTAGACGACCATCAGATCACACAAATAAGTAGGCAATCTCTCAGGTTTAAGTGGCAGAATAAGGTGGTACAAATGAGGTTGTGACACTATAAGCTTTTGTACATTTTTTGGAATATTCTAGTAACAACCCGTTCACGGATGCTGATATTGCTCTATCTACATTGCTCATGCTCGAGGTAGAAGAGTATTGTTTCCTTTCTCTGTTTTGTCTTCAAATAGCTAAAATATAAGCCGGTTTGACCTGAAATGTTGGAGGAAATGTAATATAAAATAGCTTAATAATATTTAAAATATGTAAACATAGTACTATGAACATAAGAAATTTGGTGTTAGACCTTTGATGGTTAGCTCTTTGGTGACGCCATAATCTGTTGACACTTCCTTGAACTCATCCAGATCCATTCCATTACCCTGTATCAGAAATATGAATCAAGTCAGCACCGCAAATTTTACAAAGTAAATCAGTGAGCCCATTCATTCATTGCAAGTCTAGTTAGGAATGTGAGGTGATGAAGCATACAGCTAAGTCAAGGGTCACACGAATAAAAAAGATTACTTGACGGTTGGTGAATAGTCATCACAATGGTTCTACCTCCTCTTGTTAATTCCTATAATGTCGATACTACTTGGCGAAGTATATTGTTACATAATACTAAGTCCTAACATCCCATGACACAACTAAATGCATACCATTTGCAAGATCTAGCAAAAGTTTTGCTGGATTCATTGCAACAGAGGGTGAAAATCCAATACTCCGAAAATAATCCATAATTTCTGACCCATTTCCCAAAAAATTATGGATTCCCTAACGACAGCAACAACGCCTTATGAAACAAATAAAAAAGATTACTTGACGGTTGGTGAATAGTCAGTACAATGGTTCTACCTCCTCTTGTTAATTCCAATAATGTCGATACAATTCCTTGAGTTGTCGAATCAAGTCCTGATGTAGGCTCATCTAAAAACAACAAACTTGGATTTATAAGCATGTCTTGCCTAATACTAACTCTTTTTCTCTCCCCACCTGATGTAACAGAAAGCTAAAGACGATATTAATAAAAGAAAATGAACAAACCAAAAGACAATTAATATTTGAATAGCAACTATTACCCTAAAAAATGAATGAACACATCCTAAACTACAAAGAACCACCACGGTGAACTCAGTCTGATGATCCATTTATACATAGTATAATTTAATGTAGTTAATGTATACAATAGCAATAATATATGCAAATGCTCTAAGTGGATTCATCAGACTACTTGCTGCACAATGTAAAAGAACAGATACATATAGATCAAACGTTGAAGTTAATATGGGTCTATAAGAATAAAACTCAGAAAACTTACCGAACCTTAACTTAACTAATCACAACTTAATCTGCAATGAGATTGTAGAACGTTCAATCATTCATGCTTAAATATAAACTATGAATAATATACCATACTTCAAAAACATTATAATTATTGAATTAGGGTTTGTGTGATATGGCTTTTTTCTGTATGCATCGTATTTTTTCATCCGGATCATAAGCCTACACGTATTCTTGTATGTATATCTTTTATATAATTCCTTAAAATAAATATACAAAACCAAAGCTAATCCTTTTTTTTTTTTTTTTTTAAATCCAGTATTAATTATTTGAATATTATATATTTGGTTTTGAATCAAAGGACTAGTGGTCTAGTGGGTGGGGCTTAACTTGTTAAGCGAGCCACAAGTGGGAGTAGTACCGGGTGGGTGACCACCCGGGAAGTCCTCACTTGTGGTCCACTTGTAGACCATATTGTTCCGGAGATATATTGCAATGATAGGTTGTCCGCGAAGGTGGTCGATTCTAAGTTGAAATTCACCTTTCAAAAATATATATATATATATATATATATATATATATATATATATATATATATATATATATATATATATATATATATATATATTTGGTTTTGAAAGATATTACCAAAAAAATTAAGTGGATCATGGTAAGATTACTTATTAATTCATCTACCAATCTAGGGTTCGAATCCTAAATATTAAATTTTTAAAACATCGTCTAAATATAAAAAATGTTAGTAAATTTTAATACAAAGATGACATGGAAAATGCAAATAAAATAAATTTAAAAAATTTAGTAAATTTTAATACAAAGATGACATGGAAAATGCAAATAAAATAAAAAATTGATTAGCGACAATGCGATGACATGGCTGATAATGAATGACTGGGCAATGAGGTAATGACTAGGCAATGAGGTGGCATATTTTTCAAATGTTATATATAAGTTGAGTTATTTTAAAAACCATACATCTCTCACATACCAAGGGACAAATATGGACCCTTGATTTAACTTTGATCAATGGCTGAGATCAAAACATTTGAAACTTAAAAAAAAAACACGGAGGGGCACTTTCGTAAAATCCCATCACCAAAATAATACCACCATCCGTGTTATTTCATTTCATTAACGCTCACACCTAACACAAACTAAAAACACATACAACACACACAAAAAAACCGTTCAATATCCAAGCCCTAATTACTCACCGGAAACTCAAGATCTAACCGGAAAACGGCGGAAAGTGACGACGATAATAAAGTTCTGAAACCCTACCTATCTCCGGCTAAAAAAAAGGAAACAAAATCTGCTAAAAAACCGATTTCAGGTATACTCATACGATTTAAACAACTATTTTACTATCTCTTACTATCATATATGATTGAAATATTCATGCATACTGTGTATAGAGATTATATTGAAGATGTTATGAATTTACACTGATTATTGAATGTTTATGCAAGTTATTGTGATTTTGTGGAGAAATAGTAAAATAGAAATTAGGTTTTCAAAGTTAATAATTAGATTCAGTAGAAGTTGAAATAAAAAAGACACAATAGAAGAATTCATTGAAGTCGACTTATGCGAAGACGCCTTTGGCTTAGCCGAAGGCGTCGGCTGCGGCTAAGCAGCAGAAGATGCCTTCGGCTTCGCCGAAGGTATTCGGCTTCGGCTTGGCAAAAAGCATCGGTTGCGGCTAAGCCGCATCAGACGCCATCGGCGAAGCCGAAGGCGTCTAATGCGGCTTAGACACAGAAGATGCATTCGGCTTCGCCGAAGGCGTCTGATGCGGCTTGGCAAAAGGCATTGGTTGTGGCCAAGCCGCAGAAGATGCCTTCGGCTTCGCCGAAGGCATCTGATGTGGCTTAGCCGCAAAAGATGTGTTTTGGCTTAGATACGCAATCATGATAATACACCTAAAAAAATTGCTTTAGAATTATCATATGTGATAACTTAAATGAAAGTAACCAAAACTCTTGAAAACAATCATGATATACTCTTGTTTATAAGGTATCATATATGATAAATGTTAGAAACAGGATTTGTAGTTTTGTTTGCATTGAAATCAGTATCATATATGATATAGAAAAATATTGAGTTATAGATATGTTCAATTAATATTGACTGTATTCTATATCATATATGATAAATAAATCAAATACTTGTCTTTACTGCAGCAATAGCCTTCGGCTATGTGGATAACGTTATAAATTCATTGCCATTCTTAAAGACATCAACTACAGGAAAAAAATCTGCCAAAGGTACATATTTTTGCTTTTATATATCAGAAGTAATAGAATGTATAAGAAAATATTGTGTACTGAATACATAATGAATTAAATCATATATGATAACATTTTAAATTTTTTTTGCAACAGATGTAATAGATGTTGAACAGATGGAAATAGAACAAGAAGCGGATGATAACAAGAAAAATAAGAGATATAAAATCAAGGAAGAACCAGCAGTCACACCTCCAAAAACAAAGGGAAGATTGATGAGTGCTCAAACACTCATCGTTTTTGATATATTTAAACTGCCAAAACGCACAAAAACAATCAAAAAGATATCAAAATACTTAAATTATCCCAGGGATTGTGTTTTATGTGTTTTAAAAGCAAAATGTGCAAAAACAAAGAAAAAACGTACAAAGTTTGCAGTATTGGCAGTTTCAGTCCCCCAAGTTTCAAAATTTGTCAATTTTAGTCCCTATGCATTTATTTTGAAAGGAAAAGTCAACCCAAGGTTTTAAAAGTCAAAAATCACTAAATATTACACTTGGGTCACAAGTTTTCCAAAAATTACATATTTAGTCCTTAAAAATCCAAAAATGGCAAAAGTGGTCCCTGGGAATTTTTGAAATTTGGAAAAAGTGGAAAAGTGCAAAATTGGTCCTTGTATTATTGGCATTTGGCAACATTGGTCTTCATGGTTACTTTGGGAATATGACAACATCAGCCCCTCAACTTTGGAGGAATTACAAAAATGGTCCTTGTGCACTAAAACAAACCAACCGGACCCCTTGTTTGTTATTACTACCCAAAACCAAACCGCTAACCCAATCCAATCCCTGGTCCAGTCCACCCAAAAGCCCAACCAACCCAGGCCCGTATCCCTTTTAATAACTAAGCAGGGTCAAACAGTCAACCGGGTCAAACCCCGGTCAACTCCTTCTTCCCCCCAACCAAATCCCACAAAACCAGGGAATATCACCTCCCCCCTCCTCACCTTTTTCCAACCAAATCCCCCCACAAGTAATTCCCTCACCTAACAAACCCACCACAATAAATTACATCACCAACCCCCCACCAGAACCACTAAATCTTACCCGTATTCATTTTGGCGCCAAAATTCAATCCAATGGCTAGGATTGATCAAAACTCAATTGAATGGATGGGATTTGGTCAGAGGGTCAACACAAAGACTTTGGGACTCTCAGTTTTCAAGTGGAAGCCATGTGAGAAGATGGAGGCATTAATTTTATGTCGTTATATATAGTTTAGCATAGAGAAGTCTAGTGTGTGTAATTTTCTTAGTTTTTATGTATTTTCAGTTTATTTTCAATGTATTATAACTCTTTTTATCAATGAAAGTTTAGTTTAAAAGTTTAATTCTCATTTTCACTTTTCAAAGTCTCATTTCAAATTCTCAAGTTCTAATTAAGGCATCTAATGTGTGTTTAATCTACTCAGAAGCTCTCACAAACTCAGAAATAAGATTTTATAAGCATCATAAGCTTGTGTGAACACTCTCAACTCAGTTTTCAATAATTACTAAAAAATTAAGAAAAATCGAAAAAAAAAAAATGGTGATCATTGGTGAATGAGCATGGAGCACAGTGTATTTAGGATGGCTGTGGGTTAGGTACCTCAGGGGAGGGCATTAGGATTGGTTAACTTGGTTCTTTGTTCCTTATCAGTTACTTGGAAGGCTTATGTGAGCTTTTCTTTTCATTTTTACTCTCTCAAATAGTTTGGTGGTTTACTACTGTCTAATTTACTAGATTATTGCTTAATATAGTAATTGTATACAATAGATTGTGTGGAACACTTGTTTGAACCTAATTTTCATCATAAGTATCTGTTATAGGGGTGTTTGGTTCTAGGGTGTTTGATTTGTTCTACTAGTTCATTTGTGCATATCTGTGTTTCAACTAGTTGTGTGGGTGTATAAAGGCTCAGGGGAACATTTTATTTGGTCACTAACACACCCAAAAGTCAAATCACAAGGAATCACTCACCACAGTCAACTGTGGTGAGTTTTTAAGTCCATAACTCATCATAACCTTGCATAAGTTGGTCATTTACTTAAATTAGTCTTAATATATCATAACTAAACAAGTTTGATCATAAAATCAGCTGTCTAAGTTCATAAAAGTCAAATCTCACAATTTCTCAAAAAGTCAAAATTGCAAAACTCAGATTTTCATCAATATAGCAAGATTTAATTTGATTTTTGTGTTGTGATTCAAGACTTGAAATTTGTTGTGTGTAATATCTACCATTTGAACTTTAAGTTTACACAAAGTTTGCATTTTTGCAATTTTTTCTAAGCACCTAAAAGATCCCTTGAATTGGACTGCAGGGCAAGGTCTTGCCCTGTATCAGCAGACCCTCTCCATCACCACAACTTTGGTGGCTTATTGTGGCCACCTCAGTGGGTCCCACTGACCCATTTTGGGTTCATTCAACCCCCTCCTACCAAGGAGTGTATATTGACCAGTGATTTGACCTTCAGACCTGTGGACCCCACTTTGTTTGATCCCAAAAGCTTGTCCCATAACTGTCCCAGAAACCAATTGAGCAAACTGCTTATTGGTGCTTTTTGGCTTATTGAAGCCACTTATTTGGCTTATTCTTGCTTATCCTGGTTCTACTAACTCAGAGAAACCATTAGTTGTCATTGTGGACCCCACATCTTCCATTTGAGCTAAAAAAACCTCCATAGTCAACAAAAGTCAACTGTGGGATTAATAAGCACTCCAAGTGCTTATTTCTTGGGTTAAAATAAAAGTGTTTTTATTAAAAGTTGTTGTTTTTAGTTTATAATCAGTTTAGAAAAAGAAAAAAACCAAAAAACCAACCTTAATATTAGTGATAGCTTCTATTTAATAGGATTTATCAATTTTATTTTTCTTTTTAGCTTATTTAAAAGCAATATATCATTTTTATATTTTTAGAAATTCTATTTTAGGTTAAGTTAATTTTATAAATTTTTCCAGATTTTTATTTTGTCTTTTAGTGGTTTTCCTAATTAATTTTAGTTTAATTTAGTTTTAATTAATATTAATCAATTAAATAGCATAATTAGATTTTATAAAGTATAACCTAGTTTTTATAATTTTTCTAGCTTTTATTTTAGTTAAAACATTTTTATAAATTTTTCTAGAATTTTTACTGTTCATTTTCTATTTTTTATAATATAATTAGTTTAATTAGAAATTAATAAGTAATTAGATTAATAATTAGTTAATTAGCTTAAAAATACATAAAATTATTTTTTTTTAATTTTTTTAGGATTCCCATGATGGTTAATTAGATTTGTAAAATTTTTCTTAATTTTCTAAGTCTTTTTAGTATTTTTAATAATTCTAATTAGTTTAATTAGTATTAAATAGATAATTAGCAATTAATTAATAATAAATAATTAAATAGTGTAAAAATAGTTTTTATTTTTCTTAAAATTTTCTTTAATTATTAGAATTGTAAAAATATTAATTTTACACTTTTAACCCTTCCCGTCCATCAGTTGTACTTTTTGTTTTGTTCGTCTGTATACGTTTTTTAATTAAAACGTACATTTTTAGGTTTTAGCTCAAATCTTTGTAATCTAAATTCCTGTAATCAATCACGTAGCTTTCCTAAGCTATATTTGTTAATAATTTCCAAATAATTCTGATCATAACCCTTTTCTGTGAATAATTACCTGATCACGAATACGCTAAAGTCACAATTCACACTTCAACGGGACTTAACGACCTGGTGATACCTTATATTACCCGGAGCATTGACCTAGGCTATTTGACTTTGTTGACCATTACTTGGTCAATATAAGTTGGTGGGGAAGTGTGCGTGTTTCTATAGCGTGTTTCTATAGCGTTATTTGAGATTAGTGTTATCTCACCTCACTCACTGTACAAATACCATCACTTGTGAATATTTTCAAAATCAAAACACATAAAAAAGTCATTAACACTTTTCCTAAAGTGTTAAAACACCAAAAAAAAGTAAAAAAACAACAAAACGTATCGTAACGTTTTCTGATTCGGTTTTCTTTTAAGGTGATTCTTGAAGAGAAACGATTCTGGATTACGGGACGATAGCAAAAATATTGTCCAAAAAGTTTTTATCCCTAGTGCATGCGCACTCATTCTTCAAGGTCCACTAGCCCATTACGTGAGCTGGTTCGGAAACCTCGAAGACCTCGTCGACGTTCAGCACCAACAGTCGGATCTGAGATCCGTACTGTTGTCACACCCACTGTCACCATGGCGGAAGACCGCCCCATGTGTGAGCTTCTTCAAGCACCCATCGAGGGTTACGGAGATGCCATTGTTGTCCCAGCCATCGTGGCTGATAATTTTGAGCTCAAAACCGGGTTACTCAATCTTGTGACCTCAAGTCAATTTTACGGTTTTGAGAGGGACGATCCTCATGCTCATATTCGATGGTTCAATAAAATCACATCGACCATCAAGTACAAAAATGTCCCGTGTGAAGCAATAAAACTTCTTCTCTTCCCATTCTCCTTGGAGGGACAAGCCCGGATTTGGCTTGAAAAACAACCTCCACGATCTATTGAGACTTGGGAAGATCTTGTCAAAAAGTTTGTAAATGAATTCTTCCCACCTTCCAAGACCACGAGTCTTAAAAACGAAATCACCAAGTTCACTCAAAAATATGATGAATCTTTTGGTGAAGCGTGGGATCGTTTCAAAGAATTACTTCGCAAGTGTCCACATCATGGTTTCTCTGAGTTGATGCAACTCGATACTTTTTACAATGGCGTGAGCCAAGCTGATCAGGATTCTCTCAATGCCTCCGCATGAGGTAATTTTTTGAGTAGAACCACAAAAGAAGCTTTGCAAATAATAGAAAACAAGTCTAAGGTCCGCTCTACACGAAGCAAACCGATTGTTTCTCAAATCAATGCGGGTCCTTCTACTTCATCTTCTGTGGGTCAATCTAGCACGGATGCTAAGCTTGACAAGCTCACTGAAGCGATCCAAGCTTTGGTTCTCGCCCAAACAAAGAAAGTCTCATTTCCACAACATCCTCCCCCTGCTGAGGTTAAAAAAGTGGAAGTCTGTGTGACTTGTGGTGGGCCGCATGCCTATTACAATTGCACAGCTACTGATGGTACTCCATATGAAGCTAATGCTGTTGTCGGGTCCCAAAATCAAGGAGGCAATCAATACCGTCCTCCTATGGACCCGAACTATCGTCCTCACCATTATCCTGGACCTCCCGGTTTTAATCAAAACCAAAATGTCCAAAACCGTGGCCAAAACCAAAATAGAGTGAACCAAGGTTATCAAAACCAAAGTAACTTCAATTAGGGTCACGGTTTCCAAAATCAAAACCAAGGTTTTCAAAATCAAGGTTTCCAACATCAAGGAAACTTTAACCGGAACCAAGGTCAGGGTAATTTCAACCCCGGGAACTTTCATGGAAACAATCACCAGAATCAAGGGAATTTCCATCATCAAAACCAAGGAAATTTCAATCAAGGCCCCAACCCGAACAATCGAGCTCCAAATATTCCTAATCCGAATCAAGCCATTGTTCCTACCGGGCCTTCATCCGATGAATTGTTGAAGCAATTCATGAAGTCCCAAGAAGAGTTGAACAAGTTGCTGGTCAGCCAGATTTCTGACATCAAGAAGTCTTTAAATGATCGACCCTCGGGCTCAGGTACTACTTTACCGAGCAACACGATCGCTAACCCGAGGGGCGATGCTAAGGCGATCACAACACGAAGTGGTACTTCATATGATGAACCCGCGATTCCTACTACCTTTTCTTCCTCTCCTCCTAAGGTAGTGAATCGTGAGCCTGAGGTGACAAAGGACAAGGTGCAAATTCCTAGCCCATGAAGTACAGCACACGTCCAACCTCAGGTTAATCCTGAAACCAGATGTAAGCCTGGAGTTGTCTTTGAACCACCAGAAACTCCAGTGGACAACCCTAAATCCAAAACTTCTATTCCCTATCCATCACGTCTCAGTGAACAAAAGCTCCGCGAAAAAGCTAATCACCAAATGGATAAATTTTTCCAAATCTTCCAAGATTTGCATTTTGATATCAGCTTCGCGGATGCTATTCTCTTGATGCCCAAGTTTGCATCGACAATCAAAAATCTGTTGAGTAATAAAGAAAAATTATTTGAGATGGCAAGAACTCCTCTGAATGAGAACTGCTCTGCGGTTCTTTTGAAAAAGCTTCCTGAAAAGCTTGGAGATCCCGGGAAATTTCTCATTCCTTGTACCTTCCCGGGTATGGTTGATTGCTTCGCCCTGGCCGATCTAGGTGCTAGCATCAACCTGATGCCATATTCTGTGTGGAAGAAACTTTCTCTTCCCGAACTCACTCCCACGTGCATGACTTTAGAGCTTGCCGATCGCTCGATTTCTCGTCCCATTGGCATTGCCGAGGACGTATTCGTTAAAGTGGGAAAGTTCCATTTTCCAGCAGATTTTGTGATTGTTGACTTTGATGCCGATTCAAGGGTCCCTCTCATTCTTGGGCGGGGATTCCTTAGAACTGGGCGTACTCTTATCGATGTATTTGAGCATGAGATCACATTACGTGTTGGAACGGAAGCTATTACCTTCAACCTAAATCAAACATCGAGATACTCCTCCAATTATGATTGTGAATCGGTGAACAAAATAGATGTCATCGATGTTGCTGCTGAGGAGTATGCTTAAGAGATTTTAGGCTTCATTGATGATTCTTCGAGTGAAAACCTCACTCAATCTTCTCATCCCATCATAGCCAATTCTTCTCCTTCCCTCACTCCATTTGAGGGAAGTGACTTCATCTTAGAAGAAATGGAGGCGTTTCTCAAAAGTGATTCGATTCCCGATGGAATCGATAACCAAGAGATCGACCTCGAGAGGGATATTCTCCTGCTTGAAAAATTGTTAAACGAAGATCCCTCTCATCTTCAGGTTCTACCACAACAACTTCATAAAGAGGAGGTCAAAAATGTTGAGAAAACTGATGACTTCCCCGAGGTTGAACTTAAGGACTTGCCGCCTCATCTTGAATATGCATTTCTGGAGGGTGATGATAAATTACCCGTCATAATTGCCAAAGACTTAAGTGATGAGGAAAAGGCTGCTCTTATAAAGGTTTTGAAGTCTCTTAAACAAGCAACTGCTTGGCGACTCTCCGACATCAAGGGTATTGACCCTGAATTTTGTACACACAAGATTTTAATGGAGGACGACTTCAAACCTGCAGTCCAACAACAAAGAAGGGTGAATCCAAAAATTCACGAGGTTATCAAACAAGAGGTTTTAAAACTTCTTAATGCCGGATTGATTTACCCTATCTCGGACAGTCCTTGGGTCAGCCCAATCCATTGTGTTCCAAAAAAGGGTGGCATTACCGTTGTCACAAATGAGGAAAATGAGTTGATTCCAACTCGTTTGGTTACGGGGTGGCGCGTTTGTATTGATTATCGTAAATTGAATGACGCCACCCGTAAGGATCATTTTCCTCTGCCCTTTATGGATCAGATGCTCGAGAGATTAGCGGAGAATGAGTACTATTGCTTCCTCGATGGTTTCTCGGGTTACTTTCAGATTCCCATTGACCCGCAAGACCAAGAAAAGACCACTTTTACGTGCCCCTATGGAACCTTCGCATATAAATGTATGCCATTTGGCTTATGTAATGCTCCGGGCACGTTTCAAAGATGTATGATGGCCATTTTTTCCGACATGATCGGGAAAAGTATGGAGGTCTTTATGGACGATTTCTCGGTCATTGGGGATTCGTTTAAAACATGTCTCTCCCATTTAGACAGCATGCTAAAACGTTGTGAAGACACAAAGTTATGTCTAAATTGGGTGAAAAGTCACTTTATGGTCAAAGAGGGCATTGTCCTCGGCCATAAAATTTCAAAAAACAGGATTGAGGTTGACCGTGCCAAAGTGGACGTCATTGCAAAATTGCCTCATCCCACGACTGTGAAAGGTGTTAGGAGCTTTTTGGGTCACGCCGGTTTCTATCGTAGGTTTATTCAAGATTTTTCTAAAATCGCCCGGCCTATGACCCATCTCCTCGAGAAGGATGCTCCTTTTATCTTCTCCCCTGAGTGCATCGAAGCCTTTGAAACATTAAAGAAAAGGCTTACCGAGGCACCGATTCTTGTTGCCCCCGATTGGGACTTGCCCTTCGAGCTTATGTGTGATGCTAGTGATTATGCTATAGGGGCAGTCTTGGGGCAATGCAAAACAAAACATTTTCAGCCTATACACTATGCCAGCAAGACTATGACCGAGGCTCAAAGTCATTACACCACCACTGAAAAAGAATTATTAGCTGTGGTGTATGCTTTTGAAAAATTCCGGCCATACTTGATTCTGACTAAAAGCATAGTGTATACGGATCATTCGGCTTTGAAGTATCTATTTGCAAAACAAGATGCAAAGCCGAGACTCCTCCGTTGGGTTCTCCTCCTTCAGGAATTTGATATCATTATTCGTGATAAAAAAGGTGCTGAGAACCTAGCTGCTGATCATCTCTCCCGTCTTGAAAACCCCCACCAAGATGCTTTCGAGAAAAAGGAAATAAATGAAACATTTCCTCTCGAAACCCTCAATGCGGTTTCATTTTGTGGAGACTCGATTACCCCATGGTTTGCCGACTTTGCAAACTATCTTGCGGGTAACTTCATTGTGAAAGGGATGTCGTCCCAACAAAAAAATAAATTTTTCAAAGATGTCAAACATTACTTTTGGGACGACCCCTACTTGTTCAAGATATGCGCGGATCAAGTCATCTGGCGGTGTGTGTATGGTCAGGAAGCCGCTGAAATCTTAAAGGCTTGCCATGCTGGTCCCACGGGGGGCCACCACAATCCCAACTACACCGCCAAAAAGGTGTTTGATTCCGGCTTTTATTGGCCCTCGATCTACAAGGATGCCCAAGAATTGATCAAGTCCTGTGACGCTTGTCAGCGTCACGGGAATATTTCACAAAGGAATGAAATGCCTCAGAATGCAATTCAAGTTTGTGAAATTTTTGATATATGGGGCATCGACTTTATGGGGCCATTTCCATCCTCTCACGGAAACAAATACATACTCGTGGCAGTTAACTACTTGTCAAAATGGGTTGAAGCGAAAGCTTTACCCACAAATGATGCCCGAGTAGTTGTGAAATTTTTAAAAGCTCTTTTTGCCCGATTCGGAACTCCACGTGCTATTATTAGTGATCGTGGTACGCACTTATGTAATGACAAATTTGACAAAGTCATGCAAAAGTACGGTGTAACTCACCGTCTTTCCACTGCGTACCACCCTCAAACAAGTGGACAAGTCGAAGTTTCCAATCGGGGCATTAAAAGAATATTGGAAAGAACTGTAGGTGAGAATCGTGCATCGTGGTCGGACAAATTAGATGATGCACTTTGGGCTTTCCGTACGGCTTATAAAACACCCATTGGGTGTACGCCTTATAAACTTGTGTACGGGAAAGCGTGCCATCTTCCGATCGAGCTTGAACACAAACCCTATTGGGCTCTCAAGCATGCCAATTTCGACCTAAAAACGGCGGGTGATCATAGGAAAGTTCAACTAAACGAATTAAACGAACTTCGTGATCAAGCTTACGAGAACTCTTTGATCTACAAAGAAAAGACAAAGAAGATTCATGACTCCAAAATCAAAAACCGCGTTTTCAACGTTGGTGATCGAGTCCTTCTTTTCAACTCTAGACTCAAGATCTTCTCGGGAAAGCTCAAAACCCGATGGACTGGTCCATTCACTATCGCAAAAGTTTATCCTTATGGTACCGTCGAATTATCTCAAAATGACGGTCCAAATTTCAAAGTGAATGGACATCGGTTGAAACATTACTTTGGAGAGGACGTACCATCCATGGTCATCCCAGATCTCCAAACTTTCCCCAAGGACAATTGAATTCGGGGGTCGAGTCAAGCTAGCGACTCGATGAACAAAAATTAGCCACAATACGGGTTTTCACCCGTATCTCTGATTCTTTCTATTTTCTACCACCTAGTGTGGGGGAATGGCCACCCCCTGCTGTTTGAAAAAAATGTATATATGTATATGAAAAAAAAAAAAAAAAAGTTGTATATATATAGAAATAAAGTGAAAATTAGTATTTCCGCAGTTAGATTCGAATCTTGGCTTTTTACGTTCTTAAGCTTCGGCATAATAGCCGGGACTTTGAATATTGAGGACAATATTCATTTCTAAGTGTGGGGGGGAAATTCTAACGAATTTTATCAAAATATATCTCCTGATCCCCCGTTTTTGGCCAAAATTTTCAAAAATTTTTCACTTTATTTCAAAAAAATTTTGTGGTAATCAGTCCGCCTTGTCTAAGCGACAAAAGGGATTGGCTAGTCCAGGAGCAAACGGCTCTTGGTAAAGATAACTCAAATCCGTTGACGGCTTGCAATTTGCCCAAAATTGTATGGTTCCTCAACTCCCCGAAAACAAATGAGTTGGCTAGCCCGCAAGATTATGGCTTGTGGTAAAGGCTGTGGAAAATCCATAATTGGTAATCAGCTCACCAAGATGTTGACTAGGTCCATCAAGATGCTGGCTAGTCCAGGAGCAAACGGCTCTTGGTAAAGACTTAACAAATCCGTTGAAAGCTGGTGGTTTGCTCAAAATCACACGGTTATCAGGTGTGCCACAGTTCTTACACCTGGCTACTCCAGAAGTGATGGCTTTTGGTAAAGAGTTTAAAATCCATCAAGTTTTCTAAAAAGATTGCTAGGGACTAGCAATAGTTCAGTGTGGGGGATTGATGAGTGCTCAAACACTCATCGTTTTTGATATATTTAAACTGCCAAAACGTACAAAAACAATCAAAAAGATATCAAAATACTTAAATTATCCCAGGGATTGTGTTTTATGTGTTTTAAAAGCAAAATGTGCAAAAACAAAGAAAAAACGTACAAAGTTTGCAGTATTGGCAGTTTCAGTCCCCCAAGTTTCAAAATTTCTCAATTTTAGTCCCTATGCATTTATTTTGAAAGGAAAAGTCAACCCAAGGTTTTAAAAGTCAAAAATCACTAAATTTTACACTTGGGTCACAAGTTTTCCAAAAATTACATATTTAGTCCTAAAAATCCAAAAATGGCAAAAGTGGTCCCTGGGAATTTTTGAAATTTGGAAAAAGTGGAAAAGTGCAAAATTGGTCCTTGTATTATTGGCATTTGGCAACATTGGTCTTCATGGTTACTTTGGGAATATGACAACATCAGCCCCTCAACTTTGGAGGAATTACAAAAATGGTCCTTGTGCACTAAAACAAACCAACCGGACCCCTTGTTTGTTATTACTACCCAAAACCAAACCACTAACCCAATCCAATCCCTGGTCCAGTCCACCCAAAAGCCCAACCAACCCAGGCCCGTATCCCTTTTAATAACTAAGCAGGGTCAAACAGTCAACCGGGTCAAACCCCGGTCAACTCCTTCTTCCCCCCAACCAAATCCCACAAAACCAGGGAATATCACCTCCCCCCTCCTCACCTTTTTCCAACCAAATCCCCCCACAATTAATTCCCTCACCTAACAAACCCACCACAATAAATTGCATCACCAACCCCCCACCAGAACCACTAAATCTTACCCGTATTCATTTTGGCGCCAAAATTTAATCCAATGGCTAGGATTGGTCAATATAAGTTGGTGGTTTAGCACCAATCAAAGAAATAAGAAAACAAAGTGCACTACAAGAGAGGGTGGAAAGAAAACAACAAAAGAAGCTACCAAACCTGCCAAAACTTCTAAGAGATACACAAGAGGAGATGCTAAAAAAACGATGGAAGAAGAAGTAAATCGGGAAAGTGAAGAGGAGAACGAGGAAGATCAGGTGATATTTTATGAAAGTGAAAATGAAGAGGAACAAAAAAAAACAAACAAGAAAGAGAAAATTGGAAAAAGTTGAAGAAACAGAGGAGGAGGAAGATGAGTAGAAAGATGAGGAGGAACAGGAGATTGTCAATGTGAAAAAAGAAAAAATCAAAAATCAAAAAGGAAAAAAACAAACGAAAAAGGTGACATACCCAAGCTGCTTAACTAGGTCATCACCAAAAGCCATGTCTGATGCAATGGTTGGCTTAACAGAGATGAGAAAGAAAACTTTGAAAGATATCGGTTTTGAAAGATTCATCAACTTTCCAATAACTGAACTCCCTGGAGCATTGTTATACCATGTTGCTGAGAAATTCCATCCACCAAGCATGGAACTAAGGTTGGAAAAAGGATCCATAAAGGTAACAAGGCAAAAAGTACATGATATGCTAGGCGTGCCTATGGGAAAAACAAAATTGGAAGATCTAGAACCAAGAGAGAAGGATGATCCTTTCATAGCAGAATGGCAGGGCTAGTATACTCATGTAAAGAAAATCACACCAGCTGCAATATCAACTGAGATAACAAGCTCATTCGATGCTGATTTCATCTTTATAATAAACTTTCTGACTCTGTTTGCTAGCACGATGGGAACAGTTGATAATGGTGCAAAGGTGTTTCGAACTGTATTGAAGCATGTAAAAGAAAATGATGTCATTTCAGAAATTGACTGGTGCGGTTACATATTGGAATGCTTACAAATAAGTAAGCAAAATTGGGATAAGGTGACTAAAGGCGACTACTATTACGGGCCAGCAACATTCTAATGTGTAAGTTATTTTACATGTTTCTATAAGTTTATCAAATGTGATTCAATAACATACACTTATTATAATCTAACACAAATTTATATTTTGTATGAAAAAGCTGCTATACTTAGACTCAACCAACTTCCCCAAATTTCAAGTAATGCGTCATCGCCCAGCAATGAGAAGTTGGAACACGCAAGCAATGAGGAAGAGGATTAGGATGGAAATGATAGACAATTGCTTGGGAAAACTTGAACATCACGAAGAGTTTGATCCGAATGAAGAGCAAACAGGTTTGAATTTTTACAAGGGAATGGATGTCTACAATGAACCATTGCCTCCGAAGAGACCAGAAACCAAACAGGTAACTTTTACCTTATTTTAATTCCTTATATAAACTGATTGTCAGATAAATTGCAGCATAGACATTGGCTAAAGCCGAAGACTATGCATACGGCTAAGCCTTCGGCTTTAACAGCAGGCTATGCTGCGGCTTAGCCGAAGGCATTGCCTTTGGCTTTAGCCAAAGGCAATGCCTGCGGCTAAGCCTTTAGCAAGCAAAAATATCATATATGATTTAGAATATCATATATGATCATTAAAAATCATATATGATAATTTAGAAAATCATATATAATAATTCAAATATCATATATGATAATTCAAATATCATATATGATTATGAAAATATCATATATGATTATGAAAAATCATATATGATAATTTGAAAATCATATATGATAATTCAAATGTTTTTTTTAAATAGAAAATATCACATATGATTTTGAATATAGATTAAAAAAATAATCCAACTTGCTTATTTTACAGGAGTTTGTTGATAAAATAGAAGAGAAGTTTGAACTCATTTCAAACGAGAAAAAAGAGTTGGTTGAGACGTTGAAAGAGGGAATGCAGAAGTTTAAAAGAGACAAAACATTGTTCAATTTGTGCAAGAAGTACAAGAAAATGTTCAATGTTTTGGACTTTGATTTAAATGACAGTGATGATGGACACACTAGTGATGATGGACACACTGATGATGACAACAGTGATGATGGAAGTGATGATGGAAGCGATGATGGAAACAATGATGATAAAGGAGCTGATAATGGAAGCGATGATGGGAAAGATAACAATGGTAGTAGTGATAAGGAGAATAAAGATGGGAAAGATGGTAAAGAGGAAACAGAAAGTGGGAGTGAAAGTGAGAGTGAAACGGAAGAAAGTGAAGGTAATAAGATAAGTCCAGTTGAAAAGGAAAAAGATATAGAAGAAGGAAGTGAGAGTGAGAGCGAAAAAGAAGAAAAAATGGAAACAAATGTCCAGCAAGATGAAAGAAGATGAGAGTGAAACTGAAGATGAGTCGGAAAAGGAATCGGAGACAGAAAAAGAAACTCCAGTTGAGAAAAAGAAAAAGAAATTGAAGTAGAGAAGGAAAAGGAAAAAGAATTGGAGAAGGAAAAAGAAACTCCGGTCAACAATGAAAAAGAGAAAGAAATTGATGGGGAGAAAGAAAAGGAAAATGAATTGGAAAAGCAAAAAGAAGGATTAGCTGAGAAGTTAGGGTCTCCAATTCTTTCTTTTGAGCCACTTGATGAAAAGACTCTGTAGAATACTAATTAAGTTGGAAACATGATTGCTTGAGGTTTGTGAGTGGCGTTGGAATTAAAGAAAGAGAGGGAGTGAGGAACCTTGAGAGAAAATGAGAATATTAGATTGAGATTAAGTGAAGGTCCAACCCTCTCCACATGTGGAGAGGGAGATTTATACTTACAACATAAACGCCCACACCCGGGCTGTGGATCAGGCATACAGTGGGTGAAGACCCGTCCTTCTTCCACGGTGTTACTTAAATTAATACTAATTAACTAATAAATAAACTAACTACGAGCTAACTTAATGCTATTACAATAATCAGGTGACCGAGACTTTTACAGGAATATTTGTATTCCTAACAATCTCCCCCTAAGTGAGGTCACCTTTGAAATTGAGCTCTTTGGTCTTTAAGCATTCTTTAGTCATTGTAGCTCGTAGGTTCTGATTCTTCACTTGTCAGCACACTTTGTATTTCAAGCAAACGAACTTGTGATTTGAATTCCTTTATGATGTGCAATCTTTGAGCATCTTTGAGATCATCAGCCAAAGTAAATCTCCAAGCTCATCCATAGTTGTATTGTCTTCATGTGATATAGTGACTTAAGGACCATCATGCTCACACCCTTCTGTATCTGGAGACTTTGCATTAGAGTTGTGGACTAGGAGACTTTTTCATCAGAGTTACGGAAACGTTGTTGGTAGTTTCTCAACATTTGTTGTAGCAAGTCTCTCATCTTCATTAATAGTGTGGAGGATGTGTGAGCATGAGGTATGGATTGACCCGATTCAGCTGGAAACTGGAGCCATCAACGCCATCTTTATATGTGTCCCTGAAATGAAACAGTTAGCAATAAAGATAGAGAACGAATATGGCTTTGTCATTCGTTCTGCGAGGACAGACTACCCTTCGGTTTTGTGAAAACCGACCTGTGATCAGGTAGATTCTCTTTTAAAGAAAACTCTCCTTGACAGGAATTTCTAGCTTGTAGTGATGAATTTTCCAAAGAATCCACTTCGGAATCTTCATACTTAGCATGTTCTCATACCGGAACGTCTCAAAGCAGACAGCACGATAGAGTGAATCGGTGAATTGATATTCACGGATTGATGAGAAATTGATTTATAGAAATCACTCGCGTGTCATATGATAAACATTTTTGAGATACGACGAGAGTTTTATACTTTGAATCACATTTCCATCAAAAATACTTTTGTTTGAAAGATTTTACACAATCAATGTGCTCGAAAATTAGTTTGTGAGCACATTGAAAGGTTTTTGCAAAAGTATCCGTCAATCCATATCCTGGAAAAAGTTTGATTCAATATTGAATCGCACCATTGTTGCTTTCCAGTTGTCACTTGATCATTGATCCAAGATGGATCTCACATGTCACCTACCAAGAGCTTGAGTGATGTTCGCTCTAGAAGGATTTCCATCTTCATTGTGAATATTTTCATATCACTCGGATGTTCTGGCAATACCACAAGGATAATGCGTAGGACTCTAAATATTTTATCTTATTTTCCACATTGTGTGAAACAATAAGCATATTTGGAATGTGTCCTATCGAGATTTATGGATGATCTCATGGATCTAGACTCAATAGTGCGTTTTGATCCGCTCCTGGAGACTGGGGAGGCCTCTCCTGTTGAGGTATCAACATAGCTCGCAATGAGAGGTCGATACATTGCACAGGGTTCCCCGTGAGAATGAAACAAGTTCTTTTAAGAGAACTTGAGTGGTTAGGAAGTTTAGTGCAGTGCGTCACTGGGTCCATGACGTCTTGTCTTCAATACTAGCGTTACCTTAGTAGCCACTAGTAGATTATGAATTGAACCCGGTTTCTGCCCTAAGGTTGAATATATGGAGGGCTATTTCTTTTCACGCTTTCTCATTTCATTTCTTTTTCATTCTTCAACCCCTTCAGTGCTTACCGAGACTTCACCACTAGAACCTTGTTGGGTTTGTTCCAGTCCTAGCTCTATCTCAGTCCGCACTCTTCCCTTTCTCACTTTTCTCCTTTTTTTCTAATCATTCCTAAGGACTTCTAATCTATCTAGAGGATTGTCCCTGGGAAGATCCTTCCGGTTCTGGTGGATCATGGGAACTTATACCTAACCTTAACCAACCTTATAACTCCATGCATAAGTATAAATGGTCGGTCTTTGGTATAACTTCCACAAACGCCTTTTCCTCCCCCTCAATATGTGCATCGATATTCGAAAGTGTTTAGCACATATGTGGGAGCCTATTTATTGAGTCCAAAAGATCACTTTTGATTATTAGATTTCATATTTAAATCACATTCTCTCCCCTGATCAAAAATATCAAATCTTTCAAGATTTTTGATCTCAATTGATTTAAATAATTTAGAAAACTTTTGGGAGAGAAATGCGGTTAATTTTTAATGTTTTCTTATAAAAGGAACTTTTTCTTGCTCCCCCTCAATCTGTGAGGGAGGTTGTTATGTGTCAGAATTGATGAGTTTACAAACGATTTGAAGTTTTAACGAAAACTCTTTGAAAATGTTCTCATTCTGACACATAACCATCACAAATCGTTTTAGTGCAAGGTATTGTACAAAGTGTGGGGAGTTTTGATGATACATAAAATTACGGATGTTAAACTGAAATATTTTCATAAAATATTAAAGTCATTGATTGAGTGAAAATTTTAACAAACTTTTGAGTTCAATTTGATTTTCAATCAAAATCTCATGGTACCACCAAGTTTTGCACAAATACTTTCTGGAAAAATCATAGAAGGGAAAGTATTTGGCGATAAAAAGAAGACTTCTCTTCTTTATCAAGAAATAATGCACTAAAACGTACATTAGATCGAGGGTGCATGAATATAAAGTAATTCACGCTTGGATGAACGGCACCCTTTGCTAGGAACAATCGTCTTTTTGGCGACGTGTTTTCCTCATTTTGAAAACCGGGTTGCTATCTGAAGTAATAGCAAGCCATATTTTTGAAGACTGGGTTGTAGCTTGAAATGACTACAAGCCATATTTTAAGAACATTTTGAGGAACGACATGTTTTAGAAGAAAGAAACTTTATTTGAAACCAAAAAACTCTTGCTCAAGCATATGTATGATTTCGTGTCATTATTGAATGACATTTCTAGAAACGTACATAATACTGATTACACAAGAGACATGTCATGAGAAGAGTATTTTTGGATTTTTTTTATGATTTTTCAGATTTTTATAGTTTTTATAGGTTTTATATTTTTCTATTTTCTTTTGGTGTTAATATTATGTACAAAGGATATGTGAAGCAACCCCTTTACTCCTCCTGATCTTCCTAAAGACTAATGAGATCCTCAGGCGTGAGACTCTTCAAACCAAGGCGTGGGAGAATGAAGTGAAATTCGGTCCCTAGAAAGTGCTTTGGTGAAGATATCAGCTAGCTGGAACTCAGTCCTCTCGAAGTAAAGTTCCACAATTCCTTTCTCAACTTGCTCCCTGATGAAGTGATGTCGAATGTCAATGTGCTTAGTCCCTGAATGCTGGACATTGTTGCAGCAGAGTGCAATTGCACTTTTGTTGTCACGGTACATGGGAATTTTGTTGCATATGAAGCCATAGTCTGAAAGTTGAGATCGCATCCATAAGATCTAAGCACAACACGATGACATGGCAATGTATTCAGCTTCTGTGGAGGAGATAGATGTACTCATTTGTTTCTTTGACGACCAACTGACTAGCTTATTACCCAAAAACTGAGCACCCCCAGATGTATTGCGACGAGTGTCTTGACATCCCGCATGGTCAGCATCAGAGTATGATGTGAGAGCCATAGAAGTTTCCTTAGGGTACCAAAGGCCCATGTGGATTGTTCCTTTAAGGTACCGAAAGACTCTCTTGACAGCTTCCAGATGTTTCTTGGTGGGTTTGGATTGATACCGAGCACACATGCAAACTGCAAATAGAAGATCTGGTCTGCTAGCGATAAGATACATTAAGGAGCCAATCATGCTTCGATACATGGTTTGTTCGACCAGGATTCCCACATCATCTTCATCTAGTTTTGATCTTTCAATCATAGGAGTATCAACGGAATCACAGGAATCAAATCCAAATTTCTTCAAGATTTCATTGGCATACTTGGATTGATTGATGAAGATGCCATTGGGATTTTGAGATATTTGCAATCCTAGAAAGAAGGACATTTGTCCCATCATAGACATCTGGAATTCAGAACTCATCTCTTGGGAGAAATGATCACATTCTTTGGAATCAGAGGAGGCAAATATGATGTCATCAACATAGATTTGTACATGAAGAAGGTTTCTGCCCGTTTTTCTGGTAAAGAGTGTAGGATCAACAGCGCCTTTGGAAAATTTGTTAGCAAGAAGGAATTTAGACAATGTGTCATACCACGCCCTAGGCGCTTGCTTAAGCCCATAAAGAGCCTTCTTCAAACGATACACATGATTAGGTCGTTCTGGATCCACAAAGCCTTCGGGTTGGCTTACATACACCACCTCTTTTAGATCGCCATTTAAGAATATAGTTTTGACATCCATTTGATAAACCACCATGTTCTGACTTGCAGCATTTGCGAGGAATATTCTTATGGCTTCAATTCTTGCAACAGGTGCGAAGGATTCTTCAAAGTCTATACCTTCTTCTTGACGGTATCCTTTTGCCACAAGCCTAGCCTTGTTCTTCAATACGTCACCATGCTCATCAAGTTTAACTTTAAATACCCATTTAAGAGCAATGATCATAGCACAATCGGGATGTGGTACTAATTTCCATATATCCAGTCTGTCAAACTCATGAATCTCGTCCACCATTGCAGTGAACCATGAGTGTTTAGACATTGCATCCTTGAAGTCTTTTGGTTCAACTTTAGAGAGGACAAAATTGAAGAAGCACCACAATGCGTCGGTTGCAAGTTGTTTACGGGTAGATACCGGACGCGAAGGGTTTCCAATGATGTTGTCTATTGGGTGATCATTTGTCCATTCCTAAGGTGTTCATGGGGTTGAGAATAGGGAACTGAGGTAGCCGTGTTAGATTCATCGGAGGATGTAGCATCATTTGATGATTCAGGTGCAAAGATGTTGACAAATGGCTCATTATCAGGTGGAGTGAAAGGATTTACTTTAGACGAATTATCCACAGTTGCTACTCGTTGTACGAATAAAGGTTGGTCACTAGAAGTGGTAACTGATCGACTGATGGTGGGGGCTTCAGGATCCCATGACAACGAAGTGGATGGCCCATCATTATTAACTGGGACGTTAGCTACCTCAGCTATTTGTTGTGCCACTGCGGCTTCTGGAGCATCCACATGTTGAGGTTCAAAGAATTCATCAAACATAGGGTCAAACAGTTGCTTCCAATTTTCACGTGTAGGTGGTACAAAAGGAGTAGCAGGAGTGGGATTCTGTACAAGCCTGGAGCTTATAGGTCCAGGAGACAAAAGATCAGGTACGGGTCCAGAACTTGATTGTCCAGGAACAGATTGCTCAGTCAGCTCATCGAAAGTAACGTGGATTGTTTCCATTATGTCTCTAGTACATTTGTTGTAGATTCGGTACCCCTTTCGCTCTGGAGCATATACAACGAAGAAACCAATGTTGGCCTTGGCCTTGAGCTTCCCAAGGTCTTCACTGTCATTAGTTGGATAGCACAGTGCACCAAATACTCGAAGAAACGGAAGGTCTGGTTTTCTGCCATGAACCAGTTCATACGGAGTTTTGCAGTGGAGAGGATGTATCAAGGATCGGTTCTGTGCGTAGCATGCAGTTGCAATTGCCTCAGCCCAAAGAAACATAGGAGCTTTGGAGAAGATGAGCATAGTCCTTGCTGCTTCAACTAAAGTGCGATTCCGTCTTTCAACGACTCCATTTTGTTGAGGAGTACGTGAAATGCTCTTTTGATGACTAATTCCGACACCTTCATAAAATTGAGTAAGTTGTTTGTTCACAAACTCCGTTCCATTATCAGTACGAATGAATCTAACTGTTTTGTTGAGACGAACTTGTAACATCTTGATGAGTTTGATGATGGTTTCCGGAGTTTCGTCTTTAAATCACAGAAGTTTTACCCATGTGAATCGAGAGTAATCATCAACAATAACAAGCACATATTTCTTTCCATTAATACTTTGAATCCTCATTGGTCCACAGAGATCCATGTGAAGAGTATGTAGAACTTCCATGATAGAATTGACAGTCTTGGGTTTATGGGTGTGCTTTTTGCTCTTGCCCATTTGACATGCGGAACACAAATGGTCTTTTTCATACTTAAGTCTGGGCAAGCCTCGAACAAGATCCTTACGTGTAAGTTCATTGATGGTACCGAAGTTCAAATGGTTTAAACGACGATGCCACAACCATGATTTGTTCTTGGAGGCTTTAGAGAGCAAGCAAATGGGAGAGGACCGTAGCATGTCTTCGATAGAGATGGTATAAAGATTAGTGCCCCGACTCCCCTTGAGAAGATCAACACCATCTAATTTTCTAACAAAACAGGTGTGCTTTCTGAAAGCAACTTCAAGATCTGAATCACAGAATTGACCCACAGAAAATAGATTGTGCCCAAGTCCTTCCACGTAGTAAACTCTGGATATCACACTGTCTCCACAGACGTAATCACCATAACCCATTATAGATC
The DNA here is from genome assembly GCA_030686995.1 of Artemisia argyi. Lineage (NCBI taxonomy): Eukaryota > Viridiplantae > Streptophyta > Magnoliopsida > Asterales > Asteraceae > Artemisia > Artemisia argyi. The sequence continues at coordinate 134,944,500 of CM060688.1, forward strand.
CAAAATGGTCGTTCCCAAATCTAACCGTACCAATAAACTTTTCCACGAAATTCTTGAGCCTCGAGCGATCTCCAGTCATATGTTTTGAGCAGCCTGAGTCCAAATACCAAAGGACGATTTGTACGACCTGCATTTGAAACTAGACAATGGTGGATAACTGAAAAAGATGGAGCCCCACAAACAGTTGGGGTCCGTTTGGTTAGCACACACAAATATTGGATTATCATATGTTACAGATATCTCACTGGAATTTTCACATTTTGATGCACTAGAACTAGGAGTGGTACTAAGTGCTCCTATTGGGAACAGTCTACCAGTAGGTCTCCACTTCTTAATAGGCATAACTTTGGAGTTAGTGATCCTAGTCATTGGGCACTTTTCCCTTAGAGTGAATTTCCTTCCAGTAGGTCTCCATTGATAACCAGCATTAGTGAACACTTTTCCTGTTTTATTCCATACTTGTTTTACCCGTTTAACACTCGAGACATTCATAACTGGAGATTTCATAGTAGATTTTAGAAAGGACACAACACAGGCATCATGATTACCATAAAATAAGCATTTGTTACAAGTCTTACAAATAGCACCAGAATTCGAATTAATTACATCATTGTTAACACAAATGTTTGAATCAACTCGATTCCTTTCATTAAGCATAACTTTATTGTTCCTAGATGATTCTTCTACTTCCTTCATAAGTGTACTCTTAGCCGGCAAAGTCCTATCATTCTTTGTATTGCACCTAGGCTGTGACTTGCTAGCATTAGATACACCTTTTACTCTTATAGAAGCAATGACGGGAACATTAGTATGATTAGTTGCTACTTGTTTACCGGTGATCATGATGGTGGATTGTGACATGGTTTGGGGATAATCAAATGTAACATGTTTGTTGCCACTGTTAGGGTGCGATGCAAATGACCTATTTGACTTGTTATCATTCTTGGGGCATGATCCTATAGCATATTCTAATAATTCCTGGGCTCTATTTGTGAGGAAGCAAGCACCAATAATAACATCATCATGTGGTTTAGGTATCCTCTCATCTTCAATGGTTTCTCTAAGTATGGCCAGACAATCCTTAAGATTTCTAAGATAGTTGTTATGAACTAACTTATTGTACCTAAGGGGAAGAGAGACATTCACATCATCGCACACATATTTCTTACAAGCATGTACATTGGAAATTGCATGATCACATGAAACGACGGGCATTTTACCCTTCACCATAGTCTTTAGATTCTCAATTTCATTTAACAAAGAAGTGACTCTTTCATTGTTTTGGTCACGTGTTATTTTAATAGACTCAAACAATTCTTTGTAACGTTGTTTAGCGTTTGACATTTCAGCACGAAGCCACTCATTTTCATGTTGTAATTCATTGATAATGCCTTGTTTCTGAAAGTTTTGAGAATCTATCGACTTCTGGTAATTGGTATTGGTCACATCGCTTTTGTTCGATTTTAATTGTGCAATTTGGACCTTCAATTTCCGAATCGTGTTTGAGTGAGCTTGAATTACTTCATGCTTTATGGCTAATTCAAAACATGTGTTAAACTCAGGAGCATCCGAAGATGTCTTGGCATTTGATATTTTTATGCTTTCTTCTAGATGTTGATATTTTAATTGTAGGTTCAGATTATCAACTTCTACTTTTGAGAAATTCCTGACCATGTTATCATGGTCGTCGTTTTGAATTTTTTCAGTAAGTTTGTAATTCTCCTCCTCAAGCTCAATTACACGATTCTGGAAGACATTCAAAGTAACCGACATTTCATGAAATTGTCGAGCAGATAATGCTGAGTCAGTAACAGTATAAAACACATCTTTTGCAATGTAATTTGCAATCAAATTTTCATTCATAATGAGAATGTTTTTCCTGTCAATTTCACTGTATTTGAGATCAATAGCTAATTGGTTACCCTCACTTTCCACTTCATCAAAAACCTTTTTCATTTGAGTCACATCATCATTAATGGTGTTTTTAAGGCCCTCAAAATGTTCTTTGAGAAGTTTAAAAAATGGCATAACTTCAGTTAGGTAACACTGTTTTGTTTGCTCAAAACCCCTTTCCCCTTCTGTAATCCCTGTAGGTGTAATTCTCAATTTACAGGTTTTCTCAAAGTCATTAAAAAATTGACCTAGAACATACAACCCAATTAGAGTGTTACACTGTGTGGGAAGAGTAAATGGTACGAGGTGCCTGGGTGTGTTCAGGGGGTAAATGGTTGGGTCAGCAATTCTAAAGATAGTGCGTGTGTTACCTACAACTCTTTCAGCTTGCATTTTCTCAATGTCTATATCCCAAAACACTTTGTCAGGAAGAATTCTCTTTTGAGGAACAAAAATGGCTGAGTGATTGTCATTCGTATAATCATAGTGAAACACAATATTCTTAGCAATGCATTTAGGATCCTTTAATCGTTCAGCAAGTTTTACCCTAGTTCTATCCTCAGCCTCATTAATGTCGTCATAGGATCTCATATCAGGAGGGGCATGGTTAGGTTCAAGCGTAGTGTTTGCATCATATAATGCAGGTTGTGCACCTAAACCAATTCTAAGGCATCTTGCTTTGGGCTTAGAGGCATCCTGTTCACTAAATTCATCACTTAGTTTCCTATGGTTTTGCATCATTTGAGCGGATTGAATGGTTTGGCCCTGTGTGTACAACTTATCTTCCAATTTATTTTTCAACATTTTGAGTTTTGAGAAATCATTTAGAAGTTTAGTTTCTTTATCTTTGTATTCGAGTTTGATTGAAGTCAAACTTTTTTGAAACTCTTGTTTTTGTTTGATGGTTTGATCCAATTGGTTTTTTAAAGAAACTAATTCCCTTTTCAATGTTTCTTGTTTGGAATTGTTTTCAGATATGTAAGTACGTATTTGCCATTCCATTTTCTGCTCACGTTCATTCAGCTCAAATTTTGCACGCTGCTCATAAATATTCACTTGATCCTTAAGGGTGTTAATTCTAGTAATCAAGGAATCATCAGGGTTGTATATTGTGTGCTCATGTACCTCATGTTCACTAGAGTCAATAGACGGCATGTCACTTGGTACAACTGGCGGTCCATTGTCATTCACATACATTTCATATGGGATATTATTGGTATTTCCCATATCAGTGACGTTTGTGTTGACAATATTCTTGAGTTGTACCGAGTTACACGCCCCCTGTAAAGTTGTAGGATTATTCAGATCAGGATTAAGAGATGTTGGTACCTCAGAGATAGCAGATGTGATGGATGAATCAGGATGCTGTGAAGAGGATGCAGCTGCAGACAGATTAGCCATGAAAATGGTTTGAGCAGTAGGTTCGTCATCTACGTCTGAGTCAAATGCATCACACTCTTCAACTTGAAAGATATTCGGGTCATTACGAGCCATATCCTGAACAGGTTGATCATCCACATCAGCATCAAAGGTGTTCCCATCATTACCAGCCAGAAAGAGCAGAGCTTCTTCATCCAACACCGTCCCATTCTCTTGCGCCTGCATCAGCAACATCTTGTCCTTGAAGTACTCAGAGTTTTGAGGACGTTTTGGGAGAGTGCAATTCCTAGCTATATGGCCCAACCCTCCGCAGTTATAACATTTAGGCTGCTTAGCTTGTGCTTGAAGAGCATTACCAACTCTGTACTGCCCATTATCTCTACCAGCATTTCTTTGATTGAAATTTTGTCTTCCCTGCACATTCTGCACCACCACTCTACCATCCTCAATGACTGCCTGATTTCGTGGATTAGACGAGGTCCTAAGTTGGTTATTAGTAGATAGAAGTGCAGCCCTGAACTGTTGGACCAGTAGAGAAACTTGGTTGGAGAGATTATCAATCATCATGTCAGTGTGAGAATACCCAGAATCAAGTTGTGTATTCAAAGCAGATGGTAAGGGAGTTGATGATTGACCATTGGTTGGGGTAGACCTGGAAGATGGTTGTGATGGTTGAGATTGATCATTTGAAGTTTGGTTAAGTTGTTGAACATTAGAGACAAAAGCAAGAGATTCATTTGATGTTGACGGATTGAGCTTTTCTCGCATTAACCGATCATAAGCAGCATGTTTCTCATGTTGTTGGAGATATGCATAGAGTTGTTCATGATTGGTATGCCTGAGACCTTTGTTGAGCTTAACAGCTGTGACAAACCTATCCCATTTTGGTGCCATGTTATTCACGAATTTGGAATTAAGCTGTATATTGGGCATTGTCATCTTGATGGCTCTCATATCATTGACCAACTTGTGAAATCTGACATAATAGTCAGTGATGCTTTCACCTGGGTTCATTTTGAAATGCTCAAATTCATCGTATAGCTGAGACTCTCGATCTTCTTTAGTTAACTCATACCCTGCAAGAAGCATTTTCACATTATCCCAGACAGCCTTGGCTTCAGTGTTGTAGTTGATAAGTTTGTAGACATCTTTGGGAAGCCCTTGAATGACAATATTCGATGCTCTGATATCGGCATCATAGCGTTTCTTTTCTTCATCTGACAGCTCATTGTAAGTGCGAGGTCTATCAGGACCAATTACAGCCGGTTGTTGATCAGTTGCTGCGACCGTGTCTCTAGTAGTACCCATTTGAAAGGGTCCCTCATCGATGGACTTCAAAATGTTGACTCCATTTTCCTTACCCAGACAATAGAGACGAATCCTTTGTGCCCATGATTCATAGTCAGTTCTGTCCAACATTGGAGGTCGGGTGTCGGACCCAGCAGCTTGAATGTCATCAGAGGATGTCGACATCACAAAATAGAAACTACCACACCGCAGAATAGGAGATACTCCCAATAAGGTGCACAAGTCGCGGAGATATTTAACCGCAAATGGACCAAACCGCAGGAATTAAGAACTGCAGATAGGTTAACCACAATGACGATGACCGCAAGACACTAACCGCAGAGTTTAGCAAATCGCAGAGTAATCTAACCGCAAATAAAGCAAATCGCAGACTTTTTAAACCGCAAGTAAAGTTAACCGCAAAGAACAAGTCGCAACCCACTTAACCGCAGAAAGCAAATCACAGTGAGCTAAATGCAGAGCACTTAACCGCATAACCTAAACGCAATGAACTAGCCGCAGATGACTTAACCGCATAAGCTAATCGCAGAGACAAAAATCCAAAACTGTCACTTTCCTTGCGATTTGTTTGTATTCCCAAAATAGTAATCGCAGTCAAACTAACCACATATATCAGAAACTAAACGCAAGCTAGCAATGGAACAGTAGACTTAACCGCAACTTAGAAATCCACCCAAAATCAAATCCAAACTTCAAATAGATTAAAGATGTGGTAACACAAACTAAAACACAATGTTCTACAAACACCAATGAACATAAAAGTACATCACTAACATGTTTAACAACACTAGAAAGATCAAACAAAGATGATTTACAAGAAAGTTACACCAAACTCACAAAACTACACAAAACCACATCAAATCCGATTCTACAAGGCCCTAAGATGAAAACTTGGCTCTTGATACCAATTGTAGAATACTAATTAAGTTGGAAACATGATTGCTTGAGGTTTGTGAGTGGCGTTGGAATTAAAGAAAGAGAGGGAGAGAGGAACCTTGAGAGAAAATGAGAATATTAGATTGAGATTAAGTGAAGGTCCAACCCTCTCCACATGTGGAGAGGGGGATTTATACTTACAACATAAACGCCCATACCCGGGCTGTGGATCAGGCATACAGTGGGTGAAGACCCGTCCTTCTTCCACGGTGTTACTTAAACTAATACTAATTAACTAATAAATAAACTAACTACGAGCTAACTTAATGCTGTTACAATAATCAGGTGACCGAGACTTTTACAGGAATATTTGTATTCCTAACAGACTCTAGACGAGATTTATGAACATGCAGATAAGGCGAGTCAATCAAAATGGAAAAAAACAAAAAACACAGCAAGAAAATCGGTGACACCACCAGAGAAAATGATGACAACAAGAAGCAAAATCAAATCCATCTTACCACCAAGCTTCAGTCTTGGAATAAGCCCAGTTTCCAGCAAACCTGCAACTCAAATTGACACGACAGTAGAAGAAACACCACAGGTTGAAAAAAGGGCCGCAGTTGAAACTGAAACAACAACTGAACTAAAAAAGATGGAAAGAAGGGCAAAAAGGGTGGTTGATGAAGAAGAAAACAAAGAACGAGAACCACCTGCAAAGAGAATATAAAAGCATTCAAGATATCTGGTTTCACCATACAACAACCGGAAAACTGAATTAAAAGCAAAGCAAACACTGGATGAATTTATGGTATCCGAAGCTTTATTCTCAATGCAAGGAGATCCATAGTAAGTCTGGTTTATCTTATTAAAAAAAACATAATAATAAAAAATGTGAAATTGTGCTAACAATATATATTTTTGTGTAGCGAATTCGTTTTTGAAACTGAATGGGCATGGGGAGCTGCAACAATCAGAGACAACATGCAAACACTAGCACCACAATTGAAAGTGGATGTTATTATGATCGACAGCTTTGCTTGCATCTTGAACTATGAAGAAACAATCAACAAACCTACCGCACCAAAGATCAATCAGTATTTTCACACAGAAATACTCGTAAGTACCAACAAAATTAAAACTTAATTACTAAAATATTAATTTGTTCTTAAAGATATGTTTGAATTATTCAAACAGACGAAACAAATAGTGGAAGCAAAGAAAAAAGAAGAAGAGAAACAGTACAATGATTTTGTTGCAAACTTGACAACCGTGTTCAAAAAAAATCTAGATGACAAGACAATGCATCATGTGGAATTGGTAACAACTTCTTTCAATTATTATGAAAAAAACAAAATTTATATTTTGTTGTATAACAATGATTCTAATTTTTTTTCAATATTTATACAGGCATTCTTCCCAATAATCGCACATGAACACTTTTACCTAGTTGTCTTCAACATAAGGAAAGGCACATCTGTCATCATAGACAACTCACTGAAGACATATGATGCAAAATACAACAAGGAATGTGATGTTCTGGTAAGTAATTAGACAAAAATGGGTTTGGGTAACAGTTGGGGGTTTTAATTAAACACTCATGCACATTATCATATATGATAAAATAATAAAAAATTTAAACAGGATAAGTTATCACATGTGATAAAATAATGTGATGTTATAGAAAGTGACTAAATATTAAAAAGTTAAATTTTAGACTCTTATGCAGGTAAGTCTTCGACTTACCTGAAGCCAAAGGCGTCTTCTGCGGCTAAGCCGCAGAAGACGCCATTGGCTTGGACGTAGGCATAGGATGCGACTAAGCCTTTCGGATTTGCATATGAGATAAAGAATTGTCTTTAGTAAAATAAAATTTCTATTTTGTGTAGAAAAAACTGTTGTCAAGATATCTGGCATCCCACAACCATGAAAAGGAAGCTGATATAGAATCAAAAAAGACAACGGTGATGAAAATGAAATGGGCAACAAAAGAGAATGTCATTGACTGTGGAATTTTTATGATGATGCATATGGAGCATTATGGTGGAGAAAATCAAAAGAACTGGAATTTTGATTTTCCGAAAGAAGGAAGAGAACAGGAAATACAAATAATAAAGCTGAGAATGAAATATGCAACCAAGATGCTCATGCATGAACTCAACATTCACCGATAAAAAATTTTGAGTTTGCACGAAAAAACACAGACAAGGCAATGAAGGAGGAAATGATAAGGGCAGAGATAGAGAAGAAGAAGAAAGAACAGGCTGAAGAACATGTTGCAAGTGCAATATGATGGAAAAGAAATGGAAGATTCAGAAGTAGAACTAACGAAGGATAGGAGGGCATAAAACAACTTTTTGGGGCAACTGACGTAAATTAAAAAACTAATTTCTGTTTAATCTCTTATGAAATGTCTAAATTCGTATGCTACAATCTCACTTTGAATTTCTAAGTAGGATGATTGTTTAACATTGCAAGTACTATGATGCAATGTTTTATTAATTGAATGGCGAAACATCTCTGGATGTTATTTTGGATAATAAGTCTTGTTTAAATTTCATTAGACCAATTGGTAATCACTTGTTATAGCTATTCATATTGGATAATCGCCTCCGCGATTTATGACACAATGCATAACACAAACAAAAAAAATGGTAAAAGGCATGAAAGTAGTACATTATCATATATGATAAAGTAAAAATAGTAATAAGCCTAGAGTAAAATCATATGTGATTTTAGATAAATATAACATATGATATACTCTTGTTCATAAGGTATCATATATGATAAATCAAAAAGTAATAAAAAAAGTATAAAATCATATATGATTTCGGAGAAATATCATATATCATAATACACTTAAAAAATTGCTTCAGAATTATCATATGTGATAAGTAAACTGAAAGTAACCAAAACTCTTGAACACAATCATAATATACTCTTGTTTATAAGTTATCATATATGATAAATCAAAAAGGAAAAAACCAAGTGTAAAATCATATATGATTTCGGAGAATTATCATATATGATAATACACCTAAAAAAATTGCTTCTGAATTATCATATGTGATAACTGAAATGAAAGTAACCAAAACTCTTTAAAACAATAAGCAACAATCTGTTTCATATAAAAACTCAGTAATAATCAAACAATCATGTCTAGGTCTGTAACTCAAATTTCTTCAACACAATCCGACAAAACAAATAATAATCAAAGAAATTAAAAAAAATATGCGGACGATTTATGTTGAAATTCATGGTTGATCCAAGACCTCTCCTCTTGTAACTTCTGATTGATCCAAATCCCCTTCCCTTGTAACTTCAACTTGATCCGACTCGGCCTCTTCTGCAAAATTGTTTGGGCACGTCCTCCTGTTGTGACCACCTGTCTCTCCACATAACAAACATGCATTCCTGTTCTTCGACTTCTTATCAAGAGCTTGCTCTTTCCCTCCTTTTATGCGCAACTTTTTACGGCCTTTAGGATTACCAAGAGCTGGATTGTTATTGGTTTTTTCAGCTAGCTTCGGGACTCCAACAAGTTCCTCCAAATTATCAGCCTTGTTCTTAGAAGGAGGATTTGGGCAATCAGCCTCGAGATCAATCTTTAGCAACCTCAACTTTTCAACAAAAGAAGACAACCTTGCCTCATCTTTACTCAACATATGGATACAGTGATCAACAATGGAACTTGCCTCATTTGCATAATTCTCAACAATCACATTCTTCTCACCATATCTGTTCCTTTTGTTCCTCAAAGCAGCAGGTATAAGGTTCTTTGTCCAACGTCTCAATATGTATTGACTTGGAATCACTTCAATATTGGTGTTCTTAAACACACAAAAAACATGCCTGCATAATATTCCAACTCGAAGAAAAAGCTGACAAGAACATACAACTGATCCATCCTCTTGGTTACGCAACACCTTAATGGGCAAAAAAGAAAGAAGATAGTAAAAAATCATATATGATAAAACAAAAGAAATAAGGTAGTAAAAAATCATATATGATAAAAAAAATAAACAATATTTTTTTAAGTAGCTAACATACCTTATATAATTCATCAACTCTATAAAACAGGTTAACTGGCTCTTCTTCTTCAGCCTTATCGTTATCCTTACCTTTATCCTTAACTCTCTTCCTAGCTTTCTCTCTCAACTTAGCTTTCTTCTTCTCCATTAGTGCATCAACAAATTTTGTTTCTCTAATAACAGAGACCTCAGATCCTTCAACCAAGCTTTTGGTTTCTATTTGACAATACCATGTGCCTGCAAATATCTCTGCTTGAACCAGCTCGAACAGAGGACGAGTAAAAACCTTCGAAGCATGACGTTCAATCTTAAGATAGGTTCTAAACTTCGGAACAAAATCAATAGTCTTATGATCAAGCCTCTCTTGTATATGCCTCTGCTTTTCCATTGTCGTCTCAAAACAATTCATAAAATTCATAAGAGTGGAACCTTGATTCATAAAATGAGAGAAAAAGGAGTTCTCACTCTCAGATCTAGACGTCGTCCTCATCAAACCACACAAGGGGGAATCAATAAAATAAGCAGGAATCCAACATGAACGTATATTAAACATCTTTGTTAACCACTTATGACTCTGCAAACTAAACTCCTCCAATAACTTTGACCATCTATCCTCAAACTCCTCCGGACCGATATACATATTCCATACAATTTGAACATATCTGTAAACAAAACAAATAACATTTGATTTAACAAATGATTTGAAAAAAGATATGTGTTATCATATGTGATAAACCAATAATAAATACAAATAAAATCAAGTATCACATATGATTTAACATATTATTTGAAAAAAAGTTCAAATTATCATATGTGATAAATCAATAAGAAATACACAGAGAATCAAGTATCACATATGATAAACAAAAAGGCAGAAAAATACCTTTCCAGGGAGCTTTTGAGTAATATGCCACATGCAAAGTCTGTGTTTAGATCCCGCAAACTCAACTTCAATGGCATTTCTCATAGCCCCATCCTGATCAGTAACAACAATATTTGGATCCCTACCAAACGCCTTTATGAACGCTTTCAGCAACCAAATATACAAAGCTGTAGTTTCGTTCTTCAACAAACCTGCTGCGACTGTTACACACCTCTGATGATTATCTATGGCTGTAAAGGGAACAAAAACCATTTTGTACCTGAAAAACAAAAAACAAAAATAATTAAAATAACATATTAAATAGAAAATCATATAATCAAAATATCATACTAAACATACAGATACTTACTTGTTTGTTCTGTAAGTAGCATCAAACGAAACAACATCACAAAACTCTCTATAGTTGTACTTAGAAACTTCATCAGCCCAAAAAATAGCCGCAAGCTCAGCATTTTCAACCAAATAATCAAACAAAAAATCCGGCACATGCTTCTTCTTATTCTCCATCTTAGATATAAGCATCTGTGCATCACTATTGCCTATGTAGCAGTTCACACCCCTAAAAAATTCTTAAAATCAACGGTCGTTCCATGAACAAGCAAATAAAAGCCCTTCAAACCAGTTAAGATGTGATGAGCTTTCGTTGCGCCTATATTTACGCTAGCAGCTTTAACAATGAAGAATTGCTCAGCATACGTCAACTGCCTCTCGGTATTTGACAAATTCTTATACTCTTCACGTTCAAGCTCGTGATTATGAATAATATCTAACACATTCAGCCTGTACTTAGAAGTACCATGAATCAAATCAAATATAACACGTGCTTTGCAGCCTTTGATATGTAGGTTCGAACTTCTAACCTGCTTGTCACTATTCTCTAAGTCTAACATGTCCACATGTATTCCCTTGGGACAACCTTCCCTATTACACACTATATACTTTTGTTTCACAGTACCATTCCTAAACCTTTTCTGGCATGACTTCCTAACCACAAATCCTGCTTTAGCAGCATATTTCATGTACGCAACAATGCACTCATCAATAGACTTATAAACTTTGCCCTTAACCAATAAAACGTCCACAGGAACTTTAGGAATATAATAAACAGTTCCACCAGGAGTATCAAAATTAGAGTGAGTAGGAAACGATTCATGAGTTTTCAAAGGATTCAATTCTGAAAAAAAATAATTAAACAAAAAATAAAAACAGTGATTTACTAAAAATGAAATCACAGACACATGTTCTAATTATATCATATATGATATATCATATATGATGTAATATCCAAAATGCCTTATTCAAAGCTTAAATCTACTAACTAACAGCTTAAAAACTCAATCAAAACCTAAATAAACGGCATATTCAGAGCTTATAACAGCTTAATAACATAGCTTACTCTTAATTGCTTCAGATAAATCACCGTGTTCATAAGCAACAATCTCCTCAGCATACTTAGCTGAAACATCTTCACTAACAACAATATCTTCAAAAGCAGTAGAATAATCATTAACAGCAATCTCTTCAGAAGTACTAGAAGAATCCATAAAACATGCATATAAGATGAAAAAAAATGAATAAGTTAGCTTATAATTAAGCTTATAGAAACAGAGAGCTATAATTAAGCTTAGAAATAAGCTTAAATAAAAATAAACGATAAAAAATTAGGAGTAGCTGATGTACGGGATGAAGAATAAGCTAAATTAATTAATTGAGAAGCAAAAATTAGGGTTTGTTGAAGAACGAGATGAAGGAGGTGGTTGGTTAAAGGAATCGGTTAGATGAGAGAGAAGAAAGAATCACACACTTTGTGTGTGTGAAAAAATGACGCATTAATTGAGATGGGAGTAAAAAATATAATTTATAGAGTACAAGAATACCCTTGTAGTGTATGAGTCCTACTAAATACACCAAGAAAAATATTGGTCAATAATCTAATTTCAGCCATTAGATCAAAACGAATGGAAGGTGGGGATTGATCCCTTAGTATGTAAATAATGTTTAGTCCTCAAATGATTTTATATCGTTATATATATATATATATATATATATATATATATATATATATATATATATATATATATATATATATATATATATATATATATATATATATATATATATGGATAAATAGTAGAATAGCCCAGTTGCCCTACGGCTAAGCATGTTTAGCCATTTTTTTTTGAAAATTCTCGTATTAGCCCGGGCAACTTTTAAAATTGGGCAACTTCCATCAAATGGAGACACGTTTCACGTATTGTATTTTAAGCAACTACTTTTAGTTGGGCAACCGTATATTGGGCAACTAGTTTTTTAGTCATTTTACATCTTGCATAGAGTTTATAACACAAATACACATCTTTATCTCTATCTAGCATAACCACATTTAAGATCTAACACTACCATCACCAATTCAATCAGACACCACGGCTACAACTCCCTCCCCACCGGAATCCCTCCATAGCCGCAGTGGCGAAGCTTGAAAATTCTAAGTGGGGGGTCGGGATCTAAATTTTTTTTTTCCTAACGCTATTTTTCGGGTAATATGTTCGGGTCAGTGATTCGATTCGGGTCGGGTCAAAAATTAAATACTATTATTATATAAAAAAAAGTTTCAATCACTAAAAAACTAAACATTTATCCAAGACAACTAAACATTAAAAAGGAGACAAACGGTTGGTACCTGGTTCGATTCATTGAAAAAATTAGAGATCAGCCCTTCGACCTTTAAGACCCTTGAATTCTTCAATTATGGACTCCGAATCAAACTTGTCAGCAATTTCTTTTTCTATGTAAATCACCATACTGTTTGCTAGATTGTCATCTGACATCTTATTACGTAGGCGATTCTTGAATATCTTCATTGCCGAAAATCCCCTCTCTGTTGTTGCAGTCGAAACCGGAAGTGTCAAGAGTAGCCGACACACTCTTTCAACCAAATCGTACATGATATTTTTCCCAGTTTCTACAAGTGCATCAGTCTTTTGCATCACACTTTTCATCATGTGAAGAACAAACACAAACTCAAATGACTTCAAGTAACTATAAGCAATACTAGCATCTCCACGTTGAGTACGTGTATTACGAGTAGTGTCGTCCATTATTCCCTTGAGAACAGCCCGAGTGACATCAAACATGTTAACCAAACTACAAATGGATCTAAAATGGGAACCCCAACGTGTATCCCCGGCCCTTCTTAATGTCCCAACCTGGTTTTGACCTTTTCCCGATTTGATTTCACCCAACGCCAGTAAATTTTTAATCTCAATTGCCTTAGCCTTTTGTAACTCATCGTGACGCTTACTAGAAGCACAAACCACATTTATTACAAAAGCTAAGTACTCAAAGAACTGGTGTACCGGATCAACTTCCTTTGAGACACAAACCAAGGCAAGTTGTAACCTGTGATAAAAAAAAATGTTAACTCCATATGTGTATTTTTAGTCAAACATAAAAAAGAACAAACAACAATACAAAAGTAAGTAACCTGTGAGCAAAGCAATGAACGTAATATGCATAAGGACTATACTGCCGAACGAGTGCCTGTAAGCCGTTCCATTCCCCACTCATATTGCTAGCACCATCATAACCTTGACCACGAATTTTTCCGGTATCAAATTTGTGATTCAAAAGTTTATTCTACAAACTAGCCTTTAAAGTCGCCGCAACAGTATCCTCGACATGAACTAAATCGGTAAATCCCCACCAAATCGGTAAATCCCCACCATCGTCGTAAACCACCACCACTACAAGTTTTAGAATAGATCCCCCCCTTATTAAAGCCATGTCCAACTCAACCACTTCAAACTATATATCATCTCCACAACCACACACCACCGCTGCCTCCGCCGTCTCGCCCCACCACCGCCGTCTCGCCACCAGAAGTATGTTGCTCTCTTCTTTATTGTCACCCCCCTTTCTAACTTTTTCAACACAATCATCAAAGGTAATTTCGAAAACTCTTTTTGTTGGTTTTTTTCAACTTTTATTTTATTGATCATCATATTTTCTTCATATATTGCTAGGAATATCAGTTTTCTTTTGAGTTTTGGCAATAAAATACCTTTTTTTTTTTTTTTTTCCATCAATGAGTTGATCATTGAGTTTCTAGATTAATGGTTGATATGTGCTATTGTAGTATGTTTCAGAAGTTTTAGAATTGCGTTTTGGAAGTGATTATTGCATTTTTCGCGTAATAGAAATTGGATTCATGCTTCATGATATGACAAGTATATATAATGGATGACCTCTTATGGTTAAACTATTCTTATATGAATCCTCATGATAGATATTTTGTTTCAACTCCTGTTAATGATAAAATTCAGTTACTGCTTAACATTGAGGATTTGGGCTGCATATCCTATATGAATCTGTTACGTTTGCTACGAATTGATAATCTAAGAAGACCAATGTTCTTAATTGGCGATAACAAGCGCGATGGTGGAACATCATGATTTAACAACAACAATCAATTAATCGAATCGTAATAGAAATGATGATGACATCAGGCTGTTTGATCCAGAAGCACCTGCTTCCGCTTTGCAAATATCCCGGAAATTTTCAGCAATTAACAACAGTTAACAAGACAATGTGTAAAGCTGTTTCTACAAAACAATCTCAACAACAAGTCAAAGCTGACAAAGATGGTCTCAACATCGTAGGTCCTTCATTTTTCATAAATTATTTAATTGCTTGATTTATTATTAGTATTATTCAATGAAAATGAATAATTGTCTACTAGTACTAATAAGTAAATAATGAATTGGTAATATTTCAGCTCATAGGGAAGACACCAATGGTGTACTTGAACAAGATTGTCAAACGATCCGTTGCTAATATCGCGGCCAAGCTTGAAATAATAGAGCCTTGCTGCAGTGTCAAAGGATCCGTTGCTAATATCGCAGCCAAGAAAGAAGACATGTTGATACTCTATTGTGATGGGTCAAAACAGTTAATATGTTGCTGTGTTTATGTATGGGTATGTAAATGACTGTAAATGGGTCAAATGTAAACGGGTCAAAAAAGTTCATATTTTGATTGTGTAATGAGATGGTGTTTCTTTGCCCATTTTATAATGACTATTTTGTTATCTTTTTTGTGACCTGGGATATGTTTATCTCGAACTTTAGTGTTTGCTGCAATTCATTATGTGAGGACGGTATTAATGTTAGCCCAGTTTATTAGTATATGTGTGTAAAGAGTGTGCAATACAAGTTTCTCCACCTTCTGGTTCTGGGTCATGCGTTTTGTGTTAGTGTCTTTATCCGACAATATTAGCCAAACAAACAAATAGAGTGTCTTGATATAGAATAAAGAAGAATAAAGAAGCCCTTTCATGAAAGAATCATTTACATAGTGCACAAAATTGATTACAAGCCTTAGCCTATCTAAGTTAATCTTGATAAATACATTAGATTCTTGATAACAAACATGGATAGTGTTTTCTTGAGTGAGGACCATCAAATATTGACCATTGCGGGTGGCCTCCTGAATTGCTTCCTTAGCAACAACCGCATAATCTTTATCATAACCCTTTTCAAGTATAGGGATCTGCAAGCAAAATACATATATTAGCATCGCTTAAGAATAGACATGGAAAAATGGGTTGAAGGGTTGGGGTGGATAATGGGTCAAAACACGTAATAATGGTGTATGGTCGAATATGTCTATTTGGATTGGGTTTCTCAGCAATCTCTTCAGACTGTATCACAGTAGAAACCACAAGTCGAGGCCATCAACAACTTTATACAAGAAACCAAAAATACATAAAGTCAAGGCCATCAGCAAGTTCAGTTGTCTGATAGCCTTTCACTATATCAACATACAATATGTTTAAGTCAAGGTAAACTGCACATTGTCCTAATAATGCTCCAATACCCAGTGTCATATATTTTCCTTATTGGACAAAAAGAGCAGAAAAAAAGCAACCTTTGACCTGGCCGGTGCTTTGCCTAATGAGCAGATATATAACAGAAACATATCTTGCATAGAAGTATTTTTGAAATGTAATTAATACAAATCATTATGTTGATTATTCCAAGTAAATCAACAAAGTTTACTTGAGGTCTTACGACATCTCGACTAGCCAGAGTGGCAAACATAGCTATGAATCCTGAAAACGGCAGATAGGTTTATAAGAATTAAGAGCTATAAACTCAACATCATATTCATTAGGAGGAATATATGCATAGACGACTCAAGATACTTACCACTATATCGACCCATAAGTTTGACTATTCCAACTCCATTATCGACACTCTCCACCTCAACATGTGCAGCATTTATTGCCCTCTGAGCTTCCTCAACAGCAGTATCAAATCCAAAAGATTTGTGTATCACCTAAAGCAATAACAAAATATTAATCTCCACTACAATGAAAGAATAAAAACGGTTCAAACAACTTACAGCAATATCAATATCAATTGTCTTTGGGATCTCGGCTACTGCCACGTGAAGGCTACGCTTTTCAACTTCCTTTCAGAAAGAAACCAAAATGATATCTTGTCAGACATAATTAATATTAACAAGCTAACTGAAAATAAATATAATCACAAAACAAGAAATCACCTTGCAAATGGCAGCAGCTCCTTTTTGAGTGCCATCACCTCCAATAATGTACACCTATAAATATCATTTTTTTTAATAAAATCTTTTAAACGGCTAAAATTCCCACCAACATTGTTGTAGAGAAATATAATATGACATGAACCTGGTTTATCCCACGGTCATGAATGTTATCAACTATCTTGTTCGTATCATGACCTCCTCTTGAAGTTTAAAGAATGGTACCAGTATCAGCTTCCCTCTCGTAGATTGATCCTTGTACAGGCATGATATCCACTTCGCCATCATGATTACCGAGTGTTTGATATGATGATTCCGCACTATATGTGTTAGGTGCAAACCAGGTTGTGCTGTAACTCCTTGTGCGGTTTGAGATAAACAAAAGGAGACAATTAATTGTACTAAAAGATAGTGTTGAACATAGACTTTATATTTGCTTGTGCTGTAACTTAACTTAATAGTAAAATAAGCATTTTTTTAGTGTTTGGCAATTCTATTTAGTTAAGGATTTAAGAGGTAGACTAATCAGAATCATACAAGAAGTTCAAACAAGCAACCCCCAAACTACTTATTTCAACCTCCCAAATTGCTTATAAGGAGATTGCTTTTGACATTGTTTAACTATTGTATCATAACGCAATAGGCAGATTAAGTAGCTTTAATAAAGTAAATCCCAAGCACGTCTAAATTAATATCATAACAATACAACTAGTTAATATCTAATTCAGATTGCTCAATATCACATAATCTCAACTATAACACCTAACCTCCACAATTTCACGAGCCCGATCCATATTCCGACACAACGGCAAATCAAACTTAACCATAGCAAGCTCATCACTATTCCAAATCAACCTAATTTGCTCCACAACTGCTAATGAGCCAAGTTTCGGGCACTCCCAAACTTGTGGATCATTGTTTATAAAAAAGATGATCATGATATATGACTCTTTAAAGTTTAAACTAATCACGGAACAATGAATATAGTCTAGTGGCCAAGCGGAACAAATTAGTGTACACAGGTGATATATAGCATACTTCAAACTATAACACCACATCTCAAAATTAAAAAGCTACATTACATTAGAGACTGGCTATTCAACTTACATCTGACATACAGAAAAATCATTTTGCGTCACTTATACTCAGGTTGATGTCAAAAACATACTATAGTCTTAAAACCCAACTATATACAGAAAAATCATCATTGTAGGCTTGTAGCATCAAGCTTAAGTTTAGACGCATACTCTTTAATACCCCTTTAATCAAGATATGCATACTATACAATTACAGCTCTTTCTAAATTGTTTAGCCACCAAGCAACTGATCCAAACATATTGAGTGCTTCTATAGAAATTCAAATACTAATTCACTTGAGCATTTTATCAAACACCTTATGCATCACATCAAGAATTTACACAAGTTCATTTGATACTTCAACCGTGTGTTGAACGATCAATAGCTATCATAAACTCTAATTAAATATACTATAAAGTAGAAGAATTTGTAGATTACCGTATGCAATTTAACTTAAGTCTTGAAATTAAAGACTGCCATAGAGCAGATATTGAACTTATGATGGTGAAAAAACATGACAAATTTTCAACACTGATCTTAGAGAGTGAAATAGAGAATCAACTTTACAATGGAGATTTTGAGACGACATGGATTATCAAAGTCTGGTAATGGATCAAAGAATGGAAGAGTAGCTTGGTAGTGATAACCCCCTTTTAAATAAAGATGAATGTTTTTTTTAATCAAAACACAGTCGTTTAGCTTAGTTCTACACCTAATTTTAGATACAATACAGCCGCAGATTCCCTTCCCCTACCTATATTTGTGAAAATTTAACAAAGAGGAAAAATAATTGGAAGTTCCTAACATTTGTAATCTGCAAAAACCAATTTGATTTTGAATCGTTAAGTTGTCAGAGGACATTCTATGACAAAGCTTGGTAGTGCAAATCACACAGCCACCACCTATCATCTCCACATGATCTCCTTATCACGTTTTGATACCTCAAAACTTGATGATGTACGGTTTTGGTGGTGGTGGCGTCGGGTTGCTGGGTTGTTGTGGTGGTGAGAGTTGTGATTGTTTATCTGGAGAGAAGGATTGTGAGATGTTTATATTAGTCGGTTTAGTTAACGTTTTGAGAGTAAAGAGTAAAATGATCAAAATGCCCAGTTGCTTATGTATTGGTTGCCCAAAAATAAAAGTTGCCTAAAATACAATACGTTCATGTACCTTGTACCAACAGTGGTTGGTCAGACACGTGTCACCCTGTAGTTGGATAGACGTTAGTTGCCCAGAGCAACCCAAGCTAAAACGAGAATTTTCAAAAAAAAGACTAAAAATGCATAACCCGTAGGGCAACAGGCCATTCTTGTAATTTTCCCATATATATATATATATATATATATATATATATATATATATATATATGTGTGTGTGTGATCTTTTGAGAAGGGTCCTTATAATGAGAAGGCTAGGAAGCCATCACAGCCCGTCATGTGTCCCTAATTATACTTTCATTAAGATTAATACTTGCAGGGGTATTTTAGTCATTCTCATCCAACCTTATATAAACATTTTATCTTTAATTTATCTCCACCTTCCCCACTGCCACCGCCATCGCTACTCTGCTCCACCTTCCCCACCGTTCTCCACCATACCTTCACCACTGGTAACCACCATTATCCTTCATCTTCATTATCTCATAAGATTCGATTTCTTAATTCAAAGAGTAATTCATCAACCTGATTCAAAGTCAACAAATTCAACATCTATTTTAGAGATGCCGATTGATTCATCAAACTCTACTAAGTGTAGCTCTTCTAAAGTTAATGAATGTAATCTCCTGATTCAAACACCTACTGTAACAATTCGCATTTTCAGATTTATTTCTATTCCCGAAAATTTTACTATCCACTTTTACTATTCATTTTTACTATTCATTTTTCCCGAAATTCTCCCGAAATTTGATTTTTGTTTCTTGGCCTCGAGTGATAAATCATTTCCATGGCAAATTAAAAGTTTGACACTCATCAGATCATTTTCGTGAAAGTTATTAAGGAATTACACGAAATTACACGTTTTAAAGTAAAACGTCATTCAAAAATTCTACGCACAACGAAACTCGACCACGTTAAGTGACCCCGCATCAGAAAAATGTTTAGTACTCTCATGATTAATTAGAGAATTAATCATGACTGAGAAAAACATGACCAAAATAAGCCTCGGCCGCGAAAAACTGGAATTTTCAGTTTTTAAGCGTTTTTACTCAGCCGTAACCCTAGCCTATACCTGCATCGCGTTTCTAAGATGATTTGAGTTTTCAAC
This sequence comes from Artemisia argyi, assembly GCA_030686995.1. Taxonomy (NCBI): domain Eukaryota; kingdom Viridiplantae; phylum Streptophyta; class Magnoliopsida; order Asterales; family Asteraceae; genus Artemisia; species Artemisia argyi. Next base: position 134,964,774 of record CM060688.1, read on the forward strand.
TTATTAGAAAAAGTCAACATATTTTTCCCTCCTCCTTTGACCAAAAATCATTCCTTGATTTCATAAGTCATTCCTTGATTTTTAGGCTTGCGGTTTTAGGTCTAAAAGACATTTAACACCAACCGACACTAGACTGAGCCCAGCCTAAACATTATAAGTCATTTTAAGTCATTAGTATCCTATTAGAAAAGTTACATTTTACTTTTCTCAATTTTACGCAACTTTCGTACGTTTTACGTATTACGCGTTTTCGACCCGTGTTTCCAGTTTTAGCAGGGTTTTACCACCCAAATGGAACCTACCACTCATTTTATATTTTATTATGGAGTGTCATGACATGTTTAACAATACTTTCAAGTTCCGTATTTTTACGACACCCGATTTTACGTTTTAAGGCTTAATCATTTACGGTTAGCATTTCCCGGAGTCAAAACTAGCTACTTAAGTTAGATAATATCACCAAGGACCAAGTCATCCCTCCTTATCCCTTTGAAACCGCCATAGGGGGGGGGGGGGGAGTCACCATTTTGTGGCTTGATCTTGACCATTGATCTCTAGGATGTTTACAAGTGTCTAAACTAACCATGGTTAAATTCTAACCCAACATATGGTTAACTATTTTTCCTACCCTATAAATACCAAGCTAAAAACACATAGAAAACTTGCACCACACCTTCTTATAACCTTCAAGTCCTAAAACCTAAGGCACTTTTCTTATATTTTGTAAGAAAGTTAACTAGTTTTTGAAAGAAAACTAGTGTTTGATCTTCAATCTTGGAAATTTTCTAAGAAAAGTTGTTATAACTCTAAAGTCTCCAAAAAGACATAGCTATAATCTTCAAATAGCTTTGGACTTTCAAGAAGGCGTCGTTATAATATTCAAATAACCTCGGTTTATCATAGATTGCAAAGAGTGAAGCTTAAGTCTATCAAAGTCCGTACCTTACTAGTTACTTACCTTTCTTTTAGAAAGCCTCAAGTTGTAAGCAAACCCTAACATACTTTCTTGCTTAATTATCATTTTCATGCTCTTTGTGTTCCTTTCATGCTATATATGTTCTTGTTATTGTGTTCATGATGTTTAAAAATGGATAAAACAAGTATTGGTATACATATGTTAACTTATGACAAGTAAACAAGCAAACTAGTGATTTTTATGGAGAACCACGACCAAAACATTATATAAATGATATTAGACAGTTACATATTGTAGTAGAGGACTTAAGAAGGAAAACATAGCAATTTGAATCACCCAAAACGAGTACCCGAGTCAAAAGTTATGACCATTTGAAGTTAGCGAAACCAAAACGGCAAAACTGCCTATACCTACTATTTTTGCATTCTGCCATTTTGAAAGTCACACTTCTGGTCCGATTCATCAAAAAGTTAAAACACGAAAGTTGTCCGGAACGACGTTTTTGTTCAGGCTTAAAGAAGCTCGAGCCCTGAAAACGCTTTCCGAGTGATAATTTTCTTCAAATTCTTAACAGCCCATTTTAGACCAAAGTCACTATATTATAGTTATGATTTACTAAGACCAAGAGGTCTAATGACCTAAAGCCAAGACCACAACCATGGCTAAAGCCAAGGTTGAGTCTCAAGACCATGGAAAAATGACCAAGGTCACGGCGAAGCCATGACTAAATGACCATATAAACTTACTTAGGCGAAAACATGAAACAAGGAGTTGACGATAACTTGAACAAACAATTTGGATCTACTCCACCTAAAGAACCATGAGATACAAGTTATAAGAAACTTACCCTAATAACAATCTTCATATAATAATAAACTTTCCTAAGTTTATTCAAATATTAGACATGTAACTTTTCGGATCAAAACTTATATATATGTTATCGAATACTACAATAGTAGGGAGCCTCATGTGAGGAGTTCATTAAGTAAGCCGTCGAGATGAGTTGTGGATTTACAAATTAAAGTGTCCTGGCTCCTCGAACGTTTACTCCATGACTTCTGAATTATGTCGGCCCGAACGGTAGTAAGAGATATACAACCTATACATGTTTCATAAACCATTTATATTCAAAGACTTACACTATATACTAAGTACTACATCATGAACATTATGCAAGACATATATATAGGCAATTCTTCGTATTCTTAGACGTTACTCCAAACCTAAGTCGCAATGTTCTATTATAGGCTGCTCTTAGAGACTTTCATGATTCGACCACCACTTTCATTTCACATCACTTAAGCTTAAGGTGAGTCATAGCCCCTACTCTTTTCATACTTGTTTTAACTCTTTGGGGGAGATACATGCACAACTACTTGCTTACTTGTACAAATACTCAAAACATTTATACTTAATTGTCTTATACTTGATCGCATTATACTTGATTTCATATATACATGATTGCGTTATACTTAATTGTGAAACTTCCAGTGGCTCCAAATTAAGTTGTTGGATGACCATTGAGACTTCCGGTGGCTCCAAATTAAGTTGTTGGATGACCATTGAGGCTTTGATACATCCTAACATTTGCGAATGTTGGATACATCATAAACGTTAGGTCTTCGGAGATGAAGTGTAGACTCACGACTAATTGCTAAACTGTTTTGATGAACTTATACATATCTTTATTATACCATATATATTAGCAGTGGGTTGTGAACATACAGGTTGCAAGTCTCTTATGGCGGGACTTGCAACTGAGTGGATTCTCGATGCCTTTGCTGTGCGAATAATTCTTTAAAGACTTTTCAACTGTTTTAAGACAAACTCTATGAACTCACCAACCATTGTGTTGACACTTTAGCATGTTTATCTCAGGTCTGTAAGGTGATAGCTGTTGCATGGAGCATAGAGTCGCTTGGCATGTTTTGAAGACTTATGCTTTTATCTTTACCATTCGATATGTTTTAAAACTCTTATGTATTGTATTATGGAACTCAAGTTTGTAACTCAGAATTTATTAATCGAATGGTAACTTTTCAAAACGTCTCATTTAGAGTTCGTTTTCTATACCTTGTTCTTTGTATTATGAAGTAGCACCCCTATGACACAGTCTTCCGCTGCGATATTTTGGGGGTGTTACAGATTGGTACCAGAGCCTTGGTTATAGAGAACTAGGTTGCATATACTACCTAGACTATAACTGCTATAAACATTAAGATTCTCCTATTTATTTTGCCTTACACACACTTCATGCGCATATGCTTATTGCTAATTGTTTGTTTAGGAGAAACCCCAGACAATAGTCAAGTCATCAAAAATTTAGAGCTAAGTAATAATTATTTATTTAACTTAATCTTGTGACAGTTCTTGTTTGATAAGACATAAGATTAAGTTAAATAAAGGTTATTAGTTTCCTGTAGAGATTTGATGATTTGCCTTATACTTACTTTATATGATTCTAATACCTAGAAGTGATTCATATGTCCTAGTACGACACTCAAACCTTACTACAAGCGCGACTAGTCCTTTTCGTCATATCACCTTCTCTAGATACCCAGACTACGTTACCCTTTCACAACTTAAGAGCAGATGATAGAAAGTCTACCCAATTATGTAGTACCAATTGTTGAGTTATGTGTGCCTGGTAAATATGTATACGTGTGAAAGGAAGCAATTATAATTATGGTGGCCAACATAATTATAAATGCGTCACGACTCACGTAGACATATGTGACCATGCTTACATTAATCGACGATTGACTCAATATTGACAAGATTTAAGACTAAGTAGTCTAGGAATATCACCTCATATCTGACGTCGTCAAAATGTCCCTCCTTGTAGATATCATGGCACCAAAGAGAGTAACTCGTAGCACTAGCCGAGGTGGTGCAACACCAAGAGGTGGAAGAACTGGTGGCCGTGGAGGTAGAGGAGCTGCTCACGACACTAGTAACCTTAGTAATGATAGTGGAAGAACTGGTGGACGTGGAGGTAGAGGAGATGCTCACGACACTAGTAACCCTAGTAACGATGGTGGAAATCCAGATGTCTCCACCATTATTGCCCAACAACTACAAAACCTACTTCCCACTATAGTCACACAAGTTAGCAATCACATGAACAATTCGGGAAACCACGGAAGCATAAATGACGCTACAAATGATGGAGGAAGGAATGGTAACAACAACAACAACAACAACAACAACAACAACAACAACAACAACAACAACAACAACAACAACAACAACAACAACAACCACCACCATAGGACTGGATGTACGTATAAGGAATTTACGTCATGCAAGCCAATTGAGTTTAATGGTAAAGGAGGTACATTGGCATATACACGATGGGTTGAGAAAATGGAGTCAGTGATTGACATCCATAACTGTGCAATCCACCAGAGAGTGAAATATTCTGCATGCTTGCTATCAGAGAAGGCATTGACATGGTGGAACATGCAGATTCAAGCAAGGAGTAGAGAAGCAGCTGTAGGCATGACATGGGACGACTTTAAGGGACTACTGAAGGAAGAGTATTGCCCGGTTAATGAAATGCAAAAACTAGAGGACGAGTTTTGGCATCACTCTATGGTAGGGGCTGGTCATGCAACCTACACAGATCGGTTTCATGAACTAGCTAAACTAGTTCCTCATCTGGTTACCCCTGAATCCAAGAGGATTGAGAGGTACATCTATGGCCTTGTTCCCGAGATTCGTGGGATGGTGAAAACAACCGAACCTCCCAAAATTCAGAGTGCAATATTGAGAGCAAGGACCCTAACAGATGAGATGGTTAGGAATGGAACTTTGAAGATTAGTGATAAAAGGAAGGGAGCAGGTGAATCAGGCGAGCAAAAGGGTACAATGGTTGATAATAAGAGAGCAAGAGGATTTGCGGCAACAGTTTATGATCAGGGAAAGTATGAAGGTCCACATCCTAAGTGTAATAAATGTGCTTATCATCATCAAAGGTCTGAGCCCTGTCGAATGTGTACTAATTGCAATCAGAAGAGCCATTTTACAAATCAGTGTAAAGCAACGGCAAGGCAAGTAACACCGGTGAATGCGGGCAATATAAGAAACAACCAAAAGACATGCTTTGAGTGCAACAGCCCAAACCACTTCCGAGATACTTGTCCTAAGTTAAATAGGGCACAGGGACAGGTGCTGGATAACCCGACTCTAGCAGTAATGCTTGAAGAAAATAACCCAAACCGTGGATACAATGTTAGTCCACCTCGGGGTCGAGCATACTATTTGGGTGCTAAGGAAGCCCGCAATGCGTAACGGGTACGCACCTTATCCTACCATATTATTCTATTCTAAATCTAGCTTTATTATGCCGCTATTAAGATAAGAGACCTAGACACACTAAACTTTGGGACAAAGTTTCCTGAAGGGGTAGAGACTGTAACAATTCGCATTTTCAGATTTATTTCTATTCCTGAAAATTTTACTATTCACTTTTACTATTCATTTTTCCCGAAATTCTCCTGAAAGTTGATTTTTGTTTCTTGGCCTCGAGTGATAAATCATTTCCATGGCAAATTAAAAGTTTGACACTCATCAGATCATTTTCGTGAAAGTTATTAAGGAATTACACGAAATTACACGTTTTAGGGTAAAATGTCATTCAAAAATTCTACGCACAACGAAACTCGACCACGTTAAGTGACCCCGCATCAGAAAAATGTTTAGTACTCTCATGATTAATTAGAGAATTAATCATGACTGAGAAAAACATGACCAAAATAAGCCTCGGCCGTGAAAAACTGGAATTTTCAGTTTTTAAGCGTTTTTACTCAGCCGTAACCCTAGCCTATACCTGCATCGCGTTTCTAAGATGATTTGAGTTTTCAACTTATTAGAAAAAGTCAACATATTTTTCCCTCCTCCTTTGACCAAAAATCATTCCTTGATTTTATAAGTCATTCCTTGATTTTTAGGCTTGCGGTTTTAGGTCTAAAAGACATTTAACACCAACCGACACTAGAATGAGCCCAGCCTAAACATTATAAGTCATTTTAAGTCATTAGTATCCTATTAGAAAAGTTACATTTTACTTTTCTCAATTTTACGCAACTTTCGTACGTTTTACGTATTACGCGTTTTCGACCCGTGTTTCCAGTTTTAGCAGGGTTTTACCACCCAAATGGAACCTACCACTCATTTTACATTTTATTATGGAGTGTCATGACATGTTTAACAATACTTTCAAGTTCCGTATTTTTACGACACCCGGTTTTACGTTTTAAGGCTTAATCATTTACGGTTAGCATTTCCCGGAGTCAAAACTAGCTACTTAAGTTAGATAATATCACCAAGGACCAAGTTATCACTCCTTATCCCTTTGAAACCGCCATAGGGGGGGGGGAGTCACCATTTTGTGGCTTGATCTTGACCATTGATCTCTAGGATGTTTACAAGTGTCTAAACTAACCATGGTTAAATTCTAACCTAACATATGGTTAACTATTTTTCCTACCCTATAAATACCAAGCTAAAAACACATAGAAAACTTGCACCACACCTTCTTATAACCTTCAAGTCCTAAAACCTAAGGCACTTTTCTTATATTTTGTAAGAAAGTTAACTAGTTTTTGAAAGAAAACTAGTGTTTGATCTTCAATCTTGGAAATTTTCTAAGAAAAGTTGTTATAACTCTAAAGTCTCCAAAAAGACGTAGTTATAATCTTCAAATAGCTTTGGACTTTCAAGAAGGCATCGTTATAATCTTCAAATAACCTCGGTTTATCATAGATTGCAAAGAGTGAAGCTTAAGTCTATCAAAGTCCGTACCTTACTAGTTACTTACCTTTCTTTTAGAAAGCCTCAAGTTGTAAGCAAACCCTAACATACTTTCTTGCTTAATTATCATTTTCATGCTCTAACTGTTCCTTTCACGCTATATATGTTCTTGTTATTGTGTTCATGATGTTTAAAAATGGATAAAACAAGTATTGGTATACATATGTTAACTTATGACAAGTAAACAAGCAAACTAGTGATTTTTATGGAGAACCACGACCAAAACATTATATAAATGATATTAGACAGTTACATATTGTAGTAGAGGACTTAACAAGGAAAACATAGCAATTTGAATCACCCAAAACGAGTACCCGAGTCAAAAGTTATGACCATTTGAAGTTAGCGAAACTAAAACGGCAAAACTGCCTATACCTACTATTTTTGCATTCTGCCATTTTGAAAGTCACACTTCTGGTCAGATTCATCAATAAGTTAAAACACGAAAGTTGTCCGGAACGACGTTTTCGTTCAGGAATAAAGAAGCTCGAGCCCTGAAAACGCTTTCCGAGTGATAATTTCCTTCAAATTCTTAACAGCTCATTTTAGACCAAAGTCACTATATTATAGTTATGATTTACTAAGACCAAGAAGTCTAATGACCTAAAGCCAAGACCACAACCATGGCTAAAGCCAAGGTTGAGTCTCAAGACCATGGAAAAATGACCAAGGTCACGGCAAAGCCATGACTAAATGACCATATAAACTTACTTAGGCGAAAACATGAAACAAGGAGTTGACGATAACTTGAACAAACAATTTGGATCTACTCCACCTAAAGAACCATGAGATACAAGTTATAAGAAACTTACCCTAATAACAATCTTCATATAATAATAAACTTTCCTAAGTTTATTCAAATATTAGACATGTAACTTTTCGGATCAAAACTTATATATATGTTATCGAATACTACAATAGTAGGGAGCCTCATGTGAGGAGTTCATTAAGTAAGCCGTCGAGATGAGTTGTGGATTTACGAATTAAAGTGTCCTGGCTCCTCGAACGTTTACTCCATGACTTCTGAATTATGTCGGCCCGAACGGTAGTAAGAGATATACAACCTATACATGTTTCATAAACCATTTATATTCAAAGACTTACACTATATACTAAGTACTACATCATGAACATTATGCAAGACATATATATAGGCAATTCTTCGTATTCTTAGACATTACTCTAAACCTAAGTCGCAATGTTCTATTATAGGCTGCTCTTAGAGACTTTCACGATTCGACCACCACTTTCATTTCACATCACTTAAGCTTAAGGTGAGTCATAGCCCCTACTCTTTTCATACTTGTTTTAACTCTTTGGGGGAGATACATGCACAACTACTTGCTTACTTGTACAAATACTCAAAACATTTATACTTAATTGTCTTATACTTGATCGCGTTATACTTGATTTCATATATACATGATTGCGTTATACTTAATTGTGAAACTTCCAGTGGCTCCAAATTAAGTTGTTGGATGACCATTGAGACTTCCGGTGGCTCCAAATTAAGTTGTTGGATGACCATTGAGGCTTTGATACATCCTAACATTTGTGAATGTTGGATACATCATAAACGTGAGGTCTTCGGAGATGAAGTGTAGACTCACGACTAATTGCTAAACTGTTTTGATGAACTTATACATATCTTTATTATACCATATATATTAGCAGTGGGTTGTGAACACACATGTTGCAAGTCTCTTATGGCGGGACTTGTAACTGAGTGGATTCTCGATGCCTTTGCTGTGCGAATAATTATTTAAAGTCTTTTCAACTGTTTTAAGACAAACTCTATGAACTCACCAACCATTGTGTTGACACTTTAGCATGTTTATCTCAGGTCTGTAAGGTGATAGCTGTTGCATGGAGCATAGAGTCGCTTGGCATGTTTTGAAGACTTATGCTTTTATCTTTACCATTCGATATGTTTTAAAACTCTTATGTATTGTATTATGGAACTCAAGTTTGTAACTCGGAATTTATTAATCGAATGGTAACTTTTCAAAACGTCTCATTTAGAGTTCGTTTTCTATACCTTGTTCTTTGTATTATGAAGTAGCACCCCTATGACACAGTCTTCCGCTGCGATATTTTAGGGGTGTTACAGATTGGTACCAGAGCCTTGGTTATAGAGAACTAGGTTGCATATACTACCTAGACTATAACTGCTATAAACATTAAGATTCTCCTCTTTATTTTGCCTTACACACACTTCATGCGCATATGCTTATTGCTAATTGTTTGTTTAGGAGAAACCCCAGACAATAGTCAAGTCATCAAAAATTTGGAGCTAAGTAATAATTATTTATTTAACTTAATCTTGTGACAATTCTTGTTTGATAAGACATAAGATTAAGTTAAATAAAGGTTATTAGTTTCCTGTAGAGATTTGATGATTTGCCTTATACTTACTTTATATGATTCTAATACCTAGAAGTGATTCATATGTCCTAGTACGACACTCAAACCTTACTACAAGCGCGACTAGTCCTTTTCGTCATATCACCTTCTCTAGATACCCAGACTACGTTACCCTTTCACAACTTAAGAGCAGATGATAGAAAGTCTACCCAATTATGTAGTACCAATTGTTGAGTTATGTGTGCCTGGTAAATATGTATACGTGTGAAAGGAAGCAATTATAATTATGGTGGCCAACATAATTATAAATGCGTCACGACTCACGTAGACATATGTGACCATGCTTACATTAATCGACGATTGACTCAAAATTGACAAGATTTAAGACTAAGTAGTCTAGGAATATCACCTTATATCTGACGTCGACAAAATGTCCCTCCTTGTAGATATCATGGCACCAAAGAGAGTAACTCGTAGCACTAGCCGAGGTGGTGCAACACCAAGAGGTGGAAGAACTGGTGGTCGTGGAGGTAGAGGAGCTGCTCACGACACTAGTAACCTTAGTAATGATAGTGGAAGAACTGGTGGACGTGGAGGTAGAGTAGATGCTCACGACACTAGTAACCCTAGTAACGATGGTGGAAATCCGGATGTCTCCACCATTATTGCCCAACAACTACAAAACCTACTTCCCACTATAGTCACACAAGTTAGCAATCACATGAACAATTCGGGAAACCACGGAAGCATAAATGATGCTACAAATGATGGAGGAAGGAATGGTAACAACAACAACAACAACAACAACAACAACCACCATAGGACTGGATGTACGTATAAGGAATTTACGTCATGCAAGCCAATTGAGTTTAATGGTAAAGGAGGTGCATTGGCATATACACGATGGGTTGAGAAGATGGAGTCAGTGATTGACATCAGTAACTGTGCAATCCACCAGAGAGTGAAATATTCTGCATGCTTGCTATCAGAGAAGGCATTGACATGGTGGAACATGCAGATTCAAGCAAGGAGTAGAGAAGCAGCTGTAGGCATGACATGGGACGACTTTAAGGGACTACTGAAGGAAGAGTATTGCCCGGTTAATGAAATGCAAAAACTAGAGGACGAGTTTTGGCATCACTCTATGGTAGGGGCTGGTCATGCAACCTACACAGATCGGTTTCATGAACTAGCTAAACTAGTTCCTCATCTGGTTACCCCTGAATCCAAGAGGATTGAGAGGTACATCTATGGCCTTGTTCCCGAGATTCGTGGGATGGTGAAAACAACCGAACCTCCCAAAATTCAGAGTGCAATATTGAGAGCAAGGACCCTAACAGATGAGATGGTTAGGAATGGAACTTTGAAGATTAGTGATAAAAGGAAGGGAGCAGGTGAATCAGGCGAGCAAAAGGGTACAATGGTTGATAATAAGAGAGCAAGAGGATTTGCGGCAACAGTTTATGATCAGGGAAAGTATGAAGGTCCACATCCTAAGTGTAATAAATGTGCTTATCATCATCAGAGGTCTGAGCCCTGTCAAATGTGTACTAATTGCAATCAGAAGAGCCATTTTACAAATCAGTGTAAAGCAACGGCAAGGCAAGTAACACCGGTGAATGCGGGCAATATAAGAAACAACCAAAAGACATGCTTTGAGTGCAACAGCCCAAACCACTTCCGAGATACTTGTCCTAAGTTAAATAGGGCACAGGGACAGGTGCTGGATAACCCGACTCTAGCAGTAATGCTTGAAGAAAATAACCCAAACCGTGGATACAATGTTAGTCCACCTCGGGGTCGAGCATACTATTTGGGTGCTAAGGAAGCCCGCAATGCGTAACGGGTACGCACCTTATCCTACCATATTATTCTATTCTAAATCTAGCTTTATTATGCCGCTATTAAGATAAGAGACCTAGACACACTAAACTTTGGGACAAAGTTTCCTGAAGGGGTAGAGACTGTAACAATTCGCATTTTCAGATTTATTTCTATTCCTGAAAATTTTACTATTCACTTTTACTATTCATTTTTCCCGAAATTCTCCTGAAAGTTGATTTTTGTTTCTTGGCCTCGAGTGATAAATCATTTCCATGGCAAATTAAAAGTTTGACACTCATCAGATCATTTTCGTGAAAGTTATTAAGGAATTACACGAAATTACACGTTTTAGGGTAAAATGTCATTCAAAAATTCTACGCACAACGAAACTCGACCACGTTAAGTGACCCCGCATCAGAAAAATGTTTAGTACTCTCATGATTAATTAGAGAATTAATCATGACTGAGAAAAACATGACCAAAATAAGCCTCGGCCGTGAAAAACTGGAATTTTCAGTTTTTAAGCGTTTTTACTCAGCCGTAACCCTAGCCTATACCTGCATCGCGTTTCTAAGATGATTTGAGTTTTCAAATTATTAGAAAAAGTCAACATATTTTTCCCTCCTCCTTTGACCAAAAATCATTCCTTGATTTTATAAGTCATTCCTTGATTTTTAGGCTTGCGGTTTTAGGTCTAAAAGGCATTTAACACCAACCGACACTAGAATGAGCCGAGCCTAAACATTATAAGTCATTTTAAGTCATTAGTATCCTATTAGAAAAGTTACATTTTACTTTTCTCAATTTTACGCAACTTTCGTACGTTTTACGTATTACGCGTTTTCGACCCGTGTTTCCAGTTTTAGCAGGGTTTTACCACCCAAATGGAACCTACCACTCATTTTATATTTTATTATGGAGTGTCATGACATGTTTAACAATACTTTCAAGTTCCGTATTTTTACGACACCCGGTTTTACGTTTTAAGGCTTAATCATTTACGGTTAGCATTTCCCGGAGTCAAAACTAGCTACTTAAGTTAGATAATATCACCAAGGACCAAGTTATCCCTCCTTATCCCTTTGAAACCGCCATAGGGGGGGGGGAGTCACCATTTTGTGGCTTGATCTTGACCATTGATCTCTAGGATGTTTACAAGTGTCTAAACTAACCATGGTTAAATTCTAACCCAACATATGGTTAACTATTTTTCCTACCCTATAAATACCAAGCTAAAAACACATAGAAAACTTGCACCACACCTTCTTATAACCATCAAGTCCTAAAACCTAAGGCACTTTTCTTATATTTTGTAAGAAAGTTAACTAGTTTTTGAAAGAAAACTAGTGTTTGATCTTCAATCTTGGAAATTTTCTAAGAAAAGTTGTTATAACTCTAAAGTCTCCAAAAAGACGTAGTTATAATCTTCAAATAGCTTTGGACTTTCAAGAAGGCGTCGTTATAATCTTCAAATAACCTCGGTTTATCATAGATTGCAAAGAGTGAAGCTTAAGTCTATCAAAGTCCGTACCTTACTAGTTACTTACCTTTCTTTTAGAAAGCCTCAAGTTGTAAGCAAACCCTAATATACTTTCTTGCTTAATTATCATTTTCATGCTCTTTGTGTTCCTTTCATGCTATATATGTTCTTGTTATTGTGTTCATGATGTTTAAAAATGGATAAAACAAGTATTGGTATACATATGTTAACTTATGACAAGTAAACAAGCAAACTAGTGATTTTTATGGAGAACCACGACCAAAACATTATATAAATTGTATTAGACAGTTACATATTGTAGTAGAGGACTTAACAAGGAAAACATAGCAATTTGAATCACCCAAAACGAATACCCGAGTCAAAAGTTATGACCATTTGAAGTTAGCGAAACCAAAACGGCAAAACTGCCTATACCTACTATTTTTGCATTCTGCCATTTTGAAAGTCACACTTCTGGTCCGATTCATCAAAAAGTTAAAACACGAAAGTTGTCCGGAAGAACGTTTTCGTTCAGGCGCAAAAAAGCTCGAGCCCTGAAAACGCTTTCCGAGTGATAATTTCCTTCAAATTCTTAACAGCCCATTTTAGACCAAAGTCACTATATTATAGTTATGATTTACTAAGACCAAGAGGTCTAATGACCTAAAGCCAAGACCACAACCATGGCTAAAGCCAAGGTTGAGTCTCAAGACCATGGAAAAATGACCAAGGTCACGGCGAAGCCATGACTAAATGACCATATAAACTTACTTAGGCGAAAACATGAAACAAGGAGTTGACGATAACTTGAACAAACAATTTGGATCTACTCCACCTAAAGAACCAAGGTTGAGTCTCAAGACCATGGAAAAATGACCAAGGTCACGGCGAAGCCATGACTAAATGACCATATAAACTTACTTAGGCGAAAACATGAAACAAGGAGTTGACGATAACTTGAACAAACAATTTGGATCTACTCCACCTAAAGAACCATGAGATACAAGATATAAGAAACTTACCCTAATAACAATCTTCATATAATAATAAACTTTCCTAAGTTTATTCAAATATTAGACATGTAACTTTTCGGATCAAAACTTATATATATGTTATCGAATACTTCAATAGTAGGGAGCCTCATGTGAGGAGTTCATTAAGTAAGCCGTCGAGATGAGTTGTGGATTTACGAATTAAAGTGTCCTGGCTCCTCGAACGTTTACTCCATGACTTCTGAATTATGTCGGCCCGAACGGTAGTAAGAGATATACAACCTATACATGTTTCATAAACCATTTATATTCAAAGACTTACACTATATACTAAGTACTACATCATGAACATTATGCAAGACATATATATAGGCAATTCTTTGTATTCTTAGACGTTACTCCAAACCTAAGTCGCAATGTTCTATTATAGGCTGCTCTTACAGACTTTCACGATTCGACCACCACTTTCATTTCACATCACTTAAGCTTAAGGTGAGTCATAGCCCCTACTCTTTTCATACTTGTTTTAACTCTTTGGGGGAGATACATGCACAACTACTTGCTTACTTGTACAAATACTCAAAACATTTATACTTAATTGTCTTATACTTGATCGCATTATACTTGATTTCATATATACATGATTGCGTTATACTTAATTGTGAAACTTCCAGTGGCTCCAAATTAAGTTTTTGGATGACCATTGAGGCTTTGATACATCCTAACATTTGCGAATGTTGGATACATCATAAACGTGAGGTCTTCGGAGATGAAGTGTAGACTCACGACTAATTGCTAAACTGTTTTGATGAACTTATACATATCTTTATTATACCATATATATTAGCAGTGGGTTGTGAACACACAGGTTGCAAGTCTCTTATGGTGGGACTTGCAACTGAGTGGATTCTCGATGCCTTTGCTGTGCGAATAATTCTTTAAAGACTTTTCAACTGTTTTAAGACAAACTCTATGAACTCACCAACCATTGTGTTGACACTTTAGCATGTTTATCTCAGGTCTGTAAGGTGATAGCTGTTGCATGGAGCATAGAGTCGCTTGGCATGTTTTGAAGACTTATGCTTTTATCTTTACCATTCGATATGTTTTAAAACTCTTATGTATTGTATTATGGAACTCAAGTTTGTAACTCGGAATTTATTAATCGAATGGTAACTTTTCAAAACGTCTCATTTAGAGTTCGTTTTCTATACCTTGTTCTTTGTATTATGAAGTAGCACCCCTATGACACAGTCTTCCGCTGCGATATTTTGGGGGTGTTACACCTACCGTTTGGTTTATGTGTTTTTATTGATTTTATTCAAGGTTTGATTTAAAATTACATCATGTTTTCTTCTAAATCTGGAACAAATTGTAGAAAAATATAGATATAATACATGTTTAAGAAAGTTGCATACAAGGTGTTTGATAAAATGTCTCAACAAAACTTTATAACTGTGATGTAGTAGTATTTCATATTATGATGGAGTAAGTTTTTTACTTTAACTGTGATGAAGTAGGTTATTTGTGTTTATATGTTTAGTTATTTAATCAATGCATTTAATTTTGAACTGTGATGCATTATGTGTTCAGTTTTCATGTATAAGGATGTATTAGGTTAAGCGTCGGTTTCGTTATGTCTGTAATGTTTGACTAGTTTATGCATAGTATGCTTTAGATTTTGAAAAGTGCTTGTGCGATTATTTGTAATGATGATGCAGTTGTTTTAATGAATTGATGCAGTGAGATGTATTTCGAAGTAAATACTGTTTGGTTAGGTCATGATTAGTGTGTTTTAGATTTCAAAAAGTGTGTGTGTGTATTTGAATGTCTGATGCAGTAGTTTAATGAATTGATGCAGTATGATGTGTTTTGCGGAAAATATTGTTTGACTAGGTTGTTCTTAGTGTGTTTTGGATTTCGAAAAGTGCTTGTGTGAGTATTTGTAATGATGATGCAGTAGATTTAATGAATTGATGCATTAAGATGTATTTTGCAGCAAATATTGTTTTATTATGTCGTGCTTAGTGTGTTTTAAATTTCGAAAAGTGCGTGTGAGTGTATTTGAATGCCTGATGCAGTAATTTTAATATATTGATGCAGTAGGATGTGTTTTGAGGCAAATATTATTTTGCTACATTTTTCATAGTGTGTTTTAGATTTCAAAAAGTGCTTGTGCGAGTATTTGTAATGATGACGCAATAATTTTAATGAATTGATGCAGTAAGATGTATTTTGCAGCAAACATTGATAATATATATAAATACATTTTTCAAAGTGTGTTTTAGATTTCAAAAAATAGGTAGTCTGTAATACACAAGTACACATAATAAGTTTGCGAATTTGGGGTTCCTCTTGGTATAAACACAAATCTTCATGACGTGTTGCTGAAACCAATGTCCATTGTCCCCATTTTAATGAATTTTCCCTTATTTGTCTATTACATGCTTTAATAATCAAGATTATCCAAACTCCTAGCACTGTCAAAAGTGATTATTATGGCTTCAAGTAGCAAAAGCATATTCAAACACTATCTTCTACTCCATATTAGTTACCTATAGTTTGAGTATTATTACTCCCTGTCAAATAATCACTTTCACATTTACATATAAGGGTTCTTAAAATTTTAGGTGACTTGAACTTAAATTTGAGTGAAATTAGTTCTATTTTATTTCGAACATGCAACTCTTGGTTTATGTAATCCATGTTCTTTGTAGCATTTGCAATAATATAGTACTATTATGTATGCTTATTTTCAGGGAATTGTACTCTGTGACTTGGTTGCAGTTGGCATAATTACAGCAGATCATTTTTGGCCGGATGTGTTACATATCCATCAAGCATTGCTAAACGCATTGGTGATCGTGGAGATGGTGTTTTTTGCATGCTTTCAGATTTATGCATACACTGCTGCACCATACAAGATTGACGAGGTGAAAGAAAAGAAGAAAGAATGATTGAAATAACGTTGATCAAGATCCTATTTTTGGTCGTTACAAGTTACCATTATCATTATTATCATGTATGAGCTTACAGAAAAGTATATATAAATATATTTGTAATGAGAATAATGACAGATTCCCTCTTAAATGGCTTGTATATGGGTATCTCAACATAAACTGTTACTGCATCACAATGTAAAAAAATTATGTAACTTGGATGTATTTTGGATTGCATCTCACTTTTATACTGCATCTCAATGTAAACTGTTACTGCATCACAATGTAAACTGTTACTGCATCTTAATGTAAACTGTTACTGCATCACAATGTATTTTGTACTGCATCTCAATGTAAACTTGTATTTATTTTGTACTTTATCTCATTTTTATACTGCATCTCAATGTAAACTGTTACTTCATCACAATGTAAACAGTTACTGCATCACAATGTATTTTGTACTGCATCCCAATGTAAAATGTTACTGCATCGCAATGTAACGTCCAAGAAAACTTATTTGGCAAAAAATAGGTAGTCTGTAATACACAAGTACACATAACAAGTTTGCGAATTTGGGGTTCTTCTTGTTATAAACACAAATCTTCATGACGTGTTGCTGAAACCAATGTCCATTGTCCCCATTTTAATGAATTTTCAATTATTTGTCTATTACTTGCTTTAATAATCAAGATTATCCAAACTCTCAGCGCTGTCAAAAGTGATTATTATGGCTTCAAGTAGCAAAAACATGTTCAAACACTATCTTCTACTCCATACTAGTTACCTATAGTTTGAGTATTATTACTCCCTGTCAAATAATCACTTTCATATTTACATATAAGGATTCTTAAAATTTTAGGTGACTTGAACTTAAATTTGAGTGAACTTAGTTCAATTTTATTTCGTACCTGGAACTCTTGGTTTATGTAATCCATGTTCTTTGTAGCATTTGCAATAATATTGTACTATTATGTATGCTTATTTTCAGGGAATTGTACTCTGTGGTTTGATAGCAGTGGGCATAATTACAGCAGATCATTTTTGGCCGGATGTGTCACATATCCATCAAGCATTGCAAAACACATTGGTTATCGTGGAGATGGTGTTTTTTGCAGGCATTCAGATTAATGCATACACTGCTGCACCATACAAGATTGACGAGGTGAAAGAAAAGAAGAAAGAATGATTGAAATAACGTTGATCAAGATCCTATTTCTGGTCGTTACAAGTTACCATTATCATTATTATCATGCATGAGCTTACAGAGAAATATATATAAATATATTTGTAATGAGAATAATGACGGATTCCCTCTTAAATGGCTTGTATCTGGGTATCTCAATGTTAAATGTTACTGCATCAGAATGTAAAAAAATTATGTAACTTGGATGTATTTTGTACTGCATCTCATTTTTATACTGCATCTCAATGTAAACTGTTACTGCATCACACTGTAAACTGTTACTGCATCTCAATGTAAACTATTACTGCATCATAATGTAAACTGTTACTGCATCACAATGCATTTTGTACTGCATCTCAATGTAAACTTGGATGTATTTTATACTTCATCTCATTTTTATACTGCATCTCAATGTAAACTGTTACTACATCATAATGTAAACAATTACTGCATCACAATGTATTTTGTACTGCATCTCAATGTAAATTTGATGAGTGTGTAAATACTAATCATTTTTGGTCAAATATGAACTGTAAAAACATTTAAAAACACTAAAAAATGCATCAAAATACAGAAAATATCCCAAAGATCGTGTTTTATATTTTTCAGATGCAAAATGATTGAAAACAGACGAAAAACGAATAAAGTTTGCATAATTGGCAGATTCAGTCCCCCAACTCTCAAAATTTGACAAAACTAGTCCCTGAGCATTTATTTTGAAAGAAAAGTCAAACCAAGTCTTTAAAAATCAAAAGTTACTAAATAATGATCTTTGGGTGAAAAGCTTTCAAAAATGAACAAGTTTAGTCCCTGGAATTTCACATTTGGCAAGATTGGTCCCTGCACTTTCAAGAATTGGCAGAAATGGCCCCTGGAGAGAATTTCATGAAGAAAAGTCAACTTAAGTCTTCCAACAATCCTAAAATGACAAGATTGATCCTCAGATTGCATTTTCAGAGTTTTACAAGTTTGGTCCCTCAAGTTTGGCAAAATGGCAAAAGTGGTCCTCGGGAATTACACTTCAAAGGAAAATGACAAATTAGACCTTGGGAATTCAGAAGTGACAAGAATGACCCTTGAATGAAGTTTGAATGGTTGGCAGTTTTGGTCCCTAAAAAAAATCAGATTTTACACTTCTGTACCTTGGGCTTTGTTTACTTATATTACTAAAACCAAATAAACCTTAAACAAAGCCCACCAAAACTAAGACCTAAACAATCCTGCTTGGCCCATAAACCACCAAAGCCCAAAACAAACCAGGTATTAATAAAATGGGTCATAGAGTCAAACGGTCAAAAACTCAGTCAAACATCTCTTCCCCACACCCCCCGCTTTTATCCTCTGGTTTTACCACCACCACCACCACTGCCATACTCCACCTCCCCTCAAAAGTCCCCCAATCACTCCCCCCAATCCCACTAACCTTCCCCCCCCCACAAATCCTACCTAACCACAAACGTACACCCTCTCAATCAACACAATAACCTTTTGGCGCCAAAATTTGTTTGAAGGCTGGGATTACTTTCACAGCAATTCAAGGGCTGGGATTTGATCACAAGGTTCAAGAGGGTATTTTGAAACCCTAATCTCAGAAGAAGAAGCACAAGAAGTGTAATTCATACCTACCACATTTTTAGTATAAATAGTGAACTCATGTAAGCCATTAGGGCATCCTTTTCCTTTGTATTTTTTTGTTTTTTACCTTAGTTTACATTTGTAATTTCACATTTCAAGTTTAATTAAAGCTTTATTTCAGTTTATGAAAAATTCGAATTTTTACTCAAATTTTCAAGTCATTTGTTACTTCATTTAAATGCTATTCATTTGATCTAAGAATGTTCCTTTGGTATTGTTAAGTTTATTTGAAATCAAATAAAAGCAAAATTCAGAAAAGAAAAGAGAAAAGAAAAATACAAAAGAAAATTCAAAAAAAAAAAAAAAAAAAACAAAAAAACAAAAATTGAAGAAAGAAAGATAGAAGCAGTAGCAGAAATGGATGTGAAGATTGGTTTAGAGTCCCATGGGGGACATTAGGTTGTGTTTTGGTCCTTTGTTCTCAGTTTACTAGCTGCTTTGGATGTCAAGTAAGAAAATTTATTAAATTTGCTCATATTGTGTGTTAAGTTTGATTTGTTGTTATTGACTGTTCTAATCTGCTTAGTTATGTTAATTATTGCTTAGTACAAGTTAATTAGCCAAGTTGTATTGTTAATTTGTTAATTTCCTTTGAAATTCCATAAAAACAGTAGGTATAGGGATGTTTGGAACAAGTTGATGTGCTAAGATATAGTGGTTACTAGGGGTTAGGGTTTGTTGGTTTACTGTCATAAGACTCACACAAGTTTAATTGGACCTTTCTTTTGGTCATCTTCTCAGAAAAAAAAAAGTCAAATTATACACTAATGCCACTAACAGCTTAACTGTTGTGGGATTGGCATCTCAAGCTCTTGATTTCAGTTTAGATTTTGATAACAAAGCTCATTTTAGCTTCAACTAGTGCTAATATAACACAATCAATCATCTAAGCTCAGTTCAAACTCATCAAAGTCAATTGTGGTCTTAATCTTGAAAAGTCAAATGTTGCATACTCAGAAAATGGGACAGATTTCAATCCATTGTGTAAGGTTCAATTCTTGTTGAAATTAAAAAATTCTTGTTGTTTTGAAAGCTTTGGCACCTTGTTTATCATTTTCAAAAAGAAAATTTGGATTTTAAATCCATTCAAATTTGATCATGAAGTGACCCATCTGGGCAAGGATCTGCCCTGCACCTAGCACCCTTGTATTGACCAATTTTCTTTGACCCATAACTTGGTCACTCCTTGACCATTAGCCTTGATTTTTGTTGATTTGGTGTCTCACCTAGGCTGTCTTTGAGCTTATGCTTTTAGCTTTCCCTTAATGCTTATCTAACTGCTTATTATAAGCCCTCCTTTGGCCCTTTTATCTGTGACTGCTGCTTTTTCTTAGCCCAGCTGAGCTTGTTGATTTTTTTATTTGTTTGATCCTGCTTGATTCTCTGTTATTGTTGTTGTAATATCTCCTAAGGTTGTTGTTGTTTATGTTTGAATTTTTGCTTATTAGCTTGTTTAGTTTGGCTTAGTGTAAGGTTGATTAGTTGCTAAAACTTCCAAGTTTCATTTAAATTCAAAGAAAACCCACTGTTGGGATTTCACATTTGCACAAGCTTTTTTAGTGATTTTTAGAAAAACTCTTTTCACAAAAGTTGTTTGGAATTGGTATAAAAAAGTTTTAACAAAAGAAAATTGAAAAAAAAAATATTGCAAAAACTGACATGGGTGGGACTTGAACCCACGCCATTCAGTTCACACACAAACACCTTAACCAAACGTGCCTTTGGGACCTTTTCAACATACCTTTCTTCTTTAAATCATATATATAGATTTTGCTTAGTTTTTTGCTTATTTGATGATAAACTGCTTTTTCCAGCTTATTTAGAAACTTTTTTCCAAACTTTTTATTTTTCTTAAGTCCATTTTAACTTCATTTAATTTCCAGAAAAAGCTCATAATTTTTAGAATAGTCTAAGTATTTATTTTAATTTAATTTCAATTAAATAGTAATTAATCCACAATAAATAGAATTTTATTGGAAAAATTAATTTTCTTTTTTACAAAATTTTCTTTCGTCATTTAGTGTGTAAGAAAA
This sequence comes from Artemisia argyi, assembly GCA_030686995.1. Taxonomy (NCBI): domain Eukaryota; kingdom Viridiplantae; phylum Streptophyta; class Magnoliopsida; order Asterales; family Asteraceae; genus Artemisia; species Artemisia argyi. The sequence continues at coordinate 134,985,954 of CM060688.1, forward strand.
TTAGTTGGAAACCCGTAGGACTAGTGTAACTTTAAATTCACATTTTATTTTGCGCACTAGCGTTTTATTTAAATAACTTTTGCGTTTTTAATTTAGATTACGTTTTAGGATTCCCCGTTTTCCATAACATGTTTCCCATAGTTTTTTAGGTAATTTTAAATATTCCTTAGCATTCCCTAGTTTATTTTCCCATTTATGTTACGTTTATCTCACTTTCGTTCGTTAATTCTTAATTTTCGTTAATTTAACGTACCACAAAACCAAATAATCTTTCACAACCAAACATACAAGGTTTTAATCTCGATCTTTTCACGAAACTTTCCATTCACACCTCGTTGGGGTACGACCCGGGAAATCATTTTCCGGTCTCAAAATTTTAATATCACTTTCACGAGTTTTGCGAGGTAATCTTTTTCCTAAAAGGTTTACTCGTATTTCTCTACGTCTAGTTATCTCACGATAACTTAGACCTCACGTTTGTTGATATATTGATAAATTGTTTTTGGCTCACCAAAATACAACGAATCAAAACTGTTACTGCATCACAAAGTAACGTACAAGAAAACTTATTTGGCAAAAAAATAAGTAGTCTGTAATAGACAAGTACACATAATAAGTTTGCGAATTTGGGGTTCCTCTTGGTATAAACAAAAATCTTCATGATGTGTTGCTGAAACCAATGTCCATTGTCCCCATTTTAATGAATTTTCCCTTATTTGTCTATTACTTGCTTTAATAATCAAAATTATCCAAACTCCCAGCGCTGTCAAAAGTGATTATTATGGCTTCAAGTAGCAAAAGCATATTCAAACAGTATCTTTTAATCCATATTAGTTACCTGTAGTTTGAGTATTATTTCTCCCTGTCAAATAATCACTTTCAAATTTACATATAAGGATTCTTAAAATTTTGGGTGACTTGAACTTAAATTTTAGTGAAATTAGTTCAATTTTATTTCGAACCTGGAACTCTTGGTTTATGTAATCCATGTTCTTTGTAGCAATTGCAATAATATTGTACTATTACGTATGCTTATTTTCAGGGAATTGTACACAGTGGTTTGGTGGCAGTGGGCATAATTACAGCAGATCATTTTTGGCCGGATGTGTCACATATGCATCAAGCATTGCAAACGCATTGGTGATCATGGAGATGGTGTTTTTTTGTAGGCTTTTAGATTTATGCATACACTGCTGTACCATACAAGATTGACGAGGTGAAAGAAAAGAAGAAAGAATGATTGAAATAACGTTGATCAAGATCCTATTTTTGGTCGTTACAAGTTACCATTATCATTATTATCATGTATGAGCTTACAGAAAAATATATATAAATATATTTGTAATGAGAATAATGACGGATTCCATCTTAAATGGCTTGTATCTGGGTATCTCAATGTAAACTCTTACTGCATCACAATGTAAAAAAATTATGTAACTTGGATGTACTTTGTACTGCATCTCATTTTAATACCGCATCTCAATGTAAACTGTTACTGCATCATAATGTAAACTGTTACTGCATCTCAATGTAAACTGTTACCACATCAGAATGTAAACTGTTACTGCATCACAATGTATTTTGTACTGCATCTCAATGTAAATTTGGATGTATTTTGTACTTCATCTCATTTTTATACTGCATCTCAATGTAAACTGTTACTGCATCACAATGTAAACAGTTACTGCATCACAATGTATTTTGTACTGCATCTCAATGTAAACTATTACTCCATCACAAAGTAACGTACAAGAAAACTTATTTGGAAAAAAATAAGTAGTCTGTAATATACAAGTACACATAATAAGTTTGCGAATTTGGGGTTCCTCTTGGTATAAACACTAATCTTCATGATGTGTTGCTGAAACCAATGTCTATTGTCCCTATTTTAATGAATTTTCCCTTATTTGTCTATTACTTGCTTTAATTATCAAAATTATCCAAACTCCCAGCGCTGTCAAAAGTGATTATTATGGCTTCAAGTAGCAAAAGCATATTCAAACACTATCTTCTACTCCATATTAGTTACCTATAGTTTGAGTATTATTACTCCCTGTCAAATAATCACTTTCATATTTACATATAAGGATTCTTAAAATTTTTGGGTGACTTGAACTTAAATTTTAGTGAAATTAGTTCAATTTTATTTCGAAACTTGAACTCTTGGTTTATGTAATCCATGTTCTTTGTAGCATTTGCAATAATATTATACTATTATATATGCTTATTTTCAGGGAATTGTACTCAGTTGTTTGGTGGCAGTGGGCATAGTTACATCATATCATTTTTGGCCGGATGTGTCACATATCCATCAAGCATTGCAAACGCATTGGTGATCGTGGAGATGGTGTTTTTTGTAGGCTTTCAGATTTATGCATACACTACTGCACCATACAAGATTGACGAGGTGAAAGAAAAGAAGAAAGAATGATTGAAATAACGTTGATCAAGATCCTATTTTTGGTCGTTACAAGTTGCCATTATCATTATTATCATGTATGAGCTTGCAGAAAAATATATATAAATATATTTGTAATGAGAATAATGATGGATTCCATCTTAAATGGTTTGTATCTGGGTATCTCAATGTAAACTGTTACTGCATCACAATGTAAAAAAATTATGTAACTTGAATGTATTTTGTACTGCATCTCAATGTGAACTGTTACTGCATCACAATGTGAACTGTTACTGCATCTCAATGTAAACTGTACTGCATCTCAATGTAAACTTGGATGTATTTTGTACTTCAGCTCATTTTTATACTGCATCTCAATGTAAACTGTTACTGCATCACAATGTAAACAGTTACTGCATCACAATATACATAGTGATGCAGTAGAATATACATAATGGTGCAGTAGAATATGCAACCTACGGGTAACCTAATTTAGCTATATACATGACAACTTAACACCTACTGCGTCACATTTCAAAATCAAGTGCATTGTTCATACAAATATGCAAACAAACACATTTTAACCCATACTGCAACCTATAGGTAACCTAATGTAGCCATATATGTGACAACTAAACACCTACGGCATCAAATTTAAAAACCAAGTTCATCACTCATACTAATAAGCAAACAAACACATTTTGACGCATAATGCAACCTACGGGTAAACTAAGTTAGCCATACACATTCAATTCATTGATACTAGTGATTCCGTAGACAACTAGTATTTCCTTCACCTAACCATATAAAATTTTTGTATTTAACATTTCACTATCATGTTTATACAAGTTACTGTCTCTATTAGTTTTCAAACCTTGAAATTCGACTAATTGACCTTGCATATACGTGAGGACTAAACACCTACTCCATTACAATTGAAAATCAAATGCATCGTTTATAAAAATAAGCAAGCAAACACAATTTGACCCATAATGCAACCTACGGGTAAACTAATTTAGCCATAAAATCGTTAATGAACATGAATTTTGTATTCTTTTTAAAGAAATTCTTTATAACTTGAAGTATAAATATTGAAGCATTACTTTCAAGACATGTTTTCTTTTGTGAGACTTGTAGCATTGATTACCAAACTATAATAAAATACTATCATAGTCTTTCTGAAATATACCAAGTATCTTTCTTCTCATTTTAAATAATTTACTCCATTATGTTATTTTGTTTAGTGTATTGCAAGGAAGTAGAATATACAAAGTGATGCAGTAGAATTTACAAAGTGATGTAGTAATATGTAACATTATGATTCAGTAATACTATCTCAGTATAGGATTTTTTGTTTAGTGTGTAGCGATGCAGTAGAATATACATAGTGATGCAGTAAATTATACATAGTGATGCAGTAGAATATACATAGTGATGCAGTAGAATATGAAACCTACAGCTAATCTAATTTAGCTATATACGTGACAACTAAACACCTATTGCATCACATTTCAAAATCAAGTGCATCGTTCATAAAAATAAGCAAACAAACACATTTTAACCCATACTGTAACCTATAGGTAACCTAAGGTAGCTATATATGTGACAACTAAACACCTATGGCATCAAATTTAAAAACCAAGTGCATCACTTATACTAATAAGCAAAGAAACACATTTTGACCCATAATGCCACCTACGGATAAACTAAGTTAGCCATATACATTCAATTCATTGGTACTAGTGATTCCGTAGACAACTAGTATTTCCTTCACCTAACCATATACAATTTTTGTATTTAACATTTCGCTATCATGTTTATACAAGTTACTGTCGTTATTACTTTTCAAACCTTGAAAGTCGACTAATTAACCTTGCATACACGTGACGACTAAACACCAACTCCATTACAATTGAAAATCAAGTGCATCGTTCATACAAATAAACAAACAAACACATTTTGACCCATAATGCAACATACGGGTAACCTAATTTAGCCATAAAATCGTTAATGAACATGATGTTTGTATTCTATTTAAAGAAATTCTTTATAACTTCAAGTATAGATATTGAAGCATTACTTTTAAAGACATGTTTTCTTTTGTGAGACGTATAACATTGATTACCAAACTACAATAAAATACTATCTCAGTGTTTCTGAAATATACCAAGTATCTTTCTTCTCATTTTAAATAATTTACTCCATTGTGGTATTTTGTTTAGTGTATTGCAAGGAAGTAGAATATACAAAGTGACTCAGTAGAATATACAAAGTGATGATGTAATATGTAACATTATAATGCAGTAATACTATCTAAGTATAGGATTTTTTGTTTAGTGTATAGTGATGCAGTAGATTATACATAGTGATGCAGTAGAATATACATAGTGATGCAGTAGAATATGCAACCTACGGGTAACCTAATTTAGCCATGTACGTGACAACTAAACACCTACTGCATCACATTTCAAAATCAAGTATATCGTTCATACAAATAACTAAACAAACACATTTTAACCCATACTGCAACCTATAGGTAACCTAATGTAGCCATATACGTGAAAACTAATAAGCAAACAAACACATTTTGTATCATTATAAACATGTACAACTTATAAAAAGGATGAAATGAAGTACTAACTCATTTTGTAAAATTAATAAACAATATACAAACTCTTAAATGCATGTCATAAACAATATACATGTACAACTTATATATATATAAAACTAACTTGAAAATTTGTGTCTACAATGCTCTTTCATAAACAATATACAAATATTTAAAAATCAACGATTGAAGGTGTTTTCTTGCAGCAGTGTGGAGATGTAGTTTTGTATCTTGAACAATCTCCTTGTTCAGTTGGTTGACCACCGATCATGCTCCATATTGCCTCTTTTTCAGCCCATGTCCATCCTAAGGTTTACACCGGAGGTGAGATGTGACGGTATTGCTGCAAGTTATACATGGTAACAACCGCCTAAACAAATTATCAAACTCATTAGAATGTCAAACATGTAGAACAAATTAAATTTACAGAGAATGAAAAAGTTTTAACATCTAATATATTAAATCTTTAATGAAATAGCATTGACATAAACTATGGATGATTGGAAAATTCAAAACAATGAGTAAATTAGTACTTACAAAATAGCCATCAGGAGTCCAACTAATAATGTCCCACTTGAATGTAATATTTCCATTGGGATCAACTGCATCATAAGCTTATGCAAGTAAAAGTTACCGCATCTCAGTTCAATAGCTACTGCATCAGATAAATAATCAAGCATACAAAGTCACTTTCGCACATGGCACAAACTACATCTAACCTAACTTATTCTCATATGCCCCAAATAAAAGCTACTTCATCTTAGTTCAACTGCTAGTGCATCAGATAAAAAAATCAAGAATACAAAGTCACTTTCGTACATGAAATGGACTACATCTAACCTAATTTATGCTTATACACCGCAAACTAAAAGTTACTGCATCTCAGTTCAATAGCTACTGCATCAGATAAATAATCAAGCATACAAAGTCACTTTCGAACATGGCACAAACTACATCTAACCTAACTTGTTCTCATAAACCACAAGCTAAAAGCTACTACATCTTAGTTCAACTGCTAGTGCATCAGATAAAAATCTATAATACAAAGTCACTTTCGTACATGAAACGGATTACATCTAACCTAACTTATGCTTATACGCCACAAACTAAAAGTTACTGCATATCAGTTCAATAGCTATTGCATCAGATAAAAAATCAAGAATACAAAGTCACATTCGTACATGAAACGGACTACATCTAACCTAACTTATGCTTATATGCCGCAAAATAAAAGTTACTGCATCTCAGTTCAATAGCTACTACATCAGATAAAAAATCAAGAATACAAAGTCACTTTCGTACACGAAACGAACTACATCTAACCTAACTTATGCTTATATGCAGCAAACTAAAAGTTACTGCATCTCAGTTCAATAGCTACTGCATCAGATAAAAAATCAATAATACAAAGTCACTTTCGTACATGGCACATACTACATCTAACCTAACTTATGCTTATATGTTGCAAACTAAAAGTTACTACATCTCAGTTCAATAGCTACTACATCAGTTGGTGATTGGTGGTGTGGTGGTTATTGGTGGTATGATGGTGATTGGTGGTATGGTGGTTATTGCTGGTGCAATGGTGATTGGTGGTGCGATGGTTATTGGTGGTGCTATGGTGATTGGTGGTGCGGTGGTGATTGGTGGTGCGATGGTGATTAGGTGGTGTGATGGTGATTGGTGGTGCGGTGGTGATTGGGTGGTGTGATGATGATTGGTGGTTATTAGTGGTGCAGTATGTGTGAAATTAGGGTTTGAAATGAAAAGGGGATCAGATTTTTGTGTCGTTATGCTGATAAGTTATTTGACATTCTAATGCTACAGATTTACCCCTCAAACTTTAATTATTTACTATAATAACACTCCTTTTTTTATTTATTAAACATAATCCAATGGTTGAGATGGCTTCTCATCCTTCTCATTTTAAGGGGCTTCTCATTGTATTCCCACCCTATGTATGTGTGTATATATATATATATATATATATATATAGGGTGGAGATACAATGAGAAGCCCCTTAAAATGAGAAGGATGAGAAGCCATCTCAACCATTGGATTACGTTTAATAAATAAAAAAAAGGAGTGTTATATATATATATATATATATATATATATATATATATATATATATACACATATATATATATATATATGGGTATGGATTAAAATAAAAAGGCCATTATAATAAAAAGTGTAAGAAGGATTGTGGGCGACATGTGTCACCCTATGCCACATCATATGACACATGTCACCCCACCCCCCACCCACCCCCACCCCCCACCGCCAAAAAAAAAAAATTTTTTGGGCAAAAAAATTTTTTTTTCCCGCCAAAATTTTCTAGTGCATCACAGTTATAAAGTTACTGCATCACAATTATAAAAGTTACTGCATCACAGTTTTAAATTTTAGGTCATTAAGGTTATAAGTTACTGCAACATAGTTGATACACTAAACTATTAACTATGATGCAGTAACTTATAATAAAGATGCACCAAAACTTGAAAAATAATCGTATTTTAATTGTGATGCAGTTACATACATATATGATGCAGAAAACTTATGATAATTCAGTTTCTTTATAACCATGATGCAGTAACTTTATAACCATGATGCAGTAACATTAAAACCATGAATGCATTAACCGTGATGCAGTAAACGTGATGCAGTAACTTTATAACCGTGATGCAGTAAATTTATAACAGTGATACAGTAAAATTTTTTGGCGGGAAATTTTTTTTTTCCCAAAAAAATTTTTTTTTGCGGGAAAAAAATTTTTCGCCGGGGGGGGGGGGGGGGAGTGACACGTGTCATATGATGTGGCATGGGGGTGACACATGTCACTATCCTTCCTACACTTTTTATTATAAGGCCCTTTTTAAAATAACCCCACCCTTTATATATATATATATATATATATATATATATATATATATATATATATATACATTATATATAACAAGAGGCATTTGAAGGATATGTCCAGTCAATGCCCAGTAATTCAATTTCAGCCATGTCATCACATTATGTCCACTAAGCATCCATGTCAGCAATAATTAATTTCTAATTTTGTTTTTTAAAATAATTTAATTCTAATTTCCATTCATAAAATCCGGATTTTAATTTGTGTAAAAATGGAGTTGCAAAGATTCGAACTTTGGATGTGAGGCCCAAATAAACAACACCTCAACCACTAGAGCATTCTAATGGTTGTGATAAAATTTGCAACTCATAATTGATATTGCATGAAACAATAAGATTGTCAAAGTTGTCGGGTTTAACCAAACCCAAAATTCCAGCATATAACAAAAAAAGAAGAAAAAACAGTTCATTATTATATATCCTTTTTCTCAAAACCATAATTATCTAATATCATGCATCCATATTTTCACAAACGTACTTGTCATTCATCTAATATTCAACATGTATTTTCGTCAGTCATGCATCTACATTCCTAAAATCTATGTGATCATAATATAACTATTGATTTTTACAGGTTACAGGTTTTATGTTTCCAATCTTCGAAACCCTAAGTGCCAACCAATTTTAATAAGGTATGTCTTTAAATGTATGCAACCTCTTAATTCCTAAATCAATATATTGAATACTGTAATCAATTGGTGTTACTACTTTTGCAGGTATCTGACTAAATTTGTAGAGAAACATGGATCTGTTTTTTATGTTGTGATTAACAAAATTATGGCAGAAGCATTTGATTGTTTACGAGGGTGAACTCATGAACAAGATAATTGACTCATGCCGGTTTCATAATCTATTGATTCATCAATTTTTTTATATATAAATTTATGATTTATAGTTGATGGATTTAGTTCTTATATACTCATAATTTACTAATCAGAGGATTGTAAGTCATTATGTTTTTCGATTCAAGGTATCATGTTTTTATATGAATGTGTTGATGATTGTAGGTTTAGGGCTCTTTTCAACTCACATTGATGATTTATTGAAGCTAATAGTCCATTGATTATTAAAAGGTAATCCTAATCAATTTGTGGTCTTTTAATTTATAACAAAAAATAAAAAAGGTTTTGCCTGATATTTGTTCTAAGCGGGATACTTGCTACTGATGATTATGTTTGGGATTGCTTATTTATGCTTATAAACAAAAACACATAATTAGCTCACCTGTTTATATGTAGGTACCGATTCAGGCTGTTAAAGACCACCTGATAAAGGAAGGTATCGAAGTCAGGATGTAGCCTCCCAACCAGCATTAAGATGAGGCAAAGTGTCAATTCAGTCCCTTTTAAAACAAGTACAATAATTGTGTTTGTATCCTGTATCAAAATATTCAAGTTATATTCCTTGTGGAAAAGAAACCTGCAATTGGTAATTTGTATCGAGTTACTGGGAAAACAATTTTGAAAAGAGTTGATTTTGGTACTAAATGTAATTTCTTGTGGGTAGATGTGACTAAACTCTGAATGACATGAACTCTTTCATGCAATAAAGGTCTTCAATAAAATTTTGGAATGACGTGTGTTAACAGTTTATAAAGTTTCTTTGCATACTGATCAAGTCCTTCTTTTCTATATAGATCGATTGACTCTGATTCTATTGCATTTATCAGTTATTAAAATTAACAAACAGTGAATAATGGTGACAACGTCAGTCTTTTCTTTTCTTTATCATATATGTCTGTTGAACTCAGTTGCTACAAAGCGTGTCTACAAGCCAAGAGGAAAAACAAGAGCTAGAAATGTAAATCCGTCGGAGGTACATACTATTGATTTTCAAAATGATGGTTCTTTAAACCATCTTCCAAAAATTAAAAATTATACTGGGTTGTCAAACGGTAAAATAATGGAGTAACTCTTTATTATCATTATATGCACCAATTTTACAATATATGTTGCAATAAATATCTAAATTTTTATCTATTCAACAGAATACATTGATTTTGGATCTTTACTAAATGTATTTTTATAAAAAAACATGAATCAACTATGCAGGTGTGGATTGCAACTCTTATGCCTGGTGGTGGAGGTATACGAGTCCGCACAAGTGCAAACAACTATGAGTTAGATGGTATAGCCCGCTTTATTGTTTGCTACAAGTCGAACCAGGTACCAGTGCAAATTATGATTTAGTTTATGACCGTGTTCAGCTCACGAAGTGTGAACAATATGCCCCCATTTTATAGTTAAGTTCGGTTAAAGTTTTTAGTTTTATTAGGAAAATCTACGTTGTAGCTGAAGAAACCTGAAATTTGTGGACCGAAAAACTGAAAAATATTGAGTGGGAAACAATCTGATCCAACCCCTTTTGAACCGAATCTGTTCACTAAAGCCATATTGATACGAAGAGAAACAGAAGTTAAAAATAGCCACTAGATGCATAAGTTGGTGCCTCTTTTCAAGCTGGAGTTCATAGCGTGTTTACTTGAAAAGAAGATATCTTTATGCGCTAACGTTTATAATGACTTTTTACAGAAAATGACAGCATGGAAGGGCTGAGACCAAACGCTAGGGGACCTGGCCTCGTGACTTTTGGGGTATGCATGTTGTCTTTATATTGCAAGATTCAAAACTTTTGCCTAACGAGTGTTTCCAAAATTACTTAATCGTTGTTATACTTCTACACTGTGGATTCTATTGTCCAAGGAACAGCAACAGCTTTTTCAATAATGTGATTTATAACATTTTATACAGCTTTTTCAATTCACTTTGACCAACCCCCTATGCAACAGCTTTTTCACCTCATGTGATTTAGACTTGTATGACTTCTGGTTGATTTGCAGCCTGCTTGAACAATCTATATATTTTAGATCAACATATGTGCTAGAACATAACCAAATCGGCCTATTTTGTGTCTTAATCGGTCGAAATTACCAATTTTGGGTCTCTTTACTAATATTTTTAGAACTATGCAGCTTAGATTTCTGTAAAAAGAACAAACTTCAGCTAATTATAAGAGCACACGAGTGTGTAATGGATGGGTTTGAAAGATTTACTCAGGGACAATTGATAACCCTTTTCTCTGCAACAAACTATTGTGGTAACCACTGGTAAGATTATAGCTTTTTAACTCGATTCAGTCTGTTTTGTGTATGGTCGTAGTACAATGGCCTAATGGTGGTCAAAACTGTAATCAGGTATGGCAAACAATGTTGGTGCTATCTTAATGATTGGCAGAGGATTAATGATCATTCCTAAACTTATTCATCCAATTCCGCCTCCACTTCAATCACCAGAAACATCTCCGGAACGTCTCCAAGATGACACGTGGATGCAGGTAAACCTTTTTGTATTTTGTTAACATATGAGTGTATGCCTCCCTCTTTGAGTCAGATCCTAAAACTGGTAACTACTGCAAATCTGACAGGTGGTTCATTTATAAGCTAAACCAATTATGAATGAGTGACTAAAAATTCCTAGCATTTTTCGTTGCAAGATGCAAAGTTAGCAGACTGCTTTTTGCATGCATTAGCAACTTTTATTGGCAAAAGCTCCAAGCAGAAGCGGCAAATGGGTGGTTCGGATCACCTTTGCCAATTTTCCTTGCCACGGTTTTCACAAGTTTTTAAATGCTAAGTATGATTAAAGGAAATAACTTTCTGTTAATTACAGAAAATACGTTCTGAAACAAGAAATCTTAGGAGATCGTATGTGTTGATACAAAAGTTGGGCGTACCTGGTTATTGGGCTTTTGCTCTTATATCAATTCGCTTCTTAGCACTTTGTTACCTGCGCACTAAGAAAATAAAACAACACCGTTAGGCTTATCGAGGGATTGTCTCCCCCGATTAGACTCCGGCGTGAGAGTAAGTAATCGATTTAGGGTTTAGTTGAAGAGTTAGGGATTCTGTTAATCGTACCTTGAATGAGAATCGTATGATTCTATATATAGGGGCTAAGAAACCGTATTTCTTGCTCCTTACTCTTCGCACGCGTGGTGCTTATCCGAGGTAAGGATATCTATTCCTTGAATAGATAATCCTTATCGTGTACCCGGTGGGTTAGATTGGGCCTTTGGGCTTCATGAGCCCAAAGCGTTAATACTGCGGCCCATACCATTGTCATGGTAGCCCATTCGTGGTGGGCTTAGGTGTAAGTAATGTCTATCATTTGGGCTTTTGGCCCAAATATAGGCTATACGTCATCAGTATGCATCTGTTTTTCTAAATGGGGTTATGTTTTACCAAAGTGACCTGTTCAACTGGTTTCTTTATTAACCATTTCTTAAATTGATTGATCCATTTACTGAAAATCAAATGAAATGTGTTTCCTGTCGTTGCAGAAGCTTAATATTCAAAGACCGCCTACTACCACAAGGGGCCGTCCACAAGATCATGACAGGAGCTCACTTGCATATATCTGATCAGCATTTGGCATTTTTGCATTAGACGTATGCTCCCATGACCGAGCCCCGAAAGTTCCATAAAAAGGTGTTATGTTTGTCCTTAGAAGAAGTAGAAGTTAAGTGAGCACACAGTTGATATGCTTTCACAGAAAGAATAATGATAATATCGGTACGTTTATATATCCATATAAGAGTTAACGCTTCAATCAAGTACTGGTCAAGGTATTTACTATTGATTGTTTTAAGTGTATAATGAAGGAACTAAATTAGATCCAGGATTATCTTAGTTTCTTTGCAGCACCACCAGTCATACATGTTTCTTTTATTTTAAAAGGTTAGACAAACTCAGAGTGTTAGTAAATGTGGTGGAACATTATTCATATATCCAACCTGCAATGTTGATTGGTGTAAAACAGTCAGATAATTATTAGTCAACCACTTGTGAATTGTCAACCATAATAGTCAAACAGCCTAAACCAATGCTTCCGTGGAATACAGTGTTTCCCCGGGTCGTTATGTCCCAACGAGGTGTGCGAAGGTATTAAAAACGAATCTGTGATTAGGTGATTATGAACATGAAAGGGTATAAGTATGTGTGAGTGATTAATCTAAGGATTTATAAAATAAAATAACTTAAATAAACTATTAAAATGATTACGTGAAAGCTAGATATCTAAAAACGTTTTAAAACCTAAAAACGCGTACGTTTAATTTAATTCTACGTAAACGTACGAAACAAAAACGATTTTAACTATAGTAGGAATTTGTATGCCTTAGGGGCTTAAATGCAAATTAAATAAACTTAAAATATTTATTTTATAATTACTAACTATTTAATTAATTATTATTATTTAATAACTAATTACTTATTTAATTAACTAATTAAATTGATTTATATTATTATAAATACTAAAGAGACTTAGATAATTAAGAAGATTTTTATAAATCTAATTAACCATCATAGGAATCCTAAAAAATTATAAGAAGTTTATAAAAATTATTTTTAAACTATTTTACTAATTATTATTCTAGATATTAATTAATAACTAATTAAACTAATTAAATTATAAATACTAAAAGATGAACAGTAAAAATTATAGAAAAATTCCTAAAATTATTTTATAACATATAAAAGCTAAGAAAATTATAAAAACTAGGGTGTGCGTAATAAAAATTAATTATGCTATTTAATACTTAAATATTAATTAATAATTACTTAAACTATATTTAAATCTAATAATTACTAAATGACAAGATAAAAATCTAGAAAAATTAACAAAAATACTTTAACATAAAAGAAAATTAAGAAAAATATAAAATTGCAAATCACTTAATAAAAATCTAAAAAGGAAAATTAAATAGATAATTTAAATTAAATAGAAACTATCACTTATTTTATTTTTGTCTTTTCTGGAATTTTCTTTTACAAAACTATTTTAATACCTAAAATAAGTAACTTTTGTGAAGGTGACTTTGCTGGAGCTTAAAAATAAGCACTTTGAGCACAATAAGCACTTACAGTTGACTTTTGGTCAAACTGTTTTGTATAAGCCACAAATAAGCTCAAACCTGAGACACAGGGGTGGATTATGGTATAACTAGTCTAATTGGAACTAAATGAAATCAAAACAACAAGCTTGGAACACAGAATAAGCCAATAAGCATGAAAATAAGCTCTTGAAGTCTTGTTTTAAACACAGAAATGGGACAGACTTTGATGGTCAATAAAAGTGGTTCCCAGTGAGCTTAAGCTTCAACACAAGCTTGAAATGGGTAGAGGGGTAGCAGGGGAGTCCAAGGAACCAAGAGGGTCTTGTGGGGCCTACTGTGGAGTCCTGTGGGACCCACAGAAAATGAGACAGTGAGGGAGTGTGCTGCTGCACAGGGAACAGCTTGCCCTGCAGCTGTGTTTGGGCACAAGTGGGGTCCACACAAAAAATTGCAAAAATGTAATAAATGTGGGTTTCAAGAGTTGAGGTGGGGGGCTATAATTCCTAAATATATCAAGTCCTAAAACTGACTACAAAATTCAAAACAAATCCTCCAAATTTTGCATTTCTGCACAAAAGGTAAATTTGACTTTTTATGTAATCTTGGAATTTTGACTTTGATGAGATTATACTGAGCTTATATGATTAATTATGTTATAATAATACTAAATGAAACTAAACTAAGCTGTTTTAACAAAGTCTAAGCTAAATTGAAGGTTTGGTAGCCAAAATCCACAACAGTTGATGAACAAATGAGATTAAGCATGCATTTTGACTTTCTAATGAACAAGTACTGGATTTTATTGCTTGATTATCCTAAATAGACCTAATGTAACATGTCTAAACATAAAACAGCAACAAATACAACCTACAACACAGACAAAGCTCCTAATCCAAACACTACCTTAATATGACTGTTTTTGTGATTTTCAAAGCAAAACAGTGATTCAGACCATGAAATCAATTCTAGAGGTTATATTATGATAAGTTAAGTTTATTAGAACACAGAAACTTAAAAAATAACATCATTGCTTCATAAATCACTAAGTTACTACTTTTGCCTTTTAAAATGAAATACAAAGTAACTATGAAATCTAATAAACAAGAAGACTAATTTAAGCAATGATTTTACTTAAATACACTACAGAAACATGAAAAACCAAATTAACAAACAACTAAACACTCTACAGTAGTATGCAAGAAATTGGAACAAAAGCTTACAAGTGGATCCTGTTGAAAAATCATGAACTAGAGAACCACACTCATCCTAATAGCCTCCCATGAGGTTCTAAACCAAAGGCAATCCAATATAAACCCTGTACCAAGCTTCAATCTTCATTCCCATTGAATTTTTTATTTATGAACTATTTATTTGTATTTTTAAGTATTTTTGATTTATTGACTGAAACATATTTAATTGCATTAATAACTTTTAAAAACTCATAAATAAACTTAAAGAAACTTAAATGGAACAAGATTAATCAATTTAAAACAAAATTAAGTAAATTTGTCAAGTTTACTTAAAAATGCTAAAACTGAAATTAATAAAGAAAACTTAAAATTGATATTAAATAAAGTTGAGATTACACTAAGAACATTGATTACAAGCTTTTAAAACTGAGAATTACAACTAAGAAACAAAATTACACTATGTTGATTTTACTAAACTAAAACTAAACTAATTTAACTACTACTTCATCTCTACTGCTTCTTCTTTCTTTTATAGATACCCTTTAGGTTTCCTGGACCTCAGTGCACAAATCCCACCGCAATTGTGGACCATTGGATCACTTTTAAGTGATATAGACCCTTGATGATTTTGGCGGGAAAATCAGTTAGAACCAATTGGGACTGTTTTTGTGGCTTTACCTTGTCATTGGTTGATTTTGGAGGTGGAGAGAACAAAAGGGTGAGCTGGTGGGCAGGTAGGGTGTGGTGGTGTCAGGTAGCAGGGTATAGGTTGTAAGGGTGGATGTAGGGATGATATGTGGTATTCCTTGGGGTAAACCTAAGGAGTTGGTTTGGTTGAGGAGGTGACAGGGAGGGGTTAAGGTGGATTGTGAGGAAGGTGGATGTGGATGGTGTGGGAGAGTGTAACAATTCACATTTTCAGATTAACTTCTATTCTCGAAAAATTTCACTATTCACTTTTTACTATTCACTTTCACTATTTACTCCCAAAATTTTTATTTCATATTCTCGTAAGTTAAACTATTTTAATGATAATCCGAGAGTTTGACACTCGTCGGATCATTTCTACAAAAATCACAAAGCCGTGTTCGAGATTTACTTTTAGGTTTAAACATCATTCCAGCATCCCGATATGTCCATAAAACACTATAAACAATAAAAATATGAATTTATCTCATTTTACGACATTTCCAAAAGTTTTGGAATTTTACGTTTTCCAGTTCAGCGTTTTACGCGAATTACGTGTTTTAGACCCGCGTTTCCAGTTTTAACAGCATTTAAGCAACCCGATAGAACTTATCACTCATTAAATATGCTAAGATACGTTATATTAATAAGTTCTAACATTTTTATAAGTTTCATGTTTTTAGAATACCCGATTTTAAGTTTCATGACTTAACGACTTACCGTTAGCAATTACCGGGACCAAAACTCACTCCGTAAGACAAGATAGAAAACTAGAACTCTTAACCTCCTTACTATTTCCCTAGGTGGCATTTTTGGCTAGTCACCATGAAAGATGGCTTAATCTTAACCATTGATCTCTAGGATGTTTACAAGTGTCACCTTAACCATGGTTAAATTCTAACCCAATATATGGTTAACTATTTTTCTCATCCTATAAATAGCCAACTAGAAACACATAAAAAACTTGCACCACACCTTCTTATAACCTTCAAGTCCTAAAACCTAAGGCACTTTTCTTATATTCTGTAAGAAAGTTAACTAGTTTTTGAAAGAAAACTAGTGTTTGATCTTCAATCTTGGAAATTTTCTAAGAAAAGTTGTTATAACTTTAAAGTCTCCAAAAAGACGTAGTTATAATCTTCAAATAGCTTCGTACTTTCAAGAAGGCATCATTATAATCTTCAAATAACCTCGGTTTATCAAAGATTGCAAAAAGAGAAGCTTGCTCAATCAAAGTCCTAATCCTTGTTCTTAACTTCCTTTCTTTAGAAAGCCCAAAGTTGTAAGCAAACCCTAACATACTTCTTGTTAAATATCATAATCATGCTATTTACATATCATTCATGCTATATTTTGTCTTGTTATTATGTCCATGATGTATAAAAATGGGTAAAACAAGTATTGATATATAAATGTTAACTTATGTTATTTAAACAAGTAAACTAGTAACTTTCTTGGAGAACCACGACCAAAATAGTATAACTATGATATTGGACACTTACTTACTGTTAAAGAGGACTTAACAAGGAAAACATAGCAATTTGAATCACCCAAAACGAGTACCCGAGTCAAAAGTTATGACCATTTGAAATTACCAAAACTTTACGGCAAAACTGCCAAATGTTTCTGTGACAGAACCTTAAACACGCAAAAAGAGGCTCTTCTGGTCCGTTTCATGAAAAAGTTAAAGCACGAAAGTTGTCCCGAATCACGTTTTCTTCAAAAACTCAGGTGCACGTATCCAGAAAACCAATAACGAATGAGATTTTCTTCAGTTTCTTAACAGCTATTTTATATATACCAAAGTTACTATATAATAGTTATGGTTTACTAAGACCAAGAGGTCTAATGACCTAAAGCCAAGACCACAACCATGGCTAAAGCCAAGTTTGAGTCTCAAGACCATGGAATAATGACCAAGGTCACGGCGAAGCCATGACTAAAGACCATATAAACTTACTTAGGCGAAAACATGAACTAAAGAGTTAGTGATAACTTAAACATACAATTTGGATCTACTTCATCTAAAGAACCGTGAGATCTTACAAGTAATTGTCATACAAGATTTAAGAAACTCATCCTAATAACAATTTTCATGTAAAAGTAAACTTTCCTAAGTTTATTCAAATATTGGACATGTAACTTTTCGGATCAAAACTTATATACATGTTATCAAATACTACAATAGTAGGGAGCCTCATGTGAGGAGTTCATTAAGTAAGCCGTCGGGATGAGTTGTGGATTTATGAATTAAAGTGTCCTGGCTCCTCGAACGTTTACTCCATGACTTCTGAATTATGTCGACCCGAACGGTAGTAAGAGATATACAAACTATACATGTTTCATGAACCATTTCTTTTCAAAGACTTACACTATACTTTGTACCACATCATGGACTAAATACAAGACATATATAGGCAATTATTCGTATTCTTAGACGTTACTCCAAACCTAAGTCGCAACGTTCTATTATAGGCTGCTCTTAGAGACTTTCGCGATTCGACTACCACTTTCATTTCTCATTACATAAGCTTAAGGTTAGTCATAGCCCCTACTCCTTTCATACTTGTTTTAACTATTTGGGGGAGACACATGTTCAACTACTTGCTTACTTGTACAAATACTCAAAACGTTTATACTTGATTGTATTATACTTGATTGCATACATACATGACTGTGTTATACTTAATTGCGTTATTCTATTTAGTGGCTAGTAGTTATCTTTGGAAAGTGGCTCCCAGTTATCTTTGGGAAATGGCTCCCAGTTGTCTTTGGGAATTGATTCCCAGTTGTCTTTAGGAATTGGCTCCCAAGTGAGGTCTTCGGAGATGAAGTAGAGACTCACAACGAATTGCTTAATTGTTGTGATGTACTTATACATGTCTTAATCATACTATATTTTAGCAGTGGGTTGTGAACACACAGGTTGCAAGTGCTGTTATGGGCGGGACTTGCAACTGAGTGGATTCACAATGCCTTTGCTGTGTGAACATTCTTTAAGGCTTTTCAACTATTTTAAGACAAACTCTATGAACTCACCAACCATTGTGTTGACACTTTAGCATGTTTGTCTCAGGTCTGTAAGGTGATAGCTGTTGCATGGAGCATAGAGTCGCTTGGCATGTTTTGAAGACTTATGCTTTTATCTTTACCATTCGATATGTCTTAAAACTCTTATGTATTGTATTATGGAACTCAAGTTTGTAACTCGGAATTTATTAATCGAATGGTAACTTTTCAAAACATCTTATTTAGAGGTCATTTTCTATACCTTGTACTTTGTATTATGAAGTAGCACCCCAATGACACAGTCTTCCGCTGCGATATTTTGGGGGTGTTACAGAGAGTAGCAGAAGCAGGAGGTGGTGATGGGAGGTAGAAGAAAGTGTTGACCAGGGAATGGGGTTTGACCCCGTTTTAGTATTAAATGTGGGGTTGGGCTTTTATTTTGGGCTTGGGGTATTTGCTGGACCAGGTTTGGATTGGATTTGGAAATTGGACTTTAATAATACAAAAGGGTCCATTTGGTTTATATAATTATCACAAGAACCTTTCATGTAATTTCTGAAATCCGAGAGACTGAAATGTAATTATTCCAAAGTTTATCAAAAGGTTGTATTTTGTCACATGTGAATAGTACAAAGGTAAAATAAAGGTAAATTTCCATTTTTGAACACCTAAGGACTATTTTTGCCATTTTTGGAAACTTCCGGGACTAATCATGTAATTTCTTCAAAATTTTCATCCAGGGACTAATTACGATACTTTGTGAATTCCCAAGGAACCTTAATGATAATTTTCCAATTTTGAAAACCCGGGGACTAAAACTGTCAAGTTTGAAACTTGAGGGACCTGTTTTGCCATTTTTGCAATTTTTGAACTTCAAGGGTAAAATTTGTCATTTCATAATTCTTGGGGGACTGTTGTTGAGTTTTCTATAAAATAATTCTCCCAGGGACCATTTCTGACATTTCTTGAAAGTTTAGGGACTAATTCTGTCAAATGTGCAAACTTTGCTCGTTTTTCATCTGTTTTCAATCCTTTTGCACCTGAAACATATAAAAACACATTTCAAAGATATTTGTAGTATTATGTGGTGTTTCAGTGTGTTTTTAAGTGTTTTTGCAGTTCAGATGGGACTAAAATGATGAGTATTTAGACACTCATCAAATGTTAAATAGTATTAAGATGCATATCTATGATATTTTACGATGACTAATTTAATGCATATGTCACTCAACGCGATCTCAAGCGTTTGCAAATTTGTTCCAATAGTGCACCAAACACAACTTACTTCAGGCGGTTGGGGTGGTACGAACTTTGTACTAATTCTTAATTGCTGCTATCAGATGTATACTCCCTTTTTCCAGCTTTTTATAACAACCAACTATAGTTATTATCATTTAAAGATATTTGTTTATTGCCTTTTATGTCTTTAAAGAATGTGGGGGTTCATTTTTCCC
Organism: Artemisia argyi; assembly: GCA_030686995.1. Lineage (NCBI taxonomy): Eukaryota > Viridiplantae > Streptophyta > Magnoliopsida > Asterales > Asteraceae > Artemisia > Artemisia argyi. The sequence continues at coordinate 135,006,114 of CM060688.1, forward strand.
ATTTACATGGAATAAAAACGTGAAAATAATGCACCATCAGACATGTTTCTATTTTTTGGAATAAAGACCTTGAAGCACAATGTGTTCATGTTTGCAATAGTGCACTGAATACAAAAGAACTAATATAAAAGGAGTAAAAATAGGTCTGCACACGTGATGTGCATCTAAATGCAGCATGTAAATTAGTATTAAAGAATGAGATATTCAAATAGTAGAAAGCTTTAGCGAACATCAACTCGACTTGATCGAAATAGTTATGGCCATTCCATTGCATCTTCTCCCAATATTTTATGATTTTACCACTCACATGTTATATTCCTTAATGTACTTACATTTTTTTTATTACTTTAGCAATTAGCAGTAAAATTATAATCAAAAGATTACATTATATAATAACGGGGTGTTTAGGATTGCTTATCTAAGTCTCTGCTCATTAGTTTTAAAGCCTGTAAGCATGTGTGAGCATTCTTTTAGTGTGTGAATAAAGCTGCTAATATGGATGTAAAGGTGTTTGGGATTGCTTATAAAGGTTTTTATTATTGCATTGTTATAAAGTCTATAAAGCATATAAGCACTATTCAAGTTTTTTGATGAAACTGTCTATATGGGTGTTAGGGGAGTTTGGGATTGATTATAAATATTATTATGAGAATACATTTCATGATTATTACTTTCTTATATATTACTTTTTTTAACAAACTTAACGGATGTTAGTGTATGTAAAAGATATGTATCTTAAAAAATGGAGAAGTCAAAAAAAATATGTCTTCTGAATAAAAATATTAACACCATCAAGAATTGTTCAATATTTCCCATTAACTAATACGATCAAAATAATAATTTAGCTCCCGTCCTTAAAAATTAAATTTCGTTAAGTAACACTAAAAAAAGAAAAATGATAAGTCATGCCCGCCCATCGGGCGGGCTTCGAAATCTAGTATATATATATATATATATATATATATATATATATATATATATATATATATATATATATATAGGGAAGAGATCAAGTAAGAAGAATAATTAAAATAAGAAGGGTAAGAAATAATTCTATCCACACATTTCAAATTAGGAGGAAAAAAAAAAGGAAGATGCATCCACTTTTGTAGGTGCATCTGAAATGTGTGGTTATATATATATATATATATATATATATATATATATATATATATATATATATATATATATATATATATATATGTATATGTATATATATATATATAGGGAAGAGATCAAGTAAGAAGAATAATTAAAATAAGAAGGGTAAGAATTAATTCTAGCCACACATTTCAAATTAGGAGGAAAAAATTGAAGGAAGATGCATCCACTTTTGTAGGTGTATCTGAAATGTGTGGTTGTAGTTACTTCTTATCCTTCTTATTTTAATTATTCTTCCTATTTGATCCAAACTATATATATATATATATATATATATATATATATATATATATATATATATATATATATATATATATATATATATATATATATATATATAATTTCTAAAAAAAAGTAACTCCCAATACCGTCTTCCACGGTGTATGGGGGAGGTTAAAACGTAGACAACCATACCCCTACCTAAGGTAGAGAGGCTGCTTCCGGTTCTACCTAAGGTAGAAAAGGACCTCCGGCCTTTTGTAGAGAGTAAGGATCAAACCCTTGACCTCTAGGTTAAGAGGCAAAGGGGTTTTCCAAGTGATCCAACCCTACTTGTATATTTTGGTAAACTATTTTGCATTTTTCTTGATACCAAATGGATAATGGGTTATCTTAAATGGTTTTAACACTTAGGCATTATCCGATTTAGTTAGGAAGATTTTTGATGAAAAGCCAACCCAAAGCCTGACATCAGATCGTGAATCACTTTCAACCACATCCATACCTTCTTCGCTAACACCAATATACACATCATCTTCTTTTTGACCAAGATGATAGGCTCTACTTCTATATTCTTTGTAAAAGAAAGGCCAAAGGTGGAGTGAACAATGGTTATTATTTCTACAAACACGTTATTCCTGCCTGTGTGTACTCAGAATATGAATAGCAAATAGCAATAATCTATTTTAACTCCACTTTAGGAGACTATTTTGCAAAAAATAATACCATGGAGTATTGATGGGAAAAATCGTTTAACATGTCAATATATAAATTCAAGAGCCTGTCTGTTGATTGTTAATGATGTTATACAGGCTTTATGTATTTCCTTATGCAAAATAAATAAATAAAATAAAAAATCGGATTGTCAGTGACCATCTAATTCCATACACACATATACATATGTTCGTATGTACATGTAAACCTTTTTGAAAATGGATTTGTTATGTTTAAAGTTTGTGTAAAACCCTAAAATCCGAATACCTAAATTTTAACATGATTAAATTTAAACCTTAAACTATATATTGTGTGTTATATTTAAACTTGTAATTATTAATCTAAGTTTATATTTAATTAAATAAATGATCACACCAATTCAAACCTTCCTAAACCTCATTCAGTAAGTACATGCTTTGGTGAAATAACTTCACATGACTCCATACGTTTTTATCCCCACGAAATTCGGTCCTCATTTAACTCTATAACCGAAACATTGATCACCTAAATAAAAAGTTAAAAACCAATTACACCCTTTTACTACTTTCCCCATTTGGCTCAAATAACTTCACACGCTCCCTAGAGTCTTTATGAATAACACGCTTTCTTGATCTCCTCTCCTTTTTCTATACGTATGAGTAGAAACCAACAAACATCAACACTTCTTTTTCATTTAACGTATTTTTTTTACAAAACCCAAAAAAAATAAACACATACAAAACCGACGGCTCGACGTTTTCTTGGTTCATTTTTCTTCATTCGAATCAAAGAGGTACAAGGAGGGATTTGTGCAGGCTTCAAAGGAGTTAGGCGTGAGTTATTCTGTTTGACTAAGGCTTGGACGTGGGTATTGTTTTATGTTCGAGGGTGTCCTAGCTGACTCGGTGTCGTCATGATCTGATTGGCATTCGATCCTTGTTCCTCTCTTTCTCGTGAAAACACGCTTCGAGGGTAAACTCTACAACCATTGTAATACTCCATAAAATCCCAGGTCATTTATTAATGCTAATCATCGATACTATTCTAAACTAAGCCATTTTCATAGGCTAATTTGAAATTTTTATATGAGACACCGTTTGTTTAACACCCGATTATTTTTTATCACCGTTTGTTTAACACCCGATTATGTTTTGTCACCTGATATCACCCGATTGTCACTCTTTGATGCCACCCAATGAGGTTAACACCAGTAACTCCCACTTGCGACCTGACACCCTAATTGGACACCGATATATTATTAATATGTATAACGATATATATATATATATTAATTATTACAAATTATTATTTCTATGTATATATAAGTATATGTATAGGTATGACGACACCGTTTATATTTTCATGGTTTTCACGAACCAACACCGATACCGAAACTAAAGTTACGAACGATCTAGTCCCCGACACCCTATTCTTTGTTTAGGCCGTATATCACCATAAGCCCAATTGTTTTCATTCTTTCTTTTGCCCCACTGTTGGGCCGAGTACACCACAAGCCCACCCAACTTTATTTTTCACTTATAATTCATTTGGGCCTTGTTCCCTCAAGCCCGTATGGCTGTTTGTCTTCTTTGCAATACATGCAACTCAAATGAACAAGGATAGTGAAACATGTTATCACGCATGTTTTCTTTCTTGGTTCCCTATCTCCTCGGCACCAAGCTTACAACCTCCCTTTGACTTTGTATCTTGCAACATTGAGCCACCCTATGAAGCCGTCAAACCATTGGGTATTTACAATACACACCTAGTAACCTTAACCGACTAATACCCCATGGGTTGAGTGTTTCATGTTCCCCAACATATATACCACATGTGCTCTTAATCCCATTTGTTTATTACTCTAGTAACCCAAGCTATGATTTAAACTAATCAAAACAAGCCATCCTTGCTCCCTTTCTCCACAACTCGACTTGACTAGGAATCAAGGACAAGGGACATGGTTGTACCAAAGAGTTTGTTTTTCAAAAACTTAATCAAGGACTATTTTTGCAAAAAGTCGCGTTAAAGGACTAAAAGTGACAAAACATGAAAACTTTCAGACTACATAGCATATTATCGATTTCTAATAGAAGTTTAGGGTGAAAATTGTAATTTTCAGAAGTTTGAGGAACAAAGTGTAAAAGTTATAACAAGGACTAAAATGTAATTATTTTTGACCAAAGGGTAAAAAGTGTAACTTTATTAAAGTAAAAGGTAAAATTGGGACAAAGATATTTTATTAGATAATTATTTTGTATAATTAAATCTTGTATATATAATTACATATATATACTTTGTAACTTAAAAATAAATATATAACTTTACTAAAAATATTTAATTATAAATATTTTTAACGATATTATTTTCACAAAAGAATTAACATTTATTGAACACCGGTTCGTAACAACGATACAAATAACTATGTAAAGTTATTTTGGAATATATTAAGACACCCGAATGATTATCACCGTACACGAGACATATCACATGTCAATTACGAAACGAATCTAAAACACCGACGACTATATATATATATAGGTCGCAGGTCGAAGGAATTTCATTGCTAGTCGTAGCAGTACACCATCACTTTTGAGCATCGTTGTGATTCACACACACCTACCAGGTGAGTTCATGGTCCCACATTTTTAATTGTTTTTAAACCCCGTGGGGAGATACATGCTATAAATCGAACACAAGTATTTTTCTGTATGCTGTTACCACCTGATATTGCCTAAGTTGACACCTGTGCTACAAGTCCCTCATATCACGAACCTTAATCACTTACGAGTGAGCGCGAATATAGTTAATAGATCTATTGGAATGGCAGCCCACCTCTGTCAAGGTGATCACTTGGCAGGAGGTGTGCTATATTCGAGGTATTATGTAAATTTGGCACATTTCCTGTCACCGAGGGCCCCTTGTCATTTACATCCGCTGTGGTGTAGGTGATTGTTATTATCTTTATGATATGTCGAATCAATGTTAAGGCTTGCGTTTCGTGAGGCTTAGGAGCAATATTTCACCAGTTTAGTCAAGACCTGTCTATCTTGGCTTGTTTATTTCAAATGCTTGACTTGTGTTCACAGTATTATTATTTTAAACTACTATGGATTCACTCAACCTTTGTGTTGACTTTTTAAGCATGTTTATCTCAGGAAATCAGCATGCATGGCGGCACGGAGCTGGCAAAAGGGCACACAAGACCTCCCTTTTTATTTCAATAATGATATCATTCTTTACAAACTCATCACTTCTTTTGCGAAACAATTAACATTTTGGAAAAATGTTTGTAACTCTGACTATTTGAGTTTTCATGTAATGATATTAACTATCTTTTGAATTGTTTTCTATGAGTATGACTGTGTACTAAACTGTAATGACCCCGATTAGACTTCCGCTGCTTATAAATTTTCGGAGTGTTACAGATTGGCATCAGAGCCATGGTTATAGAGAACCAAATGATTTTTTTCAAAACATTGGACTATAACCTCACCAGATTTCTAAACAAACTATTTATCACCTAAGTGCCCTCCGTGCCAGCGCTTGCCAACGTCATGTTTTAAGGTTTGATTTTAGCACCCATTGCATTTAGTTCACTATGACACTATAATCATTGTGCATGTAGCATTATGTAGACTAAATGACTTATATTACTTCTATTTTTAGGATATTACAGTACCATGTCACCCCCGGTTATTATTTTGTCCGACAGTGACGACGTCGTACCGGCATCATCCACCTACCCTACCATTGACTTATCTGACTATGACACCCATGATTCTGACCATGACACCCAACCTGTATCACCTGCCATACCATCTCCTGTCCCATCTGGAGACCCATCTGCTGATACTGAGCCCTTCGAGGAGGGTGAGGTTGCTTCTACACCTATTGATTCTTTTGCTATTCAGCCTCTTTTTCGTCCTGTCTGTGGACCTATGACACAGGGGCAGTACCTTTATGATCAGTACCTGACGTCTCAGCAGTTTCTTGCGGCTGATGACCGTCCTACACCACCTGCTAGTCACCACACCGGTTCAAATGCTGATGACGAGTCTTCTGACTCCGATACTTCTGACACTGCTGCTTCTATCCACCACCATCCTTGCCTGCACCGATTCGTCGGCGCAAGCGAGTGAGGATTCTTGAGCCCTATGAGCCTGAGCCTCTCGGAGAGTTGTTTCGATATCATGAGGGAGACTTTACCCGCAAATGCACGGCTCGGAAACGAGTCTGTATTTTGCCTGCTTCTACTGTTACACCACCTGTACCTACACCTGTACCATCACCCACATCTGTACTACCACCTGTTTCTATGCCAGAGCTGACACCTGTGGCATCACCAGCACCTCCACCATCACCCGTATCACCCCCACCTGAGCCACATCCTTACATGCTACCTACTTACACCGCACCCCACACCTCTGAGGTTTTGCCACCCATGCCACCACCTACAGTTTTCTACTCTCAGACTACTACCGTACCGATACCATCACCTACTTCATCACCTGTTCCATCACCATCACCTGTTCCCACTGAGACCCCCACCTCACCCGGCATTCATAGATTGGTTGATGCTCGCCGACGGTCATTTTTGCTGGATCACATTCGTAGATGGAGGTTGGTTGAGGGATCGCCTAGGGCTGCTGAGCTTGGAGATGGCTCTTCAGCGGTGTTACCGGTCACTGGGGAGCCGATACACCATACTATCCCTCTTTTGGCTGCTAGATTAGTTAGACATGAGGATCGTCTTGATGAGCTGTTGGGAGTTATTGAGGATATATCCTTGGAGAAGATAGAGGGTATGCAGGAGGAGGTCGAGAACCTCATGGTAAATAGGACAGCTTTAGAGATGGTATTTGAGATGATGGGGACAGAGATCGAGGAGGCATAGGCTACCATCACTGAGTTTGGTCATCGACTAGATGTTCAGAGGCATGAGACGGAGGATTTGAGAGCGATAGCGATCATCACGCAGCAGATGCTAGAGCATCAGACACAGGAGTTGGCCGCATCTAGTACTACCATCCACACTCTTTCAGCCACTATTGAGGAGATTCAGGCCCGTGAGAGATCCAGGGATTTGGAGATGTTAGAGATAATCAGGATCATCAGAGAGCTGGAGAGGAGATCAGGAGGCGCACCTGGACCTTCATAGATCTATGACATATCATTACATTCAGAGACATCCTAACTTGCCGCCTGTGGCATTAATAATGTTGTATCTTATTGTTTTGTAACAATGAATTCAAAATTATTAAAACTTTATGTTGGTTATGATTGTACTGTATTGATATTGATTTATGATGTTCTAGTTGTATGATCTTTTATTATGCTCCCATATTGAGATTCATATTATAATTTCCATGTGTGTTGTTACATGTCGTGATGATTATTTATGAAGGATATGGTTTATGTTGATGTATATATTCATGGTGTGGTTGCGATATGTACTTTGTGATGATCTCGACTATTATGAGCTTGATTGCATTATTTCTCTTGTTATTGATTGATTTTTGCGATTTGTACTTATACACTTGCGATTTTATAGAGTTATGGCCCCAAGGAAAACCGCTACTGCTACCTCATAACCCGCTATGACCCAGGCTGCTATCAGAAAGTTGGTTGCCGACAGTGTTGCTGCAGCTTTGGAAGAGCAGGCTGCTGCAATGGCACGAACTAGTAGCAATAACCGAGCCACTGCTGAAAGCGAGTCCGCTGCGACTCGGAAGTGCACCTACAAGGACTTCATAGCTTGTAAACCATCTCACTTCAAAGGAACTGAAGGAGTGACAGAGCTTGCTCGATGGTTTGAGCGAACTGAGACTGTGTTTGTAAGGAGCGGTTGTGCCGCTGAAAGCAGAGTCTCGTTTGCTACTGGAACATTGTTGGAAGACGCGTTGTCCTGGTGGAACGCAACTGCTCAGAAGATAGGTGTGGAAGAGGCCTATCAGATTACCTGGGCTGACTTTAAGGAGAAGATGCTGAAGAAGTTCTGCCCTAGAGGTGAGATCAAGAAGTTAGAAGATGAGTTTCACACGTTGGTTGTGAAAGGAAATGATCTCAGGGCTTATGATAGGAGATTTCAGGAGCTTGCCACACTTTGCCCTTCAAAGGTTCCCGACTTGGAAAAGTTGTTGGAAAGGTACATTGAGGGATTACCCAGGAGCATTGAGGGAAACGTCACCTCGTCAAAGCCTCAATCTTTGGAAGAAGCAATGACTATTGCCCAAAGACTGCTAGACCGGGAGATTAAGCGTAACTCTGCTCAGGGGAACAACGATCACAAAAGGAAGTTTGATGATCGAAAGATAAACAACAACCACAACACCAACAACAACAACCACAACAGCAACAACAATAACCGTAACCCCAACCATAACTATCACCATGACAGAAACACCCACCACAATCAACAGAACTGACGACAGGAAGCTGTCAGAGCTTATGTCGCCGCACCAATTAAGGATGCTAGGTATGCTGGACCTCTTCCATTCTGTGACAAGTGTAAGATGCATCACACTGGACCCTGCTATGCTAAGTGTGGGAAATGTTCAAGGACTGGACATAAGACACAAGATTGCAAGGCTACAAGAGTTAACTTGCAACCCGTGGATGTAGTATGCCATGCTTGTGGAGAGAAAGGACACTACAGGCGTCAGTGCCCAAATAAGGACAACAAAGCACGTGGAAGAGCATACGTGCTGGGAGATGGAAATGTCCAGCAAGATCCGAACGTAGTCACGGGTACGTTCTTTCTAAACAACCGCCTCGTTAAAGTTTTATTTGATTCCGAAGCCGACCAAAGTTTCGTATCTATTTCTCTTGCACCCCTACTTAATATTACACCAACCAAACTAGACACCACTTATGAGATTGAACTAGCCGATGGAAAGCTAGTAAGTACTAACACTATACTCCGAGGTTGCACCCTACGACTACTAGACACCCCATTTGTCATTGACCTTATGCCTATTAGACTTGGTAGTTTCGACGTCGTTGTAGGAATGGATTGGTTATCCAAGAACCGCGCTAAGATCATTTGTGACGAAAAGGTCGTTCACATCCCCCTGAATGACGAAACCCTGATTGTTCGAGGAGAGCAAAGTAAGACACGACTAAGCATCGTTTCTTACGTCAAAGTTGTGTAGTACATCGAACGAGGATGTCAAGTCTTTTTGGCTCAAGTCACCGAGAAGAAGTCGGAAGAGAAGCGACTCGAGGATGTGCCAGTAGTCGGAAACTTTCCAGAAGTTTTTCCTGAGGACTTGCCTGGCCTTCCGCCGACTCGTCAAGTGGAATTTCACATTGACTTGATGCCAGGAGCAGCACCCATAGCACGAGCACCCTATAGGCTAGCACCGTCAGAAATGAAGGAGTTATCTAGGCATTGCAGGAATTGTCAGATAAAGGATTTATTTGCCCAAGTTCGTCACCATAGGGGAGCCCCGGTGTTGTTTGTAAAGAAGAAGGATGGAACCTTCAGGATGTGTATCGATTATCGTGAGTTGAACAAACTTACGGTAAAGAATCGATATCCGTTGCCAAGGATTGATGATTTGTTTGATCAACTGCAAGGATCGAGTGTCTACTCGAAGATTGATTTGAGATCGGGTTATCACCAACTGAGAGTTAGGGAAGAAGACATCCCTAAGACGGCTTTCAGGATAAGATACGGCCACTATGAATTCCAAGTAATGCCATTCGGTCTAACAAATGCACCCGCTGTATTTATGGACTTAATGAACCGAGTGTGCAAACCCTATTTGGATAAGTTTGTGATTGTATTCATCGATGATATCCTTATTTATTCACGTAGTAAGGAAGAGCACGCAGAACACTTAAAGGCTATACTAACACTACTCAGAGAAGATAAATTATATGCCAAATTTTCAAAGTGTGATTTTTGGATTGAGAAGGTACAATTTCTTGGGCATGTTATTAACAGTAAGGGTATTCATGTTGATCCCGCCAAGATCGAAGCTGTTAAAAATTGGGCGTCACCTACGAGTCCTACCAAAATACGCCAATTTTTAGGTCTTGCCGGATACTATCAAAGGTTTATTGAAGGTTTTTCAAGGATTGCTAAACCTTTGACTGAGTTAACACAGAAGAAGAAGAAGTTTGACTGGGGAGATGAACAAGAATCGGCATTTCAGTTCTTGAAGCAGAAGCTTTGTGAAGCACTGATATTAGCCCTACCCGAAGGAAGTGAGGATTTCGTGGTATATTGTGACGCATCAATCCAAGGTTTGGGTGACGTACTGATGCAGAGACTTAAAGTAATCGCTTACGCTTCTAGACAACTTAAACCCCACGAGGAGAACTACACTACTCATGATCTAGAATTAGGAGCGGTAGTATCCGCTCTTAAGATCTAGAGACACTACCTATATGGAACCAAGTGTACGGTTTTCACCGATCACAAGAGTCTTCAGCACATTTTAGATCAAAAGGAGTTGAACATGAGACAACGTCGATGGCTAGAGTTGCTAAGTGACTATGATTGTGAAATTCGTTATCACCCGGGGAAGGCAAACGTTGTAGCAGATGCCTTGAGTCGAAAGGAATGACTTAGACCCCTCAGAGTTAGATCATTGGGTATGACAATTAGATCACCACTTCCATCGCAAATTCTTGAAGTTCAAGCTGAGGCCCTTAAGGAAGAGAATAGACCGCACGAGAAGATTTATGGCATGCCAGAAAACACGAATGGATTTGTCAAGAAGCCAGATGGAAGGCTATGCTTCAAGGACAGAAGTTGGATTCCATTGTATGGAGGAATACGAGACCTCATCATGCATGAGTCTCATAAGTCTAAATATTCCATTCATCCTGGTTCGGACAAGATGTATCATGATCTAAAGAAGTTGTATTGGTAGCTAAACATGAAAGCTGACATTGCAGAGTATGTCGGTAAGTGTTTGACCTGCTCAAGAGTAAAGCCTGAACATCAAAAACCATCCGGTCTTTTGATTCAACCCGAGCTACCAATGTAGAAATGGGAAAGGATTACAATGGACTTCATTACGAAATTACCCAAAACATCGAGTGGGTTGGACACTATTTGGGTTATTGTCGATCGTCTCACGAAGTCAGCGCACTTCTTGCCAATCAAAGAGACTGATGATATGGACGTTCTTGCACGTTTGTACCTAAAGGAGATAGTTTCCAGGCATGGAGTGCCGATTTCTATTATCTCCGACCGAGACAGCCGTTTCACGTCTAACTTTTTGCGATCTTTACAGAAAGCCTTGGGAACTAAGTTAGATATGAGTACCGCTTACCATCCACAGACTGATGGTCAAAGTGAAAGGACTATACAGACCCTTGAGGACATGCTTAAGGCATGTGTGATTGATTTTGGAAAAGGATGGGATAAACACCTACCATTAGCGGAATTCTCATATAACAACAGTTATCACGCTAGCATTAAGGCTACACCGTTTGAAGCACTTTATGGAAGAAAGTTTCGATCACCAGTTTGTTGGGCTGAGATTGGAGATGCACAACTCTCAGGTCCCGAGTTGATTCTTGAAACCACTGAGAAAATAGTAAAGATTAGGCAACGATTACAAGCCGCCAGGGATCGGCAAAAGAGTTATGCCGATGTGCGAAGGAAACCAATAGAGTTTCAAGTTGGAGACAAGGTCATGCTTAAGGTATCACCTTGGAAAGGGATGACTAGGTTTGAAAAACATGGAAAGTTAAACCCAAGATACGTTGGACCCTTCGAGATCATTGAAAGGATCGGTCCCGTGGCATACAAACTTGAATTACCCGAGGAACTCAGTAGAGTACACAACACCTTCCACGTGTCAAATTTGAAAAAGTGTTTATCGGATGAAACCCTTGTGATTCCGTTGAAGGAGATCAGAATCGACGATAAGTTGAACTTTATTGAGGAACCCGTTGAGATTATGGATAGGGAGGTCAAACGACTTAAGCATAGTCGCATTCCCATTGTTAAGGTCAGATGGAACTCTAAGAGAGGACCCGAGTTCACCTGGGAGCGCGAGGATCAAATGCGTGCCAAATACCCACAACTATTTGATGAGACAACCCCGTGCACCGATTCAACTCTGGATTCCGGGACGAATCCAATCTAACGGGTGGGTACTGTAATACTCCGTAAAATCCCAGGTCATTTATTAATGCTAATCATTGATACTATTCTAAACTAAGCCATTTTCATAGCTAATTTGAAATTTTTATATGAGACACCGTTTGTTTAACACCCGATTATTTTTGATCACCGTTTGTTTGACACCCGATTATGTTTTGTCACCTGATATCACCCGATTGTCACTCTTGGATGCCACCCAATGAGCTTAACACCGGTAACTCCCACTTGCGACCTGGCACCCTAATTGGACACCGATATATTATTAATATATATAACGATATATATATTAATTATTACAAATTATTATCTCTATGTATATATAAGTATATGTATACGTATGACGACACAGTTTATATTTTCATGGTTTTCACGAACCGACACCGATACCGAAACTAAAGTTATGAACGATCTAGTCACCGACACACTATTCTTTGTTTGGGCCGTATATCACCATAAGCCTAATTGTTTTCATTCTTTCTTTTGCCCCACTGTTGGGCCGAGCACACCAAAAGTCCACCCAAGTTTATTTTTCACTTATAATTCATTTGGGCCTTGTTCCCTTAAGCCCGTATGGCTGTTTGTCTTCTTTGCAATACATGCTACTCAGACGAACAAGGATAGTGAAACATGTTATCACGCACGTTTTCTTTCTTGGTTCCCTACCTCCTCGACACCAAGCTTACAACCTCCCTTTGACTTTGTATCTTGCAACATTGAGCCACCCTATGAAGCCGTCAAACCATTGGGTATTTAAAATACACACCTTGTAACCTTAACCGACTAATACCCCATGGGTCGAGTGTTTCATGTTCCCCAACATATATACCACATGTGCTCTTAATCCCATTTGTTTATTACCCTAGTAACCCAAGCTATGATTTAAACTAATCAAAACAAGCCATCCTTGCTCCCTTTCTCCACAACTCGACTTGACTAGGAATCAAGGACAAGGGACATGGTTGTCCAACCTCGAATGACAACAAAGGGACATGTTTCGCATGAACAAACACCCAACTACTCATGTCTCCCCTATAAAAGCCACATTTAATGAGCCTTCCACACAAACTCACAAACTCTCAAACAAAGAAAAACTACTACACTTCTCTTGTTGCTACGGTCGAACTTTAGGGGGAGAACGAGAAGGAATTGGGAAAGAAAAAGGAAAGTGTTGGGTTTTAACAAGGCTTGAATAAGGTATTGGGTTAAGGAGGAGCTCACGGATCTAGTTGCTTTCTTGCTCTCACCTCGTACGCACGACACCATCACCACCAAGAATCCTTGGTGTTGTAAGTTACTCAACACTCATTTCATTTTGTTCATTTCTCGTCTTCATATATGTCGCACCATATGAACATTTAGAGATATAAATCTAGTACTAAACTTAACAACTCAAAAACTCATTTTGACACTTTACTTTGGCACGATATCTCTCGATCTATACGATCATGTCACACGTATTTTTACTTGACACGTATCTTAACTTGGTAAACTATCAAACTAGCGTAACATGCATATTATACGCGATCTTATGCTACGAAAACTAAGCCTAAACAAAACCTGTGTCGAGCACCCCTTTATATGAAATAAAATGTCACTTCGGCCTAGTTGGGCTAACGAGCCCATTTTGTTTCCAAAAGAGATTTTCGGTTCAAAAAGTTAGAAAAATATAGCGAGAACATAAAACTGATTTTTGAAGATTTTATAAGTTATAAACACTACTTTTATTGTACCAAAGAGTTTGTTTTTCAAAAACTTAATCAAGGACTATTTTTGCAAAAAGTCGCGTTAAAGGACTAAAAGTGACAAAACATGAAAACTTTCAGACTACATAGCATATTATCGATTTCTAATAGAAGTTGAGGGTGAAAACTGTAATTTTCAAAAGTTTGAGGAACAAAGTGTAAAAGTTATAACAAGGACTAAAATGTAATTATTTTTGACCAAAGGGTAAAAAGTGTAACTTTATTAAAGTAAAAGGTAAAATTTGGACAAAGATATTTTATTAGATAATTATTTGTATAATTAAATCTTGTATATATAATTACATATATATACTTTGTAACTTAAAAATAAATATATAACTTTACTAAAAATATTTAATTATAAATATTTTTAACGATATTATTTTCACAAAAGAATTAACATTTATTGAACACCGGTTCGTAACAACGATACAAATAACTACGTAAAGTTATTTTGGAATATATTAAGACACCCGAATGATTATCACCGTACACGAGACATATCACATGTCAATTACGAAACGAATCTAAAACACCGATGACTATATATATATAGGTCACAGGTCGGAGGAATTTCATTGCTAGTCGTAGCAGTACTCCATCACCTTTGAGCACCGTTGTGAGTCACACACACTTGTCAGGTGAGTTCATGGTCCCATATTTTTAATTGTTTTTAAACCCCGTGGGGAGATACATGCTATAAATCGAACACAAGTATTTTTCTGTATGCTGTTACCACCTGATATTGCCTAAGTTGACACCTGTGCTACAAGTCCCTCATATCACGAACCTTAATTGTAACAATTCACAATTTCAGGTTAACTTTTATTCTCGAAAATTTCACTATTCACTTTTTACTATCACTTTTACTATTCATTTTTCCCGAAATTCTCCCGAAATTTGTTTTTTGTTTCTTGGCCTCGAGTGATAAATCATTTCTATGGTAAATTAAAAGTTTGACATTCAGCAGATTATTTTCGTGAAAGTTATTAAGGAATTACACGGAATTACACGTTTTAGGGTAAAACGTCATTCAAAAATTCTACGCACAACGAAACTCAACCGCGTTAAGTGACCCCGCATCAGAAAAATGTTTAGTACTCTCATGATTAATTTGAGAATTTATCATGACTGAGAAAAATATGACCAAATAAACCTCGGCCGTGAAAAACAGGAATTCTCGTTTTTAAGCACTTTTACTTAGCCGTAACCTTAGCCTATACCTGCACCGTGTTTCTAAGACGATTTGAGTTTTCAACTTATTAGAAAAAGTCAACATATTTTTCCCTCCTCCTTTGACCAAAAATCATTCCTTGATTTTATAAGTCATTCCTTGATTTTTAGGCTTATGGTTTTATGTCTAAAAGACATTAATTACCAACCGACACTAGACTGAGCCCAGCCTAGATATTATAAGTCATTTTAAGTCATTAGTATCCTATTAGAAAAGTTACATTTTACTTTTCCCAATTTTACGCAACTTTCGTACGTTTTACGTATTACGCGTTTTAGACCCGCGTTTCCAGTTTTAGCAGGGTTTGAGCACCCCAATAGAACCTACCACTCATTTTATATTTTATTATGGAGTATATTGATAAGTTCTAGCATATTTACAAGTTCCATATTTTTAGGATACCTGGTTTTACGTTTTGTGACTTAAGCATTTACGGTTAGCAATTTACGGAGTCAAAACTAGCTCTATAATTAGGATAATATCACAAACCAACAAAGTCATCATCCTATCCTTATGAAACCAACTTAGGGGGGGGGGGGATTCATCACCCATGTGTCTTGATCTCAAGCCTTGTAACCTTAAGATTCAAACAAGTGTCCAAACTTGATCACCAAGTGTTGACTAGTCAAGAAACTAACCTCCTCTTCATACTATAAAATCAAGCTCATTCTCTTCCTTTCTCCTTCAATACCAACGACCCAAAACCACCCAAATACACCATTTTGATCATTGATCTTGCTCATTCAATCCATCACAAGTTCAAGTCATAGTTCCTAGTTGATCCTTAACACCTTTCAACCATAAAACTCAATAAAATCACCACAAAAACTCATCAAATTTCCAAGTGTTCCTAGTGAAGATTTTTACTCAAGGTTGTTTTTATGTTAGATTAGTATTTATCAAGGGATTATAAGATAGGGTTTTTGGTATGGAAGCATGGCTATGGTTGGAAAGGTTTTGGAAGATTAAGTAGTGGTTCTTGGTTTTGATCTTGGTTCTAGTTAGTTTCTTCACAAGTTGTAAGCAAACCCTAACATACTCCTTGCTTAATTATCATTTTCATGCTCTTTGTGTTCCTTTCATGCTATATATGTTCTTGTTATTGTGTTCATGATGTTTAAAAATGGATAAAACAAGTATTGGTATACATATGTTAACTTATGACAAGTAAACAAGCAAACTAGTGACTTTTATGAAGAACCACGACCAAAATAGTATAACTATGATATTTGACACTTACTTACTTTTATAAAGGACTTCGAAAGGAAACCATAGCAATTTGAATCACCTAAAACAAGTGTACGAGTCAAAAGTTATGACCATTTGAAGCTAGCGAAACCAAAACGGCAAAACTGCCTAGAAACATTCTGTTTTGCATTCTGTCCATTTTGAAAGTCATACTTCTGTTCCGATTCATCAAAAAGTTAAAACACGAAAGTTGTCCAGAACGACGTTTTCGTTCAGGAACAAAGAAGCTCGAGCCCTGAAAACGCTTTCTGAGTGATAATTTTCTTCAAATTCTTAACAGCCCATTTTAGACCAAAGTCACTATATTATAGTTATGATTTACTAAGACCAAGAGGTCTAATGACCTAAAGCCAAGACCACAACCATGGCTAAAGCCAAGGTTGAGTCTCAAGACCATGGTAACAATGACCAAGGTCACGGCAAAGCCATGGCTAAAGACCATATAACTTTTAAAGATCAAAACTTATATATATGTTATCAAATACTACAATAGTAGGGAGCCTCATGTGAGGAGTTCATTAAGTAAGCTATCGAGACGAGTTGTGGATTTACGAATTAAAGTGTCCTGGCTCCTCGAACGTTTACTCCATGACTTCTGAATTATGTCGGCCCGAACAGTAGTAAGAGATATACAACCTATACATGTTTCATAAGCCATTTATATTCAAAGACTTACACTATATACTAAGTACTACATCATGAACTATATGCAAGACATATATAGGCAATTCTTCGTATTCTTAGATGTTACTCCAAACCTAAGTCGCAACGTTCTATTATAGGCTGCTCTTAGAGACTTTCGCGATTCGACTACAACTTTCATTTCTCATTACATAGACTTAAGGTGAGTCATAGCCCCTACTCTTTTTATACTTTTTTTTAACTCTTTGGGGGAGATACATGCTCAACTACTTGCTTACTTGTACAAATACTCTAAAACATTTATACTTGATTGTGTTATACTTGATTGGCATTATACTTGATTGCGTTATACATACTTGTTACAATATACTTGCTTAATTTAAATACAAGATTCGTATTTACATGCATACATAATACTCTATTCTGTCGGAGAGGTATTGGTAGTACTCATGGGAAGATGCCCCCTACCCTTGTGTCTATACTTGACCTTGGATGACGTAGTACTATTTGGGAAGATACCCCCGCCCTTGTGTCCATTCTTGACCTTGGGTGAATATAATCCGGTGCATTGTATAAACTATCTTTTAGCAGTGGGTTGTGAACACACAGGTTACAAGTCTCTTATGGCGGGACTTGCAACTGAGTGGATTCACGATGCCTTTGCTGTGCGAATATTCTTTTAAGGTTTTTCAACTGTTTTAAGACGAACTCTATGAACTCACCAACCATTGTGTTGACACTTTAGCATGTTTATCTCAGGTTAGTAAGGCGATAGTGTAACAACCCGATATTTTCCACGTCTACGTTTAATCCCAAACTTTGAATATTCCACTATTCACACCTCTCATACGGACTAGAAATAGTCGGCATATCATCACTTGGTCATTCACATGTTATACCACTCTTAGGATTTTCAAATATATATATTTAGTATATTTAACGTTTTACGTATAACGATTTCTAAATAAACGTTAACGCCTAACTAATATATATACGACGAATATATCTAAATATTCCCACCATGGTCCCGACATATTTTTATATCCCTTATAATATCTTAAAAGTTATAAAATTCATTTACCCGGTATTTTGAAATCAATGACTATATTTTACGGTCGGAGCTTATTACTCCGTCGGTTTGCGCTATTTCAATTCAATAATTATTCTAACACCCGATTCTTGCAAGGAATAATATTTTACAACTTTTACAACTTCGTCGTATTTTATTTCACCTCGTTAACATTTATTTTTAGTTAACTCGGTACCCGGTAACACCCAATGTACACTTAAATAACACTAATACATACACTAATGGGACAAGATCATTTAAAACCATCACCTCATCCCCACCTTTCCCCTTTTTTTCAGCCGAACCTTGCCCCCCACCCTAGCTAACCCATTGAAAAGTTTGACCCAAAAATATCCTATACATTATATTTAATTTTTACAAATAAAAACATACATGACATATATCAAAAGTGCAAGAGTTTATTTCCTCTTTTCCCCTTCCTTGTTGTGGTTCGGCCATCATCATCAAACAACCAAGATCATCAATTTGTTTCCAAGATCAAAGTGGTTTCAAGAGTTATTAGTATTCTAGTTAAGGTTTTGGAATAAAAACCTTGAAGTTAATTAAGTATCTTTCATCAAAAACTCTCTAATCTTTCAAGTAAGTATGTCAAACTAATTTTCATAATTTTACCAAGTTCTAATTATGTTCATATGATTTTTATACAAGATTTACATACATATGTTAGTTATACCACTTTATTTTACAAACTTATAACTTTTGAAGCCTAGAAAGTGATTATAGTTAGATCCTTGTTAGATCCACTTGGTTTATGATGTTTAGGAACCCATGACACCCTAAGAAGGTGTATGGTAGGATTAGACTAGTTTTGTGGTGATTGAAAGTGGTTTGATTGAAGATGGAACTAGATTTAAACCTTGAAAATGGTTTTTGAACAAGTAAAAATACATGCTGTTCCATTTTGGTTTACCCAGAAAAATACGAATTTACACAGTAACCTTTGACAATTTTTCTAGAAAATACTTTCAAAAACGAAACTTTAGGCGAAAGAACGGATTAAAACGAGCTTATAACGAAGGAGATATGATTTTTGCAAATTTAACGACGAAAACTATTTTTATAAAAACTGCATGCTGTTTGGCAGTTTTCGACGGACAAAAAGAGGTGTTAAACGTAACCTAGAGGAGCCGAAGATAATATAACTACGTACTAAATAATATATTTTATAGATTTCTTATTCAAGGAGTTATTTTTAATAAACAAAATACGTACGACTCAAAGTTTATTACGCGACTACTAGACATTATTTTAATATAACTACGTACTAAATAAGAAAATAATTTTAATTATATATATAGTCACTACTAGACATTATTTTAATTATATATATAGTCACTACTAGAAAATAATATAACTACGTACTAAATAATATATTTTATAGATTTCTTATTCAAGGAGTTATTTTTAATAAACAAAATACGTACGACTCAAAGTTTATTACGCGACTACTAGACATTATTTTAAGGTTTTCAAAACGAGGAATACAACGCTAACATTTTATACGATATATATTACGACAAGTTTTTATAATTCCAGTTGGACTTATTTTTCCTAAGTATGGAAAATATTTTATTTTGACAATAACTAGTATTTCCAAGTTAAGAGTGGTATAGGAAAACATGTGCATGTACATTCCTTCATCATTTCATGATCTAAAGTAGATCATATCATTCATTTAGGTTGCGGTTAGAGTGCGCGTCTTACCTCAGTTCGTACCCTTTGTTATCATATCGCTTATATCAGGTGAGTATTCACGAACCCCTTTTTCTAACTATTTTAATCGCTTTGGGGTGGATGCATGAATTATTACTTGAACTCTTTGAACATTGTTTTGAACCCTTGATTTTTATGAACTCTTTTGACTTGTCTTGACCTTATAACTTGTTTTGAACTTTTGAACTTAATGTACCGTACGTACTATGACCTAAGTCTCGCCATTTTTGGTGGAGCGTGCAAAGTCTCACCTTATTGGTGGAGCGTTCTTGACCTAAAGTCTCACCTTATTGGTGGAGCGTGCTAAGTCTCCCATGTTTGGAGCGTTCTTAATCGTATATAATAGTTGTATGATGTACTGTTCGTACATTCGCATTGTTCGACACCTATTAGTAGTATGGATAGCGCTATTAGAGGTCGGCCAACCTCTCGTCCACCATGTTACGGGACGCATATTATTTAATTAGGGGTTTTGCATGGCATACATTATTATATATGTGGTGCTTATATTGTGACTTATTATGACCGCGAGTGCTTGACTACAAGACATGATACTTTATAATGCCTTTGGCTTGTGAACTTTTTCAAATGGTTTTCTTATTATATAAAACGTTTATACTCACCAACTATTTTTATAGTTGACCGTTTTCTCTCATGCATTTCAGGTGATCGTCAGTAAGCTTGTCAGCAAGGTCTTGCATAATGAAGTTTTCACATGTCACTTCTTTTCATTATGTACTGAAATACCATCTTTTGGGAATCAAACTTATGTCTTATATTTGCCAAGGTCGGCAATAACAACGTTGTAATGTTATACTTTTCCTTAATGTAAATTATGGTATTGTCTTATTTCTCTTTGGTGATGTATATCGATTTCGTTACACCTCGTGTTTCCGCCTTCGGCGAGGGTGTGACAGATTGGTACCAGAGCCAGAGGTTATAGAGAATGCCGATTTTTTTAAAATAAAAATCGCAACTATAACCAAAGTAACATTTTCTAAAAAAAAAAAAAAAAAAAAAAAAAATGATACGAGTCGACTAGTCCTAGCATTGCATTATTAATCCTCAAGTATGCATAGCCTGATCACCTATGTATAATTCAGGAAGAATCATGCGATGAAGGGAGTAGTGGTCAAAGATCATGTTTGGTCGAGTCTAGAGAGTCTGGTCACCTGAAGTTGCATTGGTCGGGTGGGTATGCATAACTTGTTTATAAGTTTCAGCTTGTGTTACCGTACCTTACATGTGCATTCATGTAGATTCTTCCTCTTTGCTACCTTATGCCCCGTTAGAATAGGCATGGCTTTGTTCCCATCATTCTGCGATCTCTATGTCACGACTGTCATTGTACCGTACATCATCCGTCATCATTCATGTATCGTTCACTCAACCCATTTTTTTTGGTCTATCGCAGAGCCATGGCCGCAATGAACACTCGCTCAGGACGTAACAACAATGAAAACCCGAATGACGATGCTGCTGGACGTAACAACAATGAAAACCCGAATGACAGTGCTGCTGGATTAGCTGACCTTCTCACTCAGATTGTTGCGCACATTGATGCCAACCGATCCAATAATGGTGCGGGTCCTTCGAACAACGGTCAGGGATGCAACTATAAGACTTTCATGACATGCAAGCCAATGGAATTTTATGGCACTGAGGGTGCCATTGGACTGCTATCATGGTTTGAGAATGTTGAGTCGAAACTCAGCATCACTAAATGTGCTGAAGGAGATAAGGTTGAGTTCTCTGCGGGTCTGCTTCAAGGTCGAGCATTGACTTGGTGGAACAACCAGCTACAGACTCGAGGAAGAGAGGCTGCAAATGGATTATCTTGGGAAGCATTTAAGAAACTACTAACTGACGAGTATTGCAGAAAAGATGAAGTGGAGAAGCTGGAAGTGAAATTTTGGAACCACTTGATGGTAGGAGTAGAGATTGACAAGTACACGGCCCGTTTCCATGAGCTAACTAAGATGGTTCCTCATATGGTCTCCACTAAGGAAAAGTTGATCGATCGATATATTTGGGGATTGATTCCTGAAATCAGGAGGGATGTCACTTCATCGAACCCAACCACTCTACAAGCCGCTGTGGGCATGGCATACCGCTTGACAAATGATGTGATCAGATCTGGTGAACTAACAAATGGAAATAATGAAGGACGAAAGAGACAAGGAGATCAGCAAGGAAGCCGTTATCAAAATCAACAGGACAAGAGACAACGAGTAATGGGAAACTACGGAGCAACAACTCAAGGGCCCAGAAGATATGCCGGTCCACATCCTATGTGCACTCGATGTAACTACCACCACTCAGGAGACTGCCCAAGATGCACCAAATGCGGACAGTCGGGCCACTTCATGCGAAATTGCTCAAACAGGACTGTGAACCAAGGACCAAGGCCAGCATGTTACGAGTGTGGAAGCTTGGATCATCTTAGGAATACCTGTCCAAAGTTGAAAAGGACTCCCAACCAAGGACCGAATCGTCCAAACCTGGCGGCGGCAATTGAAGGGCCACAAGATGAGGCCGTTGAGATTCCACCCGCGCGTGGCAGAGCTTACTTCCTAGGAAATCCTATCACCCAACATGTCCACGATAGCATAACGGGTACATTCTCTTGAACAACTATATTATTTTCCTAGCACTTAAGTCTTAGTATAGAACTTATACACAACACCGACTAATCCGAGACCTAGCGTTTTCAACCTTAGTTGCTTCATCAAATTTAACCGCGATCACATACACCTATAGAATGGACGATTTGAATCTCGAGGACGAGATTCCTTTTAAGGTTGGTAGAATGTAACAACCCGATATTTTCCACGTCTACGTTTAATCCCAAACTTTGAATATTCCACTATTCACGTGCATTATCAGTAAGGACCTCTCATACGGACTAGAAATAGTCGGCATATCATCATTTGGTCATTCACATGTTATACCACTCTTAGGATTTTCAAATATATATATTTAGTATATTTAACGTTTTACGTATAACGATTTCTAAATAAACGTTAACGCCTAACTAATATATATACGACGAATATATCTAAATATTCCCACCATGGTCCCGACATATTTTTATATCCCTTATAATATCTTAAAAGTTATAAAATTCATTTACCCGGTATTTTGAAATCAATGACTATATTTTACGGTCGGAGCTTATTACTCCGTCGGTTTGCGCTATTTCAATTCAATAATTATTCTAACACCCGATTCTTGCAAGGAATAATATTTTACAACTTTTACAACTTCGTCGTATTTTATTTCACCTCGTTAACATTTATTTTTAGTTAACTCGGTACCCGGTAACACCCAATGTACACTTAAATAACACTAATACATACACTAATGGGACAAGATCATTTAAAACCATCACCTCATCCCCACCTTTCCCCCTTTTTTCAGCCGAACCTTGCCCCCCACCCTAGCTAACCCATTGAAAAGTTTGACCCAAAAATATCCTATACATTATATTTAATTTTTACAAATAAAAACATACATGACATATATCAAAAGTGCAAGAGTTTATTTCCTCTCTTTCCCCTTCCTTGTTGTGGTTCGGCCATCATCATCAAACAACCAAGATCATCAATTTGTTTCCAAGATCAAAGTGGTTTCAAGAGTTATTAGTATTCTAGTTAAGGTTTTGGAATAAAAACCTTGAAGTTAATTAAGTATCTTTCATCAAAAACTCTCTAATCTTTCAAGTAAGTATGTCAAACTAATTTTCATAATTTTACCAAGTTCTAATTATGTTCATATGATTTTTATACAAGATTTACATACATATGTTAGTTATACCACTTTATTTTACAAACTTATAACTTTTGAAGCCTAGAAAGTGATTATAGTTAGATCCTTGTTAGATCCACTTGGTTTATGATGTTTAGGAACCCATGACACCCTAAGAAGGTGTATGGTAGGATTAGACTAGTTTTGTGGTGATTGAAAGTGGTTTGATTGAAGATGGAACTAGATTTAAACCTTGAAAATGGTTTTTGAACAAGTAAAAATACATGCTGTTCCATTTTGGTTTACCCAGAAAAATACGAATTTACACAGTAACCTTTGACAATTTTTCTAGAAAATACTTTCAAAAACGAAACTTTAGGCGAAAGAACGGATTAAAACGAGCTTATAACGAAGGAGATATGATTTTTGCAAATTTAACGACGAAAACTATTTTTATAAAAACTGCATGCTGTTTGGCAGTTTTCGACGGACAAAAAGAGGTATTAAACGTAACCTAGAGGAGCCGAACTACCAAAAATATATTAGTATATACTAAAACGAACCCGTGGATATAAAGAACGAGTAAAATGAGCTTAAAACGACCAAGTTATACCCGTTTTAGCATCGTCAAAACTATATATATATATATATATATATATATATATATATATATATAGTCACTACTAGAAAATAATATAACTACGTACTAAATAATATATTTTCTAGATTTCTTATTCAAGGAGTTATTTTTAATAAACAAAATACGTACGACTCAAAGTTTATTACGCGACTACTAGACATTATTTTAAGGTTTTCAAAACGGGGAATACAACGCTAACATTTTTATACGATATATATTACGACAAGTTTTTATAATTCCAGTTGGACTTATTTTTCCTAAGTATGGAAAATATTTTATTTTGACAATAACTAGTATTTCCAAGTTAAGAGTGGTATAGGGAAACATGTGCATGTACATTCCTTCATCATTTCATGATCTAAAGTAGATCATATCATTCATTTAGGTTGCGGTTAGAGTGCGCGTCTTACCTCAGTTCGTACCCTTTGTTATCATATCGCTTATATCAGGTGAGTATTCACGAACCCCTTTTTCTAACTATTTTAATCGCTTTGGGGTGGATGCATGAATTATTACTTGAACTCTTTGAACATTGTTTTGAACCCTTGATTTTTATGAACTCTTTTGACTTGTCTTGACCTTATAACTTGTTTTGAACTTTTGAACTTAATGTACCGTACGTACTATGACCTAAGTCTCGCCATTTTTGGTGGAGCGTGCAAAGTCTCACCTTATTGGTGGAGCGTTCTTGACCTAAAGTCTCACCTTATTGGTGGAGCGTGCTAAGTCTCCCATGTTTGGAGCGTTCTTAATCGTATATAATAGTTGTATGATGTACTGTTCGTACATTCGCATTGTTCGACACCTATTAGTAGTATGGATAGCGCTATTAGAGGTCGGCCAACCTCTCGTCCACCATGTTACGGGACGCATATTATTTAATTAGGGGCTTTGCATGGCATACATTATTATATATGTGGTGCTTATATTGTGACTTATTATGACCACGAGTGCTTGACTACAAGACATGATACTTTATAATGCCTTTGGCTTGTGAACTTTTTCAAATGGTTTTCTTATTATATAAAACGTTTATACTCACCAACTATTTTTATAGTTGACCGTTTTCTCTCATGCATTTCAGGTGATCGTCAGTAAGCTTGTCAGCAAGGTCTTGCATAATGAAGTTTTCACATGTCACTTCTTTTCATTATGTACTGAAATACCATCTTTTGGGAATCAAACTTATGTCTTATATTTGCCAAGGTCGGCAATAACAACGTTGTAATGTTATACTTTTCCTTAATGTAAATTATGGTATTGTCTTATTTCTCTTTGGTGATGTATATCGATTTCGTTACACCTCGTGTTTCCGCCTTCGGCGAGGGTGTGACAGATAGCTAGTGCGTGGAACTTAGAGTCAAGCTGCATATTCTGAAGACTTACGCTTTTATCATTTACCATTCAAAAACATTTTGTATACATTTATGTATCATACTTTGGAATCTCATGTTTGTAACTTTGAATTCATTAATCGAATGGTAACTTTTCAAAACGTCTCATTTAGAGTTCGTTTTCTATACCTTGTACTTTGTATTATGAAGTGGCACCCCTGTGACACAGTCTTCCGCTGCGGTATTTTGGGGGTGTTACATTAATCACTTGCGAGTGAGCGCGAATATAGTTGATAGATCTATTGGAATGGCAGCCCACCTCTGTCAAGGTGATCACTTGGCAGGAGGTGTGCTATATTCGAGGTATTATGGAAATTTGGCACATTTCCTGACACCGAGGGCCCCTTGTCATTTACATCTGCTGTGGTGTAGGTAATTATTATTATCTTTATGATATGTCGAATCAATGTTAAGGCTTGCGTTTCGTGAGGCTTAGGAGCAATATTTCACCAGTTTAGTCAAGACCTGTCTATCTTGGCTTGTTTATTTCAAATGCTTGACTTGTGTTCACACTATTATTATTTTAAACTACTATGGATTCACTCAACCTTTGTGTTGACTTTTTAAGCATGTTTATCTTAGGAAATTAGCAAGCATGGCGGCACGGAGCTGGCAAAAGGGCACACAGGACCTCTCTTTTTATTTCAATAATGATATCATTATTTACAAACTCATCACTTCTTTTGTGAAACAATTAACATTTTGGAAAAATGTTTGTAACTCTGACTATTTGAGTTTTCATGAAATGATATTAACTATCTTTTGAATTGTTTTCTATGAGTATGACTGTTTACTAAACTGTAATAACCCCGATTAGACTTCCACAGCTTATAAATTTTCGGAGTGTTACAACCATGTTCGATTATCTCCTTAATTATTTTACAGTTCGATCATGTTATTGTCACTTTAATCGACTAAGGTTTGCTACATGTTATATTCAAACATTACTCACATGAAATCATAGATTATATCACATAAAATAACGAAATGTGTAACCTTAACTAATCAACAAAAAAACATGTGGTGTTTGTATGGATTGGTAGGACTGTTTTGAGTATCTCATACTCGACTTAAAACTTGGTATAATCTACCACTTATACGAATTGAAAGAAGGGAAATGGTGCGAATCACATATAAACTCAAAAGGGTGTCACAACTTGATGACTATTCGAAATTGTTTTGCTATCTCAACTTGTATATATAACGAGTAAAGGGTTCTATTTTCGGCTAATAAATATAAAAAACGAGATTTGAATAGAAGTATGTATAGCCCGCATATTATTTTCGAATCGTATAAAAAAGGGTCACGGGTTAGTTTACTTTAAATAATATGAAAAGTATGCGAGTCGATTTCGGCAACGTTACTGTTATAGAGTCATACGAAAGGGAAGAGTAACATGCATGCAACAATATATGAATTACGTATCAGAGAAATCTACATATACCATAAACTAGAATTATTTCACTTTAGACCCTATACTTTGCTAAAATGGCATATAAAGCCTTAAACTATAACATTTTGACAATGTAAACCTAAATTATTATAAGTGGTCATATTAATCCCTAAACTATTATATTATCATATATATACCCTAATATGTCATATTAATCATTTTAAGTATTTAAACATATTAAATGGTAATTATAATCACATTTGGCAACTTGCTAATTCGGAAAATTGCTAATAGGAAGATTGCAAAAAATAATGAAAATTTTCTAAAAAAAAAAATAGAAAGAAAGTGCAAATGTGTAATCTGATTCCTATGAACTTATGAATAATAAAGACGATCATTAATTCGTGTAGATTTGCTGAAAAATGGGTAAGCTCCGATCTTTATGATGTGTTTACACTTGCGGTTTAAGGTACAGATATTCTAACCTTTCAGTAAGGTTTCTTATGACTCATGATTCGTTCCATTGTCACTATTATGATTTCTCATCTTTATACGCCTGATATCCTTGGTTCATTTGATAGAATAATTTCGTATGAAAACCCTTTTAAAAATATAACCTGATGACTTTTGAGAAAAACTATTTTTGAAATGATTTATGTGATTACGATACGATGCTAGTTTTATATGAAGGTTTTATGAATTTTATGAAATGTGTTTTTAAAGGAATACTTGTACGATAAAAAGGTTTTAAATAATTTTCTAAAGTCCTTAATCTGTATTATTTTTCTAAGATTTCTCACGACTTTCTTTAACATCTTTTGATTATTTAAATTCAAATTTTGAACCTTTGCTATGAACCCTTTTGCTATTATGTACCTTTGATTTGAACCTCATGATATGAATCTTTGATTTCAACCTTCGACTTGAACCATTGCTATAATTCCTTTGTATGATCCATATTTGATCGATCCATATTTGATCGATCTATTTTTGTCATGATTTGCTTGATATTTGTTGCATGCTATAGTTCTTATTCTTATAGCATTCCTATGCTCTATTTGTTGCCCATTATTTGATTAATTTGTAGCCAGTCATGGGGAGTCCATGGCATTGCCACTGTTGCACCAGCGGTATTGACACTATCTGTGGAGGTGGGTTTTAGTCCACAGCGTTCCCTTTAAGCTAGCTATTCAGGCCTATATTTATTATTGTATATGTTTACTTAGCCTAGAGCTTTGTACATATATATTTGTTTTTGCAGGGAGCGTATGGATGCATTCTAGGTACTTTGTTTCGTTTTGAATTTGGTGAATGGGTATGTGTGTGCAATACACTCCATTTCACATTTGGTACATCGAGCTAGCTACTCTATGTACAATTTGATATATGATTTTTGGGCATTTCTGTTATTTCTACTATATATGTGATCCTTGTTGTTCTAACTTCTTTATTTTTATTAACTTATGCTTTCCTTAGTTCATTTTCTTACACTTATGATTCGTTTCATTTTCCTTTGATTCATTTGATATTCGCTATACGTATTCCCTTTGATCGTGTTCTGTTTATTCTATCATATGTTCCATATTCTTTAATATTCATCTCAACAGGTTTGCTTGGATTCATTTTGGATTCACTTTCGTTTCCTTTTTGTTATTAGCTTTTGTTTGTTTATATCTGTTCACTGGGCTTTTTAAGCTCAGCCGCATTTCTTTTCCTGCGGCAGATTTTAGAAGGAAGCTGGGTTGGGTGAAGAGTGCTTAGGAGCTCTTAGTGGACTACACCGTTGATAGCTTCCCATGGATTTGAGAATAGACTTAGAGATCCTCTTTTGGTTCTTAGTTTGTCATTAGTTTAGAAGTTGTAATGTTTAGAATTAGTCCTTTATCTTTTCTTTATAACTGTTTTGTGAACCTTATATTGCTAATGTATTCCACTTGCTTACGTTCTGATTTGACCTCATAATGTTACACTTTAGCCCTTTTCGGGTTGGGGTGTTACAGTTTGTGTGGTAAAATCTTAACGTATACTCTACTAATAAGCTTAAAGGATAAGCTAACACTCATTTTTAATACACGTACGTGTTATTTACACAAAGTACTTACATTTAATTAAGTAGGGCTATCGAAATCTTTTGGGCGGCGTGAGTATCAAGTGCTGCGTCACCATCATTACAAAGACTTTCCACATACCTTACATATCATTAATAAGGCTAGACATACAATATATTTGGTTAAGTTTTTGCATACTTTCATTATTTAGGGCATTCTTCCTCACGCTTCATTTAGTTATACAAAATCCATGTTATGCTATATAGGTTTGTATCATGTAAGGTGTAATTAATAATTTCAGTACCCCATGGATTCATTTAATATAATACCTATCTATTGCACAAAAAATGTATGATGATTTAATGCTACACAATGTAAATTTCAGTTTTTGATACATTATCCTTTTTTTTTCACAGTCACGCCTCTCTAGGAAACTTATTTTTACAAAAGATTTATAACATATGTTATCATTTCATATATAAAATTTTATAATACAAATCATTTTTTAACTCTTATAGTTTGGATATTGATCACAAATGATGATAAATATTTAATGACATCTATATATTTTTTAAAATATATGTTTACTTATATACGAAACATGTAAAAAAAAACTCATTATACTAAAAATATTTGGATTTGTATTTTTTTATTGGTGTCACATAAATAAAAATTTTATTGTGATGTGTGTCGTTCTTTTTTTTTCAAAAGGTAAGTTCTCATATAATAAAAAAGATGTTGCAAAAAATAATGACGTGGAGTATTGGTCAAAAAGTTCGATAAGCATGTCAAAATATATAAATTCAATAACATGTTAATTAATTGTCAATTATGTTATACAGGCTTTTTGTATTTGCTTACGTATCAGTAAGCGTTTTTTTCATGAACATGTATCTTCTACGCATATATTGAATCAAACTCATTAGTTTATTTCATGGAAGAATATAAAATTAAACTAACAGGGACACATAAAATTATTTAATAGATGATCGTGTTATTGTTAATGATGAGGCGAAAAATGAACCACTTTTAGGGGGTCATTTAAGCCCGGAATTGAATTTATTTGATCAAATATTGCCCTAAATCGTTCCTTTTGTGATTTTAGGTACTTTGGGAGAGAAATCTGGAAAAGGAAGCAATTCGGACGTTTTTGGAGCATAAAAGTGAAGAAAACGCCAAAGACTTAATTTTCCAAGCTGGGAACAGTAGGTGACGGCGTCAAGAGCATTTTCCTGACGGCGTCAAGAGTAAATTGCATGACGGCCCAGTACAGAAATGAAGGCGTCACAAGGAAGAGCGTCAAGAGTTAAATCCGTGACGGCCTGGAAAAAGTTAATACATGACGGCGTCAGATGTAGATCAAGGCAGTCCGAGAATTCTTTTGGCGGCGAGATGATGGCGTCACCCATTTGTTCTTGACGCCGTCAGACTCAATTTTCTATATATATTTTTCTAATTTTCATTCATAAAAAAAGGAACAAGTTTGGAGAAACCCTAAGGCCGAACCATATACGATTTTTACAGGTTTTTAAAGGGTTTTCAGCCCTTGAACCCTTACATGTGTAATTGAGATAAGTGTTCTTCTAATTCAATCAATATGTCTATGTGTTGGTTGTCTATATCTTGTGCTTGTCTTGATTCCACCATGCTAGGCTAGATTTATCTTGTGTTTGCTTAGACCTAATGGAACCTAGATGTTGATTATGTGTTGATTACTTGTTTATGGTTGTATTGGATGAATGATTTCAATGTTAGGCTTAAGAAAACTGGCAGATCTCCAAATGGTAACATGTTTGAACGTCTTAGGAAACATGAACCGATGTGTACTAGGTTTTATTGGTTGTATTTAATGGATGAGTAAATTCTAATGATCTCATGTTAGGAGCTTCTTAGCCAGCTCGACATAGGAGTGAAGTAGGCACTCATAGGATTGGGGAGTTAAGTACGCCACCCCATGAATGGTATTAAGGAATACAATCCGTCATCCACGCAACTATAACAAGTAATTAACGTGTAAAAGATATCTAGGGAGTAGTGAAATCTAAGTAAACACATTTCTCCACTTATTGCTCACAACCTTAGTTTAATATAGTTTATTTTCATTTCTAGTATTTTATTTTGATTGCATCTTTAGTATTGGGTTAGTTGACTAGCAACTAATTCCGCCCAAATCCTTCAAACCCGAGATTTTTACTTGCTTTCTAAAAAATATAAAAATATAAAAATACAAAAAGAATCATCCTTCATCTTTAGCACTAGTAATTAGGTTTTCTAATCCTAGCGACATTATTCCTAGCTGAACGATCAATCCCCCGGTACTTGTCACTATACTATACTACAACGATCAGGTACACTGCCTGGTGGGGGTTGTAAGCTTCTCGAGATCCCTTGAGAGGTAAAGCCTGGTGCGATCCCCACGTATCAGTTAACATGATTTCGAAAGTAATACCAGAAAAATAAACAAACAAAACATGATATTATTCGATAACTAAATTGCTTGCTTCTTGGCTTCTAATTATGTTTCTATTGCATTAGTTTCTTGATGCACCTAAATAAAATTCAGATAATCATTAACACAATATATCAATAGTAAAATGTAAAAAAATGGTTTGAAAACGCATACAAAATACCTTTTCCTCACAACCTCTTTTTTCTAATTTGTTGATTTCCATTTTAAATAATGGTATAAATAAGTCCATTATCTTTAACTTCAAAACCGCACGCCTTTCAATGATTTCATCTAAATTATAGTGTATCTGATTCAATTTCAAACAATTAGTAGAACGCATCTACAATAAATCATGTAATGTTTTGCTAAATCCATATAAAACACCTTATATCGATGATCTCCTGACACAAATTCGCCTATTTTTAATTTAAAAGTCGAAAGCAGATTAATCGTAAATCCTTCTGGTTCACCAACCTTTTCTTGAGGATGACATGGTTGTAATCCTAACATCATCTTCAATATTGTTGTTTTTATATCATTGTACTATGATTAAATTTCAAATGGTTATTAAAATATGTGTACTGTAATATTATGTACCTAATTCGTAAAATAAATAGACGATACCTCCTTTCCTCGATAGCCTGTAAGCAACTCTATTACTGCTAGATTTAGATCCAATAGATTCATATATTCTTCTTCCAATTTCTTATTAACCTAATTAATTATTACCAACGACATATATGTTATTTAGTAAAAAACGTTAATGATATTTTGCAACAAATATAGAATACCTTTTTTTCAAGATCATCTCCTTTTAACGCTAACAACAATTCGAATGTTTGTAGTTTTAATTCGCAGAATGGACAACTCAAGCCCATTGGCACTGTTCTGAAACAGTATCTGTAAGCATTAAATAAAAATTTAAAACAAATCTTTAAATATGCACCACTAATTAACAAAAGGTTCTATCGAATTAAACATATATCAAAAAATTAAAGTATGTATGTAAACATTAACAGAAAAATATCATATATCAAACAAACCTTAGACCCATAAAATTACATGAAGCATCCATTTATGAATGAGTTAGGGTTTATTATTTTGAGTGTTTATATAGCTCAAATTAATATGTCAGATTATGTATTAATGATCTCAATTCGGCCCACCCAAATATTTGTTGCAAATAAAATTTGAACATTCTGTAAGAATATGATTCCAAATTACATTTCTGATAACGGGGGTCATATGTTTTGGGACATATATTTTTAAAATTCAAATATGGACCGACTTATTTTCAATTGAATATTTAGTTAATGATAAATATCATTTTTATAACCTTGAATGAAAGATGGTCTTACTTTTACATGTTTTCCCCAACTAAAGATGTATAGTACGACAAATTTTAAACCAAACCAACTTTGCATATTGATTACAATTAAATATTATAACCTTATAACAACAAATAGATTAAGAAATGTATAGACTCGAAAGGACAAAATATACAAATAGCGTGAGTGTTTAAATGTTAAATTTATTATTGAATCTAACCAAAGATTGCAAGAAGTGATACACAGGAACTAGAGTATACCACTAACATAAAATTAAATTAACTTAGTGACAAAAAGATTATGACTGTCACATCGTATAGCTATATATTTTTGACATGACTTGTGTAGATATGGGGCTATTCATGATATTATCATCACAACCTACAAAGATTTTTATACATTTATCATATCATTAATAATGTAAACACACAACACAAAAACTAAAGACAAACATAAAACCAATAATCTACGCGATCATTCATAATATTTTCTTATTTTTTCAATCAATGCTTCTTTCCTATTAACAGTGTTCATCAGTTCTTTCATTTGCTTTTGAAGTTCTCTAGCCATGTTGCAGTCTTTAACAATTTCATCCATTAATGAATTTATGAACTCATAAGCTTCACGTTTTTTTGCATAATAATAACAAAACATACAAAAAAATCACAACCATAAACCAATATATATATATATATATATATATATATATATATATATATATATATATATATATATATATATATATATATATATTGATGAGTGCTCAAACACTCATCATTTTTGGTCAAATCTGAACTGCAAAACATACAAAAACACTCAGAAATGCATCAAAATACTGAAAATATTTCAAAATTGTGTTTTATATATTTTAGATGCAAAAAGAGTAAAAACAGATGAAAAACGTACAAAGTTTGCAAAATTGGCAGTTTCAGTCCCCCAACTTTCATAAAATGTCAAAACTAGTCCCTGGTCATTCAAAATATGGAAAATTATCACCAAAGGTCCTTTTAAAATCATAAGTTGTCATATTAAGTCCTTTGGTGAAAAATCTCAAAAGTTTTGGAAATTTACAAGTTTAGTCCCTGGAGTTTAAAGATTGGCAGATTTGGTCCCTGGTGGAAAATATTTGGAGGAAAAATCATCATTGGACTTTGGGGAATCACAAATAACAATTTTAGTCCTTGGGATGAAAGTTTGGGGAATTTACATGTTTGGTCCCCGTAATTTGGAATTTTTCAAAATTGGTCCCCGGGAAATTTAATATTGGGAAATCACAATTTTTGGACCTTTGGTAAATAAAAGATGGCAATTTTTATCCTTATGGCTACTTTGGAAATTTACAGTTTCAGCCCCTGGATTTCAGAATAATTACATATTTGGTCCTTGTGATTTTGCTATTACACAAAACGGATCCTATGTTAT
Organism: Artemisia argyi; assembly: GCA_030686995.1. Lineage (NCBI taxonomy): Eukaryota > Viridiplantae > Streptophyta > Magnoliopsida > Asterales > Asteraceae > Artemisia > Artemisia argyi. The sequence continues at coordinate 135,040,404 of CM060688.1, forward strand.
TTTAAACCAAACAAAACCAATCCAATACCAAATAATCCCAGCCCACACACCCTAGCCCACCAAAAGCCCAATCCCTTTTAAATAAAAAAAACTCACCCCGTTTTAATATCCCACCCAGTCAAACACCCTGTTGACCACCTCCTTCCTCCCATCACTTGCACCTGTTTCTCCTCTGCCACACTCCACAAACCCCCTCCTCCACATCACCATCCCCATTCCTTGTCCCCCAACTTACAAATACTTCCAAGTTACATTTAATGCTCCAAAAACTCCTCCAAGTTATATCACTGCCAAACTCCAATTTTCCCGCCAAAATTGATTTAAAGGGCTCAGATCACTTGAAGCCCATCCGAGGGTCAGAAAAGAGTGGGAAAGTCAGAGGAACCCCCATGGGCTTATAAAAGTGAAAGAAAAGAGGAGCAGAGGTGGTAGTTAGTTAATTTAAAAATAGCTTAGTTTAGTTTTTGTCGTTCTTAATATAATTTAGTTTATAGTTGTAATCTTTAGTCAAAAATAGTTGCGATCAGCTTATTTTGTGTAATTTGAACTAGTTTCATCCTTAATTTCAATGTTTCTTTTGTGAATTCGAAATTGGCAATTTTAAGTGAAATTCACAAATTCACTGGAACTTGTTAAAAAGTTGTTGTTTATTGTTCATTTCATCTCAATTCAGTTCCCTTATGAGTTATTAAGGCTTTTGGATCATTAAAATCAGTTTAATTAAAGTTTAGCATAAAATCACAAAAATCTCAATAAATAGGTCATAAAATATAAAAATTAGTGTTCAAGAAAGTTTGAAGCAAGAAACATGGTGGATTGTGGATTGCAGGGTGTTAGTACCTCAAGGGAGGTGTTAGGACAGTTGGGTACCTAGTTCTTGGTTTAAATCTCCTAATATCAGTTGTAAGCTCATTATCCTATATTCGTGTACTTACTGTAGTTGTGGTTAATCTTTGTTCAAGCCAGCTTAATTATGTTTATATTCGCTTAGTGTGAGCCTATTTGTCAGTTTTAGAGCTTAGGTTGTTCTTTTGCTTTGAAAATCTTCAAAACAGTCAAGTATAAGTGTGTTTGGTTTAAACTGGTGCAGTGTGTTCTAGTTGGTTTTGTACATTATAAATGGTTGAATCATGCTACATTAGGGTAATATAGATATTTTTAAGTCAGTTGGTTGGTCACTTATGTGTAAAAAGTCAAAAATCCAAATTGAGACCCTCAATTGTGCACTGTTGAGATTATAAGTTGCATAATCATTCAAAACCTTTCACAAGTAGCTCTTATAACTTAATTTAGCCTATTAATAGCTTATTAGTTCATTTTCAACAGATTAGAAGCTTTCTAAGTTGAAATAAGTCAAAATTCCAAGTTACTCACAAAAGTCAAATTTGCACTTCATGCAGAATTCCCATTTTTGCAAGAATTATTGTGGTTTGTGAGTTTAGATTCAGCCTTTGAAATTTTTACATGTTGTACTCCATCAGCTAATCTTTAGGGATCAGTTTCTTGCTTATTTTTCAGATTCTTCTTTGAGCTTTAAGGAAAGCTCAAAGTTAGCTGCAGGGCAAAAGGGGTGCCCTGCACCATGTCAGCAGTCAAAACACCCTTTTTCATGTAGCCTTAGCTTCTTCCTTAGTAGGTCCCACAGTGTTCTTATTGGCTCTTTTGTAAGCCAATAAGCCCCACTTTTAGGTTCTAGGCTTATTTCAAGCTTCTTAGTTTGTTTACTAGGGCTGCTTGTGACTTTTAAGTTGTCCCATTTCATGCTTTACACTGAACACTGAGTTTTTAAGCCAATCTTTCAAGCCCTCTCCTGAGCTTATTAGTGGGCCCCATGCCCTGTTTATCAGCTTTTTAGAAAGCTCTTGAGCTCAGCTTGTTGGTTCCAGTTTTGGATTGGGCTTCTAATCTTCCTAGCGGACCCCACATGGCTTGCTAGATAGCCATTTTGGCCTGTGTGGCCTGAGGTTGATTTGGAATTGCTTATTTATAATTTTGAGCTTATTCAGTAGGGATTTCTTGTTGTATTAGCTTATTTCCTGTGCACCTAATTTGTTTGTACCTTCTTTAGCCTTTGGCTTTGTCCTTGTAGCTTGTTGCGTAGTTCTTTCAATGTTCTAAAGTCCTAATAAGCATAAATCCATAACCTGTTAAGCACTTTGATTCTCAAAGTGCTTATTTTTTATTTCCAGAAAAAGTCCCTTCATTAAAGTTTTATATTTTGTATATTTTAGTAGTTTTGTAAAAGAAAATTTTAAAAAAGCCAAAAATACAAATAGTGATAGCTTCTATTTAAGCCATTTGGCTTATTTTCAGCTTATTCAAGAAGCAATTTTCATTTTTATAATTTTCCTAGGGTCCTGTAGTTATAATATAATTTCAGTATTTTTTTCATATTTTTCTCTTTTCATTTAGTATTTTTAATAATTAATATTAGTTTTTATTAATGAATAATTAGTTAATAATTAATAATAATTATTTAAAAAGTCTTAAAAATATATTTTCAGTTTGAAAATTAGTTTTATAATATTTTAGATTTTTCCAAATTTATTTTTCATATTTTTAGTGTAATTTCATAATTAGTTATAATTTAGGTTAATTTAATTAATTAATAAGTAATTAGAAAATAGTATTTAATTAATAATAATTAATATAGTAGTGTAAAAATTAATTTTCATTTTCCAAAAATTTTCTTATATCACTAGGATTGTAAAAATGTAATTTTCATATTCATAAGTATTTTATTTGTATAAAACTCGCGTTTTATTTTGTACGTTCACGTAAAGTTAATCTGAACGTACACGTTTTTAGTTATTAAACGTTTTTAGGTATCTAACTTTCACGTAATCATCTATATAGCTTATTTAAGCTATTTCTTCGTATATTCCTTAGTTCAAATAATTCACAACCCCTTTCTGTCCAAATTCACCCGATCACAAACCCGTTTGATAACAATTCACACCTCGTCGGGACATAACGACCCGGGAAAACCCTGTATTCCGCGGAGAATTGAGCCTAAGGAGTTTGACTATATTGACCACATCTGTGGTTGACTTTAGTTGACTGCTTTTGCCTTAATCAAAATTTGGCGCCGCTGCCAGGGAGGTGTGTGCGCTATTCTAAACGGTTTTGCGTATTAGTGAATCGGGATATACATCCATTGTATATTTACCACCCTTGTTCATATTATCTTCTTATTTTCTTATAAAAACAAAACAGTTCACGAAAACATTTTAAATCAGTTTTCAACGAACACAAAAAAACACAAAAACATTTTCTTTCTTTCTTATTTGTACAAAATGTTTATCCAAAAATCCAAAAATATTCATCTTTACCCTCCTACCCTTTTGATTCTTCATTCCTTACCCTCCCAAACCTTTTGATTCTTTCTATGTCTCATCCACACCTTCTGATTTTTCATTGGTGTGGTAATCCTTATAATGGTGGCAATTGCCCCACCTGTGGCATGGTAGAGTCAGGAAACGGGTCTGTCTATAACCAGAATCCCTATTCCTACCATGACACGACTGATTCATTCCATCAGTTACCACACCATGAGACTCGGCAGTTTTACTGTTGTGAGTACTGTGGTGGTTCACACTACAGCTCTGATTGTCAATCGGGAAACACGCTTGCCTATGAGCAGTTTCCTGATAACAATTATGACTCTAGCACATACAACCCACAGCCTCATCAGTTTCACTGTTGTGATTACTGTGGAGGTCCACACTCTAGCTTGGATTGTCAAACAAGGAATCCATTTCCTTGTAACAATTATGACTATTCGTTTTCAGACCCACCTCCACAGTACCAAATGATTCACACAACTCCTCATGATACTGAGCAAGACCTTTTACTAAAGGCTCTTGATATATTGAAAGAACGTAAGGAGGAGTTGGTTACTACATCGTTTCAAGACTCTCGTGAGAAATCTATGGCGGAATTACTTGCTGAAGAACGAGAGGCTAGAAACGAATTGAGCATGGAAGAATTGCTAGTCTTAGAACAAGCAGCTATAACACGTGCCAAATTTCGTAAAGCTGCTCTTCTAGACTGTGATGATCATAGTGATAATGAAGACACCCTTGATATCCTTCAATTTTATAAGGGTTCGTCAGATTCATCATTTGTGATTCCTCCCATTGTAAATCAGGGAGAAAATAATGAGACGGAGAAATTACTAGCAGAAGATCAAATGGAACTTGCACAATCCATGAATGCTAGCTCCTATCATCTCCCTCAGTCTGCTGTTATCACGCCCGAAGTTCACACTCACTCTCTAAACATGGGGGATGAGCATCTTAGCACTGTTCCTGATAAGGAATTGGACGAATTAATAAAGTCTAGTGTTGAGATCCTTGTCCCAATCCCGAGAGAGTCACAGGGAACTTTTGATCAAGTGTGTGATATTCCTTCCCCTCTTGAGTGTTCAAACGATCATTTTGAGACTTTCTCAGATTTTAATGATGATTGTACATCTCATGGAGACATTGAGTATATTGAAGCGTCACTCCCACAATCTGATGCTGATCCTCTTCTTGAGGAGTTCGCCGATGAACTTACTCACATCAATCCACTTTCATTGGAAAGTGATGATGGTCTCCTCGATTTCGAAGCCGATCTGGGAGAAATTGAAAGTCTCCTATATTATGATCCACCACTCACTTCTGATCCCAACAGTCCAATAGATTATAATAATCACTTTGTTCCTGAAGCATTCAATACTACTTTCACCAACCCTCTATTTGAATTCGAATCTGAATTCACTGTGATTTCTAACAATCCAATCTTTGATGAGGAGAGTGATGAGTCCATAATGGAACATGAGTTCACAGATTCAAATCTTGTGAATGATTCTCTTCATGAGGAGTACTGCGGTGAACTCACTTGTCATATCATGACTCCTCCGGACTTTGATAGCTGATTGAGCCTAAACCGTCTTATTATTATTGACCAAGGTCAACAAGTCAAAGACAACCTAGAACCAATGCTCCGTGGAAGTATAGGGTTTCCCCGGGTCGTTATGTCCCGACGAGGTGTGGATGGTATTAAAACGGTTTCGTGATCGGGTGAATTTGGATGAAAATGGATATAAATGAGTGGTGATGATTACACTACTGGAATATGAAAGAAAACAGCTTAAATACACTATATTAACAATACTGGAAAGTAAGGAAAACCAGAAACGTTTAAAACTTAAAACGCGTACGTTCACGTTTAAATAAAACGTAAGCGTACGAAATAAAACGTAAAAACTAAAGTCTGATAACACCCAGGGGGTGAAAATGACTTTTTTACAAACTAAAACATAAAATAAAATTTTTAGAAAATTAAAATAAATTTTAACCCTAATTAATTATTTAATATTAATTAAATACTAATTATTACTAATTATTAATAATTAAAATACTTAAATATAATTTAATACTAATTAAATACTAGAAAAATGAAAATAAAATTTCTAAAATTATAAAATAACTAAAAACTAATTTTAAAAATAAAAATAAATGTTTTTGTCTTTTTATAAGCTTTTTATTAATTAAAAACTATTAAAACTTAATTAAACTATTTAAACTAATTTAATTCTAATAAATACTAAATGGAAAGTACAATTTATAAAACTTTTTATAAATTTACTTAACTATCACAGGAATCTATAAAAAAATATAAAAACTTATTAAAAATTATAATTAAGCTATATAAGAAATTAATTACTTATTATTTATTAAAACCTAATTAAACTAATTTATTTATTATAAATACTAAACTAATTTATAAAATTATGAAAATTTTTATATAAATACTTATTACTAACAGAAGGCTGACAAAAATATAAAAAGTGCTAATAACTTAATAATAAGCAGTAAAATAAGCTAATAAGCAGAATTAAGCTAAAAAGACTAACTAATATATAAGTATTAGATTTTGCAAGAGATAACTGAAAAAAGACCCAAGGGCAACTGGCATCCAGGTACCCCTTATCACTCTCCAAGGGGGGAGGTCTCAGGTTCGACCCCTGCCTCTCCCCTTTTTGCTAAACATTTTTTTTTTTTTCAATTTTCTTTTACAAAACCATTTAACTATTAAAAATAAGGTATTTTAATAAAGACAACTTTTTTGAAAATTGTAATTAAGCTCAGGATAAGCACACAAGCTTAACAGATGGCTTATAAGCCATATTTTGATTTTTTTACACTGAATAAGCTGTAATTAAGCTACTTTCTACAAACCAAAGATTAAATAAGATGTAAGGAGGATGAGTGCATGGAAAACAAGCAGAAACAAGCAATTGAATTTAGTAAATAAGCCAAAAAAAACTGAATAAGCAATTCCACCCAATCCTAAGTACCAAACAGGCCTGATTGGCCAAGTTTAAGCCAATGTGGGGCCCACCTGGGTGACTCAGGGACCAAATAAGCTGGTGATTTGATGAGATGTCATGTGGGGCATCTCAAAGAACTAAAAAGCTAAAACTGGGGCTCACTATAGAGCTCTGAATGAGCTTATGAAAGAGCTTGTGTGCACTGAATGCATCAACACACACAGATTTGTGGCAAACTAGGGACTGCAAGCAGCCCTAGAAGATAAGCTAGAAAAAGCTAAAATTAAGTTGGAATCTTGAGATGAGCAGCTCAGCTTCTAAAAGAACCAAATTTCAAGGCATAAGCTCATAGGACAAGCTCAGAAAGAGCTTGTGGATCTGATGGTTGGACTGACCCATGTGGTGCAGGGGAGGTACTAGTTCAACTGGGCAACTTTGATAAGCTAAGATAAGCAATAAAGAAAATTTACTAAAATCAACAAAAATCACTTTTAAGAAACTGAGGTGCCAAGTTTTAATATTCCAAAAGCCCATAAGCTAGAACTAAAAATTGAGATCAAGAAAAATCCCTGAACATTTGGTTTTCTGGACATGTATGCCATTTTGACTTTTCACTTTTCATACTCAGCTTGACTTTTGTGAATTTTCACCCTAATCTACTGACTAACTATAATGTTATAAGCTACAACAAAGCTAAGTTAAACAATAATAACCATTATAACACTGATTTGATGAGATTTAGGACTAAAAAGCTTGACAGTGAAACTAGAATTTAGATTAAAAAGAGAATTTGACTTTTAAACAAAAGGCTTACTATTTTTATGATATGACTACCCTAATGGAACCTAATTGCACCAGCAATACAGCAATACCACATCCATAACATGGGATAAAAGCCTCATCCAAACACTCCTTATGAACCTGTTTAATGGATTTTAATAATGCAGGATGAGATTTTAAACCCTAAGACCCACCATTTACCCACTACTAACACATAATAAGCATAAATAAGCATAAATCAACAATAGTAAACAACTACAATTAACATTAATCAGATATGCAAAATTACACTAAAAGGTGAGATGGAAACTTACAATGAGCTCAGTGCTTAGAACAAAGATTGAACCAACCAATTTTATCCTAACATCTCCCTGAGATTCTAAAACCATAAAAATTAACAATCCACCATTTTCCTTTGCTTCTTTCTTCTTTTCCACTGAATTTTTATTTTATAACTATTTATTTTTATTTTTCTTATATTTTGTGTTTATGGAGTAAACTGATTGCAAAGCTGTGAAACTCTTTTGAAAACTTGTAAATAAGATTAAACCAACTCAATGGAACTAGAAACAACAACAATTAACAATTTAAAATGGATTTGTCAATTCCACCCACAATTGCTAAAATGTGAATTTAGAGAACAAGATAAAATTTAAAGGTTCAACAAACGTTTAACTGCATTAAACAAACTTAGTACAACAATTTGAAACTTAAAATTACAATTGAAACAGAAATTACACAACCTACGATTACCTAAGCCTAAAACTACACTAATACTCTTTCTTCCCTGCTTCTTCCTCTCTTTATAGCCTCCCAGAGGGTTTGTGGGTCCCACAGGGTCAAATCCCAGCAATCAAATGGCCACTTGGATCACTTTTGCTCATATTGTAATTTTGGCGGGAAAGACTTTATTTGCACTTAGCTTCTGAAACAGTCCCTAGGGGGGGGGGGTTGATATGATTGGATGTTGGGAAGTGTAAAGGGATAGGATAAGGGTGTGGTGCAGGCTCAAGTGGTGCAAGGGGGGGGGGGGTTGATACCAGGTGGTGTCCTGGTTTTGGGGATGATGGTTGATGTAGGTTTGCCACGTGGCATCCCCTGGTACAAACCCAGGGAGTGGGTTTTGGTTTAGGTGGTGACAGAGGGTAGGGTGAGGTGGAAAGTGGGTTGCAAGTGGTGATGGAGTAGTATGGTGGAGGGTATAGCAGGTGGAGTGTAGGGGATGAGAGTGACGGGGGTGGTTTTGGTTTGTGGTGTTGACCGGGGTCAACCATGGGCTTAGGGATGGGAGTGGGCTTTTAGTAACTGGGCTTGGGCAATGGACTGTGGGTGGTTGGTTATTTTTGGGTTTTGGTTTTAGAAATAATAGGATCCGGATTTGGTGCTATGGTTTTTACAAGGACCAAAAATGTAAAAACTTGAAAGTTGTGGACCTGTGTTGGCAAGTTTCAATAAATATCAAAAGGGAATAAACTTGCCATGTTTAAATAACCAAAGGATCAAAAATGTAATTTTCCCATTTTACATCACCCGGGGACCTTTTCTGTCAATTCCCAAACTCCAGGGACCATTCTTGTAATTTTCTGAATTTGTGAAGGGTTGAACCTGTAAATTCTCAATAAATACCACAAGGACCAATTATGTCATTTAATGAATAGTACAAGGGTTATATTTAATATTTTTCCGTTTTAAATAACCCAGGGACTGATTTTGACACTTTTCAAAATTGAGGGACCAAAGTTGTAAATATGTGAATTTTAACTTTAAAGGACTATTTATGACAACTTGTGAATCCCCAAGGACCTTTATGATATTTGAACAAGTTTTGATTTACCAGGGACTAGTTTTGCAATTTTATGAAACTTGAGGGACTGAAACTGCCAATTATGCAAACTTTGTACGTTTTTCATTTGTTTTTGCATATTTTGTGTTTGAAACATATAAAACACACCTCTAAGATATTTTAAGCATTTTGATACATATTTGGGTGTTTTTGTATGTTTTGGCAGCTCAGATTGGTATAAAATGATGAGTATTTACACACTCATCAATCCCCCACACTAAACTATTGCTAGTCCCTAGCAATATTATGAAGTTTTAATGGATTTCAAAGAACTCTTTACCAAAAGCCATCACTTCTGGAGTAGCCAGGTGTAGGAACTGTGGCACACCTGATAACCGTGTGATTTTGAGCAAACCACCAGCTGTCAACGGATTTGATTAGTCTTTACCAAAAGCCGTTTGCTTCTGGACTAGCCAACTCTTGATGGAATAGTCAACATCTTGGTGAGCTGATTACCAATTATGGATTTTCCACGGCCTTTACCACAAGCCATAATCTTGCGGGCTAGCCAGCTCATTTGCTTATGAGGATGCGGGGGAGCTGAGGAACCATGCAAGTTTTTGGCAAACTGCCAGCCATCAACGGATTTGAGATGTCTTTACCAAGAGCCGTTTGCTCCTGGACTAGCCAATCCCTTTTGTCGTTTAGACAAGGCGGATTGATTACCACAAAAAATTTTGAACTCAAGTGAAAAATTTTTGAAAATTTTTGGTCAAAAACGGGGGTATAAGATAGTAAAATGTGATAAAATTCGCTAGAATAGCGAATACCCCCCCACACTAATCATGAATATTGTCCTCAATATTCAAAGTCCCGGCTATTATGCCGACATTTTGAACGTAAAAGGGCAACATTACAAGGTAAGCGTGGAAAACATCATTTTGTATTTTCACTTCTGTAATCATAGCATGGGGGACTCCCCCACACTTAGGGTGAAAACCCTATAAGCATGCTCAGTTTTTGTTTACCGAGTCGCGAGCTTGACTCGACCCCGAATTCATTTGTCCATGGGGAAGTATGATGTGGAAGAAATAATCTCGATCGGACTTTCATTCAAGATGTTTGGATAAACATTTGAAGCACGTGAAAGTTCCACACCGATGAGATATAATCCCGGCCCAAAATAATGGTAAATGAAAATGCCGGGATCAAAGATAATGTCTTCATTCCCGAAGGAGTGAAGAACAGGAGATGTCACCCTGTAGGTGAAGAAAAGGAAGAAAACCATGATGAAAATCATGACAAGATCTTCTTCCTCGAAAGCAGGCTCATTAGCCTGATTTTGGATTGCAAAGGTTAAGCTCGTAAACATCCCGGGAGGTTGGGTGGGAATTTGCAAACTCTCATGATTGAGAGCATCTCCCCCCGGGATATCAAACTCCGAAGGAGTCATGACATGAGTGAGTTCACAGGAGAACTCATCAAATGTGAATGAATCATATTCTGGATTGATGTGTGTGAGTTCACAGGAGAACTCATCGAAGGTAAATGATTCATAATCAGGGAGAGAATTATGAGAATGAGAAGTGGTATTGCCACTAATATTCTCTCCCAAAGGATCAAAAGTAAAGGCTTCAAATTCCGGTATAGGGTCATCGGAGAGAATGTCACTATCCTTTATGGGGATAGGAGATGAAATAGGTTTCTCTTTGAAAGCCTCGATTTTAGAAATGAGGAGATTGACTTTCAGTAATGTTGCACGAAGTGCTTCATCCTTGATTTCAGTGTCAATCTCATCATTCTCTTCTTCTAAGCTAACTAGCTCAGAAGGTAAGTCTTCCACATGACTGATGTCTCCAGAAGATAAAGAATTTTCATCAGCATGGGAAGTACTAAGCTCGATGTTGGGATTAGAGTTTAAAAGATTTTCAGGTTCTCCCATATCGGCTTCGAGATCAAGGAGACCATCATCATTTCCCAAAGGAAGTGGATTGATGTGAGTAAGTTCGTTTGTGACTTCCTCAATAAGAGGGTCAACATCCGAATGAGGAAATGGTGCCTCCTCATACTCAACTTCTCCATAAGATGTGTAATCATCATTAAAATCGGAGAAGGTCTCAAAATGATCTTTTGGATTTTCAGGGTGAGAAGGTAGATCACACACATGATCCAAAGTTCCCTGTGACTCTCCTGGGATTGGGATAAGGATCTCGACACTAGACTTTATGAATTCGTCCGATTCCTGTGAAGGAACAGTGTCAAGATGCTCATCCCCCATGTTTGGAGAGTGAGTGTGAACTTCAGGTGTGATAGCAGTTGTTTGAGATGGAATCTCAACTGCTGGGATATCAACCGATGAACTTGATGAATCTTTTTGAATAATAACAATGTTATCTTCATCATCACTGTCATCATAGTCATCAAGTAGAGCAGTATTTCGAATGTTAGCACGAAATTTAGCTGCTCGTTGCTCAGCCAATAACTCTTCCATGCTCTTTCCAGATTCTCGTTCTTCAGCAAGTAATTCTGCCATAGTTTTCCCACGAGAATTTGGAATGAAAGGAAATTGTGGGGATGTGGATGTGTCAAAACCGAAAGGTTGACATTGAAAATCACTATGAGGACCCCCACAATAAGCACAAGAAAAGCTTGGAGTTTGGCGGAGTGAAATATTAGCTAACTCCTCCTTAAGTTCTTTAAATTTCTCAAGAACTTCTAAAAAGTCTTGCTGGATTTGAGGAGTTGCTTGGATAGTTTGATACTGTGGAGGTTGGTCTTGATACGAAGAGTCATAATTGTTACAAGGAATTGGATTCCTCGTTTGACAATCAGAGCTAAAGTGTGGACCTCCACAGTAATCACAACAGTAAAACTGTTGAGGCTGTGAGTCGTATGTGCTAGAGTCATAATTGTAATCAGGAAACTGCTCATAGACAAGTGTGTTTCCCGATTGACAATCAGAACTGTAATGTGAACCACCACAGTACTCACAACAGTAAAACTGCTGAGTCTCATGGTGTGGTAACTGATGGAATGAATCAGTTGTGTCATGGTAGGAATAGGGATTCTGGTTATAGACAGACCCGTTTCCTGAGTCTACCATGCCACAACTGGGGCAATCGCCACCATTATGAGGATTACCACACCAATGGCAAACCAGAAAGTGTGGATGAGACATAGAAAGAATCAAATGTGTATAGAGGGTGAGGAAATGAGAATTAAAAGGGTAGGAGGGTGAAGAAGGATATTTTTGGGTTTTTGGAAATACATTTTGTACAAATAGAAAAGAAAATGTTTTTGTGTTTTTTGTGTTTGTTGAAAACTAATTTTACAAAGTTTTCAGAAACAGTTTTGTTTTTAAAATAAGAAAATATGAACAAGGGATGGTAAATATACAATGAATGTATATCCAGATTTACTAATCTGCAAAACCGTGTAGAATACGCGCACAACCTCCCCGGCAATGGAACCACAAAAATTGATTGAGCCTAAACCGTCTTATTATTATTGACCAAGGTCAACAAGTCAAAGACAACCTAGAACCAATGCTCCGTGGAAGTATAGGGTTTCCCCGGGTCGTTATGTCCCGACGAGGTGTGGATGGTATTAAAACGGTTTCGTGATCGGGTGAATTTGGATGAAAATGGATATAAATGAGTGGTGATGATTACACTACTGGAATATGAAAGAAAACAGCTTAAATACACTATATTAACAATACTGGAAAGTAAGGAAAACCAGAAACGTTTAAAACTTAAAACGCGTACGTTCACGTTTAAATAAAACGTAAGCGTACGAAATAAAACGTAAAAACTAAAGTCTGATAACACCCAGGGGGTGAAAATGACTTTTTTACAAACTAAAACATAAAATAAAATTTTTAGAAAATTAAAATAAATTTTAACCCTAATTAATTATTTAATATTAATTAAATACTAATTATTACTAATTATTAATAATTAAAATACTTAAATATAATTTAATACTAATTAAATACTAGAAAAATGAAAATAAAATTTCTAAAATTATAAAATAACTAAAAACTAATTTTAAAAATAAAAATAAATGTTTTTGTCTTTTTATAAGCTTTTTATTAATTAAAAACTATTAAAACTTAATTAAACTATTTAAACTAATTTAATTCTAATAAATACTAAATGGAAAGTACAATTTATAAAACTTTTTATAAATTTACTTAACTATCACAGGAATCTATAAAAAAATATAAAAACTTATTAAAAATTATAATTAAGCTATATAAGAAATTAATTACTTATTATTTATTAAAACCTAATTAAACTAATTTATTTATTATAAATACTAAACTAATTTATAAAATTATGAAAATTTTTATATAAATACTTATTACTAACAGAAGGCTGACAAAAATATAAAAAGTGCTAATAACTTAATAATAAGCAGTAAAATAAGCTAATAAGCAGAATTAAGCTAAAAAGACTAACTAATATATAAGTATTAGATTTTGCAAGAGATAACTGAAAAAAGACCCAAGGGCAACTGGCATCCAGGTACCCCTTATCACTCTCCAAGGGGGGAGGTCTCAGGTTCGACCCCTGCCTCTCCCCTTTTTGCTAAACATTTTTTTTTTTTCAATTTTCTTTTACAAAACCATTTAACTATTAAAAATAAGGTATTTTAATAAAGACAACTTTTTTGAAAATTGTAATTAAGCTCAGGATAAGCACACAAGCTTAACAGATGGCTTATAAGCCATATTTTGATTTTTTTACACTGAATAAGCTGTAATTAAGCTACTTTCTACAAACCAAAGATTAAATAAGATGTAAGGAGGATGAGTGCATGGAAAACAAGCAGAAACAAGCAATTGAATTTAGTAAATAAGCCAAAAAAAACTGAATAAGCAATTCCACCCAATCCTAAGTACCAAACAGGCCTGATTGGCCAAGTTTAAGCCAATGTGGGGCCCACCTGGGTGACTCAGGGACCAAATAAGCTGGTGATTTGATGAGATGTCATGTGGGGCATCTCAAAGAACTAAAAAGCTAAAACTGGGGCTCACTATAGAGCTCTGAATGAGCTTATGAAAGAGCTTGTGTGCACTGAATGCATCAACACACACAGATTTGTGGCAAACTAGGGACTGCAAGCAGCCCTAGAAGATAAGCTAGAAAAAGCTAAAATTAAGTTGGAATCTTGAGATGAGCAGCTCAGCTTCTAAAAGAACCAAATTTCAAGGCATAAGCTCATAGGACAAGCTCAGAAAGAGCTTGTGGATCTGATGGTTGGACTGACCCATGTGGTGCAGGGGAGGTACTAGTTCAACTGGGCAACTTTGATAAGCTAAGATAAGCAATAAAGAAAATTTACTAAAATCAACAAAAATCACTTTTAAGAAACTGAGGTGCCAAGTTTTAATATTCCAAAAGCCCATAAGCTAGAACTAAAAATTGAGATCAAGAAAAATCCCTGAACATTTGGTTTTCTGGACATGTATGCCATTTTGACTTTTCACTTTTCATACTCAGCTTGACTTTTGTGAATTTTCACCCTAATCTACTGACTAACTATAATGTTATAAGCTACAACAAAGCTAAGTTAAACAATAATAACCATTATAACACTGATTTGATGAGATTTAGGACTAAAAAGCTTGACAGTGAAACTAGAATTTAGATTAAAAAGAGAATTTGACTTTTAAACAAAAGGCTTACTATTTTTATGATATGACTACCCTAATGGAACCTAATTGCACCAGCAATACAGCAATACCACATCCATAACATGGGATAAAAGCCTCATCCAAACACTCCTTATGAACCTGTTTAATGGATTTTAATAATGCAGGATGAGATTTTAAACCCTAAGACCCACCATTTACCCACTACTAACACATAATAAGCATAAATAAGCATAAATCAACAATAGTAAACAACTACAATTAACATTAATCAGATATGCAAAATTACACTAAAAGGTGAGATGGAAACTTACAATGAGCTCAGTGCTTAGAACAAAGATTGAACCAACCAATTTTATCCTAACATCTCCCTGAGATTCTAAAACCATAAAAATTAACAATCCACCATTTTCCTTTGCTTCTTTCTTCTTTTCCACTGAATTTTTATTTTATAACTATTTATTTTTATTTTTCTTATATTTTGTGTTTATGGAGTAAACTGATTGCAAAGCTGTGAAACTCTTTTGAAAACTTGTAAATAAGATTAAACCAACTCAATGGAACTAGAAACAACAACAATTAACAATTTAAAATGGATTTGTCAATTCCACCCACAATTGCTAAAATGTGAATTTAGAGAACAAGATAAAATTTAAAGGTTCAACAAACGTTTAACTGCATTAAACAAACTTAGTACAACAATTTGAAACTTAAAATTACAATTGAAACAGAAATTACACAACCTACGATTACCTAAGCCTAAAACTACACTAATACTCTTTCTTCCCTGCTTCTTCCTCTCTTTATAGCCTCCCAGAGGGTTTGTGGGTCCCACAGGGTCAAATCCCAGCAATCAAATGGCCACTTGGATCACTTTTGCTCATATTGTAATTTTGGCGGGAAAGACTTTATTTGCACTTAGCTTCTGAAACAGTCCCTAGGGGGGGGGTTGATATGATTGGATGTTGGGAAGTGTAAAGGGATAGGATAAGGGTGTGGTGCAGGCTCAAGTGGTGCAAGGGGGGGGGGGGGGTTGATACCAGGTGGTGTCCTGGTTTTGGGGATGATGGTTGATGTAGGTTTGCCACGTGGCATCCCCTGGTACAAACCCAGGGAGTGGGTTTTGGTTTAGGTGGTGACAGAGGGTAGGGTGAGGTGGAAAGTGGGTTGCAAGTGGTGATGGAGTAGTATGGTGGAGGGTATAGCAGGTGGAGTGTAGGGGATGAGAGTGACGGGGGTGGTTTTGGTTTGTGGTGTTGACCGGGGTCAACCATGGGCTTAGGGATGGGAGTGGGCTTTTAGTAACTGGGCTTGGGCAATGGACTGTGGGTGGTTGGTTATTTTTGGGTTTTGGTTTTAGAAATAATAGGATCCGGATTTGGTGCTATGGTTTTTACAAGGACCAAAAATGTAAAAACTTGAAAGTTGTGGACCTGTGTTGGCAAGTTTCAATAAATATCAAAAGGGAATAAACTTGCCATGTTTAAATAACCAAAGGATCAAAAATGTAATTTTCCCATTTTACATCACCCGGGGACCTTTTCTGTCAATTCCCAAACTCCAGGGACCATTCTTGTAATTTTCTGAATTTGTGAAGGGTTGAACCTGTAAATTCTCAATAAATACCACAAGGACCAATTATGTCATTTAATGAATAGTACAAGGGTTATATTTAATATTTTTCCGTTTTAAATAACCCAGGGACTGATTTTGACACTTTTCAAAATTGAGGGACCAAAGTTGTAAATATGTGAATTTTAACTTTAAAGGACTATTTATGACAACTTGTGAATCCCCAAGGACCTTTATGATATTTGAACAAGTTTTGATTTACCAGGGACTAGTTTTGCAATTTTATGAAACTTGAGGGACTGAAACTGCCAATTATGCAAACTTTGTACGTTTTTCATTTGTTTTTGCATATTTTGTGTTTGAAACATATAAAACACACCTCTAAGATATTTTAAGCATTTTGATACATATTTGGGTGTTTTTGTATGTTTTGGCAGCTCAGATTGGTATAAAATGATGAGTATTTACACACTCATCAATAGCCCAGGGGGAGATGCACTCAATCATGAGAATTTGCAAATTCCCACCCACCCTCCCGGTATGTTTTTGAGCTTAACCTTTGAAATCCAAATTCAGGCTGATGAGCCTGATCTCGAGGAAGAAGATCAAATCATGATTTTCTTCCTTTTCTTTACCTATAAGGTGACTTCTTCTCTTCTTCACTCCTTCGGGAATGAAGATACCATCTTTGATCCCGGCATTTTCATTTACCATTATCTTGAGCCGGATACTTATCGCATCGGTGTGGAACTTTCACGTGCTTCAAATGTTTGTCCAAACATCTTGAATGAAAGTCCGATTGAGATTGTTTCTTCCACATCATGCTTCCCCAAGGACAAATGAATTCGGGGTCGAGTCAAGCTAGCGACTCGGTAAACAAAAATAGTAGCATTTACTTAGGGTTTTCACCCTAAGTGTGGGGGAGTTACCCCTACTGTGGTTTCAAATATAGTGAAAATCAAAATGGTGTTTCCACATTTAGATTGTAATGTTGCCCTTTTATGTTCAAAGAGTCGGCATAATAGCCGGGACTTTGAATATTGAGGACAATATTCATTCTAAGTGTGGGGGGTATTTCGCTATTCTAGCGAATTTTATCACATTTTACTATCTAGTACCCCCGTTTTGGCCAAAATTTCAAAAAATTTTAAAATTTTTTTCACTTGTGCTTCAAAATTTTTGTGGTTATCAGTCCGCCTTGTCTAACCAACAAAAGGATTGGCTAATCCAGGAGCAAACGGCTCTTGGTAAAGATAACTCAAATCCGTTGACGGCTTGCAATTTGCCCAAAATTGTATGGTATATCAGCTCGCCATATCCAAAAAAGTGAATGAGCTACTAGCCCGCAAGATTATGGCTTGTAGTAAAGGTCGTGGAAAAACCATAATTGGTAATCAGCACACCAAGATGTTGACTATTCCATCAAGAGTTGGCTAGTCCAGAAGCAAACGGCTTTTGGTAAAGACTAATCAAATCCGTTGACAGCTGGTGGTTTGCTCAAAATCACATTGTTATCAGGTGGACCATAGTTCTTACTTGAATCAATACATCTGGCTACTCCAGAAGTGATGGCTTTTGGTAAAGAGTTTAAAATCCATTAAGTTTTCAAAACATTTTATTGCTATGGACTAGCAATAGTTTAGTGTGGGCGATTGATGAGTGCTCAAACACTCATCATTTTTGGTCAAATCTGAACTGCAAAACATACAAAAACAATCAGAAATGCATCAAAACACTGAAAATATTTCAAAAATGTGTTTTATATGTTTTAGATGCAAAAAGAGTAAAAACAGATGAAAAATGTACAAAGTTTGCAAAATTGGCAGTTTCAGTCCCCCAACTTTCATAAAATGTTAAAACTAGTCCCTGGTCATTCAAAATATGGAAATCACAAATAACAATTTTAGTCCTTGGGATGAAAGTTTGGGGAATTTACATGTTTGGTCCCCGTAATTTGGAATTTTGCAAAATTGGTCCCCGGGAAATTTAATATTGGGAAATCACAATTTTTGGACCTTTGATAAATAAAAGATGGCAATTTTTATCCTTATGGCTACTTTGAAAATTTACAGTTTCAGCCCCTGGATTTCAGAATAATTACATATTTGGTCCTTGTGATTTTACTATTACACCAAACGGATCCTATGTTATTTTAAACCAAACAAAACCAATCTAATACCAAATAATCCCAGCCCACACACCCCAGTCCACCAAAAGCTCAATCCATTTTAAATAAAAAAACTCACCCCGTTTTAATATTCCCGCCCAGTCAAACACCCAGTTGACCACCTCCTTCCTCCCACCACTTGCACCTGTTTCTCCTCTGCCACACTCTACAAACCCCCCTCCTCCACATCACCATCCCCATTCCTTGTCCCCTAACTTACAAATACTTCCAAGTTACATTTAATGCTCCAAAAACTCCTCCAAGTTATCTCACTGCCAAACTCCAATTTTCCCGCCAAAATTGATTTAAAGGGCTCAGATCACTTGAAGCCCATCCAAGGGTTAGAAAAGAGTGGGAAAGTCAGAGGAACCCCCATGGGCTTATAAAAGTGAAAGAAAAGAGGAGCAGAGGTGGTAGTTAGTTAATTTAAAAATAGCTTAGTTTAGTTTTTGTCGTTCTTAATATAATTTAGTTTATAGTTGTAATCTGATGAGTGCTCAAATACTCATCATTTTTATCGTATCTGGACTGCCAAAACATCCAAAAACACCCAAAAACGCATCAAAATACACAATTTATCCCAAAAGTGTGTTTTATATGTTTTAGATGCAAAATGTTTAAAAACAAATGAAAAACGAACAAAGTTTGCACAATTGGCAGTTTCAGTCCCTCAAATTTCAAAATTTGGCAAAACTAGTCCCTGGAAGTTTAAAATGAAAGAAAAGTCAACCCAAGGCAAAGAAAAGTCAAAAATTATCTAAATAAGTCCTTGGGTGAAAATGTTTGAGAAAATTACACTTTTACCCCTCAAAATCCAAAATTGCAATAAAAGGTCCCTGGAGTTTCAGTATTTGGCAGATTTGGTCCCTGGTGGGATAGTTTTGAAAGAAAAAAAATCATTTTTATCCTTGGGAAGTTACAAAAATCACTTTTGATCCCTGGGTGAAAGTTTTGTGGAAATTACATGTTTGGTCCCTAGACTTTTGAAAAATGACACAATTGGTCCCCGGGAATTTTCAAAATGGAAAAATTATAATTTTGGTCCTTATGTTATTCACATATGACAATTATAGTCCTTGTGAGTACTTTGGAAATATTGCAAGACCAATCCCTCACTTTTCATAAATTACAAAAATGGTCCTTGTGATTACAATACAAAAAACCAAACGGACTCTATATTATTTACTACCCCTTTTATCCAACTCCAATTCCATAAACCTGATCCACAAAAACAGCCCACCAGGCCCACCAACACCTTCAGCCCATCACCACTACCCAATCCCCCATCCCCGTTTTTTTTTTATAATAACTCACCCAGCCTTTGACCCGTTGACTCCATCCCCTCCACATCACCATCCACTACACTGCTACCCTCCAAACACCCTCATCATCACCCCTATTCACCACCTGCACACTCCAACCCCCCCCCCCCCCCTTGGTACTCCAAACCAAACACTAATATCCAAAAACTACCCCCTGGCCTCAATAATCAAGGAAGAAGACAAAGATACTTTTTGGCGCCAACAATTTAAACGGCCGAGATTGCAGCCCCTTCATCCAATGGCTCAAAGCAACTGTGGAATTTCCTCATTAGGGTTTCAAAACCCTAATTGTGCCATATAAATTGGAAGAGAAGCAGCAGAACTATGTGTTAGTTTTTAAGTGTAATTTTCAGCTTATTTTAAATATTTGTACCTTGTAATTTTCAATCAAACTCAAGTTTGTAATCTATTTCCTCTTCAATAATATAAGTCTTCAGTTTGTTAATCTCTTTTTAGTTTAATTTTCAGTTTATTCAGAAAAATACAAAATAAGAAGAAAATAAAAAAAATATATATATATATATATATATATATATGAAAATGAAGAAATTGCAAGGAGCAGGTTAAATTAAGGATGGACCTGGTAATAGAAACTCATGGGAGTTATTTAGGATTGTAATGTGGTTCTGGGTTCATGATTATTGGGGAATAAGCACACTGTGAGCTTTTCTTACCTTTCATACCTTATACTCTAGTGTATTATATTAATTGTTTGTGTTTAACTTAGCTAAATTAGTTCTTGATTATTCTGTTTGTAAGTTAGAATTTGTTTCTAATGATGCTTTAGAGTAGGTTTTTCAGGTTTTCATTGCTAATAAGTAGTAGTTATATTGAGTAGTGATTGTGGCAAAAGAGTGTAGTTTTCAGCTTATATAAACTTTAAATCTCTTAAAAAAGTGGTTTGTTTTAGGAAACTTCATCTGTGTTGATCTCTGTCTCATAATCTCCAAAGTGATTAAGTTTTAAGGAGTGTTTGGTTTAAGTCAGTTCCTTGTATTCTTGTTGATTGTATGTTGTTGTTTTGGCTTTTGTAAACTCAATTAGGTAATAACATCTCAGTTTGGTCATAAAATCAGATAGTCATTGGTAAAAATTAGTCAAAACTCTCTTCAACTCCTAGTTCATGTTAACTGATAAGGTGTTTAGCTTTAAGATTGTTCATACTAATGCATAAATGGTAATCATAGCTTAAAAAGGGTAGATTATAGCTTCTTATACCATAATCAGTTAGCAAATTAAGTCCAAAGCTCATAAAAGTCAAAGTAGGCTCAATCTCAAATAGTCAAAACAATCTTGACTGATGAAATGGACAGATATTCAAGATCATGAACAGGGTTTAAAACAAATTGGAATTAGTTAAATCTTGTTGATTCATGTTGTTTGGTGGTTTGTGTAACTGAATCAAAAAGAAATTTGCCAGTTGGATCTCATTTGCTCATTGAGATTCAAGCTCAAAGTGACCCAGTTGATCATTTACCTCCCCTGCTCAACCCACTTTCCCAGATTGACCCATTGTTCCTAAGGTCATACCTTGTTCAGTTGTGGACCAAATTGCCTGATTTTGGTTGCTATGGAATGCCTGCTAGGCTAGCTTGTTATATGTACTTTTGTTTTTACCTATTTTGCTTAATTGTCAGCTTAATTTAGCCTCCATAGTTGCTTAAGTGCTCACTGCTTCTGCTAGTTCTTCAGAGGTCTGCTAAGCTTGATGATTTCATGATCTATTGTTGAGTAGTGTGTAAATTGTTGTTAGTATATTGTTAGTATTGCTTGAGATTGTGTTTTGTTATGCTTATTTACTTGTGTGCTTATTTACAACTGCTTATTGCCAAAAGCTTACTTGTATCCAAAATCTCTCCACTGTTGGTCATTTGAGCTTGCATAAGCTTAGCATTTTTCTAATTTCAGTTTAATTGAGTTTTTCTGAGATCACATAAGTCCTTGCAATCATAGTTTCTTCATTATACGCTTGGGGTGATAAGCTTGTGGCTTTTATTCTTCTGAACCTAAATGAGCCAAAACACTGATTCAGTGAGTTGAGCCATACTTCACAAGCTCATCACAAGCTCATTACTGAGCTCAAGCTTGTGATCTTTGGCTTTTTAAGTATCTGAGCAACCCATCTTCACATTTCAAGTTTAAACTTTCACTCACAAGCCCTTTTAATTGGGCTGCAATCAGCTTGAAGCTTGTTTCATTCACTCAGTTAACTGAGTGAACCAGTCAACCCACCACACTTCACAAGCTCTTTCTGAGTTCACTAGTGGGTCCCACACCCCATCAGTTAGTCCTTGCAACCCCCCTCCTACCAGGGTTGACCTTTTGACTCTTTGTTTGACCCCTAGGCTAGTGGACCCCACCTGTATTTGGTCCTAAACCTTGTCCCAAAACTTTCTCAGATTTGTGATAAGCAACAGCTTATTTGTGATTATTGGCTTATTGAAGCTTAATTCTTGTGCCAAACTTACTTAACTAAGTTCATTTAACTCAGAGATACCATACTTCATCATTGTGGACCCC
Source organism: Artemisia argyi (assembly GCA_030686995.1). NCBI lineage: Eukaryota > Viridiplantae > Streptophyta > Magnoliopsida > Asterales > Asteraceae > Artemisia > Artemisia argyi. The sequence continues at coordinate 135,062,526 of CM060688.1, forward strand.
ACATCTTCCCATTTGAGCTAAATACCTACCACAGTCAACAAAAGTCAACTGTGGCATCAAAAAGCACTCCAAGTGCTTATTTTTTGGGTTAAAGTAAAAGTGTAAGTTTTTGTTTTAAGTAGTTAATCAGTTTAGAAAAAGAAAAAAACCAAAAAAATCAACTTTAATTATAGTGATAGCTTCTATTTAATAGGATTTATCTTTTTAATTTTCTTTTTTAGCTTATTTATAAGCAATATATCATTTTTATAATTTTAGAAATTCTATTTTAGGTTAAAGTAATTATAGAAATTTTTCCAGATTTTTATTTTGTCTTTTAGTGGTTTTTCTAATTAATTTTAGTTTAATTTAGTTTTAATTAATATTAATTAATTAAATAGCATAATTAGATTTTATAAAGTATAACCTAGTTTTTATAATTTTTCTAGCTTTTATTTTAGTTAAAACATTTTTATAAATTTTTCTAGAATTGTTACTATTCATTTTCTATTTTTTATAATATAATTAGTTTAATTAGAAATTAATAAGTAATTAGATTAATAATTAGTTAATTAGCTTAAAAATACATAAAATTAACTTTTTATAATTTTTTAGGATTCCCATGATGGTTAATTAGATTTGTAAAAATTTTCTTAATTTTCTAAGCCTTTTTAGTATTTTTAATAATTCTAATTAGTTTAATTAGTAATAAATAGATAATTAGTAATTAATTAATAATAAATAATTAAATAGTGTAAAAATAGTTTTTATTTTTCTTAAAATTTTCTTTAATTATTAGAATTGTAAAAATATTAATTTTACACTTGTAACCCTCTCTGATCATTAGTTGTACTTTTTGTTTTGTTCGTCTGTATACGTTTTTTTAATTAAAACGTACGTTTTTAGGTTTTAACTCAAATCTTTGTAATCTAAATTCCCGTAATTAATCACGTAGCTTTCCTAAGCTATATTTGTTAATAATTTCCAAATAATTCTGATCATAACCCTTTTCTGTGAACAATCACCCGATCACGAATACGCTAAAGTTACAATTCACACTTCAACGGGACTTAACGACCTGGTGATACCTTATATTACCCGGAGCATTGACCTAGGCTATTTGACTTTGTTGACCATTACTTGGTCAATATAAGTTGACGGTTTAGCATCAATCAATTTTTGGCGCCGCTGCCGGGGAAATGTGCGCGTTTCTGTAGCGTCTTTTGAGATTAGTGTTATCTCACTTCACTCACTGTACAAATTCCATCACTTGTGAATATTTTCAAAATCAAAACACATAAAAAAGTCATTAACACTTTTCCTAAAGTGTTAAAACACCAAAAAAAGTAAAAAAAACAACAAAACATATCGTAACATTTTCTGATTCGGTTTTCTTTTAAGGTGATTCTTAAAGAGAAACGATTCTGGATTACGGGACGATAACAAAAATATTGTCCAAAAAGTTTTTATCCCTAGTGCATGCGCACTCGTTCTTCAAGGTCCACTAGCCCATTACGTGAGCTGGTCCAGAAACCTCGAAGACCTCGTAGACGTTCTGCACCAACAGTCGGATCTGAGATCCGTACTGTTCCACCTCCAGCTGTCATCATGGCGGCTGAACCCACTATGAACGAGCTTCTCCAAGCACCCGTCGAGGGTTACGGAGATGCTATCGTTGTTCCGGCAATCATGGCCGACAATTTTGAGCTTAAAACAGGGTTGATAAACCTGGCCACATCACGTCAATTCTACGGTTATGAGAGGGACGATCCTCAAGATCACATTCGATGGTTCAATAAAATCACATACACCATCAAATGCAAAGATGTCCCCTGTGAAGCAATCAAACTTCTTCTCTTCCCATTCTCCCTGGAGGGACAAGCCCGGATTTGGCTTGAAAAACAACCTCCACGATCTATTGAGACATGGGAAGATCTTGTGAAAAAGTTCGTGAATGAATTCTTTCCTCCTTCCAAAACCACGAGTCTCAAGAATGAGATCATGAAATTCACGCAGAAATTTGATGAATCCTTTAGTGAGGCATGGGATCGTTACAAGGAATTGCTCCGAAAATGTCCTCACCACGGTTTCTCCGATCTAATGACACTTGATACTTTCTACAATGGTGTAAGCCAATCCGATCAAGACTCTCTAAATGCCTCCGCTGGAGGTAACTTCTTGAATCGCACCACAAAGGATGCTTTAGCAATCATTGAGAATAAATCTAAGGTCCGCATTCCCCGAAGCAAATCGGTTGTTTCCCAAAGGGATGTTGTTCCTTCTTCCTCATTGCCCGTGGCTCAGTCTAGCACCGATGCTAGACTTGACAAACTCACGGAAGCTGTCCATGCATTGGTTCTCGCCCAAGGCAAGAAAGATTCTTCTCCTTCTCCACAAGCTGAAATCAAAAAGATAGAAGTTTGTGTCACTTGTGGTGGTCCACATTCATATTATAATTGCACTGCCACCGAAGGCAATCCATTCGAAGTAAATGCAATAGCCGGCAATTCCAACCAAGGAGGTAGCCAATACCGTCCTCAAGTGGAACCAAATTACCGGGCTAGCAATCAGGGTGGACCACCCGGGTTTCCTCAAAATCTAAATAGGTTTAATCCTAATCCACCAAGGGGGCCTAATATGCAAAATCAAAATCCTGCCCCCGTCAATCAGTACCCACCCCAAAGGGGTAATCAAGGGTATTCAGCTCCAAATTATCAAGATCCCCTCCCAAACGAGCTCAATAACTACATCAAAGTTAATGAGACCAAAATGAGGGCAATGCAAAATCAAATCTCAAATTTGAAGAATGATTTCCAATCATCAATAGCCAAACAGGGTCAAGAGCTGAAGAGTGAGTTGATGGTAACAAACAACAAAATTGATCAATCTCAAAGCAAGATTGAGAATATGCTTGCCAGTCTTATGAATCATCTCACTCCACCCTCTACATCAGGAGGTCTCCCGGCTAATACAGTTGTTAACCCCAAGGGTGAACTCAAAGCTATTACTACACGCAGTGGTAAAGCTTATGAAGAGCCGCCAGTTCCTCCTATTCCTCCTCCTCTTTATTCTGAGGAAGTAGAAATTGAGCCTGAGGCAACCACGGACAAGGTGCAATCTCCTAGCCCACGAAGTACCGCACACGTCCACCCTCAGGTTGTTCCAGAAATTGTACCAAAATCTGGATTTGTACCAAAACCGGGAGTTATATTTGAACCATCAACAACTCCTGTTGAAAACCCTAAATCCAAACCTTCGCTACCATACCCGTCACGACTTAATGAGCAAAAGCTCCGCGAAAAGGCTAGTCACCAAATGGATAAGTTTTATCAAATCTTTCAAGATTTGCATTTTGACGTTAGCCTTGCGGATGCTATCATCCTGATGCCCAAATTCGCATCGATGATCAAGAACTTGTTAAGCAACAAGGAAAAATTGTACGAAATGGCAAAGACTCCATTGAACGAAAACTGCTCAGCAGTTATCTTAAAGAAGCTTCCTAAGAAGCTTGGAGACCCTGGGAGATTTCTCATTCCATGTGTTTTCCCTGGGATGGTTGAATGCTTCGCCTTAGCCGATCTTGGCGCTAGCATCAACCTGATGCCTTACTCAGTGTGGGAGAAACTCTCTCTTCCTCAACTTACTCCTACGTGCATGACTCTCGAGCTTGCCGACCGTTCAATCTCTCGACCTCTCGGCATTGCCGAAGACGTATTCGTGAAAGTAGGAAAGTTCCATTTCCCCGCTGACTTCGTTGTTGTTAAGTTCGATGCTGACTCACGAGTTCCTCTCATTCTTGGGAGAGGATTCTTAAGGACGGGTCGTGCGTTAATTGATGTGCACGAAGAGGAAATAACTCTTCGTGTTGGTAATGAAGCTGTAACCTTCAACCTCGATCAAACTTTGAGGTACTCCTCTAATTATGACGCCGAAACGGTTAACCGAATTGATGTCATTGATGTTGCGTCTAGGGAGTACGCTCAAGAGGTTCTAGGTTTTGTCGATGATTCTCCGAGTGAAAACCTCACTCCATCTTCTCACCCCATTGTTGCCAATTCTTTTCCTTCCCTCACTCCGTTTGAGGGAAGTGACTTCATCTTAGAAGAAATTGAGGCCTTTCTCAAAAGTGATTCGATTCCCGATGGAATCGATAGCAAAGAGATTGACCTCGAGGGGGATATTCTCACGCTTGAAAAGTTATTAAACGAAGATCCCTCCCCTCTTCTTGTTCTACCACAAACACTTCGTAAGGAGGAAGTCAAAAATGTTGAGAAAACTGATGACTTTCCCGCGGTTGAACTTAAGGACTTGCCGCCTCATCTTGAATATGCATTTCTGGAAGGTGATGATAAATTACCAGTCATAATTGCTAAAGACTTAAGTGTTGAGGAAAAGGCTGCTCTTATACAGGTTTTAAAGTCTCATAAACGAGCAATTGCTTGGCGTCTCTCCGATATCAAGGGCATCGACCCTGAGTTTTGTACTCACAAGATATTAATGGAGGATGACTTCAAACCTGCGGTCCAACATCAAAGAAGGGTGAATCCAAAAATTCACGAGGTTATCAAACAAGAGGTTTTAAAACTTCTTGATGCCGGATTGATTTACCCTATCTCGGACAGTCCTTGGGTCAGCCCAATCCATTGTGTTCCAAAAAAGGGTGGCATTACCGTTGTCACAAATGAGGAGAATGAGTTGATTCCAACTCGTTTGGTTACGGGTTGGCGCGTCTGCATTGATTATCGTAAATTGAATGACGCTACCCGTAAGGATCATTTTCCTCTGCCCTTTATGGATCAGATGCTCGAGAGATTAGCGGGGAATGAGTACTATTGCTTCCTCGATGGTTTCTCGGGTTACTTTCAGATTCCCATTGACCCGCAAGACCAAGAAAAGACCACTTTTACGTGCCCCTATGGAACCTTCGCATATAAACGTATGCCATTTGGCTTATGTAATGCTCCGGGCACGTTTCAAAGATGTATGATGGCCATTTTTTCTGACATGATCGGGAAAAGTATGGAGGTCTTTATGGACGATTTCTCGGTCATTGGGGATTCGTTTAAAACATGTCTCTCCCATTTAGACAGCATGCTAAAACGTTGTGAAGACACAAAGTTATGTCTAAATTGGGAGAAAAGTCACTTTATGGTCAAAGAGGGCATTGTCCTCGGCCATAAAATTTCAAAAAACGGGATTGAGGTTGACCGTGCCAAAGTGGACGTCATTGCAAAATTGCCTCATCCCACGACTGTGAAAGGTGTTAGGAGCTTTTTGGGTCACGCCGGTTTCTACCGTAGGTTTATTCATGATTTTTCTAAAATCGCCCGGCCTATGACCCATCTCCTCGAAAAGGATGCTCCTTTTATCTTCTCCCCTGAGTGCATCGAAGCCTTTGAAACATTAAAGAAAAGGCTTACCGAGGCACCAATTCTTGTTGCCCCCGATTGGGACTTGCCCTTCGAGCTCATGTGTGATGCTAGTGATTATGCGATAGGGGCAGTCTTGGGGCAACGCAAAACAAAACATTTTCAGCCTATACACTATGCCAGCAAGACTATGACCGAGGCTCAAAGTCATTACACCACCACTGAAAAAGAATTATTAGCTGTGGTGTATGCTTTTGAAAAATTCCGGCCATACTTGATTCTGACTAAAAGCATAGTGTATACGGATCACTCGGCTTTGAAGTATCTATTTGCAAAACAAGATGCAAAGCCGAGACTTCTTCGTTGGGTTCTCCTCCTTCAGGAATTTGATATCATTATTCGTGATAAAAAAGGAGCTGAGAACCTAGCTGCTGATCATCTCTCCCATCTTGAAAACCCCCACCAAGATGCTTTTGAGAAAAAGGAAATAAATGAAACATTTCCTCTCGAAACCCTCAATGCGGTTTCATTTCGTGGAGACTCGATTACCCCATGGTTTGCCGACTTTGCAAACTATCTTGCGGGTAATTTCATTATGAAAGGGATGTCGTCCCAACAAAAAAATAAATTTTTCAAAGATGTAAAACATTACTTTTGGGACGACCCCTACTTGTTCAAGATATGCGCGGATCAAGTCATCCGGCGGTGTGTGTATGGTCAGGAAGCCACTGAAATTTTAAAGGCTTGTCATGCTGGTCCCACGGGGGGCCACCACAATCCCAACTACACCGCCAAAAAGGTGTTTGATTCCGGCTTTTATTGGCCCTCGATCTACAAGGATGCCCAAGATTTGGTCAAGTCCTGTGACGCTTGTCAGCGTCACGGGAATATTTCACAAAAGAATGAAATGCCTCAAAATGCAATTCAAGTTTGTGAAATCTTTGATATCTGGGGCATCGACTTTATGGGGCCATTTCCATCATCTCATGGAAACAAGTATATACTCGTGGCAGTTGACTATTTGTCAAAATGGGTTGAAGCGAAAGCTTTACCCACTAATGATGCCCGAGTAGTCGTGAAATTTTTGAAAGCTCTCTTTGCTCGATTTGGAACTCCACGTGCTATAATTAGTGATCGTGGTACGCATTTTTGCAATGACAAATTTGATAAAGTCATGCAAAAGTATGGTGTAACTCACCGTCTTTCTACTGCGTACCACCCTCAAACAAGTGGACAAGTAGAAGTTTCCAATCGAGGCATAAAGAGAATATTGGAAAGAACCGTTGGGGAAAATCGTGCATCTTGGTCGGATAAATTAGATGATGCACTTTGGGCTTTCCGTACGGCGTATAAAACACCCATTGGGTGTACGCCATACAAGCTTGTGTACGGGAAAGCGTGCCATCTACTGATCGAGCTTGAGCATAAAGCCTATTGGGCTCTCAAGCATGCCAATTTCGACCTCAAAACTGCGGGCGATCATCGAAAAGTTCAACTCAATGAATTAAATGAACTTCGTGATCAAGCTTACGAGAACTCTTTGATCTATAAGGAAAAGACAAAGAAGATTCATGACTCAAAAATCAAAAACCGCGTTTTCAACGTTGGTGATCGAGTCCTTCTTTTCAACTCTAGACTCAAGATCTTCTCGGGAAAGCTCAAAACCCGATGGACTGGTCCATTCACTATCGTTAAGGTTTATCCTTATGGCACCGTCGAGTTATCACAAAATGACGGCCCTAATTTCAAAGTGAATGGACATCGTCTAAAGTACTACTTTGGAGAGGACATACCATCCATGGTTGTCCCGGATCTCCAAACTTTCCCCAAGGACAATTGAATTCGGGGATCAAGTCAAGCTGGCGACTCGGTGAACAAAAATTAGTAACATATACGGGTTTTCACCCGTATTTCTGACTTCTTTCTACTTTCTACCACCCTAGTGTGGGGGAATGGCCAACCCCCCGCTAATTTGAAAATGTATATATGTATATAAGTTCAAAAAAAAAAAAAAAAAAAAAAAAAAAAAAAATTGTGTGATTGTATGTACAGATAAATAAAGTGAAAAATACAAAACAAAATTCCATAGTTAGCTTCGAATATTATCTTTTTACATTCATAGATTCGGCATAATAGCCGGGACTTTGAATATTGAGAACAATATTCATTTCTAAGTGTGGGGGGGGGGGGGGGAAATTCTAGCGAATTTTATCGCAAAATACTTTCAAGTACCCCCATTTTGGCCCAAATTTTTCAAAAATTTTTCACTTTATTTCAAAATTTTTATGGTAATCAGTCCGCCGTGTCTAGACGACAAAAGGGATTGGCTAATCCAGGAGCAAACGGCTCTTGTTAAAGATAACTCACATCCGTTTACGGCTTGCAATTTGCCCAAAATTGTATGGTTCCTCAACTCCCCAAAAACAAATGAGTTGGCTAGCCCGCAAGATTATGGCTTGTGGTAAAGGCCGTGGAAAAACCATAATTGGTAATCAGCTCACCAAGATGTTGACTATTCCATCAAGAGCTGGCTAGTCCAGAAGCAAACGGCTTTTGGTAAAGACTAATCAAATCCGTTGACAGCTGGTGGTTTGCTCAAAATCACACGGTTATCAGGTGTGCCACAGTTCTTACACCTGGCTACTCCAGAAGTGATGGCTTTTGGTAAAGAGTTTCAAATCCATCAAGTTTTTCTCAAAAGATTGCTAGGGACTAGCAACAGCTTAGTGTGGGGGATGGAAATTCTAGCGAATTTTATCTCAAAATACTTTCAAGTACCCCCATTTTGGCCCAAATTTTTCAAAAATTTTTCACTTTATTTCAAAATTTTTGTGGTTATCAGTCCGCCGTGTCTAGATGACAAAAGGGATTGGCTAATCCAGGAGCAAACGGCTCTTGGTAAAGATAACTCAAATCCTTTTACGGCTTGCAATTTGCCCAAAATTGTACGGTTCCTCAACTCCCCAAAAACAAATGAGTTGGCTAGCCCGCAAGATTATGGCTTGTGGTAAAGGCTGTGGAAAAACCATAATTGGTAATCAGCTCACCAAGATGTTGACTATTCCATCAAGAGCTGGCTAGTCCAGAAGCAAACGGCTTTTGGTAAAGACTAATCAAATCCGTTGACAGCTGGTGGTTTGCTCAAAATCACACGGTTATCAGGTGTGCCACAGTTCTTACACCTGGCTACTCTAGAAGTGATGGCTTTTGGTAAAGAGTTTCAAATCCATCAAGTTTTTCTCAAAAGATTGCTAGGGACTAGCAATAGCTTAGTGTGGGGGATTGATGAGTGCTCAAACACTCATCATTTTTATCGTATCTGGACTGCCAAAACATCCAAAAACACCCAAAAATGCATGAAAATACACAATTTATCCCAAAAGTGTGTTTTATATGTTTTAGACGCAAAATGTTTAAAAATAAATGAAAAACAAACAAAGTTTGCACAATTGGCAGTTTCAGTCCCTCAAATTTCAAAATTTGGCAAAACTAGTCCCTGGAAGTTTAAAATGAAAGAAAAGTCAACCCAAGGCAAAGAAAAGTCAAAAATTATCAAAATAAGTCCTTGGGTGAAAATGTTTGAGAAAATTACACTTTTACCCCTCAAAATCCAAAATTGCAATAAAAGATCCCTGGAGTTTCAGTATTTGGCAGATTTGGTCCCTGGTGGGATAGTTTTGAAAGAAAAAAAATCATTTTTATCCTTGGGAAGTTACAAAAATCACTTTTGATCCCTGGGTGAAAGTTTTGTGGAAATTACATGTTTGGTCCCTGGACTTTTGAAAAATGACACAATTGGTCCCTGGGAATTTTCAAAATGGAAAAATTATAATTTTGGTCCTTATGTTATTCACATATGACAATTATAGTCCTTGTGAGTACTTTGGAAATATTGCAAGACCAATCCCTCACTTTTCATAAATTACAAAAATGGTCCTTGTGATTACAATACAAAAAACCAAACGGACTCTATATTATTTACTACCCCTTTTATCCCACTCCAATTCCATAAACCTGATCCACAAAAACAGCCCACCAGGCCCATCAACACCTTCAGCCCATCACCACTACCCAATCCCCCATCCCTGTTTTTTTTTTTATAATAACTCACCCAGCCTTTGACCCGTTGACTCCATCCCCTCCACATCACCATCCACTACACTGCTACCCTCCAAACACCCTCATCATCACCCCTATTCACCACCTGCACACTCCAACCCCCCCCCCCCCCCCTTGGTACTCCAAACCAAACACTAATATCCAAAAACTACCCCCTGGCCTCAATAATCAAGGAAGAAGACAAAGATACTTTTTGGCGCCAACAATTTAAACGGCCGAGATTGCAGCCCCTTCATCCAATGGCTCAAAGCAACTGTGGAATTTCCTCATTAGGGTTTCAAAACCCTAATTGTGCCATATAAATTGGAAGAGAAGCAGCAGAACTATGTTGTAATTTTCAGCTTATTTTAAATATTTGTACCTTGTAATTTTCAATCAAACTCAAGTTTGTAATCTATTTCCTCTTCAATAATATAAGTCTTCAGTTTTTTAATCTCTTTTTAGTTTAATTTTCAGTTTATTCAGAAAAATACAAAATAAGAAGAAAATAAAAATAAATAAAAAATATATATATATGAAAATGAAGAAATTGCAAGGAGCAGGTTAAATTAAGGATGGACCTGGTAATAGAAACTCATGGGAGTTATTTAGGATTGTAATGTGGTTCTGGGTTCATGATTATTGGGGAATAAGCACACTGTGAGCTTTTCTTACCTTTCATACCTTATACTCTAGTGTATTATATTAATTGTTTGTGTTTAACTTAGCTAAATTAGTTCTTGATTATTCTGTTTGTAAGTTAGAATTTGTTTCTAATGATGCTTTAGAGTAGGTTTTTCAGGTTTTCATTGCTAATAAGTAGTAGTTATATTGAGTAGTGATTGTGGCAAAAGAGTGTAGTTTTCAGCTTATATAAACTTTAAATCTCTTAAAAAAGTGGTTTGTTTTAGGAAACTTCATCTGTGTTGATCTCTGTCTCATAATCTCCAAAGTGATTGAGTTTTAAGGAGTGTTTGGTTTAAGTCAGTTCCTTGTATTCTTGTTGATTGTATGTTGTTGTTTTGGCTTTTGTAAACTCAATTAGGTAATAACATCTCAGTTTGGTCATAAAATCAGATAGTCATTGGTAAAAATTAGTCAAAACTCTCTTCAACTCCTAGTTCATGTTAACTGATAAGGTGTTTAGCTTTAAGATTGTTCATACTAATGCATAAATGGTAATCATAGCTTAAAAAGGGTAGATTATAGCTTCTTATACCATAATCAGTTAGCAAATTAAGTCCAAAGCTCATAAAAGTCAAAGTAGGCTCAATCTCAAATAGTCAAAACAATCTTGACTGATGAAATGGACAGATATTCAAGATCATGCACAGGGTTTAAAACAAATTGGAATTAGTTAAATCTTGTTGATTCATGTTGTTTGGTGGTTTGTGTAACTGAATCAAAAAGAAATTTGCCAGTTGGATCTCATTTGCTCATTGAGATTCAAGCTCAAAGTGACCCAGTTGATCATTTACCTCCCCTGCTCAACCCACTTTCCCAGATTGACCCATTGTCTTCAGTTGTGGACCAAATTGCCTGATTTTGGTTGCTATGGAATGCCTGCTAGGCTAGCTTGTTATATGTACTTTTGTTTTTACCTATTTTGCTTAATTGTCAGCTTAATTTAGCCTCCATAGTTGCTTAAGTGCTCACTGCTTCTGCTAGTTCTTCAGAGGTCTGCTAAGCTTGATGATTTCATGATCTATTGTTGAGTAGTGTGTAAATTGTTGTTAGTATATTGTTAGTATTGCTTGAGATTGTGTTTTGTTATGCTTATTTACTTGTGTGCTTATTTACAACTGCTTATTGCCAAAAGCTTACTTGTATCCAAAATCTCTCCACTGTTGGTCATTTGAGCTTGCATAAGCTTAGCATTTTTCTAATTTCAGTTTAATTGAGTTGTTCTGAGATCACATAAGTCCTTGCAATCATAGTTTCTTCATTATAAGCTTGGGGTGATAAGCTTGTGGCTTGTATTCTTCTGAACCTAAATGAGCCAAAACACTGATTCAGTGAGTTGAGCCATACTTCACAAGCTCATCACAAGCTCATTACTGAGCTCAAGCTTGTGATCTTTGGCTTTTTAAGTATCTGAGCAACCCATCTTCACATTTCAAGTTTAAACTTTCACTCACAAGCCCTTTTAATTGGGCTGCAATCAGCTTGAAGCTTGTTTCATTCACTCAGTTAACTGAGTGAACCAGTCAACCCACCACACTTCACAAGCTCTTTCTGAGTTCACTAGTGGGTCCCACACCCCATCAGTTAGTCCTTGCAACCCCCCTCCTACCAGGGTTGACCTTTTGACTCTTTGTTTGACCCCTAGGCTAGTGGACCCCACCTGTATTTGGTCCTAAACCTTGTCCCAAAACTGTCTCAGATTTGTGATAAGCAACAGCTTATTTGTGATTATTGGCTTATTGAAGCTTAATTCTTGTGCCAAACTTACTTAACTAAGTTCATTTAACTCAGAGATACCATACTTCATCATTGTGGACCCCACATCTTCCCATTTGAGCTAAATACCTACCACAGTCAACAAAAGTCAACTGTGGCATCAAAAAGCACTCCAAGTGCTTATTTTTTGGGTTAAAGTAAAAGTGTCTTTATTAAAAGTTTTTGTTTTAAGTAGTTAATCAGTTTAGAAAAAGAAAAAAACCAAAAAAATCAACTTTAATTATAGTGATAGCTTCTATTTAATAGGATTTATCTTTTTAATTTTCTTTTTTAGCGTATTTATAAGCAATATATCATTTTTATAATTTTAGAAATTCTATTTTAGGTTAAAGTAATTATAGAAATTTTTCCAGATTTTTATTTTGTCTTTTAGTGGTTTTTCTAATTAATTTTAGTTTAATTTAGTTTTAATTAATATTAATTAATTAAATAGCATAATTAGATTTTATAAAGTATAACCTAGTTTTTATAATTTTTCTAGCTTTTATTTTAGTTAAAACATTTTTATAAATTTTTCTAGAATTGTTACTGTTCATTTTCTATTTTTTATAATATAATTAGTTTAATTAGAAATTAATAAGTAATTAGATTAATAATTAGTTAATTAGCTTAAAAATACATAAAATTAACTTTTTATAATTTTTTAGGATTCCCATGATGGTTAATTAGATTTGTAAAATTTTTCTTAATTTTCTAAGCCTTTTAATATTTTTAATAATTCTAATTAGTTTAATTAGTAATAAATAGATAATTAGTAATTAATTAATAATAAATAATTAAATAGTGTAAAAATAGTTTTTATTTTTCTTAAAATTTTCTTTAATTATTAGAATTGTAAAAATATTAATTTTACACTTGTAACCCTCTCTGATCATCAGTTGTACTTTTTGTTTTGTTCGTCTGTATACTTTTTTTTAATTAAAACGTACGTTTTTAGGTTTTAGCTCAAATCTTTGTAATCTAAATTCCCGTAATTAATCACGTAGCTTTCCTAAGCTATATTTGTTAATAATTTCCAAATAATTCTGATCATAACCCTTTTCTGTGAATAATCACCCGATCACGAATACGCTAAAGTTACAATTCACACTTCAACGGGACTTAACGACCTGGTGATACCTTATATTACCCGGAGCATTGACCTAGGCTATTTGACTTTGTTGACCATTACTTGGTCAATATAAGTTGACGGTTTAGCATCAATCATAATCTTTAGTCAAAAATAGTTTTGATCAGCTTATTTTGTGTAATTTGAACTAGTTTCATCCTTAATTTCAATGTTTCTTTTGTGAATTCGAAATTGGCAATTTTATGTGAAATTGACAAATTCACTGGAACTTGTTAAAAAGTTGTTGTTTATTGTTCATTTCATCTCAATTCAGTTCCCTTATGAGTTATCAAGGCTTTTAGATCATTAAAATCAGTTTAGTTAAAGTTTAGCATAAAATCACAAAAATCTCAATAAATAGGTCATAAAATATAAAAATTAGTGTTCAAGAAAGTTTGAAGCATGAAACATGGTGGATTGTGGAATTGCAGGGTGTTAGTACCTCAAGGGAGGTGTTAGGACAGTTGGGTACCCAGTTCTTGGTTTAAATCTCCAAATATCAGTTGTAAGCTCATTATCCTATATTCTTGTACTTACTGTAGTTGTGGTTAATCTTTGTTCAAGCCAGCTTAATTATGTTTATATTTGCTTAGTGTGAGCCTATTTGTCAGTTTTAGAGCTTAGGTTGTTCTTTTGCTTTGAAAATCTTCAAAACAGTCAAGTACAGGTGTGTTTGGTTTAAACTAGTGCAGTGTGTTCCAGTTGGTTTTGTACATTATAAATGGTTGAATCATGCTACATTAGGGTAATATAGATCATTTCAAGTCAGTTGGTTGGTCACTTATGTGTAAAAAGTCAAAAATCCAAATTGAGACCCTCAATTGTGCACTGTTGAGATTATAAGTTGCATAATCATTCAAAACCTTTCACAAGTAGCTATTATAACTTAATTTGGCCTATTAATAGCTTATTAGTTCATTTTCAACAAATTAGAAGCTTTCAAAGTTGAAATAAGTCAAAATTCCAAGTTACTCACAAAAGTCAAATTTGCACTTCATGCAGAATTCCCATTTTTGCAAGAATTATTGTGATTTGTGAGTTTAGATTCAGCCTTTGAAATTTTTACATGTTGTACTCCATCAGCTAATCTTTAGGGACCAGTTTCTTGCTTATTTTTCAGATTTTTCTTTGAGCCTTTAGGAAAGCTCAAAGTTGGCTGCTGGGCAAAAGGTGTGCCCTGCACCATGTCAGCAGTCAAAACACCCTTTTTCATGTAGCCTTAGCTTCTTCCTTAGTAGGTCCCACAGTGTGCTTATTGGCTCTTTGGAAAGCCAATAAGCCCCACTTTTAGATTCTAGGCTTATTTCAAGCTTCCTGGTTTGTTTACTAGGGCTGCTTGTCACTTTTAAGTTGTCCCATTTCATGCTTTACACTGAGTACTCAGTTTTTTTGCCAATCTTTCAAGCCCTCCCCTGAGCTTATTAGTGGGGCCCATGCCCTGTTTATCAGCTTCTTAGAAAGCTCTTGACCTCAGCATGTTGGTTCCAGTTTTGGATTGGGTTTCTAATCTTCCTAGCGGACCCCACATGGCTTGCTAGATAGCCATTTTGGCCTGTGTGGCCTGAGGTTGATTTGGAATTGCTTATTTATAATTTTGAGCTTATTCAGTAGGGATTTCTTGTTGTATTAGCTTATTTCCTGTGCACCTAATTTGTTTGTACCTTCTTTAGCCTTTAGCTTTGTCCTTGTAGCTTGTTGCGTACTTCTTTCAATGTTCTAAAGTCCTAATAAGCATAAATCCATAACCTGTTAAGCACTTTGATTCTCAATGTGCTTATTTTTTATTTCTAGAAAAAGTCCCTTCATTAAAGTTTGATATTTTGTATATTTAAGTAGTTTTGTAAAAGAAAATTTCAAAAAAGCCAAAAATACAAATAGTGACAGCTTCTATTTAAGCCATTTGGCTTATTTTCAGCTTATTCAAGAAGCAATTTTCATTTTTATAATTTTCCTAGGGTCCTGTAGTTATAAAATAATTTCAGTAATTTTTTCATATTTTTCTCTTTTCATTTAGTATTTTTAATAATTAATTTTAATTTTTATTAATGAATAATTAGTTAATAATTAATAATAATTATTTAAAAAGTCTAAAAAATATATTTTCAGTTTGAAAATTAGTTTTATAATATTTTAGATTTTTCCAAATTTATTTTTCATATTTTTAGTGTAATTTCATAATTAGTTATAATTTAGGTTAATTTAAATAATTAATAAGTAATTAGAAAATAGTATTTAATTAATAATAATTAATATAGTAGTGTAAAAATTAATTTTAATTTTCCAAAAATTTTCTTATATCACTAGGATTGTAAAAATATAATTTTCATATTCATAAGTATTTTATTTGTATAAAACTCGCGTTTTATTTTGTACGTTCACGTAAAGTTAATCTGAACGTACACGTTTTTAGTTATTAAACGTTTTTAGGTATCTAACTTTCACGTAATCATCTATATAGCTTATTTAAGCTATTTCTTCGTATATTATTTAGTTCAAATAATTCACAACCCCTTTCTGTCCAAATTCACCCGATCACAAACCCGTTTAATAACAATTCACACCTCGTCGGGACATAATGACCCGGGGAAACCCTGTATTCCGCGAAGAATTGAGCCTAAGGAGTTTGACTATATTGACCACATCCGTGGTTGACTTTAGTTGACTGCTTTTGCCTCAATCATATATATATATATATATATATATATATATATATATATATATATATATATATATATATATATATATATATATATATATATATATATACTAGTCATCGAAGCCCGCCCGATGGGCGGGCGCGTCTTGTGAGTTTTCAAGGAATATATTAAGTGACGGTTAATTAATTACGGACATCGTGAAATATTTATAGAGTGAATAAAGAACAGAAAGAAATGAACGGTAATCATATAAAAGAGAATAAAACGTAAGAAATGATATGCCATTAAAAAATATTTGTAACGTTTATATAAACGATGTAATTGTATAACTTTATTTTCATTTCATGTCCAATTGCAATAGTTAAGTCATTTTTGCATAAGTTAACATGGTTGTTTATTTGTGAGATTTGTATGAACTTTATAAATAAAGTTTTGTGTATACAACATTTTATGTTTAAATAAATCGTTGTAGCCAAAATATATAAGTAACGGTTAATCAATTATAAACATGTATCAAGTGTATTTAGAACGAAAAGAAATTAATGTTCATCCAATAAGAGAAAATAAAAGTTAATAAATTATCCGCAAGAACAAAGTATATGTTGTGAGTTCAAGTGCGAAATAAATTATCCGATAAAAAAAATAGTAAAAGTTAATGAACTATTAAGGAATGTTCAAGGCACCATCTGAGAAGTTCTTTACCATATGCGTCACCCTCACACAATGGAACTATACTTCTATCTTCTCCGATGCTCTAAACCATTTTTGTAACAAAACCTCAGTGATATAAAATTGTTCCTCCTGATATACGTTCTTTTCCTTAGCCTTTCAAAGATTGCATCTAAAAACGGTTCATCCATCACTGACAAAATTCGGACCTACAAATTAAACATGTAGAGAATTAGTTATAAAGAATCGTTTAACCCACCCGTTGCCGCCGGAGCATTGCGTTGATGCTTAGAACTTTATCAATTAACATACATGCAGACAAATAGAAGTACCAAATGAAAATTAATGTTACCTCTTTAGGAGTAAGTCATGGACTTGTGAATTATGCAAAATTGTAACTCGTACTTATGTCCTCTGGCACATGAGCGGTGAGCGGTGCTATTTTATAAGAAGACTTATTCTTCAATGCTTTTTTAAGTTGCAGTGACAAATGAGCGGTGACATCTACTGTTCACTGCTAATGCTCACAACTCACGGCAACTGCTTACAGTTACTGCTCACTGCTACCACTCATTTTAACAAACACACCCATAGATCATACTTTTATTAGGCAGGCAATGAGAAGTTTCCGGATGGTGATATATTTTCAAGACCCGTAATCAACTCCCAAACCAACCGTATTTAAGAAAAACATAAATAAAATATTGAAAATGCTAACGGTAGCCCTTAGGGCTGTTGATAATAAATTTTTCATAAAATTCGATAATATTAAGACATAATGAGAAACATGATTCGCATTTTTCGCATTTTTCGCAAAAATGACCATTAAGAAGAGTGAATTGAATTTGTGTGTAAGAAATTTTAGGAGATGGTTAGTAATTTTGGATGATTTTGAATGATTTTATTTAGACATTATATATCGTCATAGCAAAAGTTTCAAAAAGCAGTTGTTAACAACCCCTAAGGGTTGCTGTTAGCAAAACCCATAAAATAGTAAGTAATATGTATTACGAATCAAATTCTAGCAAGTACATACTAAAATTATAGTATTATAGTAAATCATCTTTTAATCAGGTCAAGGCGAACCCCTATACTTAGTAGTTCTATTGCGCACAAGAGCCCAAGGACTCCCCATTTTATGCAATACATTTACAAATGCTCATTTATAAATAATGAAAATGACACATGAAAAATATAACTTCTACCGAGTTTCACAACATACCTTTTCAACTTTATTATTGTTGTTCCATTACTATCATTTTTTTTCTAATAATTGGACCGCACGAAATGAAAATTAAGGTTTAAGTCGTCGTGTGTTTTTCCTAATATATACAATAGTCAATGAATAGATGCAATCTATCATGTATCCTCCTAAAAAATAAAGAAGTAATGTAAGATATATTTTATGTTGGGCCTTTAGTATGTTACAGTAGTGATTCATAAGATGGTTCCAACATGTGGGAATGTACAAAATATATCTCTTGACAAAGTAGATGCTTCTAATTGCAGAGTTAAAGGCTTATCAAACTCTTCTTCATGCCTGCAGATGTAGATAACAACAACAAAACTTATCCCTAAAATCAAACAAAAGTAACAAAGATACTAAAACATGCCTATAATTCACACAGTAGCTATATGTATACCTTATAAAAGTGATTAAATATCACTGATCATATAAGCACTACCAATTAAATTAGAGGTATTAAGACGTTTTGGTTACCCATTGACATCATCCGGGACATGGAATGGCTCATAAGGATTGTTTTTCAGTATCCTTCACTGTTACATATTCAAAATGATCAGCATATACATATTTGAAAATCGTGTGGAGTCTGATATTATTAGTTTGATATTATATGTATGCATGTTTAGTTTGTATATGTTGACTTATCTTTGAGCTGAATTTTGAGCTTAGGCTTTTGTTTTCACGTATTGTATCGAATACTTTATGCTTATATACTGGTTATAGGTGTAGATTGATGTATGGATTTTTGCCTATGGAATTCGATTTTTTTCTTGGATAATCTACATGTTTTAAGTGTTTATTCGTCTGCTCATTTGATTTAATCTAGTGTTTTAGCTTTATGGTGAGTTATGTAATCTGAAAATACTTGTTTGTCGTGGGCTTCTGAATCGCCTCAGCAAGTGATCATTTAACTTTTTAAGAAAGTACCTGAGGCTGTTTTGTCACTGCTCAAGTAGTAAATTGTTAGGCCAGGTAAATAGGGAAGCTTATTTGCCACCAAATTTCAAATATTTGAAGTGTGTATTGAAATATGAGTCGTGGGTTCATTTTATGTGTTTGTTACTTCAAGAGTTTTCATGTTTTGAATCTGATTTTGTGCTTGTTTTTGAAATTATGTCAAGATTTTCCTGAAGACAACATTAAACATGATTCTCAAAGCTAGTGAAAGTTGATGAACAAAATAATTAGTTTAATTACGCCTAGTTGTGAGTGATAAGTTAGGTAATGAGTTAGCAATCATACTTTGCATGCTAGATAAGCCTCTATTACCTTTCCCTATGGTCCCTTCACATTCATCTTTTTTGTACCATTGCTTTGGAATACGCTGTAAAGGTACATACTTAACAATTACTTTAAACAGGGTACCTGAGATAATAAGATTAAACCTTAACTCGCAGAAAGAGGGACTGACTTTACATAAAGAATTCGCAATGAGGATAATAAAATGCAACATATTTATGGAGCATATATAATGTCAGCAACATCCCAATACTGCCTATAACATGCTGTACAGGTAGCCAAATCGAATTTAATGATTGAATTTAGAATGGATAAACATATATCTTTCTAACTAAAAGAAACAATGTTGCAATGTCAGTCTACTAATTTAAAGTATATGCTCAAGCATTACCTTTCTCATTAACAAAAACATGCCTGTCGAAGAATTCTGCAAATTCGATGACATAATCACTTACAATGCCAGACACTCTTAAATGTAGCAGCTCCATCAAACTTAAATATTGTCATTGTTGTGGCTTTCATGACAGCATAGATGTCTAATTTATCTCTAAATTTCTTCTAGCAAGTCGTATCATGTTCCTACACCAAGACAATACGCAGCATGATCAAACGTCTCTCAGACAATCAATTGGCCTTTTTACCAATGGGTAACTGAAAACTTTAGCAGTTCATTTTCGCAATGGGTAACTGAGCTAAATATGGCATTAAGGACACTTGTAAAAGCAACAGAAAAAAAATTCTCAAATACCTGTCGAATTAATAAATGGATAGGGCCCCAAAGTCATTTTTTTAGAAGTTGTACCCCAAAAACCTGCTAGGTCAGAACTTCATAATTGAATCCAAACTGATTTACAACTTCAGCAAATTGATCCCTTATGCCAACTTTAATAACAATTATGTCAATATCAACCTCTAATAATTGACAACCAAATCATTTATTTGATGATATTTATGAAACTGAATATGAGCAATAAAGAAAAAGAAAACATACAGTTATTAATTCCTTGCAGGGATTTTCACTCAGGTCATTATTTGGGCTTGTTTTCACCCTAAGGTTCTTCAGGGTTCTTTTTGCCTGATGAAAAGACAATTGCTTCAATATATTAAACAATATAAACCTGAACAGAAATATACAGGATTCATAATACGAATATGCACAATGATGTCGATATGTTTTTTCAAATGTTATTTTTTAAGTTATCTTATATCTTGCACATTAGAGATATAAAAAAAGCCATGTCAACTCATTCTTAACTAAGAACGTACCTTTTATTGACATGGTACTGAGTCCAAAGAACAATCAACATCTCTATTTGATTCTATAATGGGGGTACTGATCACTTCCTCTACATCCAAAAATCCACGATGAAACTTAAGCTTAAAAATGAACTACATGAATTTTGATTCAAATGAGTATGACACCTGGTAAATAAGTGTACATACCTATTTGATTTTTATATATTTAAAAAAAATTAAAAAAAAAAAAAAAAAAAAAAAAAAAAAAAAAAAAAAAACCCTTGTGAAAGCAATCTTTGGGTAGACATGTAAGGAACGTGTTCATGTTCCAATGATGACACATGTTACATGATCCAAAACGCGTTTGGCTTAAGTGCCATCGTATAAGACTATCCTCTTGTCTTGTTTGCCACATCATTGAGTGTAGAAAATGAACAATTTGATCCAATGCAACCCTATACGTTAGCACAAATAAACTATTAGCATGTTGGTTCATAGACCAATTCATTGCTAGGATTAAAGAACCAAAAATATTAGATGAAGATAAAATAAACTATTTTTTGGTACACTGATTTGATATATACAAATGAACTATGAATATCATTTAAATACAAAAACTGACTCGTCTTTGCTAGTAACTCAATCAACCTGATTGTAGTGGCAACCATCTTATACGTTCATCATAGAAACCATAGACCTACGGAAACCATAAAACAGAGAATATACTTGTAAGTTAAGATCAGCTTTCCAATAAATTAATAGAGATGAGTTGATTAAATGAAGTGTTGCTTTCATTTTTTATAAACTTAGGCACACAACTTTGTTCATTCAATGTTTTTGAAGTAGAGTTCTTTACTTTAAATTCAATTTAACAACAAATCATAAGAAATAATTAGTCCCAACTTGATGATAGATATTTTTATAAAAAGTCGAATACTCACACGTTCTGCGTTTTTCTATGGGTATTCTGCATATCTTTATGGCTTCTTCCTCCACACGCTCTGCATATCTTTCCGGAACACGCACAACTTCATCAAAACTGGGCCACCTAATCTTAACAGAAAGAAAACAAAATTTCAAATAAGTATGATCACAATATGAAGCATGGGAACCTAAAAAGACTAAAAAAGTTATTAAAAGCATATTCAAAGTGCTATTTCCATGTTAGTTTGAGAGCTAGTCTCAAAGTATGAGTGTTATAAAGGTCTATGACGGATCAAATAAATAAAAAAGTCAGCTCGTCAAACGGGTCAAATGGGTCAAGTTTATTTTTTTTATATCAAAACCTCCAAAATCATGGTATTAAAATAAGTTTTATTGAAATAATATATTGTGATCGTTGTAACATTGTATGGTAACTGATCATAAAAGCATTTAAAAACTTCTGCCAAAAACTGTTTCAAGCCAACAACCTGTTTTTACCTGTTACAGGGACATCTGACCTGACTATTTTGACACCTGAATGAATAATGCTGAGTGGTTCAGCAGGACATACCTTCTCCATGAAGGGTTCGTTGCGCATGAGCTCATTGAAGCTCATTTAAGTGGTCTGCATCATGTAGAAGTCTCATAAACATTCACTTATATTTATAAGTCATTTAAAAGGCTGTAATTTAACGACCAATATGAGATATTTTGTATCATACATTCAATCACAACATAGGAGGGTTCTTGTCCTTTTTTGGTGTCTTTGAACAGCTCTTTTCGGACATTTGTTGTAAGTATCCCATTGTTTTTTGCGCTTTTGTCTTCAACAGTCATGGATTCTACCCGTTATTAAAAGACTCCAAGCTTAATATATTGTTCACCATAACTCTGTAAAAAAAAGGAACTGTAACAATTACCTGATTAAAGTGGTTCCATATTGAGATGGAGCCTTTTAAAGAGATTGGATCAGGGTTGATGACTTTACGTGATGAAAAATTAACAAACTTCCCCATCAGGTTGCCCCTAATCCTCTCCTCTTTGGCCTCGAGTCTAATACATATGGATTTGATAGGACGACTTGAACATTGTGTAGCCTGATAGACGGACATAATCCTATCAGAAGGGTGTATAACAATACTACAATCTATTTATAATTTGGAATATACCGAACCATCCACTGCAAGAACCGATCACGACTACTCTACCTTTGCTTTTCCTAAGATGCGGGAGTGTAAAATGTGTAATATTAACCGGTCCCCAAACATATACGTCCTACCGAAGAGTGTAGCTTGTATGTTTAGTACATGTTCTTTTAATATGACGAAAAAAATAACAAATGGGTGAGTACCAACTTATTCATTAAAAAAGATGTGATGTGTAACGAATTTATTCAGTATTCCAGCAAATATCTTATAGTTACCAGGAGGAGGATTTGTCTTGATTTATCTTGGGTGTTCTTTGACAAAGAGTACATCAGCAAATATATTGTTTACGCAACCAAGTGACTGTAAATGTAGGTTGTGGGCACTTTAGAAAATGGCTAGTTTTGACCCGTTATCATACTCGTGCGTATTGCAACTTCTATTAGTGACACTTTGAATTTATTTACAACTTTATGAGATACTTTAGTTATTGATAACTAACCACCTTTGATCAGTTCAAATTAGGACAATGTATCAATAAAAGCTGATAAACTTAACTGAGTACTAATACTTATTGCCTACCCAATGTCTACTGTCTTAGAAGTAAATGAGAACATGTAAAAGTATTGTCCTTCCATGACTATATGGTAGTATTAAAGCTCTCATCTTTAAGCCAATTTCTAAAACCCATACCTGATAGATACATCCCAGAACCATGAAAAACCATTCAGGATTTAATGTCACAGACCCTTGAATAGATGACTGGATAATCAAGATTACCACTTGCGAGCTGCACATTTCCTTCTGTCATTTTGCCATTAATGATCTGCAATGTCAGAGCTTCACATGCTGCAAATTCAAGGAAAACTCATAACCTTCCAACTGGAAGGATGTTAATTTGGTTATGTGTGATACAAATATTAACTACATATACCTTGATTCCGCTTTCATCTATTTCTATGTGGATTTGAACGGTTTATGTGGACCATTTATGGGCACTTTGATAAGAATTCTACGACGTATACCTTGACTGTCCTGAACTAAAAGTCTCGTATATGCCTTTTTTTATTTCCGAATATGTAGCTCCATGTTTGAACCCATGTATACTAAACGGTTCCAAAATTTTCACCTGCAAAACAGAATATTATGCTCGTTTTCCAAGAATATCACCAAGCTTAATTTTCTAGGTTACCTCATCTACCAATTTAGGTGGACACACTACCTCTACCATCCAATCTGGCTCAGTTAAATCTCTCGTAATCATGCGCATTTAACAGCCTTCATGCGGTAATGGATTGAAATACAAACGCTTGTTAGACTAATAGCACACTTAGTAGAAAAATTAACATGAACAGACTGCCATTCAGTTCCTGAACAAAAAGTAATAAATTAAACCTCGCAATCTTAAAATGAAATGGACTGATCGATAGGTTAGCTGCCTATAATAAAAGAATAATGGACTATCGGGTTCAAACAGAACCATGAAGCAAACACATACTTGGGCTTGTCACATAAATTCTAAAACATGGCCATTTGAAGTTTGACAAATAGAAGACCAGTTTGTTTTTTTTGAACCTAACTGGAAACTATTCTTAAGAAAGCCGAGAACCAAACTAAAAACCGGTTTTTATAAGAATCTAGAACCACAAAGTGAATCGGACATGGCTTGTTTATTACTCGGTTTCGTTTTGATCCTGGTCCCATTCGTCAACTTATGCACACCCTAAATGACATTGTTTTAAATTAATTAGACTCACTTCTTGCAAGTACTCCCATCCAGGTCTTCTTTTGGCGACTGTATCCTGAAGCTGATCATACCACATATTTTTCTGAACATTACATCACTCATCACTAATAAGAAAAGAATTTAATACCTCGTAATGATAGTCCATTTTATTCATTATGTTGTACCTGTCCATGGAGGCCTGATAATCTGCACTGACATTGACAAATAATGATAATGTTGTAGTTTTTATTTTAAATCCATTATACTACTGAAACATGGCATCTTAGTTCAGCTAGTACTACCGATATCTCATACAATAGGCCAGGCCTATTAGTCGTTGTCATCTCAAGTGTAAATCAACTTACCAAAGCTGAAACAAAGTAGGAAACCAGTAGGATCAGATTTGAGATCACCATTTTTTGAGCCCCAAAGGCTGATGTAGTAGTACCAGATGTACCTGGAGGTTCTTCATAGTTGTAATCACGGGCCCTGAAATCGTGCCTATGAGAAGATTATGTGACAGGTCTATGGAAATTAACCTTTTAATTTTTGCCATACTATCTCGAATCGAACCATTAAAAATGTTTCACTTAAATCCAAATTAAAAAATAGAAAGGATTTCAAGCTTTGAAAATGAGTCAGATGTCGAACCAACAAATTACTTGGATGTTATAGCACATAGTAAATGTTTATGATGAAGATTAAAAAGAAGCAAATTAACATAGGCTTATATGGCTATACACAATAGTGGTAGATTGTTTATGGTAACAATATCAACAGTAATTATGAGTGTATAGAAAAATTCCAGCTATGTTTCTTAAAAGTGGTAATATGAGGGATGATGACCTAATCATTATGTTACATAGATTAAACAGCAGTTCTACTGTATGTCTTGCAAAGCTAAATTGGATCAAGGTAAGGACTGAACCAAACTTACGTATATGAGTGTTGTTGTCAATACCTGTGGATATGAACTTAGTTTGGCGAAACAGCCAGTCATACATATTATACAGGGCCATACTGACGCTCTTTTTAATAGATATAACCTAAGACATAAATAACATAGCAAATAACAGTAACCGATAGTTGGTTTATAAGTAAGTCAAATATACTGATAACATATTCAGACCAAGCAACACCTCTGCCTTTCCATCCAAACTATCCGGCAAACCCAACAAAGAAAAAACTTCATATATGCAACAAACAATACTTATGAGTTTGTCTAAATGATTGTTAAAGTAATAGTTACAACAACACTTCCATTGTCACAAAACAATATCAAAACTTAACCTAACATAACAGAGATCACACTAACATCAGACATATGCTAATGAATCTATAAATAAAACATAATTATCGAGTCCTCTGGAATGAATCTGTTAGCATACAAATATGGACTAATAAAACATTGTAGTTGCATAACTGGATTGCATAAGCACAATCATACTCATAACTTCAATACCTTTTCTTTTGTTCTTCAACTGTTGACATAAAATCCTATATTTAAACAATGTCAATAAAACAATAATTTAATCCATAAAGGTTAACTTGATTAATCAAATCCATAATAAGTTATATAAAACTTATGCAAACAGTACATCAAAAAGTATGCTTCATATCAACATGCGCCTAATAAACTTGGCCTAAACCTACAAAATAAAAAGGTACCTTATGTGAAGCATGATCAAAATCTTCCAGTGAACCAACTCTCTCTCAAACTGTATCAATGAGAATAAAAAATGAATCAATATACGTCAAAACGAACAATAAAATTTTGCATGATTTAATATAAACTATATCATTGATATTAGGGTTTTGAGAAAAAAAGAAAAGTCTCGTATGAATGATAATGGAGGAACCTGATGATTAGGGTAAAATAATATACGTATGTTTATTTTCTTCTAATAATGGTTAATATGTTTTGTATGGGATTATTATTGTATAAGATTCTTTAATTACATACCTTTATCAATAATAGGCTGCAAAATAAATCACAAGAATTGTGTTGGTGCAATGGTAAAGATATATGGCAGTCTTACTCACAACCCTGGTTCGAATCCAGCTGCATGTATTTGCTGCATGTATTTTTTGGACAAATTAAATCCGAAATTTATGAATGCCAAAAACAGGATTTTATATATAAAAAAAAAAATATTGCTTAGGTGGACAAAATATGATGACATGGACTAAATGGCTGCTGAGGTGGCAACAAAAATTGCTTACATGGCCAGAATGTGATGACATGGCTGCTAATGACAATTACTGGGCAATGAGGTGGCGTTTTCTTGATTTATCTACGTGTAACGCCTCCTGTTATATATATATATATATATATATATATATATATATATATATATATATATATATATATATATATATATATATATATATATATATATATATATATATATATAAAACTGGAGGCGTTTGACTATTTTTTGCCACATAATCATGGTCAATGCCCAGTCATCAACTTTTGAGTGTCATGTCATCAGGATTATGTGCCATGTCATCATGTTTAGTTATTATTTTCGTCCATGGTGTTTTTTTTTTTAAAAAAAAATACATTACATGATTCGAACTAAAGACCTTTTATATATTATATGGATGGTTAACCACTGCACCAACATCTTTTTATTGTTATCATTTGTTTAGTCATGTATTATATGTAATATAAGTAAGATTTGTGTATTTTAAATTCTGTGTTGATTTAGTTCGTTATTTATTATGTTACTGGATATGCATGCATGCTTATTATACATTATTTTAAACATAAAATATTGTTTTGTAAATTAAGTTATATGATAAGTCTGGAAATTATTATGATATATCTTTTGTGAATATGATATAAATCTTTATTTATTAACCCTAATTTTTTTCTATATATATCGTATTATAGGAACCGCATGTATTGATAAACTAATATTCATTCATTCTATTATTTTCCACTATGCAGCCACAACCACAAAGACAATCGCTTAGGATTTCAAGATCCAATAGTAGGAAAAATTCTGAAAGTGTTGAAACAGATGTTAGATTGCAGAAACCAGGTTTATATATTATTAAGAAGTTTATATTAGCTATCTTTAGTTATTGTTTGTAATAACATTATGTATATTTTAATTTTTGATGATTTTATAGCAACAAGGAAAAGTAAAAGTCAAAAATCAACAATGGTTTCATCAGTTTTTTTTTTTTTTTTTTTTTTTTTATACAAATATATATAAATTTTAAAGTAGTTATTATATGATTATTCTTTGTTATTATTATTATGATTCATGTTATATGAATATTTGTTGTTAAATATACTTTAGCATATTATGAAGAATACAAATATTGATTATGCATGTTAGTTTTACAGTGTTTGTTAATCATAGATTATTATGTAGTTTTATTAAATAACAAAAGCTATTGTTAATGTATTAATAATATAGTATTACTTTTTTTGCAAAACCAGATAATCACTCAAACAATGAGGTTTTATCAAATTCTACAGGTTATCTTTTTTGTTTTGTATATTTTTTATATATAACAAAATAATTTACAATTATTGAAACTGAATATATAACATGTATTATATGTTTTATGTGTTTTTTTTTTTTATTATTCAGATAACCAACATGTAGATGTAAGTAGTGTTAGTAAAAGTAAAGCTACAAAGGATTTCATGATTGAATGTGATACACCAGGAAGAAGTTGTAAGAACAAGAATTTGAATTCTACAGGTTTCACAAGAGGTATTTTTGTTAAAATTTAATATAGTTTAAATATTATGTATTTAGTTTGTATATTAATATTACAATTAATTTATAGGAAGAAGTATATCTAAAAAATCAAATTGTGGAACAAGTAGAATGTATAAACCGTCTGACAAAGAAAGTTATGAAGGTAATTGATCTGTTTTTTTTTAATTTATTTTTATAATAATGTTTTGAAAAATATAATATGATTATGTGTTTAACTTGACAGATTGTTCAACAAAGAAGATGTTTAAACCAGCCGATAAAGAAAGTTCTAAAGGTAATTTATAATTTGTTTATTTATTGTTATTCTTTATTTTTATAATGTTTTGTCAAATATAATTTGATTATGTATTTGATTTGTCAGATGCATTGATGGTTGAAAGTGATACTCCTTTAGCAAATTCTAGGTCTCATTCTATGAATTTAGGTTGGATACATAAAGGTAAAATTCGTTTATTTTATGTTTGTGTTATAACATATATTTTATTTACTCTTTAATAGTTTTTTATTAGTATAATGATATATTTTGTTATGGTCAATTAATGTTAATTATAGAATCAGAAAGAATGTCTTACATTGAAAACAGGAGAAAAGATCCAAGGAATGGTATGTATACTATTTGTTGTATTGGTTTATATTACTTAATCTGTTTATGTTTAATTGTTTATGTATAATGTTTATTAATAGGGAATACAAAAATTAAAGACAATTTTGGATATCAACCATCTTCTTTTAAATCTGGTGATACTTTCAAAGGTATGGTTGAGTAAAAATAAAAGTATGTATAGTGTTTTATATATGCATTATTTACTTCTGATATGTTGTTGTTTTATGAACAGGTAAAAGTTATGAAGCACCAAAAAGAAACATCAGAGGTGGATGTTACAATGTAGACAGGCAATCATCAAAGCAGTCTTCTTTATCTGAAAGTTTTGAATCAGGACCTGTGATAAAGAATCGAACTATTACTGCCATTAAACATCTGAATCCAATGTGCAATAGCATGGTTATTAAAGGAAGATGCATATCTCTGTGGCATTCTCACAAACTCCATGAAGAACATGATCCTTACAGTTTGGATTTTGTTTTTCAGGATGTAGATGTAAGTATTCTTTTACAATGAACGTCATATTATATTTTTCCCCACTTTGATAACATAATTTATGTGTAATTTTTTTGTAACTCAGGGAAATCGTATACAAATTTATATAAAGAAAGAATTGATGTTCAAGTTTGAACCACTTATCCAAGAGGGTCAATGCTATATCATATCTAATTTTGGTGTGGCAGAAAACAATGGAAGGTTACCGTTGTTGCCAAATAGATGGAAAATTTCGTTTTATAAAGGAACTCCAGTAACAAGAATAGACCAAATTGAGGACAACATTGTTGGTTTCATAAATGAACCATTTACAAGCATTTTAGAAACCAACAATGAGTATCATGAACATGATTGTGTTGGTATGTTTATATCCTTTAAAGTGGTCATAAAATTATTTCAAAGCATTTTTATATTGATTTGATAATTTTATGAATTTTTTGCAAATGTAATTGGTACAGTTGTCGGAATTGGTAATATTGTTACTGTAAACAGTGCTGGAGGACCAAAAGTTTGAAGGACTGTTGTTATTGAAGATGTAGAGTGAGTAATATACGTTTACATAGTTTTGTAAGTTTACATACACATAATTATATTGTTGGATTTTATGCAGAACTTACAGGCTTGATTGTACATTTTGGAATAATTGGGCACACATGTGGGATGAATACGAACGGAAAGTAGATGATATTGGCCATTTAGACATTCTTTTCATGTTTGGAAAAGTTAAATATTGGGATAGTAAGTTTTTAAAATAACTATTTATGTTGAATTATTGGAATTACAATGTATGTAGTTTATGAAATTATATATTTTTTGATATTTTAAATACTTCAGATAAACCAGCAATACATAATGCTCTATTTGGTTCAAAGATATATGTGAACAGGAAAATACCTCACTTAATTTCTTTCCGAGAGAGGTAATTTTTTTTAACACTTTATATTTAATTTTATCATTGTATATGTTATTTTATGTAAATATAAAAGTGATGTTTTTTACATCTTTCAGTTATGAAGCACAAGAAGGTTATGAAGCAAATGATTTTTGTATTCAATCGTACACGCAGGATATGCACGTTGTTACACCTTCTGAATTTATGCAAGGTTGTTTAAAGAGAATGGTTGGCATGATTCGTAGTATAGTACCGGTAAGAAAGTAATAGCTTAAATATATTTTAAATTGTTATGTTTTTATGTATATAAACTAATTTTAATAAGTTATTTATTTTATTATTAACAAATGTTTAATTAAATACTGCAGAAAACATATTGTGTTGTTTATGCTAGAGTACATAGCATACAATATGAAAGTGGGTGGGCTTATGCAGCTTGCAAGGCATGCAATTCTAGAGTCACAGCTATTTCATCCAATACAGGAACAAGTTCACGAAACAAGAAACAATTGTGGTACTGCAAAAAACATGAAGAAACATACGCAGTTGCTTCTAGGTATAAAAATTTAAGATTTTCATTTATATGTTTAAAGATTAAAATAAATAAAACGGTTTTAGCGTTTCAAAATTTTCAAATTCATATGCAGGTTTAAAATAATTGTTCGTATAGTTGATGAGAGTGGAACTGCACAAGTTGTAATTTTCGACAAGAATGTTCATAAAATGACTGACTTGACTGCATGAGAAATTATGGAAGAACATGGAATGGACACAGACCAATATTTCCCTGATGAACTTAATCAAATTATTGGGAAATAATATCTTTTCAAGATATTCTATTCTGAGTTTAACCACAACAATAATAGCCACATATACCCTGCAGAAAAGGTGACAGAAGATGTTGATACAATCAACTACTTCAATATGGGGTTCTTGGATAATGAGGTTTGATGTTGATAATGCTTTATAATTTTTTTTTTAAATTTATTTTTTTAAATAAGTAGACAACATACAATTTTATAATGTGGCTAATTTTTATTTTAAATTAATGTAGATTGATGATGATAATTTAGAAGATGATGAATATGAATTAGTGATGAGTGCTCAAACACTCATCATTTTTGGTCTAATCTGAACTGCAAAACATACAAAAACACTCAGAAATGCATCAAAATACTGAAAATATTTCAAAATCGTGTTTTATATGTTTTAGATGCAAAATGAGCAAAACAGACGAAAAACGTACAAAGTTTGCAAAATTGGCAGTTTCAGTCCCTCAACTTTTATAAAATTACAAAACTAGTCCCTGGATTTTCAAAATATAGAAAATTATCATCAAAGGTCCTTTTAAAATCATAAGTTGTCATATTTTGTCCTTTGGTGAAAAAATTGGAAAGTTTTGGAAATTTGCATTTTTGGTCCCTGGAGTTTCAGATTTTGGCAGATTTGGTCCCTGGTGGGATATTTTTGGATGAAAAATCATTTTTAGTCCTTGGAAGTTCAAAAATGTTCAAATTTGGTCCTTGGATAAAAGTTTTTCACTGTTTGGCAAAAACAACCCCTAAACTTTCAAAAATTACAATTTTGGTCCCCGGGAATTTTAAAAATTGGAATATATAATTTATGGTCCTTGGGATATTTTAACATAGAAAAATTGGTCCTTATTACATCTTTGTGAAAGTTTCATTCTCAGCCCCTAAACTTTTGGTAAATTACATAATAGGTCCTTGTGATTAATGTACAAAACCAAACGGATCCTTAGTATTATAATAAACCAAACAAACCAATCCAACCCAACATACCCTTTACCCCAATCCAGCCCACATCCTAATCCAAGCCCACCACTGATCCGGCCCACACCCTAATAATATTTACTCCCTCCCCGTTTAAATACATCCCAGGGTCAAACAACCCTTTGACCTTCACCCTCCTTCCACCTCAACACCCCCACTTGTAATCCTGCAAATACCAACTCCCTGCCAACCCCCCTCCTCCAGCTCACCAACCCATCCCTAACCTCCACAACCCTCCAAGACCATTTAATACCCATAAATATCTCCAAGCAACCCCCAACTGTCCCAAGACCCAATTTGGAGCCAAAATCAGATTTGAAGGCCAAGATTTATTCAAGCTAATCCAATGGCTGTGGAGGTGTGGGAAAGTCTTTGTGGACCTTCAGGTTCTATAAAAGTAAAGAAAAAAAGAGAAAAAGAAGGCAGTTTTAGTAGTATTTAGTTAATAGTAATGTAGTATAATGGAGAATCAATTTTTATGTAATTTGTAAGTTTAAATTGTTGTTTCTAGATAAAAAAGTTTGTACTCAGTCATTTTAATGTAATATAAGACCTTTGTTATCATCAGTTTCAAATTTGCAATTGAATTTAATTTGTATGAAAAATTGCTTAAATCTTCATTGTATCTTTTATTAGTCTCACAAGCTTCAAAAAGTTCAAATCTCTGTGTCCTCAGGTTTATATAAGCTTTATACAGCTTATTGTAAGCTTGTTTGAGCTTAGTCAGTATCAATTTCCCATTTTTAGAAAAGTCAAATAGTCAACTGAGGTGCATGGTGTGGAGAGGTGATTTAGCAGGGTGGAGAATGATAGCATTTGGTTTAATATTCCATGGGGAGTAGTAGGTTACTAAATTGGGTTCTTGTTCACCAATGTTGCACACTGTGGAAGAAACTTGTAAGGATTTTCATGTTTTTCTTTGTTACATGTCATTTTAAGTTTTTGTTCCTGGTAGTTGTTTAAATGTGCTCTAGTAGTGATAACTAGTGAGTTAGATAGCTTAGATTTCAGCTTGTTCAACATTTGTGCACAATACCATGTTAACTGCCATAATGACATACCTAGTATACTATAGTGATAAGTGGTTGTTTGTGTTTAATTGTAGCTTAAATACAGTTAGGATAACTTATTAGATAGTTTTGGATAAGTGGTTTAACCTATCTCTTTGAATTCCTTTGAAATCTCATAACAGTCAAGGTATAAGGGGGTGTTTGGATTTGGGTATCTACCTG
Organism: Artemisia argyi; assembly: GCA_030686995.1. NCBI lineage: Eukaryota > Viridiplantae > Streptophyta > Magnoliopsida > Asterales > Asteraceae > Artemisia > Artemisia argyi. Next base: position 135,095,144 of record CM060688.1, read on the forward strand.
AGCATTTGAGCTTTACTGTGGTTACAATTTGTTGAGGCATCACTCTTAGGTTCAAATTATCCAAGATTGAAGCCTTACATTGGTATTTTTGAAGTAAAAAGTCAAAATCACAATCTCAACTCCTTATCTGTTCACTGTTGAGAGTTTTAGGGGATTTGGGCACTCAAATCAACTCATAAGTGATTGTAATAGCTATTTCTAGTTTCCTTATAACAATTTATAACATAAATAGTCAGTAAGTAAGGTTTAAATCTCATTTAAGTCAAACAAGTAGTTTTTATCAAAAAGTCAAAGTGCAAGGTTTCTCAGTTTTTACAAAAACTTCAAAGAATTATTTTGAATTTTATGTTTGCTTTCATGGCTTGAATCTTGTTCACATTTGTTGTCTATCAGTTCAACTTCAAGATCCCATGGTTCTTTGATTTTTGAGAATTTTACCCTGGGCCCCACTTATTTGTGGTGGTTTTCTGGCCATCTCATTGGTCCACAACCATTCCACTTTGGTCCTTTCCACCCCCTCCTACCCCTCTCCATGTTTTGATAAAAAGTTTGACCATAAGACCACTAGGACCCACCTGTATTTGGTCCTAAAAGCTGTCCCAGTTTCTGAGTTGAAACAATATTTCCAAGTGCTTATTTTGCTCATTTTGCTTATTCAGTAGACACCTTTTGCTTTTTATTGCTTAAATAAGTTCACTTAACTTGTTTGAATCATATTTCACCATTGTGGGCCCACGTAGTTGCCTACATTCCCTTTTTCCCTTGACAGTTGACCAAAGTCAACTGTCACCCATATAAGCTTGTACTCAGCTTATTTATAAGCTCCATAAATCTTGTTTTCACAAAAGTTTGTTATTTGTATGTATAAAATAGATTGGTAAAAGAAAAATTCCAAAAAAAAAAAAAAAAAAAAAAAAAAAAAAAAAAAAAAAAAAAAAAAACAATTTAATATTAAGTGATAGTTTCTATTTAATGTAATTTAATTTTAATTTTCATTTTTAAATTTTTATTAAGAACTTAGTTTTTTTATATTTTTCTTAAATTCCTCTTATATTAAAGTATTTATAATAATTTTCTCAGATTTTTATTTTATCATTTAGTATTTATTAGAATTAATCTTAATTTAATTAATAATTAATTAACAAATAGTTTAAAATAGCATAATTAGTTTTTATTAAGCAAAACCTTGTTTTTATATTTTTCCTAGCTTTTATATATTATAAAGTAATTTCAGAAATTTTCTTGTAATTTTTACTGTTCATTTTCTATTTTTCTTAATTTAAAATAGTTTAATTAGGTAATTAGTAATTAATTAATATAAAATTCACAAAAGGACAAAAATACATATTTTTATTTTTAAAACTTATTTTTAGTTATTTTATAATTTTAGAAATTTTATTTTCACCTTTTTAGTATTTAATCAATATTGTATTATATTTAAGTTATATAAATATTAATAATAAGTATTAAATAGTATTTAATTAATATTAAATAATTAATTAGTGTTAAAATTTATTTTCTTTTTCTAAAAATTTTATTTTACCTTTAGGTTTGTAAAAAAGTCATTTTCACCCCCTGGGGGTTTTCAGATTTCACTTTTTACTTTTTATTTCGTACGTTTACGTTTTATTTAAACGTAACGTACGCATTTTTAGGTTTAAATCGTTTCTGGTTTTTCCTAGCTTCTAGTCTTATTCGTATAGCTTTTTTAAGCTATTCCTTTATAGATTCCTTAGCTTAATCATTCACAACCCCTTTCTGTCCAAATTCACCCGATCACAAACCCGTTTTAATACCAACCACACCTCGTCGGGACATAACGACCCGGGGAAACCACTATATTCCGCGGAGCATTGACTCTAGGCAGTTTGACCTTGTTGACCATCACCTGGTCAAATTTAGGTTGACCGTTTGGAGTCAATCAATTAGAAGATGATGAAAATGATTCATTAGTCTCTAAAGAAGGTTTTAATACAGATGAAGATGGCAATGTTTTAAAAAAATTCTTCAATTCATGAGGACAAGGTAACTTAAAAACGTGTATCATATTTGTTTAGTTATATGCCAATATTTTTTTAAAAATAATGTATTTAAGTAACTCATATTAAACTACGCAGGAAAATGATTCAAATGTTATGAAGCAAACTGTTGGTCATGATTGTCCTTTGTCATCTGCCAATGCCAATGTCAATGAGGTAGAATGTAACACCCCCAAAATACCGCAGCGGAAGACTGTGTCATAGGGGTGCTACTTCATAATACAAAGTACAAGGTATAGAAAACGAACTCTAAATGAGACGTTTTGAAAAGTTACCATTCGATTAATAAATTCCGAGTTACAAACTTGAGATTCCAAAGTATGATACATAAATGTATGCAAAGTTTTGAATGGTAAATGATAAAAGCGTAAGTCTTCAGAATATGCAGCTTGACTCTAAGTTCCACGCACTAGCTATCGCCTTACTAACCTGAGATAAACATGCTAAAGTGTCAACACAATGGTTGGTGAGTTCATAGAGTTTGTCTTAAAACAGTTGAAAAGCCTTAAAAGAATATTCGCACAGCAAAGGCATCGTAAATCCACTCAGTTGCAAGTCCCACCATAAGAGACTTGCAACCTGTGTGTTCACAACCCACTGCTAACATATAGTATAATAAAGACATGTATAAGTTCATCAAAACAGTTAAGCAATTAGTCGTGAGTCTACACTTCATCTCCGAAGACCTCACGTTTATGATGTATCCAACATTCGCAAATGTTAGGATGTATCAAAGCCTCAATGGTCATCCAACAACTTAATTTGGAGCCATCGGAAGTCTCAATGGTCATCCAGCAACTTAATCTGGAGCCACTGGCAGTCTCAATGGTCATCCAGCAACTTAATCTGGAGCCACTGGAAGTCTCACAATCAAGTATAACGCAGTTAAGTATAACACAATCATGTATGTATGAAATCAAGTATAATGCAATCAAGTATAAGACAATCAAGTATAAAAGCTTTGAATATTTGTACAAGTAAGCAAGTAGTTGAGCATGTATCTCCCCCAAAGAGTTAAAACAAGTATGAAAAAGTAGGGGCTATGACTCACCTTAAGCTTATGTAATGAGAAATGAAAGTGGTAGTCGAATCGCGAAAGTCTCTAAGAGCAGCCTATAATAGAACGTTGTGACTTAGGTTTGGAGTAACGTCTAAGAATACGAAGAATTGCCTATATATGTCTTGCATAATGTTCATGATGTAGTACTTAGTATATAGTGTAAGTCTTTGAATATAAATGGTTTATGAAACATGTATAGGTTGTATATCTCTTACTACCGTTCGGGCCGACATAATTCAGAAGTCATGGAGTAAACGTTCGAGGAGCCAGGACACTTTAATTCGTAAATCCACAACTCATCTCGACGGCTTACTTAATGAACTCCTCACATGAGGCTCCCTACTATTGTAGTATTTGATAACATATATATATATATATATATAAGTTTTGATCTTTAAAAGTTACATGGTCTTTAGCCGTGGCTTTGCCGTGACCTTGGTCGTTGTTACCATGGTCTTGAGACTCAACCTTGGCTTTAGCCATGGTTGTGGTCTTGGATTTAGGTCATTAGACCTCTTGGTCTCATGTAATTATAACCATTATATAGTTACTTTGGTCTAAAAATGGGCTGTTAAGAATTTGAAGAAAATTATCACTCAGAAAGCGTTTTCAGGGCTCGAGCTTCTTTGTTCCTGAACGAAAACGTCGTTCCGGACAACTTTTGTGTTTTAATTTTTTGATGAATCGGATCAGATGGGTGAATTTCAAAATGGAAGAATGCAAAAAGTAGGGTATTGGTAGTTTCGGCGTTTTGGTTTCGCTAACTTCTTAAGGCCGTATCTTTTGACTCGGGTACTCGTTTTGGGTGATTCAAATTGCTATGTTTTCCTTTCAAAACCCTCTTTAACAGTATGTAAGTGTTTCATATCATAGTTATAATATTTTGGTCGTGGTTCTCTAAGAAAGTTACTAGTTTACTTGTTTAAATAACATAAGTTAACATATATATACCATAACTTGTTTTTCTAGTTTTTATACATCATGAACATAATACAAAGACCATATATAGCATGAAAGAAACATAATAAGCATGAAAATGATATTGAGCAAGAAAGTGTAATAGGATTTCTCACAACTTTTGGCTTTCTAAAGAAAGGAAGTCAAGTATGAAACTAGGACACTAAACCTATGCTTGCAAACCCTTCACCACAACTCTTGTAACCCTTGTTAGCCTTGATATAGACCTTGTGAAAACCATTTAACTTCAGCCCCTAATCACCTTGTGTAGCTCCTAATTCAACCATGGAATCACCAAACAAACTTAAGAACTAGGTAGAGAATACTAAGACCTTGAACTTTGAAGTGTAACTTGTAGTTTGAAGATCAAAGGATCATGGTGCTAGGGATTTATGTGTGGCATTTGGATTATGAAGAAAGGAAGAGATTAAGCTTGTATTTATAGCATGAAGAGGAGGTGCAAGGAAGGTGCCTAGGAAGGTTCATTGAGGAGGTTAGTTTTTAGGATATTTAGGAAGCTTTCTTAGCAAGTTTTACACATGTATGGATCCTAGGGCTTAAGGCATGAGATCATGACACACAATAGGTGAATCCCCCCCCCCCCTCTAAGTCAGCCAAGGCTGATCTAGGGTGACTAGATGAGTAGTCATGGTCTTATCTAAGTTACGGAGTGAGTTTTGGTCCCGGTAATCGCTAACGGTAAGTCGTTAAGTCATGAAACTTAAAATCGGGTATCCTAAAAATATGAAACTTGTAAATATGCTAGAACTTATCAATATACTCCATATTAAAATATAAAATGAGTGGTAGGTTCTATTGGGTTGCTCAAACCCTGCTAAAACTGGAAACACGGGTCTAAAACGCGTAATACGTAAAACGTAAGAAAGTTGCGTAAAATTGAGAAAAGTAAAATGCAACTTTTCTAATAGGATACTAATGACTTAAGATGACTTATAATGTTTAGGCTGGGCTCAGTCTAGTGTCGGTTGGTATTTAGTGTCTTTTAGACATAAAACCGTAAGCCTAAAAATCAAGGAATGACTTGTAAAATCAAGGAACGATTTTTGGTCAAAGGAGGAGGGAAAAATATGTTGACTTATTCTAATAAGTTGAAAACTCAAATCATCTTAGAAACGCGGTGCAGGTATAGGCTAAGGTTACGGCTGAGTAAAAACGCTTAAAAGTGAAAATTCCAGTTTTTCACGGCCGAGGTTTATTTGGTCATATTTTTCTTAGTCATGATTAATTCTCAAATTAATCATGAGAGTACTAAACATTTTTTTGATGCGGGGTCACTTAACGCGGTCGAGTTTCATTGTGCGTAGAATTTTTAAATGACGTTTTACCCTAAAACGTGTAATTCCTTAATAACTTTCACGAAAATGATCTGATGATTGTCAAACTTTTAATTTGCCATAGAAATGATTTATCACTCGAGGCCAAGAAACAAAAATCAAATTTCGGGAAAATTTTGGGAAAAATGAATAGTAAAAGTGAATAGTAAAATTTTTCAGGAATAGTAATTAATCTGAAAATGCGAATTGTTACATAGAAGACACAACAACTGAAGAGACTCATTGTAGGAAAAGAGATCGTAGTTTGTTTGATGAATCATCTCATGAAGAAGAAGAACAAGAGAATACAAAACATTCAAATAAGAATATGGTGTCAACAAATGTCGACAAGGATGTTTGATTTCTGATTTTCATGGATTTAATTTTGTTTGAACACACATAATTTTTACTTTTCGTTTATGAATTGCAAGTTTACATTGGAATAGAATTTTTTTTAAGGTTTGTTTTCATCTTCCATTATTACTTTTAGTAATATAGTTTACAAATCAATTTAAATTAATTTTCCATATTTATCTTTAACTATAACTAATATCTTTATACTAAATATATTCAGTGTAAAATAAGTATGTTTATAATGTTACAGTATAACAGCTTATTCTTATCATATATTTTCTAAACCTTTAAATTAATAAAACGTGTCTAATACATATATAAATACATATTTGATTGTGTTGATTAAGTTAAATATTGACCACCTAATAGAAGTATTTGATCTAATGAAACATGTAAAACGGCTGTAGGACTTTTTAAAAATTTAACTCTAATTATAAGCTATAAATAATGAGACAATGTAGTATATCTAATATTTATAATTCACAAATCAATCTAAATCAATTTTCCATGTTAATCTATAACTATAAATCATATATTTATACTCCATATATTCAGGCTAAAATAACTATGTTTAAAATTCTTATCATGTATTTTCAAAACCTTTAAATTAATAAATCGTATCTAATACATATTTAAATACATTGAGTGATTTTAATTTTGTACACACAATTTCCTATAAACTAAACACGCAATTTCTATATTAAAATCCTAATTAATGCTAACCCTTTTGTCTTCCATATTCTGAGATAAATACCTGCCATACTCATTACATTCCATCTCCCCAGAAACATTATCACTTCGTTTCACATACCTACATTATCACATAAAAAAACCATGGCTGCCAATCAAGATATTGTTCAAGTTGCAGAGATCTTAGGTACTTAAAAATCAATGTTTTAAATCTATTTGTTATTTAACCTAAACTATTTATATGTTATTAAAATAGTTATTTAACATGCATGCAGATGTAGTTCAAGATAATCATGTCCAGGGTGGTGAAGACTCCATTGCTGCAGTGTATGATTGGCTACAGGCTCAAAACCAAGCATAAAAAAAATGCAAATGGGAAGAGAAAGAGGAAAAACAAGAGAAGAAAAAAAACAAATAAAAGAGGAGAGGAAGAAACACAAAGAACTTATGAAAGAAGTTAGGGATCATAGGAGATCCAAAAAAATGAAGCCATCGACTGAACCTGCTTTGGATGCCAATGAAGTTGAAGATGAAGTACTTGAAACATATGATTATGATCAACTTCATTTAGCATTTAAATTTGAAGATTTGTATATTTGTTTTAAGTTAAGTTTTAATGTATTTTAATTTTAATATAAGTAATATTAAGACTTTTTATTTATGTTTTAAAGTACTTTATTTACTTTATATTTATCTTTCAAGTAATTAGTTGAATTGCATAATTTATATTAATATTAATTCGATATTTGATACTTTAAACAAAATAAAAATAATTGATCAATCAATTAGTTAATAAAATAATTTAAAATACTCCAGCTAACACTAATATGATTTTATAAATTATAACTTATATAATTTATAAATATTAAAAATGATATACCCAATACTTTAGTATATCTATAACCTAAATTTATAAGAGGCTTAAATTCGTTAAATGTTTTTATAAATATCTTAATACATTATAAAAAAATATATTATAACATAAAGACAAATAATTAAAACCAATTAGTAAACACAAATTTTAAAAATATTATATTTTACAAATTTATATTTTAAAATTATTATTATGATAAGAAATTTAAATCCGATATAAGATATATCCATTCCTTTAATATATCTAATTCCTAAGTCTAGAACAAATCTGAATTCGTAATATGAATCTAGATGTATATTTTCCTAATTAATATAGCTGTTAAACATCTATAAATATAGGTTTATAATCTCGGTTATTCATTAATCAATTTGGTTAGTTCTCATCACATTATCACCATAATGACAAAACGAACTCCATGAAGGTATTGTTTTTATTTTTAGTTACATTATGACTTTTGAATATTCATACTATAATATATGCTTATGTTAATGTACATTGTAAATCTTTTGGTACATATTATAACAACTATTGTATTTGTTATTTTTTCTTAGAAATCGAGAAAACAAACACTTGATACCAAGTCTTCCATTGAAACCCACTTGACTTCAATAGAAGAAACCATTGTAATTTCCGATAATGAAAATGTACGTGATTTTACTATTTTTCATCTTATTTTTTGTTGTTTTTTTGGTAAATAAAGTAGTTGTATTGTTATTTGATTTTGTAGATGATTAGGTGTATTTGTATGTGTTTTTAAATGTTTTACATAAAATGCTCATAATCTAAAAAGATTTAACTTCTGTAAAATATTTTGTTTTTAATTTGTACATACTTTTATAATGAAAAATTAAGTTACAAAATATAATGGGAATTTAAAAAAAATTAAAGTTGGAAAAAAAATCAACAAAGGTCGAACCCATGACCTGAGTATAAAGTTGTATGTTTCACAAACACATGGGAACCATTAGTGTTCTTTGGATTTTAACATCCTTAAGTACATAACTAATACTTTTGTCAACTTTTATTCATTTTAATCCTATTAATTGTTTCAATAATATTTACTCCTTTTATTTATTATTGTATTCTTATAAAGTTTTTATTCATTCACTATCTACCAACTTTATACAATATGTATGTCATATAACATGTTTAAAAGTTTGTGATATTTGCAGCCTAATAACTTTGCAAATAAACGTCGAAGACTTTGTAAAAATAACAAAATTTGCAACGCAAATACTATCCAGGTTATATCATCAGATGATGAAAAGAAATCCCCAGCCATAAAGAAGAAACAAACCATTCATCTAACTTCATCAGATGATGAGGACACCAACAACAAAAATAAAACATAAAAGATTTGAGTCATAATGAAGAAAACAAACTCTTGGTAAGATTTTCAATTGTTTTGCATTAATTAAATAACATAAATTATGTTTTGATGAGATGTACTTATTTTTATAAAATTTTGCATGAAAGATATTTGATGAAGATGCACCAATATCTTTTAAACGTGCCAAAAAAACAGACGAATGTGTTTCATCTAATAAGCAAGAATATATGCTCTTTGACGAGGATACAGATGATGATGATTTCAGAAAAAATGCAAGTCCTAAAGATGGGGTTTGGGTTAATGTGAATGATCTTGATGAACCTTTTTATGATCTAAAGGAGTATAAGCCCAAATATATTATTCCAGATGATGACATTATTGAAGACTCTTCAACAGGTTTTTTTAAAATTAAATTATTTGTTAACGTATGATAATTTTTTTGTATAATTACTTATTCAATAATTATAAATTATTAAATGTACTAATACATATTTTAAAAATACAAGGTGATTACAAATATACTGTGCTTGATGAAGAACATGATCGAGAAGAGTTGGACAAACATAACCTAAGTGAGGAAGACATGTTTGATGAGATGGTTGATATTGATCGAAAAGTGAATGGGAAACAAAATTGCACTAACTACATTGAGACGAGACTTGGGAAGTTGATTCAGATACATATAGTATAAGATCAGTGAGCTCTTGCGATGATTTATCGGACTTCATTAATGATAACACAACAGATTATGAAACAACTGATGTTGACGATAGTGATGAAGAATTTTGATGCAGCATTCTAATTTCATTCAAGATTTTCAATAATAAGTTTTAAACATTATCATTTATTTGTGTTTTAAAGATGTTATCCTCATATGATTGTTTTCTTATTCATGGACGAATAGTATTATTATCTATGTTGAACATTATTGTCTACCATAAATAATTCAAGTCATAATACTTATACTGAAAGTATCAGTGCATATGTAACTACTCTTTAAACCAGCTTTACCTCCGCCACCATTGTCTCGGAGAAACTCGGTAACTAATCTGTACTATTTTTAAAAATACATTATGTTAAAGATTTTGATTTTGGATAGTTGGAAGCACTGGAAGTGCTATTTATCTTGAAATAGTTTATATGAAATTGCTTATTAATAAGCAGAGTGACCAAAAGTGACCCAAACTTTTACCAATTTAATTTTTACCTCAATTAAACTCAAATTAACATAGTTTGGACCAAATGATACTCAGAAATTCAGATGTGTGTACAAATAGTTGGAAATTAGCTAAATGAAATAAGTAAACATTAATCATATAAGCAATTACCCAGAAGCTAAGTTGAAATAATCATTACAGGTATTGTAAAGCTCAAATGACCAACTAAACTGATGTTCCAACCAATGACTAATACTGGCAGTCATAAAAACTTGTGACATATCTATGTTCCTATTGATCAGGGGAGTACACAGATCAAACAGGCAACTTTCAAGTGCTTTTTCAATAACCAAATCAATTTTAAATCTCAACTTTCTTTTTGCTACGGATTCACTTACTACCAAACTTATCAAAAATGTTAGCCAAAACTATTTCCAATAAGCAATGAATCCTACAGTCTGTCACAAAGTTTCGACTAAATACTGATTTGAAACTATTTTCACTCTTTTTGCTTTTATGAAACTTTGACTCTAATTAAATTGTTATTATATAAACAAGATAAGTGTCAAATATTAACCTATATACATTTACAGATTTTGAATCACATTTTAACTGATGATATATACTATCAAATCATATCCAAATACATTTACAGATTATCACATTTTAATTAATGATATATACTATCAAATCATATCCAAAAAAAATACATATTTAAGTATAAAAAATAATGAAATCAAGAAAAAATAAACACTATGCCATCAATTATTTTGATTGCAGTTTTTAATAATTTGCATACCTTATCATGTCAAATACAGCCACACAAAATCCAATTGCTAATGTTTCAAACAATGTTGATACTGACTTTTCACGCCGACGTCCTGGAAGACATAAGCAACACAAAGATGTAAAAACATCCAGACCACGTGGACGACCAAAACCTTATGAAGATGTATCAAGTAAGTATCAAATAAGATATACAAATAGAAACAATAGTATAACTCCCTTTCGTACAGTTCGTATAATAACTTATACATGCACATTTATCATATAATCGATATGTTTAATATTAATTAATTTAAACAGATGAAGCAGGAGTCATAGAACCAGACTCACAAATAGATTTAACAATTAGACGGAGAGGACGACATCCAAAGAAACAAACCAACGAAGATAGTGCTGTTCAAATCACAACATTAAGACCTGTGTAACAATTCGCAATTTCAGGTTAACTTTTATTCCCGAAAATTTCACTATTCACTATTCACTTTTTACTATTCACTTTTTACTATTCATCTCAGAAATTTTTATTTCATATTCTCGTAAGTTAAACTATTTTAACGATAATCCGAGAGTTTGACGCTCGTCGGATCATTTCTGCAAAAATCACAAAGCCGTGTCCGAGATTTACTTTTAGGTTTAAACGTCATTCCAGCATCCCGATATGTCCATAAAACATTATAAACAATAGAAACATGATTTTCTCTCATTTTAGGACAATTCCAAAAGTTTTGGAATTTTACGTTTTTCAGTTCAGCGTTTTACGCGAATTACGCGTTTTAGACCCGTGTTTCCAGTTTTTAGCAGGGTTTTAGCACCCGATAGAACCGACCACTCATTTTATATTTTATTATGGAGTATATTGATAAGTTCTAGTATATTTATAAGTTTCAAATTTTTAGGATACCCGGTTTTACGTTTCGTGGCCTAAAAACTTACGGTTAGCAATTTACGGAGTCAAAACTAGCTACATACTTAGGATATTATCATCCAAAGACCATGACTACTCATCTAGTCACCCTTATCCATTCCAAACCGACCTAGGGGTGGGGGGAGTCACCATGTGTGGTTAAATCTTGACCATTGATTCTTTAGATCATTACAAGTGTCTTAAACTAACCATGGTTAAATTCTAACCCAATATATGGTTAACTATTTTTCCTACCCTATAAATACCAAGCTAAAACACATAGAAAACTTGCACCACACCTTCTTATAACCTTCAAGTCCTAAAACCTAAGGCACTTTTCTTATATTTTGTAAGAAAGTTAACTAGTGTTTGAAAGAAAACTAGTGTTTGATCTTCAATCTTGGAAATTTTCTAAGAAAAGTTGTTATAACTTTAAAGTCTCCTAAAAGACGTAGTTATAATCTTCAAATAGCTTTGGACTTTCAAGAAGGCGTCATTATAATCTTCAAATAACCTCGGTTTATCATAGATTGCAAAGAGTGAAGCTTAAGTCTATCAAAGTCCATACCTTACTAGTTACTTACCTTTCTTTTAGAAAGCCTCAAGTTGTAAGCAAATCCTATTACACTTTCTTCCTCATTATCATTTTCATGCTCTTTGTGTTCCTTTCATGCTATATATGTTCTTGTTATTGTGTTCATGATGTTTAAAAATGGATAAAACAAGTATTGATATACATATGTTAACTTATGACAAGTAAACAAGCAAACTAGTGATTTTTATGGAGAACCATGACCAAAATAGTATAACTATGATATTTGACACTTACTTACTGTTAAAGAGGACTTAACAATGAAAACATAGCAATTTGAATCACCTAAAACGAGTACACAAGTCAAAAGTTATGGCCATGAGAAGTTAGCGAAACCAAAACGCCGAAACTGCCTATGCAAACTGTTTTGCATTCTGCCAATTTTGAAAGTCCCACTTCTATTCCGATTCATCAAAAAGTTAAAACACGAAAGTTGTCCGGAACGACGTTTTTGTTCAGGATTAAAGAAGCTCGAGCCCTGAAAACGCTTTCCGAGTGATAATTTTCTTCAAATTCTTAACAGCCCATTTTAGACCAAAGTCAATATATTATAGTTATGATTATAATTAGATGAGACCAAGAGGTCTAATGACCTAAAGCCAAGACCACAACCATGGCTAAAGCCAAGGTTGAGTCTCAAGACCATGGTAACAATGACCAAGGTCACGGCAAAGCCACAGCTAAAGACCATATAACTTTTAAAGATCAAAAAGCTTATATATATATGTTATCAAATACTACAATAGTAGGGAGCCTCATGTGAGGAGTTCATTAAGTAAGCCGTCGAGACGAGTTGTGGATTTACGAATTAAAGTGTCCTGGCTCCTCGAACGTTTACTCCATGACTTCTGAATTATGTCGGCCCGAATGGTAGTAAGAGATGTACAAACTATACATGTTTCATAAATGACTTATATTCAAAGACTTACATTATATACTAAGTACTACATCACGAACTATATGCAAGACATATATAGGCAATTCTTCGTATTCTTAGACGTTACTCCAAACCTAAGTCGCAACGTTCTATTATAGGCTGCTCTTAGAGACTTTCGCGATTCAACTACCACTTTCATTTCTCATTACATAAGCTTAAGGTGAGTCATAGCCCCTACTCTTTACATACTTGTTTTAACTCTTGGGGGGGATACATGCTCAACTACTTGCTTACTTGTACAAATACTCAAAACATTTATACTTGATTGCTTTATACTTGATTGTGTTATACTTGATTTCATTATACTTGATTGCATTATACTTGATTGCGTTATACATACTTGTTACACTATACTTGCTTAATTTAAATACAAGATTTGTATTTACGTGCATACACAATACTCTATGCTGTCAAAGGAGAGGTATTAATAGTACTAGTATGGGCCTACACCCCCCACCCAAGTCCAAGATTCGAGACGTTGGGTAACATGTACTATTTGGGATGGTGGTTCCCCGCCTATGGGTCCAAAATGACGTGACCATGGGTGAATATAGTCCTGAGAAACTATATATTAGCAGTGGGTTGTGAACACACAGGTTGCAAGTCTCTTATGGCGGGACCTGCAACTGAGTGGATTCACGATGCCTTTGCTGTGCGAATATTCTTTTAAGGCTTTTCAACTGTTTTAAGACAAACTCTATGAACTCACCAACCATTGTGTTGACACTTTAGCATGTTTATCTTAGGTTAGTAAGGCGATAGCTAGTGCGTGGAACTTAGAGTCAAGCTGCATATTCTGAAGACTTACGCTTTTATCATTTACCATTCAAAACATTTTGTATACATTTATGTATCATACTTTGGAATCTCATGTTTGTAACTTTGAATTCATTAATCGAATGGTAACTTTTCAAAACGTCTCATTTAGAGTTCGTTTTCTATAACTTGTACTTTGTATTATGAAGTAGCACCCCTATGACACAGTCTTCCGCTGCGGTATTTTGGGGGTGTTACAACCTGGTGATATTCAGTACAATCCATTTGGAAGCAAATGTAGTAAGAGAAAATCTGACAGGCTTAAAGGTAAATTATTACAAGGAAGACGGAAGACACTGAATTCACGAAAAAAAGATTCATTCATTGGAATCTCAAATGGTATAAACACTTTATACAATATTTAAATATTGGCTCAATACCAATCTGTGTAACTAAGTAACAACGTAATAGTAACGTTAATGATTACAATATGTTTTTTTACCAGAGTACATTGAGCATGGAGATCCAATATTTTCGTGTGAAGCATGTGGCGCGTTACTATGGCATGCTGAGAGTATGGTAGGTCACACACATAAAACAACAAATGAATATTCAATGTGTTGTGGAAGAGGGAAAGTAAAATTAGGTAATGAAGCAAATGAACCTCCAGAATTGTTGATGAATCTTATTACTGGAATCCATCCTAAAAGCAAAGCATTCATTGACAATATAAGGCATTATAATTCTATGTTTTCATTCACTTCACTAGGCGCAAGACAAGACATGTCTGTTACAAATGGGCGTGGTCCATATTGTTACAGAATACAGGGCCAAAGTTACCATCAAATTGGTACATTGCTACCAGAAGGAAACAAACCGCCTACGTTTGCGCAGTTATATATTTACGACCGACCAAATGAAATAAAGAATCGGATAAATGGAGTCACCTATGATACATCAACAGCAACAGATGAGCATCCTTTGGACCATCAATTAATAGTCGATTTACGTGACATGCTTGGTACAATCAACCCATTAGTTGTGTAATTTAGAATGGCTGGCGAACAATTTGTGCGCTCAAATGAAAGAAATAAATTAAAGCTACGCCTAATTGGTACAAGAGAACGAGATAGAAGAGAATACAATCTACCAACAGCCGAGGAAGTTGCAGGACTAATTGTAGGAGATTTTGATTCGGCAACAAATAAAAGGGACATAGTACTACACATGCAAGAAGGTGGCATCAAACGAATTAGTGAACTACACCCCTCATATCTTACACTCCAGTATCCACTTTTATTTCCATACGGTGAGGATGGTTATGATACTGACATATACCATTTTGGTGTAACTGACTATACACCAACAAACAAAAAAACAAGAGTCTCAATGAAGGAATATTTTGCATACACATTGCAAGATAGAGAGAACACTTTGTCAATGATACTCAATGCAAGGCGCTTATGCCAACAGTTTATTGTTGATGCATACACTATGATAGAGTCTGAACGTATGTCATATGTTCAAAAAAACCAACCAGACTTACGAAGTGAAACTTATAACAAATTAGTAAAGTTAGCCCAACATGAAGACTCAGGAGTGAAGTTACGAGGTAAAAAGGTAATTTTGCCATCATCATTCACCGGTAGTCCAAGTTATATGATGCAAAACTACTTAGACGCAATGACAATTTGCAAGGTGTACAGTTACCCAGATTTGTTCATTACGTTCACTTGCAACCCAAATTGACCAGAAATTGAACGGTTTATGGAAGAAAAGGGGCTAAATTCTGAAGACAGACCCGACGTTATCACTTGTGTATTCAAGCAA
The DNA here is from genome assembly GCA_030686995.1 of Artemisia argyi. Taxonomy (NCBI): domain Eukaryota; kingdom Viridiplantae; phylum Streptophyta; class Magnoliopsida; order Asterales; family Asteraceae; genus Artemisia; species Artemisia argyi. Next base: position 135,110,744 of record CM060688.1, read on the forward strand.
AAACTGGATACTATAATGAAAGAATTCAAAGATAAAAATTACTTTGGTCATCTTAAAGCAGGTATTTATATTATTAAATATGATGTCTAAGTACATTGTACATAATTTAAAAATGCATTGTATACTATACATAACATTATAATTTTGTCACAGCTGTTTACACAGTTGAATTTCAGAAAAGAGGACTCCCGCATGCACATATTTTGCTGTTTCTTGAAGATCATGATAAGATCAAAACAACGGAGCACATTGACCGGTTTATTTCATCAGAGATTCCAGATAAAAACGAAGATCCAGAACATTATAAAATTGTTACAGAGCACATGATGCATGGACCTTGTGGTCCTGAAAGGCAAAGTTGTCCTTGCACAGTCAAAAACAAATGCACAAAAAAGTTCCCAAAACAGTTCAACGATAAAACGGTCATTGACGAAAGTGGGTATGCACTTTATAGAAGAAGAAACGATGGTTCAACTATAAACAAAAGTGGAATTGATTTACACAATGGATATGTTGTTCCATATAACCCTGGATTACTTCGGCATTTTCAATCACATATTAACGTCAAATGGTGCAACCAAATTGGTTCTATAAAATACTTATTCAAATACATTAACAAGGGACCAGATAGGGCAACTGTTGGTTTAGAAGATGAAGACGTGAATGAGGTAAAAGAATACTACGATTGCCGATATCTATCTGCATGTGAGGCATCGTGGAGAATATTTGGATTTGACATCCATTACAGGTTCCCACCTGTTGAGAGATTGCCATTCCACTTAGAAGGTGAACAATCCGTTATATTTGATGCAAGCCAAAGTATTGATGTTACTTTGGATAAGGCATCTGTAAGTGATTCAAAATTTATTTCATGGATGCAACTTAACCAAATAGATACAGAAGCGCAAAAACTTCTTTATCATGAAATACCGCAACATTACGTGTGGAGACAAGAAGACAGAAAATGGGTTGAAAGACAAAAAGGTACATGTCTTGGTCGTGTCCACCATGTGTCCATTGCTTTTGGAGAACTGTTCTATTTAAGAGTGTTGATAAACAAAGTCTCGGGTCCTAAAGATTGGGTTGATTTTAAGAAATTCGAAAACGTCACTTACGCAACGTATAAAGAAGCATGCCAGGCAAGAGGTCTATTAGAAGATGACAAGGAATATATAGACGGTTTATTGGAAGCCAGCTTGTGGGGTATGGGACATTATTTATGATCTTTTTTTGTAATGCTTATTGTGACCGATAGCATGTCAAGACCGGAGGTTGTTTATGAGAAAACATGGCAAGTAATGGCAGATGATGTATTGCGAATTGAACGACGAAAATGAAATGACCCAGGTATGCTTCTAAAAATACAAATTAAAAAAAATATGATATGTTCATAAAACTAATTTCCTTATATTTTATTTATCAAAAACATAATGTTGGCATAATAATGTTGCAGATTTGGAACTAACAGACGATGAAAGGAAGAATATATGTCTCACATATATTGAACACATGCTGCTTTGTAACAATAAAAGTTTGAGACAAAAACCAACTATGCCATATCCTAATGAGATGTTGACAATGGGTAATTTCAACAGATTAGTTTATGATGAGCAAAAATACAATCGAGATGAATTATGACACCAACATGAACAATTGTATAGTACGCTAACAAGTGATCAAAGAGATATATACGGTTCTATAATGGAAGCAGTTGTTGAAGACAGCGGTGGAATGTTCTTTGTTTATGGATACGGAGGCACAGGTAAGACGTATCTATACAAAACTCTATTTGCTAGATTAAGATCTGAAGGTTAAATAGTGTTAAATGTTGCATCGAGTGGTATTGCAGCACTTTTGCTGGAAAGGGGAAGAACAGCACACTCTAAGTTTGCAATACCAATAAATGTTGTTGATGATTCCATGTGTTATATACCCGGAGATAGTGACCTCGCTGAATTGATACGTATGTGCAGCCTTATTATTTGGGATGAGGCTCCGATGACACACAGACATTGCTATGAAGCATTCAATAGAACATTACGAGATATATGTAGACCAACACCCTATGAACCTTTAGACCAAGTTTTTGGGGGAAAGGTCGTTTTGTTGGAGGAGATTTTAGACAAATACTACCAGTCATTACAAACGGAACAAGGCATGATGTAGTACACTCATCTATTAACTCCTCATATTTATGGCAACATTGCAAAGTCATGAAGTTGACTGTTAACATTAGGTTGGAAGCTGGCACAAATGATTGTGAAAAGAAAGAAATACAAGATTTTGCAGAATGGATTTTAGACATTGGCAATGGTACAATCGGAGGGAAAAATGACGGAGAATCAACAGTGGATTTTGAAGATGACATGTTAATTCCAGATTCAGATGATCATATATGATCAATCATCGAATAAACATATCCAGAATTGGAAAAAAACCTTTACACCTCCTCATATTTCCAAGAAAGAGCAATTTTGGCACCCACACATGACCTTGTGGATATGGTCAACAATAAAATGCTTGATCTACTAAAAGGGGAAGAAAAAACTTATGCAAGTTCAGATTCTGTTGGAGTGATTGATATGGATTCAAATTTCAACGAGGCACTTTACACTCCAGATTTCTTAAATAGTATTAAAATACCAGGGCTTCCAAACCATAATTTAAGATTAAGAATAGGTGCTCCAGTTATGTGCATGAGAAACATTGACCAAAGAGCAGGGTTATGCAACGGAACAAGGTTACAAGTTCAAAGGATGGGAGTAAATGTAATAGAAGCTAAGATTATAGCAGGTGGAAATCTCGGAAATCTTTGTGCAATACCAAGAATGGTGTTAAGCCTATCTGATAACAAGATGCCATTCAAATTTAATCGCAGACAAATTCCTTTGGCACTATGTTTTGCTATGACCATCAACAAGAGCCAGGGACAGACATTAAGAAATGTGGGTTTGTTTTTACAAAGACCCGTTTTTTCACATGGCCAACTATATGTAGCGGTATCAAGAGTCAAGAGCAAGAAAGGATTGAAGATTTGATGCTGTGACGAAGATGGAAATTACGCAAAATCAACAAAAAACGTAGTGTATAAAGAAGTTTTATTCAGAATTTAATAAACAATAGTAAGTAATTTTTCTATTTTGAAAATTTATCATCCTTTCTGAATCACCCCATTTTTAAATAATTTATTGCTACTATTAAATATATCCCAATGTGTCAAAGCTCGAAACCCATATGACTTTGAACACCTTGTGAATAAAATTTGACAAATTTAATATTACATTGAAAATATGGACATTTAAAAGTTACCTTTGAAGCAATTCATTCATATTTTCCCTGCATATGTTGTCGTGACTCGAGTCTAAACCTTCACTATTGCAACACAAAAATCAAGTATGTTATATTACCTTAAAACATACACTCAAACGATGGCCGATAGTAGCATCTGTATATATCAACACTGCATCAGATAAGATCCATCAGGTACAACCAATTTCAATATAACTTTCTATCTATCAAATGTTGTCATTCAGATAACATTTACTTACCTTTGATCTTTAAAATCATTCAACACATACGAAACATGTCATACTGATCCATGTTGTTTCCAAAAGTGTAACGACAAACAAAGGTCAGTCACATATGCCAATGGGTCATTATTCACAAACATAAGTTAATAACATTGGTCATACTCACCTTACTTAACCCATACATACCCTTTTTACCCAAATTGTCTACAACTTCAGTCAATGTAATTAAATGTGCAAAAACAAACATTCAAGTTAATGTCAAAATGGGCAATAAAAACAAATATGCAAAAAGGCCACTTTAATAAGATAAAAGAAACAACCAATATTCAAACCATAATTTAGTACACTTCACAAAACAATTAACCATATTCATTTGTTCAACAAAACCACATTCAATTTACAGTCAAAATGGAAAAGATATAAGTAAAAACAAGAATGGATTTAGATAACTTTGACCAATAACTTCATTAGTCAACTATACTTATCTGACCCATTTTGATACAAACCATTATAATAGATAATATCATTAACATGAATATCAACAAATTACAAATTTACTCTTCAAATAGCAAATATCCAACATTGCCACTTTAATCAGATGAAAGACACAACCAATATTAAAAACATAAATCAGTACACTAGAAAAAAATTAACCATCTACAAGTAATTTTAAAGAAACAACCATAATTCACATTAACAAACTTAATAATTCAAGTACACATCAGTTCACAGTCATATTCTAATAATACTAATACAAACCATCCATAATACTAATTAGACATAACATAAGCTAAGTTAAACACATTTCTAAACAATTTTTGGGTTACTACATAACCATCAAAATAAGAAGACACAAACCACATAACATAATGTGCATTCAACACACATGAAAAACCGGATAACGTGCTTCTTCATCACCTTCCAAATCATTAACACAGTACATTAATCTAAACCTTAACATCTTCGTATATCCAAAACCACATTGTTGACCAAACCAAGCCCATTCACCATACATGTTCACATGATTGGTCCTCGAAGGATTCTCATGGTGATGGTCCATCCTGACAGTGAATTCAACCTCAACATCATTGTGTTTTAGCAATGCCTTCCTGTACATGTGCATTGGATGATCTCGCTGGATTTTAGCCGGTATAGCCTACAATAATACAAACAAAAAAAATAACTCACAGAAGCTCATAATATCAATTACAAATTATTAAAACACAATAGATTTAGAATAAAACTTACAAGACGATTAAATGCAAGAATTTCAGAAAACCTCTTATAAAACACATTGGTTCTTTCAAGAAAATGTTCACGATGACAAGGCCACATGCATATATGGTACATTCGATCATCCTCTGCAAAACAACATAACAACCAATACACAAAACTCTTAACTACAATTACACAAACATATCAACCGTCCATTAAATTCAGTGAAACAACTAAACATAATTGAAACTAAATTTAAACTATAAACTTACTCTGATCAACATATGCTACAAGTGGTTGTACTGCATTCAGGCGAGAAGCACCAAGAAATTGAACATCTGTGTTACTGCTTCCATCAACGTTGAAACACATTACATTAATCACATTGTTACTTATTTTTGTGAACACTACAACATCACCAAACTCCAAATCCTTTTCCTCACACAAAGCAGCCCAGTTATCTCGGTTCAACACGTATTCATTAAGAACACCACCACCATTTGGATTCACACGACTAACATGGATATTAAATTCATCACCTTCGCATCTAAACATTATCACACCAACATTCATCATACCAGCTAAAAAATCAGCAGGAATAGTCTGAAAAAAAAAACGTTTAAACACATTTGTCAAAACTCAAACACAACAAACAATACTCTGCTCAAATAAGAAAAAAACGTTTCGTTCCTCACTAAAACATGCGACAACCACAACCACAATTACATACAATATATTCACTTTATAAAAAATTGTATTCAAAACATAAAATTTGTACCTGATGTATTCCTAATTCTTCATAAGGCGTCACACGTGACTGAAACCGATAAAACCGTTGATTTCCATCTCCATAACCTCCAATTTGTTTCCCATCATTGTCATATCCTGTCACGTAAAACGAGTCATCACCTTCCTCTATAAAGTGCAGCACATTCACATTCTCATTCAGATTCTCCACAACAAACTCATCCCATCTCTTGCCTCTTATCTCATAAACCCCAAATCTTGATCTAAATAAACCAACTTTTTTCCGATTTCTTGCTACACCTGACAAGTACAAACAGCTGTTTCCAGTGTATGCTTCCTCTTCAAATACTTCAGGAAGTTGAAGCTCTTTAGGATATTCATTATGGTAGATGAGTTGCACAACAAATTCAATCGGCATCTTTATACAAAAAACAATAAAATCAAATATTAAAAAACTTTTTAATCAAAATATATATTATAATGTACCTTTATTAAATAACAACATTCACATAACCTGTTTTATATTATGAAGATTCAATTTCATTCTTAATATTAATACATACCAAACCATAAAAAATAATTAATAAACTACTTGACTCTTAATCAAATAACAGGGGATAATGTGGTTTGCTCCTTGCCACCAAAGAAACAAAATTAGCCGCTAAGTTTGTTATTTATTTTAGTAATGACTTAATCATACACTACCCAAAAAACAACTCATAAACTACTTGACTCTTAATCAAAAAAACAGGGGAGATTGTGGTTTGCTCCTTGCCGCCAAAGAAACAAAATTAGCCGCTAAGTTTGTTATTTATTATAGAAATAAGTCAAAGTGTTTAACTTACTTACTACGTGTCCTAATTGGTACCAACCCAAATGAGCCGAGTGAATATGGAATTATTCAAGCTCAACCAGAGTAGAATCATTATTTTTTTATAATTAACAAATCAAATATATTTCATAAACTAACAATGGTCCAAATGAAACACATTACACCCGCTTCAAATAGGTTCCTACATTCCGTTAAAAATAACCTATCAAATCTAACCAAACCCAACACAACCACTTTCAAATATATTATTTGTTATATCTTTTAAAAAGACTAAAATCATACACTACCCGTAATCATAAAACCAAAATCACATCTTAGGCTTCATATAACAAGCTACATGCATCAAATCATCATATACTACCCGTACTCTTAAAACCAAAATCACATCTTAGAGTTCATATAATAACATACATGCATCACATATTTACAAACAATATTAGTCAATAATAATCAACAAAAACTACAATTAAATTAATAGTCAAGAAAAACATGCATCGGCAAATAACAATCAAATTATTAAAAGGTAAACAAAACTAATAATCGAATACACTAGATAACATTTAGTTAATAATCAAATGTTATAATGTAAATGGATTGTAGAAAATCAAGATAAGTAACAATCAAATGTAAAAAAACAAATGATACTTACTGTTCCGATTAGGTGACACACAAGTTGGAGTGGCTGAAAAAAGATATGTTTGTAATTACCAATGATATGAATAAATGAGATTCACATATATAGCTCTATTATAAACACAGATTTAATACATTTAGAGAGTAGCTATTGTAGGTGTGAGGCTACTTTAAACCATGTAATGATTATATTGCATGGAAAAATGTTTCTAATGAATATTCAATAATAAAAAAAATAAAAATATATATATATATACCAATGCTTATAGATTGTTATTTATTTAAGTTACACACTTAAGTAAACAACCTTCATTCTAATATTGATATATAACATCATAATTTCAGGTACCTAATAATCTTAAGGCGTTTACGTTGCATCATCTCAAAGATTCCGCAACGAATATCATAACGCATAGTATGATTGTTGAAGGTCGTTTTGGTCGCGTTTAAAAACCGTTGAAAGATTAAACTATGCATTCTCCCCCAAACCAAAATTCTAAACAACTTTTCAATTTAAATTATTGAAATCGCAAAGTAACAAATATCATATAGAATCGCTTACAAGTAACCTTTTAAGTTAATGGTAGATTACTTTGATGTTTCGATATATAACAGGAAAACATAATAGGAAATCGAACCAAAAATTTAATAAAGTGCTAATTTCAATAAACTATTAGCTGTATTCATATATATTAATTTATTTTTACATTAGAAGAAATTACACTAGCTTTTCATTAGTTCCTCCATCACCTCGCATTCATAATAAACAATAGTAAGTAATATTCCGTTTTAGCAAATTATACAAAAACATGTTATTTAAAATTATAAACAAAATATATATTTTAAAAAAATAATAATAAAAAAAAATCAATGAAAGGGCGGTTTGGTAAGAATATAAGTTATCAAAACATAACTTAACCTCATAACAAATTTATCAACTCAAAAACCCTTCTCAAAGAAATCATCTTGCAGTAACCCAAGAATTAGCAAACAATCAAACGAAATTATTAAGGTAAACTAATAATTTAATGTGTTTTCATTATATAGTTATGTGAATTATGGAAGAAATCGCAAAATAACATTGCATTGTCTTTACCGATTATCAGCTTTAGCAACTTCGAATTAGGCAAAACTTATATTTAGCTTGGCAATACAATTATAAGCATGTTTAACTCTTCTATGGTACAAATCGAATACCCACACAATACCATTCCCCTGTATTTACAGAAGGATAGTTTATCTTCCTTAAAATTAGGCAAAAGTTACTTTTATGTTAAGTATACAATTATAAGAATTCTTAAGTAACCTATGCTAGAGACACCAATTGTTTGATGTTTTGTCCAAAATTATTACCATTATAAGCATAATTATGTATTATATAAACGGGACGCAAACAAAATGCGGCCGAACAAAAAATATGATTCATAAAACACTGTACAAACTGAACATAAAAGGTGTATCATCAGGATGTTACTTATTAAATAAACTACCATGCAACATACAACTTGGTAGATGTTACTTATTTAGTAGGTTATTTAGTTGTAAGCACCAATTACATGTGTTTTTGGTTAATGATATTGTTGATGTTACTTATTTTGTATCAGGATGGCACAACAATTTCTATTCCAATATGTCCGTCAAACAGAACAAACTCATCAGGTACTAATAGAATTTCCCTATAAGTACTACAATCAAAATTTACTAAACTAATAGCATAATTATAATTAATACATAAACCTTACATATACATTACAATTTCAATAACAGATCTTACCTGATGTTTTTACCGAGTATTTCAAAGAACAGAGCGACATGCTTTATCTCAATGGCACCGATAGGTACCGTTACAAAACAAAAATAAAAAACATAAACGGCAAATGGGTCTTAAGTGACAGTCAGTGGAAAGCCTTTGTTGAATCAAATATACGACCAAGTGCCACAACAATCCACTTTATAAAGATAGGAACAGACGACTACTATGTCACATTATACGACAATACTGGGTCAGAATGTGCTGGATATGATAGAAAGACGATAGGTCCAAGAATGATAAGGTGTTTGGCAACTTATACTCCAGGAATAACGGTATGTAAAAACTAAAATACAAATACATTATTGCTGATTAAATAGTCATTATATTAGTTTGACTCTTTTCACTCTACATCTTTATGCATACAGTTGTTACCGGGAGATTTCTTACAAGATATATGGCAGAATACATTCACAGTCATTTACGCAGGAGTGATGTTTCCCGTTCGTCATAAAAGGGTTAAACCCTGGGAAGATAAGATAGTAAGAATGAATGGACTAACCGGTTATAGATGGGACGATTTTGTTGTAACAGCAAACATACAATGGGGCCAACAACTTGTGTTTACAAATCTACCAAATTATACATTGTCGGTAGTAGTTATAAGTGGCTACGATGGTCTTGGTCTCAGCAAAGAAGATATACGAACAACATTCCTCAAAAAGCCACCCAGACCAATACTTAATCGTGATATCAATGGTAATTACAACAAAAATTTATAAACTATAATTTTTGTCATAATATCGTTAACTATACTTAAAATTCATATTGCAGATCCAAGAATGCATCATATATACACATGGTACCACCACTCGGCTCATGTCAATGAAGATAGCGTAGTCTACACAAAGTTCAAACTAGACGGTGCGAATCACTATCCATTGGTAAGTAATCTAAACTAATTGGCCCAAAATCACCAACAAAATATTGTAATTACCATGTCATACTTAATAAATTATGCATTAAACAAACAGATAATCGAATCAGATATATGGGATAAGTTACACGTGGATACTTACAAAAAAGGAAAGATTGTTCACATGGATTTGACCTATTCAATAAAGTTGAAGGTAATTGCTGATACAAGTAACCCTTTAAAGATCAAGTCGTTAGTGATGGAAGGCAATTGGAATCAATTTGGACTAGAATGTGGATTTGAAGAAGGAAAAATGATGCGCATCAAACTGTTTCATTATGAACTCCATAATGAAGATGCACACAACAAGACAATACCAATATTTCATGTTTGTTAGAATTACAATCTTTTTGATAGTTGTCATTCAACTGAAATATGCAGGATTCTGAATTAACAGTTTTAAATAAATTAATCGCCTATATGTTATGTATGTCTTTGCAATTTCTCATCATAGAAAACCAATGCATCAGTAAATAACAACTATTATTGCACTGAACATATGAATATTTCGTATGCCAAATGCATTAGACTTCATTATACTATGCTAATTGTACTATGCATTAGACTTCTTTTGAATCGATATACTTGCTGTGGGAAGTATATCAGCATTGTGGTTTAAAGATCACTTTCACAAGCAAAGGCCTATGGAGTTAAATGAAATTCAGGTTACTCTTTGAATAACTTCAGAGGACTCAAGGCAGATCCATCCGTACACTGCAAGTCAAAATCATCCTTTTTGGGCAACAAAAGGGTAGCACCACTTAAACAATCATTCACTAACATAGCCACAAAACAAAACCTGACATCACAAAAAAAGTTTGAAGTTCAGGAGTTTTATTATTTTGACTGTCTAACAAGTGAAACTTAACAAATTAACATTGTTCCAAATACACTCATTATGCAATTTATAAAAAATGGATCATACGACTATGAACTAAATAAAGCATTCGATACACTTGAATCAAAAATATATATCATACACATTAAACACGCTTCTAAACACATACATAAAAATTTGCCCTAACAATGGATGAAATTATGCACATTGCTTCTAAACACATGCATAAAAAATAACACTATCAATGGTTGAAAATATGCACATTCCAATGCAAAATTTATAAGTCAACCGTACAACATTAGATTTAAAACACAATTCATCAACACACGTCAACTTAAAACATAACAAATATATGAAAAAAATTACTATTATCCGTAAATTATTAAATTAAAATGTAAAATAACAAGTCATGCTCGCCCATCGGGCGGCCTTCGAAAGCTAGTATATATATATATATATATATATATATATATATATATATATATATATATATATATATATACTAGCTTTCGAAGGCCACCCGATGGGCGAGCATGACTTGTTATATATATATATATATATATATATATATATATATATATATATATATATATATATATATATATATATATATATATATATATATATATATATATATATATATATATATATATGTGTGTGTGTGTGTATGTATGTAACACCTTTAGTTACAAAAATAGAAAATATAAAGTACATAGATATCAGTTACTTATTCAATTTAATAAGTTTTTCAAGAAATTTATTTTTCACATCAATTGACTTGATCAATTCAGCAACTTGAAACTGAAGAACACTTGCGATATCGTAATCATGCTGAATATCTTCTAAGATGCATTTCATTGCCTCACCTCGAAGATCAGCATGCTTTTTGGATGAATCTTGATTTTCAACCGGTGGTTGCTCTTTCTCCTTTCCTTTAGATGATAAGGGACTCCTCGGACGTTTTTCTGCAAAAAAAATTTTCATACATCTTAAAATGCTCAACAATTTTTAAATAAATCTTTAGATGTATACCTGATGAGGACATATTATTCTCAAAGTTTTAAAGATGAGGATGGAATATGGTTAAAATTACGTTTGACTAACTATATTTATAGCCTTAAATTCTCTCAAGTCTTGATGTGAACTTTTAAAAAATTTAAATAGAGTGATAAATGTAATAATTTTATTTAAATGAAAATAGCTATCGCTTTAGAAACATTATAAAATATACATTATATATTTGAGGACATAGCATTTTTTTTATCTTTGAAACCATATACATTTAGTCATCAAGAGCGCAACGGTTGTTATTTACATTGAATGTCAAATAATATTACTGTTAGTAGTGGTAAATATGATTCTCATAGTATGAGTTGCATTTTCATACTATTTATATGTTTCTGATACATAAAATACTGGTTTTCAATATATGTTTCCGATAAATAAAAACCATATTTGATATAACATTTACGTGATCACCATTTTTGAACTATATCGTTTACTAACATAGGGTGCATGTTATACAATTTGTTAAAAATCGTAATAATCCTCATCGATATCTTCTATATATTTAAATTATGTTAAGTGATAAATTCTAAAAATGCATGGTCACATTAGTTACACATATCAACACAAATATAAACACAAAGTTTATAACCCTCATATTCTTGTTGAAAATAATGTGACAAAGGCAAGAAAGCAATAAAAGTAACTTTCACGAGAATGGATTTATTTTATCCACTACCTTACAATGTATTTTTATACATTTTTATAATTTTGAATAATTACTTAATTCTATAGCCAAAGAACATAGAGAGCATTTTTTTTTAGATACTTGGGAAATATAACCCAAATTACTGTTACAGTTTGGTTCCATTAAATTTACATTTTAAATCAAAAACCATTATTAATTCACTAAAGTCAATAATGTCATTTACCTTACACCAACCCATCCATCCATCTACTACCAATTTAAATACCACGATTGTTTCATATCACAATGCATCAAAAAAAAAACATACACAATTACAAACTCTTAAAACTATCGTTGCAAACAATGACTACTAGCAAAAAAAAGTAGCAACACCACACAAAGAACGTCTTTACAAAAATAAGAAATCTGGTGATCAATGGATTGTCAGATACTTGAAGAATCGTTTTGCATATTACTTCACGAACGGTCCGTTTGAGTTTATGAAAGGGTCTGGAGTTTTTGAAAATGCCTTTTCAAATTTCTTCCTAACGATTCTGACTTCTTGATGAATTTTTTATATTTTATTTAGACTTTTTCCAATGAATTTTTTAAACATTCAGCAAAAAGTATTTTTAAAATATGTTCAAAAATGGTTCAAATATTGTAGGAGTGAAAATGATGATAGGCAAAATATGATGTTAAAACTCCTTTTGATTCTGTTTATCTGCCTATTGATTTCAAATAGATGTTTTGAATTGGTGGTTAAATAAAATCAAAAGCAGATTTAACATCATTTTTTCTCTATCATCATTTTCGCTCTTCCAGTGTTTGTTCAGCTTTTGGACTTATTTTAAAACATTTGCTGTTAGTTTTTCATTGTGTCAATCTAAATAAAAAACAAAAAATTTTGATTGAAAGTATATATTCATATCAAGGAGCTTTTAAAAGTCATTTTCAAAACTCCGGTCCTTTTCATGAACTTGAACCAACCGTTCACGAAATAATATGCACTCTGCATTTTTTGCAACTTGACCACCCATTTATCACCAATTTCCAATTTTTAAATGGCCTTTTGTGTCGTGTTTCTACCTTTTCGAAAGTAGTTATTTGAAAAATTACATCGAAAAACATTTTTTTTTAATTCGCATGTACAACTTGTAGTATTAACATTTATTTATGTCGTGCAGCATATTTATAATCATGAGTTGTAATGCTCAAAAATGTTGATTTGATAGTCTATAGTACATTTTCAATCTACAGTGACGGCTTTTCACTGCCCAAGGCATTTATTAATTATTTAATGGCATATTATTAATCATTCCTATATAAGAAATTTACTTTTCTTTATTCATTGTATGTGTTTATTTACCAATAAACTAAGTTTAAAAAAATGGCTGGGCAATCAGTTTTACTTGAAGAACTTGCTTTCGCTGCAAATTATCACTTTATAAATGATCAGTTGTATGTTTTATTTAACAGAGAGGTGTTGGAGGCTGAGCATGGGGTGACCGAACAGGAAAGACGTTGTGCACAACAGGTAGAATGCATCCGTCAGAGAAAAGACTATATTCGAGACCTGAGGAAAGTAAGGGGCTTTCAAGCAGCTAACAGTGTTTTCTATATGAGACAGATAGTTGATGAGGAAGAGGATAAATTAGACCACTTGAATATGATGTTGGCTGATGCTCGTCGTGCTCTTCAACGAAGGCGTCATTATGTGACAACGGTTTATCTACAGTAAATGATGTAGCGTTAGGAAGTGTGTGTTGCTTACTAATTTGTAATTTCAATCTACGATGGTCAAAGTGTATGACAATTTTTAAATTTAATCAATGGGAAAAACCTGCAACCACATACTATGCAACCACATACTATGTGATAAACATAAACAAACATAAAACTATATCTGAAACTATGAGGTTGAATATAAGAAATTTAAAAAAGGAGAAACACACCCTTGGGAAAGAACTATTAACATTTGTATTTTATCAACACTTTTTAAAAAATAGTATGTTAGGAATACGTTTATTCATATGAAAGATTCGGTCACCCCAAGTATAGCTTACGATATGTAGCTCGTAGTATTTATTGTATTAGTTAGTACATAGTTTAATATTAGTCAATATTTGTGGAGTCGGGTCGGGTCTTTACCCACTGTCAGCTCGATCCACAGCCCGTTTTATGGGGCGTTTTCTTTCTATGTATAAATACCCCTCTCCACTAGTGGAGAGGGTTGGACCTTCATTTGCAATACATCAACTCTCTAGTTTCTCTCAAGGCTCCCACCTCACTTTCTCTCTCTAATCTCTCTCTAGACTACATAACATTTAATCCACTTAAACACAAAACCATACATGTTTACACATTAGAGTATATTACAATTGGTATCAAAAGCCATGGTTCTATACTAGGATTCATGGTATGCTCGGATTTATAACTTGGTTATGTGTTTTAATTTGGTTCGAACTAGTTTAGTGGTTTTTCTCATTTGTTTGATCTCGTTAGGAGTTGTTCTTGGCATTTTTCATGTACTTTCGTATCTAGAAGTGTTGTAGGCATCTTGTGTAGCTTTTTGTTAAGTTATTTCATCATTTTTGTGGACATTGGAGGAATTTTGTGTTGTGTTTCTTACTAGTGAGTTGACATCTCGTTGTAGAGGGTTGACAGATTTACTAGCGAGTTGGGTGTAGCGATTTGGCAGTTTGCTATTTTGGGATATAAGGACAAAGCGCTAGAAAGTAACCCCTTTGTCTTGTTAAGTAGCGAGTTGAACTTCTAGTGACTTGATCTGTTTTAGCGAGTTGATCTGTGTTAGCTTGTTGATCAGTTTTAGCGAGTTGATTTGTTTCAGCAAGTTGATCTGGTTCAGTGAGTTGGCTTGTTTTCAGCGAGTTTGTCTCTCAGTGATTTGGTTTGATTAGCAAGTTGCTAAGTCCAGCGAGTTGGTGTGTTCAAAGACTTGGGTGGTCTAGCGAGTTCGTACACCAGCGAGTTGCTCAGTTGTGTTTTAGCGAGTTGGTTAGTTTTCTGTGGTTTGGTGAATTCAGCGAGTTAGTTGTTTATTAACTTAGGATTTTAGCGAGTTGCTTGTCTGTTTTATGTGTTGTTGTGTAGTGTTAGTAATTTGGTTCAATTTTAATCGTGTAAATTGTGTGTTGTTTCGACTTAAGTTGTTACGACTAATTCAACTGTAACTTGACGTTGTGAGATAACTCTTACGACTTGACTTATTACTTGTTGAGCGGTTATAACTTGACTTGTTGCGACCATACACTGATTACATTTTTTATCAAAACCTTGTACTAAGACTTTAATCATTAACCACATCATGGCAAGCACTTCTTCAGACGACATTCAAGCTGCAGGGTCAGATACCCGTCCTCCTATCTGAGGAAGAAAAGAAGCGTTATGATGCTGAATCATGGGCCTAAAGGATTCGTCTCTATTGCTTGGGAAAGGAGAATGGTGTCAACTTCTGAAATCCATTGATGAAGGACCATTTCAAATGGGCACCGTGAGAGACACTGTGGCAAAAATTGAGAATCAAGCTGCTGTTCTTGAAGCAACCAGACCTCGCACTTACAATGACTTATCTGAGGAAGAAAAGAAGCGTTATGATGCTGAATCATGGGCCCAAAGGATTCGTCTCTATTGCTTGGGAAAGGAGAATGGTGTCAACTTCTGAAATCCATTGATGAAGGACCATTTCAAATGGGCACCGTGAGAGACACTGTGGTAAAAATTGAGAATCAAGCTGCTATTCTTGGAGCAACCAGACCTCGCACTTACAATGACTTATCTGAGGAAGAAAAGAAGCGTTATGATGCTGACATTAGAGCGTCAAATATAGTCGTTCAAGGGCTTCCCAAAGATGTCTACAAGCTCATAAATTATAACACTAAGGCCAAAGTTGTTTGGCATAATGTCAAAATGCTTCTTGCGGGATCGGAATTAACCAAGGAAGATCGTGAATCTCAATTGTACGATGAATTTGAGCACTTCAAGATGAATACGAGTGAAACCATAACAGATTACTATGTCAGGTTTCACAAACTGGTGAATGATATGAGAATGATCAAGATGACAATGCCCAACATTCAACTCAATTCCAAATTTGTGAACAGCATGGCACCCGAATGGGATAGATTTGTGACAGCAGTGAAACTCAACAAAGGACTCAGAAACACCGATCATGAACAAATCTATGCCTATCTCCAACAACATGAAAAGCATGCTGCTTATGATCGGTAAATGAGAGAGAAACTCAATCCAACAACAACCAATGACTCTCTTGCATTTGTCGCAAATGCTCTGCCAACTAGTCAATCCTTCATTGATCAAGTCGGTACCTTATCTACCCAATCAACGACCACAGTGAATGATAAGGCGAAAAGTGTACCGCTTTTAAGGGGTCATTTAAGCCCGAATTCGTGATTATTTGATCAATTACTGCCCTAAATCGTTCCTTTTGTCATTTTAGGTACTTTTGAGAAGAAATCTGGAAAAGAAAGTATTTTGGACGTTTTTGGAGCATAAAAGTGAAGAAAACGGCAAAGTCTCAAAATCCTTGCTGGGAACAGTACCTGACGACGTCAAGACTTCACACATGACGGTGTCAAGCTTGGCAAAAGAGGAGGAAGAGGAAAATACACGTGACGGCCCAGAACATTTTTAGTGCAATTGACCTGACGGCGTCACCAAGGCCGTCAGGGTCAAAATGTATGTGACGGCCCAGAGCATAATTCCTTCTTGACGGCGTCAAGATTGGATCTAGGTAATATGATCCTTAATTTGGCGGCGAGTTGACGACTTTAGAAACTATAACGTGACGCCGTCATGATGTTTTATCTATATATATTTTTCCAATTTTTCATTGTAAAGGAGTGGAATATTAAGAGAACTTTGGAGAGCTTAAACCCTAGACAAATTTTTTGTAAAAAATAAGTCCATCCATGCTTAACTGAAGATAAGTTTTCCAACAATCATACGATATGTCTATGTGTTGTGTGATTCTATCTTATGCTTGCCTTTCTTTTAAAATGCTAGGCTAGGTTTTTATTGTGTTTGCTTAGATGTAGTGAAACCTAGATGTTGATTATTGGTTGATGGTTTGTTTATAATTGTTGTGGATGATTGTATTCGATGTTAGGCTCAAGAAAACTGGCAGACTGCCATTGGTAACTTGCTTGAACGTCTTAAGAAACATGATCAGAGGTGTACTACAATTTTTGGTTGTACTTAATGCATAAGCGAATTCTAGTGATCCCATGTTAGGAGCTTTTAGTCGGCTCGACATAGGAGTGAAGTAGGAGCTTATAGAGTTAAGGAATATCATACACGGCCCTACGAATAGTATTAAGAAATATAACCCGTCATCCATGCAATTGTAGCAAGCTAATCAACCGGTAAAAGATATCTAGGGAGTAATGAAATCTAAGTAAACACATCTTTTCTCATTATTGTTTCCACCACAGTAGTTTATTTCATTTATTTTTATTTTATTTTGATTGTATCTTTAGTTATTTTGGTTAGTTGACTAGCAACTAATTCCGCCCACTCCTTCAAAACCCGAGATTTTACTTGCTTTCATAAAATATAAAAATACAAAAAGAATCATCCCTCACCTCTAGACCTGGTTTAGTAGGCTTTCTAATCCTAGCGAACACGTAATATTCCTGAGTTGAACGATCAATCCCCCGGTACTTGTCACTATACTATACTACAACGATCAGGTACACTGCCTGGCAGGGATTGCAAGCTTCTCAAGATCCCTTGAGAGGTAAAACCTGTTGCGAGGGCGCAATCCCACGTATCAATTATTTGGCGCCGCAGCCTGGGAAATAGTTATTGTCTAGGTTAGAATTTCTTTTTATTAGGTCTACTTTCTAGATTCCTTTCTAGTAAGATTTTTATTTTATTTTCATAGGTTTCTTTAGTCTATCTCATTTCTTTGTTCCTTTGTTCGTAACTTTTACCATCCGCCATCATGGAAGGTGGTAATCTCTTTGATCCCATCAACCCACCACAACAAAATCACCCATAAAACCTACCACAACCAAACCAACCTCCTAGACCCCAAACTTTAGGAGAGTATTCCCGTCCTAGCCACCAAGGCTATCGAAACACCATTGAGCTCACTCAAGGAGCCAATGTGTCTCCCTTGCGATCCGACACCATCCGGTTGGTGCAAAGCGGATGTGCATTCCATGGACTTCGTTCTGAATATCCTAATCAACATCTCAAGGATTTCCAAAAAATCATAGATTCCATAGACCTTGATGTTGCAACTAGAGAGACGACCCGATTACATCTATTCCAATTCTCTCTACGTGACCAAGCTAGTCAATGGCTTGAGTGTTTACCCACGGGATCCATCACCTCTTGGGATGATCTCACTTCTCGTTTCCTTGCTCAATTTTTCCCACCGGGGAGAACTACCAAGCTTAGAAATGACATCTTGATGTTCCAACAACGTCAAGGTGAAACTCTCTATGAAGCATGGACTCGTTTCAAGGACTTACTCCAAAAAGTCCCTCATCATGGCATAGATCTTTGGCTCCAAGTCCAAATCTTCTATGACCATATCGATCTATCCACAAGGCGAACCATTGACCAATCGGCCGGTGGCAAGCTACGTGATCTAAGTGCGGCAGAATCATGGGAACTCATAGAAGATCATGCTCTCTATGACAACGAAAGTTGGAATGATCCCCGTGATTTGAACAAAACGGTCAAGGCAATATCTTTACCTTCGAACAATTCTAGCACTCCCGACCGTAGGATCATGGAACTTGAGGACCAAGTCAAGTTTCTCATGAAATCCTACGAAGCTCCTAAGCCTTCAAGCCAAGTGAACAAAATCACTTCTTCATGCGAATTATGTAGTGGTCCCCATGACACTCGTGATTGCGTGGAACTCCCCGGATAAGCTTTTGCGGATTACGCATCCTCGCGTACCGATGAAGCGGGAGATAAGTGGTACACTTTCAAACCCGAGCCAAACCCTTACGGTGATTCCTACAATCCTTCTTGGAAAAATCACCCGAACCTTAGGTGGAAATAAAACCAAAACATGCCCCAAAACAATTCTTCCAATCCACCTAATCGTTACCAACCAAACGGTCCACCCTCTAACCGTACTTTCAACAACAATCCTTCCAATAACTATGGTAGTACCAACAATCTTGAAGGATTGATGTCCAAGTTTATGGCATCTCAAGAAGCTCGCATAGATAAGTTTGAAGCCGATTTCAAACAAAAGCAAAGTGAGGTGACCAATAAAATTGACACATTGTTGAAAGCTCTCAATGACCGAGAAATGGGAGCACTCCCAAGCGACACGGTCAATAACCCGAAACTAAACGTTAATGCCATATCATCGTTTCGTCACCTACATCTTGTCCAAAATACTATTCGGTCAAAGCAATGAACACGTGTTTCAAGCAAACCCAAATTCTTCAAAAGGACCAATCGAATAAAACATCCGATATTAAACCGGTCAAAAGCATAATTAAAATACCTCCTACACAAAACCTCGACGATGAATTCAAGGAACTTCACCTTGAACGTCCGGTTATTGAAGTTTTAGCAAGAGCTCCCTACTACAACGCCCTTTTAGAGAAATATGAGGAGAAACTTAAGTTGGGTAAGAATGGGACCGCCTTTATTCGGAATAAGTTGCCTAAGAAATTAGATGATCCGGGCATATTTTTTTTACCTTATAGGATTGGGAACTCCGAAGCTTTCGACACACTAGCCGATCTTGGGTCAAGCCTTATTTTACTTCCTTTGTCCCTTTACACCACTCTTAAGCCGGGAAAATTAGATGACATGGAGGTAATTATAGGTCTTTCAGATGGTAGTGTAGCATATCTGGTAGGGGTAGTGAAGGACGTACTAGTGCATATAGGGAAATTAACTATACTAGCCGATTTCCACGTCCTTGATATGGTAAGTGACACTACATGCCCTTTGTTAATAGGAAGAGGATTCTTAGCTACCGCAAGTGCGATGATCGATTGTAAAGAATCTAGGATAGCAGTAGGAGAAGGAAACACTTGGTCGGTCTATGATGTTAAGAAGCATGCTTATGATACTAATGAGGAACCGACACCTCATTGGGTAGATTTGAATAGGAGACCATCTAGATACGGACCTTGGGTTAATGGAGACTTTATAGGACCTCAACGCCCATTTTATTTAGAAGAGGAGTTTATAAATAAAACGCATTCGGTAGAGCAACTCATAGCTAGGGATGAAGAGCTAAACCCACTTGAGAATCCCTTAGTCTTTAGGAAAATGATTGAATTCCTAGGAGTAATTCTTATCAACTTAGGAATGAACAAGTGGAAAAGGGAAGGTGATAAGTGTAAGTAGAATTGGGACAAGCCACCTAGGGAAGGTGACGGATCATGGCATATGAAGATGATTCTATATGATCCGGATGGAGAAAAGTTTGAGAAGTCATACCGTACCAAGAAAACCGATAGGAAATTGAAACCTAAGTTTGATCCCAAGGATGTCCTCGACGAGGAGCTCACACGTATAGGATAGCCCATGACCTTGAGTCTAGCTACAAGACTCGTAAATAAAGAAAAGCGCTTCTTGGGAGGCAACCCATTTTTGTGTGTTTTTATTTGTTTGATTTTTATTTGTTTGATTTTATTTGTTTCCGTATGCGTGTTTTATTTTTATTGTTGGTAAATCATGTTTCAAAGTAAATTGTGAAAATGATTTATTTTGTTTTTAACTTCGTCTTAATTACATATAAAGGTATTTTGCAAAAGCTAAGTGTAAGGAAAATCCAAATTTGTTTATAAGAACGAAAATGAGCATGATTCACTACAATATTAAATGAGCATGTATATTAGTATTTGTTAGAGTCAAATGCTTGTATCGAGTCATGATGATGTTTTGCAGGATTTTCCATAAAATAAGGCATAAGTTTTTCCAGAAATTTTCCGGAAACTTAACATAAGATTTTTCCAGGAACATTCTGACGGCGTCAAGAGTTACAACCTGACGGCGTCAGGTACTAAAATTCTGAAAAATTTTGCAAGTTTTTTTTAAACCGGAGTCTTAAAGTTTTTGTTAATTCTTTAGTTTTATAAACTCCAGGAAATCTACAAACATTCATTCCACAAGCATTATATCTTAATTTGTTTTCTAGGATTTTTTAGTATATATAGATTGCCGCCGATTTTACGCGAGGTTTGCCTTGATTGTTTTCTCAGGTTTAACAGGTTATATATGACAAGAAGACGATTTATATTTCTGGAGGGAAGCTTTCAAAGTTCATTTTCTCGGAGGAAGATCTAACCTTGTTGACACACTATCCACACCGAACGAATCAGGGGAGTATTTGTTTTCATTCTTTTACCTGCTTTACTTTTACATCCTTTAATTGAACATTGGGGACAATGTTCAGCCTAAGTGTAAGGGGAGGGTAAATGATGATACCTTATATGTTACAATTGCACTTGAGTTTGTTTGTTCGATAGTAGGTGTGTAATAAAACTAAGAGAAATACTTGCTAGGGCAATTTTAGCGCCAAATTTAAAATTTTTTACAACATTTAGGAGTAAAACTTTAGCCTTAACAAGCGTCTCATGGATAGGAGTTGTATGACTAGCACAAAAACCGTACCACTCAGAAAAATTTTCCACCCAAATATGTGAGGTTCGCCTTTAGATTTGATAGGAAAAGCATTCATTATTAGTGCTTATGAGTGTACCGGTAGTATTTAGATTCTAGAACTTGCGTTAGTGATACATCCTGAGACCGCTAGTGAGACTATATTCGTGTAGTTAGGATTTACTACATGGTAAGAGGCATTAGGATCACGTTTGTGTTTAAACCCGTATCATAATTTCTTAACCATTTAAGTCATATTACTTGACTAGCAAAGTCAATTAATTTTTCCCACACCTTAGCGTTGTACTCATTTTTAGTACACGAAACCCCTAGCACACCCCTCCGAGCCTATCTTTTCGTTTCTAACTTTAATCATTTTACTTAAAGGAAGAATTTGTTTACAATCCACCCAAATGTGCAACCAAATCGCCTTAGCCTTCCTTGTATGCACTCATCTTTAGTGCATTATTGTTACATGTTTAAACCTTTAGTTAATTATCTAATGGATTACATTGTTGCTAAGTCGAGTCATATCTTGTACATATTGTTTTGGGATGATTGGGACTCATTGGTAAAGTACTAGTAATATGGAGTAATGGGGAAGACATCAATTTATTACCCCCACATGTGCGTTAATATTTAAAAAGTACTCCCAAGTGTTTTGATTATCTTGATTCGAGTCATTAGAATAGTTTATTGTAAAGTATGTAAAAATTCAAGTGTAAGGGGAATGCAATTTTCCCTATGATGTATTATTTTGGATGGTAGGGCAAGAGTTTATGGAAAAAAAATAGAAAAAGAAAGAGAAAAACATACGGACTACCATCCCGTTTCATTTTATGTTTGTTTCATAGTTTGTTAGATTTTGATTAGCTTAAGTTGAGTCGAGTCTTAGCTTAACAACGCCACATTGTACATGTAATTAACCAAGATTGTTAACTCGCCACCAGTAAAACTTCCTTTATCCAACAAAACCGTGTAATTCATATCCCTATACCTAACGTTACAACCCTTTAAAAGACCTCTTTGATAGTTTATCCTAGGTGCTTACGCCAAGTGGTGGAGGTTTGATCCTTTCCCAAGCCTATGGTAATCTATTTGCTATGACAGGTAGTGAGAGATGTTTTTCTTCAGAATCCGAGCTTGGAGGGCTTTCACTTGGGGGCACCCGTCTTCCCAGTCTATCCTGGATCCTTCTGCTATCAGATCTTGAAGAGTTGTCGCTCAGTGAGTGTTGTCGTCCAAGCCTATCTTGTATTCTGCGGTTACCAAGTCTAGAGTGGACATTGGTGCGCATTCCATCATCTTCGTTTTCATCTGAGTACTGCGAATCAGATGTTGTACCTAGTCTATCGTGGACATTGGTACGTCTTTCATTGTTTTCTGGTAGCGTGGTGGGGATGTTTGGCGTTCAGGACCAAAGTTGAGCCGGGCTTGCATGCTCATACTTGACCTTCTCCTTGCTTCTTCTTGCATGAGGGCGGTTAGGGTTTCATAATTTTGGGATACAAAATTGCTTAACGTTAAATCAGGCGCGTCCTCTTCCGCAACATGGATTTCTGCCTCAACAATAGGCGCCCTATCTCGGTTGGGTGCGCCAGGTGGCACAGTGTTGTCCACTATAGGTGCCGTTTAGTGGGGAGTATTGAATAGGGTGCGCTGAAGTTCTTCAATGCTTGGGACCACCGTGGTGGTTTGAGTAGTCCTTGTAGGTAATTCTACTACTGGGAGAGGTAGGGTTGGTCCCGTTTCTTGGTGACCAGGCGTACTGGTTGTTCCAGGGGCCTGCCTAGAGGTCGAGTCTTGAGGGTTCTTCCTCTGGGGGTCACCACGTGTTTTTTCCAACTACGGAGTCCGCTGGCTTGAGTTTTTGTTCTTCGTCATTCTAGTTCTTAGTGTAGGGTCCCACGGATGGCGCCACTTGTTGATACAAAAGTTGGGCTTTCCTTATTTGGGTTCCTGCTCTCGTACCAATTAAACCTTAATGCTTGAGACTTGCGCACTAAGAAAGCAAGCAAACACCGTTAGGCTTATCGTGGGATTGTCTCCAACGATTATCCTCCGGCGTGAGAGTAAGTAATCGGTTTTAGGTTTATGTATGTGAATGAGGGTTATGTAAATCGTACCTTTAACGAGAGTTGTGGCATTGTTTATATAGGCACGAAATCCTTGTAGGTTTCGTGTTCCTCACTCTTCGCACGCGTAGTGCTTATCCTGCCTATGGATCTTTATCCATAAATAAAAGATCTTTATCTAGACCATAAATAGTTTGGTTAGGTTTGGGCTATCGTGAGTCCGAACCATTAATATTGTGGCCCAAATTATTGTCATGATAGCCCACTCGTGGTGGACTTGGGCTTTTAGTGATGTTTATCATTTGGGCTCGTGGTCCAAATATAGATTATACGTCATCAATGACTTAAATGAAGTAGACTGTGAAAAGCACACAAACTTCTGTGATACCTGGCGACCATATATATCTACACATATCATTATTCCGACTTTATTAAATTATATATGATCTATTCAGTTCATATTTAACCAATTGACAAGAGTACGAACTAGTGTTTAACGAGGTGCAACAAATGAAACACCTGACTAAAGAAAAACGAAAACAAAACGTCAAAAATGTAGCCCTCTATATCTGGTCCGTTTAGTAAAGGTTTTAGTAACGCTCTGATTCAAACTTTGTGGAATAAGAGCTCAGTGGTCCGAGTCTTGGCTCGTGCTCACTCGAGTTGGTATCCCTCTAGGTCAGGAGAGATGCCGGAGCCATTCCTTGTGAGGTGGACAATGGCTGCTGCCAAAAGGCACCCGGGGGTCAGGGTGTTCCCGCCAATCTACACCTTTTTGTGGAAAATTTCATGATAGTGATTCCAGAGATTTATACTTTTCGTGAACAGCGTCATGTTAATTAGTAGTAAGGGAAAAATGGTTTTGAATGGAGCTAGACCAAGAACCTATTTTTTGCTATATTTGGAACAAAGAATGATGTAGACTAAATAACGTGATTACACAAATCGGACCTGTTGATTCACACGAATACCAGGAACGATTCTACCAATAATTGTTGATTCATACGAATGCCGATTATGGGGTAATTCTTAGCAAAAGCTGCCAAAAATAAACTTTTGGTATTTCATGGAACTGAATAGCTAGGATTACAAAGCACTTTAGATAGGATTGCAAAACTGAAATGCGCCTCAAAAGACACGCGGGCAGAAACCTAGCCTAAAAACAAAGTCTAAAAAAAATGCAAATAACTCATAAAATATAGTGTTTCGGGGATTGAAAGTTCTGTAAACCGACGTGGTCAGTTTACCACAACGTGCTCCTCATTCCAAGCTTCGAATCGACTGGTCATTTGCCTGAAACGGAGCCACGTGCCCATTTTAGTGAGGCCTTTTTTGTCACGCGATCATGGGCCTCCAGAAATACAATGGCCCGTTCATCAACACTTGGGCCCACACATCAAAGAATTAGCCCAGGTATACTGGTTTAACGGTTTTAGTTCAGTTCTAGAGTTGTGTCCTGAGTTTTCGTTTGTTAACTTCATGAATAAGTGTTTTTCTGTGAATTCAAACTCTAATAAAAATAAATGACAGATGAAGATGTACAGTTTCTTAAAGATTTTCTGGAGACTGTCATACAACATACAGCAGACCCCTCATTACTTGCCAACTATGACTCTTGACTCTATAAATTAATTACCATTACTATATATATAATATGTCATTAAATCGGTCGCTTCTGATTGGCTGCCCCATAGGTTGCGTCAATTTGACGTCACAAACATATAGCCCAGTAACTGGATTATTCACATATTATATTGGGCCAATGTCTTACTGGACTAAAGTTGAAAAAAGGTACTAGATCGTTGGTCTCAAAAATGACGCATTTGTAATTTGTTATTACTATATATATAATATGTCATCAAATCGGTCGCTTCTGATTGGTTGCCCCATATAGGTTGCGTCAATTTGACGTCACAAACATATAGCCCAGTAACTGGATTATTCACATATTATATTGGGCCAATGTCTTACTGGACTAAAGTTGAAAAAAGGTACTAGATCGTTGGTCTCAAAAATGACGCATTTATAATTTGTTATTACTATATATATAATATATGTCATCAAATCGGTCGCTTCTGATTGGCTGCCCCATATAGGTTGCGTCAATTTGACGTCACAAACATATAGCCCAGTAACTGGATTATTCACATATTATATTGGGCCAATGTCTTACTGGACTAAAGTTGAAAAAAGGTACTAGATCGTTGGTCTCAAAAATGACGCATTTGTAATTTGTTAGAAACAATTTTTTGATAAAGTTACCAAACTAAAAGTATAAGCAATTCTATTTTTAAGTTGTATATTGTATGATTAAACTTACCATTCAATTTGTTTTTGTTCTAAAAACTTAAGAGAATGATCTTTATCCCTCTCCTAACACTAAAACTAATATGTTAAAAAATACGCAACAAAAATCTTGCTAATAAGCCCAGCCGTAATGCGGCGGATGTGCATAATTTTATAAGCAAAACTCGGGCCATGTATATCTTAAAGCCAGATCAACCACGTGAAACAATGCCCCGCCGCCCACCTCGTTATTATAATGCAAGAACTTAACCCATTAATTCACAAACAAAACATAGAAAAAACTCAATAGAGAATGAATTTTATGGGTACTTAATTACTAGAAACGTGGTTAAACGAATGCACTAGAATCTCTGGATCAAAAAAGATATTGTTTACCGAATATACACTAAAACCTCTATAAATTAATACTCGATAAATTAATAACCTCGATAAAATTAATAATTTGTCCGGTCCCAACTTGGGACCAGTACAAATTTGGACCTCAATCGATAAAATAATAAGATAATAATTTTTTTGAAACCCCAGTGTATATATATTAGTCCCAACGAAACTATAAATTAATAATTACTAAAAATTCCATATATATGTATATATGTGTGTGAGAGAGATACACTTCAAAATCGTAAGATTGTTTAGTAAAAAATGAAATTCATTGTCACTTATTATTTTTTGTTGAACTTCAAATCTATATTAAGTTTATCTCAAAATCTTCTTATTGCTGTAAAGTGTTGGTGTGTTGTCTTCTCGTATTTCAACCAAAAATGTTAATTTTATTTTCATAAAGTGTGAATATGAATTCATAAAATTTTAATTTGAACTTGCTTTTCAAATTATTTTTTCATCTCTAAGGAATATACATTATAACTAGTATATTACACTTGAAAATTTAAAGGCCATATATAAAACCTCTTTAAATTAATAAATTATTAATTTATCGATATAATAATATCTCGCTAAATTAATAAAATATCCCGGTCCCAACACTATTAATTTATAGAGGTTTTACTGTAATCTGTTGCATTAACATGTCTAGTCATGAGAAACAATTCTTTACTTGTAGGGTAGAGATTTTATGTTCTAAGAAAACATGAAATGAAAAGAAAAAATAACCCACATAGTGTAGCTGTGTAGATACGAGTTCTACTAAACTTCAGACATCTACTTTGTTTATATGTAAAAATCAAAATAACATTATAGTTGCAAACATGTGCGGTTTTGGACAAATTCCAGATATATAATGGAAAAACTTTGTAACTGGTGTCCTTTCGTCCATAATCTTGCTTTCATGCAGGATTGCAGGTGTTGTGCATTTCAACATAATCATTTGATTTTTTTGCAACCAAAAGCAAGATACAGTGTTTTTAAAAGTCGGTATAACTCATATTAATCTGAAGTGCTACAATCTACATTGACATATATAAAATTAGCAAGAAAGGGAAGATAAAGATCCATAGCAATTATCTAAACTTTACTTGAGGTTTAGTTATAAAGAGGGTTGGGCCAACCAGGAACAAGTCTTTTCTCTGTGCCAAATCTTTTATCAATCTCTTCAAGCATGATAGGCGGTGGCGGTGGCGATGCTAGATTTTTGTATAGTAATTGACATCTTGAGCATAAACACGAGATGAAATTCCTAGAACGTTGACCATTGTTGTTGTAATTGGCCTCTGGATGGTCTATAGGCCGTATTCCTTCTACTCGCAGCAATGCAACAAGGCAGCAGAAGTAGGCAGTCACGAGGACTCTATGACTTGAAAATGAACACTTCATGATGATTTATGGTGGTGATATTGTCTAGGACTAATTTGATAAGCAAAAGATGCCTATACATACAGATAAATTGTTTTGAAATGTTAGTTGCTTAATGCTTTAAATGAACGAATTTAAGATGGTATTTAGTGTTTGTGACATTTTAGGATATATGGAATATATCATGCATACACATGTGTTTGGTTTAAGATGGTCCTCCCTGCAGGCTATTGATTGAATGTAGTAGGCAGAATTCTGTAAAGAGAATTTTATTGTAATCTCTGCAGTACCTTTCTCTGAGTTACTCAAACTAGTAGTTATAACATGATGTAACATGACAGAAAGACTGGTCACACCTACAACTTCTAATACAAAATGTGCAACTAGGAAAAGCTTGGCAAAATTGAATATGGAAATTTAGTCCATATGGTGCAGGGTAGATGACAGTTCATAGTGTCAAATGCTTAGCATTTATGGCTATTGCCTGCTAGTGTACCAGTCCTATAGATGGACACAAGGCCACCACTTTTCTAAGGAACAAAAGATGGTAGTTATTACTGTATATGTTTATAACTCATCAAGGAAAAATAATTGGTCAAAAGATAAGTCAGCTACTGTATTTTCTAAGTGATCATAAATTTGTGTTCCAGCTTATTTAAACTGATTCAAAGAAGTATGCTAAAAACATAATTTTTTCAAAAACTAAAATATGATCCGAAAAGGCAAAACTTAAAAAATCTTAGAAACAAAAGTGAAAAATCAAATAAAAATAACAACTGAAAATGAGGATCCATTTTTTTTTTTTTTTTTTTTTTTTCTTTTTTTGAACAGCGGTTAGTTGTTAGATGTTAGTTGTTAGTTGTTGGCTCGAGTTAGTGTCGCATCCTCGGGCAGAGATACCAACCGCGAGCCTCTCTTTAGAGGATAACCCCACTCCTATTCCCGATTCGCCTGATATCATTAGAGCTTGTGGTTCCCAAGTGAGGACTTCCCGGTCGGTCACCCAAACCGGTACTACTCTCACTTGGGCTCACTTAACTACTTAAAAAATTGAAGGTTGATTATTAGCTTCACCATAAGTTGATTATCAATCTACTTGAAAAATTGAAAGTTGTCAAACACTAAAAACAACATCAAAGATGAATATTACAATTTTAAAGGCATATCAAAGATATCCTAACATAATTTACCGGGTGGAATGCCCTTTACCCCAAAAAAAAAAAAGATATCCTAACAATGACTCCTTTAAAATGTTTTATTTGATTTGAATTATTCATAACATGGCATCACTTTTTAATCTCAAGTAAAACTGAATCAATTACCCAAGAGTTTGTTTCACTTCCAACATGTGCTTCAAGCAATAACCCTTGTTGCCGAAAATAGTTATTTGTTAAAATGGTTTGCCAAGAGACCATCTCTAGACATAAGTTAAAAACTTTGTTCTTTTTAACTATCAACAGTAACAAACCCAACCCAGTCTAAAAAAATACAACTGAAAAACACATTTTTTGTTATAAACATTGGTTTGATTATCATCAATATGGACAAATGAGGGGAACCACATATACTGCAAAGGTAAAGTCTGTCAAGAAAATTCTGATAACATGATAAACTTCAGCATACAAATGTTTATCTGTAATGAATTATCAATATGATACAGACAAGGAACAAAATAATAGCAATCATCAAGTAAAACTCGAGAATAAGAGATGCTCAATCTATCTATTTTCCAAGCAAACGCCGCGTACGTTGATTAGCACCCTTAACTCTGTTAGTGAGCTCCTCGACATCATCATCAAGAGGATTAAGAGCTTTGTTATGACTGCAGAATTCATAGCTAGGTTTTAGGAATCCATGTAACGCAAATACAAACACAAAGTTACAACTATGGAACTGGAAAAACTAACCGTTCAATCTCTGAACCCATGTCCACAGCCATCTCTTTAAGCTCCCCAAGAATGTTACTCAAGTCCGATAGGGCATCGTCTTGCTTTGTTTTTTCGTACTGTCATGGTCCAGAATTAATTATTAGATGGTTAAACAACATTAAACTATATGTCAGGTCAGTAAATATCAAATAAGTAATAAACTACTGGCATTGACTTGAGGACGTCTAATTTGTTTTGAATGAAGGGCATTAATAATATTTGAGAAATAGTTAACAATAAGTTTCTTAAACCATGTGTCAAGTCATTTATTGCAAATTTGTTAGAACATAAATGTTAGATTCCAGAGTTCAAGAAAAAAGAAGCTAAAACTGTCACTGAGTGGAACCAACGGGCGATGAAGTTTAAAAACAAAAAGAAAATTTATAAATAAACAGTGCAGTCAAGGCTTATCTGATCCTTAATGCAGTCAAATGTCTATTAGTAAGTATCATAGAGCATAATGTTTTGAAAAAGCAAATTTAAATGTTT
This sequence comes from Artemisia argyi, assembly GCA_030686995.1. Taxonomy (NCBI): domain Eukaryota; kingdom Viridiplantae; phylum Streptophyta; class Magnoliopsida; order Asterales; family Asteraceae; genus Artemisia; species Artemisia argyi. The sequence continues at coordinate 135,141,139 of CM060688.1, forward strand.
TTCACCAACCGGAAATAAAATTAGCTAAAAACGTAACTGGGTTAGACTGACGGACGGTTTGAAAGTCACCTAAAGTGTATTTTTAGTTAAATCAAACCTTAGAAATCATTTATTCGAAAAGTAAATTTATTATAGAAATAATATTGTAGTGAAATCATTTATATAAAATCATTTTGTTACCCCTAGAAAAAGTTAGAGAAAATTTGCAGTTAAAACTTTCTGCTGCAAGCATTCAATCCCATTAGGGACATGCGTGTAAGCATATGCAGTTTTAAAAAAGCAAATTTAAATGGGCTAAGTAGTACAAATATTTCTGCAAAATGTACATGTAGTTTAAGAGATACACTATGAATGCTTGCAGAAGAACATTTTAACTGTAATTTTTCTGTTACTTTGCCTAGAGTAATTCACTACACTATTATTTCTATGATAAAATTTACTTTTCGAATAAATGATTTCTAAGGTTTGATGTAACTAAAAATACACTTTAGGTGACTTTCAAACCGTCCGTCAGTCTAACCGATTTGACCGGTTCCCTTTTAGCTAATTTTATATATTTCCCGTTGGAGAAAAACACATACCCAAATTGACCCATCCATCAGTAAATGGGCCGAACTGTTTTCGTTTTAGCTGCTTCTTTTTTTTCTTTTTCTTTTTTTTTTTTTTTTTCCTATTTTACCAGTTAGACCCATTAGCAATAAAACATACCCGAAACAACCCATTAACTTTTACCCAACATACGAAACTGATATACCACAATGACAGCAGCATTAACGAAAAGAAGCAAAAAGATTTGAACATTTACATACCTCGACTTTCTGCATTGCATTTGTGGGTTCAGGTGGTGGCGTTCTTGAATGATGTGGTCCCTTAGTCGGGGTTGTTGTAAGTCCTAGTTTTTCTCTTTGTTCCAAATGGGAACCCTTTCGTAGTGCTGGGTCATCTGAAAAACCATCAAACCTCCATCAATCACCCAACTTTCATAATTCTTAAAAGAATTACAGAGCAATGATTCAGCTTTTAAAATCACATTAACAAGTGTTTTATCCCAATTACCTCTCATGATCACTGGCCCTGTTATTGCACGACCCTTCTTAGGCTTCCAGGTCCTTGAGAATATGCCCCCGAGACTTCCCAGTAGCTTTTCGCCCTGCATTAGAAGTAATATTTCAGAATCTAGACACACAATTACACATTACCAGTGAGTGGGCCGATTTGGGGTGTGTATTATCTAACATAGGTCAAAAAGGTAAAACCACAATGTTTAGCCGAAAAAGATTAAATGTCGCTCGACGTCTATTTTCAACCTCGCGAATCATCATAGTCAATGCTCTTATTATCGTAATATTGTTTTTGTATTCATAATAACACGTTAATAGTTTATAAAAGTTATAAAAATGGACAAAAAAGTGTTTGTGGGTCAATGGGGCCTGTCGCATACTAAAAATGACCCGTTTTGACTTGCGTGGACTGCCCATCTTGCCACCTGTAACTAGTCTAACTCAAACTCAGGACATATGATATGAAAAGAAAAGTACCCTGCTAAGATCCTGCTCGATATCAGCTGCAGTCATATGGGTTCTGGTGATCTGCTCACCCTGTTGATGCAGTGTAATCAGTGTTTTTGTGGCATCTTCTCGTATGTTTTCTGCAATCTTTAAGGCACTATTGACGGTTTTTGTAGTCTCTTCAGATTTATAAGCAGCATAATGCTCCAATTCCTGAACATCTTGGTTCTCAATTCCACCAGAATCAACAAAATAATTCTTGTATTTGTTTTTTGATGCATAACTAACTTTGTACCCTGAACCTTTGACCTCATCATCTTCAAAAAGCAAATCTCTCGAGTTTTGAACCAATGCAGAAGGTTCGGAGGAAGTCCTTGTTGCCGGGTTTAAGGTTGGCTTTTTGTCCAACTCATCATCAGAATCAAATGGATTAGCATCATGTTGACTAGAGAATCCAGGGTCAACCGAGCTGTGTTTAGTCATTCTGTGGGGGAAATGAGGTTTCTTGATCCCAAACATATTGAATCTTTGCTAGATTTTGCAGTTTTCAACTAAGAAAAAAACGTGAAGTTGCAGAGTTAAAAAGGTTCCTGAAAAAGCAAGAATGCGGTTGAAACTTAGATGGCAGTTTTGAAATAAAAACTTGTTACGAAATTACTAAGCATTGTGACATTTCAAGACTGGATATACATCAAAGCAACAGATTATCAGAAAAAAAATTGTATATCAATAATTCTGTTTGAAAAGGTAAGCAGAAGGGAAGGATGATTATAGCCAGCAAACATCATAGCAATTTCAAAATGCTTAGATAGTCATCAATTTATGAACTTTTTTTGCGGTAAATCAGCCATGGTTTTTGTGAAAATGCCACACACATGCACTCTGCGAGGCTAAGCAGTTTGGAAAAGCTTGACGGAACATAAAATACAAGGAAGAAAGATGTTATTGGACGTTTTAGTACAAATTCAGTCTCTTTTTACCAAATCGATTACTTTAACTTTTTGTATCATCGTTGATAACTTGACCCCAAAATTTCCATATTTAAGTACAGCCATCCAGGGTACCCAACTTGGGATAGCCAAAAAAAGGACTCGGAAACGGTCACGGAAAACCACAGGTAGGCCACATACATCTGAGTCAAAGACTCGCCACCCTATCTGTCTATCCCAAGTACCTAACTATCCGCATAATCAATTGTGTGGGTATATCAACTAAATTTCCCACTTCATTAAGGGCATTTTCATAAAAATCAAAACTTTCAAAATCCGAACTCTAATATGCCATTCTAATCATCTAAACACTTAAAAGTAAATCAACACATAACCAATCTAATATCCAAGAAAATAAACAAAACCCACATAAATAAAATCATGGAATCATAAACCCACGTGAATCAACAACATATAGGATATGGGTATGTTCTAAAATACCAAAATAATACATAAAATGAAAAGATTAGAGAAGTAGTTGTACCTTTGGATATGCTAATGAAAAGAAAATGAAAATGGGGATTTAAAGGAGTTGGCCAAATTGATTAATATTAAAGAATAGTTCAAAGAACAAATGTCTATTGTTTGATGTTGTTGGTGTTGACTAGAGATGGAAGAAGAAGAGATCAAAGAGGGTATGCTATAAGGACAAGCGCGTAAAGAAAGATCGTGGTGGACTTGGGTCTCTTTCCTCTCACTTGGTTTGGTTTTGAATTTTTCAAATTTTGTATCTTGGTGATCTAGATAGATTAGACATCTTAGATTGAATTTTTGGAATGTTACAAATATGGTTCATGGGGTTTACTACAATTATGAAAACCATCTTTAAGTTTAGAGATTTTACATTGATAGTCCTTTATTTTTGCAAGATCGTGATCTATTTAGGATCGTTTTCATTTTTGTAAGATTAGATTGGGATCTTAAGATCTTATTATAATGTTATTTTTTTATAGTCTTTGTAATTTTGTTCCAAGTTACAAATTATTATATATCATAAATACAAAATTATATGAATGATGAAAATATTATCCTAAATTACGAATATGAATGTTTAAGAAGATTAACATATTATTTCTTAAATTCTATAAAACATAATTTATAACTTTGTAGTTTTTAAGTTTGCGGTTTGAGAAAAGTAAGATTGGATCATATTAGATCTTAAGATCCTATGGTCAAGATCGGGATCTTATAAGATCTTAAGCTTGCAAGATTCTAAATAGGATCCGGATCGCTTTTTATTTGTAGTTAGTTTTGAACTTTTGATGAAAGAAAAGGTTTTGTTGATGTTTGTTGTCATTATTTTTTTAGGAGTTGAGTGTATAAGAGTTTGATGAAAATGGGAATAAAGACAAGGAGTATTCAGGATGAAGAATATGAAGTTAAAAAGATGAGGCAAAAGGACCAAAATACCTCCACGTGGGTGTCACGTTGTAACACCCCCATTTTCACTGATCGCAACGGAATTAGGGTTGGGGTATTACTCCATGGTATCACAGTCACAATAATAAAAAACGACTCGAAAAGAGACATTTATATAAATAAGTTATCATTCATTAAAATATCAGAGTTTTATTCAAATGAGATCCCGTGAATCTAAGTGTGAAATAGTGTTTGAATGATAACAAAGTTGAAAGTCCTCCGAGTTCAGTGTCGCTTCCTGCAAAATCTCCGTAACGGCTATATACCTAAGATACATGCTTAAAAAGTCAACACTAGGTGTTGAGTGAGAGTCATATGTTTAAGTAGTAGTAGTGTGAATACAAGTTTAGTAAAGCATGGGCTACGTTGTTTTACACCCATGTAGAGTAGTAGAAACCGTATTTAAACAGTTGTATATGTCAGTATTGTATGATCAGTACAATACTACAGACAGGTGTGTTATTGCACTAAGCTCATGAACCGTACTAACAGTCCGAGTCATGGGGGCTACAGACCCACCATGAGGGGAAGAGAAGGATAACTTGCCAAAGTTAGTCCTTAGGGTTTCAAGTATAGTACTTATTGGTACTCTCCAGAAAGAGAGCTACCAACGGGAGTTGTCAAACTCCAATAGATCTATCAACTATACTCGCGTTCGCGTGGGTAAAATATCCCAAACGATTATGGTTCATGAATTTTGGTTATGTAGTGGTGGCAGAGAGTTTACTCGTGCAATAATCAATGAAAAGATTTGTATTCGGTTTAAAGTAAAGCAAGTAGCATGTATCTCCCTCACAGGGTTTGTAAAGCATTTAGAAAGCATTTAAAAAGGTGTGAGGCTATGAAAACTCACTTGGTCTTTAGGATATTATGATATGAAGAGTGACTCAAGGATTAGACTGCTGACTCACGTATCCTGGGGGTAGGGTTTGGTGTATGTGTGTGTGTATGTATGTCAAGTCTTAGTCTAGGTTTTTAAGTAATTACTTTTAAGGTTTCTAGATATAACATAACACCGTTCGGGCCATCGCAATTCAGAAGTAAATGATTCCTCACATGAAGCTCCCTACTATTGTATTATGTTATCAACATAATACCGGTCGGGCCATCATAATTCAGAAGTTAATACTCCTCACATGAAGCTCCCTATTATTGAGTTATGTTGTTATTAAGTTTTAGTTATAGCATAACACTGTTCGGGCCATCATAATCCAGAAGTACATGCAACAATCGTTTGAGGAGCCAGGTCACTTTAATTAGTATACCCAGCAAACTCGTCAAAACGAAATATCCACATGGTACTCCTCACATGAAGCTCCCTAGTATTGTGTTATGTTTCTAACTCAAAAATAGGTTTTTATACTTATTATGAAAATAGTCCATTTATACCCTTTAAGTTTATATATTTACACTTTCTACCCTAAACTTATAAACATATAACAATTAAGCATATAACTCTCTATTTTTCACACAACTAGACCCTATACTTATATATTTTCAAGTAATGGCAGAAATGGTCCTTAAACTACACTAAATTTTAATATTTACCCTTTATACCCTTAACTTAACTATATTTGCAAAACTAGTCCTTTTTAGTTTATAACTTATTTTACTTACTATCCTAAGGTTTTAGAACTTTGTAAAAAGGGTCCTTATACGTATTACTTCTAAGATATGTCAAAAACAGTCCCTAAACTTAGTATTTTCAGAAAGTTACCATATATACCCCTATGCATGAAAACTATTGCAAAACTAGTCCTAATTTCAAGTAAACTATATTTTTATGAAACAACTAAGTTTCCTAGCTTATGTTAATCCAATATATACTCATTTAAGTCATCTAAATCAGATTATAGCACATAATAAGGCAATTTAGCATGTAAACACATAATTATCTAAAACTAGGGTTTTAAAATGAAAACTTGTAAAAGAAAATGATCAAGGCTCTAGCTTAAGTTCCTATGGGGTCTAAGGAATATTATAACTATCCTAGGTCAGTACTAAGGCTATTAGAGTCAAGTTTGAGGCTTACCTAGGTCGGTTTATGGTTAACGTGGGTGTTAGGGTTTTCTAGGTCAAAGATGGGACTCGACAAGTATCTAAGGCTATCCTATTCGACTTCTAAGGTTACTATACTTCTGTTACTACCCTTAGGACCAGAGAGTTTGAGGTGAAAAGAAGAGGAGGTGTAATTTGAAATGAAAGGGTGTAGTGAGGTATTTATAGGGCTCGTTAGCCCTCTAGGTTAAATTTACTTGGAATGGTGGCCAAGTAACGTGAAGAGGTGGTCAAAGGCGGTGTGGGGTGACTAAGGAGGCTAAGGAAAAGGGTAGAGGCGGTGTAGAGGCGGTTTGGGGTGTTTTGTGGCCTAGATTTAGCCGTAGAGGCGGTTTAAGACAAGTAGGTGATGCACCTACTTGTAAGGTGCTATGGAGGTGTGTGGTTGGGTTCTTAGGGTGACAAGTAGGTGGGTAAGCTGCTTGGTAGGCTGCTAAGGGTAGTGGTGCTAGTTTGGTAGCTTAGTTTTAGGATTTTACTAGTTTTAGTTTAGTTTTTTACCTAGTTTTGTTTAGTTATTGGTTAGGGTTTTACCTAGGGTTTAGTGCATAGATTAGGGTCCTAATAGTGATTAGTGACTAGTATTAAGGTTTAGGCATCATTTCCTATGTGGTGGTAGTTTATACGAAAGATTTGGGAAGGTTTTGACCTACTTTTGGGACCTAAATGACCTAAGTTTGCTTAGTGAGAGACTATGGTTTATCCTAGGGTTTAGTGCCTATATTAGTGTCCTATGAGTGCCTAATTACTAGTCCTAAGCCCTAAGAGGTTTATACTAAGTGGTGGTAACCTATGGTGAAGTTTTGGGATAGTTTAGACCTAATTCTGGGAAGTTATGACCTAGTGAGGTTTTGTGCTTAAGGGACTTGTACCTAAGTTCTAATGGGTTGTACTAGTGCCTAAGAGTCCTAAGGTATCCTAATGTTCCTAAGGTAACTCATACTTAAGCCTTGAACACTTTCAAACTAGTTCAGATAAGCAATTAGGGTTTTAAAGATAATCGTAAACACATAGGGTTCAATTAGGGTTTTGTTAGGGTTTCTAATAGATATAACATACTAGAGTGATAGATTACTTAGTGTAATGATATTTAGAACCTAGACTTGACATACTGGGGTGTTTACATAGTGTAAACATGGTGGTGTTGGGCATAGGTGGATACGTGAGCAGGTCTAAAGAGTTATGTATACAATGAATAGTAAAAATTTACCTGTGAAATTACCTTGTGGTGGAAATGATGTTGATGAAATTTTATGGGTTGTAACACACGTGTTATCAGATAACGGAAGTTAATGAGGGTCGTTAGAGTAAAGGACTAACGGTAGATAATGTTTTGCGTTTATTGATGATGATACATTTTTTTTCGGTTAAAAGACGAACCTCGTCAGTCAATGCAAACCATAAGGATAAACAGTGTAATTTACTCTGTCTTAATTTTCATATTGCATCAAATTGTTAATAGTGGTCTAAAATCATCGTTTATAGTGTTTATTACTACCACATATATATATATATATATATATATATATATATATATATATATATATATATATATATATATATATATATATATATATATATACTACTACTACTACTACTACTACTACTACTACATATAAAGAGTGTATGGTCAAATTTTGAAAAGTGAAATCTGGAAAGTCAAAGGTGAGAGAAATACATAGTGTAATTAATACTCTTAATAAAACACCACATAACTTAAAATTACACTAATTTAACTAATTAAAAGCATATATATCAAATTAAAAACAACTAATTAAAACACCCTTTACTAAAAAGTAAAATAAAATTTTTACAATGTACAATTTAAACAAGCTACAACATAATCTAAAATATAAAATAATTAAACACACTAATTAATGTTGTTTTTAAAACACCCTAAAATGAAAAGTATATGTTATTATACACATTATACAAATTAATAAAACACACAAAGTTTTATACAAGCTACCAAGTTGATGGTACATATAGTTTTGAAAACTGAACCGGACCAACGGGTTCAACCGGGAACCGGTGTCGCTGCCGGTTCGGCTAACCAATAAAAGTCATACGAAAACATATATTTCAAAAGGAAAAGTATTAATACACATTAAAAAACCGGGTTGACCCGGGACACTTCAAACCCGGAGGGTTAACCCGGTTTAATTTGACCCATTTTCAACCCAACCCGTCGGGTTGACTCGGTTTAAATCGACCCGTTTTTCGACCATATTGGTTCAACCGATTGAACCACCCGGGTCGAACCGTGTTTCAAAACATTATGTTTAATCCCCATATCTTCGAACTTTTATTATTTTTCGTTTATAACCCATAAACTTTTTTTTATCCACTAAACGATCTGTCGCTATAAAATCTCATTGATATGCACGGGTGCTCGTTTAGTATATATATATATATATATATATATATATATATATATATATATATATATATATATATATATATATATATATATATATATATATACAAGGTTGGCAGCGGACGCCACGTTGCCGGCGTGCCTGTTTATTTTCTCAATAGTTTCTTGAATTCAAGAGGCATTCATTTGCAACATGGCTTACCTGGTATCACACTTTGTAGCTTTCGCATTCCGACGCGAAGCAGCACATACATTTTGCAATGGGTCTACTGGACCTGCAAAAAATGAGTAAATCTAAAAGTTTTGGCAAAACAAATAACGATGTGAAATACATCAGCACACCCGATGGGACTCGAACCCACAATCGCCTGATTAGAAGTCAGGCGCCTTATCCATTAGGCCACAGGTGCTTTTTCAAGTTGAATAAATCTACTAAAGACATTTATTTTAAAAGTGAAGCGGCATATTTAGTAAGCCAAAAAAAAAAGATCTTACCAATGCCTTTTGCTTAGGAGAAACATGACAACATATGATTGAAGTGCAATAAATGAGGGTCAATTTTCTGTATATCCGTAGCAGTACCAAAAAGATGACAATGGCTGCAATAAAACATATCTGTTTGTGTATATAGTGATTCTACACCATTTGGCATCTGCACATACGTTGTGGTTTGCTGATAAAGGTGTGTGCTTGTCCTTTTCTTGTGTCCTCTGTCGTGCCAAAGGCGCTATTTATAGAGCCGTTGCCTGCCACTCTTACCCGTTGCCCAACACGTTTAGTTACCACAAAAGCTGCACAACATAAACCGCAAGTTAACTACACAAAAAAAATCCACTTAAGTTCACTTTTCAGAAAAACACATATAAGCAAACAATACTTGGAACCCGTCTATTGACCCTATTGGTGACAGATCTTAGTTTTGACCCACGGCCTTTCTTCTTCGCCTCCTTTACTTCATCGACGTCATCAGCCACCACTTTCTGCAATAACAATTAAAAAAAACGTCACCAATTGAAAAGTTATGTGGTAAAGTTTTAACTACAAATGCAACAAACTGTAATCACTAATAGAAGTTAGCATTTGTAAGGTGAATCACTAAGTCAACGTGACCAGCTTATGGCTTATTTCATTTTGGGCTTATGTTTTAATAAGGTCATATTTTGTGGCTTATTTTAAAACCTTTCGCCTTATATAAGTTTACTATGTCCTAATAAGCTTATATAAGCCGTAAAGTTTCAAAATAACCCACAAACAGTAAGCTTATGAAACATAAGACCAAGACCAAATAAGCCATAAAACAATTCACTCCTTGTTGCAACAGCGTCGGGGGCTGTCTTGGTGCTGCTATTACATTATCCGTTTACCATTTTTTAACTCAACATGAAGTGTACTAAAGTCGACACGCGTGACCACAAAATCACATATTTGACTAACAATGAACCAATAATTTCCTATGTTCTATCCGTTTGGTACAGTCGCGTACTTAAGTTATCTGCAAATTGATGTTTGAAATACCTTATTAAAACTGAAGGTGTATGAATCTGTTTCTGCTGATAGTGGATTCTGCTACTAGTAGGATTCTGCTGATAGTAGATTCTGCTGCTAGTGTGAATCTGCTGCTGGCATTAGTTTATTCTGCTGCTCGTTTTAACCACTGATTCCTACTATTATGCACATTGAAAAAAATATGATTTAACTAACTTAAAAAACCACATAATACAGTGGAAAAAAGGTATGGCTCTGTTTCTAAATTTCCACTTACATGTAGTGTACGTAGTAAATAATCGTCAGATAAGAAACTTCGAAGCTCACCATTGGTCAAACCCATCAGCAGACATGAACCTGTAAGCTTATGAAGTATACCTGGTACAACACCGTCTGCACTTAAAGCTGTAGACACAAATGCTGGCCTAGATGTTTGGCATTCTGGTTGTGACGAAGTCGATGGTCCCTCTGTAGGAACCGCTGTCGACAACCCCATGCTACCATGCTGTTTACACGTTCGCTGTGAAGGACGTTCACATAATATGAGGCAGTAGAAGTGGAGTAAATAATGAACGTTGACCCAACGCTTCCTGGAGCTCTTTCTTTAACTAATACCTCATTCGTCTCGCCTTCTCAGCTGTGCAACGGTAATACTACCCCTTCCAAGAATGGCTGTGACTACCAGTACAAAACAGAAGCTTAGTTATTCAACAGATGGTATGAATGTCACTTGCCATATTCATGAATCTTTTCTTGTTCTTCTTAGATGCTACGTTAAGAGCATCAGAAGTTTTCTTGCACTTACCGTTTCTGTTATTAGTCGGCACCACATTAGCTTCGATCGTGGCGGGTGACTTTCTGTTCTGCAACTGCTTCCAGTCCACTCTAACGAAGTCATCTGTCAAATGAAGAAAAAGCTTACCTTTGCAATCATTACTAAATTCTTAAAACTTATATATTCAATTTCATAGTTAAGCAACAAAAAGAATGTTAACTGTAATTGTAACAATTACATACCTACGCATTGCAATGTAGATAATAATACAACACCAAACTCCTATAATTCCATAGTATGTGAATTTCCAGCAAGTTCATTTGCTAGATGATCTAGCGTTTTAATAGCCAAACCATACATTGTTTTCACCTTGTCTAGACCAGGGCGAAGTTCGTATGTATTTTCAAAATCAAAATCAGTATTTTCATTTCATATGTATTCAAGTTTATCTATGTTGCAGCGCGCGTGTAGTTTATGGTGTGATAAATCAAAGTTAGCGACAAAAATAAAAAAGTTGGCTAATAAAACTTACGTTGCTGATAAGTTGTGCAGCGTACCATGAACAATCTGCACCATAAGGGGCTGCAGGCGGCCTGCCGCATTGCAGCAGGCCGTTGTTTCTAGTCGTTGATCATTGCACAGTATTTCTTTTTAAGTGAAAGAGGGCTGGTTTTTGTGTTACATGTATATTAATGTAATAGTAATGTAACCATGATCATTAAAGAGTAAAGAGGCTAAATCTGGCTAACTTATGAGAAATAAAACGGTTTATACGTATGGTTGCAATTCCACAGAGTCTGTAGAATCAGCTTATGTTGCCGTTACCGTCTCCTAAGCGTTTTAAGTTATATGTATATACTTTTACATACCTGTGCTAAGGTGATACCCGTGGACTCACATCACCTGCACGCTACATGTGTGCAAGAGACAGCTCCAACGACAATCGCATCAGGATTCTTTGGCTATTGGCATAGCAAAGGTCATAGATATGTATGATATGTATACTCTGAACATGGCCCTACACATGTATTAAAAAAACGAAAGACATAAGTTAGACAGGAAAATTGCATACGGCGGTCAATAAATGTATAAAAATCCAAGGTTGTTATAAACTACGGATATCCAACAAATCAGTAGAAACCTTGTAAAGTGCTTAACATACTGTAATGCCTGACTCTTGCTACACTTTGGGATATATAATCAAATGAAAAGTGATATTTTAATTGTGGATGATCCTTAACAGAAATAGTTTCCATACTTTTTAAAGCGTCTCCTAAAAACAGGGCCACACAAATATTTGATTAATAAACGTAAATAATATAATTCACCTTATCCTGTACAACATCACTGTTAATCGTCCGGCCGGGAAATGGTGCCACTGGGTGCTGGTCATTATCTACAATAACAGCAGTTAAGTAAAAATTAGTACACGCTAAAGTATTAAGTATATTGTTATGCAAATATGAAATAACGCAAAGACTCACAGATACACTAATCTCTTACACCCGAATAACTGTCGCTGCTGTCGGTTTACCGTGGAATAGGAAAGTTTCCTGAGTTTGCAGTAGTACCTATAACGACAACAACATTTTAGTTGTTTCGTACCCTTTCTGTTAGAATAAATTTGAATGATATATATAAGCATCCGCAAGTATGCCTTTGTAGAGACGATGCTCCTGTAACGATGGAATTTGAACTCATAACTATACTTGTTAAATTTGTAATGTAAATTGGAAAGATCTTACCTGAGATTCAAAGGCATTTCGGACAGACTTGACCCTCCTATTACAGGGTTCTGAATCAGCAGCAGGAGTGCGGTCAAAAGCTGCAACAACAACCCGATCATTCCACCTGATAAGAATAATTAGAATGATGAGAAGTGCACTCAACCTATAACGACATCTAAAGCTACAGAGTTCCCAAATATTCTATATTAAGTGTCGTTTTTAGCTTATATTGAAATTTTATGAATGGCTGATCATAAATTACCTGAGACAAATGTAGTCGGGGCTAATCAACGAATTAGTCGGTTACATGTTGTGAACAATTATGTAACCTTCATAAACCACCCTTTTTAGCAAATTGTTTTTATTGAGAAATTGTAAAAAGCTAATAACCTCAGTTTTAATGGTTCAGCAACTTGAACTTATAGCAAATCGTTTGTACCCATGAATTGTGCTCCTTGATATATGCAGTTAAGGGCTTCGTGAGCGATAGAGAACTGCCTGCAGCAACATACCTTGGTACATTGAATTGGCGTAAGACTTTTGGTCTTTAACTTTTTGTTCACGCCTTAATCTGTTGAAACTTTATTGAGCTAATCCAGATCCGCTTCATTACCCTATATTGAAAAAATATGAGCCAAGTCAGTACCGAGAATTGCAGCAAGTAAATCAATTACCCCGTTCATTTAGGTTCAACTTTCGCATGCCAAAATGAGTACATATCCGCAGACTGGTTGGAATCTACTTATAAGGTACGTAAATAAAACTGGCCAAAAGCATAAAAGCATATAAAAACATAAAATTAAATTCCATACAAACTATGTACAAATTACCTGTAGTAAGTCGAGGCCAGGCCCAACCACCTCATGACCCATACGTCCTGAACCGTATCCCATGAACCAAATCCCCTTGACAAAAAGCTTACATTAGTTGTTTTTGTCATTATTGTTTAATCAAATTAAGTAATAGAAAATAAACTTACACATATGTACTTCCACAATTAGGCGAATAAGAGCACACATTCTCATCAGGTTAGTTTATATTAGGTGCAGCAAATCAGCAATGGCGGTAATGCTCTGCCATTTTCTTTGCTTTGAAACAGCAACAACAACACAGACCCCCCCCCCCCCCCCCCCTTTTTTTTTCTTATAGCATTTCTCCGCACAAACTGCTGAATTTGGCAACGAAAACCAAAAGCGTAAATCTCATACCAAGGCATAAAAGCACTTCCAGTGCACTTATCACCACAGCCTCAAACCCACTCAACACCTGTAAAAATAATAGGAATTCAAAATTTAACCTGGCATAAATGGACCTCCATTGAACATGTATAACGATTCTAAAATCTAACATGGCATGTTAAATTGAATAGGAATTCAAAATTTAACACGTACCTCAATTGAACATGTATCCAAAGTATTATGAGAATCCTTCGACTCCGCATATCTCCATTCATAATCAAGTTGTCCCATCTCCGCTTGCACTTTTTTCTTACGAATATTCTTTTCTTTTGGTCTCGAATTACCTGTCAATAAATACACCAAATCTACTTCAGTTAGCATGTACCTTGAAATCTTACTAAAAATGGATTTATACTAACCTACCACTTTACCAGTTATAAAATAACTAATCCAAAAAGATAAAGAGCATAAAGTTAAGTACTAAATTGACCAAAATGTAACCTACTTTGATTCTTCTGTCATCCATTCACTTGGAGCTTGTCTTCCTTTGGAGCCACAGATCATCATTCCACAAAACCCCCAAATTTTATAACAAAACCCTAATTATAACAAAACCTAAAATTGAAAGTAACGTGTATATCAAAATCAAAAAACTAAAAACGATAACTAACCTGAAACATACGATTTATAACACTCTTCTTTGCAATATTCATCCCTTTCATCTCCATCTTTAAGGCACAATTGATAAGAACTAATGAACCTGCCACATCCTTCGAGCATCATCAACAGGAGCAGATACTTGTGGAACGAATGAAGCCTGCCACATCCTTCGATCATCATCAGCAACAGTTGAGATTTGTGGAACGTTCTAGGTTTGCCTGGATCTATGTTTCTACGTTTCTGATCAATATACTTGGCAATAAACGTGGGGTTGGAAAAAAACGGAGCAAATTCGCATTAACGGGCCAGAATAAAGTGGGCACATTGGGCTAATTTCGTGGGCTAGTTTTTGGCGGGAAAAATACGTGCCAAAACGGCACCGTTTGTATCTGGATTTAATATAATCTCTAATTCTTTTCTAAACGTCGTCGTTTAAATAGGCTCAAAACTAAGCCCAAAAGATTTAAAACAACCCAATAAGCAAAATAATTAAAGCAGCCCAATAAACAAAATAGCCCGGTCCAAGTTCAAGTAAAACATTGCGGCTTTCTTTCGTTTTAATAAAAGCAAATTTTACAAAATTGTCCCCTAATCTATATAACAAACTTTTTTGTATAACAAAACTTTATTTATCAAATATATAGCGATTTCTTTAATAAAAAATAAAAAATAAAAAAGTAGGCCGATGAAAAGACCTTTGGATTATGAACAAAATGAGTTCAGTATTAATATGCTTTTTATATACATGTTATCTTATAAAAAATATGTTTTAAAAAAATCGACCCTTAACCTACCTAATAATTTTAGAAATTACTATAAAGTTTATTTAAATATAGATTAAAAAAATCCGACAACCTCGCTGTAGTTTTAGCTATTTACATTTTTTTAAATATCAAACTTTATCAAAAAAATATGTTGTTGAAAAGACATTTAAATTGTAGCCAAAATGATCCAAATGTTGCAATACTTTTTACTTATGTACTATTTTATATAAAATCCTGAACTAAAAAAATCTTATAAAAAGACTATTCAGCAACCAAATAAATTACATACATAGACAATAAATTGGCCCCGCCGCAACGCGCGAGTGACTATCTACCCGTTTCTAAACATTAAATGACTATGAGTCATCTTATATTACAAGTTTTCTTAGATTTGGCTAGAGTAAAACATGTCACCAATCT
Source organism: Artemisia argyi (assembly GCA_030686995.1). Classification (NCBI taxonomy): domain Eukaryota; kingdom Viridiplantae; phylum Streptophyta; class Magnoliopsida; order Asterales; family Asteraceae; genus Artemisia; species Artemisia argyi. The sequence goes on from CM060688.1 coordinate 135,156,499, forward strand.
GTATCAAATGCGACCAGTTCTACATCCTAAAGAATTTGTATGTAATGATAGTATAAAAGAATTTGTATGTAATGACAGTATACTCTGATATGTAACGGTGGTTTTCTTTGAACCTGGACTACGTATTTGTAATGGGGTGATTTGGTCGTTCTTGTTTAAAGGTCGTTGTGGGTTTGTATGGTTGTTTTGGTCAGTCATGTTGGTAGCGTAGTTTTAGATGGTAAGGTCTTGGAAATTATTATCTAAAGTTACTGTAATTCTCGGTTCTATGCTAATTCTGATAGCAAAAAAGTGATGCATATTAGTTGGTTCATATAAGAGAAGTAGAGAACGCATGAAATTGGCCATGCTCCCCAAAGTAGATGAAGTACCTCTTGAGCGGGCCATTGAGTAATTTTAACATGAATTTCACTGTTTGTGCCTTTGAGGCGAGGCTGTGTAGTAGTTAACATTATCGATTAAAAATATATATCACTTATTTATAAAAAACAATAAAAATTTAGCAAATGATGAAATGTCAATTTATTTATTCATTTTTTTTTTTTTTTTTTTTTTTGAAAGGCAACGATGAAATGTCAATTAAGAAGATGAACATTTCCATTCTATGAACTTTAACAACCTAAGTAAATACTAAGAGCATCCACTACGATAAACTTTTATAAAAGTTTATAATTATGCCACATCACCAACATATAAACCTATTTACAATAGAGTAAGGATCAAATGAGAAATAAAAGTAAAGTGAGAAGAATGAGAAGTGATTACAACCGCACATTTCAGATGCACCTACAAAATAAGATGCATCTCTCATGAAATTCTCCTTCCTCATTTGAAATATGTGGCTACAAACATTTCTTATTCTTCTTATTTTATTTTCTCTTCTCATTAGATCCATTCCCATTTACAATATAGAAAACTTATTAAAACTTTATAAATATATAACATATGAAAAAGTCTAACATATTAGACCTCTTTATGTCATGTAAGCATGAAATTTATGTCCACTATCATCAACGATAATATAAGCCTCTTCCTTACTTTTATAAACCCTTTTATAAACAACTATAACGGATAAAATACATCATCTTCGATCTTCTATCACACTTAACCATCTTAGCCATACTTAAAGTGGGCCGGTTGTCCTTTTCATGATTTCATCCCCACTTCTTTGGGCCAGTCTCTACAAGATATTTAAGATTCTTCTTCTTTATAACTACAAGTCGACGGATATATTACAAGATTAAAGAAGACTCGACTTTTATTGTCTATATTATAATTGGGTTTTTCTAATGTGTGCCCTGGGGCACACGTTAAGAACACGAAAAGGACAATGGGACCCACGAAAAAGTACATCCGGACCCACAGAAAAGTACACTTTTCAGATAAAAGGTGTGGGTCCGGATGTACTTTTTCGTGGGTCCCATTGTCCTTTTGGTGTTCTTAACGTGTGCCCCCAGGGCACACATTAGAAAAACCCATTATAATTTTATTGATTTCAGAAATACCCGTATCTTCTTATTTCAACTACTGTATAGTTAAGATAGCTTTTGATTCTGAAATCTACCATGCCAAAACAATATAACTACATAATAAGAAGTTTCATATACCAATGTATCATGTGGCTTACTAAAGTTTAGCATGTGCTTAGTAGTTCATGAATCTGAATATAGAAAAACAATGTATTTCACAAAAAAATTGTAAAACTTTGACAATCTGTGTGTGTTGCCTACTTAAAATTGTTGGTAAAATAGAAAAATACATCAAATTTGTAAAGAATCAATAATAAAAAATCTGTAGCTAAGTTCTTATAAAATCCGGTGCATAAGTACTAGTACGATTATAATTCAACACTTGAGACGATCTTTAGAATCCTTAGGTTGTTGATAGCAATCCAAGCAGAGTTGATTCATGGTGATAGTACCATGGATTGTACCCTGTCGTTGTGGTACTTGTGTCAATCATCACAGTCTCTTGTTCTTCATCTTCTAGTGGATCATCAGGAAGCATGTTTAAATCAAGAAAGCCTCGGATTTCCTGATCGGGTTTTTCCAGTTTCTCTATCAACATTGCATTTTGTTGATTTATTTTAGCCTCAGCAATCAAATGTGATCTTTTGTGACCACCCAATGCTTGCCCTGATGAGAAAGTCTTGAAGCAAATTGAACACTCATGAACTCCTACCACCATTGTATTGTTCTTTGAAGAACCAACATGATTGGAACTTGATGATGCTTGATGGTTATCAGAAGGTTTTCCAGTACGCCCTTTACTCATATGGTCATGATCTAACATGGGTTCGCATTTGATCGCGTTACTGCTGTCGAGTTTCAAATCAAAACAGTCTTTTGGCTTCTTGTAATGACTTGCTTTATGACCACCAAGTGCTTGGTGAGAGTGAAAACACTTTTTGCATGTAGCACATTCAAACTTTCCCTTCATTTGATCATCAAAATCGTGTCCATAGGTTGTACTGTTCTTCACTCTATCAAACTGGACTTCAGTTTCTGCCAATTTCTTCACCTTACAATCTTTTACTACTATGTTTTTACCCCATTTTCCCACATCTCTTGAAAGCATGATCAAACACATAGCAATCTCAACTTCTTGTTCTTGATCATTATCCGAAACGACACTTGTTGAAGCATAATTAGCATTCATGGAAACCGAAGATGAATCTGTAGTTGTGGTTGTAGTACCAGCAGGAGTAGTAGCACAAGTAACTAAACACTTTTTTGATCTTGACTTCTTAATTTTCCGTTCTTTCACTCCCAAATTCTTGTTACCCAAATGACTAATCAAAGAATCTTTATTCATTGCCGCGGTTTTGTTACTTGACACTTTGTCAGAATGGCATTTCATGTGTCCAAACAAAGCCTTCCAAGATTGAAAACCTTTCCCACATTCCTTACAAAGTTTATCAAGAACAACAAACTCATTCGAATTAGAAGAACCATTTATAACCGCTTTAAGAGTCTTCTTCGGATCTTTTCTAAGCTCATAACCCAACTCACCCGAATTCGAGGACCCACTAACGACTTCCATCTTGGTGTTCAAATTCTTATTCTGAAGATGATGGTCAGTTGAACTTATCACATGAGACCTCATGTGACCTCCTAAAGATCTACCACAAGGGAAACTTTTATCACACAACTTACACATATGTTTCATCATTTCTTGATCACTGCTTTCATCTGAATTTCGATCCGAATTCAACATTTTCGACCAAGAAAAAGTCTAAATTCAGATCAGTATCAAAAGATCCAAAAACAGAGGAAACAGAGGATTTAGCTTCTTCTTTTACTGAAATTTAAAGACTACCCATATCAAGAAACAAGATCAAAAGCTTAAATCCTTAGTGGGTATTAATCTTTATGCAAGATTCTAATGGATTACAAGAAAGAACCCATCTAAGATTCCATTGTGCTTAACCAAAATCAAGAAACAAGATCTAAAGCTCAAATCTTTAGTTAGATTTCAGTTTTCTTGCATTTTGTAACTAAGCAAGAACTCAACAAGATCGAGTTAAATGAGAAAACAAGTAACCAAACTTGAAGCTAACACTTTAGTATACAAGTCAAAAATAGAAGCAAAAAAGACCAAAAAATGTGACAAAAGATGATGGGTTGGTTACCTTTCTTGCTAAAATGATGACCATCAACAAGCACACTTTTATCACTTTCTCTCTCTAGAAATATATCTATTTAGACAGAGAGATGAAGAGTCTATATTTAGAGGAAGAAGGAGAAAACCATGCATGGAAACAAGGATAAAAAGAGGCAAAAGTAACGTGTAGTCAGCTAAGTATATCACACGCCAAAATACTAATCCAATGGTTCATATGGCTTCACACCATTGACGGACCTAGAAAAATTAATAAGCGGACTTATAACTAAAGTCTAAAGTATTAATATTAGGATTAAAGGTTTGTAACTTAGCACTAGCATGAATTTTTGAGATACCTTTCTCTCAAAAGTTTTTGCTTTCAAGTCTCATTTTTTTAGAAATAACATTTGTGTATTATGTATGGTGAATATGTAATATGTTTTCTTTTAATAGAAAGAAGATTTACTAACATTAGCTAGGTTGCATGTATAAAATCAGTTACTTGATAGTTAAAAGTATCAAATTAAACTAAACAAATTTTCTTTTGCTTTCAACTGTTTTATTCTTGTGATTGTAGTTTAGTCATGATTTTAGTAACTATCTATCTAGTATCTAACCCACAGAAATATAAACAAAGTTGTGGGTGTCATACACTTCACTGAAACCAATAAAGATATGACAAGTGTCACTTTTTTGGTTATTTATAAAGTATTTGGTCTAAGTTGGGTAAGGGCAAATTTGTCAATTGGTTGTGGATTATAGAATAAACTGTCTTGAATGGCTAGTTAGTTGAAGATATATGAAATGGGCCCCACTATAGATACAAGTAGTTCCTGAAGCAAAGAATCTACAAGCCTGCAAATGGAAGCTAAAAGCTTTTTTGTGCTATGCAAGCATAGTAGGTAGTGGAAGTAGGCTAGTGGCAATTTTGTCATTTTACAACCAACATTTGGCTATCCCAACACAAAAATAATTGGAAAAGTAAGATATATTAATTGATATCTGATCAAACATCTCATAAATGAAACATGACACAACTTGGAAGCTCATATTTTATTCATGAAAAATATAAATATTACTCCGTACACGATTTAACCAAGGATTTTCTTAAACAAGCATAAGAGAAAATTGACATTTTTCAATAAACTTGAACTTACAACTTTACATATGAATCAACGTATGAACAAGGGCTAAACGAATTCTTAGCACACTTATTTTCAAATACTTTGTACTGCATGATCTATAAGTAAATATTTAAAGAAAGATTATACTCTAGCCATGTACCATGAGTTAAATGTCCAACAGAAGAGAAGCAAATTACATTATCACCAATTAGCCAGCTACGATCGAGTGAGTAATATGCTGGAGTAGTGGCCGAGGGAACCTAGGAGCCGGCTTTCGCTCATTGCTCTAACCAGAATATGAGTGTCTTATTATTGCTAATCACCATCTTAAGCATTAATTGTATCGTTAAAGCCGGCATCTTAGTACAATGTTTAGCTGTAGCACAAGTGATACACAAGAAAACAAGTAACCATTATTTTATTAGTGCTAGTCTTACTTTTAAATGATTTTGGCATACAAGTCCAATGCATGACATGTGCATGCACATTATGTGATAAATTTAATAGTTGTGTCTTAGCTTTTCCCCTAATAATTCTAAACAAGAAGAAGTTGGAGGTGTTTCTAAGGTATTCCTATGCAAAATAAACTTCGCAATCAAAAAAATTTAAGCTAATGTACAATCATAATTGCATATAGTGTAATCTTATAGCTTTTTCCTTTTTCATTTCCCAACCATAAAATTGTCCCTAATTGTGAGTTGTTGAGGGGTTAGTCCAACCACTGGCATTGATATGTTTCTAAGAAAAAGTTGATTATGACTATCAGTAACCACTAACAACTTACTGTAAATTATAATTGCAGTGTCGGTCATATAATAAACTCTCTTTGCAACATATTCATTGAACACTTGCTATTACAAATAACAGAATATCGCCGATTTCCCAGTATATGCATTTAGTGATGTCGATTACATGTGCTCTAAGTTTGTTATTCACACCAAACGAACTAACTATCACCCTTATGCATTCTTCTTTCAATGTAGCATGATCTACTAGTTACCATGTGACAAAAGTTAGCTAGTATATTTGAATGACAACACAAAATTGGTTGTCTTGTATATATATATATATATATATATATATATATATATATATATATATATATATATATATATATATATATATATATATATATATATATATACAGGGACGGAGCCAAGGGGTGCCCGCGGGTGCACGTGCACCCCATGGATTTTTTCGATATAGTGTTAGTTTCTTTAAAAATTATCGATTTTACCTAAATGTATCTTAAATGCACCCGGTGCATTAAATGCGTCTCTAGTATTATTTAGTTCGTATACTTTAAATATAAAATTTTGTAAACGCCCAAAGATAAAACAAGTTTAATAAATTCAAGCACAAAAACCCAAAGATGAAATAGGTTTATTAATGGAACAAGTTTATTCATCATCCTAACAATTTACAAAATCTAAAATTTAACAAACACACAAAGATGAAACAGGTTCGTAAGTCGTAACATATACCTTTCATTTGTTCATTATGTCTTTTAAAGTTTTCATGTTTTGAGTTTTGTATGAAATCTTGACTAATTTGTTGGTTCCGTATAGTCTATCATCATCAATAAGGGCTTAGGGCAATGAGAATAAGTGAATAACTACGCATTTTCTATTAAGACAAATAGGGATAATAAGTTTAAGTGATAGTTAACAATATATTAGCATATGAATAGCACCCTAATTGTGTTGTCATGAGGCATTTTTATTGTTGTCGTAGTTACAATATATATGAAAAGTAGTGCTTAATTGAAGTTGGCTTTAGTCTTGCCTGTTGCTACCGCTACGGTTGAAAGATGTTTTTTTTTTTTTTTTTTTAAATGAAGCTCATTAAAACTGATTAACGAAATCGTGGGTGATGATTATTTTAACGGCGCTTTAACTTGTGTGCTATAGAGAAAGAAGAACTTATTAATATTAAAAATGAGTGTGCACATAAGTGTTATTTTGCTAAGGGAGATCGTAGAATCACTAATTAGAAGGTAATATGTTCATTTATTTATCGTTTTAATGAAATCTTCGTTTTAATTCACGTTTTAACTCTGTTATATTACGATTCAAAAAAATTTGTGCACCCGGTCATATTTCTTTCTGGCTCCGTCCCTGTATATATATATATATATATATATATATATATATATATATATTAGGGATCCAGTAAGAAGTAAATTAAAATACGAAGTGGTAAGAAGTGACCAAAATCACGCATTTGAGATGCAATGACTTGCATTAGATGCATTTCTATTCATATAGATGCAACATCTTGAGTTTCGAAAGTAAATTTGATGTATAGATGGTGCAAATTGATTTTCATGATTTTGGCACGTGTAGAGGAACAAAAAATAAGAGAAATCATGAAATGCATCTAATATACGTATATGCATCTGATTAAAAGCTTGAAAACACACTATGGTGCGTTATAATGCATCTAAGATTATATGGATGCATCTAATTTAGGTCGGTGCATCTCAGATTTGTAGTTATAGTTCTTCTGATTTCTTCTTATTTTAAGTAATCTTCTTATTTGATCCTAACTCTCTCTCTCTCTCTCTCTCTCTCTATATATATATATATATATATATATATATATATATATATATATATATATATATATATATATATCACAAAAATACACCGTTGGTCCTTAAACTTTTCTAAAAACATCGCCTTGGCCTCAAACTTGGAAAATCGTCGCTTGGAGTCCAAAACAAAAGTTTTTAAGGCCGAATGCGTCCCTTGATTCGTAATGGTGAGGTCAACGCTCGTTTTGTTTTATATTTTTAAGGGCATAATAGTTCAACCACATTTATAACTATATGTAGTTAAATCTAACTCAAAGTTGTACTGTAGTATTGTTTCCCTTTTGCTTATATACTCTAAAAACCCTAAATTACCAGCAACACACATTCAATCCAAATCACTAACAATGGCACAAAAAGATAAGGGGAAGGCTTTGTATAATGGGTTGAGGAAAGATGATCGCTCCAATGAAGACCGCTTGGGTGTTAAGAAGAAGACGGAACATGCTGTCGACAATGTGTTACCAAAGTTTGATGATTTGGAAACTAGGATTAAAAATCTTGAAGCTGTGTTTAATTATCTAAAGGAAAGGAAGAAAATGAAGGAAAAGGGTGATAGAGAAATTTGTGGGTCTAGCTGAGTGTATGTTTAGATGATAGGGAAGTTTGTAATGGTTGTCAACATGAAACCGATCAATAAAAATTTTGGTTTTTACTAAATGATAGTGTTTGGCAATCAAAAGTTTGTTTCTTGTTGTTAATTAGTTAGTTTGACTTTTACAAGTTAGTTTGACATATACACCAAAATATACATCTTAATAACCATCGTTTTGAGTAGCCATCATCATCCAAAAAAAAATTGACATCTTCATTGCATAAACAATTAAAAATAAAAGGTAAACTTTTTGATGGGAGACTTGATATTTATGGGGGAGACTTAAGCTTCTTAGGGGGAGGCACATACCTCTCTTTCCACTTTCTGTTGGAGCTTCCTACAGCAGCAACAAGACCAAGTACAACATTTTGTAACCATTTCTCAAGGTTTTGGACTTTTATGGTGCTAACAGATTGTGTTGAAAGCATTGGGAGTGGAAGCTTGGGGAGTGAAACCTTTCAAAGTGGAAGACCTTTCGCAACCTCCTTATTCTCATATTTTTTTCACAAGTCTTCAAATCAGCAATTTCATCTTCTATATCCTACTTATTCCTATAAGTAGCCATGACATAGTCAATCATATCGTTAGAGACTTTTAGGTTGCTAAAATCCTTTTTTTCTTTTTCTTTTTTTCCAGAATCTGCCATTGTTTGTATTTCTTGCAAATAAAATCGGATTATTAGGGACACAATTGACAGATAAGCTTAATATGTGAATCACACAAATACAGAAAAATGAACTTACCTTTCATCACTTCGGTTTCTTTGGCAAATCTGCATAAATCTTCAAACATCTTATTAGACATTTCATCACTTTCTAACCAAGTATTCCTATATTTGGCTTTCACATACTCTACCATCTTATCCGTCACTTTTGTCATCCTAAGATCCTTGTCTGCCATTGTTGGAGATTTTTTTTTTTTTTTTTTTGGACAAATATGGGTAGCTTGTTGAGGGTTTTTTTTTTCAATAAAGGTTGAATGTGACAATGTGTGTGGTAGATGATCGGGTCTTACTCAAGTGTCAACAGTTAGTTGTGGGTTTATTGGTTCCCACACAAATATTAATAGGTGTTTCAGAGAAGATACTGTCAAGTTGCATAGTTAAAAAAAAATATATATATATTTTTTTAAAGTTAGTTATATATATATATATATATATATATATATATATATATATATATATATATATATATATATATATAGTGTTTGGTTCAAGGGAAAAGTTCATTTCGGTAGAAAAGTGAGAAAATAACTGTGATGCACTAAAATTTTAAACTGTGATGCACCAATTTTTATTTTAGTGCATCACTGTTAAAACAAAAAACGGTGCATCACAGTGTTTATTTTAGTGCATCACAGTTATTTTCTCACTTTTCTACAAAAATGCATTTTTCTCTAGAACCCTATCTCTCTCTCTCTCACACACACACACACACACACACATATATACATATATATATATATATATATATATATATATATATATATATATATATATATATATATATATATATATATTACGGGTTAAAAATATATTAGTACTCAGTTGGTCCCTCAAGTTGAGTGTCGGGTTAGATTATAGTTATAAATGTGGTTGAACTTTTATACCCTTGAAAATATAACACAAAACGAGCGTTGACCTCATCATTACGGGTCAAGGGACGCATTCGGCCTAAAAAACTTGTGTTTTAGACTCCAGGCGATGATTTTCCCAAATTTGAGGCACAGGCGATGTTTTTAGAAAAGTTTAGGGACCAACAGTGTATTTGTCTTGTTTTTTGATATATCCTTCAATGGAAGATTTTATGATTCGGTTAATTAACGGCTTATAACATTTGTTTCCGCCATTGTCTACATTCAAAGCTACCAAATTATTTGATCATCTTTTGAGGTCTATATTACAATGTCCAACACAAAGTATCTCTATTATTGCATTGAGTACAAGTATTTATAGGAGTGTTGTCATGGCCTTTAATAAAGAGAATAATTTTATGCCTAATGGTAAGCACAAACATACACACATGTAGTGGCATTAATTAAGCTAAAGAAACTTCATTTATGAGACAAGAGAGAGTAGGAAACTCACTAAAAGTGATCAAGGTGACAACCATTTAACCCTTCGAAGGAAGTTTTGGTCACTCTTTGTCTTCTATTCCAAACTATTATGTATTCATTTTTAGGCCAAAGATAAGATGCCTTGCTTTGACCTTTTATGTCCCTTGTTTAATTAATAGTCTCTATGAGATTATATCTATTTTCTATTTGTTTATATAGTTATTAAAATCTCGATATAAGTCTTAAGATATTTCGATTTTACAATCCTGTTAAGCAAAAACGAGTCAATTTTTTATAAGATCTTAAATAGCATAGGATCTTAAGTAAAATTTCGATCTTACCATAAGATCGTAAGATCTTGATTTGATTCGATCTCACTTTCCTTTAATTAACTAACTAATAAACTATAAATGAATTAATTTTGTTGATCCAAGTAAAACAAAAAAATAGGCATGGGTAACTATAAATGTTTATAAGAGTAAATATATAGATGTTTAGATAAAAAGATTCAACGTCTTTAATCATTGTTTATATATTTTAGTACTTTAAACCATTATGCATTGTATTTTCACATTATTATAACTTTGAGAATTCTTCTTTCTTCATGAATTTGCTATATAATTAGTTTTAAATACGAAATACTAGACATATAAAACATTTGAACATTTAAGTAGGATCTTATAATCTTCATCCGATCTTGCAAAAATAAAAATGATCCATAGTAAGATCTTGATCTTGACAATTTTACTTTATACAATAGTCTAATCTTCTAAATGAGAAGACCATATAAATTTGTGAATGATTTTGAATGCTTTGTATAGTAGCATATTGAGTCAAATGAAAGCTCGTAAAAATTTAGTTGATAGTAAGTTAAAGGGATAAATAGCGCAAAAATGTACTTAAGTTGAGGGTCATTTTCAATCAAAGTATCATATTTTTTATTTTTTGGCATAAAAAGTTAGCTAGCTTATTAATATTATCAGTGTTGTAAATATCGGTTATGGCGGCCGATATATTCACACCATGGTAGTTGGCGGCGGTCCACCGCCACCGAAATTCACATATTGTCATGGTCAAAATCGGTGCTTGGCGGTCAAAATCGGCGCTTATGGCGGTCAAAATCAGTCAAAAAGCAACAAGAACTATTTATTTTGTTATGAATTTAAATTTAAAATGATAAATAACAACAGACTTATGGTTTTTATTTTTCATGCATGTTAAACTTTTTAGTTTTTTGTGGTTACTGACTTATTTTGTTAGGATATTGGTAATATATATATTTTTTAAAAAAATTCTTTTATAATTTATCTTCTTCGCCGAGAAACCGATATATTGCCGTTAACTACGATTTATCGCTTGAGGGTGGTCGATCGTCGACATACCGCCGACCATTTTTACAACCTTGATTATTATTTTTCTTTTTTGTCCATCTGGGTATTTTCGTTAAATATTTAATGATTATTCGTTAAGTTTTACCTTTTAAGTCCACCACCTCCAATCAGTGTCGCCACCACCAAACCTTCCAACCACCACCACTATCAAGCGCCGCCTCCACCCCTACCACCAGCAACCACCATTGCCACCACCAACCCCACCCACCTACTAATGCTGGAAGCACCACCACCCCCAACCATCATTGCTTTACCTAAACGCCACCCACCATCTCCACCCAACATTGTCATCACCACCACTGTCACCCCTATAACATTGTCATAATTATCAACCTAACTCACTGCCGCTATCACCACCCACCACCACCGTCAATGGTTGGTGTTGGTGGGGGTTGGTGGTTTGCGGCGGTGGTTAGAGGTGGAGGCGGTGCTTGGTAGTGGTAGTGGTGGGTAGGGTTGGTGGTTGCGATAGTTATTGGTGGTGGTGGTGGTCGCGACGGACTTAAAATGTAAAACTTGACGGATAATCGTTAAATACTTAACGAAAATACTTAAATTGATAAAGAAAAATAAGTTGGCTACCTTTTTATGCTAAGAAAAATGTGAGATATCTTGATTGAAAATGATCTCTAACTTACTTTTTTTTTTGGTTAATGACATCTAATAGTAACATACTTTTTCATTTATACCATTATCAGATATGAACTAAAAATATTATCACAATACCCATCGAACTTTGCATTTTTGTGCCGATATCAGCAACTTCATCAATTTTACTTTCAAAATTCACATAATGTGACACATGTACATGTCATGCCCCCTTTTTTTTGTACCGTTAGGTTTCATGTCAGCCCTTAATACACACTGTTAGGTTGTATATGTTAGTGTTAGGGTTATACGTGTTTTGATTGGGGAAGACCACCTGACGGTGTGTATAAGGGGCTGACATGAAACCTAACGATACAAAAAAAGGGGCATGACATGTGTCACATGACGTGAATTTTGAAAGTAAAAATGGCGAAGTTGCTGATATCGGCACAAAAATGCAAAGTTCGATGGGTATTGTGGTAATATTTTTAGTTCATATCTGTTAATGACACAAATGTAAAAGTACGTTGCTATTATATGCCATTAATTTTTTTTTATTTTTTTATTTTTTTTATTATTTTTTTTTTTGAGATTAACTCTAAGTTACATACTAAATTCAATCGTTTTGCCAACATGCAAAATCAAATTAATAAAAAGAATTACTAAATTTTATAAGATTGATTAATGTGTAAAGAGACAAGACCTAAATACATTAGCATTTAGACCGCGAGTGAATGCAAAATGAGAGGTGAGCTTTAAGTGCATGAAGGAGACTCATAGCTATTTGAAGAGCTTATTTGCCCCAAAAGCAATCTTGTTGTATAAAGTAACGCATGTGAATGCTTGATTGGTCATCAACATTAATCGGTGATTGATTAATTCTTAATAACAAATACTTATTATAAAATTTGCAGAGCTTTCGTGTGTTATGTGCAGAGCTTAGTAAACATGAATTTTTAAAATAATTTTTTTTATGAAGAAAATATTATAAAGGTTTTAGGAAAACCGCAAAAGGGGCTTTGAATTTTTTGGTAAAACTAAGCATATAAATACACTTCTCTTTAATATTTTTAATATTTATCAGTCTTGTTTGTTTTTAATCATTTTACACCAAGCATCATCTACTTTATCAAATATAACTTAAGTATAAAAATAGAAATTATAAATTCGGCTCCGATAAGTTTCAGCTTCAACTTGTTTCAACAAACACACCTTCACCGTGCAACTAAAACTTCTTAAACAACCTCCTCTTTGTTGAAGTAAAACCTTGTGAGTGGTCCTCGTCGTTAGGTTTGTCACTCGGTCTTGTGAAATACCCTGCACAAGAGTAGCACACGTTAGGCTCGCCTTAGGTTTTATCCCAAGACCAACCTCCGGTGTGAGGATGAGTATGTGAAGAGATGAAGGGTTGACAATAAATGCTAGTGAGAGTAGAGTGTGTGTGTTTGTTGAATCATAAATGAGGTGGGGTATTTATACTACCCACCTCATTACCTACTCTGTCTTGGGAAGGAGCAAGCCATACCTGGTTGGTGAATGTCAGAGCACGTAGGCGACACGATCCCTAAAATCCTGGGATTGTGTTGTGACATCGGATTACGCCCGTTAGGGTTTTCTCTTCGGCAACGTGCCGTCCGGCTATGTATATATGGGCCGAACGGTTTCCGGACATTCGGCCACATACGCCAACATGTCCCCCCCCCCCCCCCCCAGTATTGGAGTACCGGTTATAACCGGTGCTTCAATTCCGTTGTGCGCCTAGGTGCCGTTGTCTCATTTGTCGTTGTGTCGCAGATGTTACGCGTTTTTGTGCGAAGTCTATTATGCCGCGGCAAAATTACCCTTATGCCCCTTACAGCTGGTTACCACTCAACCTTTGTACAGATATCAAACGGTCGGGGTTTCGCCACGTGTCAGGGGTGGCACACGATGCGACGTTTCACGTATCCCCATACCGACTATATATACCGCTTCCTTACTTTTCATTTTTACTTTTTACTGTGTTTTTCAACAATTCCTTTCGGTTGCTTTCTGTTATTTGCAAAGTTATTCCGAGGTGCGTTTCGACATTGTTTCTATTTTTGTTACTTCGTATTGTTTTGACCATGGCCGTTAGTGAACCTGGGGAGATGAACGTTCCGGTTGACCCACCTTTGTTGTTAAAAGCTAAACCCCCCGGTAAGTTTGATATGCACATGCATCCGTCTAGGCTTTCCCAGAAAGACCTAGACGATATGATAGTAGAATTTGGCATCCAGTTAGACCTTCATCCCGTACTTCCCTCCCCCCCCCCCCCCCCAAGATCTCACCATGAATGAGTTGCCGGGAGATAAAATAGGTGTGTATGTTTAGCACATGAGGTTAGGGGGTGTTAGGATACCTTTCTCAGCCTTCCTTTTGAGCGTTATAGACCATTTTAACGTACACTTTTCCCAGTTAGTTTCGTTGGGGGTAAATAGGGTGACGTTGTTTGAGGTTCGGTGTTATAGTTTGGAGGTTGTGCCCACCGTTTCCCTTTTCCGAGTGTTTTACCGATTGTGTAAGCAGGGACATTGGTTCTCGTTTGAACATCGGACAGGTAAACACGCTAAGAAGTGTTTTAGGGAGATTTTGACAAGTTTGAAACGGTGGAAAGATTTTTTCTTCTTGATTGACCGAAGAGCTATACCGAACGCGATGCCGTGGAGACATAGGGATTCATAGATAACCGATCGGTTCCCGACCGGTTACTCTCAACGGGATGCCAACAAGCTGGCCCTCCGACCCATAATACTTCGGAAACCTCCAACCAGTCTTCTTTGGGTGTATGGGCTTACCAACACCTTCCGGATATCAGGCTACAACCTTGTTATAAAGAATGCCGGAGGGGAGGGTAAGAAGGGGTGTTTATTATTATTATTATTATTATTATTATTATTATTATTATTATTATTATTATTATTTTTGTTTCGTTTGGAAGGTTTATGCCACTCCGGCTTGTTTTAATTGTGTATTTTCCTTTCTGTAGTGATCACAATGTCTGAGTACCTAGAGCTTCCGGAACTTGAAGGGTCAATGGTGAGCAAAGGAGATCCGTTGCCGGAGGGACAGCCCCGTCCGAACAAGACTACCCAGCCCCTTGCTCCCGAGGTTGCAGTCCCTGAGAAGACATATGCTCAACTAACCGTTGAAGCAGCTAACTCCGATGTGGTGGCCGCTCGGGAGGAGAAGGAAAGAAAGAAGCAGCAGAACCGTCCGGTCGGTAAGAAGAGAGCTGCAGCTGGGCCGAGTGGACAGCCCAAAAGGAGGAGGAAATTGCAGGTTGATGAAGAGGTTGTTGAGTCCGAGGAGCACACTGTGGATGCCAATCCCCTCAACCAGGCTGAGCCGTCGGACAGAGCAGAACAAGACAAAGAAGGTGGTGATGGGCAAAATCCTCCGGTCGAGAATGTTGAAGAGGAGCATCATTCTTTGGAGAAGTCAAAGACTCCACCTGCCGAAGGGTTTCAGGAGCATTCCTATCGGACTCCTTCTGATGGTAAGAGCCACCTTTCTTGTTGTCTGGTTTTACCTAAATGCTTACTTATACTTTTCTTTGTGCAGCCCATTCGGAGCATCAAGCTTCCAGATCTCACGTGCGATCCGAAGAGGCGCAGCCCCTGTCTGAAGGTATGTGTTATTATTATATATTATTATTTTTTTATTATTTTTTTATTATTATTTTATTATTATTATTATTATTATTATTATTATTATTATTATTATTATTATTATTATTATTATTATTATTATTATTATTATTATTATTATTATTATTATTATTATTATTATTATTTATTTTTTTTACGCTTCTCCTAGAAGCTCATTCCCCACGGTTTTGCTATTTTCAGGTCATACTGATTTGACCGGAGGGTACTTTATCCCCGGGTGGACTCTCAGGGATGATGTTCGCATGAACTCCTTCCGAGCATGCCGAGAGATGATGACACATCTTGCCACCCCTGCCGAAGAGGAAGCACTGGCTGGTCTAAACAACAATCAGCTTGTCCGCCAAGCCTATACCAACTCTGGTTCCGGTGTGGTTCTTTAGGCAGAAGTGTTGAAGAGGTTTAGCCAGCTGAACCGAGATTACCGGGAGTTAGAGGCTACTCACGGGGAGTGTGATTCTGTTTCTGACAGGTTGAAAGCCGTTGAGGAGGAGAGGGATGCCCAGGTTGCTAAGTTTGAAACTTTGTTGAAAGAGTTCCGGGCGTTGGAGGACGATGAGGCTGCAGCCTCCATCCGGGAGAAGGGATTGATTGACCAGCTGGAGGAGATGGAGAAGGAGAAAAACGAGGCAGTCGGTCAATCTGCCTCCTAGGCTTCTAAAATTGAAGAACTTGAGAGAAGGTTGGCAGAGAAGTCCTTGGAGGCCGAAAGGCTGACGAAAGAGAACAAGAGCCTGGTTGCCCAGTTGGCCACTGCTGAGGTTGTCCGACACAACACCGTGAAGGAACTGATTCCGGCTGCTTTCCGAAGGCTTTTTAAGAGTGACGAATATAAGAAAAGTCTTGGAAGGGTTTACAGTTTGTCTTATTCCGGAGGGTTCATAGACGGTGTTCGTGCCGAAAGGAAACCGGATGATGCGGAAAAGATTCTGCAGAAGATCAAGAAGCTTAATATGGAGGCATCCAAACTTTGGAAGCCGGAATATCATAAATTTTTCGAAGCTGAATATCCGTATGTTCAGAAGCTTGCAGAATCTTTCTGTCTTCCCCTCGGCGATCTAATGAATCTCCTTCCGGCGGAGCCTATTCCGAAGACAACCCCCATTCCTGCTGTTGTTGCTCCAACTACCCAACAGGTTGAGAAAAATTGATTAGGGTTTCTCCGGGGTGCCTGTACCCCTTTTTTGTGTCCTATTGGGATTATGTAACAAGTAATTTTGTACATTTGAATTGTAATTGTATAACCGGATTGCGGTTTTATATTTTTGTTTATATATCAATCATTGCTCCGTTCTTACTTATGTTTTTTCATACTTGTATGAGTTTATTGTTTTTACGTAATCTGTATAAGCAATTTTGGACGGAGTAGTTTGGACGGAGTGTTTTTGCACGTTCCGTATGAATAATTGGACGGAGTGTTTTTGCAGGTTCCGTATAAATAATTGGACGGAGTGTTTTTTGCACGATCCGTATGAGTAATTGGACGGAGTATTTTTGCACGATCCGTATAAGTAATTGGACGGAGTGTTTTTGCAGGTTCCGTATAAATAATTGGACGGAGTGTTTTTTGCACGATCCGTATGAGTAATTGGATGGAGTGTTTTTGCAAGATCCGTATAAGTAATTGGACGGAGTGTTTTTGCACGATCCGTATAACTAATTGGACTGAGTGTTTTTGCACGATCCGTATAAGTAATTGGACGGAGTGTTTTTGCACGATCCGTATAAATAATTGGACGGAGTGTTTTTGCACGAGCAGTATAAATAATTGGACGAAGTGTTTTTGCACGATCCGTATAAGTAGTTGGACGGAGTGTTTTTGCACGATCCGTATAAGTAGTTGGACGGAGTGTTTTTGCACGATCTGTATAAATAATTGGACGGAGTAATTGGGAAACCTTTAGGGAAATACCATGGGGAAGACATAGGTTGTCATTGATCATCCAAACTTTTTTACATGAAACAATTTCGTAAGTTAGTTGCATGCCAAGTCCAAGGAATTTCCTTGTCGTCCATACCAGCAAGTTTGTACGAACCGTTCTGGTGTGCTTCAACTACCCTGTACGGTCCTTCCCAGTTCGGACCTAGTTTCCCCTGATTTTCGACTCGGCTAGCCTCGTTTCTTCTGTAGACGAAGTCTCCCACTTTGAAAGCCATCGGCTTGACCCTTCGGTTATAATATTGTTCGACCTTTGCTTCGTGGATCGCCGCCATTTCACGTCTTTCTTGCAAAAAGGTCTAAATTTAATCGCTGTTGCTCTTCGCTATCCTCCGGGTTATAGAGCATGGTTCGGTGAGTAGGCATTCCTATTTCCGCTGGTATCACTGCTTCGCTGCCGTAGGTCAGGCTAAAAGGAGTTTCACCATTACTGGTCTTCATCATGGTTCAGAAAGCCCATAAAACATTTGGCAGCTCGTCTGCCCATCCGGCCCTTTCCCTTCCAAGCCTAGTCTTTATGCCGTGCATCAACCTCTTGTTTGCTCTTTCAACTAATCCGTTTGCCTGTGGGTGTGCCACCGCGGTGTTTATTTGCTTTATCTTTAACTTTTCACACCATCCCTTGAAAGGATCATTGACGAAGTTTGTTCCATTATCTGTAACTATGATCCCTGGCAAGCCAAATCGACATATGATATTCTCCCAAACGAACTTCTTCACATCCTTGCCGGTGGTTTTGACTAACGGCTTAGCTTCTATCCATTTCGTAAAGTAGTCCACTGCTACAATCACGTATTTTAACCTCCCCGGTGCTTCCGGAAATGGACCTAACATATCCATTCCCCACTGATAGAATGGCCAAGGTGCCATTATGGAAGTCAGATTGGTTTTGGGCAACTTTGGGACTGGAGAGTGGATCTGACAGGAATCACATTTCTGAATCTCTTCTCTTGCGTCCTTATGCATTGTCGGCCAGTAATATCCCTGTCTTATTAACTTAGCTACTACTGACCTGGGACCGGAGTGCATTCCACACATCCCCTCATGAACCTCTCGAATTATGTAGTTTGCTTGTAGAGGTCCCACACATCATAGCATTGGGTTTAAGTAGGACTTTTTGAAAAGCACACCGTTCTCCATTACATACTACGGAATTTTCATTCGTAAAGTCCTTGCCTCATTAGGATCCGTTGGCCAAACACCTTCGTCTAAACACCGAATGATAGGGGTCATCCAATTGTCTTTTTCCTCTTCGACTATTGCTCCCACCTATTTTTCTTCGGTTGATGGTTTCTGCAATACTTCAACCAGTATTTCTTTGGTAAGATGGTTGAAAGCTACTGATGCTAATTTGCTCAACACATCGGCTTTGTGATTCTGGGTTCTTGGTATGTTGTAAATTTTGAACTTTTTGAAGCCCCCGATATACTCTTACGCTTTTGCTAGGTATTGAATCATACTTTCCTTGGTTGCCAAGAAATTTCCGTTTATTTGGCTTGCCACTAGCTTAGAATCAACTCTTACTTCCAATTCCTCCGCCTTCATTTTCTTAGCAATTCTCAAGCCGGCAAGAGTGCTTCGTATTCTGCTTCATTATTAGTACTTGGGAAGTTGAGACGAAGTGCATACGTGTGTTCGACCAAATCAGGTCCGATTAGCACTAATCCCGCTCCGGATCCTTTTTTGCTGGATGCCCCATCTTTGTGTAGAATCCAGTTGCCCGGTTTTGAGACGTCCTGTACATCTTCTTCCTGGGATACTTGTCTTGTCCCCTCCGGCTCAACAGAGATTTCCGAAATGAAGTCCGCGAGAACCTGCCCTTTAATTGCGTTTCTCGGAATATAATCTATATCATAAGCTCCTAGCTCAACCAAATATTTGGCCATTCGCCCTGACGCTTCGGCTTTGTTGAGAATTTGTTTTATCGGCTGGTCCGTTATGACCTTTATTGGGTGAGCTTCAAAATACCTTCTCAGTCTGCGAGACGCGTGTAGCAGAGATAGAGCCAATTTCTCCACCGAAGCATAATTTCTCTCGGCTTCGTGTAATGTACGACTGACATAGTGAACAGGAAGTTGTGATTCGTTGTGTTTTGGTGTGAAAACAACAATTTATCAAAATATCAACAAACGTGAAGTTTAATCCGTCGTAAGACAAATAAACGTGAAGTAATACGAGTAAACCGTTTAGGAAAACGATTACCTCGCAAAACTTGTGAAAGTGATATTCAAATTGTGAGACCGGGAAGTGATTTCCCGGGTCGTACCCCAACGAGGTGTGAATGGAAAGCTTCGAGTGAGATTTGGATTAAAATCTTGTATGATTGGAAAGGTTATTTGGTTTTATGGTACGTTAAACTAACGAATTTGAAAATTAACGAACAAAAGTAAACGTTGTGGAAAACTAGAAGGGGGGGTTGAATAGTTTTACGTCTTTTTTTTTTAGTTGTAAAAATAGTTTTAGTGTTTTAAAACTTAGATTCGATAATATGTGATCTCAAGTCTTGCACAATATAAACAAGTATCAATACGAAATATATAATAATGATAAGTAACAATAATAAGTAAGAGATGGAAAGATCGAACCGCGAGACAAGAGATTTATAGTGGTTCGGCTACAAGGACACCTTCCTTGCCCTACTCCACTCCCCGAGCACCTAACTCGAGAGTTTTCTTCACTATATCAACAAGCTCCCTTATGGCGGAGAAAACCTTACACACCAATTTACACACCAATATTCACACCAATCTACACACCAATTTACACACCAATCTACACACCAATTTCAAATCAATCTACTTCACACCTAGCTTCTTCACACCAATAGATTTCCTAGCTTTTCTTCTTCACACCAAGCTATCAACTAATCACACAATCTATATCTAACACAACTATCTACAAGCAAGTATTCACAACAATCTTCACAAAGAATATGTAAATAATCTTGATGTTACACCAACAACTTTGATGTGGAGATCACAACAAGTTGTAATACTTCTTGTCTAGGAAGATAGAAGTATTCTTTTCTTGCACTTGAGAGGATGGAAATTGGATCACTTTGAAACAAAGAATATATATACACTTATGATCAAAGGATGAGAGAATAGAGAATTAGATCTGGATCAGAAAGTTTAGAAGTGCAAAAGGTGAGAAAAATCTGAGGGATGAATCAGTATTTAAAGGGGGGGAAAATACTGTTCTGGAGCGTGGCCGGTCCCCTTAATGATTAAGGGGGCTGCCTAGTAAAATTAAGGGGGCCGCCCTCCTGAACGTTGGGTTTATTTGTCTTTTTGTGGGGAATGTTTTTCTGGATTAGATTTGCCATTTTTGGTTGGAAATTTGAATTCATATATTTATAATGAATTAAACATATTACTTTAATTCCAAAAATGTTTTGTAAAAGATATAAAATATTTTGTGACATTTTATAAAAAATCTAGTGTTTAAGAAAATTGTTCCTTTGATCATAGAATGCAATAAACACTTTGTTTATTCATACCTTAAGTGATTTTGATGTAAAGACAAATGTTAAGCACTAAAAACTTGTTTACGACATAAGTTTTAAATTAATGAGTTTATGATTTGTAATTATCAAAACATAGAGACATTGTTAATAAGCTAACAATGTTTTAAGACATTATTTATGTCAACAATCTCCCCCTTTTTGATGATTACAAAACCTTAAACTCATTAGGTCTAAAAATTAATTTTTAGACAAGGATTTAGAGTTTAACATTCTCTTCTCCCCCTTTTTGTAAAATCAAAAAGGTTAAAGCTCCCCCTTAGTGTATACTCCCCCTCATTTGAGAGCACAAAGGAGATGAGCTATGGAAGTCTTGGCTACACAAAATATTAGAAGAGAGCAAGACAAATCTACATGCAAAGCAATAGATAAAAAAAAAATAGATTCATTCAAGCATCATAGAAAGCATTACAACATTTAATATGCTTAAGGCATATTAATCATAATAAAACAAATGAAAAGACATAGTCCTATATTGCCTAGAAAGAGCACTTGGACTTGCTTGCAACTCATGGTTGATTGTTTTATTTGCTTGAAGGATAACATAAGCATGAAGCTTAATTGTTAGATGGAGAGGGATATGGGGAGGAGTATGGAGCGGAAGAGGTGGATCTCACGATGTTGTATCGTGTTAAGGGTGGTATTGGATGATTACGAGTGAGAAGATATTCAATCCAAGAAATATCTTCACTCAAGTAGAGGATTTGTTTTTGAAGGAATATGCAACAAGGGCAAAAGTGAGTGTGGTTGGTAACTTGATCCAAATTGAGAGAGTGGGGAAGGCAATTTGCATAGGGTGATGATGGAGGTTGCCCTTTGTTGCGTTGTGCAAGATGCATAGCAAGGAGATCACTAAGATCATGGATTTGGTTTATTTCATCACGGAACTTTTGCTTTTCCGTGGTAATGTGAAGAGGATCATAGGTTTGGTATGGATGGTTTGGATTTGTGTAGTTGGAATTGTAGTTTGATGGTTGGCCAATGTTGTATGGTTTGTAAAGAGGATCAAATGAATGACCTTGTGGGTTTGAGGTAAAGTTTGGGAAGTAAGAAGTTGGAGGTGTTGAATGACTTCCAATCTCATTGGTTATGATGGATTTGTTTCGAGGGCTTTTTCTTCGCCAAACGGGTTTTTCCGTCATCCTTGCTAGCCTTGAGGCTTTTGATCTTGGTTTGTTTGGAGAGTTCATGATGGGATGAATGGATAGTTTTGAGGATTGGGGATATTTATAGTGTAAGATTTGTGTATTTAAGGATGGATAAGGTTTGTAGGAAGATTGGGACAAAGTGTGTTGGTTAAAATTGGGAAATGTAGGTTGAAATGGGCTAAAAAGCAGAAAAGATTCTGTAAACCCGACCATCAGATGGCCGGTCCCCTTAATTAGGGGGCGGTCCCCTTAATGATTAAGGGGGCCGCCTTACAAAATTAAGGGGGCCGCCCATCTGGTGATTTCCAGGATGCCAGAATTGGGTTTTTGGCAGAAAATTTGCAGAAAGGTTATGTGTTTGGATTAGAATTCAAGCAAGTTCAATTCTCTTAGGCAATATAGAGTCTAATCTAATCAAGATATAGCATTCATGCAAAAACACATAAGCAAAGGAGCAAATAATCAACACATAATAAGCAATAGGAGGTAAACAAAGGCAAGCACACTTAAGCTTCCTAAGGCACCTATCTTAGTGAGTGAAAAACTAGTGATGGATCAAGATGACACCATTATTAGTGAATTTGACTTAGTGAGTGTCTATATGCAACAAATGTGGAGTTGTGATTGTTTCGACTCCTAGAAGCAAAAAAGAAATAGCGATCCTAAGAAACAATCCAAATAATCTCCTTGATTCAATTTTTGCTCGATCATGAATGTCAAAGACATATATTAGATTATATACCTTGACAATTTATGTGAGAGTTTATGCATGATTTTGAAATATAATGTTTTTAGAATTAGTCAACAATGCAAGGAAAATGGTCTTCATGGGGTTCCTAGATTGTGAGAATAATTTTTAGAGAAAATTGATTGAGTTTTACAAAAAAAAAAAAAAATTATGCAAAGAAAATAAATTTTCCCAATCTTTAGTTTTGTGCGAAATAGATTCCTAGACTCAGAAAAGATGAAATGAAAGAAAAATAAATTTCATGCAAGTATTAATTTGAAATAATTCAATATAATTTAGTCAACTTGTTCCATCATTCCTAATCCTAAACGCAAGTGGTTGAATAATTCACGCTTAAGGGGTTTTGTGAATATATCAGCAATGTTATCTTCCGATGCAACCTTTTCTATAGATATATTTCCTTTTTGTACATTATCCCTAAGAAAATGGTGACGTATTTCTATGTGTTTAGTCCTAGAGTGTTGCACCGGATTTTTACTTAAATCTATCGCACCTTTGTTATCGCACATAATGGGGACATTTTCTAACCTAATGCCATAGTCTACGAGAGCTTGTTTCATCCATAGTGCTTGTTGACATGCCTTTCCGGCGCTTACATATTCGGCTTCGGTGGTAGAAATAGCAAGAGCGGTTTGCTTCTTCGAGAACCAAGACGTTAGACAACATCCCATAAACGTGCAAATACCGCTAGTGCTCTTTCTATTTACGTAGTCTCCCGCATGATCCGAATCCGCATATACAATGGTTTCTATGCCGGATTCCTTAGGATACCATAATCCTAAGTGTATAGTGCCTTTAATGTATCGGAAGATACGCTTAACCGCTTCTAGGTGAGAGGTTTTGGGATCCTCTTGAAAACGGGCACAAAGGCAGACACTAAACATGATATCGGGTCTACTTGCCGTCAAGTATAGTAAACTACCTATCATTCCTCTATACTTGGAGTTATCTACGGACTCACCTTCATCGTCCTTTGTGAGCTTTACCTCCGTAGACATAGGTGTTTTTATGGGTTTTGAGTCTTCTAGGCCAAATTTCTTAAGCATTTCCTTAATGTACTTAGATTGGTTAAAGAATATTCCATCTTCTAATTGTTTTATTTGTAATCCTAGGAAGAAGTTAAGTTCACCCATCATACTCATCTCAAACTCATCATGCATGATTTTGGCAAATTCATCACACATGTCTTGACAAGTCGATCCAAATATAATGTCATCAACATATATTTGAACAATGATGAGATTAGGGTCTTTCCTTTTAGTGAAAAGAGTGTTATCTACCATTCCCATGGAATAATCATGTTTAATAAGAAAAGCTTTTAATCGATCATACCAAGCTTTGGGAGCTTGTTTGAGTCCATACAAAGCTTTCTTTAACTTATAAACATAATCAGGTTTTGCGAAGTCAATGAATCCTGGAGGTTGTGCCACATATACCTCCTCATTGATAAAACCATTAAGGAATGCACTTTTCACATCCATTTGGAATAACTTAAAATCTAGGGAGCAAGCATAGGCAAGTAATATCCTAATTGATTCTAGTCTAGCTACGGGGGCATAAGTTTCATCATAATCAATTCCTTCTTGTTGATTATAACCTTGGGCAACTAACCTAGCTTTATTCCTAGTAACTATTCCATTTTCGTCTAACTTGTTCCTATATACCCATTTGGTTCCTATGATAGTCATATCCTTTGGATTTGGGACTAGTTCCCAAACATCATTTGCCTTAAATTGATTTAATTCTTCTTGCATAGCTATAATCCAACTTTCATCCTTTAAAGCTTCGCTAATATTCTTAGGTTCTATTGCCGAGAGGAAACAAAAGAAGTTGTTTTTATCTTGGGCTTGTGACCTAAGGGTTCTTTGGTTAAGATGTCCTATTATATTATCTAAAGGATGTGATCTAGATTCTTTAATATTAACGGTTTCGTTATTTTCTAAGTGAGTTTCTTCATTGTCATTTCCTATGGGTTTTGTTTTACTAACCTCAATGGCTTCATCTTCGACTAAATCATCATCTTCTAAAGGTAGCGTTTTAGGAGGTGGTGGTGTTTCATCAAATGTTACATTTAGTGATTCCTCTACTTTCATTGAGTGTTTGTTAAGTATTATATATGCTTTACTATTTTGTGAGTATCCTAAAAATATTCCTTCATATGATTTTGGATCAAACTTAGTGAGGTAGTCCTTAGTGTTTAAGATATAGCATTTACTTCCAAATACTCTAAAGTAGCTTAAGTTAGGTTTTCTATTTCTTAATAACTCATAAGGAGTTTTTCCTAGAATTCTTCTAATTGATACCCTATTTAGAATATAAGTCGATGTATCTACCGCGTGACACCAAAATTTTTGTGGAATGGATTGTTCATTTAACATAGTTCTACTCATTTCTTGTAGTGACTTATTTTTTCTTTCTACTACCCCATTTGATTGAGGAGTACGAGGAGCGGAGAAATTATGAGATATTCCATTTAACTCACAATATTTTCCGAATTGTACTTCGTTATCAAATTCCCTTCCATGGTCCGTCCTAATGGCAACTATTGAGCATCCTAACTTATTTTGAATCATTTTGCTAAATATTTCAAATTTTTCAAAGGCTTGGGTTTTGTCACTTAAAAACCTAGTCCACGTGTATCGTGAGTAGTCATCTACTATTACTAAGGTATACTTGTTTCCTCCATAGCTCCGCACAGCGGATGGACTAAAAAGATCCATATGTAATAATTCTAGGCACCTAGTAGTGGATACTATATTCTTAGCTTTGTGGCTAGCATGAGCTTGTTTTCCAACTTTACATGCATCACAAAAATGTTTGTCATATTTTAGATTAGGCAAGTTTCTAACTAATTCCTTAGAGGCCAAAGATTGTATTTGTTGTATGTTAGCATGTCCTAATCTCCTATGCCACAATGTGGAGTTTTCGTCTAGGGTCGTTAGGCATATCCTATCTTCAGGTTTGTTTCCTAGTTTCATAACATATACACCTCCTTTCCTAATACCTCTACCTATAATTTTTCCATTCTTAACTATTTCGCTATCTTCTTCGGAAAAGATAACTTTACATTTATTATCGCATATTTGGCCTACACTAAGTAAGTTATATGTTAAATTATTAACATGTTCAACATTTTCAATAGTAAGTGAGTCTTGAGAAATCGTACCTTTGCCAATAATTTTTCCACGCAAGTCACTACCAAAAATAACGTTACCTCCGTTGTATGCCTTATATGTAGAGAATAGCTTTCGGTTCCCTGTCATGTGCCTTGAGCATCCACTATCCTTGATCCATTCGTCAGGCTCCAAGTCAATTCCAAGGCATATTTCGTCGGTTGCTTTTGCCATGAAACACTTTTCTTCTCTTGGTTTTTCCACTTCTTCTTTGTCACTATCACTCCATGTTCTACTAACAAATGCACCTTGATTGTCATAACTCGGCGGCTTTAGACATTCACCAACGAGATGATTTGGACTTCCACATCTAAAGCATTTTCTTTTCACGTAATTATCACTTCTATTTCTTTGGAACGATTTTCTATCGTCATGTGATGATCTAGTGAATCTTCCTCGTCTCTTGAAGAATTTCTTGAATTCTCTTACGGCCATTGCATATTCTTCATCTTCACTCTCGTCACTTGAGTCACTATCATCACAAAGTTCCTTTTTGGCTTTTAGAGCAACGGATTTGACTTGTTCTTTCTTGACTTTAACCATTTCCAAATCTTTTCTTATAATTTCTTCATGGACCTTCAAGTTGCCAATATGCTCATCTAGTGACAATGTCATCAAATTCTTTGATTCTTCAATAGCCGTGACTTTAGCTCGCCATTTCGGATGCAATGCCCTAAGAAATTTCCTAACACGATTTTTACTAGAAAATGTCTCATCAAGTGCTTTTAAACTTGTGATAATAGTGTTAAATTTAGCAAAAGCATTATCAATTGATTCCTCTTCCGGAATCGTAAATTGTTCATATTGTTGTACAAGAAGATCTATTTTGTTATCTTTAACTTGACTATTACCTTGGTGAGTGATTAGTAAAGAATCCCAAATTTCTTTTGCGGTTTTACACATAAAAATTCTTTCATATTCTTTGCGTGGTAACGCATTATAAATAACCATTTTAGCCTCATTATTTTTTGCTAATTTCTTTTTCAAATCATCATTTTGTTTTTCAAAAGCTACAATTTCATCCATTTTAGTTTCAACATTATATTGAATAGGGGGAAAATCACCAAAGGTAATAATATGCCAAAGATCAAGATCTTTTGATTTCACATACGTTTCGAATCTATTTTTCCAATATAAAAATCCATCACTTTCAAATAGTGGTGGTCTTTGCATAGATTGCCCTTCTAAATATTTTAAAGATTCCATAGATCGTTACAAGTTTTAAAATACAATATATTTTAAAATTCTTGCTAGACGTGGCTCTTGATACCAATTGTGGAAAACTAGAAGGGGGGGTTGAATAGTTTTACGTCTTTTTTTTTTTAGTTGTAAAAATAGTTTTAGTGTTTTAAAACTTAGATTCGATAATATGTGATCTCAAGTCTTGCACAATATAAACATGTATCAATACGAAATATATAATAATGATAAGTAACAATAATAAGTAAGAGATGGAAAGATCGAACCGCGAGACAAGAGATTTATAGTGGTTCGGCTACAAGGACACCTTCCTTACCCTACTCCACTCCCCGAGCACCTAACTCGAGAGTTTTCTTCACTATATCAACAAGCTCCCTTATGGCGGAGAAAACCTTACACACCAATTTACACACCAATATTCACACCAATCTACACACCAATCTACACACCAATTTCAAATCAATCTACTTCACACCTAGCTTCTTCACACCAATAGATTTCCTAGCTTTTCTTCTTCACACCAAGCTATCAACTAATCACACAATCTATATCTAACACAACTATCTACAAGCAAGTATTCACAACAATCTTCACAAAGAATATGTAAATAATCTTGATGTTACACCAACAACTTTGATGTGGAGATCACAACAAGTTGTAATACTTCTTGTCTAGGAAGATAGAAGTATTCTTCTCTTGCACTTGAGAGGATGGAAATTGGATCACTTTGAAACAAAGAATATATATACACTTATGATCAAAGGATGAGAGAATAGAGAATTAGATCTGGATCAGAAAGTTTAGAAGTGCAAAAGGTGAGAAAAATCTGAGGGATGAATCAATATTTAAAGGGGGGGGGGGGGGGGGGGAAATACTATTCTGGAGCGTGGCCGGTCCCCTTAATTGTAGGCCGGTCCCCTTAATGATTAAGGGGGCCGCCTAGTAAAATTAATGGGGCCGCCCTCCTGAACGTTGGGTTTATTTGTCTTTTTGTGGGGAAGGTTTTTCTGGATTAGATTTGCCATTTTTGGTTGGAAATTTGAATTCATATATTTATAATGAATTAAACATATTACTTTAATTCCAAAAATGTTTTGTAAAAGATATAAAGTGTTTTGTGACATTTTATAAAAAATCTAGTGTTTAAGAAAATTGTTCCTTTGATCATAGAATGCAATAAACACTTTGTTTATTCATACCTTAAGTGATTTGGATGTAAAGACAAATGTTAAGCACTAAAAACTTGTTTACGACATAAGTTTTAGATTAATGAGTTTATGCTTTGTAATTATCAAAACATAAAGACATTGTTAATAAGCTAACAATGTTTTAAGACATTATTTATGTCAACAAACGTAAATTAACCTAAGGTAACTAACTAACTAGGAAAAACTTAAAACACTACGGGAAGACATAATTAGGTATTGGGAATCCTAAAAACGTAAACTAAATTAAAAACGCGAACGTTATATTAAAAATTATGCGAGAGCGCAAAATAAAACGCGAGTTTTGAGTTCTAAACGTCCTACGAGGCCCCAATTAATTTTCTAACGTACTAAAAGACAAAAGAAAATTTTAGAAAAAAGAAAATTAATTTTCCAATAAAAATTCTATTTATTATAATTTAAAAACTATTTTACACAATTTAAATTATAATAAATATTAAAACTAATCAAAAAATTCTGAAAATTTTTGAGAAAATCAAATAACTTAAAACTGATTTAAGAAAAATAAAAACTTAGGAAAAGCTATTTTACACAAGCTCGAATAAGCAAAATATAAGCTGCCTAGCTTATTTAACTCTTGACACTCAACAAGGTTTATCAATTAATCTTTGCAATTATCTCTTGAAAAAGACCCAAGGGCGTTTGGTTAACTGGTATGGTGTGTGAGGCTTTGGGGTGCGGGAGGTCAGGGGTTCGAATCCCACCTCCTTCACTTTTTGCAAATAATTTTATTTTTCGAAGTTTATTTTTGCAAAATCTCTTAACACACAATTATAGCAAAACCAATGTTTCTGGAAAACTGCAACTCAATCTGTATGAACGTAAATCCTCAACAGGTCTGAATTCTTGTTTTTGACTTAAGGTTTTCTTGAAAAATCTCACAAATACATAACTAAGCTAACGGCTACAACCACCACAACAATAAGCAATACGACCACTGATAACAGCCTCAACAACAAGATCAAACAACAACTAGAACACGAACAACAACAATAATCAAGAAGAACAATACGATCAAGCAAATTCAACATGTACTAAGATCAAACAGTAGCAGCAGACCAGTCCAAGCTGATCAAAGAATGGCTTCAGAAATAGCTCTAAACAAGCTTAATAAGAGCGACAAAGAACGAGTCTTTCGAGACCACCTAAGTGGCTTCCTAAAGCACCAAAAATCACGGCCTACCTATTACTAATGAGCAGGCTGCTACTAATTTAAAACTGCAACAAATTGATGTTGCAAGGAAAAACGTAACCAAACAGTCGACTTCTTACCCAATTTTGATTGAGCAAAACTTGTTCAATTTTTGAAATACTTTTTGGAACAAATTTCTAAGCTAGGTGAGTTCTCAAATCAACAAAATTTAAAGATTTTCATTCATTAGTGACCCCTAGGGACTGGTTCGAAATCTGAACAAAGTCTGAGTTTACAAAGTTTTTGACTTCGTTCACGCATTTTTTTTATACTTAACCAACCTCAACTACCCTACTGGAAAATGATTCAACAGAGAATAGCAAATTAAGCACTCTAGAACCTAGGTAGATCAGTTTACCCAAACACACCTCATATCTAACTAAGTTAATTACTATTATTCTAAATTACCCTTACCAGTTTATATAAAGCTAAATCAAACTCAACTTAAACACAAATCAGCAAGTAGCAAAGATAACTAACAGCTAAAATGAATTATGAGCAGAGTAAGTGGTGGAAACCTACTTGAATTACAAGCTAGCAGCTGAACTGATAAACAAGAACCAAGTACAACCTAAATACCCCCATGGGTTCTAAACCAAAGTCCATCCAAGCTGCAATTATTCACCATCTTTCAATGCCTTTTTTTTTTTCTTTTCCGAATTTTTTTTTACTTATCTCTTTTCTTTTCTGACTTTTGTTTTGCACAACTCAAATAAAATACCAAGCAGAATTTAAAATGTAAGGAACATAAACAGAAATTAATTTTGAAACTGAACTTTCATTAAACTTGAACTTTGTTGCATTACAATAAAACTTAGAGATTTAAAAAAACATAAACTGAGAAAGATGATACATAAGAGATAATGATGCCTCCTCAAAGGCTTACAATAGCTATCTATTTATACTAAAACTAAGGAGATGGTAGGTACGAATTTGCTTCTTGTTTGTCTTCATCAGCTTGTGCTTTCTTGATCAAATCCAAACCCTTGATTCTTGTAGGAGTGCTATCATCCCTTGATTCAGCTTTTTGGTGCCCATTTGAGTGGTGGATTGCCAGCTTGTCCTTCCTTGAATGGTTGAGGGGTGTTAGGTATGAGTTGTGAGGGGAGTAGTGGGATTGGGGAATGGGTTTGAGGGTGATGGAGGGGATAGTGATGGTTGGTTTTGGCTGGAGGTGGTCACGGGGGGGGGGGGGGGGGAAGAAGTACTGGTGATTTTTTTATGTTCAGGTTATGAGTGGGTGGGGAAGATGGGAGTGATGCGTATTTTTTAGGGTTAGGGTAGAGGTGAAAGGTTATTAAACGTAACAAAGGGGTGGGAGTGGGCTAGCATTGGGCTTGGGTGCAATTTTGGGCCAAGGGTGGGTTGTAATAAAAGAGTGGGCTTCTATTAATCTTTATTGTCCGTTCGGATTATTAGCTTAAAATCACAAGGACCAATTTCGCCGAAGGCTGAAAATCCACGGATTGAAAGTGTAATTCCCTCAAAATACTCATAAGAATGATTTTTGCCAAGTACCAATAACACAAGGACCTTGAATGAATATTTCCCAAATTTGAATTCCCGGGGGTATTTTCTGCCATGTTTCAAACTAGAGGGACCAAACTTGTAATATTGCTAAAATTTTCACCCAAAGATCATTTGTGATTTATTTTTGACTTTTAAAAGCAAGAGTTGACTTTTCTTTGAAAATGATTGACCAGGGACTAGTTTTGTAAAATTTTGAAAGTCGGGGGACTGAAACTGCCAAATATGTAACTTTTGTTCGTTTTTCGTTTGTTTTCACTTGTTTTGCATAAGAAACATATAAAATACGATCTTTGGGATTTTCTTCGCATTTTGGTGCGTTTTTGAGTATTTTTGATCGTTTTGCAGCTTAGATTTGACTCAAAATGATGAGTATTTACACACTCATCAATCCCCCACACTAAACTATTGCTAGTCCCTAGCAATCTTTTTGAGAAAAATTAATGGATTTGAAGTCTCTTTACCAAAAGCCATCACTTCTGGAGTAGCCAGGTGTAAGAACTGTGGCTCACCTGATAGCCGTGTGATTTTGAGCAAACCACCAGCTTTTAACGGATTTGATTTGTCTTTACCAGGAGCCGTTTGCTTCTGGACTAGCCAACTCTTGATGGAACAGTCAACATCTTGGTGAGTTGATTACCAATTATAGTTTTTCCACAGCCTTTACCACAAGCCATAATCTTGCGGGCTAGCCAACTCATTAGCTTTTGAGGATGATGGGGAGTTGAGGAACCATACAATTTTTGGCAAATTGCAAGCCATCAACGGGTTTGAGTTATCTTTACCAAGAGCCGTTTGCTCCTGGATTAGCCAATCCCTTTTGTCGTTTAGACAAGGCGAATTGATAACCACACAAATTTTGAAATAAAGTGAAAAATTTTTGAAAACTTTTGGCCAAAAACGGGGGTACTAGACGGTATATTTTGATAAAATTCGCTAGAATTTTCCCCTCCCCCACACTTAGAGTTGAATATTGTCCTCAATATTCAAAGTCCCGGCGATTATGCCGAAATTTTGAATGAAAGACGAGAATATTAAAAGCTAACTGTGGGAATGTCATTTGTATTTTTCACTTTATTTATTCAAGCACACATTTTTTTTTTTTTTTTTTTTTTTTTTTTTTTTACTTATCTCTTTTCTTTTCTGACTTTTGTTTTGCACAACTCAAATAAAATACCAAGCAGAATTTAAAATGTAAGGAACATAAACAGAAATTAATTTTGAAACTGAACTTTCATTAAACTTGAACTTTGTTGCATTACAATAAAACTTAGAGATTTAAAAAAACATAAACTGAGAAAGATGATACATAAGAGATAATGATGCCTCCTCAAAGGCTTACAATAGCTATCTATTTATACTAAAACTAAGGAGATGGTAGGTACGAATTTGCTTCTTGTTTGTCTTCATCAGCTTGTGCTTTCTTGATCAAATCCAAACCCTTGATTCTTGTAGGAGTGCTATCATCCCTTGATTCAGCTTTTTGGCGCCCATTTGAGTGGTGGATTGCCAGCTTGTCCTTCCTTGAATGGTTGAGGGGTGTTAGGTATGAGTTGTGAGGGGAGTAGTGGGATTGGGGAATGGGTTTGAGGGCAAACGCACCATTTTTTTTTTTTTTTTTTTTTTTTTGAAATAAGATATATACAACCCAAGTAGCTGCGAGGGGTGGCCACTCCCCCACACTAGGGTGTTAGAAAATAGAAAGAAATCAGATACACGGGTGAAAACCCATGTTTGTTGTTACTTGTTTTTGTTTATCGAGTCGCTAGCTTGACTCGATCTCCAAATTCATTGGTCCTTGGGGAAGCAAGATGTGGAAGAAACAATCTCCATCAGACTTTCATTCAAGATATTTGGATAAACATATGAAGCACGAGAAAGTTCCACTCCGATGAGATTACCGCCGGTATTCAAATAGTAAAAACTAGTGGGAAGAATACCGGGGTCAAAGATAGTGTTCTCACTCCCGAAGGAATGAGAAAGAAGAGAGATCACACAAAATGTGATGAGGGGAACAAAGACATTGGAATCTTTGTTCATGAACTTGAGCTTTCTTTGCGAGATTGGTAAGCTCATAGAAATCCCGGGAGGGAGGGTTGTTGTAAATTCATCAATAAGACATTTCTCATGATAAAATACATCTTCCCCCGGGTCATGATCAACATAATCATGAGTGAGATCATTGTTGAGACAGAATAGAGGGGATTCACTTTTCTCCAGAATTAAAAGTTTCTCGGATGAGATTGGTGACTTGAAATTCTTATCAGGAGTCTTTTTCATTGTAAAAGGAGTTGTTACATTATCGAGTATTCCTGGATTGAATACTTTGTTTTCACAAAAAAAATGATGCTCAATGGAAGACTCGGAAGGGGAGAGTGAATCACCCTCTAAAGGGGAGAAATCATGAGAAACAATTGACGGTTCATCAGTCACATTTTCTATTTTTGGTTTCTTATCATCAAATGTTTCGTCATCACAATACTCGCCATACAAAAGATTTTTCCATTCATTTTGATTGGCTTCAAAGTCGAAGAGATCATCATCACTTTGAGAATCACTAAAGTCGGAGTTAGGATTAAGTGATGGATCATGATACAAAAGACTTTCAATTTCTTTGAGATCGGATTCAAAGTCAAAGAAATCGTCGTCACTTCCCGGTGGGAGTGGATCGATGTGAGCGAGTTCATCGGAGAACTCCTCAAGAAGAAAGTCAACATTAGAAGTGGTACTGCCACTACTAGGTTCTTTGGATTTGGGGAGCACAGAAGAATGACCATTGGAGGAGAAATTAATGACATCGATGCTTTTAACCGAAAGTTTCTTATGCTTTGAAGCATCGGTGTGAAAAATCATTTTTTCATTATCAATCCTCAAGGTCAAAGTATTCTCATAATGATCAACTAGGGCTTTTGCAGTACGCAAAAATGGTCTCCCTAGGATGAGAGGGACTCTCGGGTCAGCTTCATAATCAACCACCACAAAGTCGGCAGGGAAGATAAACGTATTCACACGAACAAATACATCTTCAGCTATACCGACTGGGTGAGTAATAGAGCGATTAGCTAACTCTAAGGTCATACGAGTCGGTTTGAGTGTTCCCATTCCAAGTTGTTCATAGATTGACAAAGGCATGAGGTTTATGCTAGCCCCTGAATCGGCTAGAGCATTAGAAACCTCTTGATCATCTTTCAAAGAACAAGGAATGAGAAATTTTCCAGAATCTTCAAGCTTCTCGGGAAGCTCTTTGAGAAGGACTGCTGAACATTGAGCATTAATCGGTGTTTCAGCAAGTTCAAGCAATTTTTCCTTATTGCTAATGAGATTCTTGAATGTGGAAGCAAATTTCGGCATGTAAAGAAGAGCATCCGCGAAACTAATGTCGAAGTGAAGTTTTTGAAATATTTCAAGAAACTTCTTCATTTGGATATCAGTTTTAACACGGAGTTTTTGATCATTAAGCCTCGAAGGATATGGAATTGAAGGCTTAGAAATGCTCTTTGGAAAAACAAACTCGGGAATTGACGTTTGGACGACCGAAGGTTGGACGTGTGCGGTACTTCGTGGGCTTGAGGATTGCACCTTGTCCTTTGTCGCCTTCGGTTCGCATTCCACTACCTCAGGAGGAGAAGAAGATGAGGTATTAGGAATCGCGGGTCTATCATAAGAAACACCACTACGGGTTGTGATCGCCTTTACTTCGCCCTTCGGGTTAGCGATCGTGTTGCTAGGTAGCATTCCCGATCCCGAAGGTCGATCATTTAAAGACTTCTTTAGTTCAGAAATCTGACCGATCAACAACCTGTTTGTTTCTTCTTGAGCTTTCATAAATTGTTTCAATAACTCATCGGTGGGTGATGGAGTTTGAACAACGGCTTGATTTTGAGGAAAGTTTTGAGCTCGGTTGTTTTGATTGAAACCTTGATTTTAAAATTTTCCATGGTTTTGATTACCATGAGAATTGTTTCCTTGATTGAAATTACCATAACCTTGGTTTCTATTCAAGTTTCCTTGATTTTGAGAACCTTGGTTGTAATTTCCCCCTTGATTTTGATATTGGTTCATAGGGGCTTGAAATTGGTTTAGAACATTCGGGTTTCTTTGTTGTTGATTTTGATTGAATCTATTTGGATTGTTGGGTTGAGAAAAACCGGGTGGACCACTTTGATTGTTAGTACGGTAATTTTGTTCCATTTGAGGACGGTATTGGTTACCTCCTTGATTGGAATTACCGACTATTGCATTGACTTCAAAAGGATTGCCATCGGTGGCAGTACAATTGTAGTAAGCGTGTGGACCACCACAAGTAACGCAAGTGTCAACCTTTTTGACTTCAGCAGGTTGAGAAGAGACTTTCTTTGTTTTGGTGAGAACCAAAGCATGAATAGCTTCCGTGAGCTTGTCAAGTCTAGCATCGGTGCTAGATTGAGCCACGGGTGATGAGGAAGAAGGACCAACATTAATTTGCGAAACAACCGATTTGCTTCGTGGAATGCGGACCTTGGATTTGTTTTCAATAATCATCAAAGCATCTTTGGTGGTTCGATTCAAGAAGTTGCCTCCCGCGGAGGCATTAAGAGAGTCTTGATCGACTTGGCTCACACCATTATAGAAAGTGTCGAGTTGCATCAACTCGGAAAAACCGTGATGAGGACATTTACGAAGCATGTCCTTGTAACGATCCCATGCCTCACCGAATGATTCATCAAATTTTTGAGTGAATTTCATGATCTCATTTTTGAGGGCGGTGGTTTTGGACGGAGGAAAGAATTCGTTCACAAACTTCTTGACCAAATCTTCCCACGTTTCAATCGATCGAGGGGGTTGTTTGTCTAGCCAATTTTTGGCAGCCCCATCGAGGGAAAACGGGAAGAGAAGAAGTTTGATAGCCTCCTCAGGGACATTTTTGCATTTGATGGTCGACGTGATTTTGTTGAACCATCGAATGTGATCTTGAGGATCGTCCCTCTCGAAACCATAGAATTGACGCGAGGTGACTAAGTTAATCAACCCCGTCTTAAGTTCGAAATTGTCAGCCACGATGGCTGGAATGATGATAGCATCTCCGTAACCCTCGATGGGTGCTTGGAGAAGCTCATTCATAGTGGGCTCGGCCGCCATGATTGGAATAGCACGAAACTCGGGTTCGGCTATTCGATTGGTACGTCGACGATTACGCCTTCTTCTTGGAATGTTATTTAGTGATTGCAAAGGACTCGTTGACGTAGACGAACGTGTGCGCATGCTCCACAAAAATATCAATTAAAACAATACCACTTTAAAGACAAGGGAACTTAAACCAATAATCAAGAACGTAAGGTTAACTTCTAAAGAAAAACGCACAAAGGAGCGGGAGAGAAGAATGGATCTCTCACTGGGCGAAGTTCATTAGATCGCCACATACCGTTTTGACTCCTCTTAAAGTGTGAATCTCGTTTAAAAGTTTTCCAAAACGCAAGTGATACAAAGGCAAGTTTTGATCTTTGGTTTGGGAACTTATTATGGTCACACCCCCAGTTGGTAGGTGTTCTGCCTTGGTTTGCGGTGGTAAGATTTTAACTTTGTATTTATTAAACAATGAAACGGGAAAATCTTTTTATGTTTTTCTTTATCTTATATAGATATAATACATATACTAGAAACAAAAGAAAAATATTTTTGGTTTTTTATACGTTTTATAAAAGCGTAACTTCTTGCGAAGGTTCTACAAGACTAATCGTCTAAACCTTATCGAGACTTTCGACACACAGCCTCCCCGGCAGCGGCGCCATTTGATTCGTTGTGTTTTGGTGTGAAAACAACAATTTATCAAAATATCAACAAACGTGAAGTTTAATCCGTCGAAAGACAAATAAACGTGAAGTAATACGAGTAAACCGTTTAGGAAAACGATTACCTCGCAAAACTTGTGAAAGTGATATTCAAATTGTGAGACCGGGAAGTGATTTCCCGGGTCGTACCCCAACGAGGTGTGAATGGAAAGCTTCGAGTGAGATTTGGATTAAAATCTTGTATGATTGGAAAGGTTATTTGGTTTTATGGTACGTTAAACTAACGAATTTGAAAATTAACGAACAAAAGTAAACGTAAATTAACCTAAGGTAACTAACTAACTAGGAAAAACTTAAAACACTACGGGAAGACATAATTAGGTATTGGGAATCCTAAAAACGTAAACTAAATTAAAAACG
Source organism: Artemisia argyi (assembly GCA_030686995.1). Lineage (NCBI taxonomy): Eukaryota > Viridiplantae > Streptophyta > Magnoliopsida > Asterales > Asteraceae > Artemisia > Artemisia argyi. Next base: position 135,193,998 of record CM060688.1, read on the forward strand.
CGAACGTTATATTAAAAATTATGCGAGAGCGCAAAATAAAACGCGAGTTTTGAGTTCTAAATGTCCTACGAGGCCCCAATTAATTTTCTAACGTACTAAAAGACAAAAGAAAATTTTAGAAAAAAGAAAATTAATTTTCCAATAAAAATTCTATTTATTATAATTTAAAAACTATTTTACACAATTTAAATTATAATAAATATTAAAACTAATCAAAAAATTCTGAAAATTTTTGAGAAAATCAAATAACTTAAAACTGATTTAAGAAAAATAAAAACTTAGGAAAAGCTATTTTACACAAGCTCGAATAAGCAAAATATAAGCTGCCTAGCTTATTTAACTCTTGACACTCAACAAGGTTTATCAATTAATCTTTGCAATTATATCTTGAAAAAGACCCAAGGGCGTTTGGTTAACTGGTATGGTGTGTGAGGCTTTGGGGTGCGGGAGGTCAGGGGTTCGAATCCCACCTCCTTCACTTTTTGCAAATAATTTTATTTTTCGAAGTTTATTTTTGCAAAATCTCTTAACACACAATTATAGCAAAACCAATGTTTCTGGAAAACTGCAACTCAATCTGTATGAACGTAAATCCTCAACAGGTCTGAATTCTTGTTTTTGACTTAAGGTTTTCTTGAAAAATCTCACAAATACATAACTAAGCTAACGGCTACAACCACCACAACAATAAGCAATACGACCACTGATAACAGCCTCAACAACAAGATCAAACAACAACTAGAACACGAACAACAACAATAATCAAGAAGAACAATACGATCAAGCAAATTCAACATGTACTAAGATCAAACAGTAGCAGCAGACCAGTCCAAGCTGATCAAAGAATGGCTTCAGAAATAGCTCTAAACAAGCTTAATAAGAGCGACAAAGAACGAGTCTTTCGAGACCACCTAAGTGGCTTCCTAAAGCACCAAAAATCACGGCCTACCTATTACTAATGAGCAGGCTGCTACTAATTTAAAACTGCAACAAATTGATGTTGCAAGGAAAAACGTAACCAAACAGTCGACTTCTTACCCAATTTTGATTGAGCAAAACTTGTTCAATTTTCGAAATACTTTTTGGAACAGATTTCTAAGCTAGGTGAGTTCTCAAATCAACAAAATTTAAAGATTTTCATTCATTAGTGACCCCTAGGGACTGGTTCGAAATCTGAACAAAGTCTGAGTTTACAAAGTTTTTGACTTCGTTCACGCATTTTTTTTATACTTAACCAACCTCAATTACCCTACTGGAAAATGATTCAACAGAGAATAGCAAATTAAGCACTCTAGAACCTAGGTAGATCAGTTTACCCAAACACACCTCATATCTAACTAAGTTAATTACTATTATTCTAAATTACCCTTACCAGTTTATATAAAGCTAAATCAAACTCAACTTAAACACAAATCAGCAAGTAGCAAAGATAACTAACAGCTAAAATGAATTATGAGCAGAGTAAGTGGTGGAAACCTACTTGAATTCCAAGCTAGCAGCTGAACTGATAAACAAGAACCAAGTACAACCTAAATACCCCCATGGGCTCTAAACCAAAGTCCATCCAAGCTGCAATTATTCACCATCTTTCAATGCCTTTTTTTTTCTTTTCCGATTTTTTTTTTTACTTATCTCTTTTCTTTTCTGACTTTTGTTTTGCACAACTCAAATAAAATACCAAGCAGAATTTAAAATGTAAGGAACATAAACAGAAATTAATTTTGAAACTGAACTTTCATTAAACTTGAACTTTGTTGCATTACAATAAAACTTAGAGATTTAAAAAAACATAAACTGAGAAAGATGATACATAAGAGATAATGATGCCTCCTCAAAGGCTTACAATAGCTATCTATTTATACTAAAACTAAGGAGATGGTAGGTACGAATTTGCTTCTTGTTTGTCTTCATCAGCTTGTGCTTTCTTGATCAAATCCAAACCCTTGATTCTTGTAGGAGTGCTATCATCCCTTGATTCAGCTTTTTGGCGCCCATTTGAGTGGTGGATTGCCAGCTTGTCCTTCCTTGAATGGTTGAGGGGTGTTAGGTATGAGTTGTGAGGGGAGTAGTGGGATTGGGGAATGGGTTTGAGGGTGATGGAGGGGATAGTGATGGTTGGTTTTGGCTGGAGGTGGTCACGGGGGGGGGGGGGGGGGGAGAAGTACTGGTGATTTTTTTATGTTTAGGTTATGAGTGGGTGGGGAAGATAGGAGTGATGCGTATTTTTTAGGGTTAGGGTAGAGGTGAAAGGTTATTAAACGTAACAAAGGGGTGGGAGTGGGCTAGCATTGGGCTTGGGTGCAATTTTGGGCCAAGGGTGGGTTGTAATAAAAGAGTGGGCTTCTATTAATCTTTATTGTCCGTTCGGATTATTAGCTTAAAATCACAAGGACCAATTTCGCCGAAGGATGAAAATCCACGGATTGAAAGTGTAATTCCTTCAAAATACTCATAAAGATGATTTTTGCCAAGTACCAATAACACAAGGACCTTGAATGAATATTTCCCAAATTTGAATTCCCGGGGGTATTTTCTGCCATGTTTCAAACTAGAGGGACCAAACTTGTAATATTTCTAAAATTTTCACCCAAAGATCATTTGTGATTTATTTTTGACTTTTAAAAGCAAGAGTTGACTTTTCTTTGAAAATGATTGACCAGGGACTAGTTTTGTAAAATTTTGAAAGTCGGGGGACTGAAACTGCCAAATATGTAACTTTTGTTCGTTTTTCGTTTGTTTTCACTTGTTTTGCATAAGAAACATATAAAATACGATCTTTGGGATTTTCTTCGCATTTTGGTGCGTTTTTGAGTATTTTTGATCGTTTTGCAGCTTAGATTTGACTCAAAATGATGAGTATTTACACACTCATCAAGTTGCCTGTCCTCTTTCTCCGTCATCAGTACTGCACTAACGGCACCTTTGACTGCAACGAGGTACATGTACAGGACTTCTCCCTTCTTGGGAGTCAATAATGACGGTAGGTCTAGTATTAACTTCTTGAGTGATTGAAAATCAGCTTCGGCCTCCTCTGTCCATTTATACTCTTCTTTGTTCTCTTTGGTTATGTTTTTTAATGTGTCGAAGAATGGGAGTGATCTTTCGGCCGACCGGGAAAGAAACCTATTCAGCGCGGCTAATCTTCCGCTCAGAGACTGCATTTCTTTCAAAGTCCTCGGGGACTGCATTTGTGAAATTGCCTTTGTTTTCTTGGGGTTTGCTTTAATACCTTTGGACGTTATCATGTATCCTTGGAACTTTCCTTCCTCTACACCAAATGAGCATTTCTTGGGATTCAATTTCATGTTGATCCTTCTTAGGTTATTAAAAGTTTCGGCAATATCTGCCAGCATCTCTTTTTCCCCTTTGCTTTTGATCACCATGTCGTCCACGTAGGCTTCTAAGTTTCTTCCTATTTGTGTCCGGAAAGCCGAATCAACTAGGCGTTGGTAGGTTGCACCCGCGTTTTTTTGGCCGAACGGCATCTTTGTGTAGCAATAAGTTCCTTGTTCCATGTAGAATGCCGTCTTTTCTTCATCCTCCTCCGCCATTTATACTTGATGGTACCCTTTGTATGCATCCAAGAAGCATTTGTATTTGTATCCTACCACCGACTCTATTTTCCAATCAATCTCGGGAAGAGGGTAATAATCCTTCGGACAGGAAGAATTTAAAATTTTGAAATCAATGCACATGCGCCAGCTTCCGTCACATTTCTTGACTAACACCGGATTGGAGATCCAAGTGGGATATCTTACCGGTCTGACAATACCGACTCTCAACCACTCCTCCACTTCCTTTAATACCGCTTGATTCTTTTCAGCCGAGAGGCTTCTTCTTTTTTGAGCAACCGGAGTGTCCGAAACATTCACGTTCAAGTGATGTTTTATTAACCGCCTAGGAACACCGGTCATGTCCGAAGGTTGCCACGCGAACACATCGTTGTTCCTTCTTAAAAATTCAACAAGGTACTTTCGACATTCCGCAGAGAACCTTTTTCCTATAGTAACCAGTTGTTCCGGATACGCCGGGTTCACGAGGACCTCTTCCGTTAAGAAATCCTCCGCGGCCTTCTCCTCTAGTTTTGCTTTTCCTTGTGGGTTATCCCATTGACTTTCTTCTAACTTTCGGCATTACAGAACTGCCGCTGGACGAGCCATTACGGTGGCTACCCCTCGTGGTGTGGGAAACTTGATCATGGAGTGGATGGTGGATGGAACGGCTCTAAGCCCGTCCTTCCTAGTATAACATTGTAGGGTGAAGGGGATTGTACAACACAAAATTTCATGATGGTCTTTCGGAACAGACCATTATCACCGAATTTTACTTCCAGCTCTATTTTTCCCAACGGCCTGTTTGTTTCTCCGGAGAAACCAATCAACGAAGTGTTGGTTTCTTCCAACTTCTCCCTGATGGATGCATCTAGATTGCGGAAACAATGCTCGTACATTACGTTGACAGAAGACCCTTCGTCTACGTATATCCTTCGTACCAGATATCCTTCTATGTCTCCTTCTATGATAAGTGGTTCTTCTGACAAATCGCCCGTTGATATGGATGGGAATACTATAGGTACTTTCATCCAATCTTCCTCATGTCCTCCATATTTTCTTTTTTGGTCGATGGGCGAGTTCCGAATCATGTTAATCACCTTATTCTTTCCTCTGTCATCTTTTCTGGGGGGATCCCTATTTCCTCCAGCGTCTCTTTGCCTCCAGTCTCTGAGTAGGTGATCGAGCTTCCCGGATTTCAATGCCATTTCTAATTGCTTTTTGAGTTAGTGGCAATCGTTCGTGAGGTGGCCCTTCTCGCCGTGGTATTCATAAAACCTATCCATGTTTTCTGCCCTCGGTCTGCCGACCATCAGTGGAGGCTGAGGCTGATTCAACTGACGTTTGGTAGCCAAGATTTCGCGGGGGAGTTTGACCAGCGAACCTATATTCGTACACTCGACGTTGTTCCGAAATGGTTCTGAGCATTGGTAGTTACTTCGGCTATTTGTCTCGACCCGACTAGGGTTGGTTCGAGGAGAAACATAAGGTTGGAATACATCCCTTCGCCGTTGATCATTCCGGCGATCTCCCATGAACTTGTTTCCGAAACCCCCTCTAACCATCCGATCTCCTTTGGGAATAGAGTAATTTCCTCGGCTTGTGTCCGTTCCCTCTCCGTTGGGCAGTTCCGTATCCCGGAAAGCTTTTTCTGATCTTATGAAGTCATCCACTCGGGTGAACATCTCGGTTACCGTTCGTGGCACCCTATCTGAGAACTTCTTAGCGAGAGCTGGACACTTGTGCGCACCCATGAAGGCCGAAATACGCATGATCTCTGGAACCCCACTGATGTAGCTTGCTTCGTCCGTCCACCGTTCTTTGAAGTCCGGTAATGACTCATGTGCCCTTCGGACAATCTTGGTGATTTCCGTGGGGTCTCTAGTACATTTCTTTTGTAATGAAAACCGAGTTGAAAATTGCTCCCTTAAACTGTTCCAACTATCTATACTGCCTGGCTCCAATCGTTCGAACCATCCTCCGGCCGCCCCATCCAAGGTTTGTTGGAACATGAGACACCAAGTTGGCATCGGCCATTGTCCTTGGTTGGCGGCTCCGGTGAACCTTGTGAGATGATCATTCAGATCCGTAGACCCGTCATAAAACTTCATATTCAAAGGCATCATGTAGTTTTCTCCTGCAAACTCGACTATTCGGCGGGTGAATGGAGATCTTAGCACTTCCTTAAAAGGTTTCTTCAGCTCCTCATCGGCTTCTGTCATTTTCTCTTTTCCCTTATCTTTGTCATTTTCGTCTCCAAAATCCAGACGTATAGGTTGAACTACCCTTCCTCCCTTTGCATTATGTTCCTTAATGAGCTCCGTTAAAGATGCCATCTGGCTGAGGATCATCGCCTGGAGGTTGGATGAATCTTTCTCTGAATCATCGTGATTTTTCGTATTGTCGTTGTTGTTATCCCCACTTCCTCCGACCTGGGGATCAGGCGTGTGAAAGGAGGGAAAAGGGGGTGGTCCTGACATTCGGATTCTTTAGGTAGAATGAATAACGGGTCCCACGGATGGCGCCAATTTGTTGAAGTAAAACCTTGTGAGTGGTCCCCGTCGTTAGGTTTGTCACTCGGTCTTGTGAAATACCCTGCACAAGAGTAGCACACGTTAGGCTCGCCTTGGGTTTTATCCCAAGACCAACCTCCGGTGTGAGGATGAGTATGTGAAGAGATGAAGGGTTGACAATAAATGCTAGTGAGAGTAGAGTGTGTGTGTTAGTTGAATCATAAATGAGGTGGGGGTATTTATACTACCCACCTCATTACCTACTATGTTTTGGGAAGGAGCAAGCCATACCTGGTTGGTGAATGTCAGAGCACGTGGGCGACACGATCCCTAAAATCCTGGGATTGTGTTGTGACATCGGATTACGCCCGTTAGGGTTTTCTCTTCGGCAACGTGCCGTCCGGCTATGTATATATGGGCCGAACGGTTTCCGGACATTCGGCCACATACGCCAACACTCTTCAAAACTGAATTCAACTAAAACTAGATATTATTCCTAACTTTTATTGTGTATTTTGATGCAAAAAGGGGATCTAATTGCACAACCGTCATGGCCAATTAGACAAGCACCTAAAAAAAAATAAGAACGAAATTAACATGGATGTCCTTGTTTAGTGTACATTACGAAAATCACTCATCTTTAATACTACTGCATAAGAAATGCAACGGAAAGAAAAGAGATTAAGTGGGAAAAAAGAGAGAAGTGAAGAGGAGAAGAATAAGAAATTATTATTTTTTATCTTGTATTCCCGAATTGTAAAGAAAAGAGAATGATGTAACAAAATAAATAAATAAATAAATAAATATAGCTTTCAACTGCACTCCATTTCATCTCAATTTGAGAATAAAATTAAGAGAGTAATTTTGATGTAAATTACTATTCTTTACTTTACTCCCAAACCCCCCACCCCCCTCCAAAAAAAAAAAAAAAAAAAAAAAAAAAAAAAAACTCAAGAACAATAACTTTTTTGTTATTATCATCTCAAACATTTTCCTTTCACTCCAGAAAATAAACTTAGAAATATAGAAAAAACTGATTTGCATACTCCCAATTGTCATTGGGACACTCTTGATTATGCTTCAATTAGTTGTATAAAACTCGCACTGTGTTTTGTCTGCTTGTACTGTAAGTGTCTCAATTAATAAATTGAGTGTGCAAATTACTTCCCATTGCATAAACAATATGTAACTATAATTTGCTACATATATATATACTGTAATATACTTATTTTGAGTTATTATCAAATTAGAAAAAAAAATAAAAAATAAAAATGATAATGAGAAAAAAAATTGTATAACAAAGATGATGAATAACTATAACAACACACTTAGGGTGTTCTCATATCGGGTAATATCCACAGTAACCGAAAACTGAAACCGAACTGAAAAAAAAAAAAAAAAAAAAAACAGAACCGAATTAATAACCGAACCAAATTCGTCAAAACCGAACCCAATCGAACTAATATTAGGTTATCAGTTTGGATATGGTTTTGGCAATGAAAACCGAAAACCGAATTCATATAAATATATATTTTTTTCTATGTATTTATATGGAAAAAAATTAAAAAAAAAAAAAATCACTAAAACTCTTTCTTTATATAAATACTACATTATTTAAGCTTAAAAAAAATGTGCTAAAAATATATATAATTAAATGAAAAAATAATTAAAATTATGTAATTCGGGTTATTCGGTTCGGCTGAATCAAATTAGATTCGGCTCGGTTCGGTTTTCGTTTTGACTCAGAAATTTTTTTAACCGAACTAATCGAATCGAATAAACCGATAACCAAACCAATGAACACCCCTACACACATTAGATTAGGGCTGAGTATGGAAGGTTCAAAATCGAACGGGACCGACAAAACTGACCGAACCGAAGAAAACCAAGCTGACTCGACAACCCTTCGATTTGGTTTCGGTTTAGGTTTTCACGGTTTTTGGTTTCGGGTTGGTTTGATTCGGTTTGATCCAAAACTGACAAAAACACATATAAACACACCTAAACCGAACTGAACCGACGGACTCGACATAAAACCAAACCAACCGACCATATTCGGTTCGGTTTCGGATTAGGTTTTTCACGATTTTGGATTTTTGATTTTCGGTTTTGTCGGTGCGGGTCAGGTCGGTTTTAGATCGATACTCAACACTTAGATATGCATCTTTAGTCCTTTAGATGCATTCTAATATATTTTCTAGCCTAAAATTAAACGTATATGCTTATACTAGATGCATTTCATTAACTTAAGCGAATTTTTTTGTAATGTTTGTTATTTGCGCGTCAAATGTGTTGTTAGTACTACTTTACATCGTTTTCACTTCAAAATAGTTTTTGAAACTAACCGAACAACTTGCATAATTTATAGACTATTCTAATATAAGTAGCTTTTTAAGAAAAAATAAAAAAGTTACGGACCATTTATGCAAATAGTACTGTATTAAGGATGAATATTTTCAGATCTTTCACCAAACTACAAAAGCGATTTCTATAATCTACTCACTAATAAAAGTTACGATATCAATCAAATCTGTTCTAAAGAACTTGTCCACTTATTCATACGAGATCTTGTTTTACAGAAACGAAAAAAACTATGTTTTTTTATTGGAAGATCGAATCAAGTATTTTACAAACACATGTATGGGAACGAATTAATATAGATCCACAAGGCTCTTGTACGCATAACCAATCATAAAGTGCATGTGTTCCTTTGCAAGTGTGATAATGGTGTCATGTGTTTGATAAACAAGTTCCTCACCAGCCATGCTTACAAAATACTCTTTAACAAAGAGTCAATGAAACCTCAATGCAAAACAATCGATAAAAATTTGAAGGTGGGTCCTACTCTCTTGGATCAAGTAACCAACTATATTCCACTTGTTTATAAGACTTGCCGTTATGGTGTGAATATGAGAAAGGGTTAGTGAACCCGTTAGGGGTGTTGCCACCCCGATAGTACAAAAATCTTATGTACACACCCCTAAATTACCACCGGTGATGCACACAGTACAACATCGCTATGCGTAAAAGGGTGTGTATATAAGAGTATAGGGGTGTTTGTATAGAATTACCCGTTAGTAAAGTGATAGTTATATGGTTTAGTGTAGGTTGTGTTTGATATATATATATATATATATATATATATATATATATATATATATATATATATATATATATATATATATATATATATATATATTGAGACTTTCTTAAAAGAACCATCTTATCTGCGAGAACTGAGAGAACCACAAAAAACATACATGCACACCTTCAATAATTGTAGTTTTGTACGTATGTTCTGAAAACAACATATATGTTTTAAAAAAAACATAGTTGTTCTAAAGAATTTGATAAGAAATTGGAAATACAAATTTTTTCTTTGAATGTGTGCATGTATGTTCTTATAAGGCGTCCAACGACAATATTGCGGCCGTGTGTAAGGTTTTTGTGAAAAAAGATGATGAGTTCATGATGATATTGAAGAACATAGGTGGATACTTACGATTATTGATGATTTACATGTATTTTTATTTTATTTTAAAAGGCGTACATGTATGTTTTTTGTGGTTCTCTCAGTTCTCGCAGATAATATGGTTCTCGTAAGAAAGTCTCTCTCTCTCTCTCTCTCTATATATATATATATATATATATATATATATATATATATATATATATATATATATATATATATATATATTGGACTAGAACCAAGTAATTTGGGCTTAATTTGGATTTGTTGATATAGCTACCGTGCTAGCTTACATGGAACCGAGTAAAATTGTTAACTGTAACATGTTTATTGAGAAAGTATGGACCGTAACGTTGTGAGTTTGTGAATTTCAAGATTGATTTTTTTTCTTTAAATATTCATCTTCAAGATTGATTGTTTCTGATAAATCAAATCGTCTGACGATATCAAAACTTTCATGCCAATTGTGTCGAACATTTTCTCGTTGATCTTAATTTAAGGTTTTTGTATGTGACATTTTTTATTTTTAATGTAATGATTTAATTATGACAAAAAAATTGATTAAATTTGTTAAAAAAAATGGGCTTGGTGATTTTTTATGGTGTGTTGAATAGTGATGTGACCATAACACTTAGAGATCTAGGTGCAGCCAGGTGCATATAACTGTTATAAGCGTCGTCATGTCATCTTTTACTCTAAAACATTCGTAAAAAATAAATAATAATAACAAAAGTAACATTTCTGTAACACACCACAAAAAGACCTCACTCACTCACAAAATACAACGCCCGAAAATGAATGTGATTGGGATGCTTGTGACCCAGTAACATGAGACCCCCGATGCATGCATAACATGGATGACATGTTATAGGCCTCCATTTATACCCAAGCTAGAGAGCGAAATAGAGAAAATAAGAGTGAGGTTCAGAACCTTTGTATTATGTCACACACCCCACAATGAATGAGGTGAGGGGTATTTATACCTAAGGTACAAGGTGTCATGAGATTACAAGCTTGTCTCGTGACCAAATGTTTAACCTCGTGACTGCACATTGTCACGAGGCTTTAACCTAAAAAACAACATACGGAAGTATGATACACACCATAAACTATTACATAATTACAAGGAAGACCGTATACTAATGATTTAAACTTTAGGATAAGAGTAAATAGCATAAATCGTCGTTGAACTTTGGCCAAATTGCATGTTTCGTCCCAACCATTACGAAAGTGCAGAAATCGTCCCTGTGGGAAACCTTTGAGCAAACTTTCGTCCTTGGTTGGGACGAAATGCAAGTATCGAAAGTGCCAAGTTGCATGTTTCGTCCCAATCAGGGATGAAAATTTACTCAAAGGTTTCCCACAGAGACGATTTCTGCACTTTCAAAATAGGTAAGGACGAAACATGCAATTTGGCCAAAGTTCAGGGATGATTTATGCAATTAACTCGTAGGATAATGGTTAACATCCTTTGGGATAATGGATAAGACCCTTATGGGTAAGTTATGAAGATGATGAAACGTGAAATTGCATACGAACTTATCAATTGTTTAATTGGTTCACAAGAAAGGTTAACACTGAAAAGTAAAGTTTTACAAAGTATTGTTTGCTAAGATATTTTTATATGTTTAATTGCTTATAATGTTGTTGATTGGTAATTGTGTTGTTAAAACACTACCACTTACTAAGCGAAAGCTCATTCTTTAGTTGTTAAATGTTTTGTAGGTTTTCAAGTATACAATTTTAAAGTTATGGAGCGTGTGATGATTAGTAGTCGAGGTAAATGTTACTCGTCCATGTTTGCTATTAGAAAGCGAGGAAGTCTAGAAAACCTAGCTTGATATAGTGGTGTACCCCTTTTAAAAGTCAAAGTATATTAAGAATAAGCATGTTGTGACATAAGGGGTAAAAAGTGACTCGATGGCATGTTTGTAAATATGTTTTTAAGTGAAATGAATATGGTACCAAAATAAAGTCAAGTTTCTTTTAAAAGCCAAATGGGTTGTTTTATTAACTCGTTAATCAAAGGGAAGTTTTAAAGTTTTAAACAAAATTGGGGTGTTTCACTTAGTTTCAAAAGTCGTGTTCCTTTGTAAAGAGTCTTCTAACCTTTTTTAACACAAAGTACATTTTATCATCAAATTCACAATCTCACCTTCAACTTGAGCAAATTCATCAATGTGTTCCAAATCCTCACCAAAAGCATCCCCTTTTCTCCTTCATGTTTTTTCCTGACATACGCATTCAAACTCCTTTTATGACACTCACTCGAACTATGGCCTAGTAAACTACACCTAAAACACTTAGATGCCATAGGTTTGACATATGGGTTGGAGTCCGTCTTCTTAGTAACAACTGGCTTATCACGCAACTACCACTAGCCAAAGCTAGAGATGTGAAACTTGAAGATTTGTCGGTTCCAACAGTTAATTGAGTTTGACTAGATTGGTTTACCTAAGTAGAATTCATATATGAATTCCCTTCTATTGATCCTCCAAAATTAAAAGCTTGTTTGGTTATTGACCAGTCTACCTTTATAGCTAAATTTTGGGCTTGGTCAATGATCCAAATTGACGACAAACTTAACTTCTTTTGGATTGATTGACTCAAACCACTAATATACCTTGCAGCACTTTATTCCTCAGACTCCTTCATGCTATACCTAGCTTGCAATCTCAAGAACTCAATCGTGTACTCAGCCACGGTTCGTTTCCCTTGAACACAAGTATGATATTATTGATATAAAATTTGTTCAATATATGAGGATAAAAACCTACCTTTGGTCATTCTCTTCATCATTTGCCATGTGTTGATTGGATATTTCCTTGTCCTAAGACTGTCTTGGTTGTTCTGCCACCAAGCTCCAGCTCCTCCATGTAACTTATATGCTACTATCTTGACTTGCTCTTATTTAGGAACATCCATGATGTCAAAGAACTTATTCATAGAGGAAGTAATCTTATTGAACACGGGCTTTGTGCATTATAACTAGTTAAGATAATAATCCTTATATTTATAGAGGAAGTAATCTTAGGCAAGAAAAAAAAACCTAATTAAAATAAAAAATAAAAAATTCCTAAACGCACCATGCACCCTTGCACTTTACTAAATAAATAAAACTTTAAAATAAAATCCGAGTTCACTGTTGACAAAATGCGACGCAAGTTGCAAAGTATTTTAGCCACTCAAAATGTGGCGCCCTGGGAAGAGGGGGGAGCATTTTGGACCCAGACCTCTTGACTTACTTGTTATGCTCGCGTTGCTCTATATGCTTCTCGGCTAATTTCTCTATCTCGTCCACATCAAAACCATCTAAATTGGTTTATTATAACAAGTTCGTAGTATTTTGAAAAAATTGTGATTTAGAGTAAACTGCACTTAGTTTGTTCATTTTGGCAGAAATCATCTATGTTAGAAAGTGTTGATATCACCTCCATCGCAAATGCTCAGATTGACTGATCAACAAGGGGCCTATTGGAGAAAATGGCCAGGGTTCAAAGACCACATCCTGATAAGTAAAGTCACTGGGATAGGTGCTCATTGCCTGGGGCCGGGTCCTTGGAGGAGGGTGTTAGTTTTGTTGATAAATATTAATGTGTATATGTCTAGTATCGAACTCGAGACCTCGAGATTGCACGCGTACGAATGAGTATTAATGAATAATAATTAATGTATATAAAACGTTATATATATTTATTATTTAAACACAAGAAAATGACTAACGATCGTTAGTAGTTAACGGAATTGGCTAACTATCGTTAAATGTCAAAGATAAGGATTAGAGTGTAATTAGTAGCCAAGAAGGATCCGAAAATACTTCTTGGGCTACTAGGCCGGTTGTGGGATCCAAGGGGAATCCCTAACCCACTCAAACTTGGTCCCCAAGTTATGTAGGCTATATAAACACATGCAAGGTTTCATTGTTTGTATACCTCTTTACACACATTTACCCTAATTGTGTTTTCTCTCTTCTCTTGTCTCCAAAACTAATCGTGCAACCCTCCTCCAAGGGTGGATCAATTTTTTGCTTGTCAAAAAATATTGTTTTGTGTTTTACTAGAATAAAATTTAATACGTTATTAATTCGTGCATACAAGAACGAGGTAATTACTCACTATAGTAATTACTTGAATCGATTAACAAAACGGTAAGAGTTTAATCAATAGATCCCAATCAAACCTTAATTAGGGTTCATCACTTGATCAAAGGTTATTGAAGTTTGATTCTTGTTTGTGCTAGAATCACAAAAGTACGTTCTTGTTTAAATTATGGTTAATCTTTTATATGTTAATTATGATCCTAGCTTTCGCATATGTGATTACTTGATGATTTATTTATTTATATGATTTTCATGCTATTTAAATTCTAACAGTGGCATCACGAGCCTTCTTAACATGTAATTGATTACCAAAACACATAAAAATCGAATCTTTTTTTTTTGATTATGCATGTTGTCGATTTATTGATTAAGGGTTCATAAAATTCCGAAACCTTGAATTGGGGGGGGGGGGGGGGCAATTACCTCTTTTATCCAAATTAGGGTTTTGTGTTTTAAATATTAATTGGATTAGAAACCCTAGGTTGTCAACATGATTATGTGTTTAAGTACGTATCTTGTGACTATGTGGTAATTGTTATGCATGAATCCATGACAAAACGTGCATGTTAGTCATTGATTATTTTTTAATGGTTAAGTTATTTTTTCTCATGTAAATTTATTAAAGATATCAAATTGGGGAAGACCTCAATTGTTAATAAATCAATTTTGTGCTATGTGGTGTATAATTAACTTTGGCCTACGTAATTGATTCGTCAATATATGTGTCTCTACTTCCGTTTTGAAGAGAAGGCCTTAGTTAATTATATGCATATTGGAAACCTAGAATTGATTTAATTAGGGTTTATTTAATAGGCTAATTGTTTCACTTTATTAATTGTTAATCTTTATTAGTTGCGTGTTTATTTGTATTATTACTTGTTTTTTGTTTAATTGTATGACATGATTGTAAGGGAAAAAAGGGTAATTTTTTAATAGAACATAAATCGGACTAATAATGGTGAAACTACATGTTTTAAGACTAAAATCATAAACTTTTAGTTGATTGGTGATTCTTGCATAAAATAGTTGAAAGGCGGACTTGGTTAGACAAACTGTTTGAGGGGTTTAAGTATGGACGGGTTCTTAATAAGATTCGCTCTGACCTTTGTTCATGCGCTCCTTTTTGCGTCAAATTAAACTTACATGTGGCTATATAACGTGCAAAATCACTTTAAGGGCGAATTGACCTCAATTCTACGATGATTATCCGAAACACTAAGCCTCATGGCTTATGCAAAAGTACGATATAGTGGACAATAATTGTAGGCAATTCTTTGATTGGTGAACCCGATACCTCAATTATAAAGTTTTTGATTTAATCTTAGCCTAAAATTGGTTTATAAAAGGTTTTGTAAAACTTATGATATGAAGATGTGTGCATGCTTCTTCGTACATATTCTGATTGACACATCAAAATTAATACCCTTAAAATTTGAGTTACATGCCATCTAACTATAAGAAACACTCGAAGTTATTATTTGGTATAAGTGAGATCTTAGCTAGATTTTAATGACAAGGTAAACATATGTTAATGCGTGAGACCATATATGGATCATTTCCTGTTTCTAAGTTAGACGTCTTAATTAAGTTGTTAGTGAGACCTAGAACTTAAGGCATGAGATGGGATGAAACATGCTTACTTTGCAAATTGAATTTGGCAAATGTAATTCCCATAATGATCTAGGAATTGGAAATGGTTTGCCAATTATTGTTCGACAGATTACCATCTTTTATACTTTCATTACTAGCAGATCAACTGATGTAGTGAAAATATGAAAAGATGGGTCCTAGGTTTTCAAGAAATTTTGTGGTTATATGAATATATCCTTTGGTATCTTATTTTCTTGAAAATTATGTATTATCGAAAATACTAATATTTGAACTTTTTTTTTTGTAGAAATGGATCAACCCGAAACCATTGCACTAAGTTCCGCGTTCAAAGCTCACTTTAAACGGGAGAAATTGACTGGCCATGATTTCAATGACTGGCATAGGTCACTCAGAATTGTCTTGAGGGTGGCCGATAAGCTAGAATACTTGACTAAGCCTTGCTCTGATGAGCCGGCTGCGGCAGAATCTGATGAGGTTAAAGCAGCTTGGAAAGAGGAGTATAAAAAGTACAATGATGTTGCGTGCTTGATGCTTGGAAGTATGGCTCCCAAATTGAAACAACAGTTTGAGCATTACTTTCCAAACAATATGCTCCAAGAACTCCTGTTGAACTGTATGATTTGATCGATCCATTACATAGTTGCAAACAGGGTGAAGGTAAACCTGTGAGTGATCATGTATTGGAGATGAAAAGCTACATGGACCAACTGCATCAGCTCTCATATGTCTATTCTGAGAATTTTTGTGTGAACCTAATCAATAGGTCTTTGAACAAGGACTTCAATGGTTTTGTTCGCAACTTTAACATGCATTACTCGGGGAAGACAGTCATAGAATTGCTCGCAATGCTTGTTGACTACAAAAAGGGTTTACCTAAGAAGGCACCTACTCCTCAAGTATTGGATATACAAGGAGGTAGGATACAAAAGCCTAAATCGCAAGCGAATAAAAAGAGTAAGGGAAAGGTTGACAAAAGCAAGCAGGTCATGGCCTATCAACCAAATCCCAAGAAGAAGAATAACCCTCAGAAGAACAAGGTGAATCCCAACAAGAAGGATCAGGCTTGTCACCATTGCCATGAGGTAGGACATTGGAAGCGGAACTGTCCACTCTACCTGCATGATTTGCGTGAGAAGAAACAAAAGTCTGAGGTGAATAACCCCAATACTTTAGGTGCTTAAGTTATGATTGAATTATTTTCATTAACTCATAAAATAAATTACTGGGTATATGATACGGGATGTGGTATTCATATTTGCAATACTATGCAGGGGTTTAGAGTTGAGAGGAGACTTGCCTAGGAGAACAATATCTGTACGTGGGTAACGGAGCACATGCAGCTATTGAAGCTATAGGAGTTTTTAAATTAGTTTTGCCTTCGAGCTTAGTACTGTCTTTAAATAACTGTCATTATGCACCTTCAATAGTTAGGGGTGTAGTTTCCTTTTCTTGTTTATTTGATCTTGGATTTCAACATACTATTAATAGCAATGGAATTTCTGTTTCGTTTAATGATGTTTTTTATTTTAATGTTATTACTATGAATGGTGTTTTTGAAATTGATATGAATGATGATATGTCCAATAATAATAATAATTCAATGTATAGCATCAATAATAAGATAATCAAGAATGGTCTCGATTCATCTTATCTTTGGCCTTGTCGACTTGCTCATATAGGCAAGAATTGCATGAAAAAGCTGCAACATGATGGGCTTTTACAAGAGATCAATGATGAATCATTTGATAAATGCGAATCTTATTTATTTGGGAAGATGACAAAGAAACCTTTCAATAATCGTATGGATAGAGCTTCTGATGTACTTGGTTTAATACACACAGATGTGTGTGGACAACTTAGACATGTATCAAGGAGAGGTTTTAGCTACTTCTTAACCTTTACGGATGATTTCAGCCGTTATGGTTATGTTTATCTTCTTAAACATAAACATGAGGTGTTTGATACATTTAAGGTTTTCAAAGCAGAAGTAGAATTGCAAACTGGAAAGAAGATTAAAGCTCTTCGATCCGACAAAGGTGGTGAATACCTAAGTGAAGAGTTTAATTTTTTTAGCTGAGAATGGGATTGTCCAACATCTCACATCTCTATATACTCCACAACAAAATGGTGTATCTGAGAGAAAGAATCATACATTATTGGACATGGTGTGATCAATGTTTAATCTTACAACTCTTCCTTTATCGTTTTGGGATTATGCCTTAGAATATGCTATTCGCATTTAGAATATGGTTCCAATTAAGAAGGTTGATAAGACACCTTATGAGTTGTGGAATGGTACAGTTCCAAACTTGTCTTATTTAAAGGTCTGGGGTTCTAAGGCATTTGTTAAACGTGACTCAGCAGATATACTCCAACAGAGATCTATAAAATGTATCTTTGTAGGATACCCACAGGAAACAATGGGTTACTACTTTTATTTCCCACCTGAAAACAAGGTTATTGTTGCAAGGTATGATGATTGCCTGGAGAAAGATCTCATATCTCAAGAATTCAGTGGGAGAATATATCATCTGAAAGACTGTCAAGAAGATGCATTACCTTTTGAAAACACTAGCCAACTTCCTGAAGAACCTGAAAGTCTGGGCCCTCCACCTGAAGTTGAAGTGGTTCCCATTCGCAGATCTGTAAGAACTGTGAAAACTCCTGAACGTCTATGTCTAAACGTAGAGTGTGAGGAATCTATATTAGGGGATCTTGATGAACCCACAAATTATAGAGCTGCCATTAATAGTCCTGAAAAAGATAAATGGCAAGTTGCTATGAATGGGGAAATGCAATCCATGAGAGAAAATGAAGTCTGGATTGAAGTAGACCTTCCTCCCAATGCCAAGGTAGTTGGGATTAAGTGGCTATTCAAGAAAAAGACTGACATGGATGGCAATGTACTCACCTATATGGCCCGTTTGGTAGCTAAAGGCTTTACTCAAACTTATGGTGTTGACAACGAGGAGACCTTTTCTCCTGTGGTTGACATTAGGGCTATTAGGATTCTCATAGATATAGCTGCATACTATGACTATGAGATTTGACAAATAGATGTCAAACCCGCCTTCTTAAATGGTCACCTTGATGAAGACATCTATATGGCGCAGCCTGAGGGGTTTGTGAATCCAAAATTTCCAAACCGTGTATGCAAACTTCAAAGATCCATTTATTGATTGAAGCAAACATCAAGGCAATGGAATAAAAGGTTTGATGAAGAAATCAAAAAGTTTGGTTTTACTCAGAATCTTGATGAGCCATGTGTATATCACAAAGCTAGTGGGAGTGATGTAATTTTCTTTATTTTATATGTTGATGACATATTGATCATGGGAAAAGACATTCCAAGTTTGCAAAAGGTTAAGGCATATCTTAGAAAGTGTTTTTCTATGAAAGATATAGGGGAAGCTGCATTCATTCTAGGAATCAAGATCTACAGGGATAGATCACAACGATTATTTGGATTAAGCCAAAGTGCTTACATTGATAAAATATTGAAGAAATTCAATATACAAAATTCCAAGAAGGGATACTTACCAATGCAAGAGAATCATGGCTAAGTAGTAGAGCATATGCTTTAACACCTGCAGATGCATCACGAATGAAGAGAGTCCCTTATGCTTCGGCTGTGGGATCTATTATGTATGCGGTGAAAAGTACAAGGCCTGATGTGGCGTTTGGTCAAAACATTACCAGTCGATATCAACAGAATCTAGGTGAACTCCATTGGACTGCTGTTAAGAACATTCTTAAGTATCTAAGGGCTACTAAGGATGTTGTAACACCCAACCCGATAAGGGTAGAAGTACTACATTATGGTGTCATATCAAAGCAAACACAAGCATACATCTTAAGTAATACAAAGGAATCTCAAAGGTTACAAAGGAAAATTGAAGTACAAGTTACAATGAGAACAACAATAAATACTAAGTTTGAAAATGAACATCACTTATAGTAATCTCTAAATTCGGAATAACTATCAAGTTATATTCTTCTAAGTCCAAAGTACTCTCTACTCGTAACTCAGCTTCCTACTAAAACCTGCCGCAGGAAAAGAAATGCGGCTGAGCTTGGAAAGCCCAGTGAACAGATATATATAAATGAAACGAAAGATAAGGAACGAACATATAAAGTTTGGTGCATTAGGAAAATCATAAGGAATAAACAAATGGATATCAAAAGTAAAGAAAGGTTAGTAATCTACAACGAGCCCGAATATAAATCAAATCAAATATCATAGTAACCATGGAGTAGCTAGCTCCCAAACATGTGAAAGACGTGTATTGCACACAAGCATCAATCACCGAACATATCATATCATATCAAATACAAATCGAACCTAGGATGCATCCATACGCCCCCGAACAAATCATATTGGCCATAACAAATATAAAGCACACATATCATATCAAAATGGGACAGTGTGGAACATCACTCAAACACACTAGAGTCATGTCATAGGTGTATCAATGATGCGTCCATGTTATCTTCATGGCTAGGAAACAAATTGGCTCGGGTATTAAACTGAAGGTTCAAATTTCATATCATATCAAAGGTTCATATCATATGGTTCATATCAAATGTTCATAAGTTCATAGCAAAAGTTCATATCAAGGTTCATAGCAAAGGATCAAAGCAAAGGTTCATATATTAAAGGTTCAAATAGAGCATAAGGCAAGGATCATATAAGAAAGCCATAATGAAAAGGCTTAGATCAAAGGCATCATAATCAAAGCTAATATCAAACATGTGAATGAATCAAGAGAAACCTTAAGAGATAAGGTCAGAATATATGTACGTTAGCAATCAACAGAAAAAATGAACAGATCACAAGGAAATCACGAGCAACCCTTCCTCAAAAATCTACATGAGTTGTAATAACGAATTACTTAAAGTTCATTAAGTGTTTACCGGATTCTTAATTACTTAGCACTCTTCATTAATTATTAGGTTTTTGTTATTGAAATTATGTTAACATGTGACCAAATATTTCATGTTAAGTGTTTAAGTGCATTTTAGGGTTTATACTTACTAATGAATCTTAAATACATACATATTCTTCAAATGACTAGTTATACTCAAAATTAGGTCCACTTAACGAATTTTGGAAGTGTATCAGAATTCAAAACTAAAATTTAACAAAATTCTCACAGAAGCTATTATGTCTAAGGAGTCCACTTGAATTTTCTCAAAATTTATTACCAAGTGTAACTACCCTTTCAAAAATCGTTTATCAAAATAGGTCCAGAAAGTGAACTGCAGAAACACCCTGAAAGTTTGCATTTAAGAGGCATATCAAGACCCTTTAGAAAAATCCACAAAAATTTCTGGAAGTCCCAAATAACCCAAGTATTACCCCTATAAAAGGAGAGCTCTCAGCTCTTATGGTTTGAAAATGAAAAATCCAAAACTCCAACTGATTTCCAGACTCAGATTCTCAGGTTTGACAACTTATGTTTCAAAAATCAAAAAGCTTACTTACCGACCTCAAATAAGCATATAATTTACATTTCTAAAGAGTACACTAATTTGAACTTATGTTTAGACTAAAAAATCTCCCAAAAATACGCTGACATCACAAAACTGGACAACAGGTTTACATAAAATCACACCCAAACCCTACACCCTTAATTACCCGATTCAATTACCATATAATCCTAGGGTTTCTATTTTTTTTCCAGCTTTTATGTCATGTTATGAAGGTATATTAGGGAGAAATTAACCAGGTCTAACAAGTGTTTAACAACATATTCAAAAGGACCAAGACATAAAAGTAAGTCGACATATATGTATTATAGATCCATGATTTTATGTGATATTTTTATGTTTATTCATATTACAGATTTTACGAGGCCAACAAGGTTATATTAGTATGATTATAATGGTTCATATAGAATGTTTACTACTAATTTCATAGGATTTAATAGGTGTCGAATGGCTGGAATAACAAGAGATGGTGATGTTACCTTGACAGAAAAATTAACGAGGCCAAAAGACAAGAGAGGAACCCACGAATCAAAACACAATGAATCCAAGAATACCACCCAAAACCGAAACAAATCAATACCCTCTCCAACCTGCATCACCCATGATCCAAACACCATCATGGTACACCAATAACCACGAACCAGGACGCCTCCTTGCAGCCTTGTAAACATTTATTTATGATCGAATTTGAGAGATAGAAAAATTATGCCGTCACTTTTCTTGTTTAGGGTTTCCTGTTCTTGATGAGTGTGAGAGATACAGTTTAAAAAAATGAGACGGGTGGGGAGATGAAGGGGGAAATGGGCCGAGTATAGAGGAACCATAAGACCAAGTTTTTTTTTTAATTTTCCAATTTCAAAATATTTGAGTACTTTGTTTCATAAGTTAGATGGGGTGTACAAAATAAAATATAATTTGACCCACGAGAGACTTATAGACGTGTGATATGTGTAGTTTAGGTACCAAGTGTGTCGACTTCTTATCTTGTATAAGTTATTGATGAGGCAACATTTGTTATGCTTTTAAGGGGTCATTTAAACCTTAAGTCATGATAATATGATCAATTATTACCCTAAATCATTCCGTTTGTCATTTTAGGTACTTTTGGATATAATTGTGGAAAACATAGCATTTTTGATGTTTTTGGAGCATAAAGTGAAGAAAATGACAAAGTCAAGAATCCAAGCTAGAAATTACACCTGAGGCGTCACCTATTCCTAAGGGACGACGTCAGCCTTTGTGACAAGAGGTGAAAATTAGTTTTACACTTGATGCACCAGAAGACTATTTGGGCATTAACACGTGACGGCGTCACTCTTTGCCAGAAGTAGGCCGTCATGTGTAAACTCTAAAGCGTGGTGGCCCAGAACCCTTATAGAGTGACGGCGTCAAGAAGTTAGATTGGGCGACAAGAAACCCTAGCCGCGGCGAGATGACGGCGTCAACCATCAAAAGGTGACACCGTCACCCTTGTAAATCTATATATAGTTTTAGATTTTTCATTCATTAGTGTGCAACTTTGGAGAGGAACTTTGTCACACAAACCCAAGGTCGAATTTCATAAGTTTTTAAGGGTTTCATACCCATGTCTCTTCCATGTTTAATTGAAGATAAGTATCTATCAATCATTCAATATGTCTATGTGTTGTTTAATTCTATCTTAAGCTTGTCTTTCTTTTAACATGCTAGGCTAGGTTTATTTGTGTTTGCTTAGATGTAGTGAAACCTGGTTATTGATTATTGATTGATGGTTGGTTATTAATTGTTGTTGGGTGATTGTTAATCGATGTTAGGCTTAAGAAAACTGGCTAATCTCCTATTCGGTAACATGCTTGAATGTCTTAAGAAACATGAATCGGATGTGTACTACAATTTTAATGGTTGTATTTAATGCATAAATAGCTATTAAGGAGGCCATGGTAAGGATACTTAACGTGTCGCCATAGGAAGAGATAGAAGCTTATAGAGTTGGGGAAGATTGTACACGGCCCCACAATTGGTATTAAGGAATGCAACCCGTCACCCACACAATTGTAACAAGCTTATCAATCAATAAAAGATAACTAGGGAGTAATGAAATCTAAGTAAACACGTTTTCTCCATTTATAGTTTTACATTTTATTTTACTTTATTGTTATTGCATTAGTAGTTATTTGGGTTAGTTGACTAGCAACTAATTCCGCCCACTCTTCCAAAACCAGAGATTTTACCTGCTTTCTATAAAAAATAAAAATACAAAAAGAATCATCCCTCACCTCTAGACCTAGTTAGATCAATTTCAATCATAACGAACACTATTCTCGGTGGAGAACAATCAAACCCCCGGTACTTGCCACTTCACTATACTACATCGGTCAGGTACACTGCCTGGTGGGGATTGTAAGCTTCTCAAGATCCCTTGAGAAGTAAAACTTTCGTGTAGACCACAATCCGCACATCAAAGTTTTTGGCACCGCTGCCGGGGAATAGTTATTGTTTAGGTTGAGATTTATTTTTATTAGGTCTACTCACTAGATTCCTTTCTAGTGAGAATTTTTTTATTTTATTTTTATAGGTTTTCTTTAGTCTATCTTATTTCTTCGTTTCTTTGTTTGTAACCATTACCATCCGCCATCATGGAAGGTGGTAATATCTTTGATCCCATCAATCCACCACAACAAGAACCACCACAACCAAACCAACCTCCTAGAGCCCGCACTTTAGGAGAATACTCCTGACCTAGCCATCAAGGCTATCGAAACACTATTGAGCTCACCCAAGGATCCAATGTGTCTCCCTTGCTATCCGACACCATCCGGTTGGTGCAAAGCGGATGTGCATTCCATGGACTTCGTTCCGAAGATCCAAACCAACATCTCAAGGATTTCCTGAAATTCGTTGATTCCATAGACCTTGATGTTTGCACTCGAGAGACGACCTGATTACGTCTCTTCCAATTCTCTCTACGTGACCAAGCTAGTCAATGGCTTGAGCGTTTACCCGTGGGATCCATCACATCTTGGGATGATCTCACTTCTCGTTTCCTTGCTCAATTTCTCCCACCGGGAAGAATCACCAAGTTAAGGAATGACATCTTGATGTTCCAACAATGTCAAGATGAAACTCTTTACGAAGCATGGACTCGTATCAAGGACTTACTTCAAAAAGTCCCTCATCATGGCATAGATCTTTGGCTCCAAGTCCAAATCTTCTATGACCATATCAATCTCCCCACGAGGCGAACCATTGACCAAGTTGCCGGTGGTAAGCTACGTGATCGAAGTGTAGAAGAATCATGGGAACTCATAGAAGATCTTGCTCTCTATGACAACGAAAGTTGGAATGATCCCCGTGATTTGAACAAAACGGTCAAGGCAATATCTTTTCCTTCGAACAATTCAAGCACTCCCAACCGTAGGATCATGGAACTTGAAGACCAAGTCAACTTTCTCATGAAATCCTACGAGGCTCCTAAACCTTCAAGCCAAGTGAACAAAATCACTTCTTCATGTGAATATTGTAGTGGTCCTCACGACACTCAAAATTGCATGGAACTCCCCAAACAAGCTTTTGCGGACTACGCATCCTCACGTACTGATGGAGCGGGAGACAAGTGGTACACTTTCAAACCCGAGCCAAACCCTTAAGGTGATTTATACAACCCCTCTTGGAAAAATCACCCAAACTTTAGGTGGAAACAAAACCAAAGCAATCCTCAAAACAATTCTTCCAATCCACCTAATCATTTCCAATCAAACGGTTCGTCCTCAAACCATACTTCCAACAACAATGGTAGTACCAATAATATTGAAGGATTGATGTCTAAATTTATGGCATCTCAAGAAGCCCGCATAGCTAGGTTTGAAGCCGAATTCAACCAACACCAAATGGAGATGACCAATAAAATTGACAATTTGTTGAAGGCTCTCAACAACCAAGTAGTGGAACCCAAACTAAGGACCCTTCAACATCTAAACATGTCCACTTTGTCAATGTTGTCTCTATCAAGCCAATCAATAAGGATTGGGAAGAGAATGATAGGGCTAGGACTGTGATGAGGCGAAAAATGATCCGTTTTTAGGGGGTCATTTAAGCCCGAAATTAAATTTATTTGATCGAATATTGCCCTAAATCGTTCCTTTTGTGATTTTAGGTACTTTTGGAGTGAATTCTGGAAAAGGAAGCATTTTGGACGTTTTTGAAGCATAAAAGTGAAGAAAACGGCAAAGTCTTAATTTTCCTTGCTGGGAACAGTACCTGACAGCGTCACAAGGTTCTACATGACGGCGTCAAGAGTAAAACAAGAGGTGAAGTGGATAAAGTCCATGACGGTCCAGAGAGTTTTATACTAAGGGCATGACGGCGTCACCATAGGCCGTCATGGTCCAATTACATGTGACGGCCCAGAGTATCTTTGCACATGACGGCGTCAAATCTGGATCTAGGCAATCCGAGATTATTATGGGCGGCGAGTTGACGGCGTCAGATATTTCTTCTTGACGCCGTCACGATGGAAAATCTATATCTAGTTTTGCAATTTTCATTCATTAGTGTGTAACTTTAGAAGGCATAACTTGGAGAAACCCTAGCACGAATTTTACTGTTCTTTCAAGGGTTTTTAACCTTTGAAACCTTTCATGTTCAATTGAGATAAGTATCTTTTCAATTCATTCAATATGTCTATATGTTGTTTGAATATATCTTACGCTTGTCTTGAATTTAACATCCTGGGCTAGATCTCTTGTGTGTTTGCTTAGATGTAGTGAAACCTAGATGTTGATTATGGGTTGATTGTTTGTTTATAGTTGTTACGGATGAATGATTTCGATGTTAGGCTTAAGAAAACTGGCAGACTTCCATAGGGTAACATGCTTGAACGTCTTAAGAAACATGAACCAATGCGTACTAGGTTATTATGGTTGTATTTAATGCATGAGCGAATTCTAATGATCCCATGTTAGAAGCTTCTTGCAGGCTCAACATAGGAGTGAAGTAGGAGCTTATAGAGTTAGGGAAGTACGTACGCCACCCCACGAATGGTATTAAGGATTATAACCCGTCATCCATGCAATTGTAACAAATTATCAACCTGTAAAAGATATCTAGGGAGTAATGAAACCTAAGTAAACACAATTCTCCCCATTATTGTTCACACCACTAGTTTAATTAGCTTTATTTTCATTTTTGTTATTTTATTTTGATTGCATCTTAGTTATTGGGTTAGTTGACTAGCAACTAATTCCGCCCACTCTTCCAAAAACCCGAGATTTTAATTGCTTTTATAAAATATAAAAAATACAAAAAGAATCATCCCTCACCTCTAGACCTAGTTTTTAGGCTTTCTAATCCTAGCGACACTATTCCTGAGTTGAACGATCAATCCCCCGGTACTTGTCACTATACTATACTACAACGATCAGGTACACTGCCTGGTGGGGGTTGTAAGTTTCTCGAGATCCCTTGAGAGGTAAAGCCTGGTGCGATTCCCACTCATCAGACTGAAGTTGAAAATGAACCTAAGATTGAAATTAAGGAAGTTGAGGAGGAAAAGGAGAAAGAAGTACAGAGTGTTGAAGACTACTTTGATAGGTTACAAACTAAGGAAGAACGTGCATACCATAGGGATCTATTCGATTACCCCGAGACACCATACTTCCTAGGATCACCAATAATCAAAGCGGGCAATCTATCCGACATCAACATACCATGCAACATTGGGCATGTGCATGTATGGAAAGCTTACATCGATCTTAAACCTCCCATAAACATTATGACTAGGATCCATTACAATTGGATAATGAAAAAGCAACTTGAACCTATGATATTCCCTAACATAAATTGGATGAGTAACTTTGTGGGAAGAGTTAAAGGATTGCATGTCCTCGTAGGGAACTTCACATATGTTACCGATTTCGTGATTGTAGAAGATATTTGTCCGGTAATAGATATTTGTTTAGCTCAAGTAGTGTTTAGGAAGCCATTTGTTGAAGTCTCTAAAATGAGTTATGACCCATCTCTAGGGATAGTTAGATTCAAGGAGGAGACCGATGAGATAGCCTACCAAATGCCTTATAAGATAGAGCAATATCGACTTCTATCAGACCTTGAGAAGGAGCATAAGCAAGCGGTCTATTATAGGAATGATGAGGATAGACGTAGTGGAGTAGACCACGTAATGAAGAAAATACTTGATTTCTACAAAAAATTCTTGCAACTAGGTCAGAAATACAAAACCAAACCCGAGGATGACCTAGAGGATGTGACTAATGACGGAGTCACGTAATAGGGCATGACTTTGAGTCTAGCTACAAGACTTGTTAATAAAGAAAAGCGCTTCTTTGGAGGCAACCCAAGCTTTGTTTGTTTGTTTGTTTGTTTGATTTTATTTGCTTCCGTATGTTTGTTTTATTTTCATTGCTCATTGTTCATGTATCAAACATTTGGTGAAAATGCTTTATTTTGTTTTTAACTTCGACTTGATTACATATAAAGGTATTTTGCAAAAGATAAGTGTAAGGGAAATCTAAATTTGTTTTTAAGAACGGATTGAGCATGAGCCATAACAATGAGACATAAACATACATATTAGTACCTGTTTGAGTCAAATTCTTGTATCGAGTCATAATGATTGTTTTGCAGGATTCCAGGAATTAGAACATAGGTTTTTCCGGAAACAAAATAAAGAATTTTGTCAGGTCAAATCTGACGGCGTCAGGCATCACCTGACGACATCAGGTACAATTTTCTGGAAATTTTACAGGTTTTGTTTTTCAGCCGGAATTGTAAAGTTTCGTAAAATCTGTATTTTATAAACTCCAGAAATCTGCAAACATTCATTCCACAAGCATTATATCTTTACTTGCTTTCTAGGATTTAATCTTATGTAGATTTACCGCCGATTTTACGCGAGGTCTTCTTGTTTGTTTTCTCAGCTAATTAACAGGTTATATTGGATAAGAAGATGTACATGGAGAATCAAGCTTTTGGAGCTGCTCTAATATTGAAATTTTCACATTTTCTTGGAGGAAGATTTAACCATGTTACTACATCATCCACATCAAACGAATCAGTGGAGTATTTGTTTCATTCTTACATTTTCCTTTACTTTTACTTTCTTTCAATTGAACATTGAGGACAATGTTCAGCTTAAGTGTAAGGGGAGGGTAAATGAAAATTCCTTAGAGATTACAATTGCGCTTGATTTTTGTCTTGTCCAATAGTAGGTGTGTAATAAAACTGAGATAAACACTTGTTAGGGTAATTTTAGCACCAAATTTAAAATTTTTTGAGACATGTAGGAGTGAAACCTTAGTCTTAATAAGCTTTTCATGGATAGGAGTTATATGACTAGCACAAATAAACCATACCACTCAAAAAAATTCCACCCCAAATATGTGAGGTTCGCCCCTAGATTTGATAAGAAAAGCCTTAGTGCTTATGTGTGCACCGGTAGCATTTAGATTCTAGAACTTGCGTTAGTGATTCATTCCAAGACCACATGTAAGACTACATTCGTGTAGTTGGAATTACTACATGATAAGAGGCATAGGATAACCCATGTTTTTTAGCCTATTTCTTTTTTGTAATTACATTGACTTCATTGGTCAAGTAATTTCCCCACACCTTTGTGATGTACTCATTTTTAGTACACGATACCCCTAGTACACCCCTTAGAGCCTATCTTTTTCATTTTTAACTTTAAGCATTTTACTTAAAGGATGAATTTGTTTACAATCCATCCCCAAATGTACACTTAAATCGCCTTAGCCTTCCTTGTATGCACTTATCTTTAGTGCATTATTGTTACAACACTTGTTTAAACCCTTAGTTAATTGTCTAATTGATTACATGGTTGCTAAGTCGAGTCATATCTTGTACATATTATTTTGGGACGATTGGGACTCATGGGTAGAGTATTAGTGTTATGGAGTAATGAGGAAGAACATCATTTATTACCCCCATATGTGCGTTAATATTTTAAAAGTACTTCAAATGTTTTGATCATCTTGATTCGAGTCATTAGATTAGTTCAAGTGTAAGGGGAGAACCGAACCCCCTTGATGTATTATTTTGGATGGTAGGGCAAGAATGTATGCAAAAAAATAATAATAATAATAAATAAATAAAAAAAATAAAAAATCAAGGAAAAAGATATAGAAAAAAAGAGAAAAACATACGGACTACCATCTCGTTTCCTTTTGTTTTTATTTGAGTTTTTGTTATTTATTTTATTAGCCTAAGTTGAGTCATGTCTTGGCTTAGCAACACCACGTTAGACATGTAATTAACTAAGATAATTAGCTTGCCACCAGTAAAATATCCCTTTATCCAACAAACCGTGTTTTCCATATCCCTACACCTAACGTTGTAACCCTTTAAAAAGACCTCTTTGATAGTTTTCCTAGGTGCTTACGCCAAGCGGTGGAGGTTTTTGATCCTTTCCCAAGCCTATGGTAATCTATTTGCTGTGACAGGTTGTGAGTGATATTTTTTCATTTCCATTAGTTATATTTTGTTTTATGACACCCGAGAGATGAGAGTATCCAAACACTATTTGTGAGGTGCTAGTATATAAACTCTGTGCTTGTTTTGATTAAGGTGGAACGATCATGTGTTGTAATTACATTTATATTAGTGTTAAATGACCACTAACTTGTATTTTGATTATAATAAAAGCTCATTTGCTTAAGGACAAGCAAATCTCAAGTGTAAGGGTATTTGATGAGGCAAAATTTGTTACGCTTTTAAGGGGTTATTTAAGCCTTAATTCGTGATAATATGATCAATTATTGCCCTAAATCATTCCATTTGTCATTTTAGATACTTTTGGAGAGAATTCTGGAAAATATAGCATTTTGGACGTTTTTGGAGCATAAAGTGTAGAAAACGACAAAGTCAAGAATCCAAGCTGGAAATTACACCTGACGGCGTCACCCATTCCTAAGGTACGGCGTCAGTCTTTATGACAAGAGGTGGAAATTACTTTTAAACTTGACGCGCCAGAAGACTATTTGGGCATTAACACGTGACGGCGTCACCCATTTCCAGAAGTAGGCTGTCACGTGTAAACTCTAAAGCGTGACGGCCCAGAACCCTTATAAAGAACCGGCGTCAAGAATTTGGATTTGGTGACAAGAAACCCTAGCCGCGGCGAGATGATGGCGTCAACCATCAAAAGGTGACGCCGTCACCCTGTAAATCTATATATAGTTCTAGATTTTTCATTCATTAGTGTGCAACTTTGGAGAGGAACTTTGTCACACAAACCCTAGGTCGAATTTCAGAAGTTTTTAAGGGTTTCATACCCTTGTCTCTTCCATGTTTAATGGAAGATAAGTAATCTATCAATTATTCAATATGTCTATATGTTGTTTGATTCTATCTTATGCTTGTCTTTCTTTTAACATGCTAGGCTAGGTTTATTTGTGTTTGCTTAGATGTAGTGAAACATGGTTATTGATTATTGATTGATGGTTGGTTATTAATTGTTGTTGGGTGATTGTTAATCGATGTTAGGCTTAAGAAAACTGGCTAATCTCCTATTCGGTAACACGCTTGAACGTCTTAAGAAACATGAATCGGATGTGTACTACAATTTTAATGGTTGTATTTAATGCATAAGTGGCTATTAAGGAGGCCATGGTACTTAACGTGTCGCCATAGAAAGAGATACAAGTTTAAAGAGTTGGGGAAGATCGTACACGGCCCCATAATTGGTATTAAGGAATGCAACCCGTCTCCCACGCAATTGTAACAAGCTTATCAATCAACAAAAGATAACTAGAGAGTAATGAAATCTAAGTAAACACGTTTTCTCCATTTATAGTTATACATTTTATTTTATTTTGTTGTTATTTTATTTTTATTGCATTAGTAGTTATTTGGGTTAGTTGACTAGCAACTAATTCCGCCCAGTCTTCCAAAACCCGAGATTTTACCTCTAAAAAGAAAATTTGTCCCCGAAAATTGAAAGGGAAAATGATACGGAAACACAACTGACTGTGAACGGAAATGTGGATGACTTGTTTCTTATGACTCTATCTTGTTGATCAAAATAGCTTCAATTTTCTTAGAAAAGACATATCATACTGAATCCAAATCAAAAGAATAGTATACCAAATGTAACAGATGATAATCGTTTCCCCTCAGAAGAGATACAAGGAAGATGTTAAGAATATGTGATAATTGCGGAGGTAGAGTTAAACGATAGGAAACCTCCCCAATACGTTCAAGGGTTTCAAACGGTCTTAGGAGTCGAGGACTAAGCTTGTCCTTGATCTTACAACATTTCATTCCCATGAACAGCGAAACTTACAGAATATACGATTCCTAGCATAAAATTTTAAGTCACATCGATGCTTATCAGCATAATTCCTCAGTTTATCAAATAGTCTCGTTTCTAGTATAGTCCTTCCAAAGACATTCTCATAAACAGACAGTTCTTGATCCTCATATAACAAAATTCTAAGATTCTACCCATGGCAGATCATAGCAAAATAGATCCAACGAATGCGAAATGTATATACATCGAACATAGGTGTACTTCTTCATAGTAACAGATCGAATCCATACTGACAGAAAACAGATTGGTTGATAACATCAAATGGTAGAAAGCTCTATAACAGAACCTAAGATCCTTATCAGGAGCATAGAAGTCAACAAACACATGTCGAGTACCCAGACGCATCAAGTCGTACAACGATGAAGGCAGATTAAATGCACAGGTAGAATGAACCTAAAGTCTCACTAACCATAGATAATCTCAATCAAATATCCGAAATTCTAAGGCTTCTAAGGCACTCCTCAAAATATCCTATGATCACAATGAGTGCACGTTATATGATGTAACTATTATCACGTTGGCCAGACGTCAAAATACTAGCATCATATAAGTATGCCATCATGGTGACCATACTTTATCTTAAGTCATGAAATAAGCAACTTATCTTAACCACTTAACAATCCATCCAACAACTTAGGGTTGGCCCGAAACAAACATCACTACGGATTCGAAATCAGAGAAACAGAATGTACAAATAACGTAACAGAATCTAGTAAGTATCAAAAGGATCACGTCGTCAAAAGCGTCAGGTCTTCCACAATTCATCAAAATTCTCATAACAAAACCATCATCCAACATACGCAAAATGAATACAGAACAGAATTACTAATAGAGAACTTAAATCATTCAAAAGATTTATCATCATGAAACGGAAGCTTAAATGGGTTAAGCAGAAGTGAATGACGTCATCAATAACTTCATCCTTCACAGAATCAACTCATACAAACATAAATGTTTGCTTCAAAATTCGTCCATTCAAATACAAAATTTTAAAATTTCTTCCAAGTTCGAGTCGTCTGTCCACGTTTGTCCATCTGATCATAGGGTGAAAAGGAATTATAAATGTGAGTCTGGTTCCTCAAGCCTTCAGCAACTCTTCTTGGAATTGTGGTGTGGTAACGTGAATCTCTTACATGATCACTGTGCATCCCTCCATCCAAAAGTCTGCTTCTGCTCTCAATTCATCTCAGTACAACTAAATAGAGAAACAAGACTGCGTGTCTTCAACAGGTCTTCTAGCACAGCTCCAAATTTGCCAACTCGATTACATTCTCCTTCTATGTTTGCCACCACCTTCGTCTTCGCAAGAATATCTTCCAATCTTCAATGTAAACACCGCTGCTGTCAACTCCAGGTTATGTGTTGAATAGTTCGTCTCCTACGGTTTGGTTGTCTTGGTGTGCAAGCAATAATCTTTACATTCCTCTCTTACCTCATTCATAGAGGTCTTAACGAGTACGAAAGGCACTTCAGGAGTATCTCATCTCTCACACAAAATAGATGTTAGTCAGATCTTTAGTCACCCCAGGGGAAACTTCACATTCCTTCCACGTCACGTTCCTTCTTTATCATGACTATAACTAGAATACTTCACAGAGGTTACTCTCGGTTAGTTAACCCACTTGAGAAGTTCTTGTGGTTGCTTCCTCGATCCTTCAAATCTAAATGATGCCATATGATAAGGAGTTTCAAAGGTAGACCAAATCGATAATTGATACGCAGAAATGGATAATGATTACGGATAGTGATACGGTTAAGTTCACGACAGTCGATACACCGCTACATACTTCCCTCTTTCTTCTTCATAAACCAACAGGAGCATCCCAAAAGAAACACTAGGGTGAACAAAATCATATTCCATCAGCTCCTTTGATAAGATGAAAAGTGTACCGCTTTTAGGGGTCATTTAAGGTTAAAGTCGAGATTATTTGATCAAATATTGCCCTAAATCATTCCTTTTGTCATTTTAGGTACTTTTGGAAGAAAATTTACAAAAGGAAGCATTTTGGACGTTTTTGGAGCAAAAAAGTAAAGAAAACGACAAAGTCTCAAAATCATGCTGAAAATTGTACCTGACGGCGTCACAGGTTGCTAGTGATGGCGTCAAGACTTGACAAAGAGGTGGATAAATCAATTACACGTGATGCGCTAGAGAGTTTACCAAAGGAGTCGTGACAGCGTCACCCTTTAGGGTCTCCAAGGCCGTTACGTATATCACAAAGAGAGACAGCCCAGCGTATGTAAAGAGTGACGGCGTCAGAAGTGGATCTAGGTAATACGAGTATTATTTTGGCGGCGAGTTGACGGCGTCAGACCTTACGCTTGACGCCGTCAGAGTGTAAAATCTATATATAGTTTTCTAGTTTTCATTCATTGTGTACAACTTTGAAGGGAGTAAACCCTAGACGAATTTTACTGATATTTTGAGGGTTTCAAACCCTTGTTTCATCCATGCTTAATTGAAGATAAGTCTTTCATCAAATCATTCAATATGTCTATGTGTTGTTTGATTATATCTTACGCTTGTCTTCTCTTTAACACGCTAGGCTATGTTTTCTTTGTGTTTGCTTAGATGTAATGAAACTTAGATATTGATTATTAGTTGGTTGTTTGTTTATAATTGTTGTGGATGAATGAATTCGATGTTAGGCTTAAGAAAACTTGCAGACTTCCAATTGGTAACTTGCTTGAACGTCTTGAAAAACATGATCGAAGGTGTACTACGATATATTGGTTGTATTTAATGCATAGGTAACTACTAATGAGGCCATGTTAGGAGCTAGTAGTCGGCTCAACATAGGAAGAAGTAGAAGCTTATAGAGTTAGGGAAGATCATACACGGCCCTACGAATGGTATTAAGGAATATAACCCGTCATCCATGCAATTGTAACAAACTAATCAACCGGTAAAAGATAGCTAGGGAGTAGTGAAATCTAAGTAAACACATTTCCTCTCATTATTGTTTTCGCCATAATTAGTTTAAGTTTAGTTTATTTTATTTTGATTGCATCTTTAGTTATTTGGGTTAGTTGATTAGCAACTAATTCCGCCCACTCCTTCAAAAACCGAGATTTTTACTTGCTTTTCATAAAATATAAAAATAAAAAAAATCATCCCTCATCTCTAGACCTTGTTTAATTGAGTTTTAACCCTAGCGAACACTATTCTTTGAGTTGAACGATCAATCCCCCGGTATTTGTCACTATACTATACTACAACGGTCAGGTACACTGCCTGGTGAGGATTGCAAGCTTCTCAAGATCCCTTGAGAGGTAAAACCTTTTGCGAGGGTGCAATTCCATGCATCAATTTTTTGGCGCCGCAGCCCGGGGAATAGTTATTGTCTAGGTTGAAATCTCTTTTTATTAGGTCTAGTTGCTAGATTCCTTTCTAGTAAGATTTTTATTTTATAGGTTTCTTTAGTCTATCTTTTTCTTTGTTCCTTTGTTCGTAACCTTTGCGATTCGCCATCATGGAAGGTGGTAATCTCTTTCATCCCATCAACCCACCACAACAAAACCATCCACAAAACCCACCACAACCAAACCAACCTCCTAGACCCTGAACTTTAGGAAAGTAATCCTGTCCTAGCTACCAAGGCTATCGAAACACCATTGAGCTCACTCAAGGAGCCAATGTGTCTCCCTTGCGATCCGACACCATCCGATTGGTGCAAAGCGGATGTGCATTCCATGGACTTTGTTCCGAAGATCCTAATCAACATCTCAAGGATTTCCTCAAAATCGTAGATTCAATAGACCTCGATGTTGGAACTCGAGAGACGAACCGATTGCGTCTCATCCAATTCTCTCTATGTGACCAAGCTAGTCAATGGCTTGAGTGTTTACCCGTGGGATCCATCACCTCTTTAGATGATCTTACCACTCGTTTTCTTGCTCAATTTTTCCCACCGGGGAGAACTACTAAGTTTTGAAATGATATCTTGATGTTCCAACAACGTCAAGGTGAAACTCTCTATAAATCATGGACTCGTTTTAAGGACTTACTCCACAAAGTTCCCCATCATGACATAGATCTTTGGCTCCAAATCCTAATTTTTTACGACCATGTCGACTTCCATACCAAACGTACCATTGATCAAGCCGCCGGAGGTAGATTGCGTGACAAGGACGCCAAACAGTCATGGGAAATCATTGATGAGCTTGCATTCGATGATAATGAATTATGGGAGGTTGCCCATGTCGTAGACTCAGCTGTCAATGCAATCTCATTATCAGGAGGGACCACTCAACTTTCCCAAGAAAACCTCTGCGAACTTGAGAAAAAAGTTGACTATCTCATGGAAAAACAAAAAAAATCTATAAGTCCCAGACATGCATCGATCAACTCTATCTCAAACGTAAACCCAACACCGTTGTCTGAATCACCATTTAGAGAGAATGCCGAAACCTTTTGAAAATATGCTCGACCCTATTCCCCTCCTCAGAACCTCAGCCCGGAATTCGAAACTCGAATGAGAGAATATGTGTCCACTCATTCTGAGCGATTAGCAAAATTCGAGGAGGCAGTCTATAGACAAATAGGAGGAGATGCAAGAGAAAATGATGGAGATGATGAGCCTATTAGAGGAATACTCAAACATAAAGACTCCGAAAAAGGTGTTGTTAAGAAAGGAAGACGTCACCCCCCACTACCAAGTTTGTTAACTCTATATCCATTGTCCACGAGGGTAATGAAGAAAAGGAAACCCCCATTGCACAAACTGTTGAGGAACCACCAAAATCTCAATCATTAGGGTACTATCTAAAGCATGATATAAATGAGAAAACAATAACCAATTGGATAGAGGGTGACGGACGTAAATGATCTTCCAAAAGGGTCTCTAAAGGAGAAGAAGTAGGGGAAGACGATTATGACACATTGCCTGGGGGCCCGATGATAAGGCGAAAAGTGTACCGCTTTTGGGGGGTCATTTTAGCCCGAATTCGTGATTATTGATTGGCTCCAAACAGTCAACCTAAATTGACCAAGTAAATGGTCAACAAAGTCAAATAGCTTAGAGTCAATGCTTCCGGATAATATGGGGAATCACCGAGTCGTTATATCCCGACGAGGTGTGAATTGTACTTAAGAGTGCTTGTGATCGGGTGATTTTCACGGGAAAGGGTTATGATGAGAAATTTTGAAGAATTATGAAATTAAATAGCTGAAGAAAGCTATATGATTGATTACATGAATTTAGATGAGAAAGAAACGCAAAAAACCTAAACACGTACGTTTAAATTGAAAACGGTAACAAACGTACGTGAGGAAAAGTGAATCTGAATAAATAAAAAGGCTACTGATGTGAAAATGATATTTTTACAAACCTAATGAATAAATAAATTTTTTAGAAAAAGAAAATTAATTTTTACACTATTTATATAATTATTATTAATTAAAAACTATTTTTTAATTATTTTTTAATTATTTAAATTACCCTAAATTACAACTAATTATAAAATTACTCTAGAAAAATGAAAATAATATTTGGAAAAATCTAAAATAACTAAAAACTAATTTTAAAATTAAATTGGTATTTTTCTGACTTTTAAATTAATTATTATTAATTAAAAACTAATTATTAATTAATAAAAACTAAATTAATATATGAAAAGTACCAAATGTAAAGAGAAAAATCTGAAAAAATCACAAAAATTATTTTAAGATATAAGAAACCTAAGAAAAATATAAAAATGAAAATTGCTTTTGCAAAAAGCTAAGAATAAGCCAATTGGTTTAAATAGAGGCTATCACTTCTATTAAAGTTGGCTTTTTTGGGTTTTTCTTTTTCAAATATGCTTATACACATATTATAAGTAACTTTTATGAAGGAAGTTGGGCTGAATATGAAGAATAAGCAAGATGCAAGCTTATTTCGTTGACAGAATAAGCCAAAGGCTTATTATGATTTTGATTTCTTTGAATAAGCTACACAACTGAGCCACAAGTCTAAATAAACAAAAAATAACAATATTAATCAGAAATAAGCACAAAGTGTTCAGATAAGTACTCACAATAAGCTAAAACAAGCCAAATAAGCACTTGGCTTATTGACAGGTCACAAAGGCCAATTTGGCCTACGTGCAACCCTCTATGGGGGCCACAAGGAGAGTCAGGGGTTCAAACTTAGGGTTGAACGCTTGAGTTGGAGTGGGGCCTAAACAATAAGCCAAAAAGCAGGCCAAGAAGCACACTAATAAGCTCAGAATAAGCTTATGAAATAAGCTCAGTGAACCTGAGTTCATAGATGTGCAGGGTAAAATGGTAACTTGCAGGCTAGAGTGGGGTCCACACAAAGGATCAGGGATCCAAACTTGAGCCTGAACTATGAAGATAAGCTGTATGGCTTTCCAATAAGCCAAGAGTTAAGCCCTAATTCCCTCAAATAAGCTAGATAAGCTCTTATAAAAATGAGACAAAACCTGAGGTCTCAGAACAATTTAGTGAAATGAACAACTTACAAGCTCTAAGTACTAGGTCTAAATAAGCTCACAACTACAAAATAAGCCCCGATTCAACAAGATGGCTTATTGGTGTTCCCAAAAAGCCAAAAAGCTAAGGGTGGGGCCCAATATTGAAAAAGGTATGGCCTGATGAAGTTGGTGACTTTATACTGATGACTCAGTATGAAAGAGTGAAATAAGCAAACTTCCAAGGCCAAATAAGCTATGCTACTCAATACCGAGATCCAATTTTTATTACAAATCCTAAAAGCACTACTGAAGAACTTTTCAAAAAGCTAAAAATCAAGTCCTACCATTTTGATTTGCACCCTGGAGGGGGGTTTGGATTTTGACCAAAAACCAAAAGGTGCCCTGGTGCAAAAGTAAAACTGACCCTACAAGCCTTTTCACAAGCTTGAATAAGCTACAAGAAAAATCTCAAAAATAAGCCATCTATGGATTTTCAAAGATGAAGTGTAGAACTTTAATATCTGAAAAGTTCAAAGTCTGAAAGTTACTACAAAATTCTTGAAAATTCTTTGAAGATTTGGTTTTCTGCAAACACTATGAACTTTGACTTTTTGATTTTTGATTTTAGTTGACTAAAGTGAACTTTAAACTTGATTTATGGACTGATTTAAGTTAGATAAGATATATAGAGACTAAAATAAGTAAAGTAACCTACTTATGACTTGAAATGAGGCTTAAGCCTCTCTAATTCCTTCACAGATGGTTTTTGGACCACCTTAGGTGTGATTTTGACTTTGGATCTTACTACTACTAAGAACTTGCTTGATTTGGTGTGATATAGGTCTGAGTGGTATGTATGAGCAACAAATAAGCAATTAAACCAACTAGAACATAACACACAGCAAAATCCAAACACTACTTTAAACACAGTTCACTTATGGAACTTGATTCAAATGTGTCTAAATCACAATCTAATGATCACTACCACTCTAATTAGCAATAAACCAGTAAATTAAACACAGAAAAGCAACAAGTAAGCATGAATAAGCATAGACATAGATTTGAAGCAAAATTCTTACAAATGCCTTCCAAGCAATCTTCAATGAACTAGAACCATGTAACACTACCTAATGGCTTCCACAAGCCTCTAACCCACAACCATCCACAATTCACTGTGCTCCAGCCATCTTTACCCCTGCAACATGATTTTTATATTTTATTTTTATTTTATTTTTATATTTATTTATGATTTTTGTGATTCTGAGTTTCTAATTGATATAGAAGCTTATAAAGCTTCTAAAAGTTCTCTGTTTGAGCTTATATGAGTGTACAAACAACTGAGTATCACTTATAACTTTATAATGATAACTGGAATACTTGATTGAAACTTGAAAATTGAAATGAGAGATAAACTTAAAAACAGACTTGCATTACTTGAAAAGTTGATTACAAAAGATAATTAAGTGCTAAAAATAAACTAAGTTAATACAATACATGCCTTATGAGGCTTCTACCATCTACTACTTATACCACGAAGCAAAAATAAGCTATCCCCTCTTCCACATGCGTTCCTGTTGCAAATTGGGAGTCCAAATGGCTTCTTTATTGACCCAAGACCAAATCCTCACCATCAATTTGAGCTTAAACCCATCCTAGCCTTTGATTAAGATTTTGGCGCCAAAACAGAAATTGCAAATTGGCAGTCTTAGTGGAATTGGTGAGAGCATTTAATGAAGAAGGGGGTTGGTTTGGTAGGTGAGGAGTATTAATGAAGGGTTGGTGGTGTTGGTGAAAAAGGAGGGAGCAGAGGGGAGACATGGTTGCAGGAAATGGGGGGAAGAAGGGGACGGGGTGTTGGGTTTGACTGGGGGTTGACCTGCGTTGACCATTTGACCCCCAGGTTTTATAATTAAAGGTTTGGGCTTTGGGGGCTTAGGAGTTGGATTGGATTTGTTTTGGTTTTGGGTAATGATAAAAAGGGTCCGGTTGGGTTTTATTTTCACAAGGACCATTTTTGTAAATTGCCAAAACTTGAGGGGCTGATATTGTAAGTTTCCCAAAGTAGTCACAAGGTCTTTTCCTGCCAAGTATATATATATATATATATATATATATATATATATATATATATATATATATATATATATATATATATATATATATATATATATATATATATATATATATTCGGCCATAAAAGATAAGGGGAAAAAGGAAACCTAATTGTAGCCCAATTACAACTCTAAGTTAGGTAATTATCCACTAAATAATTATAAATACAAAATCAAAGTTCCCAAAACACTTTTTCCTGCAATTAAAGTCGACACAAGGAGAATCAAGAAGAAAAAATTAGGGTTTCATAGTTGGCTAGCAATAATCAAGAATCAAGGTAAAATCTTTAACCCTTACGTGTAATTAATTAATTATTGTTATGATTCATGTAATATTTAATCTGATGGAATCTAGGGTTTATATACTTCTGTAAATTATTGAAGTAAAACATGTTAGGATGATTAGATGTCAATAATATGGTTAATGGTTAAGGGAATTGAGTGTTAAACGCTTTAGATTATGTGTTAGGGTTTGGACAGAAAACTATGGCTGTAAAGATGTGAGTGTAAATAATAAATGGTGAAGAGTTAAGTCACGAATTTTAGGTCTAAATTGAAGTATAATGAAAGAGCTTTCCAAAAACTCCAGCCACGATCGATTTTAAGGTTGGGAAGTCAGTCTTTTGATTTTTCTTTGTTAAGGTGTCAAAGCTATCAAACCGGGACAGATTTTGGGTAAAAGTTTGTGGGTGGTTTGTGGTTGTAAAAGTGGTATTTTGACTAGGTCTTCTGGAATAGTTAAGTATTAGGTTATATTAGACTACCACGAAGAGGATTCTCAATAAAAACTTGTGGAAGTATTTTATGAAAATCAAAACTTTTTGGTGAGCGTTCAGATCCGAATTTGAGTAGTTGACAAGTTTGATTTTCTTTTGAGTATTTGTGTCTATTATTGGTCCATGGCCTTCTGGGATTAGCTTGTATGCTTATGAGAGACCATGGTAAATTTTTTGTGTGAGTTTTTGAGCTTTATTTGTCATGATTTTATGTGGGCGAATGTGTTAGGTCACCCTTTATGTAAACACAAGTTTAGGAATGATAGAAAAGAGATGAGAATAAGAATGGGATGATTATGAGAAATTAGAGAATATGAATTGCAAGAGTTTCCTTAATGTTTCAAATAACCAACCACATACAAATGAGGCCTAAGACTAGTATTTATAGGAAATGAGCTAGGGCAACATCCCTACTCCATCCTTACATGAAATCGTGTGGGCTTCAAGCCCATGGATCATATTACTTAGGCCTAGTAAACATGTAACTTAACCAATATTGTAAGTAATAAATAACTTAAGCAACCTATCATTACAAATGACCGAGACTTCATAAAATAGTGAAAACTATGATCCCAACAATCTCCCCCTAAGGGTCGGTCATCATGGTTGCTTGACGTCTTCTTCTTTGTCGTTGACTTGTGACATGTGAAACTCTAGACGTCTTCAAAAATGATTTGAATGATAATGGATATACTTTGCTCTTTGTCTTTGTTCTTTGATGATGTTGTAGTGATTGTGTTATGAAGTGGTCTGCCATTCGTCACTCCTGCGTCTGTGGTGGTTGAGCTCTATTCCAACATACTCATACATCTTTGGACTTAGACTTTCACGTACAAGAAGTTCCTTTTCATGCATTGAGATCTTTGTCTTATTACATTGTAGATTCTTCTTAAGGTGTAGAATCTTTCTTTGAACTTTGTGTTGCTAAGATCTTTGAGGGAGCTTTCTTTGACTTCAAGATGTATGTATGAGCATGTTGGAATCTACCATCATGGAAGTGAGGTACCTGCGAGTAAACAGTTAGCAATAAAACAACCGGTACTTACGGATAAGGAATTAGAGCTCATCAACAGCATATTGTGAAGACTCCTTCTAATCCTTATCCAGGCCGTTCCCATATCAGATACTCCCGAAGGAGCTTACGAGACCTACTAAGTAGCTCAATGACTGGGTGAGTCGCTGGGGATCACTCCACGACTGTAGACCGCTATGGAACCACCGCAAACACTAAGCGTAACCCTTGTGGGGTTACCGAAGTGACCTGCTGTCAGGGCTGTTTGATGTTGACCCTGGCAGGATTTCTGTTCAATCATTGAGAAATACTTACGTAATCCTCTCATAAACGTTCTCGGCAGATTGCTAAGATCTGCGAAGGACTCGATAGTTTACAACTGATGCCCATTGATGTAGAACACCAGTTGTAGAAATACTAAGTGTTCCTAAGAGATCTTTGATGTATCTCAAGGCTCTAGACTCTATAAGTGCACACCTAGGTTTCCTATGCGGAGACTGGGGAGGTGTCTCCTGCTTCAATATCAACCGTCTCTAAGAGATAGGTCGATAGGTTACGCGGGTTCCCCGTGAGAATGAAACAAGTCCTTTTAAGAGAACTTGAGTGGTTAAGAAGGTTTAGTGCATTGCGTCACTGGGTCCATGAAGACTTAATCTTCAATACCGGTATTGTCTTTTGCAACAGCCAGTAGTATACGTATTGAACCCGGTGTCTGCCCTAAGGTTGAATCATATGGAGGGCTATTTCTTTTCACCCTTTTCTTTACTTTTCTATTTAATTCTTCAACTCCTTCTTTCCCTTTCATTCATTTCTCCTTTTTTTCGTATCATGCCTAAGGACTTCTAATTCTAACTATGGGAGATGTCCTTGGGTAGATCCCTCCGGCTCTGGCGGATCATAGGACTGATATTCCTATCTTAATCACCTTATAACTCCGACAGTAGCCAAGAAACCTTTGATTGAAAATCTCTCAAAGTGTTTTTGTTAATCAAATATTTTGGTTAACACTTTGAGAGTTTTGTGTACACTTTTGAAGGGCTCCCCCTGCACATGTGCTCATAAGTATTTAATAAATTTGCACATGCAGGAGGAGCAAGCACTTTTGAATTGATCCACTTTCCGTGAACA
Source organism: Artemisia argyi (assembly GCA_030686995.1). Classification (NCBI taxonomy): domain Eukaryota; kingdom Viridiplantae; phylum Streptophyta; class Magnoliopsida; order Asterales; family Asteraceae; genus Artemisia; species Artemisia argyi. Next base: position 135,236,496 of record CM060688.1, read on the forward strand.
AGACCGATTCGAGACACGCTTACATCACTAGTTAGACTAGCTTGAAGTTATTACCCGGCCTGATCAAGTTCACAGAAAGCTTCTCGAGACGGTACATTTCTACTAAGACATATCCTTTTCGAGACACGCTTACGTGGTTAGTTAAAGAGATACATTGTCAGCTTTTAGGTGACAACTAGCTCTAGTAACTAACTTGATGTTATTACCCGTCGAGGATAAGTCCTTTCGATGTTACTAACTTGTATTATCTCGTCAATTCCTGGGTCAATACTGAGTCTAGCTCGCACATGATACAACTTAAAGCTTTGACTTCGTATATTTTAATCACTTTTTCATTTTCTCCCCCTCAAAAATAGCATATAAAATGGTGTTTTTGACAAACTTTTAGATTAAAATATGCCTTTTGAGTCTTACGGGGAGATTCACCAAGAACTTTTGATTTTGAGCAAAGTATTTTGTTTTGACAAGTGCTCCCCCTCAACAAGTGATTAGGTCTTATTGAGGTGAAATACTTGTCCTTTTGAGCAGAATTATGAAAAATTATAAATGTTTGATTAATTCTACTCAAAAGTAAGAAGCCTTCGCTCCTTATTTTAGGATTGAGGCACTGAAGCGTACCTCAGGGTCCTTTCTTTACAAGTACGGGTTGTGCACTGTAATGCGTGCACAAGCCATTGTGAAATTCAATTATATGAAACAATTGATATTTGAAAAATTAACCAATTGTACCAAGTTAATCTTCGTCAGGAAGTGGAGCGTCAAAGTCAGTGAACTTGGGTTCTGGTCTTTCGAAGTTTCTGACAGGAAATGATGGTCTGGCACCGATATAGCTTTCCAGTCGTCTGATCTGTTCCCGTCGAAATAACCTTTCTTCAATCTTTAAGACAAAGTTACGAACTTGTCTTCTTATGCTGGATTTCCATCTAGGTTGTTCCCCCTTAGCTATCTTACGGCGATCATCATTCAACCTTTTGACAAGCCCATCACGAACAGACTTGAGTGTAACATCACAGAATTTGTGTACCTCATCGAACCTCATAAAACTTTGTAGCTTTTTGCTGTTGATGTAGGTGAAACCAAAAGGTTCTTGGTTGAGAGTAAACTGTGGTGTTTGATAGATACCCTCAAAGTAGAATTGTGGTTTTGTCAAATTGATCTTCTGTTGGTAACTTTTCACTCCAAGCTGAAGATCTTCCACTCTTTCTTGAACAATCAGTCGTCGGATGTAAAGAAGTAGTGATGCCATGAAGTTGTATTGTACATCTCTGTCAAATCCACGCATTCTTTGTTGAACCTTTTCGAGATACATGTCTTCTATGTCATTAAGATTAAGGTCAGGAAAGTCTGCTTCGGAGAATTTGTACTTCTTTTCATCTTGTCGTTTAACAACAATTTCACGCATGAATATGTAGCTAAACCGTTTTGACTGTTGAATCTCCAAGATAGCGATGATCTTAGATTTCTGCTTCACAGTTTCCAATGATTTCTCTCCTAATCTGCTTGTATAACCGAGACGACGACGTTCTGGCCAGTGTAGAATTCCGTGTAGGGCATCTCTGTCGTAAGCTACGATGGAGTTGCTGAAAACACGAGTAGTTTCTTCAATAGCAGGAATTTCGTATCGTGCGGCTGGTACTGAGATTGTGAGTGAGGAAGCATATTTCTTCTTGGAAGTCTCCTGAGTGAGCTGGATGTTACGAAGATCTTTGTTGAAGAAGAAGCTGTAAGGTATCTTTGGTTTGTCTGGAAATCCTTTCAAAGGTAATGGTTTGGTCCAGTCGGTGAAGTAAGGTTTTTCATGATTCTTGGAACTTAGATTGATATTCACTTCTGGATTTAGCCAGTCAAAGTCGGCAGACATTGCGCTAGCTATATTCTGCATATGGTACTCGTATTCGACTTTGTTTCCAGATCTTTTCTTGAGGAATTCTTGTGCATCCCTATTGATTCTTCTGAGCTCTGCCTTTGTGAGTTTGTCGATGTGAAGATCCTTCATAATGACTTGGGTAAACTGTAGAGTGTTACCAGGAAGTGGTTCTTCTTCTTCGAGAGGAGGTTGAGCTTGGACCATTTCTGTCAGCCAATCATTCTGAGGATTGTCATCATTGTCGAGCCATGAATGACATTTCTTCTTCTTTGATTTCTTGGACTTAGATGTAGCATCTTTGTCTTTGGCTTTGGACGGTGACGATGGTCCAGCATGAGAATCATGAGTTGGTAGAGCACGGTAATCGGTGTCAAGTTGATCCTGGAAGTCATCAGTGTGTTCCATGAAAATTTCTTCATCTTCAGTTTGACCTTTACCAGTAGTTGAGGGTTGTTGTAGATTTCCAGGAGGAGTGGAGTCCTTTTGTGGTTGTAGAGAGGATGAGGGACCTGTTCCAGACTTAGGTTTCTTGCCTTTGGAGTTTGGGTCAGGATCGTCATCTTTTCTTGTCCGTTTTAGGGTTCCAGCAGCATCTTTGCATGACTCCTTTGACATGTAAGCCACCATAGCATCATACAGGGCTTTTTCTTCAGCTGTCTGTGTGGTTTTGGTGGCAATGTTGTCGAAGATTTTGACAAGCATGTCATTGAAGGACAATTCTGGGACGGTTGGAGCCACAGTAGAAGATTTTGCGGTGTGAACTGTGAATGGTGTAGTAGACAACATTTTCCTCGTAACACTTCTGATTCTGCGATCCAAGTTATCCTTGATTGGTTCAAGAAGTTTTGCAACTTCAGGAGTGATCATCTCAACCAGATTTTCAGTGAGAAAATCATGTGTTGCAGTTCTGATAAATCCTTCGTAATCAGATTTCAAGAACTTGTCGATCAGCTGCGTTGACTCCTGGAAGTTCTCAACTTGTTTGGTAAGATTGGTAACCATGTCGGTAAGTTTGTTCACTTGCTCCTGAAGATCAACTGGTTGTTTTGGTGCATTGATCGAATGTTGTTTAGATGCGGTTTCAGAAGGTGTGGGAGATGAGTGCTCTGGTGATGATTCTGACGACGACTCGTTGTGTGAGTTTGAAGAAGAAGCGGGAGGAGTCGGATCCTTTGGTGGAGAGTCTTGAGGAGGTGGAGGTTGTGCTGAGGAAGTCTGCTGAGAAGATGACTTAAGAAATATGTTGGTGTCGAACGCGTTCTTCTCTTCGTTTTCCTTTCTACGACGTTCCTCTGCTTCCTCTGCTTCTCGTGCAAGAAACTCTGGAGTAATGAGGTATTCATGTTCCTGATCCGTAGCTATGTTCTCTTGGCCGCCAACATTCTCCTCTACGTTAGCAGTCTCTGTCATATTGACATCTCCAGTTTTGTCAGTGTCTTTAACGGTGTCATCTGGCTGTGGGGCTGATTCTAACGTTGTGGACACAACGGGAGGATTCATGCTGCTAGTAGCTCCTTCATGTTCCGACTGATCGATAGGTGGTGGAGTTAAAGGTTGAGACATGAGTCGACTTTCGAGAGTTGCTTTCCTTTGTTCTTTCCTGAGTCGCTTTTCTTCAGCTCGAGTGTCGACAACTATACTCTTCAGTTTGCGTTTATCGACCAAAGGTTCAACGATTGGTTCGTCTTCATCATCATTAGGCTCATTAATAGTGATTCCTTTTCTTTTCCTTGTCTCTTCTTCATAAGTTTCAAGACTTTGTTGTATTGAGATCTCTGTTGCAGGAAATACTTCTTCAGGTGCTCTGTATCTCAGTTCATAGTCTGGTTCTTCTTCTTCAGATTCAGTATAGAACTCGGATTCGGTGTCAGAAGGTGGAGGTGTAGGTTCATCACGAAGAATGTACTCTGGAGTTACTTTCTTCTTTGGCTTGGTAGTAGGTTTGGGTTTGGATGTAGGTTTAGGTGTGGTTGAAGTCTTGGGTTTTGACATTGGAGCAGCCTTAGATCTAGTATGAGGTGATCCAGTGGTGCTTGTAGTACTTCCAGACTTTACACCTCCTTTGCTACGAGTCTTTATTGTTGCTTCTTCCTGTATCCCTTTGTAAGCGTTATCATACAGCTTGTAGTTCAGACTCTTCTTGATTTTGTCATTCAGTAGGTATTCGGGAAGCCTCATTCCTTTGATCTTGGTAGATGAAGTGGTCGTCTTGATGAATGAGGTGGTGAAGTCGTCCTCGAAGAGGTGCTTCGGCTCATTAGGATCAGCCATCCTCTTGATAAATTCTGGAGAGCTTTTGCAGAGATGTTCTATGAGAAGCTTGGTGAATCTTGTGAATGGTATCATAGTCTTCACACGTTCAGTCTGAATACTGTGGACGATATCATTCATGATAGGAACTGCAAAGTCAATTGGTGTCAGAGTCACCATTCCCCAGAATGTTTGCAAATGTTCAAGCCTTGGATGTTCATGACCACTTTTCCTTCCAGATATAGATCTCACCACCAACAGACAGAATGTTCTCCAAGGCTGAGGGATATTCTTGGCATTAAATTGGGAAAGCTTGACTAGCGGTACATCATCATCAACCTCATATCCTAATTCAATGAAGAAGTCAAGAAGATCCAGGTCAGGTAGTATAGGAGCAAATTCGTTGTCAGTTTGTGGCATGAGAAGGGCTGTTCGAAGAACGTCATGATCTACAGTGTATTCTTGGCTATCCAAAGTAACAGTGAAAGACTCATCATCCAAGTTAGCCTGAGCAGTAATCCAGAACTGATGAAGGTAGAACAGCGGAACTGAAGTAGAACAGGTGAGCAGAGGTTTGCATGGATGTGCAAGTAGGATATCTTTCACGATCATGCATGATTTCTCTGTGATTTTCAATTTGTTGAAATCAACTCGGGGATTGTTATTGCCAATAGTGACATTGTAGTTCTCGGGAGTGATGTCATCCATGGTGAGTAATGGAAGAGTTTGTTCAGCAACGTTCTCATTGTGTTCAGCCATGTTAATCTGAAAAGTATCACCATAAGCCAAACATCCAAATTTGTTACATGTTAGCACAACTTTGAGTTTGTTTACAGATATCCACTTAAGACAATTAAACATAAAAGCATCATTTAGTTATGAGTGAAGTGCCACATAATGCATACTTGAAGAATCATAGTTCAGTTAGAATCACGAATTAAACTATACACATTCATAGTTACTTCACATTACAGAACAACAATGAACAACATGACAAGGCCTAAACAAGTTTTCGAAAAAATTGTAACAAATCCTTTTTATCGCAAACTTGTAAAAGAAGATTTCGAAAAAATGTTACAAAGATTTTTATCGAGAAAATGAATTATCGAGAAAAATCCTTGTTTGTCAACTTTATCGAGAAAATGAATTATCGAGAAACATTTTCGAAAACATCAATTCCGATAAAACTTTTTCGAGAACCTAGTGATTTCGAAATTTATTGTTCAAAAGAGTAATTTCGAAAAATAATTTCGAAAAAATACTGAGTCTGAACAAAAATTATCGAGAACCATGAGTTTCTCGATAAGTTTTATAGATTGCGAAAAATCTGAGTTTCTCGAAAAACATTCTTATACAAGAATCTTTCGAATTAGAAGTTTAACGTACGTTTCTTTAGCAAAGAACTTTTCAATGATTCAGGCCTGTCACCAATATAGATAAACATCACTTAGTAAAATTCACTTAACACGTTAAACATAGATCTCGATAACTGTCAAGATGAACTTTCTCGAAAATAAATCAAGCTTTGATTCTAATGAGCAAGAGTGATTCTAGCATATCACAAACATAAGTATAAGACATGTTATAACATCAAACAACTCATATGACTCAGTTAGATCGAAGTTTATCAAGAACGTGGCATACTTAACTTATCGAGAACCAACTATCAAAGGAGTAGATCCATAACATCTATACTAACAAGCATATTTGAGACCTTAGAAACTAATCCCACTAATAAAATAAAACAAATGATCACAGAATCTTACAAACCCAATTCGACCCAAAACCAAGATATCGTGAATCGAAGTAAACATGATGGAGTGTATGAAAAACGATGGGGATATGTTAGAAACAAGCTTATTAACAAAACCCTATCAAGAATCAATCACCTAAACATGTTTAGAACATTTTTCGAAATCCTAAACCCTAGTTCTCGAAATCATGAAAACAGGAGATCGAACCATTGTTTTTCCAATTAACCAAGATCCTATGTGTGTAATACCCTAGTGATAACATAGGAACTTACAAAAATATGATCAGGATCGTGGATGACTTGAATGAATTAGGGCCGTGGGTTTCAAGAGGGTTTAAGAGGTTTTGTGGTAAAGTGGTTTTGTGTTATACGGTTTGTTTGTTTTTTTTCATTTTTGAAACTTTAAGTTTTGGTCACTTTAGGTCCTTTAACTATTAGATATGCCTACTTGAGTCCTAAAGTTAATTGGCAAACATGCGTAACATCACGATATACTTCCGTTAACATAACTTATGAAGACCTTACTAAGGGATGAGACAAAGGAATGTAAAAGAACGTTCACACACTCCGAGGAACCGTAAAATATTAGAAACATGCAAGTATACCAAAAAAAATTGGTAAAAGATTTAAGCGTGACTCCCCCTCAACACTTGGAAAATAAGAACAAAGTGTTGAAGTGAAGCGATATACTTGCATTTTTTTTTTTTTTTTTTAGAAAAAATAAAATGTGAAAAATCTTTTTGTGTTTTGATTGATTTATAAAAAAATATTATACAAAGATAGTATTGATGTTTGACGATCAATTGTGTTTTAAAAACTTTTCCAGATCTTCTGGAGTCAAACATCGCATACCAATTTGGTGAACTAGACTAGCAAACCTTGAGGGTGCCAAGGATTTGGTAAGTAAGTCCGCCAATTGGTACTCAGTTCCAACAAAATAAAGTTCAACGGTACCCTTTTCCACATGCTCTTTGATGAAATGATATCGGAGATCGATGTGTTTGAATTTGCAATGATGCACTGTGTTGCAGGAGATAGCAATTGCACTCTTTGAATCACAGTAGATAGGAATCTTGTTGAATAGGTAGCCATAATCTTTAAGTTGTGATCTCATCCAGATGACTTGAGCACAACAAGCAGACATGGCTACGTATTCAGATTCTGTAGACGACAGTGACGTGCAGTCCTGCTTCTTAGATTGCCATGACACAAGTTTGTCTCCGAGAAATTGTAATCCACCAGATGTACTTTTGCGTGTGTCTAAACATCCTGCATGGTCAGCATCTGAAAAAGCAATTAGTTCAAAACCAGAATCCTTCGGATACCAGATTCCCAAGTTAATGGTTCCCTTTATGTATCGAAGGATTCTCTTGACCTCACTGAGGTGTTTTTCAGTTGGTTTAGACTGATAGCGAGAGCACATGTAGACAGCAAATACTATATCAGGTCTACTAGCTGTGAGATACATGAGGGACCCAATCATACTTCGGTATTTGGTAGGGTCAACTGGAGTCCCATGTATATCAGCATCTAGTTTTGTGGTATAGCCCATTGGTGTATTATAAGTATCACAAGACATCATTCCATGTTTCTTCAAAATTTCAAGAGCATATTTAGACTGATTTATAAAAATTCCACGGGGTGATTGATGAACTTGAAGTCCTAGAAAGAACGAAAGTTCACCCATCATGGACATTTCAAAATTATCTTTCATTAATTTAGCAAAATCATTAGAGTAATTTCTTTTTGTTGAGGCAAAAATGATGTCATCGACATATATTTGAACAACAAGTAAGTCCTCCCCGTAGGTTTTTGTAAACAGTGTTGGATCCACCGATCCTTTAGAAAATTTATTGGCCAATAAGAAAGTGGATAGTTTGTCATACCACGCCCTTGGGGCTTGCTTAAGTCCGTAGAGTGCCTTTTTGAGTCGGTAAACATGATTAGGACGCTCAGGATCAACGAAGCCTTCAGGTTGACTAACATAAACTTCTTCACGGAGTTCTCCATTAAGAAATGCTGTTTTCACATCCATTTGGTAAACCACCATATTCCTGTGTGCAGCATACGCCAAAAAGATCCGAACAGCTTCATGTCTAGCCACTGGAGCAAAGGATTCAGCAAAGTCAAGACCTTCAAGTTGGGAGTATCCTTTCGCTACCAGACGTGATTTGTTGCGTATGACAGTCCCTTCTGCATCAAGCTTATTCTTCCAGATCGATTTTAACCCGATGACAAAGACTCCGTCAGGTCTTTCAACTAATTCCCAGACTTCTAATCGTATGAACTGTTGAAATTCCTCTTGCATAGATTCAATCCAGTTGTCATAAGTCATTGCTTCTTTGACGTTCTTAGGTTCTTCGTGACAAACTGTGAGTGCATAAATACAAGTTTCTCCATCAGTGTGAAGTCGTTGTCTTGTCATTACAGGTGCATCTGGATGGCCAATAATATGAACTAGTGGATGGTCTCGAGTCCATTTGTGTGTTGAAGGGTGTAGTTGATAAGTATCTCGCATGTTAGCAGGATCCAAATTGCGTGTTGACGACTCAGCTATTTCAGGAACGGTAGTAGCTGGTGCAAACGGATTAAAGAACGCATCAGGATCATGCTCTGCGGATTGTGGAACTGATTGAGGTGATGGATCTTCAGCTGGATGGCGGGAAGTAGAACCAGTTTGTTCTGCTGTTGATGGTGATACAATTGGAGGACCGTCTCTCTCAACACTTGTAGTAGTTTGTTGAGGTGAGTCTGGTACTGGAATGTTTTCAGGTTGAGCAGCGGAATTAGGTGAGACCTCAGTAGGACGGTATTCAATTGTGTCATCAAATAGTGGAGCAAACAAGGTTTCTAATTCTTTGCGGTTGAGTGGTAATGGTTCAGCTGAAGATGCCGGAGAGTTAAGACGGTTGAATTCGGGTCCTAAGCTGTGTTGCTCAGAAGCCATCTGTGTGAGTTCATCAAAATTAGCGTGAATAGTTTCTTGAATTTCTCTTGTTCGACGATTCCAGATTCGAAAACCTTTAGAATGTTCACAGTAACCAATGAACACTCCAATGTCAGCCTTTGCTTTAAGTTTACCTACATCATCACGATCATTTTTCGGATAACAAAGTGCTCTAAATACATGAAAGTAGTCGATGTTTGGTTTCCTTTTGTGAACAATTTGATAAGGTGTTTTGCGATGGCGTTTTGTGATCATGCAACGGTTTTGAGTATAACATGCAGTTGAAACAGCTTCCGCCCATAAGTAATCTGGTAATTGAGCATTAATCAACATAGTTCTAGCAGCTTCCACTAACGTCCTGTTGCGTCTTTCAACAACTCCATTCTGTTCTGGGCTTCTAGGAATAGATGTTTGATGTTCAATTCCCACTTTCTCAAAATAAGACCAAAGTGTCTGATTCTTAAATTCAGTTCCATTGTCAGTTCTGACTATTCGGACCGTGTTGCGTAACTGAACTTGAATTTTAGTGAGAAAGGTGATGATCATTGAAGGAGCCTGGTCTTTACTTCGTAGAAAATAAACCCAAGTCCATCTGGAGTAATCATCCACAATTACAAGAATGTAGCGTTTACCGTTGATACTTTGAACACGCATCGGTCCACACAAATCCATATGAAGCAATTGTAAAACATGATTCGTACTGTGCTCTGGTTTAGAGGGAAAATGAGCACGAGTACTTTTTCCTTGTTCACAGGCTGAACATAAGTGATCTTTGGTAAAGCGGAATCTTGGAAATCCATCAACAAGTTTATAACGAGCAAGGTCCGTCATGGTTTTGAAATTCAAGTGCGAAAGACGTTTGTGCCATAACCAAGATTTAGTTGACTCTGCTTTGGAGAGAAGACATATCGGAGATGTTGCAATCATATCTGACATTGATATTGTATAAAGATTGGAGCCACGTGAGCCAGACATAAGATCGTTTCCTTGTAAGTCACGAACAAAGCAAGTTTTCTCACGAAATGCAACTTCTACATCCCCATCACAGAATTGACCAACAGAGAAAAGGTTGTGTCCAAGGCCTTCCACATAATAAACACGGCTTATTTCGATGTTCCCACTTACATAGTCACCATATCCCATGATTAAAGCGTAATGATCATTCCCGAATCTGACAGTACCAATGAACTTTGAGACAAAGTTTTTCAACAGTTTGAGATTGCCTGTCATATGTCAGGTGCATCCGCTATCAACAATCCAAAGAATGATCTGTACCACCTGCATCACAAGAAGAGGACACAGATGGAACAGAAGTAAGGGTGGAACCCAAAGACAGTGCGGGTTCCTGTTGGTTAGAAACACATTTATTCAACAATTTAGGAATCCATTTAAAGTCTGGTTTGTGTTGTAACCAACGTTGCCAATTCCAACTAGTTTTTGCTTTCTTAATGTTAAATGCACTAGTAGTTGGCTCATTCCTAGATTTGTTCTCGGCACCTATGGGGGTAACTTCAACTTCATTAGAAACCGTAGTAGACGGCTTTCCTAAATTAGACTTGGAGGCAATTGTGGGCCTAGAAGGAATGTGTGTCCTACGTTTCTTATGACGAGAAAGTAGAGAATTAGCGATACATTTTGTATGATCACCAGAGGAAACACTTTTACGACAAAACACACAGGATGCATTAATATTGAAAACATTTAAAGGTTCATCATTCGTTACATTTAGATTTTGATTACAATTTGCCAGATTAGAATCTAAATCTGATGCAACATGAGTCTTATTCAAGTTCCTAAGTTGATCTTCTACTTCTTGGGCTTCTAGTTGTCCTTTCTTACGTTGCAAGATCCTATTCTTCTTTTTACTTTTTCGCTTGGGTCTGCTAACGCTAGTAGTGGAGACTAGTCCTGTAGAAGTGGAGTTATGAACATTAGTGTTTTGAACAATATTTCCTTTATCAGTTTTGTCTACTTGATACATTCCTGGTGCTATTACCGTGGTGTCAACAAACTTTCCTTTTTGGAGTATCTTAATTTTCTCTTTCAAATCAATGATGATGTGATTCTTATCCTGAATATTTGACTCAAGTATGCCATTGCAATGTTTAATGTCAATGTGGTTTTGGAGAAATGCGTCATTTTCAATTTTTAAATCCGCAATTTCTTGCTCGTATTTGAGACACAAACTTTTGAAAGACTCATTGTTTTTGCAAAGCTGACAAGAGGTTGAAAGATTTTGTTTTTGAAGTTCCAATTCTCGTTCAATACTTTGAGCTTGACACCATTCAATCCTTTGTTTGAGTAGACAAATTTCTTTTGAAAATTGTTTTGTCACATCATCATTTGAACTTCTCAACTTATCATTTTCCTGTTTGAGTGTCTCAATTTCCGCTTTCAACAAGTTATTATCAACACAATGATCATACTTAAGCCTAGAAGTACCAGATTTATAAAGATCATTCATGATAACAGACAAAATATCAGCACAGAGAACTTGTTCCAAGAGTCGATCAGCATCATTTTTGAAAACTCTAGTTTTTTGCTTTTGAACCAAAATTTCATTTTCAGTTTCATCGAAAACGTTTATCATATGTTTGACCTCCTTTTGAAGTTCCTGATCCCAACGTGTAGCACATAGACGGAAGTGTTGAACAATTGGTTTCATTTGTTTTTGAAAAATATCTCTCTTTTCTCGCTCGTAAGCGGATTGAAAAGTTTCAATTTTTATTTCAGAATTACGTTCAATTGTTTCCTCCAAAATTTCGATGTCTTCCATAAATGTTTTGAAATAATTTAAGACACGAACACTTTTTGGTAAGGGTGAAAGTTCACCGGATGATGGTAAAGGACCATTTATTTGTGCTACAGTTTGGACAGGGGCCGCATTAGAAGATGAAACATACGACTCTTCGATAAACCATGATTTCTCAGGTAAATCTTTTTGAGTAACAAACTTAATTGGAGCTTTTGAATAGTCATATGGTGTCCAATATTGAACATTACTCATTTTTGACCGACTCTCGTCTTCAAGTTCTTCTTCTTCCTCAGTATCAAAAACAACAGCACGCACAATCGTATCATCAAGCAAATAATCCATACTGTAAATTTTAGGAATTTCTTTGAATGCTGTGTGAAGAAACATTGAATTGTAATCGCCAAGTGCAAATCCTGTACCGGGTCTCGGTTTTAAAGTAAATTTCTGAATTGTTGTGACAGAGTTCCCGTGTTTGTAAACAATGTTACGAAATTCTTTGAGTTGTTTTTCAAGATCAACAATATCACCGAGTAAGTCATCTATATACTTCCTTTTTCGTATTTTATGTTCACAAAAATCTTTTTGACAACTTGACAATTCTGTTTCTGTTTTTGAAAGTTCTGTTTGAAGACGTTGAACTTGCATTTTCAATTCACACTTTTCACTTTCAAGTTTCGAAATCAACTTTCCGTTTGACTCAATTAAATCTTGCATTTTGCGTTGAAGATCTTGTTCTTTATTGTAAGAATCTTGAAAAGCATTTTCAAAACTTTTTGCATTTTTAATCTTTTCTTCCTGATTTGAAAGTTGAATTTTATAACATTCAATATCTCTTGCAAGTGACGCATTTTGTTCTTTTAAAACTTTATTTATTTCGTTGCATTTTATTATTTGCAATTGTTGAGCATCCAGTTGTTTAGATAACAATATGAGGTCAGGGTCTGGATCAAATGATGGTTCATGTTGTTCTAAATGATCATTTTTATCATTCCCAATAGGATCATCAAATGAAACAACTGTGTCATCATCAAATATGACAACTGTGCTTATTTGTTCATCTGTTTGAGAGGATGAAGATGATTTAGATGGAACAACTTGCGCCATACCTGATTCAGAAGCAGAGGGTGAAATTATATCATTTATAAAGCATGCATTGAAGTCATGTACCTGAGACAGGCCGTCAGTGTCATACACTGGACCTGAATCATTAAGCTTAAGTTCCTGCATGTTGGCCATAAGCATCACAGCTGCATTAGCTTCTAGATCTTCCATGTCATCATCATTGTGCACATTTGCCATGAAGTTGTTGTCTTGTTCAGGGAAATGTCCATCCTTTTCATCTTGAAGAGCCATGAGTAATGCCTGCTTGTGAAACTTACTCCCCCGAGTTCTCGGTTTAGGACATGCAGTCGCCATATGACCTTGTTCATTACAGTTATAACACCACACTGCATTCCCTGAGTTAGAGTTCCTTGTAGCAACTGATTCAGACCTTTGTTGAGAAGATCCTGAGTTGTTGTTGAACCCTCCATTGTTACTAAACCTCTGACCATTCCCATAATTTCCTGAAGAACTTCCTGAACCAGATCGACCATAGTTACGATTCTGAATTTCCACTCTTCCATCATTGACAACAGCTTGATTCCTTGTGTTAGAAGATGAAGGTTGATGGTTGTTTGTTTTGTTGGAGAATTTGCTAAAAGCACGAGCAATAAGAGCAAGTCCCTGATTCAACGTATTAAAGTCATCATCGTCATCGTCATTGGAGTTGGAGTAGTACACAACATCATTGTTGTTTAACGGAACAAGTTGAGTAGAAGCATTCTGAAGAGATGAATCATAAGGGACCATTTGGTTCGAGGTGGAAGATTGTGGATAACTGAAGTAGTTCTGCTCTTGAACATATGCATGATTAGACATTGGTGGTGGAGCGTAGGGAGACTGAGCTACGAGAGCCAAAGAATTTGGTGTAGAAGTTGGTGTGTATCCTCCTCGTAGAGCTCGATCTTTTTCCACTTCAGGTTCATGGTGTTTCAGAAAATCATACAACAAACCATATGGAGCATCATGCAAATTCTTTGTTTGATGAACAAATGTCACATATTTATGCCAATCAGGGCCAAGACTACCAACAAATTTGGAGTTCACAGCGATCCTTGGTACTGTGATTTTGTGACGTTCCAGATCATTGACCACATTTGTGAAACGATGATAGTAGGATTCAAGTGACTCTCCAGGTTCAATTGTGATGTCAGTGTATTCCATGTAAAGCTTGGATTCCATGTCATCTTTGTTCAATTGAGTGCCTTCCATAAGGAGATGAACGTGTTCCCACATAGCTTTGGCTGTTTTCTGAGCATCGACACTTCGATAGATCGGATTAGGTATACCTTGAAGTGTATAAGCCATTGCATACTGATCAGCTTCACGATGTAGTTTCTGTTCTTCAGTGAGTGCAGATTCTGGAAGGGGTCTATCACCAGGAGGACGTGGAGGATCAGCATGTGGATCACCAGCATCAAATCTAGTTGGCCACTCAAATGGTCCTTCAAGTATCACTTGCTTCAAGAATTTTCCATGAGGTTTCTTTAGCTCAACAAATCGTAAGAATCGACTTGACCTTTGAACATAGTTCCTAGGTGTAAGCATTGGAGGTGTTTCAAGTGATCCTGCCTCATGTCGGGATTGTTGAGTTGTAATAACTTCACACATTCTGTCAAACCAGTGAGGTTGTTTGGAGGAAAACTGAGTGTTTTGTTGTGGCACTTGATATGATTGTTGTTGAGGAATGATCTGATGTTGTTGCATCATAAGGTAATGATGTAGTGGATTGTATGTTTGTTTTTGAGACGGTTGTTGATTCATTTGGTGCGGAAGGTATTGTTGTTGCTGATACTGCTGATGTTGCTGATACTGCTGATTTTGAGATTGCTGAATATGAGGGAAGTAATGATTAGGTGGTTGAGACATCTTAGAACACTTGTGTAGAAATGGATCTTGTAGAAAGTGTAGATTTAACCAAGTATCGAAAAACTTAGCACAACTTCAGATTGCGAAACTTTGGAATTCCAATGATTTCGAAAACTGGTTCAACTGTGATTGCGATAATTAGGGTTGCGAAACTTGTCAGGTTTTCGAGAAACAAAGTTTGCGAAACTTTGCAGGTTTTTGAAAAAAAACTTGAAATTTCGAAATAATCAAGGTTTTGCGAAACTTTTAGGTTTGCGAAATAATAAGATTTCGAAACTTAATGAGTTTGCGATAACTTTGTGATTTCGAAAAATTTTATGTTTTGCGAAAAAACACAAAATTGCGAAAAAAAACAGTTTTCGAAATTATACAATTTCGAAAACTTTCCCAAAAGTCGAAGTACTTAACTTTCTTATACAAGAAAGAAAATACCGAGTCCACACAAACGAAGTCGAGGTAGTGCACGTAGAGAAGATCTCGAAATAGGGACAAATAAGATCTCGATAACTTGTTAGTTTTTGTTTTTTCAAAGAAAGCAATCCTAAAACTCGTTTTTATTTCAAGATTCTTGTACTTTTAGGTGTAAAATGAAGAGATCTTTAAGAAAGTTGAAAACTTTAAGAACTTTTCAAAATTTATAAAAGATTGCGAAAATAGTACAAAAACCTAGTCGAATTTTTATAAGAAAAAATGGTAACTTTTTTGTTTGTGTTGATTTGTAGCACAAGTTTGTAAGCAAATATGTGATAAAAACCAAGAAACAAGCAAGAAAGTACAATAATTTCTCAAAAATTCGAATGAAAAAAACAAGTTTAAGAACAAACTTAATGAAAAAACAAAAGCTACACCTTCATATGGCGAATGATACCACTTGTTAGGTCACCCTTTATGTAAACACAAGTTTAAGAATGATAGAAAAGAGATGAGAATGAGAATGGGATGATTATGAGAAATTAGAGAATATGAATTGCAAGAGTTTCCTTAATGTTTCAAATAACCAACCAAATACAAATGAGGCCTAAGACTAGTATTTATAGGAAATGAGCTAGGGCAACATCCCTACTCCATCCTTACATGAAATCGTGTGGGCTTCAAGCCCATGGATCATATTACTTAGGCCTAGTAAACATGTAACTTAACCAATATTGTAAGTAATAAATAACTTAAGCAACCTATCATTACAAATGACCGAGACTTCATAAAATAGTGAAAACTATAATCCCAACAGAATGTACCCAAAAATTCTGCGTTTTCTGATTTTAAGGGTGCAAGGGATTTAGTGAGTTTTAAGTTATGGTAGTGGTTAGTGTGGTGTCTAGGAGAAACGTGGTGGGTCATATAAGTCTTAGACATCCATCATATGTGTATTACATGGGTTGTAGCTTTTAGCTTGACCTTGTGTAATGTGGATTATTTTTGTGTGCTATAGATTGTGGATTGTTTTGTGAAAGCTGCGGAGTTTAAGGTGAGTTCATAGTCCCATATTTTTTTATCTTGTTTTAAACTTGGGATGGGAATGATGCTTGTCTTAAATGATTTGAATTACTGTGATTATGTGTATGTGTGTTAAAGAGCTCGGACTTTTAATGTTATCGTATTTATGCTATATGTGAACAGAAATGATATGATGTGTGATTCTGTGTGGTCCAATTGGGAGGGTGCTTACCCTGTTGCTCGTGCATATGACCTAATTAGAGAGTAACAGCCCAACTCACTTTTATTCTGTGAGGTCCGATCGGAGGGTATTAATTTACCCATTTTTTTGGGAGCGAGGGGTCACGTTCCGGCCCGGTATGTTGTGAATTTGGATCGGTGGGCACGTTCCGCCCGATGGTTGCCTTATGTGTGATGTTGCCTTATGATACATGTAGATAATATGATAACTATAATTATTTGTCCAGCTATATTTTATAATCACAGTGATTTTGGTTGCCTAGTGTGTATGAATCTTAAACCTATGAATCTCATCAACGTAATGTTGACATTTTAAGCATCATTTTCAGGTGAGCTTTCTAAGGATAAGATAGAAGGATGTGATTTAAATCTAATTAATACTAAATGACAAGATAAAAATCTAGAAAAATTACTAACATTACTTTAACATAAAAGGAATTTAAGAAAAATATAAAAATGCCAAGTGCTTAATAAAAATCTAAAAAGGAAAATTAAAATTTAAATTACATTAAATAGAAACTATCACTTGAAATTAAATTGGTTTTTGCGGATTTTTATTTTACAAAACTATTTTACACCTAAAAACATTAAACTTTTACAAAAACAACTTTTTTAGAAATTAAAAATAAGCACTGTGAGTGCTTTTAGGCTTCACAGTTGACTTATGTTGACTAAACAAGAAAATAAGCTCAAGTGAGCTTGTGTGGGGTCCACAAGGGTGGAATCTAGTTTAAATGAGTTTGTTGGACATGGATGAGCAAGAATCCAGCAAAAAGACCCACAGAATAAGCCAATAAGCTCAAAATAAGCACTTGGTCACTTTGATGTAAACATAAAATGGGACAAGGTTTGGGACTGTCTAGGGGGCCACAAGGTTGATTGGGGGCACATGCTTGGGTGCAATGGGAAGCCAACCAACTTCGGAGTTCAAAGAACCAGCGGGAAGTGTGGGGCCCGCTGAGGTGGCCTACAGCAACCACCAAAGGTGGTGGTGTGGGTGAAGGTCTGCTGCAGCAGGGTAGAGGCTAGCCCTGCAAGTGACTTTGGAGGATTGTGGGGTCCACAGTAAAATTCACAAAAATAAGGTGAAGGTGGGATATGAAAGATGAGGTGGTGGACTACAAGTCCTAAAAAGCTCATGGTCTGAATCACATCACAAAAATCTTTAAAAATCCTACAAGTTTTGAAAAAACTGAGTACACACAACTTTGACTTTTTATAGAAACTTGATATTTTTGACTTTTGTTGATTTCTAATGGCTATTACTGAATGAATAAGTTGTAATAAGCTAGGATTAGCCTAAATTAAACAAAAGCTACCACTGCTAAACTGAAATGAGGGTTTATGGGATTCAAATCCCTCACAGTTAACTGTGAGGGTGGATCAAAGAGTTTCTTTGACTTTTTGTTAAATGACACTAGAGTTTTATGACTAATCTAACCTACAGGCACCTATGTGAGACTGTATGAACTAAAAATAACAACACATGCAACCTGTGACTAGGCCAAATCAGCAAATCCAAACACACCCTTAATCACTCCAATCCTAGATTTTCAAAGCAAATGGACAATATAAACCATGGAACTGATGAACAATGATCTAAAATGTTATAATAAGCTAAAACAAACACAAACACACAAGCTTAAACATCAAACACCTAGATTTCTATATTAAGCTAGTTGAGACGATGAATTTAAATGTTTGAGCACAAATGATTTCCAATGAGAAGTAAACACTTATTAAGCCACAATTAAACTAAGGAACAATAAATGAGTATTAGAATCACACTGATAAGTAGTTTCGAGTTCATGAACAGTGAAATGGTGAAAATTGAGAAAATGCTTACAAATGATGCTTGACTGAGAAATAAGGTACCAAGAGCAATGAACTCCTCCTACACCTCCACTGAGGCTTCTAATACTAAATGCAATCCATAATACCACTGCTACAGTCCTCCTTTTGCAATCTTCTTGAATTTTTTATTTATTTTCTATTTATTTGCTATTTTTTTTGTATTTTTGGCTTATGATCATACATTCACTTTTAATGTTTCTAAAAGCTTTTAGAAGCTTCCTAGGAACTTATATGATCACAATAAGTCCGGGAAAATAACCAGTAACTACAGTTAAGCTAATATGAGATTTTTGAAATTTTAAATTGCACAAACTGAATTCAAGGAGTTACACTTGAAATTGATACTGGAAAAGGTTTTGAAATACAATGAGATTACTTGTTACAACAATTGAAAACTAAAAGCTACACTGGAATGATGAAATTACATTAATACGAAATTTAAACTAAAACTACACTAACTAATTAACTAACTGCCTTTTCATTCTCTGTCTTCCTTCTTATATAATTGACAATTAGGGCACAGTGGGTCCCAAGGGTCAAATCCTACCTTGAATCTCAGCCCTTGGATTAGGAATGAGCAATCATGGCCTTTAAGAGTTTTGGCGCCAAAGAATATCTCAAGGTAATTGGGGTCTGTTTTGAGTGTGAGAGGCTAGGGTAGGGTTGCAGGGTAGGGTAGGGGTGGTGGAGGTGATGGGTGAGAGTGGTGGGCAAGTTGGGGTGGTGATACTAGGGTGGTATTGGCAGGGTGATGGTGGTTTTGGTTTATCAGTGTTGGGAGGGAAAGGGAGTGGTATGGTGGGTTTGACTGGTGGGTTTGACCCTGTATTTTTATTTAAGGGGTGTTGGGCTGAGGTTTGGGCTTGGCTAAATAAAAAAGGTAGGGAGTGGCTGGATTGGGTGATGGAATTAGTTTGGATTGGATTTGGTAATAAAATTAAGGGTTCGGTTTGGTTTAATATGGGAATAACACAAGGACCAATTTTGTAATTCTGAATTTTGAAGGGTGTGTTTTGTCATTTTTCCAAACTTAGTCCAAAGGTAAAATATGCCAAGTATGAATAGTGTAAGGACCATAAATGAGTTTTTCCAAAATTTCACATCCAGGGACTGAATCTGCCAATCCTTCAAACTTCCGGGACCAATTATGTAAATACACCAAACTTTCCAATCAAGGACCATTCTTGCCACAAATGAGAAGTACAAGGACAAAATTTGTTTTTCTCAAAGTTTTAATATCCCAGGGACCATTTTTGTCAATTTTCAAAGTTCAGGGACTAAACTTGCAATTTTATGAAACTTTATACCAAAGGACTAAATATGTAACTGTCACACCCCCAAAATCGGGTCCAGCGGAAGCATACATGTAGCTGGGGTGTAACTCAATTGGTATTACAACACAAGTTCAAAAATGGTTTTCACTTCAATCATTTAGAATAAAATAGTTAAATCAAAAATATTGAATTTACATCGTCAAAAGTAGTGCGGAAGTAGGCCCTTAAAATAGTTTGAAACGGTCCCCATATGAATAATCAGAGTCTTCTATGACCATGCCATGCCCTGCCAAAACCTCCTGTAGCGTGCCATATGCTTAAAACCTGAAAATACATGCTAAAGTGTCAACACGAGGTTGGTGAGTTCATAGAGTTTGTTTAACAAATAATGCCTATAGAGAAATGATCGCCCAGCAAAGGCATTGTAAATCTACTCAGTTGCAAGTCCCGCCATAAGAGACTTGTAACCTGTGTGTTTACAATCCACTGCCAAATGTGTTAAAGTCTACGTGAACATAAGTAATACTGGTATCCAAATTCCCAGATAAATATAGCAAAACGGCTATATAAATAATTCAGTCAATGAGGTTATCTAAACAATACTGACAATGTCGCCAGATAAATAATACTGACAATGTCGCCAGATAAACAATACTGACAATGTCGCCAGATGAACAATGCTGACAATGTCGCCAGATAAACAATTATGACAATGTGGTCATGTAAACAAGGATAATCAATCCCATGAAATACAAGAAAATCAAACATACCAATGAATGCAGGTGGTTAAATATACCAATGAAATACCGGTAGTCAAGCATACTAATGAAGTGCAGGTGATCAAATGTATATTTAGACAAAGCTGGGAATATTTGAGAAATCAACAGGTAAAACAAGTAATGCGTTTTAAGTAAGACGAGCATGTATTCTCCCCCAAAGAGTTTGCAAAACAATCAAAATAGTAGGGGCTATGACTCACCTGGAGCGATAGCAATGATGACAAGAATGGATACACTGAACTGAGGTTCGATCTCTAACCGCAACCTAATATGAGTAATAACGATCTACCTTAGATCATGACATAATGAAATGAATGCACGTGCACATGATGCCTATACCACTCGTAACTTGGAAATACTTGTTGATATCAAAATATTAATTTTCCAAACCTTGGGAAAATATGGCAATTTAGAAAATAAACTAGCCGAAATCTATATATATATCGTATATATATAAGTATTAGTATTGAAATCCTCGATTTGAAATCTTTCACATAACGTCTTAAAACCATGAAAATATACTTGAAATTACTAATACTTTATTAGTTATGAATTTGGGTACTTGGGTATTATTTCTAGAAATATAAATTACTACGTAGTGGTATATTATTTTTGTACAAAAGCTGTCAAAACAATATTTATTTTGCCGTTACTGAAACGTGAATATCTTTGTCGTCGTAAGTCCGTTTTACTCGTTCTTTATATCCACGGAATCGTGAGATAAAATACTAGCATATTTTTGATAAGTCGGGATGGCTAGATTTAGTTTACGCCTCGAAACTGTCGTGACCACTGTTCATCAGCAAGGTTTTTCAGAAAAATAGTTTTCGTCGTTAAATTCGGAAAATCATATCTCCTTCGTTATTAACTCGTTTTAATCCGTTCTTTCGCCCACGGCTTCGTTTTTGAAAGTATTTTCTAAATCTATTATCAAAAGTTACTGTGTAAATTCGGAGTTTTCTGGGTGAACCAAAATAGGACAGCATGTATTTTTACTTGTTCAAAAACCATTTTCAAGGTTTCAATCTAGTTTCTACTTCAACCAAACCACTTTCAATCACCACAAAACTAGTCTAATCCTACCATACACCTTCTTAGGGTGTCATGGGTTCCTAAACATCACCAATCTTGGTGGATCTCTTGAAGTTACTAATAAAAATTATAAATCTAAGATTAAAGAGTATTATTGTAAAAGTGGTATATATAACATATATATATATGCATGATCTACTACTATGACTTGAAAAATACATAAAATAAATATATGAAACATTAAGAAAGATCAAGAAAAACTTACTAGTAGTTTGAAGGTGTTTAAAGCAACTAGGTACCTAAATACTTCTTGGCTTTTATTTCAAAACCTAATATAGAAGTATATTAGAGTTGTTTAAAGTATATGAACTTGAAAAATTAGATCTTCTTCTTCTTGTTCTTAGCTTGGCCGATTATGTGAAGAGAGGAGAAAGAAAGATGTGTTTTTCTTGTAGCTAGTTGATTTGGTACAATGTGAAGTATTAAAATCCTTGGTGTAGCTATTAGTCTTTGTAATCAAGTATATTTTGGACATAGGGGGAAACATGGGGCGTGATTTTGGGGGATAGGTTGGAAAGTTGAGACTAATTAATAAGCTTGTCCCACAAGGGTAAGATTTACTTAGATATAGTTGTGTATTGGGTGTTATCGGGTACCGAGTTAACTAGAATTAAATCGTAACGAGAAAAAATAAAATATAATGAAGTTGTAAAAATTGTAAAATAATATTCCTGATGAGAATCGGGTGTTAAAATAATTATCGGGTTGAAATATCGCAAACCGACGGAGTAATAAGCTCCGACCGTAAAATGTAGCAATTGGTTTGAAAACACCGGGTAAATTAATATTATAATTTTTATATTATTAAAATGAATATAAAAATATATTGGGATCATAGTCGGGAGTGTCGGACGTGTTAGTCACATTATTGATCGTTTGTTAACGTTTAAATAGAAATAATTATACGTAAAAGTTAATTATGCCAAAAGTATTAATTTAATTATCCTACGAGTGGAATAGTATGCAAGTGCCATAATGATGATATGCAGACTATTTCTAGTCTGTATGAGATGTCCCAAATGATAAAGCATGAATTCGCTCCTGAACCAATACGGTTACGCGAATGTGAATACTCGTAAACTAAATTTACGATGACATGAGTAATACACGTGAATAGTGATTTTCTTCCGGGAATGAATAGTGTCAAGTGAATAGTAAAATTTCTGAATGTTTCTCGAAATGTCAAATTGACCTCAAAAACGATGAATAGTGATCGATGAATAGTAAACGGTGAATAGTAAATTGTCGAGGATTGGAAAAATGACCGGAAATTACGAGTTGTGACAGTAACTTTGTGATTTAAAAGGACCTTTGGTGACTTTTCCAAGTTTTTAGAATAACCAGGGACTAGATTTGACAACTTTTGAAAGTTGAGGGACTAAAACTGCCAATTATGCAAACTTTGTTCATTTTTCATCTGTTTTTGATTATTTTGCATCTGAAACATATAAAACACATTCCTGGGATATTTTCAGTATTACGATGCATATTTGAGTGTTTTTAGATGTTTTAGCAGCTCAGATTAGGTAAAAATGATGAGTATTTACACACTCATCAATACGTTCCACGTATCTAATGGAAAGAAGTGGTTAGCGGATGCTAGTCTGCATGTGCCATTAGATGAGAATAAGGTTGACAAGACTCTTTGTTTTTGTCAAGAAACCTGTTGAGATTATGGATCGAGATGTTAAGGGTTGAAGTATGGTGAGATAGCGTTGGTAAAGGTA
Source organism: Artemisia argyi (assembly GCA_030686995.1). Lineage (NCBI taxonomy): Eukaryota > Viridiplantae > Streptophyta > Magnoliopsida > Asterales > Asteraceae > Artemisia > Artemisia argyi. The sequence continues at coordinate 135,259,438 of CM060688.1, forward strand.
TGGTGGTATTCTAAGCGTGGTCCTGAGTTTACTTGGGAATGTGAGGATCCGATGAAATTTAAGTACCCAATTTTGTTTGCTGATGTGGTTGGTGAAGTAGATCGTTTGTAGTTGGATTTTAGATCGTGGAAGTTAGATGTGGGGTATTCATAAATGTTTGTTTTATGGGTATCTGTTATTTGTGAGTGCGTCTTGCGGTTACCAGTTGGTTTTTCATTTGGTTCGAGAGTATCGTACCTACCCGTGAGAAGTCGTTTTGATCGTTGGTGTTATTGATCGGGGAGTGTATCTATTTGCGTGTATCGTTGGAGTGACGGAATGTTTTTCTATCGTGTGAATTCGAGTATTTAGTCGGTTCACATTTTTGCGATTCTTTCTCTGTGATTTTATGGGGTGGTATTTTTCCGCTTAAATACCCATAAATTTTCTTTTGCTGATGCTTTTGGTGAGACGAGTAGTTGAAATCTCGGGACGCGATTTCCCTAAGTGGGGGATCATGTAACAACCGTGGTTTTAGCAGGTCTGTTTGACTGATAGTCTTGACTTGGTTGACGTTTGTTTGGTGTGTCTTAGGTGTTTGAAGTGATATAGGTGAGTTTTAGCACTAAATTCCATTGTGTAAATGGTTTTATTGTGATTCGGAGAGTTTGGAATTTGGGAAAGATTATTTTGATCACCTTTGTGGTGTAGAAATGATTTGTATAGTTCTGGTGTTTTTGTGATTTTGCGTAACGAGTTTTCGTTTAAGTAATTGAGCGTTAGTAAGTTACGTAGGATTTGTTTTTATGAGTTATATTTCAAAAAGAGTGTGAAAATCTATTTTTGGAAACTTTATTTTGAAAATGATTATTTTCCGGTTTGTCGTAAAATTAAGGTTTATCGCGAAAGACGTTAGGTTTCGATATGAGAATATGTAAAATATGAAAAGTATGAGGTTTTGAGTGTAATAAATTAATTTAATAAAAAAAATAAAAAAATGTGTGTATATATATATATATATATATATATATATATATATATATATATATATATATATATATATATATAAATTCGGCCATAAAAGATAAGGGAAAAAAGGAAACCCAATTGTAGCCCAATTACAACTCTAAGTTAGGTAATTATCCACTAAATAATTATAAATACAAAATCAAAGTTCCCAAAACACTTTTTCCTGCAATTAAAGTCGACACAAGGAGAATCAAGAAGAAAAAATTAGGGTTTCATAGTTGTCTAGCAATAATCAAGAATCAAGGTAAAATCTTTAACCCTTAAGTGTAATTAATTAATTATTGTTATGATTCATGTAATATTTAATATGATGAAATCTAGGGTTTATATACTTCTGTAAATTATTGAAGTTAAACATGTTAGGATGATTAGATGTCAATAATATGGTTAATGGTTAAAGGAATTGAGTGTTAAACACGTTAGATTATGTGTTAGGGTTTGGACAGAAAACTATGGCTGTAAAGATGTGAGTGTAAATAATAGATGGTGAAGAGTTAAGTCACGAATTTTAGGTCTAAATTGAATTATAATGAAAGAGCTTTCGAAAAAGTCCAGCCACGATCGATTTTAAGGTCGGGAAGTTGGTCTTTTGATTTTTCTTTGTTAAGGTGTCAAAGCTGTCAAACCGGGACAGATTTTGGGTAAAAGTTTGAGGGTGGTTTGTGGTTGTAAAAGTGGTATTTTGACTACGCCTTCTGGAATAGTTAAGTATTAGGTTATATTAGACTACCACAAAGAGGATTCGCGATAAAAACTTGTGGAAGTATTTTATGAAAATCAAAACTTTTTGGTGTGCGTTCAGATCCGAATTTGAGTAGTTGACAAGTTTGATTTTCTTTTGAGTACTTGTGTGTGTTATTGGTCCATGGCCTTCTGGGATTAGCTTGTATGCTTATGAGAGACCATGGTAAATTTTTGGTGTGAGTTGTTGAACTTTATTTGTCATGATTTTATGTGGGTGAATGTACCCAAAAATTCTGCGTTTTCTGATTTTAAGGGTGCAAGGGATTTAGTGAGTTTTAAGTTATGGTAGTGGTTAGTGTGGTGTCTAGGAGATCCATGGTGGGTCATATGAGTCTTAGACTTCCATATGTGTATTACATGGGTTGTAGCTTTTAGCTTAACCTTGTGTAATGTGGATTATTTTTGTGTGCTATAGATTGTGGATTGTTTTATGGAAGCTGCGGAGTTTAAGGTGAGTTCATAGTCCTATATTTTTACCTTGTTTTAAACTTGGGATGGGAATGATGCTTGTCTTAAATGATTTGAATTACTGTGATTATGTGTGTGTGTGTGTGTGTTAAATAGCTCGGACTTTTAATGTTATCGTATTTATGCTATATGTGAACAGTAATGATATGATGTGTGATTCTGTGTGGTCCAATTGGGAGGGTGCTTACTCTGTTGCTCGTGCATATGACCTAATTGGAGAGTAGCAGCCCTACTCACTTTTATTCTGTGTGGTCCGATCGGAGGGTATTAATTTACCCATTTTTTGGGAGCAGGGGTCACGTTCCGGCCCGGTATGTTGTGAATTTGGATCGGTGGGCACGTTCCGCCCGATGGTTGCCTTATGTGTGATGTTGCCTTATGATACATGTAGCTTATATGATAACTATAATTATTTGTCCAGCTATATTTTATAATCACAGTGATTTTGGTTGCCTAGTGTGTATGAGTCTTAAACCTATGAATCTCACCAACGTAATGTTGACATTTTAAGCATCATTTTCAGGTGAGCTTTCTAAGGATAAGATAGAAGGATGTGATTTGATGAGACCTTAGTTGCATTGGAAGTCGTTTATCTGAGCGTTTGGAGTTTATCATGTTGTTTTCTTTCGGGTATTGTTATGACACTTTGTGTCTATACTTTGCCATTTTTATTGCATGTAGTTATTCTTTATATAGACACCATGTGTTATGATGATATCCATGAAGTTACACCCTTGCGTTTCCGACTTGGCGAGGTGTGACAACCAAAAATGATGAGTGTTTGAGCACTCATCAATTATTTGATCAATTATTACCCTAAATCGTTCCTTCTGTCATTTTAGGTACTTTTGAGGAGAAATCTGGAAAAGGAAGCATTTTAGTCGTTTTTTGAGCAATTAAGTGAAGAAAACGACAAAGTCTCAAAATCCTTGCTGGGAACAGTACCTGACGGCGTCAAGGCCATACAAGTGACTGCGTCAAGCTTGGCAAAAGAGGTGGATATGGAAAATACACATGACGGCGTCACCAAGGCCGTCAGGATTGATATACAAGTGACGGCCCAGAGCTTATTCTCAACATGACGGCATCAAAATTAGATCTAGGCAATACGACCTTTAATTTGGCGGCGAGTTGACGGCGTCACAAGCTATAACGTGACGCCGACAAGGTGTAAAATCTATATATAGTTTTCTAATTTTCATTCATTAGGGTGGAACTTTTTTGTGCAAACCCTAGACGAATTTTCTGTAACAACAAGGGTTTCAACCCTTGTTCCATCCATGTTCAATTGAAGATAAGTTTTCCAATAATCATACAATATGTCTATGTGTTGTTTGATTTCATCTTAAGCTTGTCCTCTTTTTAACAAGCTAGGCTAGGTTTTTCTTGTGTTTGCTTAGATGTAATGAAACCTAGATGTTGATTATTGGTTGATGGTTTGTTTATAATTGTTGTGGATGATTGAATTCGATGTTAGGCTTAAGAAAACTGGCAGATTTCCAATTGGTAACTTGCTTGAACGTCTTAAGAAACATGATCGGAGGTGTAATACGATTTATTAGTTCTATTTAATGCGTAGGCAACTGCTAGTGATACTACGTTAGGAGCTAGTAGTCGGCTCGACCTAGAATGAAGTAGAAGCCTATAGAGTTAGGGAATATCATACACGGCCCTACGACTAGTATTAAGGAATATAACCCGTCATCCATGCAATTGTAACAAGCTAATCAACCGGTAAAAGATATCTAGGGAGTAGTGAAATCTAAGTAAACACATTTTCTCTTATTATTGTTTCCACCACAAATTAGTCTAAGTTCATTTTATTTTATTTTGATTGCATCTTTAGTTAATTGGGTTAGTTGACTAGCAACTAATTCCGCCCACTCCTTCAAAACCTGAGATTTTAGTTTCTTTCATTTAAAATATAAAAATACAAAAAGAATCATCCCTCACCCTTAGACCTTGTTTAGTAGAATTTTAACCTTAGCGAACACTATTCCTGAGTTGAACGATCAATCCCCCGGTACTTGTCACTGTACTATACTACAATGAACAGGTACACTGCCTGGTGGGGATTGCAAGCTTCTCAAGATCCCTTGAGAGGTCAAACCTTTTGTGATGGTGCAATTCCACGCATCAATTTTTTGGCGCCGCAGCCCGCGGAATAGTTATTGTCTAGGTGAAAATTTCTTTTTATTAGGTCTACTTGCTAGATTCCTTTCTAGAAAGATTTTTATTTTATTTTTATAGTTTTCTTTAGTCTATCTTATTTCCTCTATCTTATTTCTTCATTCCTTTGTTCGTAACTTTTACCATCCGCTATCATGGAAGGTGGTAATGTCTTTGATCCCATCAACCCAACACAACAAAACCACCCACAAAACCCTCCACTAGCAAACCAACCTCATAGACCCCGAACTTTAGGAGAGTACTCCCGTCCTAGCCACCAAGGCTATCGAAACACCATTGAGCTCACTCAAGGAGCCAATGTGTCTCCCTTGCGATCCGACACCATCCGGTTGGTGCGAAGCGGATGTGCATTCCGTGGACTTCGTTCCGAAGATCCTAATCAACATCTCAAGGATTTCCTTAAAATCGTTGACTCCATAGACCTTGATGTTGTAACTCGAGAGAGACCCGATTGCATTTATTCCAATTCTCTCTACGTGACCAAGCTAGTCAATGGCTTGAGCGTTTACCCGCGGGATCCATCACCTCTTGGGATGATCTCACCACTCGTTTCCTTGCTCAATTTTTCCCACCGGGGAGAACTACTAAGCTTAGAAATGACATCTTGATGTTCCAACAACGTCAAGGTGAAACTCTCTATGAAGCATGGACTCGTTTCAAGGACTTACTCCAAAGAGTCCTTCATTATGGCATAGATATTTGGCTCCAAGTCCAAATTTTCTATGACCATATCGATCTCTCCACAAGGCGAACCATTGACCAATCGGCCGGTGGCAAGCTACCTGATCTAAGTGCGGAAGAATCCTGGGAACTCATAGAAGATCTTGCTCTCTATGACAACGAAAGTTGGAATGATCCCCCTGATTTTAACAAAACGGTCAAGGAAATATCTTGCCTTCAAACTATTCAAGCACTCCCGACCGTAGGATCATGGAACTTGAAGACCAAGTCAAGTTTCTCATGAAATCCTACGAAGCTCCTAAGCCTTCAAGCCAAGTGAACAAAACCGCGTCCTCATGCAAATTATGTAGTGGTCCTCACGAAACTCATAATTGCATGGACCTTCCCAAACAAGCTTTTAAGAAATTCGCATCCTCACGTTCTAATGAAGCGGAGGATAGAGGGTTCGCCACTAATCAAAGTCCTCGAAACTTTGGCGAGGCCTATGATGCATGGAAGGATAAGCCAAATTTCAGAGGATACCAAACTCGAAGCGTATCCTTCAACGATTCTCCTCCGCTCTCATGGTCCGAGCATCACCCACCACAGAACACCCCCAACCAAAGCTATGAAGAAGCACTGCAAAAGTTCTTTATTTCTCAAGAATTACAGCTTTCCACGCTCGAGACCCGATTCAGACAACAGCAAGCCGATATGAATAACAAGGTTAGTAATCTGCTAAACGCTATTAAAGAGCACGCTGCTAATAAATCGACTCAGGCTGAAGAAGTCAAATCTGTCACCATCAGGAATCAGCCAACCTCCCCTATGAAAATAACAAGCCCTAGTAAACTCTTTAAACATCTATCACCAAAGGTGAAGGAAGCTAGAGACCATGTTAACTCCTCGGGACCAATCCACTTTGTAAACGCCATCACCACAATACTTGCTCCTACACCCGATCAGAGCCAACAACCAAGTGGGAATGAGGGTCTTGAAGTTGAAGGTGAGACCCCAGAGAAAGACCACGATGTGGCTAAGAGCCTTGCCAACTTATTCGAGGACTCCATCACACAAGAGTCAAGCGAATGGGAGGAGTCGAAAGAAAAATCAAAAGGGCACACGGAAAATCCAGTGATTTTGGGTGAATCTATTATAGAGAAACTCGAGGAAAACGTGGTAGACATTATTATAGGGTGTAGTGATATGATTAAGGAAAGCGAATCTGAAGTTTTTAAGATTTCTTGCACCACTAGGAAAAAGCTCATAACCGATACTTACATAGATCCTAACCTCCCTATAAATGTAATCCCCCTCTCCCTTTACAACGAAGCCTTCCCTTAACAAATTACGTGTAAAGGACTCGATGATGTTAGGATAATGAAAAGGTTATCAGTTATGATTGGAGGATTCATCTATAACATTGATCTAATCATGATCGATGACATAGACTCGTTCATTAATCCAACATTAACTAACCTCGTCCTCGGGAAACCATTTGTAAAAGAAACAGGGGTGACCCTAGATGAGAGCGATGGTAGTGCACTATTTACCAATGGTGTCAGGAAAGTAATTTTTCGTAAGGGTAATGAGGAAGTGTATGAATACCGACCATCATTAGATTGTGATACAAATGGATTACGGGGTGGAAGGTCGGGAATGATAAAGCGATGTGATCTGAATAACCCCAAAATCCCTTGTATGATAGGTCACAAGTATTTTTATAATGTCTACATTGACATATGCCTACCCAAGAATGTTATGTCCTTGTTCCACTACAACAATAATGCAGATGGGGAATGATTTATAAAGGAGAAAATGTTGTCGGTAGAGATCATGAAGTTCAAGTATTCGTAGGAAATATGACATTCACGATGGACTTTACGATCGTAGACAATATTGAGGATTATATCGACCCGAGGTTATCACAAGTTGTTTTCGGGGCGCCCTTTTGTCAAATCACTAGCTTAATGGTTGACAACCGGAACGGAATCATGACTTTCACAGATGGAATTAGGAGAATCTCATACCAAACGCCGTATAAGATGAAAGATTTCGAAGGAGTAGATTGCGACGAACTTGATAAGCTAGGGTCCCAACTTATTCTATGTCATGACGATGTTCGGAGAGGATGTAAAAACACCTTTGATTTATCATGTGGGTTCTTTAAGGATGTCAGTAAGCTTGGTTCCAAATATCAGGAAGATGTCTTTGAATTTGAAGACCTAAAATACCTACACTATGAAAGCGACCCCGATATAGATTTGGAAGATGACCTAGGAAGAGGAACCAATGAAGAGGTCATGTGATAACCCGTGACCTTCAGTCTAGCTACAAGACTCATAAATAAAGAAAAGCGCTTCTTGGGAGGCAACCCATGTTTTATTTGTTTGATTGTTTGTTTGTTTGATTTTATTTGCTTCCGTATGCATGTTTTATTTTTATTGTTTGTGGATCATGGTTCAAAGTAAATTGTGAAAATGCTTTATTTTGTTTTTAACTTCGTCTTAATTACATATAAAGGTATTTTGCAAAAGCCAAGTGTAAGGGAAACCCAAATTTTTTTATAAGAACGAAATTGAGCATGAACTACAATAATATTAAATGAACATGTATATTAGTAATTGTTTGAGTCAAATGCTTGTATCGAGTCATAATGATGTTTTGCAGGATTTTCTAGTACGTAAGGCATAAGTTTTTCCAGAAATTTTCCGGAAACTTAATATGAGATTTTTGCAGGAACATTCTGACGGCGTCAGGAGTTATAACCTAACGGCGTCAGGTACAAAAATTCTGAAAAATTTTGCAAGTTTTTTTTATACCAGAGTCTTAAAGTTTTTGTTGATTTTTTAGTTTTATAAACTCCAGGAAATCTGCAAACATTCATTCCACAAGCATTATATCTTAATTTGCTTTCTAGGATTTTTAGTATATATAGATTGCTACCGATTTTACGCGAGGTTTGCCTTGATTGTTTTCTCAGGTTTAACAGGTTACATTGGACAAGAGGATGATTTGTATTTCTGGAGGGAAGCTTTCAAAGTTCATTTTATTGGAAGAACCACACCGAACGAATCAAGTGAGTATTTGTTTTCATTCTTTTACCTTATTTTCTTTTACATCTTTTTATTGAACATTGGGGACAATGTTCAGCTTAAGTGTATGGGGAGGGTAAATGATGATACTTTAGAGAATACAATTGCACTTGAGTTTGTTTGTTTGATAGTAGGTGTATAATAAAACTAAGAGAAATACTTGTTAGGGCAATTTTAGCGCCAAATTTAAATTTTTTTTACAACATTTAGGAGTGAAGCTTTAGCCTTAATGAGCGTCTCATGGATAGGAGTTGTATGACTAGCACAAAAATCGTACCACTCAGAAAAATTTTCCACCCAAATATATGAGGTTCCCCTTTAGATTTGTTAGGAAAAGCATTCATTATTAGTGCTTATGAGTGTACCGGTAGTACTTAGATTCTAGAACTTGCGTTAGTGATACATCCCGAGACCGCTAGTGAGACTACATTCGTGTAGTTAGGATTTACTACATGATAAGAGGCATTAGGATCACCCTTGTGTTAAACCCGTATCACAATTACTTGACCATTTAAGTCAATTACCTTGACTAGCAAAGTCAACTAATTTTTCCCACACCTTTGCATTGTACTCATTTTTTGTACACGATACCCCTAGTACACCCCTTCGATCCTATCATTTCGTTTCTAACTTTAAGCATTTTACTTAAAGGAAGAATTTGTTTACAATCCACCCCAAATGTGCAACCAAATCGCCTTAGCCTTCCGTGTATGTACTCATCTTTAGTGTATTATTGTTATTTGTTTAAACCCTTAGTTAATTGTCTAGTTGATTACATGGTAAGTCGAGTCATATCTTGTACATATTGTTTTTGGATGATTGGGACTCATGGGTAAAGTACTTATGTTATGGAGTAATGGGGAAGAACATCATATATTACCCCCATATGTGCGTTAATCTTAAAAAGTACTCCAAGTGTTTTGATTATCTTAATTCGAGTCATTAGAATAGTTGATTGTAAAGTGTGTAAAACTTCAAGCGTAAGGGGAATGCAAATTCCCTATGATGTATTGTTTTGGATGGTAGGGTAAAAAAAAAAAAAAAAAAAAAAAAAAAAAAAAAAAAAAATTGAAAAACCAAGTAAAAGAAAAAAAATAGAAAAAGAAAAAGAGAAAAAAACATACGGACTACCATCCCGTTTCATTTTATGTTTGTTTTATGTCTTGTTACTTTTTGATTAGCTTAAGTCGAGTCGAGTCTTGGCTTAGCAGCACCATATTATACATGTAATTAACCAAGATGATTAACTCGCCACCAGTAAAAATTGCCTTTATCAAACAAAACCGTGTTTATCGTATCCCTACACCTCATGTTATAACCCTTTAAAAGACCTCTTTGATAGTTTATCTTAGGTGCTTACGCCAAATGGTGGAGGTTTGATCCTTTCCCAAGCCTATGGTAATCTATTTGCTATGACTGGTAGTGAGAGATGTTTTCCATTTCCTTATTGTGATATATACTTTATTACACCCGAGAGATGTGAGTAACTAAACACTATTTGGGAGGTGCTAGTGTATAACCTCCGTGCTTGTTTTTGGTTTTAAGTAGAACGATTATTTGTTGTAATTACTTTTATATTAGTGTTAAATGACCCCTAGCTTGTATTTTGATTAGAATAAAAGCGCATTTGCTTGAGGACAAGCAAATCTCAAGTGTAAGGGTATTTGATAAGGCGAAAAGTGTACCGCTTTTAGGGGGTCATTTAAGCCCGAATTCCTTATTATTTGATCAATTATTACCCTAAATTGTTCCTTTTGTCATTTTAGGTACTTTTGAGGAGAAATCTGGAAAAGGAAGCATTTTGGACGTTTTTGGAGCAATTAAGTGAAGAAAACGATAAAGTCTCAAAATCCTTGTTGGGAACAGTACCTGACAGCATCAAGGCCATACAAGTGACGGCGTCAAGCTTGGCAAAAGAGGTGGATATGGAAAATACACATGATGGCCCAGAACTATTTCAAGGCAAAAACGCCTTACGGCGTCACCAAGGCTGACAGGACTGATTTACAAGTGATGGCCCAGAGCTTATTCTCAACATGACGGCGTCAAGATTGGATCTAGGCAATACAACCTTTAATTTGGCGGCGAGTTGATGGCGTCACAAGCTATAACGTGACGCCGTCAAGGTGTAAAATCTATATATAGTTTTCTAATTTTCATTCATTAGGGTGGAACTTTTGGAGAACTTTTGTGTGCAAACCCTAGACGAATTTTCTTTAACAACAAGGGTTTCAACCCTTGTTCCATCCATGTTCAATTGAAGATAAGTTTTCCAATAATCATACAATATGTCTATGTGTTGTTTGATTTCATCTTATGCTTGTCTTCTTTTTAACATGCTAGGCTAGGTTTTTCTTGTGTTTGCTTAGATGTAATGAAACCTAGATGTTGATTATTGGTTGATGGTTTGTTTATAATTGTTGTGGATGATTGAATTCGATGTTAGACTTAAAAAAACTGGCAGACTTCCAATTGGTAACTTGGTTGAACGTCTTAAGAAACATGATCGGAGGTGTAATACGATTTATTAGTTGTATTTAATGCGTAGGCAACTGCTAGTGATACTACGTTAGGAGCTAGTAGTCGGCTCGACCTAGAATGATGTAGAAGCCTATAGAGTTAGGGAATATCGTACACGGCCCTACGACTAGTATTAAGGAATATAACCCGTCATCCATGCAATTGTAACAAGCTAATCAACCGGTAAAAGATATCTAGGGAGTAGTGAAATCTAAGTAAACACATTTTCTCTTATTATTGTTTCCACCACAAATTAATCTAAGTTCATTTTATTTTATTTTGATTGCATCTTTAGTTAATTGGGTTAGTTGACTAGCAACTAATTCCGCCCACTCCTTTAAAACCCGAGATTTTACTTGCTTTCATTTAAAATTAAAAAATACAAAAAGAATCACCCCTCACCCTTAGACCTAGTTTAGTAGAATTTTAACCTTAGCGAACACTATTCCTGAGTTGAACGATCAATCCCCTGGTACTTGTCACTATATTATACTACAACGAACAGGTACATTGCCTGGTGGGGATTGCAAGCTTCTCAAGATCTCTTGAGAGGTAAAACCTTTTGCGAGGGTGCAATTCTACGCATCAGCCGTGTAATAATTCGCAATTTCAGGTTAATTACTATTCCTAGAAAATTTTACTATTCACTTTTACTATTCATTTTTACGATTTATTTTCCCGAAATTTGATTTTTATTTCATATTCTCGAGTGATAAATCATTTCCATGGCAAATTAAAAGTTTGACACTCGTCAGATCATTTTCGTGAAAGTTATTAAGGAATTACACGTTTTAGGGTAAAACGTCATTCAAAAATTTCACGCACAACGAAACTCGGTCGCGTTAATTTTCCCCGAATCAGAAAAATGTTTGACACACTCATGATTTATTTGAGAATAAATCATGACTGAGAAAAACATGACCAAATAAACCTCGGCCGTGAAAAACTGGAATTTTCAGTTTAAAGCGTTTTTACTCAGCCGTAACCCTAGCCTATACCTGCACCGTGTTTCTAAGATGATTTGAGTTTTCACATTTTTGGAATAAGTCAACATATTTTTCCCTCCTCCTTTGACCAAAAATCATTCCTTGATTTTATAAGTCATTCCTTAATTTTTAGGCTTACGGTTTGATGTCTAAAAGACATTTAATACCAACCGACACTAGACTGAGCCCAGTCTAGATATTATAAGTCATTTTAATTCATTTATATTCTATTAGAAAAGTAACATTTTACTTTTCTCAATTTTACGCAATATTCGTACATTTTACGTATTACGCGTTTTAGACCCGTGTTTCCAGTTTTAGCAGAGTTTTACCACCCAAATGGAACCTACCACTCATTTTATATTTTATTATGGAACATATGGACATGTTTAACAATACTTTCAAGTTCCATATTTTTACGACACCCGGTTTTACGTTTTGAGGCCTAATCATTTACGGTTGGCATTTCCCGGAGTCAAATCTCATCCTAATACTTAGGATATTATCAAGCCAAGCACACCTCACCCCCTAGCTCTTGCGAACCGCCAATAGGGGGGAGTCACCCCATGGTGTGGCTTGATCTTGTACAAAATGGCCTAAGATGTATACATGTGTACAAGTGTGCTTAGGAAGCTTTGACTAGTCATGAAATGTAACCTCCTCAAGGCACTATAAAAGCCCCCCCTCCCTTTGTTTGCCATCCATCCTCACACACAAAGCACTCCACACTTAGCTTTATTCCTTCTAATTTCTAGCAAGGTCCAAGTGCAAGTTCAAGATAGAAACCCTAGTTTGGTTTTTAGGTTATCAAAACACTTCCAAAACCTCATATACTTTGGTGATTCTCTTGAGTTTGAATCCACTCAAGTCACCTCAAATTTCATCATCTATCTTTCAAGATTACAAGAGTAGAAAGATTGCATGAAGTGAAGTGGGTTGAAGTTAAAGTCTATCAAAGTCCTATCCTTACATGTTAACTTCCTTTCTTTAATTGAAAGCCAAAAGTTGTAAGCCAAACCCTAACATGCTTCTTGTTAAATATCATGTTCATGTTATTTACATATTACTCATGCTATATTATGTCTTGTATTCATGTCCATGATGTGTAAAAGTGAGTAAAACAAGTTATTGTATATGATTGTTAAGACAAGTTATTAAAACAAGTAAACTAGTGACTTTCTTGGTATAACCTGATCAAAATGATAAAATTATGATATTGGATTATTACATATTACAGTAGAGGACCTAAAAAGGAAAACATAGCAATTTGAATCACCCAAAACGAGTACCCGAGTCAAAAGTTATGACCATTTGAAGTTAGCAAAACCAAAACGCCGAAACTGCCGATACCTACTGTTTTGCATTCTGCCATTTTGAAAGTCACCCTTCTGGTCTGATTCATCAAAAAGTTAAAACATGAAAGTTGTCCGGAACGACGTTTTCGTTTAGGGAGAGAGAAGCTCGAGCCCTGAAAATGCCTTCCGAGTGATAATTTCTTCAAATTCTTAACAGCCCATTTTTAGACCAAAGTCATTATATATAGGTTATGGTTTATAAAGACCAAAGAGGTCTTATGACCTAGAATCAAGACCACAACCATGGCTAGAGCCAAGGTTGAGTCTTAATACCATGGAACAATGACCAAAGGTCATGGCAAGGCCATGACGAAATGACCATGTAAGCTTACTTAGGCGTAAACATGAACCAAAGTATTGGCGATAACTTGAACAAGCAATTTGGATCTACTTCACTTAAAAGAACCATGAGATATTACAAAGAAAAATGGTCATACAAGTTATAAGAAAATTACCCTAATAACAATCTTCATGTAATAATAAACTTTCCTAAGTTTATTCAAATATTGGACATGTAATTTTCGGATCAAAACTTATATATATATACTTTATCAACTACTACAATAGTAGGGAGCCTCATGTGAGGAGTTCATTATGTAAGCCGTCGAGATGAGTTGTGGATTTACGAATTAAAGTGTCCTGGCTCCTCGAACGTTTACTAACATGACTTCTGAATTATGTCAGCCCGAACGTTAGTAAACGATATATAAAACATACATGTTTCATGAATCTTTTCTTTCAAAGACTTACACTATACATCATACCACATCATGGGCTAAATGCAAGATATATATATATAGGCACATCTTCATATTCATTACTCAAATCCTAAGTCGCAACATTCTATTATAGGTTGCTCGTAGAAACCTTCACGATCCAACCATTACCTTCATTACTTGCTATCTTACTTAAGGTGAGTTCATAGCCCCACTTTACATTACTTCAATGTTTTACAAACCCTTGGGGGAAATACATGCTACTTTTAAACCGAACACGATGCTTTGAAACTGTATCCTGCCTGATTGTTTTATTATTACTAAGTACCTACCTTGCCAATCCTAGGCCCCATATCATGAACCATTTAAACACTAGTATTAGTGAGCGCGAGTATTGTGAATAGGCCTATTGGGATTGACGAATCCCATTTGTTTGAGAAGATTAGTTCAAACGAATGCACTATATTTGAACATTAAGTATGACGGCAAAGTACTTACCGGGGCAACAAAACCGCCGATTGATATTGGTACCCGTTAACGTATTGGTTGCATGAGCTTAGTATATAATAATAACTGTTTTGTTTTCCAACATAAGCATGAGTCTAATTAACTCATACTACCAACATATTGTGTTCAACCGTTAAACAAACTCTATGAATTTCACTCAACCTTTGTGTTGACCTCTTAAGCATGTACTTCAGGTCCATGAAAATCAAGAATGGAGCGGAAGGGCACGTACTAAAGGAAGAAGGCTATAAACTATTATGTCATTCGATAAAACATCAAAAGACTTTATATTGATGTATTTTGAAACATGGAACCTTTTTGGGACCTTACTATGTAAACTCTGATATATTTGAATAAATTCGAATGATAACTCTTTTTAATACAACTCGGTTAGAGATCGTTTTCTATTATTATGACTGTTGTGCTGTCGAGTAACACCCAAGTTGAATTCTGCTGCATCATGAATTGGGGGTGTTACAAGCCGGTATACGAAAAGCTACTTAAGCAAAAAGTGGCTACGAAGCAGATGGCTTATGGGAACTTTGAAATACCATCTAGAATTGGGAAATTGAAATATTTGGATGCATTTGCCGATCAAGGATCGGAGGTGAACCTGATGCCTTTAACTATTTATACCCAACTCACCAAAGAAATTCCGGCCACCACCCGCGTTAAGCTATCCTTCGCTAGTCACTCTTATGTGTATCCTTTAAGAATTGCAGAGGATGTGCTGGTCAATGTAGTAGGTTTTATGTATCCCGTCGATTTCATGATCATCGATAATAAAGAGAATGTGTGTATGCCAATAATCCTAGGAGCACCATTCCTTACCACAGCAATTGCTGTTATCAAGTATGAAAAATAGGAAATTGAACTTAAATCAGGAAAAAGAAAGATTCACTTCCCCATGACTCCAAAATATGTGCGAGAAAGCATGATGGAAAGAAGGCTAAAAAACAACATCGGAACACCACATAATCATGTTCAAGAGAAAATCCTTGCATGGGAAACAAGGATTAAAAGCTACAAAGAAGCTACACCTGAGAAATGCAAAGGTAGTGATAAAGTTTATGTCGAATTCGAGCGCAATCAGCCGATAGAGAATCATACCCCATTTATTGAAGGAGATTTAGTGCTCCTAAGACATTTAGGGATAAAGGAACCTCCCGATAAATAAAACTCTTGGTGGTATGGACCATTCATGACCAGAAACTTAGGTCACAATGGAGTAGCACTCTTGAACAGCGAAAGGGGTGGAGAAATAACTGTGAATATCGAATGATTGAGACATTACCACCCCGAATGACGTGGATTTTGTTGATAAGGGTTACATCATATTGCGAGATCAGGTCACGTAATAATCCATGACCTTGAGTCTAGCTACAAGACTCGTAAATAAAGAAAAGCGCTTCTTGGGAGGCAACCCTAGTTTTATTTGTTTTGTTTGATTGTTTGTTTATTTGATTTTATTTGCTTCCGCTTGCATGCTTTAGTTTTATTGTTTGTGGATCATGTTTCATAATAAATTGTGAAAATGATTTACCTTGTTGTTTATCTTAACTTCATAAAAAGGTATTTCGCAAAAGCTAAGTGTAAGGGAAATCTAAATTTGTTTTTAAGAACGGAATTGGACATGAACCACAACAATATTAAATGAACATGTATATTAGTATTTGTTTGAGTCAAATGCTTGTATCGAGTCATGATCCAGGAATTAAGGTGTAAGTTTTTCCAAAAATTTTCTGGAAACTTAACATGAGATTTCTGTTAGAGCACTCTGACGGCGTCAGGATCATAACCTGACGGCGTCAGGTGTAAAAACCTGAAAAAATTTTCAAGTTTTGTTTTTCTAACGGAGTCTTAAATTTTTTGTTAATTCTTTAGTTTAATAAACTCCAGGAAATCTGCAAACATTCATTCCACAAGCATTATATCCTTAGATATATAGATTGCCACCGATTTTATGCGAGGTTTGCCATGATTGTTTTCTCAGGTTTAACAGGTTATATTGGACAAGAAGATGATATATATTTCTGGAGGGAAGCTTTCAACGTTCATTTTCTTGGAGGAGGATTTAACCATGTTATCCATTTATCCACACCGAACGAATCAGGGGAGTATTTGTTTCATTCTTTTACCTTCATTACTTTTACATCCTTTAAATGAACATTGGGGACAATATTCAGCCTAAGTGTAAGGGGAGGGTAAATGATGATACCTTAGAGAATACAATTGCACTTGAGTTTGTTTGTTTAATAGTAGGTGTGTAATAAAACTAAGAGAAATACTTGTTAGGGAAATTTTAGCACCAAATTTAAATTTTTTTACAACATTTAGGAGTGAAGCTTTAGCCTTAATGAGCGTCTCATGGATAGGAGTTGTATGACTAGCACAAAAAGCATACCACTAAAAAAAATTCACCCAAATATGCGAGGTTCGCCTTTAGATTTGTTAGGGAAAGCATTCATTATTAGTGCTTATGAGTGTACCGGTAGCATTTAGATTCTAGAACTTGCGTTAGTGATGCATCCCGAGACCGCTAGTGAGACTGCATTCATGTAGTAGGATTTACTATATGATAAGAGACATTAGGATCACCCTTGTGTTAAACCCGTATCGTAATTACTTGACCAATGAAGTTATAATTACTTGACTAGTAAAGTCAATTAATTTTTGTAGGGAATTATTGAAATGACAAAGAGTCATTAATGCTATTAGTCTTTTTAGAAATTCATATTAGGTAGTGATATGATTTGATTTTAAATTTACTGTCTATTAGGGTTCCTTATGCTTCTAATATGAATTTCTATAAATATTAATAGCATTAATGACTCTTTGTCATTTCAATAATTCCCTACACATAGGCTTATGGTTTATATATACTTCTTGAAATACTTTTAATATTGAGTAATAGAGATCCATAGAGGATCATTGTTATTGAAAAAACCTTGTGAAACTTTGATTGTTATTATCATTATTCCGTTGTGCAAATCATTGTTTCTATTATCCTAGATTGGGCTTAAACGATCTTTTACAATTGGTATCAGAGCACAGGGGGCTCGTGAGATCTAGGGTTTCAAGGTTTTCATGTTCGTGTTTATCAATAAAAAGCAGCTGTGACGAAGGGAGCAGATCTGGTAAAAGTGGTACGAAGCTTTGTGTTTTTGGTGAATTGATGAATCGGTGGTATTAGGGTTTTTCTCACAAACCCTAATTAATGACAAGCAGATTGTGTGACGGTGTAAGATGAATTCGGTAACCTCGTACTAACTTTTTTTTTTTTTTTTTTTTTTTTATCATTGATTATCAAATTGATTGTGGGTCACTGATAGGATATTAAATTAGTCGGTGGTGGTATATTTATGGGTCGGTATCTCGTACTTATTGATTGTCTGATTCACAAACTTATCTTGCACTATTTGAACATTAATTGGATGAATAATTAATTGGAAGCTGGTCCCTACTGATTGATATTAGCAGTAATATTTTGTGGTCTGATTGATCATTGGTCGATGGTTATTTATTATGGTTGGATACATTGATCTGTTATTTTTGTGAAGTGCTACTGTTATTGGTTTGCGTGTTTGGTTGACTAGGATATCACATGAGTCGGATTGGTTACTTCAATTCATGACTGCTGGTGTCGTTTACGAGATGGTTGAATGAAAGTTTGTGTGGGGCTGATCTGTCGTTTTCTGCATTTAATAACCTCGTACTTCTTTATGGTATTAACTGGTGATATATATTAAAAGGGCTTTGTCGCTAGTAGTGTTTTAATGTGGGGCTCAGATGCAATTTATTATTGCTTAAAAAGCTGCTGCTATTATTTATTGATTCAATAGACAACCTAGTACTATTAAATTGCTGTCACAGATGATAAATTAATTGCAAGAAGGGGTTGTCATTTTGATCAGTGGAGCAGTCATTGACTGATTGCATTAAAGCAACTTCGTACTGAGTTAATTCTATTGGAAGTCCTACCAGTTTGGTTAAGACTGTACTGCATAATTTTAATTCTGCTGCTTGTTTAAGAACTATTTGTTTCTGCTGATGCTTTAAAAGTTACTACTGATCGTCATTTTGCTTCTGCTGATCGTTCTGTTTCTGCTGCCATCACATACTGCTGCTATTCGTTCCTGCTGATTTCACTTGTTTCTGCTGCCCATTAGTATAATGGTCGGTGCTGCTGAAGCATTTGCATTCATGGGTGTCATTCCTATGGTACATAATTGCCCTTTTGACTGTGATAGTAAATATAATGAGCTTAAGAAAGAGTTTGATAAATTATAAACTCTTTATAATGATTGCTATATTAATGACCAAGCTAAAAGAGAGGCAATTAAAACCTTAGAAAATCAAAAGGTTTGGTTTCAAATGAATCAACTTGCTTATGAGGAGAAAATTAGAGTTTTAAAAAGAGACCTAGAGATTACTAGTAATGAGTTAAAGTTTTGTGAAAAAGAAAAGGCAAAAGTAGAATTGCAAAAACAAGAATTGCAAGATAAGTTTGATAAAGAAGCAGCAGGTCGTATGAAGTGGCAAGAGGGATCAAAACATCTTGAGAAGTTAATCAATAGTTCTCAATCCACTAGGTCTAAGAGAGCTTTAGGATATGAACACCTTCTAGGGCCAGATGACATGTATGACACTAATGAATCTAGTGTCTTTGATCCTGAACCTCCTTTACAATTTCAAAATCCTGTTAAATATGTTAAAGAAGGAGGTATGAATACTGTTGCTCCACCCATAACAGGAACTTTTAAGCCTACCTCTCCCTACTACCCAACAGACTTAGATGAATCACAGATGACTTATGGCAAAAAGTCAAGTGACTTGCTAGACCTTAATTGTAAAACTAATGACTTTGTCTCTTGTTCTAACATTGACAAGTCCTCAGACCTTAAGTCTAGTGACTATGCCTCATGTGATTCAAGTGACAAGTCAGATACACCTAAGCCAGATGACTTCTCATCAAGAGTAGCTACTAATGACTCCAATTCTAAGACAGCTTCTTTTGATACTTTTGTGTGTAATAAGACCAATCCCATTAAGTACAAATCTTTGAAAAAGAAATATTTTTTTGTGTGTGGTAGTAAGTCTCACCTTATTAAAGACTGTGATTATCATGAGAAAAGAATGGGTATGTATGCTGACCAAAAGAGACCTAGACTAATGTGGACCAATGATAGTGCTATTCCCCCATATGTTCCACAAGCACATGTAAAAACCAGCAGACCCAATCCTACTGGTAAGCCAGTTTCTGCTGGTAGACCTTTTCCAGCCGGTTGGAAAAGACATGTTGCTAGACCATTTTACAGACCTACTAGCACTTACTTTCATAATGGTTTTTGGCCTAGTTATTTTGACCCAATATATATGGGGTGGGGGACAAGATGGGATACTACTGTTAAACCCTCAGCAGGTTATTCTTGGAAAACTCAAAGGAAATGTTCATTCTGGGTACCTAAGAACACTAGTCTTTCTAAGATGCAATGATTGATGGGAGGCATAAGCCTAAGGGGAGGCTTATTGTTGTATTATTTGTTTTCTAACCATTTTTGCAGTTGTTGGATCCTCATTACTGCTGGTGGACACTGTTTCTGCTGATAGCTTAGTGTTTCTGCTAGTAGTACATTTTTCTGCTGATTGATGGTATCCTTTACATGTTTTATATTTTTCTTGCTTTCTTTAACTATAAAAAAAATTAAAGAAAAAAATTAAAAAAAAATTAAAAAAAAAAATACTAATAGCATTAAAAAAAATACTCAATATTAAAAGTATTTCAAGAAGTATATATAAACCATAAGCCTATGTTCCTTTTATAAGCATAAGGAACCCTAATAGACAGTAAATTTAAAATCAAATCATATCACTACCTAATATGAATTTCTAAAAATACTAATAGCATTAATGACTCTTTGTCATTTCAATAATTCCCAACAATTTTTCCCACACATTTGCGTTGTACTCATTTTTAGTACACAATACCCCTAGTACAACCCTCCGAGCCTATCTTTTTTTCTTCTTCTAACTTTAAGCATTTTACTTAAAGGAAGAATTTGTTTACAATTCACCCCAAATGTGCAACCAAATTGCCTTAGCCTTTCGTGTATGCACTCATCTTTAGTGCATTATTGTTACATGTTTAAACCCTTAGTTAATTGTCTAATTGATTACATAGTCGCTAAGTCGAGTCATATCTTTTACATATTTTTTTGGGACGATTGGGACTCATGGGTAAAGTACTATTGTTATGGAGTAATGGGGAAGAACATCATATATTACCCCCATATGTGCGTTAATCTTAAAAAGTACTCCAAGTGTTTTGATTATCTTGATTCGAGTCATTAGAATAGTTAATTGTAAAGTATGTAAAAGCTCAAGTGTAAGGGGAATGTAAATTCCCTATGGTGTATAAAAAAATCGAAAAAGCAAGAAAAAGAAAAAAATATATAGAAAAAGAAAAAGAGAAAAAAAAAACATACGGACTACCATCCCGTTTCCTTTTATGTTTGTTAGTCTTTGATTAGCTTAAGTCAAGTCGAGTCTTCGCTTAGCAACGCCACATTGTACATGTAATTAACCAAGATGATTAACTCGCCACCAGTAAATATTGCCTTTATCCAACAAAACCGTGTTTACCATATCCCTACACCTTAAAAGACCTCTTTGATAGTTTATCCTAGGTGCTTACGCCAAGTGGTGGAGGTTTGATCCTTTCCCAAGCCTATGGTAATCTATTTGCTATGACAGGTAGTGAGAGATGTTTTCCATTTCCATATTGTGATATATACTTTATTACACCCGAGAGATGTGAGTATCTAAACACTATTTGTGAGGTGCTAGTGTATAATTTTCGTGCTTGTTTTTTGTTGAAGTGGAACGATTATTTTTTGCAATTACTTTTATATTAGTGTTTGATTCGTTTGAAAATCAAGTTATTATAGTATATAAGTATTACTCAAGAGATCCGCAAAGAAATACGGATAACCCGAGGTTGTAGTCCGTTTGAAGGGTGAATGGAATTCTCAATTCCCGATTTGTGAAACGTGTCGTGAAAGTGGTAAAAAGTGATTTTGATGAGATTATACTAATGAAATAACAAATGAAGCACAAATAATCACTTAAGCACATATTTCAAATAAGGAAACTAAAAACGTAACGTAAAATTGAAAACGTAAACTAAAACGTGAAATAAACGTAATCGTACGAAATAAAACGCGAATTTTGAGCTACACTACTCCTACCGACTTGAAAATAATTTTGAAAAGTTAAAAATGATAAAAGAAAATTTTTAGAAAAAGAAAAATATTTTTTTGACTTTTTATTTATTTTTTTATGAATTAAAAACTAATTAACTAATTAATAATTAAAAGAAAATGCAAATAAGGTGAGAAAAATGAAAATAAATTTTGAAAATTCTAAAATAAATGAAAAGTAATTTTAAAACTAAAAACTAATTTTTTTGGCTTTTTGTGTAATTTTTGGGAATTTAAAAACTATTAAATCTAATTAAAAATTCAAATTAAATTCAAAATAAATGGAAAAATGCAAAATAAATTTCTAAAATTCTAAAATAAATGAAAATAATTTTCTAAAATATTTTTGGATTTTCCTAGGCTTTTTCTGAATATTTTTTTTTTTTTTTTTTTTTGGAATTTTTGGTAATTAAAAAGTATTAAAAATTGAATAAAAATGAAAATTTAAGAAAATTAGCAAATCAACTTGGAAAAATATGAAAAATTTAGGGTAATTCTAAAATATTATTCTAAACTTAAGAAAAATTTGAAAACTTGAAAATAAGCTGTGGAAATGCAATAAGCTATGAAACTGCTTAAATTAAGTGCTTATTAATAAGCACTTTGACCAAACTTTGACAAATGTATCTAGTACTCAAATAAGCTCAGTTAAACAGATTTTGGACCAAAAGATACTCAGAAACTCAAATTTAGGCACAATTAGATGAAATAAGCACAATTGAAAAGCAAATAAGCAAAACAGAATAAGCAGGGGCTCTAAATAAATGGAAACAGCAACAATAGGTATAAATGAGCTCAGATAATCAATAAAACTCAACTTATGAATTAATAAGCACAATTGCAGCCCTATACTAGAATGACATATACTTGCTCACACCTACTAACTAGATGGAATAAATAAGCAGAACAAATAAGCTATTGGGGGCAAAAGCTTGTCTAACCAACTGAGAGTCTAAATCTACCAATAAAACAAATACTAGACCTAATTTAATGCCCTAATAGTACCCTAAAAAGATTGTCAAAACCTGTGGTGCAGGGGAATTAGCAGCTTAAACAAGCAGCTTTAAACACCTTTTCCAATAAGCAAATAAGATCCAAACTGAAATTTTCTTTTTGTTATTGATTCACAAGCTGTTAAATTCCTTAAATCAGCAACTCAAAAGTATTTCTAATCAAAGATGAAGCCTAGAATTGTTATCAAATTTGTGGCCAAAACTGAGTGTATATTGTTTATGACTTTTTATTTTTGACAACACTATGACTATTATGAATTAGCCTTGAATTTAAATGAACACTGAATTTATATTAAGCTATTATCTATCCAAATTAAACTAATGCTAGTACTTATGCAAAGATATATGGATCTAAACAATTCTAAACTACCAACAGTGAACTAGAAATGAAATTTAAAGAAGATGTTGACTATTTATATAACTAACTACTGTTTTTATGATAAACTAAGCCAAAATGCAACCTAAGTTAACTACCTAAACTAATATCAAACACGGAAATACATAATATACCAGCAAACCAGTATGATCCAAACACCCTTGAATATGTTGACTGTCAACAAACTATGAAGCATCTCAGTGACAACTCAATCCAAATCACAACTACAGTAACAGCTATGATAAATAATGCTTAATGAACCAAAAATCTTAGATCTAAATTGCAACTAACACCAGAAACACATATCCAAAAGATTTGACAAATAAATGAAACAGTCTCAAACTAAATTCAAACAAACTAATGTATTATAGAGATCTAAACTGAGAATTAAACTAAATATAACATAGTAAACAGAAATAAGCAACAATGAAATGCTAAATCTACTATCATAACTACTGATTCAGAATTAGATTAAAATGAATGAGACTTACAAATCAAATTCCCCCTCAGCACAACAGAGGGGGTTCACTAAGCTTGCCTGTCTTTTGACAGGCCAATTAGCTCCTTATTGGCTGCCTTGAACTCCACAAATAAGCTGAGCTTATCTCAATAAGCCAACAGTTGACTTTGTTTGACTTTTGTGTTTTTGGAACAATTTGACTGAATAAGCTTACAATAGTTATAAAGAAGCTAATTTAAACTTATATAAACTAAATAAAACTTGTTTTGAAGCTGAAATGTAAGAAAACAATATTTATTTATTATTTATTTTAAGTTTTCTTATTTTCTTATTTTTTTTTAGATTTTTAATTATAGGTAGAAACAATAACAGATAACTGAGTAAATTGTAGAAACAAGCAAACAACTAGTGATTTAAGTAAATAATTGAACTATAAACTGTAAAAGAAATTGAAATTTTATTAACCGGGTAATAAAAGGTATTGGATCGGGTTTAATGGGGTGGACTGGGTAGGCCGGGTAATATTAGTTTAGGGAGTTGGGGCTTGGTGTTCAAGCTGGGCTTGTGGGTAATATGGACTGGATTAGTGGATCAGGTTTGTTTCATTTACTGGTTTAGGAATAATAGAAATTATAAGGACTAAAGTTGTAAAACTCATAAACTTAGGGACCAATTCTGTTCTTTATCAAAAATATCATGCAAGGGTATATTTTGATTTATTCTGATTCTTGAGGACCACTATTTGACTTTTCTTAGAAATTTATTCCAAGGGACCATTTATGTAATTTCCTGAAAGTGTAAGGACTAAAATCGCCAATTCCTCCAAACTTTGCCCAGGGACCAATCTTGGCATTACATGAATTCCTGAGGACTTCTTATGACATTTTTTAGCTTTCTTTAATCATTTGGCTTCCCGGTTTCGGCTTTTGACCTTTTTCCAATCTCGTGCTCGTTTTTGTCGGTTTTGGCTTTGTTTTCGTTCATTTTTCACATATCCGTACCTGCACATACACAAATACAAAAAACACACATTCTCTTGGCATATTTGGTTAGTATTTGGTGTATTTTGTCTGATTTAAGGCTAAAATGGATGTGTGAATAAGCATATATCAAAATCCCCCAGACTAAGGTATTGCCGTGTCCTCACGCAATGTCATCACCTCACGCTTAAGAGATAAATAATTTCAAAACCTCTCTTTACTGACGTTGTAAAGTAACAATGATGTTCAAAAGAGATATCAAAATCATTTATTCCCAAAAACGCTCCATTTTCCGGTTTTTACGAATATCAAATACTACTACTGTTTTTGTTCTTTTTCATTTATATATGTGACGGTTTGCTTTGACTTTCATTATCAATTCTTATCTATTGATAACTTTCAGGGTCAACGAGTAGAAACACTTCTCACAGAGAAGAGACCATACGGATAAAAATCGTCATCCTTGATTTTTCACAAGCTCCCAAACTAAGCGTAAAATCGAGATCATTGTTTACCCACAAGTTAGATGGTAACACTACCCACAAAAGTTAATTGTGTATTTACATCTTGTTCCCAGTTCCTAAGTTTGGTATCTCAAGATTTTAATTTGTGAGAAATGAATTGCTTCATATTTTCTCGTTTTGATATTTGTTAGTCCGATAAGAGCACAAAATTTGAACGCTAAGTAGTTTCCAAACTTTCCCTCGAAAACCCCTGCATACAGAAATCGGGTCCACATGAAGGTCTCTGATTTAACACGATTTGTGGGGGGCCCCCCTTTTTATTTACTACCAAGTCATCCCATGTTTGAGACCCGAAATGGAAGCTTTTTATTAGGGAAACCCCCGGAGTCGAAGCTTGGCATTTTTGCATAATTATAAGCACTTTAATAATACTTGGTCCTTAGTCCTTTATTTCACTTACAACAACGGTTTATGAGCCGCCAAGATGTAAGAGCTTTATTATGACCTTCGATTTATATCCGCTGCTTTTTATAGCTTTGGATTCCTCTCCCTTTTTATTTAGCTTTGGACTATTATTATTGATATTCATAATCATATGCCAAACCCCGAGTCCTACGGCCTTTACTAAGATCACAACATCGGCTGCGAACCGGCAAGATGCAATAGTCTATTTCACCGCAACACTGGCAGTACCCCTATGTGTACCAAACCCCCATATGCAGAGATTTTGTTGGGAACGAGAAAAAACTAAGTATTGCCCATACCCCATACACTTAATTAAACCTAGAGATCTATTTTTATTGGTGTGCAATCTTGTGGGAATAAAGAGGCCACAAGTACCTTTCGTGGGCTCTAAAGAGATCCAACTACTCCACGTTTAGCATGAAACTTCTAAATAAACTCTATCATTCCTCGATCTCCGTAAATTTAAAATCCCAAGTAATGAGATCCGCGGATGCTTAGCCACAATCTTTTGATTATATTGGTTAAGGGAGACGAGCTAGGACTCAACACGCTCGGTCAAGTCGAAACATTTATTTCTACTCTCGCCGGTAGGAAAGTCAAAACAAGGTGTCAAAACTTATTATTCATATCATATATATATATATATATTTTTTGCGTATAAAAAGGTGACAAAAATTTTTAAATTTTGGTGGAAAAACGGAGTTGCGTAAGTTAACAGCTCAGATGAAGGTAACAGGTCAAATCGAATCGAAGATTCACCCCCCCCCCCCCCCCCCAGACTAAAGTGAAACATTGTCCTCAATGTTTTAAGGGTACGGGTAGTCTTACGTAAAATCTAAGGCCATTTATTAAGTATGCCAAGAGATAAACGTTAGTCGATAAGATTTTGGATATGGCAAATTTCCGAAAGAGCAGCGAAGAATGAGACTCGAGTGGAGAGAACGACAAACCACGAGCACGAGAGTCCTCAAACTTCGGGGAAATTCCTGAACATTCACAAACAACCACGAAAACACAAGTTTGGAAAGGGTCGCCCCCTTCACGTCACGTTACTTAGAAAATAGAAAATAAAGAAAATGAAAATAGATAAGCATGGGGTGCCTCCCACGAAGCGCTTGTTTTTGTGAACCGAGTCACATGAGCTTAACTCAATCCCCGAATTAATTCGTCCTCGGGGAGAGCAGATGGAACGGACACCTGGCATAAAAAACGGAGATGCCGGGGTCAAAAACGGTATCCTCACTCCCGATTGAGTGACGGAGAAGAGAAATCACACCAAATGTGATAAAAGGAAAGAACGTCATGATAACAATCATGAAAAACCCATTATAGTCAAAAGAAAATTCCATAATTGTGGAATTATGAGTCTTATCATTCAAGCGCATTTTAAAAACTTTCCCGGGTGGGAGGGATGGGATAAAATTTTCATTAAAACTCTCATTTTTAAGAATACCACCCGGGTCATGATTATTTTTAAAACTAAAATTTTCATATTCTAGATCAGAAAACTTTTCAAAATCACATTCAATCTTATCAAAACAAAACGAATCATACTCCGGAAGAGAGATAAGAGCAAGAGAAGTGGTACTGCCACTACTCGTCTCTTCCGTATGATCGATATCAAACTGAAAGGCTTCATAAGTTGGATCAGAATGAGCAGGACGAAAAATGGGATTGCCACTAATCTCCTCAGTCGTATCAAATGAAAAACTCTCAAAGTCGGGTAAAAATTCCTCGAGCTCTGGCTCCAGAGGATCGTCAATCGTAAGCTCAATCTTCTTCTTAACTTTATCCGGAGGTATTGACGGTTCATCGTTCAACAATTTATCAAGAAAAATAGTATCTCCCTCCGTATCAAAGTAAGATTCATCAATCTCAGAAAACGGAATCGTATCAATAGCAAGGAATCCATCGACCTCTTCCCAAAAAGAATCATGTTCCTCAACCGGAGGAAATGATGGGGAAGAGTCGGTGATGAATGTTTTCACAAAATCATCAAATGAATAATCACAAACATCAATGCTTTTAACGGAATACTTCTTTGATTTTGAAGCATCGGCACGAAAAATCATTATATCATCATCATGTCGTAAAGTTAGAGTATCATCAAAATGATCTACTAGGGCTTTTGCGGTTCGCAAAAATGGTCTCCCTAGTATAAGAGGAACTCTCGGATCGGCCTCAAAATTCACAACAACAAAGTCGGCTGGGAAAGTACACGAATTAACTTGAACAAATACATCTTCAGCAATTCCGATCGGATGAGTAATCGTACGATTAGCGAGCTTCAAAGTCATACGAGTCGGTTTAAGTTCTTCCATTCCAAGTTGTTTATAGATTGACAAAGGCATAAGGTTAATGCTTGCACCTGAATCGGCCAGGGCATTGCAAACCTCTTGATCTTTTAACGAACAAGGAATGAGAAACTTTCCTGAATCTCCAAGCTTCTCGGGAAGCTTTTTGAGAAGAATAGCGGAGCATTGAGCATTAATCGGCGTTTCAGCTAATTCAAGCAATTTCTCTTTATTACTTATGAGATTTTTAAACGTTGAGGCAAACTTTGGCATGTAAACAAGAGCATCCATGAAACTGATATCAAAGTGCAAATTTTGAAAAATATCAAGAAATTTTTCCATTTGTTTTTTAGATTTTGCGCGGAGCTCTTCATCATTAAACCTTGACGGATATGGCAGTTTTGATATGTATTTAACATTCTTTTCAAAAACAACTTTTTCCTTTTCTTTAGACGTTTGGACAACCGGAGGTTGGATGTTTTCAGTATCTCCGTTATTAATAGGAGATACCGGGCCCTTTGTCTCCTCGGTCTCTCGGTCCACTACCTTTGGGGGAGGAGAAGAAGAGGTAGTCAGAACCGTGGGTTCATATATAGCACCACTACGTGTCGTTATTGCCTAAATCTCGCCCCTCAGGTTTGCGATCGTGTTGCTTGGAAGAGTACCAAACGTCGACGGTTGATTCATTTGAAGAAAACTACTCATCATTTGCTTAAGCTCATTCGTTTGTCGAGTCATGGTTGTGTCGATCTCTTTCTTAAGTTCAACCCTCATGTTGTTGATTTGATTTTGCATAGCTCGTATGTTAACATCGTTTGTTTTCATATAATTAGCAAGCTCGGGAGAAGGTTGTACTTGTTGTAGTGGTTGATAAACTTGTTGGGGTGGAGGGACTTGATAATTTTGATTGAAATTGGTTCCACGGTTTTGATTGTTTCCTTGGTTATTGAGGATAACGGTTTTGATGAGTTTGCACGGGTGGAAATCTGGGTGGCCCTATTTGGTTGTTTTTAGTACGAAAATCTTGGTTTTGATTGTAGTTTACGGCTGCTACGTTAGCATTATAAACTTGGCCATCGGTGGCTTGACAATCATAATACGGATGGGGTCCACCACAAATCACACATTTTTCATTAACGGCTTTAATGGGCTCGGGTTTTTGGTTCTGCAATTTAAACTCTTTCATCATACAACAGATAGCATCGGTAAGTTTGGCCAATTCCGATGATTGGACCGACGAAGAAGAAGAAGGAGTAAAAGAAGTCACTTTCGAAACATTCGGTTTGTTACGAGAAGTCGGAACCTTAGATTTGTTCTCGATGATCGTTAAAATATCCCTTGGCGTACGATTCAAGATATTGCCACCGGCGGCTGCGTTTAAAGAATCTTGATCGTTTTGAGTCAAAGCGTTATAAAACGTGTCGATTTGGTGCAATTCAGAGAAACCGTGGTGAGGACATTTTCGAAGAAGATCCTTAAAACGTTCCCATGCCTTACCAAAGTTCTCATCAAAACGTTGTTGAAAATTAGTTATATCATTCTTAAGATTAGTCGTTTTGGATGGAGGAAAGAAATGATTAACAAATTTCAAGACGAGTTCTTCCCATGTATGGATGGAATGAGGGGGTTCTTTTTTGAGCCAAATCCGGGCTGAACCTCGAGTGAAAATGGGAATAACATCAATTTAATAGCATCGTGAGGGACATCCTTAAATTTCATAGTCGAAGTTAACTTATTAAACCATCGGATATATGCGTGAGGATCGTCCCTTTCAAAACCATGAAATTGGTTTGATGTGACAAGTTGAATCAATCCAGTTTTAAGTTCAAAATTATCGGAAAGAATGTGTGGTAAAACAATTGCATCTCCATATCCCTCGGTGGGACACTTGAGTAATTCTTGCATAGTACGTTGATCGGCCATCTCGGTGATGGGTGTTTTAACAAGAGTACGTAACTCGGGTATGTAAGCTTGTTTACGACGTCTACGATAGTGTTGGTTCAGTATGGTCAGAGAATTATTGATTAATCTCGACCGTGAACGTGTGATCATACACTAAAAAGAAATCAAAGTAAAAAGAAAAAGGAAAACAAATTTGAAAAGAAAATCTTTTTGTATTTTTGTTTTTAGAAGACAAAATTCAAAAAATTAAAACTTTTATTCTCTTTTGTTTTTCAAATGTTACGTTAATCGTAAACCGTTACCTTCAAATCTACTCGCGACGGAATGGGAGAGAAGAATGGATCTCTCTTCAGCTTGTAATTTAATGTCAAAGCTATCCGTATTTTCCGCTTATTCGGTCATAGAATCCAAAGTAATCCGATTAGCAACTAATTTCACGCGTTGTTATATTTGGAAGCTTATTTGGTTTACAATGCCCTCCCTTCCACGGGAGAGTCGAGGCTGTAACTTTATTATTTTTTTGGTATTTTTTGAAAACACTTTAGGAAAAGTGTTTTTGATTTTTCAATTTTTTTTGTTTTTATAGAAAATATATATAAGGAAGGTTTTCAAAACACAATTTCGAAAAACATTAACGAAAAATTCACTTCAACCTTCCCCGGCAGCGGCGCCAAAATTGATTCGTTTGAAAATCAAGTTATTATAGTATATAAGTATTACTCAAGAGATCCGCAAAGAAATATGGATAACCCGAGGTCGTAGTCCGTGTGAAGGGTGAATGGAATACTCAATTCCCGATTTGTGAAACGTGTCGTGAAAGTGGTAAAAAGTGATTTTGATGAGATTATACTAATGAAATAACAAATGAAGCACAAATAATCACTTAAGCACGTATTTCAAATAAGGAAACTAAAATTGAAAACGTAAACTAAAACGTGAAATAAACGTAATCGTATGAAATAAAACGCGAATTTTGAGCTACACTACTCCTACCGACTTGAAAATAATTTTGAAAAGTTAAAAATGATAAAAAAAAATTTTAAGAAAAAGAAAAATATTTTTTTGACTTTTTATTTATTTTTTTATGAATTAAAAACTAATTAACTAATTAAAAATTAAAAGAAAATGTAAATAAGGTGAGAAAAATGAAAATAAATTTTAAAAATTCTAAAATAAATGAAAAGTAATTTTAAAACTAAAAATCATTTTTTTTTGGCATTTTGTGTAATTTTTGGGTATTTAAAAACTATTAAATCTAATTAAAAATTCAAATTAAATTCAAAATAAATGAAAAAATGCAAAATAAATTTCTAAAATTCTAAAATAAATGAAAATAATTTTCTAAAATATTTTTGAATTTTTCTAGGCTTTTTCTGATATATATATATATATATATATATATATATATATATATATATTGGAATTTTTGGTAATTAAAAAGTATTAAAAATTGAATAAAAATGAAAATTTAAGAAAATTAGCAAATCAACTTGGAAAAATATGAAAAATTTAGGGAAATTCTAAAATATTATTCTAAACTTAAGAAAAATTTGAAAACTTGAAAATAAGCTGTGGAAATGCAATAAGCTATGAAACTGCTTAAATTAAGTGCTTATTAATAAGCACTTTGACCAAATTTTGACCCAAACTTTGACAAATGTATCTAGTACTCAAATAAGCTCAGTTAAACAGATTTTGGACCAAAAGATACTCAGAAACTCAGATTTAGGCACAATTAGATGAAATAAGCACAATTGAAAAGCAAATAAGCAAAACAGAATAAGCAGGGGCTCTAAATAAATGGAAACAGCAACAATAGGTATAAATGAGCTCAGATAATCAATAAAACTCAACTTATGAATTAATAAGCACAATTGCAGCCCTATACTAGAATAACAGATACTTGCTCACACCTACTAACTAGATGGACAAAATAAGCAGAACAAATAAGCTATTGGGTAAAAGCAATTGGGGGCAAAAGCTTGTCTAACCAACTGAGAGTCTAAATCTACCAATAAAACAAATACTAGACCTAATTTAATGCCCTAATTGTACCCTTAAAAGTTTGTCAAAACCTGTGGTGCAGGGGAATTAGCAGCTTAAACAAGCAACTTTAAACACCTTTTCCAATAATCAAATAAGATCCAAACTGAAATTTTCTTTTTGTTATTGATTCACAAGCTGTTAAATTCCTTAAATCAGCAACTCAAAAGTATTTCTAATCAAAGATGAAGCCTATCAAATTTGTGGCCAAAACTGAGTGTATATTGTTTATGACTTTTTATTTTTGACAACACTATGACTATTATGAATTAGCCTTAAATTTAAATGAACACTGAATTTATATTAAGCTATTATCTATCCAAATTAAACTAACGCTAGTACTTATGCAAAGATATATGGATCTAAACAATTCTAAACTACCAACAGTGAACTAGAAATGAAATTAAAGAAGATGTTGACTATTTATATAACTAACTACTGTTTTTATGATAAACTAAGCCTAAATGCAACCTAAGTTAACTACCTAAACTAATATCAAACACTGAAATACATAATATACCAGCAAACCTGTATGATCCAAACACCCTTGAATATGTTGACTGTCAACAAACTATGAAGCATTTCAGTGACAAATCAATCCAAATCACAACTACAGTAACAGCTATGATCAATAATGCTTAATGAACCAGAAATCTTAGATCTAAATTGCAACTAACACCAGAAACACAGATCCAAAAGATTTGACAAATAAATGAAACAGTCTCAAACTAAATTCAAACAAACTAATGTATTATAGAGATCTAAACTGAGAATTAAACTAAATATAACAGAATAAATAGAAATAAGCAACAATGAAATGCTAAATCTACTATTATAACTACTGATTCAGAATTAGATTAAAATGAATGAGACTTACAAATCAAATTCCCCCTCAGCACAACAGGGGGTTCACTAAGGTTGCCTGTCTTTTGACAGGCCAATTAGCTCCTTATTGGCCGCCTTGAACTCCACAAATAAGCTGAGCTTATCTCAATAAGCCAACAGTTGACTTTGTTTGACTTTGGTGTTTTTGGAATAATTTGACTGAATAAGCTTACAATAGTTATAAAGAAGCTAATTTAAACTTATATAAACTAAATAAAACTTGTTTTGAAGCTGAAGTGTAAGATTAAAACAATATTTATTTATTATTTTTTTTTAAGTTTTCTTATTTTCTTATTTTTTTTAGATTTCTAATTATAGGTAGAAACAATAACAAATAACTGAGTAAATTGTAGAAACAAGCAAACAACTAATGATTTAAGTAAATAATTGAACAATAAACTGTAAAAGAAATTGAAATTTTATTAATACTAAAATTTGGAGTACAAAGCTTTGAAAATGAAAATTACAATTAAAAACTTAAAACATAAAACTAGAATTATTATAAAACCTACACAATAAAAAAAACTACACTCTATCTGTGGCAGGGGGTATTTATACTTGAAGCATGAGGTCTTTGGATCCTTCTAGTCTGCCAAGTCATCAATCCGAGGTGCAATTTATGTTTGTTTGCGTCCCTCTCAGCCATTTGATCAAGCTTCAATGATAAGCAACAATCTCAGCCGTTTGATTAGAAATCATGATATGATTGATCCTACGAGTGTGCTCCCATTGGTCCATGTTTCATTCTCTGTCATACCCTGACTTATCTGACACCTTCTAGAAAACCTCATCATTGGTTAATTATTACCCACACGGGGTAATTTTGAGTGAGGTGAAATCTAGGGTTTGTTCTACAGTGAATTCTAGGTAGGGATTTAATTTAGGGGCGGTAAAATTAGTTTGGGGTGTTTTTATTATTTAGGGGTGTTGACCGGGTATTGAGTGGGTTGACCGGGTAATAAAAGGTATTGGATCGGGTTTAATGGGGCGGACTAGGTAGGCCGGGTAATATTAGTTTAGGGAGTTGGGCCTTGGTGTTCAAACTGGGCTTGTGGGTAATATGGACTGGATTGGTTGAGAGGATCACTTGATTTGATCACACACTATGAGGTGTTGGACCTTTGTAATGTGTAAATATGATACTTTGAGTGAATATCATTAAGTATGCAGAATCTACTTAACCACACTTAGAATGTTTATTGGAAATGGAACTTTGATGCTTTTGTTTATTTAACAAAGAACAATGAAAGTATTTCACCAAACGATTCAATATTACTCAGAATAATACGAGTGATCTTCACTATCACTAGGGTTACAAAGACCTTGAATCTTGTGTTTTGTTCTATTGTTTTTCTCTATGTATATCTTTACGCACATATCACTATTTAAGATATATCTAAGATCTTCCTTTTATAGTCCAAGGAAAAGATCTTTTACAATCTATATGACTCATCTAATTACTAGCTTATGACTTATCTTCATTCTAGCTAGATGATGACTTATCATGTTAGTCATTAAGATACAACATGTATCTAGGATTACAACTCACTTGGAGTGTTCAATTTGATGACTACAACAAAGATATTTTCTTGTACACGTGTCAGTAGAATAAGTCGTACTTATCTACACAGTAGCTGTATGAGTTATAGCATCAGCAGAATCCATCAGCAGAAACATTATCAGTAGAAACTTTCTTCAGCAGAATCCATCAGTGGAAACGTACTTTGAGCTTTATGAGCAAGAACATACTTGATGTATTTCCTTGAGCCTTTATGCTGATTCTTCTGATTATTTAATTCCCATCAATCCTCCCCTAAACATGTGAATTACATTCAAACATGTTTTTTGAATTAAATGAGGACTTTGTGAAGATCTTTCAAACACTTCATTGTCAGACTCTTGATCTGAACTTTCTTCTCTTTTGAGTGATTGAATGTCTTTCTCTATAACTCATCTGCTTTCTATTCTTTGCTCCATTCTTGGACTAAAAGATGGTGCAATATTTAACTTGAAAAATTATAAGAGACAATGATGCTGTGTATCTTGGATGCTTGTTCCAAGAAGTAGAAATCATCTTTCAGCATGTCTTTGGAAGTGATGAACAAACGTAGTGAACTGAAATTGAAACCTTTCATCTTTTGATCTAGATAGAACTTATTCCTATCAGCTCTGTTCTTGTTCTTTATCAGTAGAAACCATGTCATCATCTTGTATGCTCTTATCTTTTTCTTCTTTTTCTTTGGATAATCTTCCTTTTAAAGGGCTTTTGTAACCTCCCCTGAGATTTATTTCTCTTTTGAGCAATTTCCTCCCCTGTTTGGAAGATCTCTCACAATCATATCATATCACAATCATCTGATCTAGCAATTTCCATGTTTTCAGACAATTTGTACATGAAGCCATCAATTCCTTAAGAGTTTAAATGCTGCCCTCATCACTTCTAGGTGTGTAACCTCCTATGAGTGGTGAATCACTGAGCATGGACTCATAATCCATCATTAGATGATTTTCTGAGCCTCTTTGAAAATCCTTTTTAAGAAATATTTGACTTAGCAGTATGAACATGATTTTATGATAAAAAATCATACTGCTTCTAACCATTTTGAAGGGATTAAGTGTGGTAACTAACACTTAATCAAAATTTCAGTTTAAAGCAACCTCTGGTTGTGTGAGAACCAATATTTTCAGTTATAAATAACTGCCTGTGTACAGATAAACCTATTCAAAAGGCTTTCTTTACAGGGTTTCCAGCTCGTGGCATTTGTTACCTCTAACACAAGTGTTAGATTCACTTTTGCTCGCTGTTCTTTCTATCAGATATCCATAGATTAGTCACATTATACTTGAGAGTATAAAATGATAGAAAGTGAGTTATATCAGTTATTAACTGATCAACTAATTCATCAATTCAAAGTGAAACATCATAATCAGGTTCCAAGAAAGAAGTTTTAAGGAGTTTCGAAATCCCAAACTCTTTCTATCATGAACCTATTATATCAGCAGCAATGATCAGCATTCTGCAGCAATGATCGGTAATTTGTTGCTTACAGATATCACTTGAAATAGCCTTTGAGCTCAAACATTCATACCTGAAATTGTTAGTCTAAAACCAAAAGAACAAAGTACAAAGTACTTGTCTTGAATTAGAATAATCAAAGAACTAACTGTATAAATAACTTTAAATTGGTAATAGTAGTTTTAAATGACAAAGTTAGATGCATTAACAAAATCTATATACAAGAACACATTATTTTGAAAAATTTAAAGATTAAGCATTCCAATACCTGCTACCAAGTACTGAAATCTTCCAACATCAAAAGTTTTTGTAAGAAGATCTGCAAAGTTTTGTTCTAAAGCAATTTTCATTACTTGAATTAACCTCTTTTCATTGCAATCTCTAATAAAATGATGTCTAATTTCAATTTGTTTTGTTTTTGAATGTTGCACTGGATTTTTAATAATGCAAATTGTACTACTATTATCAATATGAATAATGGTATGTAAGAAATTGTACCCATAATCAAGAAGTTGGTTTTGAAGCCATAGGACTTGACCACAACAATTTGCAGCAGCTACATATTCAGCTTCAGTTGTTGAAGTAGCCACCATTGTCTGATTCTTACACTGCCATGAGATAAGTCTACACCCAAGGAATTGACATCCTCCAGTTGTTGACTTTCTATCCAAGCTAGCACCAGCATAATCACTATCTGAGTATGCTACCAAGTCAAAAGATGACTCCTTAGAATACCATAGACCCAACCTAGGCTGACCCTTGAGATATCTAAAAATTCTCTTGACTACTGTTAAATGAGAAACCTTAGGAGTTACTTAATATCTTGCACAAGCACAGACAGAGAACATGATATCAAGTCTTGATGATGTGAGATACATCAAAGAACCTATCATAGATCTGTATGTGTGTACATCCACATTAGTTCATTCTACATCTTTAAGAAGTGGCTTCTTAGGGTCCATTGGAGTGCTTGCTGTTTTGGAGTCAGCAAATTGAAACTTTCTAAGAATCTTTGCAACATATTTGTCTTAACTAATAAAGATTCCTTCTCTTGAT
Organism: Artemisia argyi; assembly: GCA_030686995.1. NCBI lineage: Eukaryota > Viridiplantae > Streptophyta > Magnoliopsida > Asterales > Asteraceae > Artemisia > Artemisia argyi. Next base: position 135,295,900 of record CM060688.1, read on the forward strand.
TGTTTAACCTGCAGACCCAAAAAGAATGTAAGTTCCCCCATGGAACTCATCTGAAACTTATTGTGCATAAGCTTCTCAAACTCCAAACACATCTCCTTCCTTGTAGATCCAAAGATGATATCATCCACATATACTTGAACTAGCAAAAGATCCTTCTTATGCTTCATGGTGAAAAGTGTCTGATCTATCTTGCCTCTTTGAAATCCATTTGAAATTAAACAGGAAGCCAGTGTTTCATACCAAGCTCTTGGTGCCTGATGTAGGCCATATAGAGCTTTAACAACCTTGTACACTTTGTCTGGATGGTCAGGATCAACAAAACCAGGAGGTTGTGAGATGTACACCTCCTCTTCAATAGTACCATATAAGAAAGCACTCTTGACATCCATTTGATAAACTGTGAAACCCATAAATGAAGCATAAGCCAAAAAGAGTCTAATGGCTTCAATCCTTGCTACTGGAGCAAAAACTTCTTCATAGTCTATCCCTTCTTCTTGTATGTACCCTTGAGCTACTAATCTAGCTTTATTTCTTATCACTATGCCCCTTTCATCCCTTTTATTCCTAAAAACCCATCTAGTGCCAATTACCCTTACACCACTTGGTAAATCAACTAGCACCCATACCTTTTGAATCTTAAACTGAAGAAGCTCCTCTTGCATAGCCTCCAACCAGCTTGAATTCTCTAGGGCTTTATGAATATTCTTTGGTTCATCTTGTGAGAGAAAACATACAAATAAGTAAGAGTTTGAAAACTCATGCTGTTTTGAAGCATAAAGGGCATCAAGAAGCCTTTGTTGATCTGAAGACATCAATTGTTGTCTTGTCTTCACTCCTGATTGTACATCTCCAATCACATTGTCCAGGGAGTGGACTTTGTGAATCCTTGAGTGTGGAGTAGGGAGAACTTGATAATCAGGTGGAAGGTTGTCGAAATCCACCTCATTTTCTGAGAGATTTGCTTGTGTTTCTTCTGATGGACCATCAGCAGAAACATTTAGCTCATCAGTGGGAACAATTTGCTTATCAGCAGAAACAGCAGTGTTACTTCTGACTTGAAACTCTTGTTCCTTAGTTCTATCTTTCTTGCATTCATCTTCAACATCTTCTTTAGATTTACCAGAAGAAGATTCACCATTTATTGAAGTTGAATCCACACTTGAATTTGTCCATATTGGCATTATCACATAATCTTGATCTGTCTCCTTCTCTAATCCTTCTCCATTTGTTGCATCAGCTGTTTGTGAACCTGAAAATTCATTAGTTTCTGCAACAAAAGGCACATAATTCATTGATTTGGATAGAGATTCAAGATCAAATAGCCATTTGGGACCTTGACCTTCTACATTGGTTTTATTTTCCAAAAACTTCACATGTAGATTTTCCTCTACTCTTCTAGTTCTCATGTTGTATACTCTGAATGTTTTGCTATTGATAGAATATCCAACTAAGAATCCTTCATCTGCTTTACCATCAAACTTGCCAAGATGGTCTAAGGTATTTAGAATTGTCACATGACATCCAAAAGGTCTAAGAAATCCTAATTCAGGAGTTCTACCTCTAAAAAGTTCATATGATGTCTTATTGTGAGGTTTTACAACTAAAACTCTATTTTGAACATAGCAAGCAGTGTTGACTGCTTCTGCCCAAAAAGTTATAGGCAACTTAGAGTCAGCTAACATAGTTCTAGCAGCTTCTATTAGTGTTCTATTTTTCCTTTCAGCAACTCCATTTTGTTGTGGAGTTCTTGCAATACTAAATTCTCTTTTAATACCTTTTTCTTTGCAGAAATCATCCATAACTCTATTTTTAAATTCTGTCCCATTATCACATCTAATGACTTTTACTCTTTTGCTTACTAGGTTTTCTATCTCTGTAATGAAGGTCTTAAGGATGCTAGAAGTCTCATCCTTAGTACCTAAAAAGAATACCCATGTAAATCTACTAAAGTCATCAGTAATAACTAGACAATATCTCTTATGCAACAAACTTCTAACATTTGTAGGACCAAATAAGTCCATATGCAGCATAAACAATGATTGATTGATAGAGTTAAAAATTTTGGGCTTACAAGTGGCTTTATGTTGTTTGCCTTTAAGACAAACAATGCATTTCATAGATTCATCCAATGTGGCCTTAGCAATAAGACAAGTAAGAGAATCTTTTGGAACAATCTTCTTCATATCAACACTATACATGTTGCCTTTTCTTGGAATTCTAAAAAGTGCTTGACTTTCATCAGGCATCTTAAAATCAGAAGAAAATACAAGACATTCAGTGTCAGTAAAGAGAACTTTGTTCTTTTTGTCACACATTTGTGAGACACTAAAAAGATTATACTTAAGCTCTTGCACATAGTACACATCTTCAAAATCTAATTTACCGGTTTTAATAGTACCTTTACCAGTAATTTTTCCTCCAATTCCTCCTCCAAAGGTAACATAGCCTCCATCTACTGATTGAAAATTTGAGAGATAAGACTTGTTGCCTGTCATGTGCCTTGAACATCCACTATCTGAGAATCCTTGATCTTCATTATCTGCTGATGAATGTCCCTGCACATAAATAAAGGAATTAGTTTTGTTTTGGGATCCAAACCATTTCTGACTTGGATCCACCTCTTGCATCAATGGGATGTAATCTTTTGAGAATAGTTGATGCAACATTGGATTTAGGAATCCAACATGTTGAGGCCTTAACAGCATTTGCCCTGTTTCCCTTAGCAGTGATATGAACTGTTTGGCTATCAGCAGAAACTGATGGCTTTGCAGTTGTATCCTTTGGTTTCCAAACTTGTTTTTGGACTACTGCCTTTGTTAGAATGGGTCTTTTAACAACATTTAATGCATATTTGAAAGTTGTTTTAGCACTTTTAACTGTTGTTTTTGGGTAAACAGTCAGATATGGTCTATCAGCAGAAACCATTTTCCTATCAGCAGGAACCGAAACTGTTTTGGGTTTTGTTCTAGTAAGGTTAGAGTGACTTTTAGGTGTTTGCCTTTTTAGATTCACCTTATTGTTTGTATACCCATATACCCAGTGATTACAGAAAGCTGCAAGATGGTTAAAACTACCACATGTGTAACAAGCTTTGTTATCTCTTTGTTGGAGAGACTTGAGGCTATACCAATTCCTTTGGTTGCCTCTGGGCTTGTTTATGGTTCTATATTCTTCACAATATCTTACCGGTTGCCTAACATGTTTAACATTGTTTTTAGGTTGTTCAGTATTATGTTTGACTATCTTAGGAACACTTGTTCCTGCTTTCTTAACCACTTCAGGTTTAGACATAACCTGTTTAACCTTTTTATCATCAGATGTTAAGTCCTCAATGATTGGACCATCTGACTTTCTACAAGAACACACCTTGTCCTTAGGAAGTGAAGTTTTACTTAAACTTTCACTTTCTTTCAAAGGTTCATTATCAACTACATTAGTCTTTGGTTGAACTCCATATTTGAATTTAGGTAGTTGAAATTCAGGTAATCCTGTGTGTTCTAGGTCAATTCCTGGGGGTGAAGGAATACCTCTATATGGTGGAGGAACAGATTTGTATCCAACACCAGACTTAGCTTTATTTATTACTTGACATTCAATTAAGTTAGCCACACCCTTAGATGCATAATCTAGTGTTTCTACACTCATTTGAATATTCTCTTTAGCCTTACTAAGCCTATCTACTTCAGCTTTCATGTTACTAATGTCATTATCTTTAAACATTATTTCTCTTTCAAGAAGAATTTTGACATCAGTAAAGGTATATTCATTTGTTCGAAAATGTATGACTTGTTCCTCTAGAGTAGCTATACCTCTTTTATGATTAGTTAAGCTATGAGCTGTATCAATTAACTCTATCCTTTGATTCTCATAACATTTGGTTAAGGTTTCTAAACTTTTAAGAGCAGAACAATTATGTGAACAAACTTTATCAGATTGTACCTCTGTAGAGAAAGCCATAAGAGCTGTCTGAGGAGAAGCTTCTTCTTCATCAGCTGTAAAGCTCCAATCAAATCCTAATCCATCAATAGCTACCATAGCCTTTGGATTGGTTGATTCCCCTGTCTTGGACTTGCTTCCAAAACTTCTATTCTTGCTATCTTGCTGCCTTGGCCTTCTACATTCTCTTGAGAAGTGCCCCAACATATGACAGTTATAGCATTCTATCTTTGACTTGTCAAAACCAGCAGTATCATTGCTGCTAATGGTGAGTTTCTTTCCCGTCCTTTGATAGAATTTCTTAGCCCTCATGCTAAGAAGAGAAATTTGCCATTTTAGGTCAATCTCTTCTAAATCATCATCATTGATTTCTAGAAGATCTTCATGAGTAAGCATGGACCCATTATTCTGACTTGTGAAAAAGGCACAACAAGCCTTTTCATTCAATATACCAAAAGTACTGCTTGATGAACTAGCAGCACCAATTCCATTATCAACCTTTTCATCTTTAACTGGGTTGAGATACTAGGAGATGACATAAAAGCCATGTTCCCAGTATATGAACTAGAGACACCAGTTTTCTTTACTTCTTGTTCCACAATTTTAAAGTTGCTATACAAATCCATAAGATCCATAGTGTCTATGTCTGGTTTATTCTTCTAAACAACAACATGCATAGCCCATTCTTCTAGTAAGCTTCTCAGAAATTTTGAGTTTAAATCTTCTTAAGGTATATCAACCCCAAGAATAGCAAGTTGACTCATAATTTTCTGTAGCCTTGTAAACATGTGGTCAAGAGATTCATTAATGGTTAATGAGAAGTTTTCAAACTGCTGCTTGAGAAGGGTTTTCTGGGTTTTCTTGGTGGCTCCATTCCCTCCATATCTTGCAATAATTGCTTCAAATAAGGACTTGGCATCTTTGAATTTGCTGAAGTTTATAAGTTGATCATTTGGAATGGTCATCATCAGCATGCTTCTAGCCTTGAGGTCATTCTTCTTATTTATTCTTTCTTCAGCAGTTGAATGGATAGTTTTAGCAATTGTAATTTCCCTACCTTCAACTGTTGATGAAGGGGTAGTGGGTTTGAAAGAGTTTCCATCTTCAATGATTTCCCAGAGAGTGTAATCCTGCACCTGGAAAAACTGTTCTATTCTTAACCTCCACAATTCAAACTCATTCTGTTTGAGAACTGGCAACTTTGCAGCAACATTTGTTTGAACAGACTCCGTGTCCATTTCTTCTTCTAAATCAAAGATATCAACTTGGAAGCTCTGATACCAACTGAGAGGATCACTTGATTCGATCACACACTATGAGGTGTTGGACCTTTGTAATGTGTAAATATGATACTTTGAGTGAATATGATTAAGTATGCGGAATCTACTAAACCACACTTAGAATGTTTATTGGAAATGGAACTGTGATGCTTGTGTTTATTTAACAAAGAACAATGAAAGTATTTCACCAAATGATTCAATATTATTCAGAATAATACGAGTGATCTTCACTATCACTAGGGTTACAAAGACCTTGAATCTTGTGTTTTCTTCTATTGTTTTTCTCTATGTATATCTTTACGCACATATCACTATTTAAGATATATCTAAGATCTTCCTTTTATAGTCCAAGGAAAAGATCTTTTACAATCTATATGACTCATCTAATTACTAGCTTATGACTTATCTTCATTCTAGCTAGATGATGACTTATCATGTTAGTCATTAAGATACAACATGTATCTAGGATTACAACTCACTTGGAGTGTTCAATTTGATGACTACAACAAAGATATTTTCTTGTACACATGTCAGTAGAATAAGTCGTACTTATCTACACAGCAGCTGTATGAGTCATAGCATCAGCAGAATCCATCAGCAGAAACACTATCAGTAGAAACTTTCTTCAGCAGAATCCATAAGTGGAAACGTACTTTGAGCTTTATGAGCAGGAACATACTTGATGTATTTCCTTGAGCCTTTATGCTGATTCTTTTGATTATTTAATTCCCAACATTGGTGGATCAGGTTTGTTTCATTTATTGGGTTAGGAATAATAGAAATTATAAGGACTAAAGTTGTATAACTCATAAACTTAGGGACCAATTCTGTTCTTCATCAAAAATATCTTCCAAGGGTATATTTTGATTTATTCTGATTCTTGAGGACCACTATTTGACTTTTCATATAAATTTATTCCAAGGGACCATTTATGTAATTTCCTGAAAGTGCAGGGACTAAAATCGCCAATTCCTCTAAACTTTGCCCAGGGACCAATCTTGGCATTACATGAATTCCTGAGGACTTCTTATGACATTTTTAGCTTTCTTTGATATTTTGTTTCCCCGGCTTCGGCTTTTGACCTTTTTCCAATCTCGTGCTTGTTTTTGTCGGTTTTGGCTTTGTTTTCGTTCATTTTTCACATATCCGTACCTGCACATACACAAATACAAAAACATACATTCTCTTGGCATATTTGGTTAGTATTTGGTGCATTTGGTCTGATTTAAGGCTAAAATGGATGTGTGAATAAGCATACATCAGTGTTAAATGACCCCTAACTTGTATTTTGATTAGAATAAAAGCGCATTTGCTTGAGGACAAGCAAATCTCAAGTGAAAGGGTATTTGATGAGACAAAAAGTGTACCGCTTTTGGGGGGTCATTTAAGGCCAAAGTCGAGATTATTTGATCAAATATTGCCCTAAATCGTTCCTTTTGTCATTTTAGGTACTTTTGGAAGGAAATTTACAAAAGAAAACATTTTTGATGTTTTTGATAAAAAAAGTGAAGAAAACAACAAAGTCTCAAAATCATCCTGAAAATTGTACCTGACGGCGTCACAGGTTGCTAGTGACGGCATCAAGACTTGACAAAGAGGTGGATAAATCAATTACACGTGATGCACTAAAGAGTTTTCCAAAGGAGTCGTGATGGCGTCACCCTTTAGGGTCGCCTAGGTCGTCACGTATATCACAAAGAGAGACGGCCCAGAGTATGTAAAGAGTGACGGCGTCAGAAGTGGATCTAGGCAATACGAGTATTATTTTGGCGGCGAGTTGACAGCGTCAGACCTTACTCTTGACGCCGTCAGAGTGTAAAATCTATATATAGTTTTCAAGTTTTCATTCATTGTGTGCAACTTTGAAGGGAGTAAACCCTAAACGAATTTTACTGATATTTTGAGGGTTTCAAACCCTTGTTTCATCCATGCTTAATTGAAGATAATTCTTTCATCTAATCATTCAATATGTCTATGTGTTGTTTGATTATATCTTACGCTTGTCTTCTCTTTAACATACTAGGCTAGGTTTTCTTTGTGTTTGCTTAGATGTAATGAAACTTAGATATTTATTATTGGTTGGTTGTTTGTTTATAATTGTTATGGATGAATGAATTCGATGTTAGGCTTAAAAAACTGGCAGACTTCCAATTGGTAACTTGCTTGAACGTTTTAAGAAACATGATCAGAGGTGTACTATGATATATTGGTTATATTTAATGCATAGGTAACTACTAATGAGGCCATGTTAGGAGCTAGTAGTCGGCTCGATATAGGAACCAGTAGAAGCTTATAGAGTTCGGGAAGATCGTACACGGCCCTATGAATGGTATTAAGGAATATAACCCGTTATCTATGCAATTGTAACAAACTAATCAACCGGTAAAAGATAGCTAGGGAGTAGTGAAATCTAAGTAAACACATTTTCTCTCATTATTTTTTTCGCCATAATTAGTTTAAGTTTAGTTTCTTTTATTTTGATTGCATCTTTAGTTATTTGGGTTAGTTGATTAGCAACTAATTCCGCCCACTCCTTCAAAAACCGAGATTTTTACTTGCTTTTCATCAAATATAAAAATACAAAAAGAATCATCCCTCATCTCTAGACCTAGTTTAGTTGAGTTTTAACCCTAGCGAACACTATTCTTTGAGTTGAACGATCAATCCCCTTGTACTTGTCACTATAGTATACTACAACGGTCAGGTACACTACCTGGTGGGGATTGCAAGCTTCTCAAGATCCCTTGAGAGGTAAAACCTTTTGCGAGGGTGCAATTCCATGCATCATCCTTCAATCTCTCAACTTCTATGGCATCATGGTTTCGAGACCAGTTCAATGCCAACTTTACCTCCCAAGCAGGAGGGAATACCAAGAGGTTCATCAGAGAACACCGGAAAATTTTTGTACAACAAAATACTTCCAATGCCAGAGCTTTCCAAGGGTGGACACTAATAGGTGTCAGGAGAAACTTGACAATCAAATGAAATGGGAGTTTGAGCTTCCATAGCAGCATTAATCTCAACAGATTTACGTGGTTGAGAGCCATCATTACAAAATCAGGATGATGTAGGTCATTAAAGATCACATATAGGATACGGTAGTCTATGGTAGTTTAAAGAGGAGCCAGCCAATCTATAACCAATAGACCTCAAAATCAGTTATATCAAAAGTAAACGGGTTTGTAGAACGAATACGGTCGTCAAAACATATGGATAGTTCATATATCAGAGTCAAGTACAAGGTTCATCAAAAGTATTGAGATAGATAAGCGAACAGTTCAAGGTGTTGGAATCCTGTTTAGCTCCTTAGCATATGTGACAGGTAGAGTTTGTATCATCGGTAATACGAACATCGTATAATTGTCAAAAGTGAGATGTATGGAACATCAGTTATCAGCATCATCATGCTCAGTTAACAAATCCATACTAAGATAGTATTAACATCATATCCTTCCAAAGGAACTGATTGGCAAACAAGGTTCATCGTTCAGAGGGAGGGAACAAAACTTCCTATATCCATGGTTAATAATTACTAGAGTTTTCATAGGAGTAGTAATAGATTATGCGGAGTCAAGTAGTATCAGATGATACATTTTATATCCAACATAAGTAATGAATCCACAGAATGTGCCAAACACATTATGGTTGAATAACCATCGGGATGGTTGAAAAGGTATCAAACTGTTTATCAAACAAATCGAAATCAGAGATCAAAATCAGAAGGCGAAACTTAAATGGTATAAGGTATCCATGTGGTTCCCGAGGCACTGTAAACTTACTTGGTTGAGAATAACTTTCTAACCTCTGAAACAAATGTTCTTATAAGGCTAAACTAAAGGCAGAGGCACGAATCAGAGGGATGCGGAAGCAATGCTACATACATAGATGTCCTAGTCTACCCATTCCTCACCGGTAATAACTTATGTTCCTATGGGGAGATCCTAAAGCAAAATCTCAAAGGTTGTCTTATGAGTGCCTACAGCGGAAACTTAATGGTCTAAACTTCACAGGTCAAGGTTTAATGTACTACAAGTCGCAGCCTGGGCTCTGATACCATAATTGTAACACCCCAACCCGATAAGGGTAGAAGTATTACATTATGGTGACATATCAAAGCAAACACAAGCATACATCTCAAGTAGTACAAAGGAATCTCAAAGGTTACAAAGGAAAACTGAAGTACAAGTTACAATGAGAACATCAATAAATACTAGGTCTGAAAATGAACATCACTTCTATTCATCTCTAAATCTGGAATAGCTATCAAGGTATATTCTTCTATGTCCAAAGTACTCTCCACTCGTAACCCAGCTTCCTACTAAAACCTACCGCAGGAAAAGAAATGCAGTTGAGCTTAAAAAGCCCAGTGAACAGATATATATAAACGAAACAAAAGATAAGGAACGAACATAGAATGCATGGTGCATTAGTAAAAGCATAAGGTATAAACAAATGGATATCAAAAGTAAAGAAAGGTCAGTAATCTACCACGAGCCTGAACATAAATCAAATCAAATATCATAGTAACCATGGAGTAGCTAGCTCCCAAATATGTAAAAGACGTGTATTGTACACAAGCATCAATCACCGAACATATCATATCATATCATACCATATCAAATACAAATCAAACCTAGGATGCATCCATATGCCCCCGAACAAATCATATTGGCCATAACAAATATAAAGCGCGCATAACATATCAAAATGGGACGGTGTGGAACATCACTCAACCATACAAGAGTCATGCCATTGGTGTATCAATGACACGGCCATGTTACCTTCATGGCTAGGAAACAAATTGGCTCGGGTATTAAACTGAAAGGTTCAAATGTCATATCATATCAAAGTTCATATCAAAGGTTCATATCATATGGTTCATATCAAAGGTTCATAAGTTCATAGCAAAGGTTCATATCAAGGTTTATAGCAAAGGATCAAAGCAAAGGTTCATATATCAAAGGTTCAAATATCAAAGGTTCAAATAGAGCATAACACAAGGATCATATAATAAAGCCATAATGAGAAGGCTCAGATCAAAGGCATCATAATCAAAGCTAATATGAAACAGTTGTGAACGAATCATGAGAAATCTTAAGAGATAAGGTTAGAATATCTGTACGTTGGCAATCAACAGAAAAAATGAACAGATCACGGAGAAATCACGAGCAATCCTTCCTCAAAAATCTACATGAGTTGTAATAACGAATTACTTAAAGTTCATTAAGTGTTTACCGGATTCTTAATTACTTAGCACTCTTCATTAATTATTAGGGTTTTGTTATTGAAATTATGTTAACATGTGACCAAATATTTCATGTTAAGTGTTTAAGTGCATTTTAGGGGTTTATACTTACTAATGAATCTTAAATACATACATATTCTTCAAATGACTAGTTATACTTAAAATTAGGTCCACTTAACGAATTTTGGAAGTGTATCAGAATTCAAAACTAAAATTTACCAAAATTCTCACAGAAGCTATTATGTCTAAGGAGTCCACTTGAATTTTCTCAGAATTTATTACCAAGTGTAACTATCCTTTCAAAAATTGTTTATCAAAACAGGTCCAGAAAGTGAACTGTAGAAACACCCTGAAAGTTTGCATTTAAGAGGCATATCAAGACCCTTCAGAAAAATCCACAAAAATTCCTAGAAGTCCCAAATAACCCAAATATTACCCCTGCAAAAGAGGAGCTGTCAGCTCTTTATGGTTTGAAAATAAAAACTCCAAAACTCCAATAGATTTCCAGACTCGGATTCTCAAGTTTGACAACTTATGTTTCAAAAATCAAAAAGCTTACTTACTAATGAATCTTAAATACATACATATTCTTCAAATGACTAGTTATGCTCAAAATTAGGTCCACTTAACAAATTTTGGAAGTGTATCAGAATTCAAAACTAAAATTTACCAAAATTCTCACGGAAGATATTATGTCTAAGGAGTCCACTTGAATTTTCTCAGATTTTAATACCAAGTGTAACTACCCTTTCAAAAATCGTTTATCAAAACAGGTCTAGAAAGTGAACTGCAGAAACACCCTGAAAGTTTGCATTTAAGAGGCATATCAAGACCCTTTAGAAAAATCCACAAAAATTCATGAAAGTCCCAAATAACCCAAATATTACCCCTGTAAAAGGAGAGCTCTCAGCTCTTTATGGTTTGAAATGAAAACTCCAAAACTCCAACTGATTTCCAGACTCAGATTCTCAGGTTTGACAACTTATGTTTCAAAAATCAAAAAGCTTACTTACCGACCTCAAATAAGCATATAATTTAAATTTCTAGAGAGTACACTGATTGAACTTAAGTTTAGACTCAAAAATCTCACAAAAACACGTTGACATCACAAAGTTTGACCCATTTGATTCCGACCCAAAAACTGGATAGCAGGTTTACATAAAATCACACCCAAACCCTAAACCCTTAATTACCCGATTTAATTACCATATAATCCTAGGGTTTCTATTTTTTCCCAGCTTTTAGGTCATGTTATGAAGGTATATTAGGGCGAAATTAACCAGGTCTAACATGTGTTTAACAACAGATTCAAAAGGACCAAGTCAGAAAAGTAAGTCGACATATATGTATTATAGATCCATGATTTTATGTGGCATTTTTATGTTTATTCATATTACAGCTTTTACGAGGCCAACAAGGTTATATTAGTATGATTATAATGGTTCATACAGAATGTTTACTACTGATTTCATAGGATTTAATAGCTGTCGAATGGCTAGAATAACAAGAGATGGTGATGTTACCTTGGAGAAAAATTAACGAGGTCAAAAGACTAGAGAGGAACCCACGAATCAAAACACAATGAATCCAAGAATACCACCCAAAACTGAAACAAATCAAACCCTCTCCAACCTGCATCACCCACGATCCGAACACCATCATGGTACACCAATAACCACTAACCAGGACGCCTCCTTGCAGCCTTGTAAACGTTTATTTATGATCGAATTTGAGAGATAGAAAAATTATGCCGTCACTTTTCTTGTTTAGGGTTTCCTGTTTTTGATGAGTGTGAGATACGGTTTAAAAGAATGAGAGGGGTGGGGAGATAGAGGGGGAAATGGGCCGAGTATAAAGGAACCATAAGACCAGGTTTTTTTTATTTTCCAATTTCAAAATATTTTAGTACTTTGTTTCATAAGTTAAATGTGGTATACAAAATAAAATATAATTTGACCCATGACAGACTTGTAGACGCGTGATATGTGTAGTTTAGGTACCAAGTGTGTCGACTTCTTATCTTGTATAAGTTATAGATTTAATAAATTGGAGCTTTCCAAACATGAGGTTCCATTACTTAGGTTAAATTTCACAAAGCTTAGGAAAATTCAAATTATACTAGAATTTTAGGAACGGCGGATTTTAGGGTTTTACAGATATGTTCTTAGTGTATGGGAGAAATCCAAATGCAGAACTTGATGTTACAGGTGACTGCGAGGCTTCCTGGAAGTGTGATAAAGATGATACGAAGTCTCAGACGGGTTATGTCTTTGTCATTAATGGAGGAGCTGTGGATTTGAAGAGCAAGAAGCAGAGTACATTACCAATGTCTGCCACAGAAAGCGAGTACATAGCTGCTTCAGAAGCTGCAATGGAAGCCGTCTGGATTAGGAAGTTCGTTGAGGCTTGGCGTTATGCCATCGATTGAACCTATAAAGATGTATTGTGACAACCCAGCCGTAATTACATTTGCCAATGAACCTGGAATCATGAAAGGCACTAGACATTTCTCGATTAAATATCACTATGTTCGAGAACAAGTCGAAATAGGTGAAATCTGTCACAACTCGTAATTTCATGTACTTTTAAAACATCAAAATTTCGTTTTTCATTTCGGAAAGTTACTATTCATTTTTACTATTCACTTTCACTATTCATCTCCAAAATTTTTATTTCATATTCTTGAAAGTTAAATTATTTTAACGATAATCCGAGAGTTTGGCACTCGTCGGATCATATCTGCAAAAATCACGAAGCCGTGTCCGAGATTTACTTTTGGGTTTAACATCATTCCAGCATCCCGATATGTCCATAAAACATTATAAACGATAGAAATATGATTTTCTCTCATTTTACGACAATTCTAAAAGTTTTGGAATTTTACGTTTTCCATTTCAGCGTTTTACGCAAATTACGCGTTTTTAACCCGCGTTTCCAGTTTTAACAGCGTTTATGCAACCCGATGGAACCTACCATTAATTTTATATTTTATTATGGAGTATTTTGACAAGTTTAGTCATTCTTTCAAGTTTCATATTTTTACGATACCCGGATTTACGTTTCGCGGCTTAACAATTTACGTTTAGCGATTAACGGAACCAAAACCGACTCCGTGAACAAGATAATTAGCCAAGCTTCACACATACTTCATCCTACCCTACATGTGCCGCCCCCACCCCCCCCCCCCCCCCCATTTTCATGTTACTTCCATTTGATCTAATATTTACCAAAATGCCATCACCTCAAAATATCTAAAAACCTAAATCACATTTCACACTTATAATCTTAAAATCAAAACTTTCACTTTTTCTCTCTTTTTCCTCTTGAAACCCACGACCCAAACACCAAATCCATCAAGATCCGTCAATTTTTACAAGATCAAGCTTAAATCAAGTCCATATTGTTATCCTTGTTAGGGTTTTGTAATACAAATTCAAGGATTCTTAGGGTTTTATCATCCAAGCTCATAATCATTCAAAGTAAGGATACAAAATTTATTTTCTTCATTTCTTCAAGTATTTACTATAATCATATGGTTTTCATACAATATTTCATGCATATGTTAGCTTATACCACTTCATTTTATAAACTTTCAACTTTGAAACACTAGAAATGCTTATATTGGTTTTCCTTGTTAGATCCACTAGATTGATGATGATTAAGAACCCCATGACACCTTAAGAAGGTGTATGGTAGGATTAGACTAGATTTGTGGTGATTGGAAGTGATTTGGAGTGGATTTGGACAAGTATTAAACTAGAAAAATGAATTTTAACCACTATATAAATGTTGCTGTCCCATTTTGTAAAATCCAGAAAACTCAGGGGTTTCTGGGTAACTTTGGGCTAGAGATTTAGAAAATACTTTCAAAAACGAAGCCGTGGGCGAAAGAACGGATTAAAACGAGTTTATAACGAAGGAGATATGATTTTTGCAAGTTTAACGACGAAAACTATTTTCTGAAAATTGTACTTGCTGTCCCACGATTTTCAACGGGCAATCTGAGGTGTAAAACTTGATCTAGCCATCCCGACTTATCAAAAATATATTAGTATGTTGTCCCACGATTCCGGGGATATAAAGAACGTAGAAAACAAGCTTATAACGACCAAGATATACACGTTTCAAAATCGACGAAACTCTATTTATTTCCATCAGCTTTTTAGCAAAATATTACTAAGTATAGAAAAACAGTTTTTGTGATACATCATGTTGAGAGCCAATTTACTCATTGATAAACTCATTTCTGGAAAATTTACATCATTGACAAAAAGTTAGTTCACCCAGCCTGGTTTTCAAAACATCCAACCGTTTGTCAAAAAGAATTACAACGAGCAACTTATGGTCTTCCAAACTTTACCGAAAACTGCCCAGAATTTGCCAAAACAGCCCAAACACCTCACTTGACGGTTATATTCCTTTATGATCGAGACCCGTATAGACAAACTTCACTTCTGTGAATTTTTAGATATGGTGAAAATCTTCTTAGAACTACTGAGCTTCATTCCTAACTCTTAATATTCACTATTTCGCGACTAGTTTTGCAAGACCATTTTGTCACTAATAGAAATAATAATACTTCTACGTACTAAATCCTAGATTTTCTAAAAATACTACCAAAGTGCCAAATTCTTAACCATCGAAGTACTTATGATTACAAGCTTATTTATACAACTATCAAACGTTATTTCAAGGTTTTCAAAACAAGGAATTCAACACTACCATTTTATATATACGATATATATATATATATATATATATATATATATATATATATATATATATATATATATATATATATATATATATATATATATATATATATATATATATATATATATTACGACTAGTTTTATAAGTCTAGTTAGACTTATTTTTCCCAAGTTATGGAAAAACATATTACTTTGACAATAACAAGTATTTTCAAGTTAAGAGTGGTATAGGTATCATGTGCATGTGCATTCATTACATCATTTCATGATCTAAAGTAGATCATTTCCACTCATCTTAGGTTGCGGCTAGTGTTCGCGCCTTATTGTCCCGAGCATTTTACCATCATTGTATCATCATTTCGAGGTGAGTCATAGCCCCACTTTTACTTGTTTAATGACTTTATAAACTCTTTGGGGGAGATACATGCTTCCATACTTGTTCTATGCTTTTATACGATTTGAATTACTTATGGGGAAGAATACGCTGCTTGAATTATTTTTGTACAATGCCAAAGTATTAAATTCCATACATTGCTTAAGTTGCCTTACTACCAAGTTAAGTCCCCTTTATTATCATGGACCGTTAATTATAATGCCAAGCGAGAGTGAGTGAATAGATCTATTGAGGGTGACGCCTCCATTCGTGTTTGGGTTGCTCCAACGGAATTACGAATGCATTTCATGTCTAAACAATTTGAGTGCCTGGTAACCACTCCTTTGGGGCCAATACTATGTCTAGCTTCGGGGTCATGAGCTTAAGAGACAATGTAGCATTTTTGACATATTGTCACCTTACTTTATACTTATGGCTATTGTACATACGAGATTACTTATAAAGTCACGATACTTTTCCATCACTATTACTACTGAATTACGATGCCTTTGCATCAACTTTATTACTGAATTACGATGTTTTTGCATCAATCTTATTACTTTTGTTTACACAAACCAAACTTATTACTTTTAGCAGTGGGTTGTGAACACACAGGTTACAAGTCTCTTATGGCGGAACTTGTAACTGAGTGGATTTACGATGCCTTTGCTGGGAAATCTTCATTTCAATGCATTACATTCTTTTTCACAAGACTCTATGAACTCACCAACCTCGTGTTGACACTTTAGCATGTATTTTCAGGTTTTAGGCAATGGCACGCTACAGGAGGTTTTGGCAGGGCATGGCATGGTCATAGAAGACTGTGATTATTCATTTGGGGACCGTTTTAAACTATTTTAAGGGCCTAATTCCGCACTACTTTTAACATTGTAAATTCAACATTTTTGATTAAACTATTTTATTCTAAATGATTGAAGTGTAAACCATTTTTGTACTTGTGAAGATACCAATTGAGTTACACCCCAGCTACATGTATACTTCCGCTGGACCCGAGTTTGGGGGTGTGACAGATTGGCATCATAGCTTTGGCTATAGCGAACTAAGTGTTTTTAAAACATAGACTATAGCTACTTTCATGAAAACTTAACCATATGACCGTCACGTGCCTGCCTGCCAGGCTGAAGCCTCATTTGTGGTTAGTTGCTGACATAGGTGATGAGATTTGTGTCTCATTATCTGATATATTATATTCATTTACTATAGTTGATTACTATAATTGTCTTTCATATAAGCATGTTCACGTATCATATACGTCACCGCATTATGTTCTTCCTTGCATAGTTTCATCTTTTGACCTCGAGTTTGGTCACCTGCCTTAGTCTTTCAGAACGTCTTGGTATTTGTGAAGGACATAGTCTTAGTATAACTGAGCTGAGTATTTCAAAATTCATGAAACCTCGGTGGAATATAGACTGGTCATTTATATTCAACCTGGGATAGTGAGATATAGGCTGACCACCTATGTCTGACTCAGAAATGAATTTTGCAATATTGAGAAGGGTTATAATAAAATTTTGTCTGGATTGAATTCTCTACTCAATTTCCAAATGTTTCATGCATGTGTGTGTATACCCTCGTTGTTAGAACATTCATACCTTTCATCACTTCGTGAACCGCCGCCTGAAAGCACGTCAACTAGTCATTTAATTTCATGAACATTCACGTCTATGCACAATACACTTACATCACAGTATTTTCTTTTATCACAATCTTATTTTGTCGCAGTTGTCACAGTCTCTTCCCTTCTCACCATCACTATCATTTCCTTTCCCATCCCTATTTATATAAGGAATTAGCTAACACTCTATAGATTTCTATGTCACTCATCACTCACTACTCCCTATATTGATAAGTGGATATTATCAATGACCTCCCTAGGAAAGACTTTCCATACCATCTATAAGGAGGATCCCTCGGTACATTAAAACCATTCAAAACTCAACAGAAATCTCAAGATATCACAAAACCATTTGAACCACTATCACTGGCCTGATCACCAAAATTCCATCATCTAGAAAGTATTGGCTTGACTGAACTACAGGATTTGTTTAGATACGAGTGCTCACTAAGCAACACCATAGAGATAAATCCAACCTCTTAACCGAGACTATAGATTGAACATGTCCTCACCAATAGACTTTATTCACACATGTTAGACACCTACGCATTTGTGCAGACATACATACCTGGCTATTTTATCCTCTTAATACTTTCACTTATAAATGGATTTTTCTCCAAACTACAGTTATACAAAACATATATCTTGTAAGAAATACTTTTCTGAGGCACTTATTTTGATAAGCAAATTCCTTTTGGTTAATCTTTTACAAAACTATTGAATTGTTAGGAAATTTTAAACATCGATCTTTGGTAAACCATATTATCCACCTTATATTGAAAACTGTCCTATCTTGCATAACTATTAAATTTTGAAACATCAAGAAAAATGTTACTTAGAAAGCCGTTTGCTTAAACTTGTAGATTCATTTATTCGGGGAAGGTTTATGAACAAAACACAATCTCAAAACAAACTTTGAAAAATCAATCACTATATTACATCACTTATACATTTAGGATTTTGTGATTTGATGACATAGAGCTTGGGGAAAATCTTAGTAATGGAGACTAAGTATCGTAGGTGGAGAAAGACTCAATTCATGACATCCTGCGGAGGATCACAACCTTATCCTAATCTATTATTTCCAATAATACCTTTTGACGGACCTAACTTTGTAAGATTTTTCCACAAGATTCATGATACCTATTTCAACTATTCCTAATGGAGGAATTTGATTCACCTCAAACTGTTGGCAGATTTCATTAAGATTCCTTTGGAACCACACGACCTATTATCTTCAGAACAATGGTCAGGATTAGAGAATGATTCAAACATAGGGAGATATGCCCAAATCGGGTGTAATTGATTCTGGAAATGGTTGGGCTGACCATTTGCTATAAATTAGACTCACTTACAACAATAGATATCACACGATCCCAAGGACAACATCATTGAGACACAATTCACAAACATGGAGAGATAAACCCGAGATACATTGGACCATTCAATATTTCAGACAGAATGAGCCTAGTGGCCTACAAACTTGAGCTCCTATTAGAGCTCAGTAGTTTACACGATAAATATCATCATCTTTTCACCAATACCACCCTAGAGACCAACACAAACTGAACTTCGGGACGAAGTTCCTTTTAGAGGGGAAGAATGTCACAACTCGTAATTTCATGTCCTTTTCAAACATCAAAATTTCGTTTTTCATTTCGGAAAGTTACTATTTATTTTTACTATTCATCTCCGAAATTTTTATTTCATATTCTTGAAAGTTAAACTATTTTAACGATAATCCGAGAGTTTGGCACTCGTCGGATCATTTCTGCAAAAACCACGAAGCCGTGTCCGAGATTTACTTTTGGGTTTAAACGTCATTCCGGCATCCCGATATGTCCATAAAACATTATAAACGATAGAAATATGATTTTCTCTCATTTTACGACAATTCTAAAAGTTTTGGAATTTTACGTTTTCCAGTTCAGTATTTTACGCAAATTACGCGTTTTTAACCCGCGTTTCCAGTTTTAACAGCGTTTATGCAACCCGATGGAACCTACCATTCATTTTATATTTTATTATGGAGTATTTTGACAAGTTTAGTCATTCTTTCAAGTTTCATATTTTTACGATACCCGGATTTACGTTTCGCGGCTTAACAATTTACGTTTAGCGATTAACGGAACCAAAACCGACTCCGTGAACGAGATAATTAGCCAAGCTTCACACATACTCCATCCTACCCTCCATGTGCTACCCCCCCCCCCCCCTCCCTCCCATTTTCATGTTACTTTTATTTGATCTAATATTTACCAAAATGCCATCACCTCAAAATATCTTAAAACCTAAATCACATTTCACACTTATAATCTTAAAATCAAAACTTGCACTTTTTCTCTCTTTTTCCTCTTGAAACCCATGACCCAAACACCAAATCCATCAAGATCCATCAATTTTTACAAGATCAAGCTTAAATCAAGTCCATATTGTTATCCTTGTTAGGGTTTTGTAATACAAATTCAAGGATTCTTAGGGTTTTATCATCCAAGCTCATAATCATTCAAAGTAAGGTTACAAAATTTATTTTCTTCATTTCTTCAAGTATTTACTATAATCATATGGTTTTCATACAATATTTCATGCATATGTTAGCTTATACCACTTCATTTTATAAACTTTTAACTTTGAAACACTAGAAATGCTTATATTGGTTTTCCTTGTTAGATCCACTAGATTGATGTGATTAAGAACCCATGACACCTTAAGATGGTGTATGGTAGGGTTAGACTAGATTTGTTGTGATTGGAAGTGATTTGGAGTGGATTTGGACAAGTATTAAACTAGAAAAATGAATTTTAACCACTATATAAATGTTGCTGTCCCATTTTGTAAAATCCAGAAAACTCAGGGGTTTCCGGGTAACTTTGGGCTAGAGATTTAGAAAATACTTTCAAAAACGAAGCCGTGGGCGAAAGAACGGATTAAAACGAGTTTATAACGAAGGAGATATGATTTTTGCAAGTTTAACGACGAAAACTATTTTCTGAAAATTGTACTTGCTGTCCCACGATTTTCAATGGGCAATCTGAGGTGTAAAACTTGATCTAGCTATCCCGACTTATCAAAAATATATTAGTATGTTGTCCCATGATTCCGGGGATATAAAGAACGTAGAAAACCAGCTTATAACGACCAAAATATACACGTTTCAAAATCGACGAAACTCTATTTATTTCCATCAGCTTTTTAGCAAAATATTACTAAGTATAGAAAAACAGTTTTTGTGATACATCATGTTGAGAGCCAATTTACTCATTGATAAACTCATTTCTGGGAAATTTACATCATTGACAAAAAGTTAGTTCACCCAGCCTGGTTTTCTAAACATCCAACCGTTTGTCAAAAGTAATTATAACGAGCAACTTATGGTCTTCCAAACTTTACCGAAAACTGCCCAGAATTTGCCAAAACAGCCCAAACACCTCACTTGACGGTTATATTCCTTTATGATTGAGACCCAGTATAGACAAACTTCACTTCTGTGAATTTTTAGATATGGTGAAAATCTTCTTAGAACTACTGAGCTTCATTCCTAACTCTTAATATTCACTATTTCGCGACTAGTTTTGCGAAACCATTTTGTCACTAATAGAAATAATAATACTTCTACGTACTAAATCCTAGATTTTCTAGAAATACTACCAAAGTGCCAAATTCTTAACTATCGAAGTAATTATGATTACAAGCTTATTTATACGACTATCAAACGTTATTTCAAGGTTTTCAAAACAAGGAATTCAACACTACCATTTATATATATATATATATATATATATATATATATATATATATATATATATATATATATATATATATATATATATATATATTACGACTAGTTTTATAAGTCTAGTTAGACTTATTTTTCCCAAGTTATGGAAAAACATATTACTTTGACAATAACAAGTATTTTCAAGTTAAGAGTGGTATAGGTATCATGTGCATGTGCATTCATTACATCATTTCATGATCTAAAGTAGATCATTTCCACTCATCTTAGGTTGCGGCTAGTGTTCGCGCCTTATTGTCCTGATCATTTTACCATCATTGTATCATCATTTCGAGGTGAGTCATAGCCCCACTTTTACTTGTTTAATGACTTTATAAACTCTTTGGGGGAGATACATGCTTCCATACTTGTTCTATGCTTTTATACGATTTGAATTACTTATGGGGAAGAATACGCTGCTTGAATTATTTTTGTACAATGCCAAAGTATTAAATTCCATACATTGCTTAAGTTGCCTTACTACCAAGTTAAGTCCCCTTTATTATCATGGACCGTTAATTATAATGCCAAGCGAGAGTGAGTGAATAGATCTATTGAGGGTGACGCCTCCATTCGTGTTTGGGTTGCTCCAACGGAATTACGAATGCATTTCATGTCTAAACAATTTGAGTGCCTGGTAACCACTCCTTTGGGGCCAATACTATGTCTAGCTTCGGGGTCATGAGCTTAAGAGACAATGTAGCATTTTTGACATATTGTCACCTTACTTTATACTTATGGCTATTGTACATACGAGATTACTTATAAAGTCACGATACTTTTCCATCACTATTACTACTGAATTACGATGCCTTTGCATCAACTTTATTACTGAATTACGATGCTTTTGCATCAATCTTATTACTTTTGTTTACACAAACCAAACTTATTACTTTTAGCAGTGGGTTGTGAACACACAGGTTACAAGTCTCTTATGGCGGAACTTGTAACTGAGTGGATTTACGATGCCTTTGCTGGGAAATCTTCATTTCAATGCATTACATTCTTTTTCACAAGACTCTATGAACTCACCAACCTCGTGTTGACACTTTAGCATGTATTTTCAGGTTTTAGGCAATGGCACGCTACAGGAGGTTTTGGCAGGGCATGGCATGGCATGGTCATAGAAGACTCTGATTATTCATTTGGGGACCGTTTTAAACTATTTTAAGGGCCTACTTCCGCACTACTTTTAACATTGTAAATTCAACATTTTTGTTAAACTATTTTATTCTAAATGATTGAAGTGTAAACCATTTTTGTACTTGTGTTAAGATACCAATTGAGTTACACCCCAGCTACATGTATACTTTCGCTGGACCCAAGTTTGGGGGTGTGACAAAATCGAGTTACTCAAAGTTCACACAGATGATAACTTAGCATATCCATTGATGAAAGATCTACCTGGCACTAAACTTTATAAGCTTGCTGAAGGCATAGGAATTCGTTTAGCTAGTAGTTTCATGCCCATTTGTGATTAGTATTTGGATAAAAGGATGTTATCAAAAATTATTATTTTAATGAAATAAAGTATTTGTCAGGTTTGATTATCATTTTCTTAACAATATATCCTGTATTTGCATGTTTAGATCCTTGAATAAATTATTTATTCTAAATGTCCATTGTCGATTAATGATATGGGAATCTCATTAAACTAAGACAAATTTGAGTATTGGTTAGAATATACTTGAAAGTATATTGATGCGTAGTCATACCAATTTCATATGATATTCAATGAATTGAATATAGGACTTATCCCAAGTACATGAGTTTACTTTATGGATTTTGTCATTAAGTAAATCATGATAAAGTTATCTGTGGAAAACTAGAAGGGGGGGTGAATAGTTTTACGTCAATTTGGATTTTAAAACTTTGTTTTCAAAATCTTCAATTCAAGTTTTATTATGAAAACTATACTCGATCGAAATGATCAATTACACATGTATATGTGTATGAATGTATTATATCTTTTTAGGTTATTTATAAAAACTTTATTTTGTGAATGAACTTTTTGTTTGAACTTTGTGTGACATGAATTTTAGCACAATATCACAAGCTACAACTAGATGTAAATATTTATGAGTATGTAAACAATAAAGATGTAAATAAGGTAATGAACAAGAGATGGAAGGATCAAACCAAGACACAACGGATTTATAGTGGTTCGGCTACATGGTCACCTTCCTTGCCCTACTCCACTCCTCGAGTCACCTACTCGAGAGTTTTCTTCACTAACACAACGAGCTCCCTTTTGGCAGAGAAACCTTACCCAACTTTTTCTTACACCGATTAACGACACTAAGCTAAATGTCGAGTTCTAATAGTAGCTAGAACCAATCTCACACCACTAGTCACTACACACCTTCTTCACGACTTATACACACCACTACTACTACACAACTTCTCACACCTTCACTACTTCTTCTTCACAACACAACTACTTCTTCACTACTTCTATTCACAACTACTAACCCACCTAGATCTACCTATTACACACCCTCTACACCTTTACAAATAATTTACACAACAACTAACAATATACACAACTCTACAATACTTCTAAACAAGATGTTGGAGAAGTATTCTTCTCTTGCACTTTGAATGAGGATGGATTGGATCACTTGAAACAAGAACTAATATGTTTATGATCAATGGTTTTAGGAAGATGATTTGAGAGAATTTGGACAGAAAGTTTTAGTACAAAAGGTGAGAAAAAATTACAGATTTGAACCAGTATTTATACGCAAAACTTTCTGACACAGGAGCGTATGCCGGCCCCCTTAAAATTAAGGGGGTCGCCCCTTATAATTAAGGGGGCCGCCCACCTGTAACGGCCAGAAAGTTTTGTCTTTTCTGGGGAAAGTTTATTTGATGAAAATTTAACTGAATTTTGTTAAAAATTTGAATTCATTTATTTATTATGAAATAAACATTTTCCTCTAATTACCAAAAGTGTTTTTCTAAATATAAAAAATGTTTATACCATTTTATATGATTTGTAATTAGTAAATAAACCTTCCTTAGATTATAAAATGTATTAGGCAATTGTTTATTCATACCTTAAGTGAATTAGTTGGATATAATGATATTTTGTCACTAAATACTTATTTACGTAATGATTTTACATTTTGTGATAGTCAAAACATAGAGATATCGAGAAATATTAATAACGTTTTTACGCATTATTTATATCAACAATCTACCCCTTTTTGATGATTACAAAATCTAAACTCATTAAATCAAAAATTATTATTTATGCGAGTATTTAGTGAGTTTATATCACTTCTCTCCCTTTTTTTGAACATCAAAAAAGTTATCCCGATGTTGTATCAGCTCCCCCTTGACGTGTACTCCCCCTCGTTTTAAGGTTATAAGACAAATCGAGATACGGAATGCTTGCAAAAATATTTAGAACATACAATATATATGATGCATGCAACAAATATATATATAAGTAATACAAGCAATATAAGCATGAAAGAAACACTTCAATAAAAAGTTGAAAATAACAAGCAACATGCATCCAAGATGCATAAACATTACAACCAATAAACTAAAGCCCTAACAAGCAACCAAAAATCTAATAGAAATGTTTTTCCTAGAGCTTGCCATCAAAATGGTTTAAACAATTTTATTTTCCAACCATGAGCCATGCTTAGTTCGGTGGAACCAATGTTGTAAGTGGAGATGATTGAGTTGATGGAGGTGTGTTTGATGTTGATGGAGGTGGAGGTGTGGTTGATGTTGGTGGTGGAGGAGTGGATGTTGTTGGTGGAGGTTGAGGAAACAAGCTTTCAATATATGAAAACATGTAATATATTTCATCTCTTAAGCCAAAGATGATGGTACGATTATGGATGCAACAAAGGCAAGTATCACCATGAGCTTCAAGAAAGCTCCATGGGATGGGATTGAAGTTTGGTGGGTTGAATGGTGATGGTGAAAATTGTGCATCAAGATGTGTGATGGGTGATAATGAAAGGGTGATGTCTAAGGATGCATTTTCAATAGGTGGTGGTGGTGATATTCTTGGTGGAGGTGATAGGTGAGTGTTGATGTAGTCATTGATGGATGATGATGATGGTATGGAGGAGGTAGAAGTTCCATGAGTTGATGGTGTTTTGGATGGTGCATTAGGAGTACTAGGAGATGAGCATTGAGGTGGTGGTGATGGAGTGGCATTATCATCATTTATGAGATCAATGAAAAGTTGTTTTGGTGGTATGATAACAAGCTTTTGTTTCTTGGCTTTGTTGGAGGTGGTGGTTTTTGGTGATGATATGATAAATTGGTTGAGGTTAATGAATGTGATGATGATGGAGTGTGGATGAAAGGTGTATAAGGGTTTTATAGCATGGAATCATGTTTAGTGTTGCTATAAATAATGCGTAAAAACGTTATTAATATTTTTCGATATCTCTACGTTTTGACGATCACAAAATACAAAATCATTAAACATAAAATCATTACGTAAACAAGTATTTAGTGACAAAATATCATTACATCCAACTAAATCACTTAAGGTATGAATAAACAATTACATAATACATTTTTTGATTAATGTAAGGTTTATTTAATAAATACAAATTATATAAAATGGTATAAACATTTTATATATTTAAAAAAACACTTTTGGTAATTAAAGGAAAATGTTTAATTCATAATAAATATATGAATTCAAAATTTTAACCAAAATCAGTTAGTTTTTCACCAAATAAACTTTCCTTAAAAAAAGACAAGAAAACTGCAGTTTTCGTCTGGGCGGCCCCCTTAATTTTAAGGGGGCCGGCACACAATTAAAGGGGCCGGCCACGCTCCCCTGTCAGATTCTGTCAGAAATTTTTCCCTATAAATACCACCTCAAACCTGGTATTTTTACCACCTTTTGCACGAAAATTTTCAGATCCAATTCTCTCTAAACATCCTTCTAAAACCCTTTGATCATAAGATTATTAATCCTTGTTTCAAGTGATCCAATCTTTTCATTCCCTCATCTCTCTAAGTGCAAGAGAAGAATACTCCTTCCATTTCAAATCAAGAAGTATTGAAGATTAGTTGTGTAGTTTGTATATATCAATTGTAAAGTTGTGTAGTGCTTGTAATAAGTAGATCTAGGTGGGTTTGTAATTAAGTATAGTAGAAGTAGTGGTGTGAAGAAGAAGTAGTGGAGTAGTGTGAAGTTGTGAAGTAGTAGTGGTGTGTACATGTTGTGAAGAAGGTGTGTACTGACTAGTGGTGTGAGATTGGTTCTAGCTACTATTAGGACTCGACATTTAGCTTAGTGTCGTTAATTGGTGTAAGCAAAAGTTGTGTAAGGTTTTCTCCGCCATAAGGGAGCTTGTCGACATAGTGTAGAAAACTCTCGAGTAGGTGACTCGGGGAGTGGAGTAGGGCAAGGAATGTGTCCTTGTAGCCGAACCACTATAAATCCTTTGTCTCACGGTTAGATCTTTCCAACTCTAACTTATTACTTAGCTTACTTACTTGCATCTCGTATATAGCTAGAATTGTCTATATTATACATGTGTTGATTTTACATACTTAGCTTACATCGATATTATTTTTCATACCTCGATATAGTTGTTCATATTGTTCAAGACTTGAGTTCACATAAGATCGAATCAAAGTTTTAAGAGTAAACAAGGCTTTAAAACTAAACTAAGTTTTCATAAATAAAAAGGGACGTAAAAATACTTGTCTATATTGTTATTGTTTACTTACGTAGATATAAGTTCTTATAAGTCATACTCATCCATATTGTTATTATTTACTTGCGTAGATATAAGTACTTATAAGTATACAAGTATTGATCTCACATAAACTAGAAACGAAGTTTTGTTTTAAACAACTAAGTTTTCATAAAATTAAAAAGACATAAAACTATTCAACCCCCCCCCCCCCTCTTTCTAGTTTTCCACAATTGGCATCAGAGGTACGTTAATTGAGATTTCTTAAAATATATTGTATTTTAAAACTTGTATCGATCTATGGAATTGGAAAAATATTTAGAAGATCAATATATGCAAAGACCACCACTATTTGAAAGTGATGGTTTTCTTTATTGGAAAAATCGATTCGAAACTTATGTGAAATCAAAGGATCTAGATCTTTGGCATGTTATTACTAATGGTGATTTTCCTCCTATACAAAATAATCCCGAAACTAAAAGGGATGAAATTGTACCTTTTGAAAAACAAAATGATGATTTAAAAAAGAAACTTGCTAAAAATAATGAGGCTAAAATGGTAATTTATAATGCGTTACCACGCAAAGAATATGAAAGAATTTTTATGTGTTAAACCGCAAAAGAAATTTGGAATTCTTTACTAATCACTCACCAAGGTAATAGTCAAGTCAAAGATAATAAAATAGATCTTCTTGTACAACAATATGAACAATTTACGATTCCGAAAGAGGAATCAATAGATAGTGTTTTTGCTAGATTTAATACAATTATCACAAGTTTAAAAGCACATGATGAGAATTCTTCTTGTAAGAATTTTGTCAGGAAATTTCTTAGGGCTCTTCATCCAAAATGGCGAGCTAAAGTTACGGCGATTGAAGAATTAAAGAATTTGTCAACTCTACAACTTGACGAATTGATCGGTAACTTAAAGGTCTACGAAGAAATAATAAAGAAAGACTTACGAGATGGTCAAAGGAAAAAGGGAGCAAAGCAAATCAATTGCATTGAAAGCTAAAAAGGACTCTAGTGATGAAGAATGCTCAACCTCCAAAAGTGATGAAGAGTATGCTATGGCCGTACGAGACTTCAAGAAATTCTTCAAAAGACGAGGAAGATACATTAGGCAACCATATAATGAAAGAAAGTGTTTTAAGTATGAAGATCCAAATCATCTTATTGGAGAATGTCCGAAATTGTCAAGAAGTCAAAACCACAAGACCTTTGTAGGAGGAGCATGGAGTGCTAGTGATAATGATGAAAAAGAGACAACAAATAATGAAAAGTGTCTTATGGCAAAGGCATCCGATGAGGTACGTTCTAAAACCAAATACTATATTGATGAACATTTATCTTTAGATGAAAAAGACTTAGATAACAAATATAGTAGATTGTGTAAATTAGGTCAAAAGGTCATAGCTAAAAATAAGTCACTAAAACATATTAATAATCGATTAGAAAATGAAGTACTCGAATTAAAAATTAAACTACAACATTTGGAAAAAGAAAAAGGAGTTTTTATAGAATGTAAAGCATGTTTAGAGGTTAAAAATGAAAACGAAAAACTTAAAGATGAAATTTTCAAACTTGACAAGTTTAAAAATAGTAGTAACTCACTTAAGAACATAATAAGTGTTCAAGAAACTTTGGGAGATAAAATCGGTCTAGGATTCAACTTAACTAATGTTTCAACTAGTGAAAATAAAAATGAAAAGTTTGAATGTGAATCTAGTAAGCAAAAACCATTAGACTCAAAACCTAAGTATATACCTATAAAAGATAGAAAAATACCTATTGCGAGTGATGAGGAAGTAAAACGTTTTTATAAACCATCATTAAAAGCCAAAACCGGATTTTCTAAGCTAAAATTAAGATCTAAAACTCCACCTCCAAATAGACCAAATAATCCTCATCCTCGGTCTAAAACCCCTCAACATAGGAGAAATCAAGGTAGACAAAACTTTTCTAATAATAGTCACCCAATGTGGAATTATCCACATCAACCAAGCTTTTAACCATGGGGAATACTTCCACCATACATGCATCCTAGTCAATTGCAAACCATGTTTGGTTCAAACAACTTTGGACCAATGAGACCATGGGAACCAAGTGGCTAAGTTGTCACTTTTTGAAAATATTGGAATCTCATCTACAAATGGCTTCTATAAGTCAACATGGCAACTTGAAGTGTTTGAAGAAATTTTCTTGAAGACTAGAAGGTACACGTTTCTTTTAAGTTCATCGTTAATATTTATATTCTTAGATTAATAACTAGCCAGATTAATGCTTAGTTATATAGCTAATAATACTTACTTACTCACGCATTATGAACCCCTCTTAGTTGGCTTTCCTAGGATTATAATAAAATTGTTCATTGTCAAACAACATAGAAAATGGAAATCTTCTATGTCCACTAGTAGAAAACTCATGGTGATGAAGTGAAATGAGTCAAGTGGATTAATTATTAACATAGAAGTAAGATTAGATTTCTCGTGTTAGAAAATTATGGATGAAACAAGCTCTCGTAGACTATGGCATTAAGTTAGATAAGTGTGCGACAACAAAGGAGCTATAGAAGTTAGGATATACCCTATTCAACACTCTCACATCAAACATATAGAACAACTTCATCAATCACTTATGATCATAGGTTTTGTAGAAAAGGTAGCTTTGGAAGATAACATTGCCGATATGTTTACCAAACCCCTTAAGCATGAACTATTTAATCACTTGCGTTTAGGAATAGGAATGATGGAGCAAATTGATTAAATTCTTGGAATATTTAAAATCTTCTGAAAAATCAAAGTTCAGAAAATTTCTTTTCTGTCAGATGGGCGGACCCCCTAATTTTATAAGGGCGGTCCCCTTAAACATTAAGGGGACCGGCCTCACTGTAAGGGGGCCGGCCATCTGAGAAATAAATTTCCAAGTTTTCTCTACTTTTTCACTAATCTGAGTCTAGGATTCTATTTCGCACAAAATCAGGAATTGGGATATTTTGTTATTGCATCAATATGTTTTCAAAGGAAACCCCAATTCAATTTTTAAAATCATTCTCACGTTTAGGAGAACTCATTGTTGAATAATGATAAAAACGTTTTTCTATCAAACCATGCACAATAGTCTCACTCTTGTTGTCTATATATATATATATATATATATATATATATATATATATATATATATATATATATATATATATATATATATATAATCCAATATATACATATACATGACACTTAGAAGTGAGCAAAGCTAAATCAAGGAGATCAAGGAACGTTTCTTAGGAAAATTTGTTTTTCTTTTATAGGAGTCGAAACGATCTTAACTCCGTATTTGTTTCATATAGGCATACACTAGAACAAAATCAAGAATTACACTATCACATTTGTTCCATCACTAGTGTCTCACTCATTAGTTGCTTTTGCCCTTGCACTAAGTTAGTCATGTTAGGTAGAATGCCTTAATTGCTTGATCTATTACTTTATTAAGTTTGCATGCATGCGTAGTTGTAATTATACTACATGTTTACTTGCCTATATACTTTTCATGCATATTCCATTAAGATAATATATGCATAGTTGCCTAAAGAGTTGGACTTGCCCAAAACCAAACCTCATAATCTTTACACACTCAAATCTCATAACCTTTACTCACCCATACCCTTCTACCTTACACTCAAACCTCATAACCTTTACACACTCAAACCACCAAAGTGAAATGAAATACCAAGGCATCCATTCCGTGAACATCGCTATTTCACTCTCACCAATCACACCACTCAAACCACCAAAGTGAAATGAAATACCAAGGCATCCCTTCCGTGAACATCGCTATTTCACTCTCACCAATCACACCACTTGAAACTCATCTCCTATCCTCACCAATAACTCCATCAAGCCATCCTCACAAAAAGATTCAACCATGAAACCATTCCTTACACTCTACAAAGTGGGTCAGCACCACTACAACTTAACCCATGAAGGTCAAACCATACTTCATGATACACAAACCTCATGTTCACTCAAATGAACCCTTTCACAAACCACATCATAATAACCAACCATACATCACATCACCCAAGTACACCTTCATCTCACCCTTCACCTCCAACACACATCACCATAATCCAGCATGGATTCACCAAAAACTTCCATTTCCAAAACATCAAAGAAACAAAAGATCCTCATCATCACTCCTAAAAAACTCTTCATTGACTCAACCAAAGATGACAACACAACCCCATCACCTCAACTTCAATGCTTATCTCCTAATGCACCAAATCCACCATCCAAAACACCCTCTACTCGTGGAACATCCTCTTCTTCAATACCGTCATCCTCATCCATCAATGACTACCTAAACTCACAAATGTTTCCACCACCAAGAGTATCACCACCACTTCCTAACAACACACATGATATTCCCATGTTGTATATCCAATCATCCATCCCTAATCACAACCCAATACCTCCATTATCACCTTCCTCCGAACAATGAAAGTTCGTTAAAGAGCTCAAAGAAGCTCATGAGCTAAGTGCTCTTCTTGTCATGCATCTTGTTCTATGCAACTTGGACCAACCACCTTTATCACCCTACTCAAATTGTCTCCCTCACTCACTCCACTTAAAGCAAGTTAAGCATCATACCCACTATTGTCCTTGTTGCATTTACCTCCAAAAACAAACCATTCTCTTGGAAAAACACCTCACTTGGATTGAATACCTCCTCACTAGGAAAAACTCAAACCCATCACTCACTCAAGACACCAACAATTCATCAACCGCTCCAAACCCACAACTTACCATTGAAAATGCATCTGTAGCCATCACCCTTTCATTATCACCCATAACATCCCTTAATGCACACTTCTCCTCATCCCCAATCAACCTACCAAACTTCAATCCTATCCCATGAAGCTTACTTGAAGCCTACTACCATGCTTCCCATCAACAACCACCAAACTCTCCAAACACCATTCCAACAAAAATCTATCTCCACTAAATCCAACTACCATGATTCCCATCTTCAAATAAAATCTCCACAAACCTTTTGTGTCCCAAGAAAGTCCAAGAGACCTCAAGTTGGCAACTTAGTATTATCTAGTATAATTTGCTAGAAAAGCATATATATATGCTTATGTATTAATGATTATGTCTTCAACATAATCTATTTATATTATTCTTGTGTTTTATTATCATGCATTCTTGTTAGTTCTCTAATATTTGTTCCATGCATATATATATATATATATATATATATATATATATATATATATATATATATATATATATATATATTGCTTGTGCTCTAAATATTTTTGCAAGCATTCCATATCTCGATTTTTTATGACCTCAAAACGAGGGGGAGTACACGTCAAGGGGGAGCTCATACATCATCGGGATAACATTTTGATGCTCACAAAAAGGCGGGAGAAGTGATATAAACTCACTAAATACTTGCATAAATAATAATTTTTGATTTAATGAGTTTAGATTTTGTAATCATCAAAAAGGGGGAGATTGTTGATATAAATAATGCGTAAAAACGTTATTAATATTTTTCGATATCTCTACATTTTGACGATCACAAAATATAAAATCATTAAACATAAAATCATTACGTAAACAAGTATTTAGTGACAAAATATCATTACATCCAACTAAATCACTTAAGGTATGAATAAACAATTGCATAATACATTTTATGATCAAAGGAAGGTTTATTTAATAAATACAAATTATATAAAATGGTATAAACATTTTATATATTTAGAAAAACACTTTTGGTAATTAAAGGAAAATGTTTAATTCATAATAAATATATGAATTCAAATTTTTAACCAAAATCAGTTAGTTTTTCACCAAATAAACTTTCCCCAGAAAAAGACAAGAAAATTACAGTTTTCGTCTGGGTGGCCCCCTTAATTATAACGGGCGGCCCCCTTAATTTTAAGGGGGCCGGCACACAATTAAAGGGGCCGGCCACGCTCCCCTGTCAGATTCTGTCAGAAATTTTTCCCTATAAATACCACCTCAAACCTGGTATTTTTACCACCTTTTGCACGAAAATTTTCAGATCCAATTCTCTCTAAACATCCTTCTAAAACCCTTTGATCATAAGATTATTAATCCTTGTTTCAAGTGATCCAATCTTTTCATTCCCTCATCTCTCTAAGTGCAAGAGAAGAATACTCCTTCCATTTCAAATCAAGAAGTATTGAAGATTAGTTGTGTAGTTTGTATATATCAATTGTAAAGTTGTGTAGTACTTGTAATAAGTAGATCTAGGTGGGTTTGTAATTAAGTATAGTAGAAGTAGTGGTGTGAAGAAGAAGTAGTGGAGTAGTGTGAAGTTGTAAAGTAGTAGTGGTGTGTACATGTTGTTAAGAAGGTGTGTAGTGACTAGTGGTGTGAGATTGGTTCTAGCTACTATTAGGACTCGACATTTAGCTTAGTATCGTTAATTGGTGTAAGCAAAAGTTGTGTAAGGTTTTCTCCGCCATAAGGGAGCTTGTTGACATAGTGAAGAAAACTCTCGAGTAGGTGACTCGGGGAGTGGATTAGGGCAAGGAAGGTGTCCTTGTAGCCGAACCACTATAAATCCTTTGTCTCACGGTTAGATCTTTCCAACTCTAACTTATTACTTAGCTTACTTACTTACATCTCGTATATAGTTAGAATTGTCTATATTATGCATGTGTTGATTTTACATACTTAGCTTATATCGTTATTATTTTTCATACCTCGATATAGTTGTTCATATTGTTCAAGACTTGAGTTCACATAAGATCGAATCAAAGTTTTAAGAGAAAACAAGGCTTTAAAACTAAACTAAGTTTTCATAAATAAAAAGGGACGTAAAAATACTTGTCTATATTGTTATTGTTTACTTACGTAGATATAAGTTCTTATAAGTCATACTCATCCATATTGTTATTATTTACTTGCGTAGATATAAGTACTTATAAGTATACAAGTATTGATCTCACATAAACTAGAAACGAAGTTTTGTTTTAAACAACTAAGTTTTCATAAAATTAAAAAGACGTAAAACTATTCAACCCCCCCCCCTTCTAGTTTTCCACATTTAGAAGTGGAATTAATTTGAAATTGCATTGTTAGATTCTAAAATCAGTTTAGTTTTTAAGAGAAATGGTAGCTGGGACTAGCAAAAGGAGTCGCAAGGTGCAAAAGAAAACAGTGTAGAAACTGTTCCATGTGGCCGGTCCCCTTAATTCATGGCTGGCCCCCTTAAAATTAAAGGGGCCGCCCTTGATAATTAAGGGGGCCGCCCATCTGGTGAAATCCCAGACGACCAAATTTTAAAATTTTTCCAAAAATGGTTTATATTTGTTTTGTGTTTACAACAAGCTCTATTGGAACATTACATTTTAGTTTTGGTCTATTAGAGAAGTATATATATAATTATAAACTAATCATGCAAACATAGATCAAAAGCAAGGAGAAAAACATGCATAATAACCAAGCAAATAATATTAATAGAACATAAGTCACATTCATTAATTATTAAAGTAGATTATGTTAAAAATATAATCATTAGTACAAAGGCATACATATATGTGTATATATATATGCTTTTCTAGCAAACTAAATTAGATATAACTAAGTTGCCGACTTGAGGTCTCTTGAACTTGCATGGGGTACAAAAGTTTATGGTGATTTTATTAGGAGATGGAAACATGGTGATTGGATTTAGTGGTATGATGGTGAGGGATGTGGAGCGGAAGGAGTGGATCTAGGTATGTTGTACCTAATTAGTGAAGGTATTGGATGTGGACGAGTGAGGAGATATTCGATCAACGAAATATCTTCCCTTAGTATTTTTGGATAAAGTAGCAACAAGGACAATAGTGGGTGTAGTTGATGACTTGATCCAAGTTAAGGGAGTGAGGTAGGCAATTTGAGTACGGAGAGGATGGAGTTTTTGTGCAAGTTGCGTTGTGCAAGATGCATAGCATTAAGATCACTAAGATCACGGATTTGGTTGATTCCTTCACGGAACTTTTGCTTTTCCGTGGTAATGTGGAGTGAATCATTTGGTGGAGGTGGATGAATTGGTATTATGTAGTTGGGGTTGTAGTTTGATGATTGACCAAAGTGATATGGATCATTGTAGTTGGATGGAAATGGTGATGTATGATTTGGGATGAAATGGGATGTTTAGCCAATGTGGTAAGGTTTGTAGAGTGGTTCAAAGGAGTGTCCTTGTTAGTTTGGAGTGTAGTTGGGAAAGTAAGTGTTTGGGGGTGTTGATTGATTACCAAATCCACTTGTTATGACGGATTTGTTTTGAGGGCTTTGTTTCTTTCTCCACGTGGGCTTTTTAGTCATCCTTGCTAGCTTAGAGGATTTTGATTTTGGTTTGTTGGAAGAATTCATGATGGAATGATTGAGCAAGGATATGTGATGAGGAGACGTATTTATAGTGTGATGATTATGTGTTTATGGAAGGATAAATTAGTGGAGGATTTACTAAACAAAATGTGTTTGTGAATTTAGGGAAGTGAGGAATCAAAATATGGTGAAATGAGCTAAAAAGTATAAAGCAAACAGGGAACCTCGACCATTAGGTGGCCGGCCCCCTCAAAATTAAAGGGGCCGCCCTGGATAATTATGGGGGCCGCTCAGAGCCTGGTTCCCAGATTGCCAGAAATGGTTTTTGACAGAAATTTTTCCAGAAAGATGTTTGTTTGGAGGTTTGGTTTTGGGCAAGTCCATCTCTTTAGGCAACTTAATCAAGTATTATCTTAATAGAGTATGCAAGAAAAGTATGCATGTAGGCAACTAAGCATATAATATAATTTCATGCAAAGAAAATAGTGTAAAGGGACAATTAAGCAAGTCATATATCCTAAGGTAACTAACTTAATGAAAGGGGCCAAGGCAACTAGTGAGTGGGAAGCTAGTGATGGAACAAATGTGACAAAATGACTAATGTCTTAGCTATAATGTGTGTCTATATTCAACATATGTGAAGATGCGATTGCTTCAATTCCTAATGAAAAATTAAAGATATCCTAAGAAGCAATCCAAAATCTCCCTGATTTTATTTGTTAAACCCACGATTGTCAAAAATATATATTTGATTATATAATTTGACAATTACATGTGTAATATCAACCATGATTTATGAGAAAACGTTTTTAGCATTATTCAACAATGTGTTTAAGAAAAGTTTTTGAAGTGTAGTGTATAAGCAAAGAGAAATTTTATTAAGAGGATTTGTAATTATAGGATTTTAATGTTAATTAAGCATTTTAATCCTATGAAGAGCATTTAGTTATGGAAATTCTAGACTCAATTTGAAAGAGCCAAATTGATGTTGAAGTAAAATACTTGATGATGATTATGATCAAAATTTGATGAAATGTGTTATGAATGACTTATAATATTTGTTGCTAAAAATGAGAATAGTTTAGATAGATTGAGTTTTTTTTTAAAAAAAATTATGCAATGTAAAGTTCTCAATCATCAATTTTTGTGTGAAGTAGATACCTAGTCTCAAGGACGAAGAAGAGAAAATAAAGGAATTTTATGCAATAATTAATTTAAGAAAAAGCAATAGAATTTTGTCAATTTGCTCCATCATTCCTAATCCTAAACGCTAGTGATTAAGTAGTACATACTTAAAGGGTTTAGTGAATATATCCGCAGTGTTAATAATACAAAAAAAATAAAATTATCACACGAACATACAATTAACAATCTTGGAAGTTTGAGTAATAATTAAAAGAGAGAACGTACCTTGCGTCTTAAAATGAATTAACTCAATAAGGCTTATGAGAAAGTGAAAAGAGGAAGCAACGAATTCCCAAGAAGATCGTAGAGAGAAAGCGAAGCAATAGAGAACCCATAACAAGACTATACCATAGTATCGCCAGCAAGTACTTGAAGCATAATTACATACGGTTAAAATGCATGTCTCAATGGTTCGCCAAACTTCATGTATATGCAAGTGTGCCAATCCTCATGATTATGACACCTAACATGTAAAACAACTTGGTACCCAAAATCTTATGGGTCCTAAATGGTTAGTCACAACATCCATTGCATTTGGAATGCATATGGTATAGATGTTGTTAACACGTGCAAGAATTTCTTATCAATATGTTTTCACACAATGATAATGGTTTTCTTGTCTCAAGAGATAAACAATTCTTATAACTAGAGTAATTTTCTAAATTTCTCCACTAGGTTTTACAAACTTTATTTGCTTTAATTTATTGTCAAAGTATCATTAGCATTAAATCCTAATCCGGTTTTGTCATTAAAAGCCTTTTGAATATTAAGTAAGTATATTAGTGATTTGGAACTATTTTCAAATTTAGCAAGTATTTTTCCTTTTTCAAAATTTTCTTTAGTAGATGTTGAAGATTCATTTTTAAACGTGACATTTGAAGTTGCTTTCTAATTTTGAAAACTCTAATATGAATTGATCAAAGCAAAAATGTTTGGTTTCGGATTATACCTCATTTGGGGCTTTATATGCTTCACAATCTTCACATGCTATATAACGATCCTCTTCACCTTCCATGTCGCTCCATATTTCATTTATAATCTTTCTTCGGATTTTGCTCATGTAATCTTCGTTATTGATACCTTCAATGACCATATTTAAACTAGTAGCACTTGTATTTACATCAACTAAATGTTTGTCTATTAAATTTTCTAGAACAATTAATTCTTGTGCAACATCAAGTTTATCATCTTTGGCTCGACATTTCCATTGGTGAAAGTTTAAAAGATATTTCCAAATATCATTTGTCGTTCTACAAAAGAATACTCTTTCATGTTCAATTTCATGTAGGGTTTTATAAATCATTAGTTTGGCTTTAACATTTTTATCAATCTTTGTTTGGGGGTAATTGTATTGATTTTCAAAATCCGTTTTTGTTTGAATATCACCAATTGAAATGATGTGCCAAAGATCTTGATCTATTGATTTCACATAATTTTCAAATTTATTTTTCCATTCACTAAAATTCTCATTTTCAAGATATGGTGGTTTAAATGTCATGTTCCCTTCTAAATATTTTTCCAATTCCATAGATCGATTTTAAGTTTTAAAATACAATTTATTTTAAATTGTTTAACCTGGCTCTGATGCCAATTGTGGAAAACTAGAAGGGGGGTTGAATAGTTTTACGTCAATTTGGATTTTAAAACTTTGTTTTCAAAATCTTCAATTCAAGTTTTGTTATGAAAACTATACTCGATCGAAATGATCAATTACACATGTATATGCGTATGAATGTATTATATCTTTTTAGGTTATTTATAAAAACTTTATTTTGTGAATGAACTTTTTGTTTGAACTTTGTGTGAAATCAATTTTAGCACAATATCACAAGCTACAACTAGATGTAAATGTTTATGAGTATGTAAACAATAAAGATGTAAATAAGGTAATGAACAAGAGATGGAAGGATCAAACCAAGACACAACGGATTTATAGTGGTTCGGCTACAAGGTCACCTTCCTTGCCCTACTCCACTCCTCGAGTCACCTACTCGAGAGTTTTCTTCACTAACACAACGAGCTTCCTTTTGGC
The DNA here is from genome assembly GCA_030686995.1 of Artemisia argyi. NCBI lineage: Eukaryota > Viridiplantae > Streptophyta > Magnoliopsida > Asterales > Asteraceae > Artemisia > Artemisia argyi. Next base: position 135,334,117 of record CM060688.1, read on the forward strand.
GGAGAAACCTTACACAACTTTTGCTTACACCGATTAACGACACTAAGCTAAATGTCGAGTTCTAATAGTAGCTAGAACCAATCTCACACCACTAGTCACTACACACCTTCTTCACGACTTATACACACCACTACTACTACACAATTTCTCACACTTTCACTACTTCTTCTTCACAACACAACTACTTCTTCACTACTTCTATTCACAACTACTAACCCACCTAGATCTACCTATTACACACCTTCTACACCTTTACAAATAATTTACACAACAACTAACAATATACACAACTCTACAATACTTCTAAACAAGATGTTGGAGAAGTATTCTTCTCTTGCACTTTGAATGAGGATGGATTGGATCACTTGAAACAAGAACTAATATGTTTATGATCAAAGGTTTTAGGAAGATGATTTGAGAGAATTTGGACAGAAAGTTTTAGTGCAAAAGGTGAGGAAAAATTACAGATTTGAACCAGTATTTATAGGCAAAACTTTCTGACACAGGAGCGTATGCCGGCCCCCTTAAATCATCGCCGGCTCCCTTAAAATTAAGGGGGCCGCCCACCTGTAACGGCCAGAAAGTTTTGTTTTTTCTAGTGAAAGTTTATTTGATGAAAATTTAACTGAATTTGGTTATAAATTTGAATTCATTTATTTATTATGAAATAAACATTTTCCTCTAATTACCAAAAGTGTTTTTCTAAATATATAAAATGTTTATACCATTTTATATGATTTGTAATTAGTCAATAAATCTTCCTTTGATCATAAAATATATTAGGCAATTGTTTACGCATACCTTAAGTGAATTAGTTGGATATAATGATATTTTGTCACTAAATACTTATTTACGTAATGATTTTACGTTTAATGATTTTACATTTTGTGATCATCAAAACATAGGGATATCGAGTAACATTAATAACGTTTTTACGCATTATTTATATCAACATTATCCTCAGACTTGAGATACCAGATAAGAGTCATGGATGTAGTGCATTTTTGTAAAGCAATTTACCGCTATCCGTAACTGGTAGTTATAAGGATTGTTTTCAGAAGTGTTGCAAAGTTCATGGGTTATTGCTTGTAGTCAAGAGAGAATTTGTTCCTTCAAATTTGTTTTGAAGTTTAATACTGCTAGGCCCCTCGTAAGGTTGACAAAATGTTTACGTGGCCACAGCCGAAGTCTATCTGGAACGTTCAGATGTTTAGGTAATTTTGCTCAATCATAAACAACGAGAAACAGAATTGTTAAATAAAGAATGACTAACATCCATATCTTTATTAACGTGGCATTAGAAACAAAAGGATAATAATAATGATGAATCATTAAAGGTTTTTCCAGGAAACCTCCCTCAAGTTGAACTAGGGGCATTGGCATGTTGCTAGACGCTAACCAATATCATTATACTATTAATAGATATCCAAGTGGGAGCTGTTAGTTTTGTGGATAAATATTAATGTGTATATGTCTAGTATCGAACTCGAGACCTCAGGATTGTACGCGTTACGAATGAGTATTAATGAATAATAATTAATGTATATAAAACGTTATATATATATATATATATATATATATATATATATATATATATATATATATATATATATATATATATATATATATATATATATATTATTTAAACACAAGAAAATGACAAACGATCGTTAGTAGTTAACAGAATTGGCTACTATCGTTAAATGTCAAAGATAAGGACTAGAGTGTAATTATTAGCCAAGAAGGATCCGAAAATCCCTCTTGGGCTACTAGGCCGATCGAAGGATCCAAAGGGAATGCCTAACCCACTCAAACTTGGTCTCCAAGTTATGTAGGCTATATAAACACATGCAAGGGTTCATTGTTTGTACACCTCTTTACACACATTAACCCTAATTGTGTTTTCTCTCTTCTCTTGTCTCCAAAACCGATCGTACAACCCTCCTCCAAGGGTGATCGATTTTTTGCTTGTCAAAAAATATTGTTTTGTGTTTTACCAGCATAAACTTTAATACGTTATTAATTCGTGTGTACAAGATTGAGGTAATTACTTGGATCGATTAACAAAACGGTAAGTGTTAATCAATAGATCCCTAATCAAACCCTAATTAGGGTTTATCACTTGATCAAAGGTTATTGAAGTTTGATTATTGTTTGTGCTAGAATCACAAAGGTACGTTCTTGTTTAAATTATGGTTAATCTTTTATATGTTAATTATGATCCTAGCTTCCGCATATGTGATTACTTGATGATTTATTTATTTATATGATTGTCATGCTATTTAAATTCTAACAGAGGGTCCGGTTGGCATCCTTAGGTTGCATAGGACGAGAGTGATCCCACCATTCTTCACCTTTTGGAGAAAGTGTTGATATCACCCCTTAGAGGCTAAAAGTCTAACGGAATCCATCCTTCTCGGGGATAATTTTCTCTTGACTTTTCGCCAAACTTTTGCATGAATCATGCATGAGGGATGGTTTTCGACATTCGTTAGACTTTTGGCTTCTTAGGAATGGTTCATGCCAATACTATGACATGGATGGTTTGTCACAAAAGGGATAATCCACATGGACGGATTTTGCAGTTTACTCTAGTTTTTATAGTCATATAACACAGTAAATATTTATAATACAAAAAGTGTTAGTAATTCGACCCATTTTGACCCGCATTACATAATTACCTTTACCCTACTAGTCCTCCCATTAGATAATTACCTTTACCCTACTAGTAGTCCACCCCGTACAGTTTGCCACTTGCAAATCCAGTTTAGAAAGGAGAAAAAGGAAACAGAAAAATAGAATGCTGTTCTTTAACAAAACAAAACTCCAAATTTAGTGAAGGATGTGATATAACAGTGTAAAACTTTTACATAAAATCGGCTAGCATATTAACATCACAGATCGACACCCTCATCAAGGCCTTTAGAACCAATTATCACATTTGAATCTATCTGTTTGTCAAATTTCTTTTTCCTCCGAGCTTCAAACTCTTGAAATCCTTCCATCTGACCACAAATTTTGGAACTATTTACCATGTTTGAAACAAGCTAGTATGACTTAAAATTGCAGAATATAACGGGAAATAAGAGTGATCAAAGGTTACCGATTGGAATTGGTCCATAGATATGGGATTCTCATGCAACGAAATATTTTGTAGAGTCTTGCATGACTTCAACAAACTTGGAGGTATCTGTAGAGCAAACGGTGTGAAAATTAAGCTTTCACAGATACAACAAAGATTTGTTGTATTAAACATCTTGGATTCAATTTTTTTTAGAAATTGCGTTGTTCTACAATTTATCCTATCATGTTTGTTAGGGGCGTGTTATGATGTGTCAAATGCAAAATGTACCTCTTTAACTTTGTTGTGGTCCAAACATAGAGACTTCAGGTGAATGAGATTGCAGACTGAAGAAGGAATTTCTTCAATAGAATTTTCTGGAAACCACAAAATCCAGTAACACAAAGCCGAGTCAATAAAAGAAATGAGTGATTCAATTTCCTACCGTTTGTACAAATTTTTTTCTTGCAAGCTAGAGGTGGCCATTTTGGCCCATTTACTTATGAATGGGTCAATTTTGGCTATTTGTTTTTTACAAACCTGTCAAATCAAAGGATACTAAAAAGGACCTAGTCAAACAAGTCCGAAGTAGCAAAGGAAACACCCTCTTAAATTGCTTGATTATAATCTTAAATTATTAATTTAATGTTTTACAAATATAGTTTTTGAAATGGCATTAAACCCAATAATCAATAATGTGAAAGTTTAGAAAAAATGACAAATTGTTTGCATGTCAACCAAACCCAAAATTAGAAATTACACAAGCAATTTCTGACAAATTTGGGACACATAAATAGCTGTATAAGAAAATAAAAAATCATAACTGATTCTCTATTTTCCATGATTACTTATTCCTGCAAAATACTAGCTCCCCCCCCCCCCCCCCCCCCTCATTCTCAAGAGTGATAGTTTGTTTGCAGTTGAGTATCATGATTAAGATAAATATAAGCAAGCATCACATGATGCCATGAACTTTAACCATAAAATGAAGCATCATGAGTGAAAACAAAAGCAACGTGAGAGAATACTGCTTGGAGTAAAAACCAAAGAAGTGTAAAGTACCATTTGCTTGTAGCTCTTCTAATGAAAAGCAGCTCCCGATAGATTCTGGAAGAAACTTCAAATGATTATTCGATACATTCAACAATAACAACTGCATTACAAAAGCTCGATTAACTTCTACAGTTGAAAATTAGCTCAAAGTTGCTACAGGAAGTCACTTACATTGCGCAAGCTTCCTATGGTCTCGGGCAGAGTGCATAACTGATTGCCCGATATCGATAACCGTTCAAGTCTCACCAATTGGCCCACTGAACAAACAGCAGTAAGGAATCAATGTAATGTCTCAAAACAAGAAACCTATAATGTAAAAACACTCCATGTGTCATGAAAATTGCAACGTTTTACACACCACTAGTTCTAAAAAAGCGTTGATGCTAGAGTGGCAGCATGGACGGATTGGTCAATGTGGATTTAGTACGGGTCAAAACACGGTGAGCTTGATTGGGATGACCAACAAAAACTTTTCTGTCAAGGTAAAAAATGTATAACAAACCAATGTCTTAATAGTGATTGTGAAAACAATATTATGACAATAATATCTACTTGGTAATACTTCAAATAAAAAGATTGAGAGGGTTGTATGCTTTAAAAATGAAAGAACTTTTAACGCGTTTGACCCATTTGACCCTGTCCTCTTAATAGTTAATTCTCAATTGTTGCAAATTTCATGGAATGGAAGATATAATAAACAACAATTTGGTGTTATTACGTTCATCAGGCAAAATAGTAACTCTATTTTGATCGAGATTTATTAACTTCAAAGACTGAAATTTGCTCACGTTCCTTGGAAGATGCTCGATCAGATTATCAGCCAAAATCTGAAAACAAAGTTATGTCATTTCCGCTATTAATTACTTATAACCTAGCAAAGAGTCACAGTGGTCATCAATCACGAGACATTCAAAGAGAGAATGTTATGTAAACATTTACTATTCGTTTCAGGTATATCATAATTACCAAAGAAGTCATAAATTCATGCTCATTAAGTTTTGGAATTTTGTGTTTTTTGACTTCCTATGTAGCACACAAGGACAACGATCAGGTCTATGATTTGGAACTCTTTGTGCTTAGATATCAAAATCAATATTTGAATTTATCTATCTGAACTCCTTAGAACTCATCTTCCACTAAGATACGACTCATATTATAGAACTCAACACTCAAGAAAAGATGTTGAAATTGTAAAACTTGATCATATAATTTTTCCTAAACATGGTTAAAAATAAATAAATACTTGATGGATACTTGGCAAGGTTTAAAGTTGATGATTAGCAGTTAATGTCTTTATGACCATACAACTAAAAATCAATGATATAGAACTGATGATGTAAGCTTACAGTACTTACCAGCCTCTGCATGTTAGTTAACTTGCTGATATCCTCTGGAATGTCAGCTGCGGTAACAGAAGACAAAGTTGGCGACAAATTATAATCAGATCTCTTTATAGTCCTAAAGTGTGTTGACGTATATGAAATAATTAAAAGTTTGCTAACATGTTATCACAGTTCATCCTTACTTAGTGCAAGGAGAACTGACGATGGGGTCCACAGAATGGATATATGGTAGAGACGAATAGCAGCTAAGTTTATGAACTTAGGGGGTGTTTGGATGTGCGTTCGGAAAGTGATCGTGTCATATTAAATAACCAGTTTTGATAAAAGGGACTATGAAAGATAGTTTTTGCGTGTGCTTCTACTGAATAAAGTATTTATAACCAGATAATGATGCTTGAGTATTTAGAAAATTCTGATTATGTTAGGGTAAAAATAGATATAATTAACCAAAAAGGACAGCATTTTAAAAATTGAAGACGTTTAGTGAAATGAATAGAAATCCTTCTAGCGGGGTTAAAAGAACGAGGAAATGGATAATTTTGTTGTACCCAGATACTCAATAATGTCAGTGTTGTTCAGAAAGTGATTATCCGGAAAGAATTATCTGACCCCTAAATAATCAGATAACCAGAAGTTGAATCTGTTTTATTAAAACATTACAAACTGGTATAGCAATAAGATAATCACTTGTAAAACACAAATCCAAACAACCCCTGAACCTACTAGAAAAGGCAACTTTACCCATTTACCTCCAATCTACTTACTGTATTCCCATCCTAATTCTCTTTACTCAAGTAGAATGAAACTTACAATCACATCTTGTTTTATTATTTTATCTATTACTTTCTTATATAATTGAAATTCGATCTTCAACTCAAAGGGAAACAAATCCAAACACTCTTCTACGGCTTGTTTTATTAAAATTAACCATCTAATTCTGATTAGTCAATATCACATGACCATTATCTTCTACAGCGTTTTTACATTCCATGATGGAGTTGTTAATGTTATATTATTATAGAGAACAACTGTATCGAATAATGTAAGAATGCCAGTGTGATGCTCTAAGAAGGTTCCCTTGAAATGAGTAGAAACGCATGCAAAACGTCTTAAAAGAGATAAATAATTTACCTAATTTGTTGTTTGTGAAATCAAGTGTCCGTACAGATCTATCCAACTCAAGAACTTCATCTGGAAATGACTGTTTCATAAAACACGTTAACTTTAGTCTTCGAACATTGTTTAAATACCAAAAAAAGAAATCTACATATTCCAATATGTTAATGTAACAGTAAAAGTGCACATAGCCACATAGCATCCATTATCGGCCGTGTGCAAGTCAATCAAAAAAATTCTCAACTGCAAAAAACCACCGAACTTTCAATATCGGACCATTTTTGGTAAATTCAAGTAACGGTCAGTTTTGAGCGACTTAAAGTGAACAATTACTAAACTCGGTTACTATTTAATACATAATATTTGAAAATTTCACCTGAAGTACTAGGTTGTTTTAAAAAACAAAGTCACCAAATATATACCCAAGCGTCTAATTCATTTAGATCTACAAGTTTAGAAATTTCATAGCAATGAAAGATATCAAACGTTTAAGAGATTCCTATAGTTAGAAAACGATTGAGTGACTGAGGGGGTATTTGGCATTGCTTGTTTTTCCTGCTTTTTTCATTTCTATTAGATAGAAGCAGTTATGTGTTATCCTTGCTTTTGGTTATCGGCTTATTTTGAGGTAAACAAGCATTTTGTGATAAGGAGGTATGGAGATGCTTATTTCAAAAATGTTTGTTTAAGATACATTTAGAGTTACCTTCCATAATCCATCTGGGAATATCTATCAAATTACTAATTTTTTTAGTAACACTGCTTCTCCACGAAAACAATGTTTTTACATTTCATGTACATAATTTACTGAGCTTAAAAAAAAGCCCCACACGTCCTTGAACAGATAACCATCTTTTGGCTAACCTAGCCTCCTCCGTCCCTCAGGACCAACAAGGGGTAGTACAGGAATCTTCGCCTCCAAAAACAGTTTATCGGAAACAAAGGTCAAACTTGTTGAAACTTGTGTCTAGCCCTGCTTATTTTAATTATTATTATTATTTTTTGCAACGGATTTTTTTTTTCTTATTTATTTATTTATTTATTATTATTATTATTATTATTATTATTATTATTATTATTATATATTTTTTTTAAAGAAAGGCAGTTTTTACAATATATTATTATTATTATTATTATTATTATTATATATTTTTTTTTAAAGAAAGGCAGTTTTTACAATATACACCACCTATCTCACATGTCTCCAACGAGACTTGAACCCACAACCTCTAAGTTGTGGCACGTTCGGTCGTTTCACATTCTGTTGGGCCAAGAGGCCTTTGGTATGTAAGGGACTTTTATTCACACACCTTATACAGGCTTTTAAAACAGATCATTTTTGCATGCTTAATAATCCGTAATGTGATAAACATCAAAAAAAAAAAAAAAAAAAAAAAAAAAAAAAAAAAAAAAAAAAATCATCATAAGAAACAAATAAATTGAATACAAAATGTAACCTTTAATTTAGCATCACGTAAAGCAACAATGCCGGTAGCTTTCCAACGTGACAAACGTTCAGCTTTTGCATCACCATTTTTGCTAGCAGCACAACCCATTATTATTCAATCCTCTGTTTTCAGATATAAAAAACAGGGTTTTCTAAGAATTTTGCAAATAATTTTTTTGATGTTAATGTTATGATGTGGTTGATTTGTTGGGGGTTTAATCTTTGCTTCTTTAATGAATCATCAAAAGAAAAAGAAGCAAAGATTATGATGATGATAATGATGATGATGATGATGGTGAAATGTAAGACTTTTGAAAATTTTTAAAGACAAAAACATACGGAGTATAATGTTTTGACTTTTGATGAATCTAATTTGAAGTTGTTTATATTTTTGGTAAGAAAATGGTAACTCATGTTTTTCTTTTATTCTTTTTTAGAGTAGTTTTTATGGGGATAGTGGACGGGCGGTGGCAATGTATATTAGCTTTAAACGAGTGTTGTTGCCCGCGCGTTGCAGCGGGGGTTCTTAGATTTTTTTTTTTTTTTTTGTTTATATGGTTTGTGTGCTGTGTTTTGTCGGGTTTCACGTTGTGATTTTGTATATTTTCTATACTTGTAAAAAAAGCCATTAGCAAATCTATAAAATAGTCGTAACAAAAAGAATGAGAAAATTATGTGTTGCAATACATAGACCTGAGTATATGCTTTTCAGTAGTTACCTTTTAAATAAAGCCTAAGACAAACTCATGATGCACCTTGTTCCCTGTAAATATGGCAAGTCAGTTATGAAGTTTAACATGGAAAAAACAGCCATTAATAAACATACAAAGGTTAAAAAACAGCCATTAATAAGCATACAAAGGTTATCATACCTGGAAATACAGCTTATATCACTGAGTAACAATTTTTTTTCTCCTTTACTTTGATAGCAGATTAAAGAAATCAGTGGTAGAGATGAGAAGATTCTGGTAGAAGCTTGGCTGATCAAAAGTATGGGGAAAAGGAGATGTATACTGGGCAAGCTAACACATGGAAGTATGCATTTAATGCAAAATTTGTACAATTACTGTAGATATACTTAATTACTCCCTCCGTCTCAAAATAATTGTCAGGAGACAAGAATCACTTAGTTTAATAAAAGTGGGATCAATTTAATTTTTAACCACTTAAAGAGAATATTCATTTACTTTATTCTCTATTTTTTACTTAAAAAAGAAATTGGACAATTAATTTGAGACATCCCTAAAAGGAAATATGGACAATTATTTTGAGACGGAGGTACTATCTATGTATTTGCCTTTAATATAACGGAGTAGCAGTGCTTGTAACAGTTGTTTTACGGTAGCTACAGTGCTTGTAACAGTTGTATTACGGAACGGGACATGAATAGTGAAACACTATTATGAAAGCTGCATAAGCCATTTAGTATATAGAGTAATTTTGTGTATAATTTTTTTATTTTTATATATAAAGTAAGTTAGAGCAAAAAAATTACTTTTTTTTTTGTTGGTAAAAGTCAACCACCCGGTAAATATATTACTCCAAAAAGCGCATTTAAGTACAACGGATATGGGTGAATCTCATATCTCAGCCTGTTACATAGGCGAAAAGCTTACATAACAAGATACTTCCTATCTTCTAAACAAGAAAACAAACCACTAACCACATGGTAACAAAAAACTCTGACAAAAATATAAATTACTTCTTACGACCTTGGAGATTAAAGCCATACATGGCATTAAGAGCATCCAAATTCTTTGAAAGATCATAAATTTGCTTCGAATAATCATCATAGTCATCAAACTCATCTTCACGCTCATGACCACCACCAAACAGATTTGCTGATTCGACGAACGTGTTAAGAACCTCATCATCATCACTATTAGAAACCACAACTTCGCCCACCTTAGAAAATGGGTTAACCCTCTTAGTATAAGAGGTAGACGGAGCAGGAGAAATAATAATCTTAGGAAACCCATACTGCTCCTTCTATTTCATATCACTCACAAGAGGATCTTGTGATGCATTACTAGTCTTTAACGGCTCATCCTCATTAACTTTCATTGTACGACCAGAAACCACATCCTTGTTGGTGTCATTAGTAGGAATACCAAAAACATATGTATCATCCATATTAAGAGTATCAAACTGGTTAGATGTAGAAATCTTCGTTCCACTCGAACTAGCCACAACAGAAGTCTTCTTCTTAGTTCCATCCACTCTCTTGGGTTCAGTAGGAGACACTTTGGGTCTATATTGCATTTTTTACCCACATTAGGCTTTGTAAAACCTCCTTTATTAGGACCAGATTGGCCACCACTATTACTCTTCTTCTTAGTATTGACCGTTTGGAAACCATCATAAACACTTAGTGTAGGCTGAGTAGTAGTTGGAACAAATTTAGGACAATCAATCAGAGTATGACCAAAAATCTTACACTTATCACAACGATGTGGTTTACAGTCGTATTCAAGCCGTATCTTCTCAATAGTCGAACCCGACCCATCAAGTAAAGGTATCTCAACAGTAAGGTTGTCCCTAAGCACCTCATCCGACTTCACTTCAATCATGCATCTAGCAAAACTACTACAGCCCCACGATTTTTCTTGCACATTTGGCTAGTATAAGCATCTAAACTTTTGGGCGTACCAATCAATGTGGCAAGAAGACTAAGGCCATCATCAGAAAACATAGCAAGAGGAACATCATGAAATTTAACCCACACCGGGATATTGGTCAAATCCTCTTTTAGTAAGTTGGTGTTCAATGTCCATGGTTTAAGAATAATAGGTACATTTCTAATCAACCAAGGACCGTTATCAAGAACATCATCAACACCTTTTTTCGAATTGAACTTAAAGAAAAAGAGCCCCTTTGCATTTATCATAACCTTTTGTATACCAAACTTAGCCCACGCATTACGTACATAGTAATTAACAACAGGAAAAGCAAGGCATTGACCAAGGAAATACCCATAAAGAGTATTTTCAAACCTAGTGTTCACCTCTTCAACCACTTTCATAGGGACAGAAAGATCCACACCATTTGATTTCATGATACATTCTGTCACAACTCGTAATTTCAGGTCCTTGTTCAGATGTCGAAATTTCATTATTCATCTCGGCAAGTTACTATTCATTAGTTACTATTCACCGATCACTATTCATCATTTTAATATTCATCATTTTTTGTGTCAGTTTGAGATTCCGAGAAGCGTTCAGAAAATTTACTATTCACATGACACTATTCATTTCCGAAGAGAAACCACTATTCATGTACTTTATTCATTTCATCGTAAATTTAGTTTACGGGTAATTAAATTCGCGTAACCGGTCAGGTTAAGCTGCGAATTCGAGTATCATCAGTAGGGACACTTCATATGGACTAGAAATGGCTTACATATCATTACAATAGCATTTGCATATTATTCCACTCGTAGGATATTCAAATTAATACTTTTGATATATTTGACTTTTTACGTATGTTTATTTTTTTAAATAAACGTTAACACGCGACCAATAATGTGACTAACACGTCCGACGCTCCCGACTATGATCCCTATATATTTTTATATTCATTTTAATAATATATAAATTATATTACTAATTTACCCGGTATTGTGGAAATTCATTTAATTAATATCGTACGCCTAATTTAATTATGACGGTTTTCGTGAAAACTAAACAATAATCATCCAAACACTCAATATTGATACCCGACATATTTTCACAATTTTTACGACTTTAATATGTCCCGGTTAACTCCGTTAAAATTTATTTTTAGTTAACTCGGTACCCGGTATTCCCTAAAACTATTAATATATACACAATAATACAAGAAATTACCAACTTTCTTACACCAAACTCTCTTTTTTCTTCCCTTTTTCACTAAATGTTGCCCCCCCCCCCCCTCCATACTAATATCTTACAATCTTGAAATATTTACCATCTCATTAATATTTGTCATATATTGTCTAACATATATATATATATATATATATATATATATATATATATATATATATATATATATATATATATACATATATATATACATATATATATATATATATATATATATCATAAACTACACTTTTCATCTCATTTCACAAAGATCTAGCAAGATAACTTTTTTCTTTTTCTCTCCTTGGTGGTGCTCGGCCTAAACAAGAAGAACAAGCAAGAAACTTTAATTTTTCAAGATCTAGTGATTATCTAGTGTATTTTGTACTCCTTTTAGGGTTTTGTAATACAAACTCAAGGTTTACTTAGGTTTTCACCATCAAAAGCTCATTAATCTTTCAAGTAAGTGTATGAAACTCATCTTTATAATTTTACCAAGTTTTTACAAGATTCATATGATATATATACAAGATCTACATGCATATGTTATTTATACCACTCCATTTTATACATATCTAACTTTTGAGCCCTAGAAATAGATTATAGTTAGATCCTTGTTAGATCCACTTGATTTATGATGTTTAGAAACCCATAACACCCTAAGAAGGTGTATGGTAAGATTAGACTAGATTTGTGGTGATTGAAAGTGGTTTGGTTGAAGTTGGAACTAGATTGGAACCCTAGAAATGATTTTTGAAACAATATATATACCTACTGTCCATATTTTTAAAACATGGGAAAATCAGTAGATGATGGGTAATTTTTGACCAAAGATTTAGAAAATACTTTCAAACTATCAAAAATATATTAATACATGTGATGAGTGCGTAAATACTCATCATTTTTACCTAATCTTAACTGCCAAAACATCTAAAAACACTCAAATATGCATCATAATACTGAAAATATCTCAGGAATGTGTTTTATATGTTTCAGATGCAAAATAATCAAAAACAGATGAAAAGTGAACAAAGTTTGCATAATTGGCAGTTTCAGTCCCTCATCTTTCAAAAGTTGTCAAATCTAGTCCCTGGTTATTCTAAAAACTTGAAAAAGTCACCAAAGGTCCTTTTAAATCAATAAGTTACATATTTAGTCCTTTGGTGCAAAGTTTCACAAAATTGCAAGTTTAGTCCCTGAACTTTGAAAATGACAAAAATGGTCCCTGGGATATTAAAACTTTGAGAAAAATAAATTTTGTCCTTGCACTTCTCATATAGACAGGATTGGTCCTTGATTGCAAAGTTTGGTGAAATTACAAATTTGGTCCCTAAAGTTTGAAATATTGGCAGATTTGGTCCTTGGGAAAATTAAAATTGAAAAAATCATCTAAGGTCCTCATAATATTCTCACTTGGCAGAAAAGACCCCCATGAAATATTTTGGAAGGATGCCAACTCACACCCTTCAACTTTCGGAATATTACAAAAATGGTCCTTGTGATAACTAAAACCAAACGGATCCTATTATTAATACCAAATCCAAACACAACCATTATCCAGCCCACACCCCTGATCCATCCCATTACCTGGCCCAATCACCCTAAGCCCAAAATACAAACAAAACCCACCCTGGTATTAATACCAGGGTCAAACCCAGTCAACACCACCCCCTTCCTCACACCAAAACCACCCTTCCCTCCAAATACCGCCCTGCAAAAACCCCCTCCACTTGCAATAATTCATCATCACCACCCCACTACCCTCACCTAACAAGACAACCCACAATAAATGCCACACCCCCTCCTATACGCAACAGTCAATTGGTTCTGTTTATTTTTGGCGCGAAAAAGGATTTGAACGGCTGAGATGAGTTTCAGAGATCCAATGGCCAAGATTATTGATGGGATTTGCTCAGAAGCTCATGGGAACCCTAATGTGAGCCTATAAAAGGAAGGGGAAGCAATGAAGAAGGAGTAGTAGTCTAATTAGTATTAATGTATGTCGTTTAATTAAGATTTCAAATTCTAGTGTAATATTCAAGCTTCTAAGCATTGTATCAAGTTCTTTCAGTGTAATCTTAACTGTTTTATTAATCAAATTAAAGTTTTACCCTCAATCTCAGTATTGCAATTTCCTTTTTATTTCATAAATACTATTAAGCTCATTTTACTGTTTCTGTTTAGGCTTATGGACTCTTAGGCTCATATAAGCTCCAAGGAAGCTTAATAAAGCTTTTAGAAACCATAAAATACAGCTTAGGTATAAAAAATCAAAAAACACAAAAAAAAATCAACAAAAGTCAACAATTGCAGGTTTTGAAGATGAATACTGGAGCAGGGTAAATTTTGGATGGCCTTGGGTTAGTGGTCTTGTGGAAGGCCTATAGGGTTGGATTTGAGGTTCTTGGTTCTTGGTTTAAGCTGGATTGCACCTTGTAAGCTTTTAAAAACTCATTTCTTAAATCTTACTGTAGCATTGCTTATTTAGTTTCCTATTTAGCTTTTCTGTGTTCATTTAGTGTTAAATAGTGATAATCTTGGTTAAAATTAGTATCTTGTTTGTTGAAAATCATAGTTACTTAAATTTCTCATTTTGGCAGTCAAAATAGTATAATTAGTATTCTTGTGCATTTGTTGTTGTTTCCTGTGGTTAAGTGCTTATTTAAGTTTAATATATCATTATAAGACATTGTGAATTAGTTTCATAAGCTCTTAAAGCCATTTGCTTCCTAAATCATAAAACAGACAAACCTTAAGTAGTGTTTGGATTAGTGTTATCCAAGGTATGTGCATTTGTTGTTGTTTCCTGTGGTTAAGTGCTTATTTAAGTTTAATATATCATTATAAGACATTGTGAATTAGTTTCATAAGCTCTTAAAGCCATTTGCTTCCTAAATCATAAAACAGACAAACCTTAAGTAGTGTTTGGATTAGTGTTATCCAAGGTATTGTGGTGTTTAATTGTTGTTGTTTCTGGTTTACACAAGTCACATAGGCTCATAATAGCTCAGAGCAACCATAAAATCCAGGGTTTATTCAGAAAAAAGTCAAAATAAAACATAAGTAGGTCTAATTATCCCTCTGTGTTGGATTAAGTGTGGCATATGCCTCAAATCCATTCACTTATGAGTGGTTTAGCTTAAATTAGTCTTATATTAGATTAAATAATCAATTTCAATCAGAAAATCAAGATTAAAGTTCATTTAAGTCAACCTTTTGCAAAAAGTCAAAAAGTACCCTTGTTTCAGAAATACAAAACTTGGAGTATTTATTGTGATTTTTGTGATAAGTTTAGGACCTTGCCCTTTTTAGAGCTTAATCTCTGTCACCTAGTCTTTAAAGTCCCACAAGCAGCTTAATTTTTAGATTTTTCTATTAGCTTGTGGGATAGCTTCTTTTGACCTGCAGGGCAAACACATGCCCTGTGCACAGGCTTTGACCAAAATCCCCAAGACCTTAGCCACTTCATTAGTGGGTCCCACCCCTAGCTTTTTAGCTTTTTAGAAACCCCTTAAGCCCAGCTATAAGTTTCTGAGCTTATTTCACCATTGTGAGCTTATTTTATAGAGCTGCAACCCTCATCAAGTTTGGCTATTCTTTGAGTGAACACTGATCACTCAGTGTAAGACCCCAACTTTCAAAGGCTACCCAGAGCTCATTAATAAGCCATAAGCCCTGCTTATTGGCTTATTGTGAAGCCTACCAGTCCACCTTCATAGTTCAACTTTCCATTTGGACCCATGAGCTCTTTTGTGGACCCCACAGAGGTCCAAAGGTCCTTGATTTGGCCTGTTTGGACTGTGTAGTTGAAATAAGTGCTTATTTGAGGATTTAAGCTTATTCAGTGTGCTTAATTGTTCCATTTTGCTTATTTCAAGGTTATAATCATCTGTGTGTGCCTTATTTGCCATCTCCTAGATTTTTCAACTTTGCATAAGTCCTAATAAGCTTAATAAGCAAACTGTTAAGGAAAGGGGGTGCACATAGCTTATTTTTTAGCTATTCAAAAAGTCATTTCACAAAAAGTTCTTGTTTTTAGCTTATCTTCATCTGTCAAAAAGAAAAACCAACAAAAACCAAAAATAAAATTAGTGATAGCTTCTATTTAATAGACTCTATCTTTTTCAATTTTCTTCTTAGCTTATTAATAAGCACTTCACCATTTTTATAATTTTCTTAATTTCCTGTCACCTTTAAGTATTTGTAATAATTTTCTTAGATTTTTCTTAGTCAGTTTGATAATTATTAGAAGAGTTAATTGCAAAAATCGTCCCTAAGGTTTGCTCAAATTGCAGATTTCGTCCCTAATAGTTTAAAATTGCAAAAATCGTCCCAAAATCAAACCTTTTGGCAAATTTTGGTCCCTAGCTACCGTTAAGTATATTCCGTTAGAATTTGCACCGTTAGTCCTTTTTCACCGTGTACTTTGCACCGTTAGTCCTCTTGGTTAACTATATTTGCACCGTTAGTCCTTTTTTACGTTTTTTTCCGTTTTTTTCGTTTTCGTCCGTTTTTTTTTTACGTTTACGCCGTTTTTTTTTTTACGTTTTCTTCCGTTTTTTTTACGTTTTCTGTTTTTACGTTTTCCCGGGTTTTTCGGTTTCGTCCGTTTTTTTCGTTTTCGTCGTTTTTTTTTTACGTTTTCGTCCGTTTTTTTTTACCTTTTCGTCCGTTTTTTTATTTACGTTTCGCCGTTTTTTTTTTACGTTTTCTTCCGTTTTTTTTATGTTTTCTTCCGTTTTTTTACGTTTTCTTCTAGTTTTTTACGTTTTGGTCCGTTTTTTTTTACGTTTTCGTCCGTTTTTTTCGTTTTCGTCCGTTTTTTTTACGTTTACGCCCGTTTTTTTTACGTTTTCGTCCGTTTTTTTTTTACGTTTTCTTCCGTTTTTTTACGTTTTCACCCGGTTTTTTATGTTTTTTTACGTTTTCGTCTGTTTTTTTACGTTTTCGTCCCTTTTTTTCGTTTTCGTCCGTTTTTTTTTACGTTTACGCCCGTTTTTTTTACGTTGTCGTCCGTTTTTTTTTACGTTTTCTTCCGTTTTTTTACGTTTTCACCCGATTTTTTTTACGTTTTTTTTACGTTTTCGTCCGTTTTTTTTACGTTTTCACCCGGTTTTTTACCTTTTTTTTTCGTTTTCGTCCGTTTTTTTTACGTTTACGCCCGTTTTTTTTTACGTTTTCGTCCGTTTTTTTTTTACGTTTTCACCCGGTTTTTTTACGTTTTTTTTACGTTTTCGTCCGTTTTTTTTTACGTTTTCGTCCGTTTTTTTTTACCTTTTCGTCCGTTTTTTTTACGTTTACGCCCGTTTTTTTTTACGTTTTCTTCTGTTTTTTTACGTTTTCTTCCGGTTTTTTTTACGTACATACACATCAAGTTTTTTCTTGTATTTATTATGATACTTTTTCTTAAGAAACCACTTAATGATAATAAATTAGCCTACTTTCTAGTTCGTGGGTGTAATTGTCATTCATTGTCTAAACCCTATAATACCAACCTTACTCTATATAGTACACATTTGAAGTAGCTAAAGTCATAAATTCAAAATGAATTTTTTATAATTATATTTCTTTTCGATAAATAATTAACGAGTTAATAGTGATGTTTATTTAACACAATCAAATAATTCATCAAGTGTTTATTAGGGGTGTTCACGGTTCGGTTAATTAACCGAATAAACCGAAAACCGAACCAAACCGAACCGAAATAAAACCGAACCGAACATATAACCGAACCGAACTTGTTAAAACCGAACCGAACCGAATTAAAAATTCGGTTTTCGGTTTGGATATGGGTTTAGCTATTTGAACCGAAAACCGAACCGAAAACCGAATTTATATAAATATATATATTTTTTATATATTTATATTATTTTAAATATAAAAAATATCCATTAAAATTTTATACTAATATAAAAAAACACTTTTTTATGCTTGAAATATTTTTTTTGCCAAAAATATATATAATTAAATTAAAAAAAATTATAAATAATGTAATTTAAGTAAAAAGTTCGGTTTTCGGTTTTGACCCATAACCGAACCGAACTTCGGTTCGGTTCTCGGTTCGGTTCGGTTATATATATTTTCGGTTCGGTTCGGTTTTCGGTTATGACCCAAAAAATTTTTTTAACCGAACAACCCGAACCGAATAAACCGATTAACCGATAACCGAACCGATGAACACCCCTAGTGTTTATTATAAAGCATGTGATATTTATTTATAGTTTTGGGATACTTGTATATCATTCAAAATTTTTGTACGGAAAATAAATGATTTTTTTTCTTTCTAATATTGAATTAGTCCAAATGTTTAAATTAAAATGGCAAAGTGCACGAAAATATAACTAAATTGTCATTTTGCTTTGTTCTGTAGTCATTTTTTTTATATCGCATACAATATACGTTTTTTTTACGTTTTCCCCCGGTTTTTTACAAAACGTAAAAAACCGGAAGAAAACGTAAAAAAACGGGCGTAAACGTAAAAAAAACGGACGAAAAAGTAAAAAAAACGGACGAAAACGTAAAAAAATGGACGAAAACGTAAAAAACCGGGTGAAAACGTAAAAAAACGGACGAAAACGTAAAAAAAACGGGCGTAAACGTAAAAAAAACGGACGAAAACGAAAAAAAACGTAAAAAACCGGGTGAAAACGTAAAAAAACGGAAGAAAACGTAAAAAAAACGGACGAAAATGTAAAAAACCGGGTGAAAACGTAAAAAAAACGGACGAAAACGTAAAAAAAAACGGACGAAAACGTAAAAAAAACGGACGAAAACGTAAAAAAAACGTAAAAACCGGGTGAAAACGTAAAAAAAACGGAAGAAAACGTAAAAAAAACGGACAAAAACATAAAAAAAACGGGCGTAAACGTAAAAAAACGGACGAAAACGAAAAAAACGGACGAAAACGTAAAAAAACCGGGTGAAAACGTAAAAAAACGGAAGAAAACGTAAAAAAAACGGAAGAAAACGTAAAAAAAAACGGGCATAAACGTAAAAAAACGGACGAAAAGGTAAAAAAAAACGGACGAAAACGTAAAAAAAACGGACGAAAACGTAAAAAAAACGTTAAAAACCGAGTGAAAACGTAAAAAAAACGGAAGAAAACGTAAAAAAAAACGGAAGAAAACGTAAAAAAAAACGAGCGTAAACGGAAAAAAAAACGGACGAAAACGAAAAAAAACGGAAAAAAACCTAAAAAAGGACTAACGGTGAAAATACAGTTAACCAAGAGGACTAACGGTGCAAAGTACACGGTGAAAAAGGACTAACGGTGCAAATTCTAACGGAATGTACTTAACGGAAGTTAAAGCTAGGGACCAAAATTTGCCAAAAGGTTTGATTTTGGGACGATTTTTGCAATTTTAAACTATTAGGGACGAAATCTGCAATTTGAGCAAACCTTAAGGACGATTTTTGCAATTAACTCTTATTAGAATTAAAAATAGCTTAATTAATTAATTAGGTAATATTAGTAATTAAATAGTTTTCTTAAATTTTAATTAATAACAGTAGGTTTTTATATTTTTCCTAGGTTTCATAAATCACTTAAGACTTTTAGAAAATATATTTTTAAGTTCTACTATTCATTTCCTAATTTTCTTATTTAATTTAGTTAAATTAGATTTAAATTAATTAATAAGTAATTAATTAGTAAAATAGTCTAAATATAATTTTTAGAAACTTTTTATAATTTTTTAGGATTCCTGTGATAGTTAATTAGTTTTATAAATTTTTCTATAATTTTCTAAGCCATTTAGGTATTATTAGTAATTTAAAATAGTTTAATTAGATTAATTAATATAATTAGTTTTTAATTAATAGAAAATCCATAAAAAGACAAAAATATTTCTTTTTAATTTTTATACTTTCTTCAAGTTCATTTTAAGGTTTCGAAATTAGTTTTGCAAATTTTTAGGTTAATTTGTAATCTTTATCATTTTTAGTTTAATTTAAATTAGACTTAAATTACCTTTTAAATAGGTTTAATTAATTAATTAGTATTTAAATATTAAAATAATCATTTAAATAATTTCATTTTCATTTTAAATTTTCTTTTTATTTTTAGTTTTAAAAAGTTTCACTTGCACCCCCTATAGTTGTAATTTGTTAAAACCCACTTTCCTCTGTCTGTAATCTGATTTCCCAGTTTGTGCTTTTGTGATTATATCTGTATCTCTGTGATGGTTAATTTTATTCCATAATTGTTCAAATACCAAGCAATCAATAGTATAATCATTCCCCAATCATCTTGGTTACTGTCCTCAGTGCCACTTATTCCCATAAACGTTCAAAATACAATTTCAATCTCGTTGGGACTTAACGACCCGGGGATTTCCCTGTACTTCCACAGATTAAAAACACTTGAATTTTCTCTCCCAGGTGGGCCTATCAACTGCACCCAGTTAACTGGTTGGTTTGGGAGGAGTCAACATGTTAAGACGAATCCGTGGATATAAAGAACGAGGAAAATGGACTTAAAACGACAAAGTTATACACGTTTTAAAAGCGTCAAAACTATATATATATTTATAGTCACTACTAGAAATAATATAACTACGTACTAAATACTATATTTTCTAGATTTCTTGTTCAAGAGCTATATTCTTAACTAACAAAGTTCGTACGACCCAAGGTTTATTTGTACGAATACTAGACGTTATTTCAAGGTTTTCAAGGCGATGATATAACACTAACGTTTTATATACGATATATTACGACTAGTTTCTATAATTCTAGATGGACTTATTTTTCTTAAGTATGGAAAATACCTTACTTTGACAATAACTAGTATTTTCAAGTTACGAGTGGTATAGGTATCATGTGCATGTGCATTCATTACATCAAGGCATGATCTAAAGTAGATCGTTATTACTCATATTAGGTTGCGGCTAACATTCGCGCCTTGTTGTCCCTATCATTTCACGTCATAGTATCATCGCTTCAGGTGAGTTTTCATAGCCCCGTTTTCAATTACTTACTTGATTTCAAATCCCACGGGGGAGAATACATTGCATCACTTGTTTTTCTATACATGCCAAAGTATTAAATTCCTTACATTGCTTAAGTTGTCTTATTACCACGTCATGACAAGTCCCCTTTATTATCATGGACCGTTAATTAATCTACAAGCGAGAGTGAGTGAATAGATCTATTGAGGGTGACTCCTCCATCCGTGTTTGGGTTGCTCCAAGGGGTAAACAGATGCATTTCATGTCTAATATATTAGAGTGTCTGGTAAACACTCATTTGGGGCCAAGTAACGTCTAGCTTCGGGGTCATGAGCTTAAGAGCCAATGTATTACTTTTGACATTTTGTCGGTTTACTTTATACTTGTGGCTAATGTACATACGATTTAACTTACAAACCTATGATTATTCACCAACATTATTGTTGACCGTTTTCACAATGTATTTTCAGGTAATTAAGACATATTCTTCATAGCATGCATGGAGTCATATCATTGAGTAACAAGGATGACGCGTCTCATTTAGGATTTTCATGCACTTATGAACTATCGTTTAATTGTGCTAAACTTTTTTCCTTAAACTTTTCCAGACTTTTGGGACCTATGTTTTATAACTCTGAATATTTTAAATGAATCAAACGATGTATTTTCAAAACGACACTTTAGTCATTCAATATAACTGTAACTGTGGTGCTATGACAGTCACCCCCAGGTATTCCATTCCGCTGCCATTCAGGTATTTTGGGGGTGTGACAAATTGGCATCAGAGCTAAGGTTATAGCGAACTAGGATGTATCTTGGACCCTAGACTATAACCACATCATCATAGCATCTCATCATTTCATCATAGGTGCATATTCATTATACATGTTGTTTCATGCACACATTGTGTGAGTTATTTATACCCATACTCACATATATATGATTATGTTGACCTGGTTCACAAGTGACATGTCTTCAGATACACACCATGTCATCCTTTCGTCGAATTCCGACATTGAAGATGCCTTGTCATCTTCCACTATCATTGTACCACCAGTTACACTTACGCCGCCATTAGCACCATTGAATTGTTATAGGAACAAGGTTTTCCTATCATCCAGCCCATACATAGAATGCCATTTGGTAGAGTATTCAGAATTAATCTTAATGGACCTATTAGGATGCTTATTGCAAGGAAGATAGTATGTTTTCTTTCCTTCACTAGTAGGGCGCTTACTACTCAGGTATTACCACCACCGTCAGCTACTTATTGTCTCCTAACTCATCACTAGGATCTCATCGCCATCAATGTTATTCTCATCCTTTAGAATACCACCATTGTCATTTCCCTTTTACATTTCCACTTGCTATGAGTTAGATAACACCTTGTGGATAATACCAAGACCACAGACTCAACAGGAACATCCGCAGATTCCTCAGGAATGGTTTAAAATCTACACTAACTAGGACTTGATCGATGCACAACTCCATACCCCACTTCAGGACTATCTCGACCTTATAATGCCACAAACCTGGTTTTATTCAGAGGGACACCAGGAAGTCCCTAGACTAGACTTATATCTTTACTAGCTTTTACTATTATCCTAGCCACGAGAGGTGTGGCATAGTTCAAAGAAACATGTGGTATTTTGATTGTTGTACAACGGAATCACCAAGTGTTGACTCTACCATATGGATATGGTTGTGCTATCTATGATATCGGTCCATGTAGACCAAAAATTTCATGTGTTATATTCATGAGTTATGAATATGATGGTTTTATTACTTGTAGATTCTCATGGTCTCTTATAATTTGATGAAAATAGATTTAAGCAAACCACTTCAAGCATGACGCAAGCCGCTGTGGACAATTCACTGTCAGGAACATAGCCACCGCCTTCACCAAGGAACTTACTCACGTGGAATTTATGGGTTGTAATCCCCCCTCCTTTAGCGGAACTATAGACACAAAGGAATTTCTCAAATGGTTTGAAGAAATAGAAACAATATTTCAATGTGGCGACTGCTGTAAGGAAGACAAGGTTAAGTTCCCCACTTGCACTTTTCAGGATCATGCCCAGAAATGGTGGACTAAATATGTTCAGGTAGTAGGAATGGATGCTGCTTACTCACACTCTTGGGAGAAACTAAAAAGGATGATGAGTTTAAAATTTTGTGTGAAAAGCGAATTACAAGCAATTGAACATGAAACACTAAACCTTACCATGGTAGGAGATGATGTTGTCAAATACACTGCTTATTTTTATGATTTAGCACGACTAGGCTCTGCAATGGATGAACCGGAAAGCAAGAAACTTGAAAGGTACATCGAAGGACTTTCTCCTGAAATTCGTATGTTGGTCATCTCATTGGAACCCGATACCATGCCTAAAGCTATCAAAATGGCGATCGAAGCAAAGGAACGTATAGCTCACACCAAGATCTTAGGAGGCAATAGTGGGAACAAGAGAAAGTGGGTCGATAATCAGGATGCTAATGCTACCCAACAACCATATAAGATACAAAAAGTGGTGGAAACCTTTGCTGCTGGGTCAAGCCAAAAGAAAAGGTATGTTGGTAAATTACCCGAGTGCAACAAGTGTCAGTTTCATCACAAAGGATCTTGCCCCTCTCAATGTAAGAACTGCCGAAAGGTCGGACACGAAGCCAAGGATTGCAAGGCTCCCACCCTCGCAAAGCATCAGAAACTCACAGTAATCTACCGTGAGTGTGGAGTAGTGGGACACTTCAGGAATGAATGCCCGGAGTTGGGAAACCAGAATTGGAAGAAGAAGTTTATGTTTTAATTATATAACCCGCAGTTTGAGCCCTTTAGGGTTGTACTTTTCTTTTCGTACTTTCCATAAGTACGTTGGTGTAACCTAGTTAGATTAAGCACTTTCCTATCTAATGTAATGACTATCTCTTGTTATCTCTGTGATAATCGTAACCTTCGTTTATTTCATTTTCTATTGCAATTGTGCAATTTTCAATCGTTTCGCAACATTATGTCACTGTTTATTATAGATTAGGCCGATTTCGTTTTTGACGGATTAATAGACCATTACCATTCCAAAGATTTACCCATGTATCCAACAAACCATTCAACGAAATTTATTTCAAGCTATTCTATTTCCATATGGGGAAATTGTTTTACAGAATTTTTAAAAAAAAATACTACGTAAGTTATTTTTATTGCCACCCTATAAATTGATTTTCCGTTTTTGCACCAAGTATTTACTATTATTACGCGAAACAATTTTCATGTTACTTGAAAGGAAATGACTAGAATACCATTTTTCAAAACAAAACGTTAAACACCATCTAAAACTTTTGAGAAAAATAATGCTATTTTGACTAACTCAAGCATTGCATCATTAGTCCTCAATTATACATAGCCTGATCACCTATGTATAATTCAGGAAGGATTATGCTATGAAGAAAATAATTAATTTTTAGGGATTGTTAATAACAATCTTCATTCCAAAGCGTTGTAAACAAATAAACTTTTTCATAAACATCTCTTTTTGACAAACCCTCCCTGGATACTTAACCCACCTGTCACTTACTCAGCTATTAAGTTGGATTTTTTCATTGATTTCCCTAGGAGAGACTTCCCATATCAATTACTAGGAGGATTCCTCGATACAAGAAAAACAATGAAAGGATTACAGAACTACTACCCTAGACAAGAGGTATGCACTAAGACAATTTATAACTCAACAATAATTCTAAGATGCCACGAGACCATCCGAACCACCATCTATGACCTAGTTGTCCAATTCTATCATTCAAAAGTACTAGCTAGATTGAGTTGCAGGATCGAACACACTGTGAAGGTACGCTAAGCAACACTATAGAAATAAACCAATCCTCTTAACCGATACAGTAAAGCATTCCAATTAAACATGGCTTCATCCATACAAAAACTTCCCTGCAGTGAGAGTTCGCAAAGAATAATTGATTCGAATTATGGATGTCGATATAGGTTCCCTCAAGGCATTCTGTTCTCTAGAACTTCTGGATAACCTCACCTATACATCAAGAGAGACATCAGGCCCAAGCATATCTCCCCAGCTTCATGTGGAAATGAAATAGACATTCATCGACATAGTATCAATTGACACTTCCATTTTGCCAACATGATGACAATTTCAACGATAAACCATTTCAGGACTTAAGTTGGTTGAATACCTAGGCTTGTAGTTTTGCCAGATAATCGCCAATAGGCATCTTCCAATATCAGGAACCGAACGTTAGACATCTATGCATTTATGCGAACGTTACCTATCCTACTATTTTATCCTTGTTAGTGTTTTCACTTTTGAAGGAAGTTGATTTAAAAATTGCGTTTATACAAATCACATATCTCGTAGAAAATAATTTTTGAATTGCCTATTTCTAACAAATACGATCATTTTTAGTCAATATTTAGCAAAACCATTGTACCATGGGAAATATATAAACATCAAACTTTAGTAAACAATCCTACTTACAACATGTTTGAAAACCGCTTCACATTTCATAACTGTCAAATTTTGAATCATCAATGTTGATATAAATAATGTCTAAAAACATTATTAACATATATCGATATCTCTATGTTTTGATAATCACAAAACGTAAACTCATTGAACTACAAATTATGACGTAAACAAGTATTTAGTCGTAAATATTTGCTTTAGCATCCATATCACTTAAGGTATGAATAAACAAAGTGTCTAATGCATTTTATGATCAAAGGAATTATTATTTTTACAAACCTTACATTTTATTAAAATGGGACAAACATTTCTAAACTTATACAAAACATTTTTGTATTTATAAGAAATGTTTTATTCAAAATAAACATTTTGAATTCAAATTTCTACCCAAAAAACGGTCACATTCTTCAGGAAAAACCTCCCCCACAAAAAGACAAAAAAATCTGAAGAAAAAAATTTTTTTTTCTTAGGCGGCCCCCTTAATTATACTAGGCGGTCCCCTTAATAATTAAGGGGACCGGCACACAATTAAGGGGACCGGCCACGCTCCCTGTCAGATTTTGTCAGAAATTTTTCCCTATAAATACCACCTCAAACCTGGAATTTTTCTCACCTCTTTGCACAAATATTTTCAGATCCAATTCTCTCTAAACATCCTTCTAAAACCCTTTGATCATAAGATTATTAATCTTTGTTTCAAGTGATCCAATCTCTCATATCTCAAAGTGCAAGAGAAGAATCCTCCCCATCATAAAGCCAAAGATGTAGTTAGTGCTTATGTAAAGTTGTGAGCTTTGTATATGTAATAAGTAGATCAAGATGATCTTACTTAGTAGTGAGTTTATGAGTGAGTAAGAAGTAGTGTGAAGAAGTAGTAGTGTGGAGAAGTTATGTAGGTGTGAAGTAATAGATGTGTGAGTATGTAGTGGAGTATAGAAGAAGTTGTGAAGTAGTGAAGAAGTCGTGAAGTCGTGAAGCCATGAAGAAGTCGTGAAGCCGTGAAGAAATAGGTGTGTTGTGAAGGTGTGATAAGTTGTGTAGTAGTAGTGTTGTAAAGAAGGTGTGTTGTGGTGTGAGATTGGTTCTAGCTACTATTAGAACTCGACATTTAGCTTAGTGTCGTTAAATGGTGTAAGCAAAAGTTGTGAAAGGTTTTCTCCGCCAAAAGGGAGCTTGTTGTGTAGTGAAGAAAACTCTCGAGTGTGGTACTCGGGGAGTGGAGTAGGGCAAGGAAGGTGTCCTTGTAGCCGAACCACTATAAATCATCGTGTCCGGTTTGCATCTTCTTTATCTTATCTCTTTACATTTACTCTTGCATTTATCGCTTTATATCTATGCTTGCATATATGTGTTAGGTGTTGCTTATATTGTCATGATGATTGATTGTGTTATAGTTGCAAGTTAATATTGTGAAGATGTGCATAATTATATAATATGATCGACTACATTATTGTTCACACTCCTCATATTGAGTTTAACTTAATAGATGATTTGATACAAAACGTTTTAAGATTTCAAAAGGAAAACATATTAACTTAAAGATCAACCAATGCTTTATTCATAAAACTAAGTTTTGAAAACAAACTCAAAAGTACACATATATAATTAATCATATTGATTATATATTGTTTTCATAATAAACTCTAATTGAAGATTTTTCATAAAACGAAAAAGAGGGGAAAACCATTCAACCCCCCCCCCCCTTCTAGTTTTCCACAATTGGTACCAGAGCCACGTCGCTCAAATTTTCAAAACAAATGGTTTTAAAAATTGAGTACGATCCATGTATCAAATTACTCATTAAGGAGGATTAAATATGAAAAGTGTTTTTGTTGATTAACTTGTATTAGTTTTGATACTATATACACTAATTATACTAGCTCGAGATAAGATTATGTTTAAAACAAGTGTTATATGTTCGGTATCAAAATCAGAAAGTTACACACCTTTCCGAAAGGTTTGAAAACATTTTTTTACAAAAAAATGAAATTTTTAGTACCAGATGGGCGGCCCCCTTAATTGTCTGGGCGGCCCCCTTAAATACTGGGCGGTCCCCTTAATTATTTAAGGGGTCCGTCTGTCTGTTCGACAGTTTTTCGAAAACTTTGAAAAATCATATAAAATTAACCGTAACTCCGTAGAAGTCGTGCCACCCGGCGTTTTAAAGGTAATTGAGTCTACTTTCATTTAAAAATACTTACAAGTAACCATTACAAACTTAAATAAGTAAGAAAGTCAAAATACTATACGGTGGTCAAAAATTTGTGTTTCGTTTTAACGTAAAACTTTTGTTTTACCTTTTCCTTCGAGTCGGGCATTCCTAGTTGATATACTTTTGAAAAATTAAGTATTTATGTTTTCAAAATATTGATCTTAATTAAATTATAGAATGGGGAGGAAACTATTTTATTTTCAAATAAATTCGAGCTAAGTAAACATTGGTGTATATAATACACAAAACGACGACAAGTGTTTTATGTGTTATGTGAACTTCTTTGTGATTTTATTTTCTTAATTGAATATATTAAATGATTGTTGCTATTAGAAGTTTAGCTATTTGTATATCTATGCATATGTGCCCTATTAGTTTATAGCTAGTTTTCTGATTTATACTTAACTAGATCTTATACTAGATTTCTTGCGTTAGGATTGTTATAATATACTTGCATTGCATATAGGTATAGATGGCTTAATGTTACTTAAACATCTTGTAAATGAGTTCAATCTAGTCACCTAAACATTTCAAATAATTTAATCTATTCTTCACAACACACTTAAATATTTTCTACAAATTAGCTTGTTTTACCTTAAGATGTTTAATAAGAGAAATTGAATCATTATAAAACATTAATAGTTATATAAAAGAAAAAGTATTTTCAAAATCTAAGTGTGTTCATAATAAATAAAAATGAAGAGTCTTACACAAAAACAAAACATATAACAATCATGAAATAATAAGTCAACTTTCAATCATTCACTAATAAATAATCTTAGGATTAATGGAACACACTATCAAAATGTTTATTTATTTCAAATGAGTGTCCGTGAGGGTCAAGAAAGATTTTGATATTATATCAATTCATTATTCAAATTATGGTTGATATATTTATCAAATCTAATTGACACATTTTTGAGTATGGACAAGAAATTGGATTGCTATTTGTTTAGCTTCAAGATTATATCAAATTAAAACAAAAGATATAGTCTTGAATCTACATACTCAATCACACTAGATTGATATGAAAATAGTTACATCCTTTGTAGATGAAAAGAGTATGCATTGGATCATAACTCACACTTGTGTTGATAATGTCATATTGAATCTACTTGTCCAATAATTGTGTTCCAAACATTAGAATAACATTTTAAACACATTCATAAAATATACAATAAAGTAGGATTGACGACTTGGATGTTTCGTCCGAAATATTCAAGCAATTTACATTGCAATGCAATGAATAAATGTGTCATATCCGAAAAACCAAACATGAGCAAACTAACAACATATGTAAACTTTGCTCACACTACTTAAAATTATCACTTCCAGATAAAATACATATTTAAGAATAATACACACTATTTATTCTATGTATTTCATTTTCTCTGTAGCATGAATGGTTGTGTTACAAGATAATGCACTACATTTTTTTTAAAAAAATAATACAAGTTATTAGAATTGAAAAATAACTTGTCACAATCCATAAACAAGTAATTTTTTTTTTTTTTTTTTCAAATGCTTGTTAAAGTATGATATACAACATTGGCAAAAATCATAGAAAATAATACTTGTTTAAAAATATATTAATGTCTAGTTTTAATATCAGTTGAGAATCACAAACTCATTTAAGATAAATAATCTTAATGAGATTCATTTCACAAGAGATGCTAAGGTGCACTCTTAAATCTAGCACAGTTATTAAATCAAGTAATATGTCATCAAAACCAAACAACCGGTAAATCATGAAGAAAGGATTAAAAAAAAAAAAAAAAATTGTTTACTCTTATCTAAACATTCAACACGTCTCTATTAGGATCGTGAATAAAATATATCATCTAGATTTACCTTCATAAAAACATGATGTTTGAGTCACATTAAGCCAAGTATTAGTGAATCAAGCAAACTTCATATTTGGTAATCTTCGATAGGTAAATTTAGGAACTCGATTTCTTCTAAAAAGAGAATGACTACTGGAGAATCTATTGACTAGAAATTCAATTTAACCTAACGGTTGAATTGCTTCTATGTGAGAAGTTGGGTGTGTGTAACCTGTAAAAATGGTCGTGTTTAGCCTGAATTGAGCACCACTAGTAATAGTCTCATACTCATTCTCCAACTTGATTAAATTGCTCTTCCTATATATACCTAACGCTAGTTTACTTTTATGAACTTTGCTTCTCATTAGATTCTTTCATTCCTAGATTTATGGCATTAAGTTAGATAAGCGTGCGAAAACAAAGGAACTATAGATGTTAGGTTATACCCCATTCAACACTCTCGCATCTAACATATAAATTATCGTCTTCATTTCCTTTAGGATCATAGGATATGTAGAAACGATAGCATGAGATAATAATAGGCTTAACCAACCCTCTTGAGCATGAGATCTTTAATAAACATTTTTTTTAAAATATTTTATTCATGATATTTGTTGTCAAAAATCTAATATCTCTAAAAATATGCAAAAACCTCACATTTTGGAAAATAGTTTTTCAAATAACTATCCCACTTTTAAATAACATGTTTTCACTATCAATATCCACAATTTTGTTTTGATCAAAACTAAAGATTGGGAAAATATTCTTTACCATTTATTCACACATATTGAAGTAAAAACCCAATCTATTTTATTTAAATAACTCTCACATCTAAGTGAAAACTTACTTTCAAACATTGTTGAATAATGCTAAAAACATATCTTTTAAAATCATGCATGGTGATCTCATATTTGTCATCTATATTTACATAAATGACACTTATAAGTGAACTAAATCAAATCAAGAGGACCATGGTTTGTTCATTAAGACTTTGTTTGTAACAAGTCTAGAAATCCATACTATCATAACTACCCACTTATTGCACATTGATACACATTAGGATTAATCCTCCTAGTTATGTAGTTATGAAATACTTGATGTTGCTTAGTGTTTCCTAGCACTTATATTTTACTTGCTTGATGAGTATGCTTGCATGCTAGATGAAATTTCTTGTTCACTTAATCCCTTTGATTAACATGCTTTGGCTACATAATTACCTACAAAATTAGTATATGCTTAATTGCCTCAAAGAGTTGGACTTGTTTGAAACCCAAAACACAACCTTTCTGCAATTCACTACCAAAAACCCTTTTCTGGCAATCTGGGAATCACCAGATGGGCGGCCCCCTTAAATCATAAGGCGGCCCCCTTAATTATTAAGGGGACCGGCCTCCAATTAAGGGGACCGGCCATCTGATGGTCGAAGGTGTTGTTTCCTTTTTCTACTTTTTAGCCCATTTCATCCTACACTTCCCAAAATTCATAAACCTATTTTATCCTAAACCCTCTATCAAAATCTATACATCCTTAATCCCACCAATCCTACATTGTAAACACTCTCATTCCTCTCAATCTATTCTCATCTCTTCATGACCTCTCCCATTAAACCAAAACCACCAAACCGTTTGGAGAAGTAAGCCTAACTTCCACTAAAAGCCCGTCAAACCAAATGATGTTGTCAAACATCCAACACCAAATTCCTCCTATGTCTTCAACATTACATATAAAAAACCTTTACTCACCCATATCCTTCTACATTACACTCAAACCTTATAATCTTTTCACAACTCAAGTGATGTTGTTCATAATCAACCAACACCTAAACCTCACTCTCACACAAATGATCCATTTAACAACATATCATCCATTCGTGCTTCCACTAATGCTCGTTCTTATGATGAGCATGCACAATCCCAAAACAATAATCCCAACTTCATTACCAACACTTTACGTGATGCTCATTCAACAAAAACACCATCCACTTATGAAGCATCTCTTTCACCCATATCATGTTTTCATGATTACCCAAGCTCAAACATGTCTACACCACCAAGAGTATCACCACCACATCCTACAACTTCACATGCCATTCCTATGTTGCATGTTCAAACCCTCACCCAAGACTATTATCATGCTCCACCACCATCACCTTCCTCCGAACACTTGAAGTTCATTGAGGCGCTAAAAGAAGCCCATGAGCTTAGTGCTCTTTTAGCCTTACATCTTGCTCAACGCAATTTGGATCCACCTTCATCTAGATCACCCTCATCACCACACAACTTAAATCAACTTGAGAAGCATGTCAACAATTGACCTTGTTGCATCTTTCCCCTAAAAACCATTGCATTCAATGAACACTTCACTTGGATTGAATATCTTCTCACTAGATCATATCCAATACCCTCACTTAAACAACATCCAAAACCTTTATCAACCTCTTCCGCTACAAACTCTCCACCACCAAACTCTCCAACATTCAAGACCCAAACATATACCTCCATTAATCCAACAACCTTACCCTACTCAACCATCTTCATTCCAAACACTCAATCATCAACCATCTAGGCATACTACATGCTTATGATTTTCACTTTCAAATACGAATCAACCAACCTTTTGTTACAAGCAAGTCCAATGGCTCTCTTTGGCAAATTAGGATCTTTTAACATAATCACTTTGAATTAATTGTTATGTATCCTTAATGTTTGTTTGCTATGCTTGTTATTTGCTATGCTTGTTATGTATCCTTAATATTTGTTTGCTATGCTTGTTATTCTTCTATATATGCTTGTGCTTCTAATATTTTTCTTGCGAGCATTCCATTTCTCGATCCCTTGGTGCCATCGAACGAGGGGGAGCACACATCAAGGGGGAGCTTTCATCCCCGTCTAACTTCATTTATGAAGCTAGATGGCATAACCTTTTTGATTCTACAAAAAGGGGGAGAAGTGAATATAAACTCACTAAGTACTTGTCTAAAAATTAATTTTTAGACTTAATGAGTTTAGGTTTTGTAATCATCAAAAAGGGGGAGATTGTTGATATAAATAATGTCTAAAAACATTATTAACATATATCGATATCTCTATGTTTTGATAATCACAAAACGTAAACTCATTGAACTACAAATTATGACGTAAACAAGTATTTAGTCGTAAATATTTGCTTTAGCATCCATATCACTTAAGGTATGAATAAACAAAGTGTCTAATGCATTTTATGATCAAAGGAATTATTATTTTTACAAACCTTACATTTTATTAAAATGGGACAAACATTTCTAAACTTATACAAAACATTTTTGTATTTATAAGAAATGTTTTATTCAAAATAAACATTTTGAATTCAAATTTCTACCCAAAAAACGGCCACATTCTTCAGGAAAAACCTCCCCCACAAAAAGACAAAAAAATCTGAAGAAAAATATTTTTTTCTTAGGCGGCCCCCTTAATTATACTAGGCGGTCCCCTTAATAATTAAGGGGACCGGCACACAATTAAGGGGACCGGCCACGCTCCCTGTCAGATTTTGTCAGAAATTTTTCCCTATAAATACCACCTCAAACCTGGAATTTTTCTCACCTCTTTGCACAAATATTTTCAGATCCAATTCTCTCTAAACATCCTTCTAAAACCCTTTGATCATAAGATTATTAATCTTTGTTTCAAGTGATCCAATCTCTCATATCTCAAAGTGCAAGAGAAGAATCCTCCCCATCATAAAGCCAAAGATGTAGTTAGTGCTTATGTAAAGTTGTGAGCTTTGTATATGTAATAAGTAGATCAAGATGATCTTACTTAGTAGTGAGTTTATGAGTGAGTAAGAAGTAGTGTGAAGAAGTAGTAGTGTGGAGAAGTTATGTAGGTGTGAAGTAATAGATGTGTGAGTATGTAGTGGAGTATAGAAGAAGTTGTGAAGTAGTGAAGAAGTCGTGAAGTTGTGAAGCCATGAAGAAGTCATGAAGCCGTGAAGAAATAGGTGTGTTGTGAAGGTGTGATAAGTTGTGTAGTAGTAGTGTTGTGAAGAAGGTGTGTTGTGGTGTGAGATTGGTTCTAGCTACTATTAGAACTCGACATTTAGCTTAGTGTCGTTAAATGGTGTAAGCAAAAGTTGTGAAAGGTTTTCTCCGCCAAAAGGGAGCTTGTTGTGTAGTGAAGAAAACTCTCGAGTGTGGTACTCGGGGAGTGGAGTAGGGCAAGGAAGGTGTCCTTGTAGCCGAACCACTATAAATCATCGTGTCCGGTTTGCATCTTCTTTATCTTATCTCTTTACATTTACTCTTGCATTTATCGCTTTATATCTATGCTTGCATATATGTGTTAGGTGTTGCTTATATTGTCATGATGATTGATTGTGTTATAGTTGCAAGTTAATATTGTGAAGATGTGCATAATTATATAATATGATCGACTACATTATTGTTCACACTCCTCATATTGAGTTTAACTTAATAGATGATTTGATACAAAACGTTTTAAGATTTCAAAAGGAAAACATATTAACTTAAAGATCAACCAATGCTTTATTCATAAAACTAAGTTTTGAAAACAAACTCAAAAGTACACATATATAATTAATCATATTGATTATATATTGTTTTCATAATAAACTCTAATTGAAGATTTTTCATAAAACGAAAAAGAGGGGAAAACCATTCAACCCCCCCCCCCCCCTTCTAGTTTTCCACAATCAAGAAAGATATTATTTAGTAAACCACTTGTTCCATTTCCTAAATTCGTTTATTCAGAAAAAGATTTCGACCAAAAACTTAAAATCGCGAGATAAATTTTGAAAACAAATCACCATACTACATCGCTTATGCATTTAGGGCTTTGTGATTTGATAATAAGGAATATTGGAATATGAGATCGATTACAAACGTCAGCAATGGAGACCAAGCACAATAGGCAAAGAAAGACACATGTCGTAGCATCCATTAGACCAAAACACAAGGAATCAAAATTGTTACCCATATTCTATCTTCTTCGTATAACGCCCTTTTCGAAACGTATAACGTTGTAGAATTAGTCACCAGATTCATTGTAACCGTTTCAGTTATTCCTGATAAAGGTGATCGAATCACCTCAGACTTCTAGCAATCATTTTAAGATTTCCTTCGAAACCCCATTTAGATGTAAACACCGCCTATCATCCTCAGACAAATGGTCAGATTGAGAGGACAATTCAAACAAAGGAAAGATATGCTCAGAGAGTGAGCGATTGACTACACCATTTGAGGCACTCTATGGTCGAAGTACCAATTACCCATTTACAGACCGAAATTGGAAAGTTAAATTCACTGGTCTAGAACTAAACTATGGAACAACAAAGGAAAATTTCACAAGTCAAGAACTAGTTACAAGCAACGAGAAACTGGTAGAAGTTAGGTTGGTGCATGACGCACATCATGCGGATTGGGTATCCCTAAACAGCAAACCAACTAGATTAATGAACTAAGTTGAAAGCTTTGTCTTGGAGAGACATGATACAATTTTGGTAACACGAGAGAATGAACCTCTAGTATATTGGACCATTTAAGATTCATTTTAGAATCGACCAGCTGACATATAAGATTTGAGTTCTGGCAGAGTTCAGCAACATATATTACCAATATCACATTGTAAACCTCAAGAAGTGCTGATCATCTATTGACGGACCGAACGCGGAAAAAGCCAAACTCACTATTCCTGTAAGCACTCATGAAATAACCAGGAATTTCCTGCAAATCAAGAATCAGTTACAAGTCGATAAGTTGTAAACCCTTAGAATTTCAAGTTGGTGGTAGGGTCACGTTAAAAAAAAATTCTGCCTAGGAAAGGCATGATACCATTCAGAAAAATCCGGGAAGTTAAATTCGATGTACACTGGACCATTAATATTTCAAACAAAGTAGGCCAGTAACCCTCAGACTTGAGCCTTATTGGAAAGTAGCAAGATTTCACAAACATGTTTCACAATTTCAAATCCCGAGAAATGACTTTCAGATTAGTGACTCATGATTCCATTGAATGGAATCCAACCCAATGACAAATCTAAACCTGATAGGAGAACCAGTAAAAATCATGGACCGTGAGGTCAAACGGTTGAAGCAAAGACGAATTCCTATCTTGAAAATTCGCTGGAATTCTCGAAGAGGTCCCAAATTTACTTGGGAACGGGAAGACCAAATGCAACTCAAGTATCCACGTCTTTTTACCAAATATACTTCAGAGACCAACCAAAACTGAACTTCGGGACGAAGTTCCTTTTAGAGGGGAAGACTGTCACAACTCGTAATTTCAGGTCCTTGTTCAGATGTCGAAATTTCATTATTCATCTCGGGAAGTTACTATTCATTAGTTACTATTCACCGATCACTATTCATCATTTTTTGTGTCAGTTTAAGATTCCGAGAAGCGTTCAGAAAATTTACTATTCACATGATA
The DNA here is from genome assembly GCA_030686995.1 of Artemisia argyi. Classification (NCBI taxonomy): domain Eukaryota; kingdom Viridiplantae; phylum Streptophyta; class Magnoliopsida; order Asterales; family Asteraceae; genus Artemisia; species Artemisia argyi. Next base: position 135,369,871 of record CM060688.1, read on the forward strand.
CTATTCATTTCCGAAGAGAAACCACTATTCATGTACTTTATTCATTTCATCGTAAATTTAGTTTACGGGTAATTAAATTCGCGTAACCGGTCAGGTTAAGCTGCGAATTCGAGTATCATCAGTAGGGACACTTCATATGGACTAGAAATGGCTTACATATCATTACAATAGCATTTGCATACTATTCCACTCGTAGGATATTCAAATTAATACTTTTGATATATTTGACTGTTTACGTACGTTTATTTTTTTAAATAAATGTTAACACGCGACCAATAATGTGACTAACACGTCCGACGCTCCCGACTATGATCCCTATATATTTTTATATTCATTTTAATAATATATTAGTTATATTACTAATTTACCCGGTATTGTGGAAATTCATTTAATTAATATCGTACGCCTAATTTAATTACGACGGTTTTCGTGAAAACTAAACAATAATCATCCAAACACTCAATATTGATACCCGACATATTTTCATAATTTTTACGACTTTAATATGTCCCGGTTAACTCCATTAAAATTTATTTTTAGTTAACTCGGTACCCGGTATTCCCTAAAACTATTAATATACACACAATAATACAAGAAATTACCAACTTCCTTACACCAAACTCTCTTTTTTCTTCCCTTTTTCACTAAATGCCGCCCCCCCCCCCCCCCCCCTCTCCATACTAATATCTTACAATCTTGAAATATTTACCATCTCATTAATATTTGTCATATATTGTCTAACATATAATATATATATATATATATATATATATATATATATATATATATATATATATATATATATATATATATATATATATATATATCATAAACTACACTTTTCATCTCATTTCACAAAGATCTAGCAAGATAACTTTTTTCTTTTTCTCTCCTTGGTGGTGCTCGGCCTAAACAAGAAGAACAAGCAAGAAACTTTAATTTTTCAAGATCTAGTGATTATCTAGTGTATTTTGTACTCCTTTTAGGGTTTTGTAATACAAACTCAAGGTTTACTTAGGTTTTCACCATCAAAAGCTCATTAATCTTTCAAGTAAGTGTATGAAACTCATCTTTATAATTTTACAAGATCTACATGCATATGTTATTTATACCACTCCATTTTATACATATCTAACTTTTGAGCCCTAGAACTAGATTACAGTTAGATCCTTGTTAGATCCACTTGATTTATGATGTTTAGGAACCCATGACACCCTAAGAAGGTGTATGGTAAGATTATGCTAGATTTGTGGTGATTGGAAGTGGTTTGGTTGAAGTTGGAACTAGATTGGAACCCTAGAAATGATTTTTGAAACAATATATATACCTACTGTCCATATTTTTAAAACGTGGGACAATCAGTAGATGATGGGTAATTTTTGACCAAAGATTTAGAAAATACTTTCAAAAACAAAGCCGTGGACGAAAGAACGGATTAAAACGAGCTTATAACGAAGGAGTTATGATTTTTGCAAGTTTAACGACGAAAACTATTTTCTGAAAATATAACGTGCTGTTGGACGATTTTCGACGGACAAAGAGAGGCGTTAGACGTAATCTAATGGAGCCGAACTATCAAAAATATATTAATACATGTTAAGACGAATCCGTGGATATAAAGAACGAGGAAAATGGACTTAAAACGACAAAGTTATACATGTTTTAAAAGCGTCAAAACTATATATATATATATATATATATATATATATATATATATATATATATATATATATATATATTTATAGTCACTACTAGAAATAATATAACTACGTACTAAATACTATATTTTATAGATTTCTTGTTCAAGAGCTATATTCTTAACTAACAAAGTTCGTACGACCCAAGGTTTATTTGTACGACTACTATACGTTATTTCAAGGTTTTCAAGGCGATGAATATAACACTAACGTTTTATATACGATATATTACGACTAGTTTCTATAATTCTAGATGGACTTATTTTTCTTAAGTATGGAAAATACCTTACTTTGACAATAACTAGTATTTTCAAGTTACGAGTGGTATAGGTATCATGTGCATGTGCATTCATTACATCACGACATGATCTAAAGTAGATCGTTATTACTCATATTAGGTTGCGGCTAATATTCGCGCCTTGTTGTCCCTATCATTTCACGTCATAGTATCATCGCTTCAGGTGAGTTTTCATAGCCCCGTTTTCAATTACTTATTTGATTTCAAATCCCACGGGGGAGAATACATTGCATCACTTATTTTTCTGTACATGCCAAAGTATTAAATTCCTTACATTGCTTAAGTTGTCTTATTACCACGTCATGACAAGTCCCCTTTATTATCATGGACCGTTAATTAATCTACAAGCGAGAGTGAGTGAATAGATATATTGAGGGTGACTCCTCCATCCGTGTTTGGGTTGCTCCAAGGGGTAAACGGATGCATTTCATGTCTAATATATTAGAGTGTCTGGTAAACACTCATTTGGGGCCAAGTAACGTCTAGCTTCGGGGTCATGAGCTTAAGAGCCAATGTATTACTTTTGACATTTTGTCGGTTTACTTTATACTTGTGGCTAATGTACATACGATTTAACTTACAAACCTATGATTATTCACCAACATTATTGTTGACCGTTTTCGCAATGTATTTTCAGGTAATTAAGACATATTCTTCATGGCATGCATAGAGTCATATCATTGAGTAACAAGGATGACGCGTCTCATTTCGGATTTTCATGCACTTATGAACTATCGTTTGATTGTACTAAACTTATTTCCTTAAACTTTTCCAGACTTTTGGGACCTATGTTTTATAACTCTGAATATTTTAAATGAATCAAACGATGTATTTTCAAAACGACACTTTAGGTCGTTCAATATAACTGTAACTGTGGTGCTATGACAATCACCCCCAGGTATTCCATTCCGCTGCCATTCAGATATTTTGGGGGTGTGACACATTCCATCCTACGAAAGTTAGATGTGTATTTCTTAGGTTCATTAGAAGTAACACAAGCATATGATGTAGGAGGTTGTTTCAAAGCATCCACGCTAACCTTATCACTACCAACAGCCCCATGTGAATTCATATCAACCTTTTCAGAACCTTAATCTTGGTTAGTAGCCCCATGCCCCCATGTGAACCATTCGGATCATAAACAAAAGAATCAAGTTAAACCGGAAAAATATTAATAAATTGCACTGACTTCTATAAATAAAGTTATTATAGTTTAACAATATTACATTTTTTTAAGTTTTTAAACAAATATGTTTTCTCTAGTACTATACTACTACTACTTTTGCTTTATCACGCAATATTTGAGAAAATGTGTTTCTCTTTGTTGGGGTAGCTTTTTTGGTAAATAATTGTTGTTAAATGGAAATAGGTTAATGGTTTAAATTCGGTTTTCTAATTAAAAGTTTAAGTTGAAATAACAATGGTTTCAGAGAAATCAACCATTCGTGAATCCTGAAAACTACCTCATCAGGGGCCGCGGTCCCGATCCCGACATCATATATGTTCACCTTGGCAATCTCTGGAAGTCGAATCAAATTTGATTTTTTTTTACAAGTAAACTAAATTACTTCACATTTTTTGTTAAATTATATTTGAGCAACAAGTGCTACAGTTCAAGAATCTAAAAAAGTTAAAAATTTAAAATCGAATAGGCCTCTAGTCTAGTGATATTTGTGAAATGGTTATACTTTTAATCGAAAGGTTGTGGGATTGTGTGAGAATGTAAATGTTATAGTTGTGTGTAAATGTCTTTAAATAAATACTGTAACAAATTAAGCAAAAAATAAACACTGTTGTCAATCATTACTAAATGTCTAAATATTGTTTATGTAGAAAACAAAATATGTTAATTTTTTTTTTATCTCCAATATAACATACAGAAGTTAAACAGCCTAGAAGTAAAGTAGTGCGCCTAGGGATGTAAATGAACCGGACGAACACGAACGGAGTCTTGTTCATGTTCGTTCATTTAATTTTAACCAGACAATCTCGAACGCTTAAACGGACAAATTTTCTTGTTCATGTTCGTTTATTAAGAAATGAGTTGTTTATGTTCATTTATTAAGACACTAACGAACGCTAAACGAACATAAGTGAAAATAGACAAACAAACATAAACTTTATTGAATTTTTCACAATATAATATTTTATAAGTGTTGTTTTGTTTAAACAAACCAATTTTTAAAATTATAAAATTAAAAGATATGATAAATGAACATAAATAAATAAATAAACATAAACGAACGCATAATCGGACGTTCACGAACATAAATGAACGGACGAGACTTTTGTTCATGTTTGTTTATTTAACTAAACGAACGTAAAATATTGTTCATGTTCATTCATTTAATAAACGACCGAACATAAACGAATTTTTTACCGAACGGTTCATGAAATGTTCACTGAATGTTTAGTTCGTTTACAGCCCTAAGTGCGTCAACATACAAAATTAGAGTGACTATATACAGCTTTACAAAATTAGAGTGACTATATACAGCTTTAACCTTGTTCTGGAAACTCCATAATGACCAAAAATAAATAAATGAATAGTTACATTTGTTTTAACATAAAACCGATCACCTTATATCATAAGCTGATAATGATATAATTCTTTCTTTAGTACATGTTTAATTGTATAATTATAGTTTGATCAAATAGAGTGACATACTATGGGTGCGACTATTTACAAATTTATAACAGCTAGCATAAAAATCAAACAACATGAGCTACAAACCAGCAACATTCACCTTTTCTAGCAACATAAGCTTAAAGTCTCTGGCTTTAAACTGAGTCTACTTGCATAATCAGATCGATACAAAACCACATATGAAGAAATAAAAAGTGAATTTAGATATGAAGATTTGTAAAAGCATGGTCTTACAAATGATCCAAAGATGGTTGATTTTAAAGATAACAATTTGGTCAATAATGAATTAATGACACACCAACTAGAAGATGAACCTGTACTTAAGAACCGGGCTAAACAATATGCACAAAAAAGCAGATTAGAGGCTGCTAAATCGAATCACAATATAGTGAAACCCCAGAAAAGAAAGCAAGAGTAAACAGATTTAAAGCATAGAGAAATTCTGATAAAGCAATACAATACCATTCAAAGATTAGAACCAAGAGAAAGTACAATCGAAATCAAGATTCCCAAAACTTTATAACTAGACGTTTGAGTCGGATATAATGTTCAAGATAAAGCTAAATAAAATAAACTCTGATTCAAACTGGTGCACCAAAAAGAAGATAATTCACTACCCGAAACAGGCTTAGTTTTCAACCTCCTCAATCTTTGCCTTGTCACTCACATAAATACCATCAAGAAACTTTCGGATATCCTTGTTCTTCACATGGCATTTCTACAAAATACAAAATCACAAAATCTATCATCAGATAACTCACAATTTGACAATATATAAACTAATGTGAAACAATTATGGCCAACAATGGAGGTACCTGGTTGATAAGGGCACATGATCGAGAAACAAGCTCAATGTCATTTCCATCCAAAACAAGCTCATCCTTAACCTTCTCGGATCTGACAACAGTGACACCATCAAGCAAATCGACCTTCCTCACCTATCAGTAACAAAATTATGCGCATTAATCATTGATCATTTAGATATAATCGTTACAGTCTGATCATAACCAGATCTCAGGGCAAATCAACATATTTCACAGAACCAATTACCAGTTTAGAAAACAAAGGCAATCCTGAATACTTAATATAAACTAGATAAACTAGTGAGTAACAAAAACCATAAAGCAAATAGTGATTTTAAGCATTCTAAAAAACAGACACCAAAGCATATCATGAATAAAGTGAATAGAATACATATCAAAACTTCATTTCAATATGATCATTAACTAAAAATAACATCAGAAGATCGGCCCTAACATAAAACAGACAAAATCAATGTATCTGCAAAACTCTAAACAGCTTAAAACTTGTACATAAATTAGTTTAACAATGGTTTTGACTTGTAAAAACAAAGCTGGAAATAGAGTACTTTTATGTTATAACAAAGCGGATTACCGCTTATATAGCATGACCTCATAAGCCCTTGCCTGTATTAGTTTGTCTTTTTATATAATATTGTATAAGCTTACCCCTCAAATAACACACAAAGCTTAGGATTATCAAAACCCCCTTATTTAAGCTCATAAGCCCATTATATAAGCTTAGCCAAACGCCCCCTTAACAGACCAATAATAGCGTTTCAAACAGCTTAAGAACAGATGGTTACAAAAAAGCCCAATCTTTCAGACTACAATATATGTGTTGCATATATTTATAACTACTCAAACTAGGCCAACAAAAAAAATACTCATTTGTCAAACAATTTATGCAAACAGGCTATAAATTATTCCAAACTCAAAATATATACTTTAAATTTAGCTAACAAGTAATAATAATAAACATCAAAATAATAAGTAATACACAAAGGGGATATTCATATTAGTTACCTTCTTCTCGCCCAAAAAGTTCCTAATCTCAATAGCAGTATTGTTGTTAGTGATACTCGCATTAATAGGAAAATGCGCATACACAAATCTCATCTTGTACCTAAACCCCTGAGTCACCCCAATAATCAAGTTGCTGACGTGGCTAAGAGCCGTACGGATAGCAGCAGTAGTCTTCCTTGACCCAAACCACGCGTCCACTTTCAGTTTCTTCTTCCCTTCTTCATCTGTGATGAGCATGAAGTCCAGGTTCAGATGCTTGAAGTCACGGGTTAAGGTGCCACGTGGACCCGTGACTGTTATGATTTTGGCTTTCACGGTTATTGTGACTCCGTCTGGGATGTCCATGGTTTCTGAAGAGAGGATGGTCTTCATTTTGGGACTGGGGGATTGGGCGGCCGGTGGTTTGGGATTTTAGGGTTTGGGGGTGGGTTGTTGAAGAGATGGGAAACCCTATAGATTGTGCTTTTTATATGAGAAAATGAAAATGGGCTTGCAGATTGGGTTTTTGTTGACCCAGTTATAAAAGTTGGTTATAGAGGTAGCAATAGTCTAGTTCATGACTTCAAGGAGGGGTGTTAATTGTTTCGGTTATCGGATTGTTCGTTTTATTTTGTTCGGTTAGATCGGTTAAATATTTTTGGGTGAAACTGAAAAGCGAAATTGAATTTGGTTTGATTTCGGATTGACTCGAATAAGCTGAATTACATAATTTATAATTCTTTTACACTTAACTACAAAGATTTTTAGCCAAAAAAAATAATAATTCAAGCTTAAAAAATATATATTCATATACAGAGTTTTAATGATTTTTGTTATAAAAATAAGGATTGCAACCCACATCTTGTAGTTACTGAAACACTATATTTTTCTAAATCAAACTCATTCTTTATGTGTTAACCATCCGTGTAACAATATTCGTAATACAACATCTCCCAAGTACAAAATATAAACATGGAAGAAGTATATTATTACCGTAACTACAGGCAACACACGTATAAATTTACACAAAATCATTTTTTGTAACACATAATCCCTAGCAGCCTAGCTTCAGCTCTTGCTAGCTTGCTGTTAATATTACACGGATTAGCTGCTTAGAACTTGTAAATTGAACCAACCTCAATAGTTTGATCCTCGTCGGATTCGGATACTCCAGCATTTCTATTAATAAATGCCCAACATCATCACACCTACAAAGTTGTAAATTACCAAATTTAAGCTTTAAATCTTAAATATTTAAAATAAATATTGGTAATGACACCATACATTATATTTTTGGTTTTATGCAAATAAAAAGTTAGAAAACTATACTTACCAGGAAGTTCTTCAACACAATGCAGTTCTTGACGTCAGATGGATAAAGCCTAATTGCAGTGATGCCTTTTGTATAAGACCCTGTAACTAACTTGATCGTTCCAACAGACATACCACCTAAAACATTGTTCATTTTTTACTTAGAATACACAAGATATATAAAATAAGAATACTAATATTGAGGTAATGGGAATGGAAGAAATCGATATCAAAAAATTTCATCGAGCGTATGCAGAGGTTATACATGAACCCCCCCCCCCCCCCCCCCCCCCTTTATAGATGCAATCAACAATTACAACTGTCAACAACCACCACCGACTTTTTAACTTTACTATTACTATATATAAGCGTCAATTATTCTTAATTTATGTATATTTTCTGTCGGCACCGCAATATTGCGCGGGTGTCATGCTAGTATAAGTAAATGTATTTTAGTCAAACAACATTATTCATTTTGTATGCTTTTAAGCAAGACCAAAGTTTTACTACTTTATCTTTTGTATTATATGTATTAAAGATAATGATAAGTGATAAAATATATCTTAGATTCCATCAAATAAACGTTTTATAGATACACTAAGACTAGGTTTAGTGGTGATCAAAATCATCATTGTCACATTTGCTTCTGTCTCCACAACCAACATCAACCAATATCGCTACTACCAACATAGTGATAGGACACCTCACATCACCACCAAGAATTTTTTTTTTTAATTTCTTTTATTTTTTTTAAATACTAAAATTAAAATTTCATTAAATTAAAAGGATGCAATCATAAAAAAAGTTTGAGATTGGATTATGCATTTGTGGACAATACAAACTTTGTTGTTGTTGTTGTTGTTGTTGTTGTTGTTGTTGTTGGTACATTTGTTAGTTAAATGGAGGTACGAATGGATTGTTTGAGTAAATAGGTTGTTGTAGTTGTTGTTATTGTTGTGGTTGTGTTTTGTGTCGTAAACAAAATTTGGGTGTTGAAAATTAACAAGTGATTCAATCGAAAATCAGAATTTAGTGTTGACACGTTTTGTTAGCGACGCGTTTATGTGTTTTTGGTTTTGTGAGTTTCTTTAGATTTTTTTGAGTTATAAAGACTGTATAAAGAAAGCATGCATTTGAAAATTGTGAATAAAAATGAAAGAGCATCAACGGACTAGTTACTTTTATTCTAAATTTTTATATTTTTAGGATATGTAAAAATTTAGAATAAAAGTAATTAATACCACCAGCAGTCTAATTTTTGGTCGTTGGTTTCTCTGTTAACTCGCAACAACTCAGTCGATGGAACGACCACCTTTTCACCAAACCACACCACCAGCGTTTAACATAGTTTTTGAAACTTGATAAAAGAACGCAAAACAGTAAATGTACAGGTGATATTACAAAATACTATATGATCTTTTTATTTATCCAAGAACAATACATAGTACAAAATGCTAAATTACAACAAAAAGATGAGATATTATCCCTTCATAATCAATTTATTAATATAATCTCAAGAAATTTAAATATTTTATTCCAAGAACAAGAAGTACATATAATAATACAATGCTAAATCACAACAAAAAAACATATATATGAAAAGAAAATAACTCCCAAAGGATCAAATCCTGCATACCCTCATTTGACAACAAGAACACAATCTTTATTATGCCACAGCAGGCATATCCTTCAACCACGAGTCCAATGGCTTCCCAATTGAGTACACAATGAACCCAATCTCCCTCAACTTTTGTGGGTTCACAACATTTCTTCCATCAAACACAAATGCCGGTTTTGGCATGTTGTCGTAAATCTTCTTGTAATCAAGATTCTTGAACTCATCCCACTCGGTCAAAATGCATAGCCCGTGTGCACCTTTAGCCGCCTCATAAGCATCCCAGACTACACTCACTTGCTTCACAGAGCTCGGGCTCATGGGTTGTAGGTGCACTGGGTGGTCCCAGTCAAACTTGTTCATTGATAGATCCCTTTGGATTTGCTCTTCGGTCACTTGTGGATCATAAATGCTAATCTTAGCTTTGTCTCCTAGCAATCCTTTGCATACATCAATAGCTGGAGTTTCCCTTGTGTCACCAGTGTCTTTCTTGAAAGCGAATCCCAAGATAGCAATCTTTTTGCCTGAAACCGTGTTGAACATAGAAGAAACAATCCTGTTGACAAAACGACTTTTTTGGTAATCGTTGACTTTAATCACTTGTTTCCAATAGTTAGCCACTTCGGGTAAACCATTGCATTCACAAATGTAGACCAAATTGAGAATATCCTTTTGGAAACAAGATCCACCAAACCCAACACTAGCGTTAAGAAACTTGTGTCCGATTCTGGTGTCCTTTCCTACTGCATGGGACACCTCAGCCACGTCAGCGCCAGTAGCTTCACAGAGAGCTGACATGGCGTTCACAGAGGAAATCCTCTGTGCCAAAAATGCATTGGCTGCGAGTTTGGATAACTCGGCGGACCAGAGATTAGTGCAAAGGATCCTCTCCTCGGGAACCCAATGAGCGTAAACAGCTTTCAATGCCTGAATTGCCTTTTGACCTTCCGGGGTTTCCCTCCCTCCGATCAACACACGGTCAGGGGCGAAAAGGTCTTCAATTGCTGTCCCTTCAGCTAGAAACTCGGGGTTGGACAGGATCTGGTAGTTCACCCCCTTGCTGTTATGAGTCAAGATCTTTTCTATCGCCTCTGCTGTTTTCACAGGAACCGTTGATTTCTCAACCACAATCTTGTCAGATTTTGACACATCAGCAATCATACGGGCTGCACTTTCCCAGTAGGTCAGATCAGCTGCTTTCCCTGCACCAAGACCTCTAGTCTTTGTTGGGGTGTTAACCGAAACAAAGATGATGTCAGCCTCAGAAACATGTTTCTCAACATCAGTGCTGAAGAAAAGATTCTTGCCTCTGCATGACTTGACCACATCATCGAGCCCTGGTTCGTAGATTGGGAGCTGGTCACTGTTCCAGGCAGTGATACGAGAGACTGAGATGTCGACCACTGCTACCTCAATGTCAGGACACTTGAGTGCAATCACAGCCATTGTTGGACCTCCAACATAACCGGCTCCAATACAACAAATCTTCACCATTTTCCCACAAGTTATCAAGCCTAGAAACATAAAAAAGTTTAGATTTTGTTTGACTCCCACTAATATTTCATCTACAGAATGCAACAAAACTAATAATCTACATCAGAATTCGACTTTCTTTCTAAGGTTCTTCAAAATCTCATATGAGCATAGAATACAAAACATGATATAACATACCATTCACTAACAAGTCCATGTGTGTACTAACAAATTCAGACTCAAAACTAGCATTTTTTGGAAATTTAAAACGTATCTAATATCCGGAAACACCTTACTCGTTCTTGACATTACGTTTTCATATAATCAGAAAATCAGTTATGGATAAACTATTCTTGACACTTAATATATACTCCGTACTAATCATTTGACTCATAAGTAACCAGACATTGATATGATGGCATTATAGCAGTCATCCTAAGACTAAAAACAGATGATATGTGAATTGGAAACGTACTACGTGAAAATCACTTGGCAAACACAATTCTGAAAAGCTAAATTTTAATCATGAGAAACTCAATCACAAAGAACAAAATATGAAGCTGATATTAAACGAAAATTTGCATGCAAGCACATACTCCGTATTATTTTTCTTCAAGAAACTACTTGAAATGGTAAATACAACTTAATTGATTAACTACATTTGGAAAAATTATGAGAAGTTGGATCAAAGTTGTACCTTTTCTGTTTGAAGAAGTTGCAGAAGAGAAGTGGTTTTGTGTTTGAAGAAAGATAGGAATAAAAATGTCTTTATATAGTTATAAAATAAAACTAACTTAAGATCTGAATTCTTAGGACACTAAAAAAATAAGCAAAGTGCCAAAAGTAAGATTTACAACATTCAACACGTTTCCAAAAGTATACCTTTCAGTAGTTAACAAGGGAATTTTAAACCGAAATCTCGTTTAGTTTATTGTTTTCTTTTCGTATAACTTTGAGGTACTATACATCCATCAATTAACTCTAAAATATACACTGCATGGATTTGATACAGAATTAAGAAACCATGCCCCAAAAGTACCATAAAAACTTGAACTATCTATTGGGTGTTTCGCATTGTGTTGCATGTTTTTAAGCCACAACAGATTCTGTATGTATGAAATTTTAGTGTTAAATCACTAGCTTAACATAGTTAGATATGAAAATTTGATTATTTATGGGTCATTTTATATGTAAATCTTATATATAACAAATATAGGTACTATTGCAAATTAAAAAAAAATAGGTACATCTATATCGCGCAATCACTTTCGAAATGAATGCCAATCACCCCTTTAGAGTACGTAGTGTTGATCAATTAGAGTTTAATGCGCAAAACACTCTTCAAAAATTACAAAATTTAGACTTTGCTTGAAAATGGTTTGTTTAATATGTAAATTTTATGCCAATGTAATAATGTTCCAAAAGGTTGTTATTCCAAATACTCAATAACCACATCTTGAACAAAACCCATGTTCCAAAAGTACCAATAAAACTGAAACTTTAAACATACAGTTTTTCCATGTGAAAGTGGGAGAGTAACATGACCTTTTAGTAAAATCTGAGGTCAAAGAATGTGAAAAAGGAAGCTTGTGGAATCAGAAAAGAAAACATGAATCATGATACAAAAAATAATGTAAAGGGGATGGTGAGAGTTGAGTAAGATTCAAGAAATTACTAAAAAAACATTATACTACAGCAAGTCATAATTAAAAGAGAACTTGATTTGAAAGGAACACACAGTCAAGAGTGTCTTTATGAAAATTAAACATGCTGTCACCTTATAAAATGGGGTTCAAATTAGTTAAATGTGTTGGCATTAAACTTCACTTGCACTCCTTATTATGAGGAGTAGTAACATGTTTTTATAGTTTGTTGTCAATTAAGCATTTAAGCATTGTTGTCATGCCATTAACAAGCTAATTGCCTAAACTTAACTTAACAAAGAGTGCGAAAAGTGGGAAAAGTAAATGCAGAAAGGTCACAGGAGAAGACACAATTAATTCCACTCATACCAAATGCTCAAGAGAATGTAACCACTTATGAAAAGCCAGTTTGAATTGATGAAATAAAATAAAGAGTTGGTTACGTAAATAGTTCATATGGTTTTTTTGGTATCATGGATTTGGTGCCTCTTGCAAACCTTTTGCGATCTAGTTCCTTCTTCTAACATTTCTAATCAATTAAGCTAGGGACATCGGGGTCTCAAGTACAAAGACAAATTATTGTGATACAAGAACTCTATAAGACATGTGATACAAATAATGTTGTTTATTTATTGTTGCCGTAAAGGGATGGTTTTGGTCATAAAATAGCAACGTACTTTTTCAAATGTATCGAGTTAGTACATGTACTATTTTTTGCTCCACTTAATGTAACATACTTTTATGTTTTATTTCAATCTAGTACGTGATGATGACGTGTCACGTTATAAATTGTGACACGTGTCAGACTTTTAGGTATATCATGTCATCATCACGTACTAAATTGGAACAAAACATGAAAGTATGTTACATTAAGTGGAACAAAATATAGTACACGTACTAACTCGGTACATATGAAAAAATGCGTTGTTATTTTAAGACCAAAACCTTGAAGAAAAAAGAGATTTCAGTTTGTTTGTGGTGATTGTGTAATTCTTAGATTGGAACAAAACATAAAAGTACGTAGAACAAAAAATAGTACATGTACTAACTCGGTAAATTTAAAAAAATACGTTGTTATTTTACGACCAAAACCTTAAAAAAAAAAAAAAAAAAAAAAAAAAAAAAAAAAAAAAAAGCATATATCTTACTGATTAATGTAGGTGAAGAAAGAATATTGTAAAACCCATAGCATTACATCAAATCATAATTCTTGCCAATGGGGTTTCTCTACTCTCACTTATAACTCTCCTATTGTTTTAACGACACTCGAAGCCTAGCCCCAGACAAAAACGAAGGCTCCGTGCAGTTAAGCACATTGCACATGCTCAAATCCGGCTCTAAAATGACTTTCATTTATTCTATGTTGGTCTGTATGTGCATCTCAATGTTTTGTTTGTTATTGTACGCGGCTTGATTGTTTTCTAAGTTTTGTACTCCGTATTGTTTAAATATTCACAATTTTTATGTGTGGGCCTGACTTGCAACTCATTAATATAAAAAATCTCTAGCCCAGCCCATTTGTTTTCCTTCATTTTCATACACAGGTCTATCAGTAACTTGGTCCACTGCAAAATGTAGGGACGGAGCCAGAAAGAAATATGACCGGGTGCAAAAAAAAATTTTGAATCGTAATATAATACAGTTAAAACGTGAATTAAAACGAAGATTTCATTAAAACGATAAATAAATGAACATATTACCTTCTAATTAGTGATTTTACGATCTCCCTTAGCAAAATAACACTTACGTGCACCCTCATTTTTAATATTAATAAGTTCTTCTTTCTCTATAGCACACAAGTTAAAGCGCCGTTAAAATAATCATCACCCATCTGATTTCGCAAATCAGTTTTAATAAGCTTCATTTAAAAAAAAATATCTTTCAACCGTAGCGGTAGCAACAAACAAGACTAAGGGGGTGTTTAATTTCGACTTAAGTGACTTAATATGTAAAAAATGAATTAATTAAGTCATATGAAAACTGTTTGTTTATGACTTAATAGAAAAATATGACTAAAAATATTAAGTAATAAAACTGAGCTTGTCTGCATTAAGTCATCTTTTAATTAACATGACTTAATGAAAAAAATTAAACAAACAGGCCCTAAAGACAACTTCAATTAAGCACAACTTTTCATATATACTGTAACTACGACCACAATAAAAATGCCCTATGACAAGTTGACAACACAATTGAGGTGCTATTCATATTCTAATCTATTGTTGACTATCACTTAAACTTATTATCCCTATTTGTCTTAATAGAAATTGCATAGTTATTCACTTATTCTTATTATCCTAAGCCCTTATTGATGATGATAGACAATACGGAACCAACAAATTAGTTAAGATTTCATACAAAAAATCAAAATATGAAAACTTTAAAAAACATAATAAACAAATGAAAGGTATATGTTACGACTTACGAATTTGTTTCATCTTTGTGTGTTGGTTCAATTTTGGATTTTGTAAATTGTTAAGATGATGAATAAACTTGTTCCATTAATAAACCTATTTCATCTTTGGGTTTTTGTGCTTTAATTTATTAAACTTGTTTTATCTTTGGGCGTTTACAAAATTTTACATTTAAAGTATACGAACTAAATAATACTGGAGACACATTTAATGCACCTGGTTCATTTAAGATACATTTAGGTAAAATCGATAATTTTTTTAAAAATTGACACTATATCGAAAAAATCCATGAGGTGCACGTGCACCCGCGGGCACCCCCTTGGCTCCGTCCCTGGCAAAATGAACTAGAAGTCTAGAAACATATAGGTTTGTAGTTTTTTGTTGTGACTTGTGAATAAGAGCAAAAAGTGAGAAGGTGTTTAGTGTAATGCATGCTAATTAACATTTGTATTTTTTACAATAAGAATTCTATATCTTTATTAACCCTGATATAGGAAAACGTTTCGGTAACCATCGTACCTGGCCTGCTGGTCATATGACTAGCTAGCTAGATCAACTCCATCATGCTTGTGTATGGGACTAGCGGTATTCAAAGTGCTCTATCAACTATATATGGATGTTCATACAAATCTCATATCAAGCATTCAAACTCTAACCTCACAATAAAATGTAATAAGATAATTAAGAATTAACAATTCTTATTCAACTCAAAGGAAACAAGAAAAAGTCAAACTAAGGAGGCGTACAAAACTATGAACTCCCTAGAAACAAGAAAACTCCACGTTACTTGCAAAGCACGGTTACATACTTACATGTGCACATTTGACATACGATCCTATGCCACAATTATGGAAAAATCACCACCAAAACATCCACCCTCAGCCACCAACATCATGATGCCCGCTACCACCCCGGTTAGCAACCTCTACGACTCGTATGAGTTCCGAGCCATCTCAAAGCAGCTCAACCGCGCAATTAAAGGCTCCAACAGCCCCTTGTCTCCTTACACGTGTTATCTTAAATCAACAACTCCTTTTTACTCAAAGCAGGTGAGACGAATCTGTGGACAAACTTCATTAAATAGTACAAGAAACAGGGCTCTAGGCGCAAAAATGGAAGACTCACCTCGTGCTAAGGGATTCGTATGGCGGCTCTGGACCAAGGTTAAAGGGAGCTTCATTAGGAGTTGATGACGAATTCTGCATCTTTAATTTAATGTGTATTTTGTGTATAAATAATGAATGAAAAGACCCATTCTAGCCATTTAATAAGCGTGTATACTTAATTATTGTTTAAACGAACTCCATCATTTATATGTTATACAGTAGTACATTGTAAATTGTTATTGTGTTTGTTAAATGGATGATTATGGATCCATATGTTAGCAGCATATATTCAGTCTGAAACATTTTTGGTAAGTTAAGTAATTTCTACTCCAAAGTGCAAATTTCCTTTTTCGGGCAAAGGGGAGGATAAAAATTGTAGGAATTTAAATTCTGTGAAGCCTAGGCTTGAAAATAATATAAAAGTTGTATCTGTATTTATAAAAGGAACATCAAATAACTCATTTAGTAGTTGATCCATAGTTATATGCTCTTATAGATGTACTAGAAAAAATGTCATGAAGACCGGTTAGAATATAGATCACTTTCTCTAAGGTGGTATCTTTTTGATCGAAACATATTGAAAGCGGTTTTGCAAACCTGTTTCTATTAGATGAAGACCGGTTTTCGTCTCAGAAGTAATTTTTGGTGATTGATTAAACTCATATCAGAAAGTTCTTGGAGTAATCTTTACTTTATCTTTTTTATAATCAATTCCAAGGATTCATGAGCCTAGCTGTTAATGAATCTACGTGAGCATTGTACTTGTGATTTAGTCATACCGGATATTTATGAACTTAACTAAATCACGACACTCTCAAACTTAGCATGTAACGATGCACTTCATTTCACACTTGAGTAAAATGGAATTCTCTAACAATAAGAACCTTGACTCCTTAATATTGATTCTCCTAAATTTTTGAGAACTTCAGTACGAGATTTGTTTATATATGCATGATCCTCGTGAGCCTCATCTTGCAGCTCTTAAACGGATCACGCGTTAAGTTCGCGGAACACTTGATTATGGTCTTCAGTTATACTCCTGCTCGTCTGGCTCTTTGGTTGGCTATGCAGATGCTGATTGGGCTACCACACGTTGTTCCACTTTTGGGTATTATGTTTTTCTTGGAAACAACTTATTATCTTGGTCATCTAAGCGTCAAGTTACCCTCTCCCGCTCAAGTGCGGAGGCTGAGTATCGTGGGGTCTCAATGTAGTTGCTGAGACTGCTTGGTTACGTAATCTCTTGCGAGAGCTTCACTCACCTTTGAAGTTTGCTACTTTGGTCTATTGTGATAATGTTAGCGATGTTCATCTCTCGTCTAATCCCGTGCAACATCAACGCACGAAGCACGTTGAGATTGATATTCACCGTTAGTGATCAAGTGGCAGTTGCTCATGTACGCGTGATACGTGTACCCTTTCGTTATCAGTTCGTCGATATCTTCACCAAAGGACTTCCATATGCTTTGATGATTTTCGATCTAGTCTTAACGTCCGTCCACCTCCCGCTCCGACTGTGGGGGGCTGTTAGCTAGTAGTGATTATTATGAGGCCCGTGTATATATTGTGCTTAACCCATTTACGTGTTGTATTGTGTATTTATATTCTTCTATTGTACTCATTTGAGATTACGGGGTATGATATAATTCTACAAAGGCTTGACACTATATTGACTTAGTGGTAAAAGGCTTGTAATTATCATCACTAAAATGCAAGAGGTTTTAAGTTCATTCTCTGCTAGGTGCAAAAAATCTTGAAATGGCCGGCCAACCTTTTAAACATGGATGGCTTGACCTGGCTTGAGTCAATATGATATGGTGGTGAGTTACGCTAGTTTCTTAAAAGGTCGGAAACCAAATATTTAGTTTAGCTTTAAGCAAAAAGCCCTAAAAGGCGGATTTATCCCCGCATAGGCGCTACTGGGCTACCAAACTTTCCTATTTGTTTAAATCGGTTAGCCGTGGTCAACGATTGTCAAACTTGCCGAAAACTTACAAAATTTTCCGAAAATACCCATAACTCATCATAAACTACTTTCAATGATGTTTATATCTATTACTCTTTCCGTATCAAAATTATTGTTCATATTTTCTATTTAGGATGTCTCAAAATAATTGTCCACTTTATTTATTAAGTAAAAACTAGAGAATTTAGTGGAGTAATATTCTATTTTAGTGGTTGAAAATTAAATTGTCCTCACTCTTATTAAACTTTGTGTTTTCTCTCATGACAATAATTTTGAAATGGAGAGAGTACAATGTTTTTTTTAAAGAAAATTTTGTGAATACCAAAAACTTACAAAAAATACCCAATTTTTTTGAAAATACCAATCTAATTAATCACTAATTAATCTCACCTAAACCTGGTACATGCTAAAAGAGGATCAACCGGCCAGCTACTAATTTAAGAGTTTTGCAACCTTCATAAAAATAATAAAGAATGAAATCCAAAAACGAAGACCAAAGACACAAAGTGTAGTTGTAAGTGGTTGTAGTTTAGTTAAACCACCACTTACTTACTTGTCCACACTCCACCCCTCTTTCTTTGTTTCTCGTTCATATCGCCTCCAAAACCATCCATCACCATTTTCAGTTTCACTCTTTGAATCGTAGTAATCCTTCTTTAATGGCATCTTTTTCAGTCCCATGCCCCAAAATTTCAGCTTTAGTGACACCCCACCTTCCCAACCCTAAGCACCGCAACACATCTCTTGTTCTTTTCCAGTCCAACCGTGCTTTGGTTTCTGGGTCTTCTTCTTCTCTTAGACTTCAGGTTGTTTATCATTTTTGTTTTTAATAAAATTTATGTTTTTGGCTGAATGTTGAGAATTTTGATAATGGGTTAGTTAGATTTTTAGTTGCTTTTAGGGAAATGTGATTCAGGGGGTGTTTAGGATTGCTTATTTTTTCTGCTTATCTAGTTATTTTGAGGTAAATTAAGCAGTTTCTGCTGCAGGTAATAAGCTGCACATTTCAACGTGCATACATTTTTTTTTTTTTTTTTTTTTTTTTTTTTTGTTACATGGGTTTTTGATTCGACATTGCGACCCAACTAATCCCAGGTCGACTATCCTTTTGGATAGCCTGGAGTCGGCGCAAGTGAACCTCCATGGCCACAAGGGGATTAATTTTCTCCCCGTTGGATTTGAACCGTTGGAAGGCTGGTATTCTTACTGTTGGGTCACCCCTTGTGGTTATTCAAAAGTGAATACTTGTGATACGGAATATAAACATTTTGTATTTGATTCCATTATATGACTTGAGATGATAGTATATGGAATAGATTTTTGTACCATTGGTTTATTTAAATGACTTTAGCGTAGCGTTTGATATGTTGTAATCAAAGGGGGAATAGAAAGGATTATTACGATGGAATGAGAAAATGTTGTTTGTTCATATCTATGTAATGTAATAATTCATTACAAGGAATGATTCATTAAACCAAAACCATTCCTTAGGGCCCCCTACTTTTTTTTCATTACATCTCGTAATGGAATCAAAATTACATAAAACTCCACCATTAACTAACCATATTAATGAAACTTCTCATCAATAATGGGCATTTTAGTCTTTTTATTATAATTCCATTACGTCTTATCAAACAAACCAAACATGATAAATAATGGTAATGACTCATTACATTACACCACTTATTCCTTACATCGGTCATTCCATTCATTTAACATTTTATTTCGTCCTACCAAACGAACCCTAGATGATAGCTCCAGAAAGTGGTAGATTCTTAGGATTTACTTTGCTTATCGTAGAGTGAAATACACATTTTTCAGTGAGTAGCTTACTTCGAACTGCTTCATAGCAATCCAATACGCTTCTACACTAATTATGTACTCCATAAATATACTTCTCAGTGTCCTTCTAGACTTTTATGTCATTTTATAATTTTTAACTACAACTAAACTTAATTTTGTGAAACTCTATTAAGCCATTGAAATCTAAAGCTCACAGCTCTGACCGTACCTTTAACTAACAACTCACAGCTTGAGGCTGCAATTCCAACTCTAGCTTATCTTACAGAACCTATCCTATGTGTAGCCAGTAGCTTAGATTGTCTTTGAAGAAAATATTGTTATTTGGACTTCTGTTATCTGTTTTTGGTTAAGGAAAATACAATCTATCCTACAATATCTTGACCACCTTCTTTATCCAACAAAAAACTATATTTTGTGTGTTAAATTTAATAAGAACAGTGAATTGGCAACCATATAATTGGCTATATGCTAATTTATAAGATATCCTGTAGGCAACTAAGAGGAACCAAAATGGTGTCCTGAAAGTGTCTGCTGAGCTTAATGAGGTAAGCTACACTTCTTAACCAAGCGTGTAATATAACTTATATATTTAGTTTTCCTCGTTTCATTACCTCTTTCTGTTTATTTTTCTTTTTAAGGATGTTGGCAAATCAACGACTTCTGCACCACCATCAGAGAAGTCAAGCAAAAAGTCTTCTTCTGAGACCACGGTTCCTGATGTCGCATCCATTAGTGCATTTATGACCCAGGTGGCAGGGCTTGTTGAGTATGTCAATATCTGTCTTTTACACATTTTATTGTGTTCTTATGCGGATTTAAAACCCGAAGATTTTGCCACTAGAAACAGTTCTTTTCTCTTACTTCTCTGGAACAACCCAAGTTGTCTCAAACATTTATATTAGGAAATTGAAAACAAACACATAATTGAACATGATGATTACCGTTAATTCATGAAGTAGCCTACCTCGACTGCCATTAGGGAGTCAATCGAATTAGTTCAGATTAGTGTTTACGGTTACATAGGAGTAAAGGTTGCAATATTGGAAGTCAGGCTGGTTGAATGACGAGTCAAACAGTTAACTTTTCACTCCATGGTGAAACATGTCTGATCAGGCTAAGCAAACTTTCTTTAACTCTTGTTGTTTTGCTTATATAAAAGATACAGATAATCTGTTAAAATTTATTATTACAAAAACTTAAGATCATAATAATAATGCGAATTCTAATATATTTAAGAGGTTTTATGCATTTTAGGGGACTGTTGATCCATTTGCACCCATTCAAACTGTTTTCATGTTAGCTATTTTGTTCTATAAGTATATATATTTTGGGGTGGACATTTTTAGTTTTACGCAGAAGAAATTTCACAAGTGGAGAAACTAGCCGAAAATGCCCAGCGGGGTCGACATAACACTCTATGAACTCAAATAAACTTACCTTAATGCGTTTTGTGGTTAAATACTTAGATAAGCTTTTTCCCTCTGAAATGAATTATTTGACATGAATCCCGTGAAATGCCCTCCACTTAACAATCGATTTGCTCCCTTTCACTTCGCCATTGAAACATGATAAAGTGAAAGCAAATAACATAGTAAAGTCAATTGCTTAAATGTAATTATCTATATTTTCAGGCTAGTGGATTCAAGAGATATAATGGAGCTTAAGCTAAAACAAGATGATTGTGAGGTCCTCATAAGAAAGAAGGAAGCTTTGCCCCCGCCTCCTGCACCTCAAATGGTGATGATGCAATCTTCACAACCCCAAGCCATGTATCAGTCGCAACCACCCCCGCCACAGGCTGCACCTGCTTCTTCAGCACCAGCTCCATCTGCAACACCAGCAGCATCACCTGCCCCTGCAAAGCAAAAGTCCTCACATCCACCATTGAAAAGTCCCATGGCTGGAACATTCTATCGGGCCCCTGCACCAGGAGCTCCCCCTTTTGCTAAGGTAACAAACACTTTGATCAGGCATTTATCTGGTAACCATCTGCCCAGAATAACTATTAGGGGTGGCAAAATGGTCTTGTTTGGAAACGGGTCAATAATCGTTCGGGCCAATTTTATTTTTGTTTGGTCAAACTGACGGATTGGACTGTGCTTAACCATAAACACTTTTTATTCATTAAAAGAGTATTTTAGCGTTAAAATTTGTTTACAATAACAACACTGTTACAACAATAGTTGAACTCTTAGGTAAGACAATTAGGAGGTTGTATGATTTTTTTAAGATAACAACAACCAAATCAACCTATCCATAAGTAGATAGGTCAAGGCGTCACCTCTAAAAAATATTCACTCAAAACACAAAGCATCCTTTGTGACCATCATTAGGTAATGGTAAAGAAAGCTATATTATAATGGTGGTACTAGTACTATTCCCATTATGAATTGCATTTTTCATATTCTCTTACTCATCTAGTTCACTTAGATTTTAACTCCTGTGTTTTCTTTTGGCACTTACAGTTTGTAGTTTGCTGCTAATCTCTAATATTTTTTCTTTGTTCCGAGTTTATGTGAATTTGAGTAATCTTAGAATATATTGGATGTTTGATTTCCAGGTCGGAGACAAGGTTCAGAAAGGTCAAGTAGTATGCATTATCGAGGCAATGAAGTTGATGAACGAGATTGAGGTAACTCATTTCCTCTCATAATTTGGCTTACTTCTAACAACTTAAACGTTAAACCTAAACAAAGAGTCCCTGTGACTGTCAAAAAATTATTGACCTTAAGATAAAAATCGTCGTGTGTGAATCTGGCTCATAGTGTTTCCACAAGTGTCTGACTATTCTAGTCAAATGTCTAATCTAAAATCGTTCAAAGTAGTGATTAAATAACTCTAAACTTTATGTGAAGGTATATCTTGTGAAATATAATCGATAGCACTAACTGTCATGATAACTGTGTGGGCAGATTGGTAATTTTAGATTGAAATGACTTTAGAAAGAAATTATCCTTAGCATGGGATGAGCATAGAAATATATTGTTGCTATTTCATGTAGGAATTATACTTTCAGTGTTTTTGATCAATGGCATTCATGTTATTGTGTTAGGCTGATCAATCAGGAACAATAGTTGATTTTGTTGCCGAGGATGGAAAACCAGTGAGCTTGGATACGGTATATATTTCTGTCTCTCTATATATCTATACACACACGTGCACACCCGCACCCTCATTGAAGGTTATGTTCTAAATGCAACCAAAAACACCGTTGTTGTTTGCAGCCTCTACTTGTTATCGAGCCATGAGGAGGAACATTATGAAGTTATATGATGAGTGCATAGGTAAAGTGATGTGTCAAATTGAAGTTAGACTTTTCTCTTCTTTTTAGTTCTCTTTTGGGGGTGTTGTTAGTTGGTATGTCATTTATGCGACAAATTGGTTTTGTTCCCTCATCTAAAATAATCAATCATATATCAGAAGATGCTTTTATGCGGTCGCATGTCTTTGTATACTATAATTCCCTTCCATTTTTTTGTACCTGGTTTACTCTGCTTCAAATTATGAATGTGAGTTCTTGTATCTTTGGAAATGAATATCTATTTAGATCTGTTAGTTGGGTTGCCTCTGTTAAAGTCTTTTGCTGCGTTCCGTTGAATCTGCACTGCTATGCCTACATGTTACATCCATACCATCAATCAAATATGGATCTTTAACGAGTATGTACCGGATGTGTATATGTTTAAATGTCACTTTGAATAATCATTGTTGGGTTCTTGTGCAGGTTATGAGATTAACGATATTGGTTACTATTAGGGGTGTAGTCAAGCTGAGTAGTGCCAAGCTTGAGCTTAACTCGACTACTAAAACTTAGGCTCAAAACTTTACTCGAGCTCGATAGAGCTTTCAAAATCTAGCTCAAGCTCGACTTGCCTTCTAAAACTCGAGCTCGATTGAGCCTACATTTTAAGCTCAAGCTTGATAAATAATCGGTATATTTAGCTCGACTTGACTCATATAATAATTAAATAATAAAGTAATTATAGGTGCTGAAAGGCTAAATTTGTAATTTAATCAAAGCTTGATAAGGTTTACAAACTTCACGAGGTAAGTATTGTGAAACTTGAACTCGACTCGGGTTCCTGCTCGAGTAGCTCGAGCTCAAGCTCGACTCGATTATCGTCGAGTTGATTTCGAGTATGTTCCAAGTCGATCTCAAATATCTCACGAGTTTTGTCTTGTTTACACTCCTAGATATAATCCCATACACAAGTTTTTATTCAAGATGTTTATTTTTAGAAATCTTAATTTTTTTATATTTACACATCTTGCTTTATTTAGTAACCTCAAAATTAAACTTCAAAATACAATAATTGCATATTACTTAATAGCATTAAAGCCAATATTACAATAATAAAATGTAACTAAAATAATTTGTGTGCAAAAAACATGTCTTTCACAACTGCTACTCATAAAAATGCCGATGGGTTACACTGATGGACACAAAACAGAACATGCAGTAATGAGAAAAAGAGATACGAAAGAAATGGAAATGATCGAGAAAATGAGAATATGGCAATATCTCATAGATGAGTAGAAAGCTAATTATCGTAAGTGTATATTTATCTTTCTACAAAAACTCAATTTTTTATTTGGTGGATTACGAATTTAATCATGTTCGTAATGAAGTGACTACTCTCGTTATATAGTACTGGCCATGGTCTACAAACAAGTTTTCACCACCGGGTATAGAATCCCCCATTGGTAGCCTCGGTTGATTCCTTGTGTAAATCAAGCCACTCTGTGACAAGGTAAAGCTTTGCTAGGTCCGAGCGAGTGTGCTAATGGACAGGTACCCGGTGGATCTAGTCAGCCAAATCAGATACCATAGCCACACCGTAAGAGAATGTCCAAAAAAGAACGAATGCATGTAGGTCAATGAACACCTATAAATGACTAGTTATTCAAGTGTCTATAGAGAGCACAACAAATCCCAGCTTCAATATGACCAATGGTCAACTATCGGATTACAAACAAAAACTTCAACAAGGAAATGCAAATCGAGCCAAATTTAAGTCTTCACTCCAGCTCGAGCAGGGCTGAGATAATTCGTCACCATTCCCATAACAGCAAACCTGAACCAAAAACCCAACAAGAACAGGAACGTTCGTAAGCGTCATACTGTATGAATGAAACTTGTTGCTTTATTAGCATTGATTCAATACAACTAAATTTCCACAACCAGAAACCTTTTAGATAAAAACTTGTTGCTTCGCAAACTTTTTTAGAACTCAAAAGTCAAAAGTAAAGCTGAACCATAACATCCACAATCTAAAGTTTTACATATGAAATCGCTTGAAGAACCGTAAACATGCTTCATTTGATTATAATCCTAATTATACTACCCATAGGAGTATGTTTAACTATTGTAATCCAACAAAGTTTGCAAGTCAGCGCATATGATATCACGTGGAAGTTCAGGAATATATTTGAACCTTCTCATTTAAATCCTTCTCAATGGATCCAGATTCTGTTGCTTATAATGTAAAAGAAACTTACATGAATCCTGTGGAGATCTGCTTTAAATCTGTCTCTATATTCCTCATATTAGCAAGCGATTGGGCACAGAAGATAAGAGCAAGCCACGAACCAAGCTTGTACTGCAAATACGCAAAATACAAAATTCATCAAAGAATGTATCTCGTTAAAATCAGCTAACATATGATCTCAAGTAAGTAGCACTTGCAAAACGTGGCCATCAATCCTATAATTACTAGACTATATTTAAAGTGGGGAGGACATTTAAAAATAATAATCGATATTACAATATAAAATACAAGTTTCGATATAGTGTATTACTGTGATGAAATTCATACAGAAGTTCAGCACCGAATGAAATTCATTCATAAGCTGAGACACATCTGGAAAGTTCAAGATGACACCCACTATATATAAATGATTCCGGGTCAGAAAGGGTATCTAATAGTGTCTCACAAGAAGCTGATGAAAAGCCATTAAGTCCATGCAGATGCTCTTAAAAATAAAAGGATTCACACAAAAGTCAACCAGGCAGTTCTCTAATATCTATGAACACGTACCCAGTACCACTGTCTAACGTGTGCCCTAACGACACAGGTTCAATTTCATTTAATATGCACGGAATTCCTTATACAAATTTTTGTTCACAATAATTGCTTTCGGTATTATTTCTTCTACTGGATTTGCCTTTAAATTTTCTAGCAACTACAATAATGCCATAACATTAATGTATACGGAATAGAGCAAATAAGGTAGAAAAAAAAGGCGCGAGCAATTACTATGAACTTGCACTTCAAAAGAAAATCGTTGCATACTCATATTAACTGAAGCTTAACCTGGACCTTTTACACCCTATATATTCTATAAAGTGCTCACGGTTACTTTCTCCATAATATCCTTCCATGTAGAACAGAACCACATATTCATCTTTCAGGTACTCAAATTTCTATCGTTCACTAATATCAATAAGACTTGCAATCTATAATTCCACCTAGAGTTCTTCTAAAGAAAATGTATTCAAGGTGAAACCGTCAACTAATTCTACTCCAATCCTAACTTATATCCCTAGAAGTGCCCTAAACCCCTATATATTCCAAATCAAAGTTCCCAAAATAGTCCTACTTTTTTGTTACACCCTTATAGTAACATATTATACTCAACTTATGTTCACAAAGTTAGTCCCCATATGATAAAGTGAACATCTACAACTTCTAGTGCATATTCAAGGATCACTCTCTTACTTCTTTTAAAGCCCAGAAAGGGTCAACCAACTCTGCTCCAATTTAACTCCTGTCCCTAAAGATACCCTGACATAATCCTTAGCATTCACAAATCCAAGACTCCCATAAAAACGACACATCATCCCATATACCTTCCAATCAAAATTCCTTAGTTCACCATCGTAGGAAAGAAATGCAAGCCATAAGTCAACCCAAGTTCTACGAAATTTTTCACGATATAATAAACTAATAAAGTACAATTATACATTCAATTAGTATAGACTTCATAATTAATTTCCCAAAATTGGAGTATTCTTCCACTTAATTGTGTTTTGCCGCAAGCTATTACTACAATAAATAAGTTTTGTTTGAGCTTTTCAAATAAGCTCTCGATCTAGCATTCCAAAAATGCTCTTAATGACAATTTTAGGCTAAGTTTGCAAAACTAGCAGTAGTAGAGTTAAGAGTTAGCAGTTAGCTGAAGCTATTTGATTTACAAAAGACACATTTGATAACATAGCTATAGATGTAATTATAAAGTGTAAAGTGACATAAAAGCTAAACCGTCAGTTGCCAAACAAGCATTTTACTCTAACCGCTAATCGCTCCTAAAAAAGTCGTCTTTCAAACACAGCCTTAGGGTGTATTTGTTTAAGCTTATTTGTGGGCTTACAAGCTCATGTGATTTCGGCTTATATATTTCATAAGCCCGAATTTTCTGGATTACGTTGAGACTTGTGGGCTTATATAAGCTTATTATATTATAATAAGCTGATATAAGCCCACGATGCCACACAAGTCTAAAAAAAAGCTTGAAAAATTGAGCTTATGAGACATAAGCCGAAAGGGTGTGTTTGTTTAAGCTTACATGTGGGCTTATGAGCTTATTTGATTTCGGCTTATATTTCATAAGCCTCAATTTTGAGGCTTATATTGACGTTTATTGGCATATATAAGCTTGTTATGAACAAGCTTATATAAGGTTCCATAGGTCTAAAAAAAGCCGAAAAATGAGGATTATGAAATATAAGCCGAAATCAAATAAGGTGATGAGGCCACATATAAGCTAAAACCAATCAAACTAAATCCTCATAAATACAATAATAAGTGAACATAAAGATAAGATAATAAAAGATGATGATGAAAGTAAGTAGGAAAGTAAGTAACCCACTCTGAACATAACACCAGCAACGCCGCAAATGATGGCGATGAAACCGGAGTAATCAATAGGGAGATTGTCGGGATGGATCGCTTGTGGTTTGTATGGTTTTGCTGTTGATGGTTGTCTCGGATCGTTGCCGGAAGACGACATCGTTTTTGTTGATTAATTTCTTTCAAGATCTGATTGCGAAATTCTTGGATTAATTAACGATTTGCTCTAGTGGTGGTGATGTGTTGAGGTTTAGTAGTATTGCAAAGAGGTCCTTTTAGAATTTGAAAGTCATGTTTTAGAACCCGAGAATAGCTTGATTTTCGTTATCGACGGATGAAGCGAGTAAATGGATATCTGTTAATCTAAAATATTTCGATTTTAATTGAAATAAAACGTATATTGTTATGTAAGTAAATACGATGAGACGCTAAATCATAATGAATGATATTTCGTTCTCATGGTTTCAAATAAAGGGGGAAAAAAACAGCTACAATGGTATGTTATTTCATGAAAATCTTATTACGACTTAGCAGATCATCATATATATTGAAGTTTTATTAGATATATGCGTATATGTCATATTCCGGGTGGTAAATGGTGATCTCTCGATGATAAACTCATTCATATACAAACCCCTAATAATTTCACAAATTCATATCCATATCCATTAATTACTCATTTGATTCATTCATATCTATTATTACAGAGAGAATTGCAAAAATTGTCCTTAAAGTTTAGCCAAATTGCACGTTTCGTCCCGGAAGTTTGGAAAGTGCAAGGATCGTCCTTTTGAAAAACTTTTGGGGCAAAATTCGTCCCTGACCTACATCAAATGACTAAAATACCCTTGCCTTTATATTACTTTTCAATTTCTTACTCAAATGGTCCCTGTGTTTCGCCAGGTTTTGCTGATTTAGTCCTAACATTTTTTTTAATTTATTTATTTAACTAATAATATTAATATTATTTTTTTATACCTTTTCGTCTGTTTTTTTTTTCGTTTTTCTTACCTTTTTGTCCGTTTTTCTCACGTTTTTTCCGTTTTTCTTATTTTTTTATCCGTTTTTCTCACGTTTTTGTCCGTTTTTCTTACGTTTTTATCCGTTCTTCTTTTGTTTTTTCCGTTTTCATACGTTTTTGTCCGTCTTTCTTACGTTTTTGTCCGTTCTTCTTACATTTCTTTCGTTTTCATACGTTTTTCTTACGTTTTATCCGTTCTTCTCACGTTTTTTCTGTTTTCATACGTTTTTGTCCATTTTTCTTACGTTTTCGTCCGTTTTTCTCACGTTTTTACCGTTTTCATACGTTTTTGCCCGTTTTTCTTACGTTTTTTTTCTTTTTTCTTACGTTTTTCCGTTTTCATACGTTTTTGTCCGTTTTTCTTACGTTTTTCCGTTTTCATACTAAAAAACATTTCAAAAAAATTTTGAAAAAAAAAGTTCAAAAAATAAATATCGAAAAAAAATTCTTAAAATATTGGAAAAAAAAAATACTTTTTCGGAATTTTTTAGAAAAAAATGGAAAAAAAATCTAAAATATATATATTTTTTTAAATCGAATAATTTTTTTTCGGATAAAAATTTTTAAGAAAAAATATTTGAAAATAAAAATATTTTTTAGAAAAAAAAAATTTTAAAAACATTTTTTTAGAAAAATTAAAAAAAAATGGAAAATTTTTTTGAATTATTTAAATTTTATTTCAAAAATATGTTTTTTGGAATTTTAAAATTCAAAAAAAAATTCGAATTTTTTTCGAAAACCTTATTTTTTATTTTTTTTCTAATTTTTTTTTTAAATATGGTTTTGGAAATTTTCAGGGTGCGACAAGCTTGGGTAGCTCTGCTAGGTTTTGTTTGAGCTGTTGGAAAGCTTCTTCCGCTTCTAGAGTCCATCGAAAATCTCCCTTTTTTGTACACTTCGTGAGTGTTTTAAATAGAGGAAGTGACTTGTCCGCTGATTTAGACAAGAATCGATTTAGTCCGGCTAATTTGCCATTTAGTGACTGGACTTCTTTTAGTGTGCGCGGTGAAGGTAGTTCGATGACCGCTCTTGTTTTTTCTGGGCAAGGTTTAATACCATCGGGTTCTATTAGGTATCCAAGAAACATGCCTTCTGTTGCTCCAAAAGTGCACTTCTTTGGATTCAACTTCATGTTTATTCTTCCCAATGTATTAAACGTTTCCTCTATGTCACGCACCAATTCTTCTTCGGTATGGCTTTTTATGACTAGGTCATCAACATAGACCTCCAAATTGCGGCCCACTTGCTTCTCAAATGCGTTATCCACTAATCGTTGGTACGTGGCTTCTGCATTTTTTAAGCCAAAGGGCATTTTTGTGTAGCAATACACCCCTTGACTCGTGTGGAAGGCTGTTTTTTCTTCATCCTCCTTGGCCATTTGAATTTGATGGTATCCTTTGTATGCGTCTAGGAAGCATTTAAAGGGATACCCGCACAAGGATTCTACTTTCCAATCAATTTCTGGCAGCGGATAGCAGTCTTGTGGACATGCTTTGTTGAGATCGGTGAAGTCCACGCACATTCTCCAACTACCATCGCTCTTCTTTACCATCACTGGGTTGGAAAGCCAGTCGTGGTAATAAACTTCTCGCATGATACCCGCGTCCACGAGCTTGTGCACTTCCTCCAAGATAGCTTTTGCGCGTTCTGGAGCATGGCCGCGTTTTTTCTGCCGTATTGGAGGATATCCTTGTCGGATTTCTAGCTTGTGTTCCGTAATGGCTCTTGGCACTCCGGTCATGTGTTTGGGTTCCCATGCAAAGATGTTTAGGTTCCTTTGCAATAATGCGCACACAGCTGCTCTACCCTTGTCGGACAGTGATCCCCTAATTGATATCTCTTGGTCAGGATAATCTGGGTGGATTGCAACTTTTAGGTTTGTCACCTTGGTTGTGTGCTGTTCTGGAGCGCGCGGAGCTTCATCTGTCACTATGTTGCATTCTCTTGGAGATGCGGTGGTGTTGTAGAGAGTGACGATCCCTCCTTCCACTGGGAACTTGAGCATTCCATGTGCTGTGGATGGGACTGCACGCATGGCTGATATTCCTGGTCTCCCAATGATGCCATTGTATGACGAGGGAGACCTGATTACCATGAAGTTCATCCAGGCTGTTGTGGAATGGTATTCATTACCGATTACCACAAGTATGCGTAATTGTCCCATGGGCCAAATCTTTTCACCTGTGAATCCAGTCAGCGACGTCGTGGCCGGAATTAACTGGTTTTGTATTTCAGGTCGTAGCCTCTTGAAGCAGTGTTCGTACATGATATCCGCAGACGCTCCTCCGTCAACATACATGCGGTAGATATCGTGACCCCCCGCTTGTATCTCGATAGTGAGTGGTTCTACCACTGCATTGTCCGCAGTAAGAGTGGGGAAAGAGATTTAGTTTCCCTTGGAAAATCTTTGGCTGACTTTTTGTTTCGCTGCCATGATTGTATCACGTATATTGTGTCAGCCTTACTTTTTGGTATCTCTTTTTTGGCCCCATTCTTTTGTCTATCGTTCCCCTCTTTAATGTTTTTAACGAGGTGGTCCATCTTCCCTTCTCTCACTAATTTATCAATTAGCTGACGTAGTTGGACGCACTCGTTAGTAGTGTGACCCTTCTGCTCATGGTATTCGCAGTATCCTCCTCCTATGCGCTTCTCTTCTGGAGTGCGCATAGGAGGAGGTTTTGGGAAATTGGCTCCTTCTGTCGCGAATATTTCCTTAGGGGTTTTTGTGAGTGGGACGTACTTGTCGTTATCCCTTCCACTACCTTGGTTGCGGTAATTCCTGTTGCGGTTGCCACTTTGATCATTGGATTGTCTCCTAGACTGTTCTTCTGGCTTAAAGGTTAAGTAACCTTTTTTGCTGTCTGCCGCCGCTGCTTCCCCTTGGATGAAGGATCTGGTGCGCTTTGTTAGCTCATCAAAGCTTTGGGGTACTTTATCGTTTAGCTTCCGTATCAGCTCTGGGTTATTGATCCCGTTCATGAACCCTGAGATTTTTAGTACCTCGGGGCATGCCTTGACTTGTATGCATTCATCCTTGAAGCGCTCCATATAAGTGCTTTTGGATTCCCCTTGGCGCTGTTTCACTCTGGCTAGTTCTACAGGGTTCTTTGCGCACTTCTTTTGTTGCGTGAAATTTAGGCGGAATGCCTTCCGCAACTCTTCAAACCCATTTATGCTTCGTCGTGGAAGCTTGCTGAACCATGTTCGTGCATTCCCTACTAAAGTAGAGTTGAACATATGGCACCACACAGGTTGTGGCCAATTTTCGATAGCAGCCGCTGACTCGAAAATTTTTAGGTGATCATCAGGATCACCTGTTCCATCATATGTTTTAACATTGGTGGGCATGCGCCTTCTCTTGTCATCTGAGAAATCGCTTATGCGTCGCGTGAACGCATCAACCTTTTGGCGACGCCAAGGAAGGGAAATATCTTCATCCTCCTCGTACCGACGTCGGTTTTTAGATTTCCAATGTCCCGTCTCTCTATCCTCGTTGTCCGAGGAGTTACTTGAAGAGGAGTTGTTCCTTCTGTGGCGCTTGCGCCGTTTTTCCTCGGAGTCCGAGTTTGAAGAGCTTGTACTTGGGGAGTAGTGTTTCCCAAGCCTATCTTGGATTCTTCTGCTTCCTGACCTTGAGACGCTTACGCTCGGTGAGCGTTGTCGTCCAAGTCTATCTTGCATCCTGCGGTTACCAAGCCTAGCGTGGACATTGGTGTGCCTCACGTTGTCTTCATATTCCTCCGAGTATTGAGAGTTAGATGTTGTACCAAGTCTATCGTGAACATTGGTGCGCCTCTCATTGTTTCCGCGCTCGTAGTGGCGCGGTGGAGATTTTTCTTGGCCAAAGTCTAGCCGGTTTTGCAGGCCGCGGCTTGACCTTCTTCTTGCCTCCTCTCGCATGAGACTAGTTAAAGTCTCGTAATGTTGGGACACAAAATCGTTTAATGTCACCTCAGGTGCATCCTCTTCTACTGCGAGGATGTCCGTCTCCGCACGGGGTTCCCTCTCTCTATTAGGTGCTCCTGGTGGCACAGTGTTGTCCACTATGGGTGACGTTTGGTAGGGAGTGGTAAAGAGAGTGCACTGAATATCCTCAGCGCTTGGGACCATGGTAGTGGGTTGGGTTATCCCCAAAGGCAATTCTACCATGGTAGGGATTGGAGTTATATTCGACTCGCGATGACTAGGCGCACTCGTTGTTCTAGGGATTGGTCTTGGAGTCGAATCTTGATGCTTCTTCCTATGTGAATCATCACGTGTTTTCTCCGGCTGCGGAGTCCGCTGCCGTGAGTTCTTGTTTTTCGGCATTCTGGTCTTTAGTTCTTAGTGTAGGGTCCCACGGATGGCGCCACTTGTTGATACAAAAGTTGGGCTTACCTTGTTTGGACTCCTGCTCTCGTACCAACTAGAACTTTAGTGCTTATGAAACATGCGCACTAAGAAAGCAAACAACACCGTTAGGCTTATCGTGGGATTGTCTCCCACGATTAGACTCCGGCGTGAGAGTAAGTAATCGGTTTAGGGTTTAGTTGAAGAGTTAGGGATTATGTGAATCGTACCTTTTATGAGAATGTATCATTCTATATATATATGGATGCAGAAACCGTGTAGGTTTCTTGCTCCTTACTCTTCGCACACGTGGTGCTTATCCGGGGTAAGGATATCTATTCCGTAAATAGAAGATCCTTATCCTATGACCAGGTAGTTTGGTTGGGCTTCGGACTTCGTGAGTCCAAGCCATTGGTATAATGGCCCAAGTCATTTGTCATGATAGCCCACTCGTGGTGGGTTTGGGCTTAGTAATGTCTATCATTTGGGCTCGTGGCCCAACTATAGACTATACGTCATCATCAGGCTCACGAGCTTACATGTTGGTTAAGTTACACTTATAACATTTTTATGTAGATATACAATTACTGATTACATTAGAGTATTAGGTATCACAACATGTCATTTGAGCCTTACCCAGCGTCACATCAGTATCCTCAGTTCCTCACTTTCAACACTCACACTTCAAAACACCCCTTCAATCACACATGCCATTTTCCCTCATTTGAGCCCCATTAAAACACAACACTCAAACACACACACACACACACACAAATTGTCGTTTTACCTCGCCAAGTATTCGGCGGATTTGCTTTCGGCAGGCTCTACCGGTATCACGGCGGGCATCCGGCAGCGCTAAATTGGTGGCCACGTTGGATTCGGAGCGAGTTGATCCATACTTTAAATGTAGGTTAATCGACGTCAAGTCGAGTTTCAAGCTTGACTTTTAGAAGACGAGTCGAGTTTAGAAATGTTGAACTCAGCTTAATTCTTTGTGATTAATATATTTTACCGAGTTAACTCTTTAAAAAAATAATAATAAATAATAAATAAACAGCTTAATTACATTACACGCATATGGTTTAACCCAAATCT
Organism: Artemisia argyi; assembly: GCA_030686995.1. Taxonomy (NCBI): domain Eukaryota; kingdom Viridiplantae; phylum Streptophyta; class Magnoliopsida; order Asterales; family Asteraceae; genus Artemisia; species Artemisia argyi. The sequence goes on from CM060688.1 coordinate 135,403,944, forward strand.
TTATTTCCTTCGCATTTTCTTTATTTCCTTCATTCATACATAGATTGTATATTCTACAATGTGCATTTGTGCCTTCTACTATCTAATAAATGTTTGTAGGCAGCTTAGTAGCAAAAGTTTGATTATAACATTCTTGTACCGTGTCAAATACATATCGATAAGTGTCGTTGTTCTCTGATGAAGGGAAACCATATGCAAAGGGAAAAAGTTAAAGCATAAACCAAAATTCTACTCCTGATGAAGGTGATTGGATCAATATTATACATATTTGATTTGATATTAAAGTACTTTTTTACTAGAAAAAGTTGAGCTTGCTTTCCCTCAAATGTCTAAAATTATCCCTTATCATTGTTTCATTGTTCCGCATCCAGAAAAATGACAGATCCTCAGCACTCAAAAAGTGTCTATGAATGCATGTAAAATAACCACATTGACTAGATCAAAAGTCAGTACAGCAATTGCAGACATTGTGTCTCTCTAAAATACGTTATCTTGTTCTTACTCATCTATTGAACCGAAACTGTAACATTTAACTTATGCCCAATATTTGGCTGGTTTTTCAAAAAGTTTAGTTACCATCCATGAGTAAGAACTACAAATAGTCGAGCAAGTAACTTTTGCTTCACAAGTCAGTGTGGCAAATCTTGCACGCTTGCAGCGCACCCGAAATGGGAAATGAGCAAATTTTATTGAGTTTGGCAGGATGCATACATTTCACCAAAACGCCTTCCAACATTACTAGCACATAACTAAAGAAAGACCCATCAAATACAACTGAAACTATATTTACAAACCTAGATCTGTTCAAAAGATCTTAACGTATACCAGCTAGAAAAAGACTTCACGTCAAAAAAAGGCCCATGTAAAGGGTATACGAAGAACATTTATATACTTACAAAAGGATCTTGCTAACCGTCTAAACACATGAACATTATACCCCCAAAAAAGATTCCTGCCTACAAGTTCCTTCAAAACTTCACAGAATGTACAAGAAATGAACTTATATCTCCAGTAGACAAAAAGATGTAGACTTTCATTCATTTCTTTCTAAGCCAAGAAAATTCAAATATTTAACGATCAAAGCGAGAGACAGTGTACCATATCAGGAAGATTTTCCGACATTGGAACTGCGGTGACATATCTTTTAGGAGATGGTCCTGATGCATCTGCAGCTGGCTGAGTTCCATCTGCTTGCCCTCTCCCATGGAAGCTAGCTAAATGATTTATAACCGAAAATCTTTCCAGATCTTGGAAGTCCACACTCAAATCCAAGATTGATGCTCTCTTATCAAGTCTGCAAATTAACAAAGAAAAAATAAGCAATGGCCAAGTGAAGAGAAAAATTCAAGTCGCGTGTAATGGTTGTATTACCTTTTCAACTTTAGTTAACTACTGACTAGCAATTTCATAAAGTTTTATGCTAAAATAGCATGCCGTAGTCTCAATGTAACTGTGCTAAACACAATATTGTTTCATCTAACTGGTTTTACTAGATTCGGTATTCCAAAACACACCTTGCAAACTAGTTGATTACTCTAAATGATAATAACTGAAACACTCTGAAAGCTGTTGGATTGCCTTCAAAATCAGATGATAATATTAATAGCAGTAATGACAGAAGCAAATATTACCTAAAAAAATCATCTTCAAGCTTTCCTGCTTTACTCTTGAAATCTTCAATGACTTTTGAGAGACAATGATCATCAATTCTCTCTGGTTGTTCCTTTTTATCAGAAAGACTGCAAATTGTTTACCCAAAAAAACATTTAAGAACAAGACCAGAAGATATTACCACATGCTTGGATTTTACGTATCTTACCAGTTTGCATCGCTGAGATGGATACTTGAATTACTTTGAGCAGAAGAGACTAGATTGCATGCATCTCCAAGTGCCAATCTAGCTGCATGGTAAACCACACTCTCATAGTTGGAACTAGCTTTTAGTGACACGGACGGAGGAGGGCGAAGCAGTTGTTGCATTAGCAGAGTAGTGAAAATAAGCCGTCTTTTTGGTCTTACAAGAAGTTTATATTCAATCAAATCACCGTCATCATCAACCTATGACCAAAAGAAGCTTCTTAGAACTTTGAAAGCCACATAAGAAAATAAAAAAATAAATAAGAAGAAAGAAATAAAAAAAACAAGATAACACACATTTTCCATCAGCTGATTGGCTGCTCTGGACCATTCCACGGCACCAGTGCTGCAAGAATAAGAATCAATATCATATTAATAGAACTATCTCCAATAGGAAATGCAAAACCAAGTACAGAAACTATGTATTTAAAATTTCAAATCACCCTAATACTATGCAACATGGCAAATTATAGCAGCCACCAAACTATCACGATTTGTATGCGTCGAAAATGCAGGTAAGCTAGAAAAGACACTCACTCCTATAATCCCACCAAGTTGGTGTTCGAATTTGAGTTTTGAAATAGCTTAATCTGATAAATGCCACTTACAGCCACAAAAATCAGTTTTTTATGTTTGACTAATCAATTATGCTTCTATATATAAAATTACCAGTTTTGGACACTGAGTTTCATAGCTGCAACAAAACTGATTATGCAAATCTTTTTCACGTAAATAAACCCACCTTAAACCTAATACGAGACCTTTACCCGCATCCCACAAGATCTATCTTCTTTTTTGACAAGAAAATCCTTTTTTCACATCTGGTATTATAAGAGTAAGATAATCTTAGAAAGCGACATAAGAGTTGTTATCATTAGCACGCACCAGATTCCTTGAAGATTTTTGAAACTCCCCGAGACTTCTACAAGCCATGGATGATGATCAGCTGATGTAAGTCTCTGTTTCTTTGATCTTGATGTAACAAGATTGTGAATACCTGCATTTTTGGGCAATATAGAGGACTGCTCAAGGGCCAACGATGGTGGAGCAGGAGTGTTCCAGACTACACCAACTTGACTAGCATAAGCAGAACTTGCTTGCCCATGTGTTTCTAAACCACCAGAAGGCCTCTTGCCACTAAATGCTTGGTCAGTTGATTTTAAAGCAGCAACTTTTTCTGGCATGGACTGGCTATGGTTAAAAGCAGGATATCTAGCGACCCAGGATTGGACCATTTGAGGACTGATGTAAGACTGTTCAGTTTTAACAGAAATCATACTATTACTGGGAACATTATATTGATTATGCACAGGTGAGGCTTCCATACTGCAAGTTGATACATCCAAGTTATCTGAACTTTTCAGTCTTTTTGCTGCCCTGGTACAAAGATCATTGTCCAAATTTTTCATGGCACTCATTTGGTTCATTAGAGAACGGCTAAAGGCTTCAAGATTTAGCTGACTAGCAATAGGATTCACAGGCAACACATCAATGACAGATTCCTTCCCTAGTGATTCATCCACCATTTGACCCTGGTCAACCTTTGTAGACCAGACATTTTGTGGCAAGAAGCTTTTTGTTGATTCTACTGTATTTAACGGACTCCTTGTAAGAATCATTTGATAGTTTTGAAGCATACTTGTATTGTTCTTAAATCCTCCGCGGGGATTTTCCTGACCCTTGTCTGTTGCATTAGTTAGCAAGTGAGCCTGATTAAAAGAATTAGAAGCATTATCAGGCAAGGGTAACCGATGTTGTGATGGGAGGCCTGGATTTAAACCGAACCCTTGAGAGTCTGATGACTGGCTTCTCTGGAAAGCTCTTAAAGATTCATCAGAATAGCCTCGTTCAGGCATCTCTAGTGATAAACTGTGTCCTGAAGAGTTCACCTTGTGAAGAGGCCCCAGCATATCTTGGCTGCTGGTAAACAAATGAAGCAGGAAACTATGAGTGAATGTGCACACAATTGTGTCTGTGACAAAGATATTGATACAGCTAAAGAGCCTAATTTGAACAAGTAATGAAGACAGACAATTTAATTACTCCAGGAAAGAAAAAAGAAAGCATAGTTCGAACGATACCTAGGTTGAACAGCCTTCTCGGATGTGGATAAACCTACAGGTCTATCAGAGGAAGCAAACATATTAGGCACAAGACCACCAACCATGTTAGACCTCGTGTCATAGGATCCTTCAGTAATTCCCTCGCGATCAGATACATGCCACTGAAAACAGAATACCTATCACACTAAGCTGGACAGTATCATACTAGATAGAAATATATAAATATACATAAATCCAATAAATCACCTTTCCAAATTCAGCAGAACTTTCAAGAGCCTGGCAACTAATTCCTGTATGTCCAAGATTCCATTGATCTTGACCTCTTGATCCTTGAAGATGCGGCAAGGACATTGACTGTGTACTGTTACCTTGTAGTTTTCCATATAGCATTTCATCCACATTCAAGTTCCCCATTGGATGATGCTGAAACTTCCGTTGACCCAATGTGTTTCGGCCGGCATCTGATGAAGCTTTTTCCCTCAAACGAGTGGTGGCCACCTGGCGAGATGAGGTTGACTGGTAGCTATCATTTGAGTTCTCCCTTTTACTTCGGCTCTGTATCTCATGCATCTTTATATCCTCGTTATCAGAGCTATTAAACGATGATTCAGAAGCCTGGGAACCCTTGTTCAAGTGAGACTGTGGTCTCCCCGAGTTCCCACTCCCTCTAGAGTTCACTGGAGATTGAACATGTTTCCATTGATTGAGTTGGTGGCTGTTTGGAGAGAACTGGAACTGGGCAAGATGACTACCACCCTGCATGTTGCTTAGATTGGGTGTGCCAACAACACTATTCACATTAAACCTTTCTCTATTAATCTGTGGACTACCCATGGAAGTACTTATGGGCCCCGAATCAACAAGGGAAGTAGAAAGAGAACTAACCCTCCTACCATCACCATGCCCAATTTCATCATGCTGAAAACCCGTGTATCTCTGATTCTTATCTTTCATTTCAGCACCATCAACTCCAAAGCCCATAGCCGAGGTATTAGAAAAGTTAACATCAGCCAAAGGTGTTTGTTTGTTAAGATTCGGAAAGTTCACACCTGTCAATTCTTCCTGCAAGCCTGCACCACTACTAGAAGCTTCTGCAACTGCTGATTGCATAAGAGCACTCCAACTACCACTTTGAAGAGAAGGAAGTCCACTTGCAAATTCATTATCATCCAGCAGATTAGAAGCACCACCGTCCATGTTAATGTCACTACCAAAAGCATCCCAGATATTTTCATCTGAGCCAAACAAAATTTTCTCCTCCTCAGGATCTAAAGAAGCCGAACCATGGAATGTATCAGCTTCAGTTACTAGCTTATCATGTGTCATTTCTGAGAGCCCAATGAAATCCTGTGGACCTTGGAATTCCTGCTCACACTCAGTTTGATGGTTGGAGTTCAATTGCTGAATTTGCTCTGTGTTTATCCAACCATTTATATCTTGATCAGACGTGTGCTCAGACGAACTATCACCCGGGATGCCTTGCCTACTGACCGATGTTCCATCATGCATAGAAACATGTTCTGAAATTCCTGCATACTGATTACCATAAGTTGCCAGTTGCTGAGCTGGAACCTTGTCTATGGTAGCATAAGGATATGGATCGAGAACAGCCTCCGAATTGGAAACAGGAACCCCGTATAGAGACTGATCAGCTTGCTGATGAATAAAACCCACTGAACATTGCGCCTGGCCCTGCTCAGGCCCGTATGATTCAAACAATGGAGTGGCATTTCTAAACCCATGTGAATTGCCTCCAGATACTTGCGTAGCAAAAGATGTAGCTTGGTTTGTGAGGGTGTGTCGCCTTGTGTCTGCTTGCTGCATATTCTTTCGTCTTTGAAGCTCTTGCATCTTTCTAAGCATGAGTTGCTGTTGTATGTTTCGTACGTCACTGACTCCAGATTGCTTGTGTTGTAATGGTTGCTGCAAACCTGAATGGTGTCCATTTATCTGATGTTGACCTCCAAAAGGATTTGAACTACTGTGTGCAGTAAAATCACTTGATCTATGACAGTTTAATATTTGCACAGAAACACCCCCTTCTTGCGACTCATGTACCAAATAGTCTCCCTGATTCATATCATCATGATCATACTCTGCATGCAATCCCAAATACTGTGTTTCATCAGGCCTGGTTTGCAAACCCTGGTGTCCATACATGTAGACATTCATGTTTTGGTTTTGGCTTTGAGACTGATTTTTAATGAACTCTGGCTTTGCAGCTGTTTGCATCAACTTGAAACCATCGGGGACACAAAGACTGGTTTCTAAAAGGCAAGAAGCACATGTTTTGAAGTCAGTGATTATCATAGGAAACAAAATAATGATTAATAGTATCAAAATCGTACACCTTTTTATAGATGTGGCAAAAAAGGTGACAGCACTCAATGGGTCAAAATGGGTTTGGGTCAAAACAACAATGTTTATGTACATATCAAGTTGAATTGAATTGACACGCCAACAGTTTCTTCGAACTTTAAAGATTTATATATGACTTAAATCCATGATTATAGAAACTATTATATTGAATAACAACCTTCTTTAAACCAAATGATTTGCAAGATAATACGCAGTTGTATACACTTTAGGAATCTCTCCACCCATAAACCCACAAGTTTATTAATTTCACATGTTTCACCCTTGTTAATATAGTCAAACACAAATTGAGGCGTTCTCATATGATGGGTTGAAATTGTCAATCCAATCTATAATATCATCCATCAACGTAAAATACGACTAGATGAACATAAGTTAAACTAAAAACTCACTTATAAGTCAGTTCAGTTACCTGGTTGTTCACGGTCGCAAGGTTTTGCATTAGAGCCTAGAGGACCAATTTGTATCTGACTATTTACACACAAACTATTATCTGAAGCCCAATTTGCACCCACGGGATGCAAATGCTGGCCTTGGAACAAGTTTTCTTGAGAATAGAAATTGTGAATCTTATCTCCAACTTCGTTACCAGGTTAGAGTATAAGATAAATGAAGTCTTCCAGCTTCCAAATCAAGAATTAGCAAAACGAAAAGGTCTACCTTCAACAGTTGCACATCCAAATTAAGATGTGGAAGGATTGTGCAACTTCATCATATATACAACTATCACATCTCACAGTCCGTTGAGATAAGCAAACTTTCAAAATAAAACTGAGATCAAGATTATTGGCCTGCAAACATTCAATTGATCAATCAGTTATAGAGTGGGTTAAAAACAGAACCAAACAAACTAGTCATCGATAAACAGGTAATTAAAAGACGTGTGCCATTCACATATCAGCACTAAAAGTGGCTCATGTTGCTAATATCATGTTTAAACTTCCAAAAACTTCTAAGCACGCTACTTTTAAGTAAACATGCTATACTGAACTACAACCCAGTGAGCCATTATGAATCTTCTGACTAATCAAAATTTACTGATCGGCATCAAAGAAAAGTAATAATTATGGTTGTCTCAATGTACATAAATCAAAATGCTAGAAGCAAAACAAATATAATACGCCCATTAAACCTGCATAAACAATGTCATTCTATAAAACATAAAGCCATGTCCTTTTCAACGTCCATTATAAAAGTGCAGTGACCTGTTACAAATTAATCTGCTACTACTGTATGACAGCAATTTTTTTATTTATTTTTTTTTTTTTGCAAAGCTGTATGACAGCAGGCTAAAATTAACCTCTTTTATAGTTTTTCTAGAAGAGAAAAACCTCCTTAAGAGTTATAATTATATGCATTACATGACACTCAGGTTGTTCTGCCCTTTTAGAAACTTACACTGCATAACCTTGTACACTTGGTGTTTCAAATCTCAACTTTTCAAAGATTTAGATGTCAAAGGTCTTCATATACTATTTTTTTTTTTTTTTGGTAATCATGGGTTTCCGACTCAACATTGCGAGCCGACTAATCCCACGGCGACTATCCTTTTGGATAGCCCGGAGTCGGCGCAGGTGAACCTCCGTGGCCACAAAGGGAAGGTCTTCATATACTAACACGCATAAAAAATGGAAATGCAAGCCTTGGTGATGCAGTTAAAGCTCAAACATGAATCGGTAACTGGTGGCAGCGCAAGCATTAGTATAGGATATAAATATAGGATGTGATTATTCAAAAAATTCTGTAATAGATAAAGACCGGTAAACAAGTTACTCCTAAATTCATGTATTGGTCAAATACAGTCTCAAACTCTCAATTGACCACGTGATCTAGATTTAAAACAAAATCTAGCAATAATACTAAACAGAGCACACTGAACAACTAACAAAAGTCTAATTGGACTTGAACGTGCATTTTCAGCTTCCAAGCTTGATGTAGCATAAGTGATACCAACCCGCAACACACAAATATGTTTCAGCTACCCACTCAAGAGCATCAAACTTTATTGTTAAAGCTTAACCCACCGGCACATAAATTTCCTATTGAACTTGATGTAAGACACCAGAACAGGACATCCAACTATTATAGTAAAATCCTGATGCTGTAATTTTAATTACAAATAAAGTTGATGACATTAAAAACTTTAGATGCCTATTTGAGTCCTTCTAGCACCACAATATGTCAACGTTGGTAGGATAAATGGGGTTCTTGCATATCAGCCACGTGCGCAAGTTAACAGCTACCCAAAAGACAAGTGTATATGACTAATGAAATCTTCGGCTAGATCAATTAAAAGAATGTATGACCTTGAACGAAAAAGCGAGGTCTTTTGCAAAGGCGCACGAATGGTTCAAGGTATTTCTACACAATGCCTTAAACTTTGTAGAAGTGTAAAGTGCTTCATTTCCTCTCCCGTTTTTTTGAAAATTCTAAAGTATTGAACCCACATTCATTACCAAGGGGGGTGTTTGTTTAAGCTTATTTGTGGGCTTTGAGCTTATATGATTTCGGAATATTTTTCATAAGCTCAATTTTCAGGCTTATTTTGAGACATATGGCCTTATATAAGAGTGATGATTTGCACACTTCATAAATTTATTTGCACACTCCAATTTATAACGTTTTGACAGTTATACCCTTACATCACTTTACTCATATTCACCCTTGTAAGGGTATAAATGTCAAGACACCATAAATTGGAGTGTGCAAATAAATTTGTGGAGTGTGCAAATCATTACTCCTTATATAAGGTTACTATGATATAGTAAGCTCATATGTCTCAAAATAAGGTGGAAAATTTGAGCTTATGAAAATAAGCTGAAATCATATAAGCTTATAAGCCCACAAATAAGCTTAAACAAACACCCCTAAACCAACATTCTTCCAAAGTGAAACTCCTCATCACTTATCGCCAAGAGTATAATCTGTTTCGAGCATCCTATAACATTAGTTATCTCCCTTCTTACAACTAATAACAAGTATCAACGTAGCTATAGCTAATTAGCAATGCTGAACAAATTATAAAAACAAAACTCGACAAAATCGCGGGATACCTAAATCTCCATATTGTTTCACCTTGACATCAACATCGTACAAAGAGTAAACTGGTATTTCCTACATGCCAACTTTATTATAATCACCAACATAAGCCCAAAATAATCAAAATCCTAATAACCAACCAGCACACTATTCCTACATCTTTCAAAACATTAACAAACAAATAAAATGAAGCTTTAAAACCCAACACTAAAATTATTGATAGTGAAAATGAACTTACTTGAAAATTGTTATTGTTAATTAGGGTTTTGTTTTGTTAGGTTATATGGAGGAGGGTTTTGAGAGGGAGATGAAAAGAGTGACAAATATGTTTCTGTTTTCCAACCAAAACTGTTTATGAGAATTAAATGTATGCGGGTGGCTCGAACTGGTTTGCTCCGGGTTCCGAGGATTTAAAGCTGCAAACTTAGCACCATGTGTTGCCATTTCGTAGACTTATGCTCATTATTATTAGTCCTTCCTACCCTCCAAATTTTATAATTTCAAATTTCTTAGCAATTAAAAAATGGAAAATGATTAGGGTAAGTAATCTAAGAAAGTGGATTTTTTATTTTTTATTTTTTCTTTTTTTACCCGCGTTTCGTTGCGGGATGCGAGGTGTTACGTGAAAAAACTATGTTATTTTAATTTTTCGTTAAAATCGATTTTAGTTTTTACTAATATGATGTTTTAAACATACACAAATAAATTTTAAATATTAAATTATTTGACAAATAATTAAAAAGTTACTTTTACAAAATAAGCAAAGAAGCTCGCTAGTTTTACTAAAAAATACTTAATTAACTACAAATATACAAAGTTAAAGGTATTTATGTAAAACTTTAAAAAACAAAAGACGAATGTGATTAAATTTTGAGGTTTTGCTATTTGTAGCCTTTAGTGCTATGTCTAAAGTTTAAAAACATAAAATAAGAGTTGTACATTTAGTTAGTTGAGAGCAGTTAATTTATATATGACAGGTTATTTTAAATGTACAAATGATTTATGCGTATCAAGATTTCTTAAACATGGCCTTAAGGGATAGGTTTAATATTTTCCTAAATTTTGAACTCAGGATGATTTTTTTGTAGATTAAGGTAATAAAAAATAAATTATTTAGAGTAAATTATACCGTTGGTCCCTAAACTTATCCCGGATTTCATACGATATCCAAAAAGGAGAATCATTGCTTTTTTGATCCACGCTCGAGAATATATTACGCCGCTAGTTCAAAATTATAACACTCGTTAGTTTTGCTAGTTAAGTCGGTCCTCGCGTGCATGTCACACGAGGGCACTTTGGTCCAAATATTTCATATTGGCTTCATCTTCTGTCCATCCTACTGTTCATGTCACTATTCATGACACTGTAGCATTAGGTACTTTTGGTACTTTTTTTTTTCAATTTTTTTTTACTTTATTTATTTTACTTTTTAAAGTAAATATAAGTTGCCATATATACGAGTAATGTCACACACACACACATATACATTGTGTTTTCAATTATTCCCCATAACTCAAACCTACATTAATCTGTCTCAAATGTCTAAAGGTAAACAATTCTTATGTTTCTAAAGTTGATTTTAAGTTAAGTTAAGTTAGTTACAAATCTAATTATTTGTTTAAACCCTTTATGCAACCAGAATCATCAAAAGATGTGGTGGTGGTAGAGGAAACAGAATCTTCAAAAGAGGTGTTGGTAAAGGCAACAATTAATGAAACACAAGAGGAAGATATTTATCAACATATATATTATGAATACGACACTGAACTTTATGGAAATGCGAATGGTGAAGGATTTGTTACTGAGGAACAGGAATGCCAACTAAAATTAGATGAAGAGGCATTAAGAGAAACACTAGCAGAAGAGGCAAGGGCTAAAAAGAGTTGGAGAAAAAATTGAAGAAAGAACGAGAGTATCATTTGATGTTGCTGGAATTTGGTATCAATCCATATGAGTCAGATTCAGATTATTATTCATATTAATATGTAATTTGGTATTTTGAATAACAATTATTCTTCTGCAGATTCATTTTTGTTGTACAGCTTGTGTGTTGCATACTTAGTATGCAACTATGCATATTTAAAACAGTAAAAGCTTAGAAGAAATTGAGTGTTAACTTAAACTTAGTTTCACACAAAACAAATTACACCGTTGGTCCCTCGTAGCTTATGTCCAACATGTTAACATAGAAGGGAAGAAAAAGGGGAAACAAAATAAATAGTTGAGTTTCAACAAACACAATATATATATATATATATATATATATATATATATATATATATATATATATATATATATATATATATATATATATATATATATATGGTAGGGTTCTAGAGAAAAGTGTATTTTAATAGAAAAGTGAGAAAAAAAGTTATAAGGGTCGAATTTATCAATAGTTGAAAGTTAAGGGGGAAAAGATGAAAAAATGATACCAAACACGCGGGACACGCACAAAATACACGTTTCCTCTCATACCACCACAAACCACACACACAAAACGCGTTTTCTCTCTCTCCTTTTTTCAATTTCAGATCCGATCAAATTTCCGATCAAATCACATCGTTTTTTTTCCCGATCATCATAAAAATGGCGAAAAAAAGATTCAAGAACCGTAAGTGCACTAATTTTATGTATTCCGATCATGATTTTTTTTAATTAAACTCTTAATTTAATGTATTCTTTTTTTCAATTTCAGCTACTCGCATAAGTCCACGAACACGGGAGAATAACAAAAGAATTGAAGAAAATCAATCCGAATGTAAGAATTAAAAACTTTGTTAATAATGAAAAAAATACGTGATTAGCATATTTATTAGAATGTGGTTGTATTATGGTGCATTTGTGTTAAAAATATGTTAAAGCATCAGTGTTGATAAGTTTGAAAAATATGTTAAAGCATAAGTGGTTGTGTTTTAGGGCATCTGTATGTATTACTTTAGGGCATATGTATGAATAAATTAGTGAATCATTATTGATATTTGTTAGTGCATCTGTATGTATTACTTTAGGGCATATGTATGGAATAAATTAGTGAATCATTGTATATATTTTTTAGTGCATATGTATGTAAAATTTTAGGGCACCTGAATGTAAAATTTTAGTGCACCTGAATGTAATATTTTAGGGCACCTGAATGTAATATGTTAGGGCATCTGAATGTAATATCTTAGAGCATCTATGTGTATATTTGCAGCATAGATTACATCTTAGGGCATCATATAATATTAGTGATAGTATTAGTGCATCTGTGGTTGTGATTGCTGCATAATGTTTGTATTGTGCATATTTGAACATATTAGAGCATCAGTTAATATGGTTAGTGCATCCATTAAGTATCATTAGAGCATTTGTTTGATTAATTAGTGCATCAAGTTTTCATGAATTATCATATGCTTGTAAGATTATTGCATCAGGAATAGTTGTTACAGCATCCATTAGTATGATTAGGGCATCAAATGACTTGTTACGGCATCTGTTTGTGTGATTATTGCATCAAAATATGTTTAGTGCATCGTTGAATTTGGTTTATGTTTTGTCCCTATGGGTAGAGTGCTATAAAAACTTAGAATTATGCATATATACTTCTAATATTTTATATAAAAAAAGCGTAGAATTCTGTTGAAAGAGTATAGTGTTTGTACTTTGTAATCATAATTGACTCACTAACTATGTATGGGTCAACTGACCTGTTTCAACCTATACCAAATTACCCATTTTGATCCTAACTCGAAATGCCTGATCTGCTCATTCGGCTTCCTCTAGTTTGTTGGTATGTTCCTTAGTTCTTCTGCATGAGTGTTTAAAAATCCATTCCAAAATCTTGGTTCTTTTAAAATTTTCTTGGACCTGTTGCTACTATTTATATGCACTACTGAGATAGACATAGAAATTGGAAAATTATTTTCTTAACCATACAGAGTTTCAAAAGAATAAAGATATATGTGGAATCATGTTAAGCTATGCTTCTGTCATTAAACTAGTTTTCTCTCTTCTATCCCTATCTTTATTGCATGAACTTCTCAATTTGTCTCATTATAAATTCCGACTTGAAATTTGATGCCTACTCTTTTTCTGATAATTTTGTGTTGCAACAGTGCAATGTGTCTATATAAACAAGCGTCATCGGATGTTACTGTGAGCAAAAATGATGAAGAAGAAGCTAAAAGAGGTTTCACGTCTGGTGTGATGTTACCCTCTGGTCAAGGGCTGTTATGTGTCACTGCTGATCAGGAGTTTCTTTTCTATTCTCCATCCGAATTAAACGAAGGCAGTTTTCAGTTAAAACTTGATAAAAGGCTTGTGGGATATAACGAAGATATAGTTGACAGAAGTTTTTGGGCGTTGAAGAACAATTTCTTGCTGTTGCTACGAGTGTTGAACAGGCAAGCTTGACAATCTACTGATGTTACATTTGATTGTTTATATTGTTTTCTAATGTTGTATCCTTTCATGTAAATAAAAACTGAATGAAGTCAAAAGTGCAAATCTGTTTTTCTACAGGTACACTTAGGGGTGTAAACGAGCCGAGTCGAGCCGAGTATTGACATACTCGAGCTCGGCTCGTTTAAAATCGAGTCGAGTCGAGTATTTTTCGAGTCGATCTCGAGTTGTTCACGAGTTGTCTCGGCTCGATTACACCCCTATATATATATATATATATATATATATATATATATATATATATGTATATGTATGTATATGTATATATATATATATATATATATATATATATATATATATATATATATATATATATATATATATATATATATATATATATATATATATATATATATTGGGGTGTAAATGTGTAATCGAGTCGAGTAGCTCGCGAGTTGTCTCGGCTCGTTTAAAATCGAGTCGAATCGAGTATTTTTCGAGTCGATCTCGAGTTGCCCGCGAGTTGTCTCGGCTCGTTTACACCCCTAGCCGTACACTTGTGGGATGCAAACAGCCGAGGACGCGTTGGAGTTGAAGAGGACACACATGAGGCATTGGAGCTGTTGCCTTTTCAAAGAAGTCACATAATTTTTTTGTTAGTGGTATGACGGCTAAAGTAAAAGTTTCCGTTTATGCTTCTCAAGCCGGCATCCCTGTCGTGATCACTAGGTATTCTCTTGTACATATATTTTAAAGTTTCTACAGATATAGACCGTATTCAGGTGGTAAAAGTTTCTGTATTAGTGATGTTTGATCACTTAATGATTTTTCAAAACTGCAATAATTCTCATATCTATAATCCAAATAGTGAGAGCCTCCTTGTCTTTCAAAACCTCATAGGTAACATACATATAAGTCTTTCAAAACTGTTTGATTAGAATCGGATTCAAGAAAGTGGAAAGGAGTTAAACCGCTTTATGGACGTGGGTAGACAAGTCTTACTCGTATTGGAACTGGGTAATTCTTGTACCTTTCTAATGAAGATTAGTGCATCTGTTAACAAATTTTTGCATCCAATAACAGTTTGAGCAGGAAAGTACCCGTTTTAACACGTTACCCAACCTCATGCTATTTAAAATACAAGCTATTTGTGACCTTGGTTTTGCAGCCCTTCACCAGTTCTTCCATTACCCTGACAGCCATTGGTTGAGACTTGGTTATGTATATCCTATGTTTTTATATTCTTATTCAATCTTTCTGATCAATTCGATAATTGATCTGGGAATGGGGGTGAGTCAGAGTATCAGACAAGGGGCCAAAATGGGTAAATTTGTAGGACAGGAAAGTTCATGGCTTTATTAATGATACGTGGTTTGACATATCTTATGGTCAATCACGCGAGTGATGTTCATTCTATAAAGAATGGCATATCGGGAGGTACTTTAGTGTATCCGTTTTGAGGTACTCTAGTGCATCCTTTTGAGGTAATTTAGTGCATCTGTTTGCATGTTTAGAGCATCTTTTTGGATATATTAGTGCATCCATTTGCATGTTTTATCACAACGACAATGATGACCCCGACATTTAAAAAAAAATTTGGAGCTTAATAGTTTTATCACAAGGACTTATTAGGTATGTCATCTTGTTATATGTTACTACGATGTTTGACTTTGACCAGCAATATTGGTCAAAATTAGATAATTGTGGCATTTATGATGGATTACAGAGCAAAGATTTTCTTGGAGGAATTGTTGAAGGTTTATAGCACAAAATATATGAATGCAATTTACAATTGGACCCCACCTGAAGGTGCTGGTCAATTTCATGGCGTGCTGTTGGATGTCAAGGTAAACAATCTTGCATTGGCCCTGATGTTTATGTTATCTTTATAGTTTGAATAGGTGGTGATCAATAGTTTAGAACCATCATATTGGATTTTATTATTTTAGTCAAACTTTGTTGGGCTGGTTGGCTAAAGGGTCAAAATGGGTTGGTTTTGATTTGGTTGAGCCGCAATTGCTGCTTTTATCCATCTTTTTTAATTATATAAATATGATTGCTAAACCAAATGAGACGTGTTCATTACTATTTAGCAATTTTTTAAAGATGAAATGGGGTGTTTGGCATTGCATTTGAAGGTGACTGTACTGTGTTACATAAAACAATTAGCTGTAACAAAACTGTTGTGCTTATGAAGGGGTGTATACAAATGGGATTGTTTCATTATGTGCTTATTGCCTTTATATATAAGCTGTCATAAATAAGCAGTTTCAATTGGTTTACCAAAAACAGTATATTTGTCTCACCAATAATCAGATAATAAGTAGTTCAAGTGTTTCAAAAATTCTAACTATATAAAGTTTTACATGTAAAATGACTCTCAGTTTTAATACGCCAAACATTATACACTAATTATTTGCAACTTCTGTAATATCATATATATACTCTCAAAACTCCATGCCAAAAGACCCCTAGGTGAGACCATCTTAAAGATGATATCTACCTTATAGATGATATCTACCTTAAAAATGGTACTTCCTCCTGGATTTGCTGCGTGTATTGCATTATTGCTGAAAAATCAGGTAAGAGTTTAAGGAGGGCAATATTGTCATTTGAGAATTGTTGTGTCCAACAGTTAAGTTCAATGCTGAATATTTCATGTTCCTTGTTGTGCTTGTTTTAATAGCAATGATAACATGATATATTTTTGTTATCATAGGAACTCTTTTACCAACAATCGAGTAATTTCGCCAATGGACTGTGAACGATCTGTACCAGAAATAGCATCAGACATTATGAAAGAGCGGAGCACTAAAAGGTATATATCTCGTATCTTCATGAATAGGGTTTATCTTAAGTTTCTCAGTTTATATCCACGTATTGTCATGATTTATAATCTCAACTTAACTTTAAAACTACGCACCTTACTGAGTTATCTTGCGTATTAGTAAAAATCCTAATATATCAGTAACTGGCATGTTTGCTTTCGAGTAGAGGATTTGGACATAAGATCGTTAGAATGAGTGATTGTTTGTGTTTTCCTAGAAAATGCAGTTGTGAATAAACAGGTTGATACCAGTTCTTTGAAAACGCATAATATGTTGCAATCCTAGTATCCCTTAACAACCAATCTGAAAACACCCATATAGAATTGAAATTTCAGGTTTAAATCATTAATTATGTAGTTTTCGCATGCAGGTTAGTGGAAAATCAGTCGGGAACATAGGCTTGGGAAGAACCGGCTCAACAATCACACAAAGAATGGAGGCGTTTGGTTGTCCAATTTATATGGGGCGGAATTCCAGTGACAACTGATATGATCCTGAAAACCGACTACAGTTCACTGTCCACGACTTCAAATTATTTGATGGCTGACATATCCTCTGTTGTCCCAGCATCTAACCTGACGGGTGTTGAAGGAAATGAAGAGTACCATGTAAATGCTAGAGATTTGGTTATAAAAAGTTGTTTGATGGCGGTGTAGTGGAACTAGTTGATTACTGTTTAAATTTGTATATGAATAGGTTGAAATAAAATCATCTCTAAGTAGCATTTCATTAAGATATCCTTAAGTACGATGAGAAAGACTTTTTTAAACATTCATCGGTCAAGAAAGCAAGAGTCGTTTGGACTGTCAATCTGCATCAGAAATACAGTTCAAAAATATGTTTAAATGCTTAAATCTCGACTATCCAGCATATGTTTTTTTGTTAATTGTACTTGTTTTGTATTTGAACTGTGAATGGTAACCGTATTACGTATGTTTAATTTGACGAATAATTAACGTATCACCTGATTGAATATTGTTTAGTTTAAATGTATAAAAAGTTACAAAACATCCCTCAATAAATAAAGAGAGTAACAAAGAAGCCCATGGACTTGGGAGGAAAAAAAGAAGGAGAAAGAGACATGTACGGAACAAACCTTATAAAATAAGAGAAGTTACAATAAGGCCCCTTGAGTTGGTTAAAAAAAAAGGAGGGGAAGGGGAAGGGGTGATTTGTACACTTTTCTCACTTTTCTACCAAAGTGGACTTTTTTCATGAACCCACCTCTATATATATATATATATATATATATAATGGACAAATAACTCTCTCTCCAAAAATTTCAAATGTACAAACAATTATGCAATGTTTACAACACTTTAAAGCAAGGATTTTTTAGAATTACAACAAGCAAAGCATTGTGTACAATGAAAAAAGCACAACTTGAAATTCAGACCAAAATACTACAATTAGACATTAAATAGCATTTAAAACACTCCTGGACCTATTATTACAATTAATTAAACATAATGTACAACCATCTATAATTCCCTGCCATAAACTTTTCACTCCAAAACCTGTTTAGACTAAAAATCTGGGAATGCATCATGATAGGCAAATAAAACTATAAACCATAATAATTATTGATTAAATTACAAGAAAACAAAATAATATTGATAAATAAGAAAAGTCCAACCTGTCATCTTCTTAGTTAAAACCCAACTATGGATGAAAAAATATACACGAATGTTTCTGCACCCAACATCTTATCTTGCTATAAGAGTAACAATTATAGCAAAACAACACATACAAATTAACAAAATAAAATAATAACTTTTATTAACAAATCACACAACAAGAATCAGATTCTTCGACAATCAAATATTTGAGAGTTGTTGATTTCGAGGAGCATCTCACCTTTGATCACCATGACGAATCCAACAATCATAGATCTTTTTCTTTTTCTTCAAATCAGTCATTAATCCATAGATCTAGAAAATAATAATAATAATAATAATAATAATAATAATAATAATAATAATAATAATAATAATAATAATAATAATAATCGCTAGAGAGGAGATGAAATTTCTGAGGGAGGGCAGTTTTTTTTAGGGTTAAAGAAACAATTAAATCCCTAGAGTTATGGTCGGTTTTAAAAAGATACACTTAATTACCCTTACACTATTTACATCAATCTACATGATCTTTTAGTTATTTACATAAATAGTACATTTGTTTTTGACCATTAATCAATTAATCCAATAGCTAAAAAGTTGTTCTCGCATTTAAATAGGTTCTGAAAATAAAGTGGTGTGTACACGTCAAACGTTGTGTATCAAGAACTTTTTTGTGAAGAGTAAAATATAAATGTGTATAAGGTTTTCAATATGGTGTAATCTCATCAATAAATGTATGTTATTCAGTTGTTGCACTTTATAAAATATCGTTGAGCATTTGATATACTGATAATTTGTACGTGACGGACATGCTACTACAAATTTGATGTCGTTAATATTTATTTTAGGGTACTCGTCGCCGAAACGCGCGGGGTACCCTACTATTAAATACAACCAATTAAAACACCTCTTACTAAAAAGTACAATAAAATTTTCACAATGTACAATCTAAACAAGCTACAACATAATCCAAAATATAAAATAATTAAATACAATAATTAATGTTATTTTTAAAACACCCCTAAAATGAAAAGTACATGTTATTATACATATTGTACAAACTAATAAAACACACAAAAATTTATACAATCTAACAAGTTGATGGTAGATATAGTTTTGAAACCCAGACCAGACCACGGGTTCAACCGGTAACCGGTGTCGCTACTGGTTTGGCTAGCCAATAAAAGTCATCTAAAAATGAACCAAAAAGACCCGTTGGAACTGATACAAACTTGTGAGCCATGCCTCGTCGAGATCTATTTCTCTGGTTAATTGTCACAGGGTATCCGCCGCTGCAACGCGAGGGTACCCTGCTAGTGTATATATATATATATATATATATATATATATATATATATATATATATATATATATATATATATATATATATATATATATATATATGGGTTAAAATAAAAGGGCCTTATAATAAAAAGTGTAGGAAGGATTGTGAGGGCGATATGTGTCACCCCTATGCCACATCATATGACACATGTCACCCCCCCCCCCCCCCAAAAAAAAAAATAATTTCCCGATAAAAAAAAAATTTTTTGGGCAAAAATAAAAAAAATTTTTGCTGCCAAAATTTTTTAGTGCATCACAGTTATAAAGTTACTGCATCACAATTATAAAATTTACTGCATCACAATTTTAAATTTTAGTGCATTAAGATTATAAGTTACTGCAACATAGTTGATGCACTAAACTATTAACTATGATACAGTAACTTATAAAAAATATGCACCAAAACTTAAAAAAGAATCGTATTTTAATTGTGATGCAGTTACATACATAAATGATGCAGAAAACTTATGATAATTCAGTTTCTTTATAACCATGATGCAGTAACTTTATAACCATGATGCAGTAACATTAAAACCATGAATGCAGTAAACGTGATGCAGTAAAATCATAATTGTGATGCAGTAAACGTGATGCAGTAACTTTATAACCGTGATGCAGTAAATTTATAACAGTGATAAAAAAAAATTCGGCGGGGGGGGGGGGGGGGGGGTGACACGTGTCATATGATGTGGCATGGGGGTGACACATGTCACTCCCACAATCCTTCCTACACTTTTTATTATAAAACCCTTTTTAGAATAACCCCACCCTATATATATATATATATATATATATATATATATATATATATATATATATATATATATATATATATATATATATATATATATATATATATATATATATATATATATTGTTCACTTGGATTGTTAGAAAAGCTTAAATAAAGTAGCTACAACAAGTTGTATGTTGCAAGTTGTGACAAGACATGGTTATCAAAAATCTCATACGTATTTTCAAAAATTAAAAATAAATTAATAAAATATACTAGTACACACTCTATAATGTGACAAGATGCGCACGTGGTCAGAACTGAAAAATGTGTATGGCTTCCCTTAGAAGCTTATCCAAGTGTCGCTAAGTCAACATTACTCATTAAAGAAAGACCACAAGTTGGCCACGTGTACACTACTCTAATTTATTTGCAATTAGATTTCTTATATAGCAAATGTGGTAACTTCATACTTTATGTAAATTGCACCACTAGTCCAAAACGTTTCACATACAAAACTGTTAAAATATGATCAACATACACGTGTCAGTTTGATACTTTAGTTGTAAAATTATAGTTTCAATGTAACTTTGGGGACTAAAGAGGAAATAGTTCATAGAGTGTAATGATCTACAATGGTCATATCAAATAAGCATAGTTTTATATCTCAAGTTCATATCTCAATGTAATGTCAGAAGATTTAGTGTAATTGGCGCGTATTAAGAGGGATTTCCTTTTTCCATTATATAACCATTTTCATTTCCCACATAGTTCACACAATCTCACACACTTGAGTAAAAAAAATTCTCTCATTAGTCCTTTTTTAAGCTAACTAACCAAACCCTATATCCAATCAACAAGAATCAAGAAAATGGCACCTAAAAGGGTAAGAGCATGCAATCTACTTGATGACCTGGCAACTGCATCTGGTTCTTTCCGAGTGAAAGATCAAATGATGCTCAAACTTCATAGGGACATCGACCATTCATGGATGCATCAAATAGATCTACGGCACTAGTGTTCTGAGATCGTAGCAGACTCTGGCAAACGCTAACAGTATATAGACGAAATGGAACTGCTGCCAAAATCAGAGACCGCTGACTTGAGCATTGCATTTGAGCAGTTGATAGTGAGAGAAGAGTTGCAACGTTGCCGGGCTCTGATGGAACAGGTCGACTCAACCAAGTTATCTATTGACAAAATGCAAACATTCTTGTCGATGCTCCAAAGAATGTAGCATTTCAGTTGTGGTTCCTTAAGTCTTTTGTGTAGCTATGTTTATCTAACTTTGATGTACTTTTTTTTTGCTAATGAAATATAATGTATATGTTTAGTTTTTGTTATTTTAGCCATTTATTTTGTTTGATTTAGGGCTCATTACGGTATTTAGGTCTGATATAAATTTGGGACTACCATGCAACAAGTAACCATGCAACAAGTCAGCATGCAAACATGATAATTGTACAGTCTTCTAGATAGATATGGACTAGAGGCGAAATGACAAAAAAAAGTATTGAAAAGTAATCAACCCCAACCACTCATACACCACTCACGTGTGTATATATTTGCATTATTTTCCCTCATTGCATCTCCTTTTGTTCACCATTTTGATCACTTTTTTCATCATATTTGTATCACTTTATACTCTTTACATTATGTCCACTGCTAAAAGAGTTAAGTTTGAGCATAGCCTTGATGACTGGGAATGGTCAATAAAGGTAGTCAGAGAGGTCATGTTTCCAGAGTTTTATGGGAGGTATGGGCCAAATGCTCCATCAAAAATATGCAATTGCCAACTGAAACACTCGAACAGTTAAGAAGAGAAGTCTTCGGTCACGAACAAGTACAACCTTTTTGTTAGAATCGTATTTTTATTTATAAAAAGTGTCGGTCATTAACGTATAGTTATAGGTTGCTTTAGAATATCATTATGATGAAGTTTATGTGTAGTACTCATGTTTTGTAAAAGTCTAAGGGCTATTAGTGTAATAATATAAAAGATTAGAGAAGCCCTAGACTATGAGTATAAATACTCTTGTAAACCTCATTTGTGAGGTTGGTTCTCTTAGTGATTCTCTTAGTATTAACAAAGTTATTATTCCACACACTAGAGTTCCCACTCACTCTCTCTCTCTCTACATACTTTCTCTCTCTAGGTTTAGGCTTGATTCAATAGTGATTTAGGTTGTTCTACGGTCCTACAAGTGGTATCAATCGCCTAGGGATAATATATGTTGTTTTAGGTTTGATTTGGTTGAAAAAAGTTGGTATAAAAGTGATTTTATGATTCTAGGTTACTGTTCATCGCCACATTTTCGAGTTAGGTAATTTTTTCGAGTTAGGGTGATTTTCTATCGAGTTTGGATTTTCTATCGAGTTAGGTATTTTGACTTATCGAGTTTGGGTTAAAAATCTTATCGAGTTAGGAGTTTTAAGATTTATCGAGTTAGGACTCAAAGATTGGCGAGTTAGCCTTTTTTACCTAATCGTTTATCGAGTTAGGTTCTGTGTGGTTAAAACTAAAGGGAAACTCTGCCCAACTCTATTCACTTTACCGAGTTAGGAAGTCATTTAATCTTACCGAGTTAAGTCTGCATTAAATCTTATCGAGTTAGATATACACCAAAAGTTATCGAGTTAGACTTCAAACAGAACATACCGAGTTAGACAAAAATTGAAACTTATCGAGTTTGAATGCTAATATGCAATACCGAGTTTGAAAGTTTATAAGCTATACCGAGTTTGGAGTTTAAGACATATCGACTTAGACATTTACAGACTTACCGAGTTAGACAATCACAATCCTATCGAGTTAGAAAAAAAAAATAGTATTTTGGCGGGAAAATTTGAGTAAAATTTATTTTTTACACGAGACTTAACGTTCAATTTTTACGCGAGATTCAAAGTTTGGTATAACGTTGAAAATTTTGGCCCGAAATTCAAATTTTTAGGCCAAAATTCAAATTTTTTCGGTAAAATTTGGCGTCAAAATTTTTAAAACTCAAAATTTTCTAGTAACCTTAGAATTGGATTTTATAGTGATTTTCAAATTTTGAGAAAGAAAATTGTCATACTCAATTTTTGGCGGGAAATTACGAAATCAATCAGATCAACCGAGAACGAACTTTCATCTTCACCAAAACATCTAATCTTCAACAACAACCTTTGTTATCTTTCAAAAGATCCTCAGAACAACATTTCACTTTGAATTGAATCAATGGCATCTCACCATGACAGTATCACGAGTACTTTATCCAATGGTTTTGCATCAGTCTTCAATGCATTAAACATCCAACGACACAACAACAATCAGCAAGGATATGCTTCGAGTATACAGATGGGGAATCAGATGCAATATGCAGGGCAGTATGTAGGAAATCAGATGGATCAGATTGTGAATCAGAATGTGCTTAATCAAAATGGGATTGATTGTTTCATGACTTCAATTCAGAAACCGCCATCAGCAACTCACAACAATGTCAATGCAATGACGAGGGTTGAAAAGATCCAGTACTTGTTGATGCTAGCCAATAAAGAAGAATCGGGAATACCGTTGACTGCTGATGAATATGAGTTTAGAGCTACAACAAGAGTTAATGACAATTCAGCAGATCTCAATGAAACCTACAACTTTATGGCAAATCAGCAGGCAACAACATCACGCAGTGATTCTGATCTTCCTCCTACTTATGATTCAGATCCATTCCATGAGATACCAAATTATGGTAACAATGCTACTTCGTTTGCTCATGAGAAGCCACATTCTGTGCCATCTGAACCTAATTATGATACATATGTGGGGGAACAAGTTAATAGCAATTTTAACTATGAAACTTCATATATGGATCCTAATGGAGTTCCAGTTGCACAAAATGGTGCTAATGATGAGGAAACCCGTGCTTTCTTTGAATCATTATTGAACAATTGTCGTATTGAAATTGAAAATGTGCAAAAGGTCAATCGCGATGTTAAGGCCGCGAATGTTAAATTGACCGCTGAGCTTGAGAGTTACAAGAAAAACGTTAATGCTTTTGAGTTTCATCACAAAAGATTGTCTGAATTAGAAACTGGTTATCAAAATTCCGTTTCAAGGGAAAAACAATTGCAACTCAAGTTTGATACACTTGATGTTAATTCTTTCAAAAAGATAAAATCTTTAAACGCGGAAATTTCTGATTTACAAAACCAACTTTCTAAACAAAAAACAGCTTATATCAATCTTGAAAAAGAAAGGGATGAGTTGAAAAAGGATTTTGCAAAGAAAGAAGACAAACTTTTGGCCGAAATCGTAGAGTCAGAACACATGATTGCACATTTAGAAGAATTAGTGATTAAGTCGGGTCAGTCAAGTCAAACAATGAAAATGATTTCAAATCAAACTAATCCGATTTACCATACGAAACATAAAGTGGCTCTTGGTAACAACACCCCCAGTAATCTCAAGAAAGCTTAGCAAGAACAGAATGTTTTGTACAATGGTAATGTGATTTACACCAAACATGATCCTCCCATCGTTCGGGATTCTGTGCAAACGATAGAACATGTCGAAGAGAGCATAAATAAAATGAAACAAAAAGATTTGAAACCCATTGATTACAACAAATTGAACAAACTTTCGGGAATTACTTTTGTTCCACAAAAAGAACCATCTGTGTTTTCCATAAAACAATCATTCTCAAAAATGTTTTCTAAGAAAGTAATTGTTTTCAAATCTCTTTCAAAAATGGAACAAATGTCTTCTAACAACACTTTTAATACAAGTGAGGCTAGAAACATTCTGGATGACGTTAAAAAGAGAATTGAAGAACTTCAAAATATTGTTGCTTCTAAAACTACAATCAATATTAACAACTGGCATTCCAGTTTTCATATTGAGCAGAAAAAGGTTTTTGAAAACGAAATTACTATCCCACTGAATAACATCAGTGCGAGGGTAATCCATTTTGAACAAGCTTTCTTAAAAGAAACGGCCGACTTTGTCAAGGACCACAAATCCCTAGTAAACGAAGCTAATGATACTCGTGAAAACATGAATGTTTTGGAAAACCTAAATGATTCTCTCTTCGAAGCTGTTATGACCACTGACATTATGTCCATCATTTTACAAACATATTCTGTTCAAGACGATGAACGACTAAGAGCTGAGACCTCCGCAATTGTTTCAAAATATGAAAATGCTCTTATAAAGCTTGAAAAAGAAAATGTGTCATGTTTTAAACAACTTGATCGAAAAAACGAAGAATGCAAGTATGACAAATTGTCGTATGAGCTTGCCTTCAAGAACATGAAAGAGCAAAATGATCTTTTGAGGGCTCAGCTTGAAAATCAAAAAGGGAAGGGTGAGGAAACTAAGTTTGCAAAACCATCGACTTCGGAGAAACCAAATGTTTCAAACACGGTTCAAAAACCAAAAATGTCAATTTCACGGTTTGCTCCAAAAGTCGATGAGAAAAAGGATTTGTCAAAACCAGTCACTCCACCACCCTTGCCCAAGGAAAAGATAATGGAAAAGATTGTTGAAAAACAAAATTTGTTTGTTGAAAGAAACAAAAATGTGATTTCACCTGGCTCTTCTAAGTATAGTACACCAAATAAGACACCAAAAACTGTTAATGAGTCTGTTGGTTCTAATGACATGGTCCTCAATCATCATCTAGAAGAAGCTAGAAAAAAGGCACAACATCGAAAAAACGGAATTTTAGGTGCAAAACCTAGTGTGATGAATTCTACAAGATTCCAAAGCACCGCTAGTAGTAGTAAACCATTACCTAGGAACTTTCAACAAAATACTAAGGATTGGCTTGCATCTAAGAGTAGTGGCACAAATAAGAATGCTAGGAAAGTAGAATGCAACACAAAGAATTCCAAATCAAGTGTCAAGACCCAATCCACTAAGACACCAAATCAAAACAAACCCATTGATAAGAAGCAAGAGGTTAAGAAACCTAATAGGTGGATATCTAAAGAATGTAGTTTTTCCAAGACTGAGACTTCCGCTGCATCTGATAAGAAAACTACATCTAGATGTTACCTTAGGTGGATTCCTACGGGGAAAGTTTTTAAAACAGTTGGTCTTAGATGGATTCCCACAGGAAAGATTTTTGATAGTTGCACCAAGACAAATAATAGTGATAATCTTCAGGATAAGGAAGTAAAAACCATTACTACCGTTGATATTCAACACCCGCTGAGTGATGATTCATGTACTTCTAACACTGTTATTTGTGAAACCTCTTCGTCTTTGGTTGCAGGTGCTTCAACTGTCTCAGAACCCAGTTCTTCAGAGGGTTCAAATTCTGTAAATTCTATAAAATCATTCTTTCAATCTTCTATTTTTGATTTTCCATTTCTTTTATAAAAACAAAAACAAAATACAAAAATATAAAATTTCAAAAAATACAAAAACAATATAAAATCAAAAAATCCAAAAATATTCTTCTCACGACATGTCTCTCGTATAAATCAATATTCTGTACGTTTCTAGAAATGTCATTCAACAATGATACGGACATGTACAGATGCTTGAACGGGAGTTCTTTTATATGTTTTAAAAAAAAACACGTCGTTTCTCAAAAAGTTTCTTCACTATGGCTTGTAAGTACTTCAGCTTACAACCCGTGCTTCAAAGTGAAATCTTTTCAAAACTTAAGTCCGGGTATAACAACTCGAAAAGATTTCAAATAAGGACTTAATCGAATGGCTTCTGGACACATCAGTTCAGGACCCGCGCTTCAAAGAAAGGAAAGTGCTTAATCAAACAAAGATTTCAAATATTTTTTGAGCACTTATCCTAAAACGTAAACCACACACTAATCTGGCTTGAGTTTTTCTTTAGAAAAACTTTCAAAATCTTTAAGCTCAAGACCATGATTGTTGATCTAATGATAAATTAGATTTTCAAAATTCTCTTACATTTTGAGCACCACCTTTTCAAGATTTTTCAATAAGATTTTCAAAATCTATCAAAATCGGTGCTCATCATCAAAATGACTTGTGTACACCTTACAGTGCACAACTCAAGTTTTCAAAGAAAGGAAAGTGTTACGCAAAATGATTTTCATCAACAAAGTGCACTTATTCTAAAAATAGACACTGTTGTACGCCTCAGTGCGACATTCCTATTCAAACAAAGAGAAGTCTTTGTTTTTCAAAAAAACCTTGATGCAAAATTCAACAAATCTGAAACTTCTTTCTCTTTCAGAATTTTGCTTCAAGACGACTCCTTCCCTCTAAACCTTAAAAAGTTTAACATTTCTCAAAAACATATGCGAGTTTTGAGGGGGAGTATTTCTAAAACAAAAATAGTTCCGAATTCATGCAACAACAAATCTGTCTATCTCTCCAAAAAGCTTTTTCTTAATCAGTTGATATCAAAAATATCACGATATGCTATTTTTGAGGGGGAGAAGACATGATTAAAATGTGATCAAAGATGTTTAAAGATTGTGACTGAATCTCAAAAGAGCTCGACTCAGAATGTACCAATGAATTGACGAAGCTTAAAATGTCAGTAATCGAAAAGACTTGTCCTGGACGGGTAATAATTTCAAGCTAGTCTAACTAGTGATGTAAGCGTGTCTCGAATAGGACTTGTCTGAGTAGAATGTACCGTATCGAGAGACTTTCTTTGGACTTGACCAGGACGGGTAATAACTTCAAGCTAGTCTAACTAGTGATGTAAGCGTGTCTCGAATCGGTCATGTTCACTGAAAGTGGATCAATTCAAAAAGTGCAAACTCCTCACGCATGTGCAAATTTCTTAAAAATTCATGAGCACATGTGAAGGGGGAGTCCTTCAAAAGAAACAAAAACTCTCAAAGTGTCAACAAAAATGTGTTTATATTCATAAACACTTTGAGATTTTCAATCAAAGGTTTCATGGCAATTATAGGATAGTCATGGAGTTATAAGGTGATTAAGGTTAGGAAAAACCGTCCTATGATCCGCCAGAGCCGGAGGGATCTACCCAAGGACAATTCCAATAGATTAGAATTAGAAGTCCTTAGGTATGATTGAAAAAAGGAGAAAATGAGAAAGGAGAAAGAAGGGGTTGAAGAATTAAAAAGAAAAGTTATGAAAAAGGGTGAAAAGAAATAGCCCTCCATATGTTCAACCTTAGGGCAGACACCGGGTTCAATTCATATGCTACTGGTTGTTACTAAGGTGACACCGGTATTGAAGATAAAGACGTCATGGACCCAGTGACGCACTGCACTAAACCTTCTAGCCACTCAAGTTATCTTAAAAGAGCTTGTTTCATTCTCACGGGGAACCGGTGTAATCTATCGACCTGTCTCTTAGAGATGGTTGATATTGAAGTAGGAGACCTCTCCCTAATCCCTTATCCATTCAAACTTATCCCGCCTTTACTTCAGTCTTCTTATCTTCAGTCTTTGTTCATTCAGTGATCTTAGTTGGTTAGGAGTCATGGAACTCAGTGAGTTATTGTCATCCCTCACTGAGTCCATCATCCTCTTCTTTGGCTCAAGTATCATTCACTGAGAACCGCCTCACTGAATGGTGAACCTTTCTTCTTAGATTCGCCCTGAGCGTCTTGAGGATGACTCACTGAACAGCTATGCATTCAGTGACTTGTTTGGTGTTCTTGGTTATGAAACACTTAGGATATTTTATGTTCAAATCCTAGATTAAGGAGTTTGGGTTTTAACAGACCCAACACACGCCTACGTTGAAGACTTATCTTTGAAGATCATTTGAGATACCCCCTCCCCCCCCCCCCCCCCAAATATTCCTATGTATGATTCATCTCAAGTGAGGGGATGTTTTTATTCTTGTAATTTATTAGTTGAAAAAAAATGAAATTCTGTATGTTGAATTTATGGTGCAACAATGTATAGCACCAAGTTATAAACATGTAAAGATTTAATATCGAGGAGGCCACTTCGATCACATATGAATAATTGATTTGGATATATTCGCCAACATGAAGACCAAGTGTGTGCCCATCATGACGTCCGCTAATGGCACATCAGTTTTTGCGTCTTGGAACTTTATCATTGGATGAACGGCAGGCGGTAACGACTCGGTTGTAGGCTAAGACTATTTGCTTCTATTTTTATTTTTACACCATTTATGTGCATCACATGTCTTATCCTACCCTTTAGTTGTGAATCATGGTTAGGTGAGGGATTTGAGCCGTCATTGGTATCTTGCCTGGCGTTCCGGTCATGTATCAATGCCTTTGTCGCCTTTGCCGTCACAAGTAACAACACTACACCCTTAGCCTTATAATTGTTCACCCAATATTGCCTTTAAAGATTGTTTCGACCTTAGCTCTAGTGGTGGAGATTTGTGTAACTGCCAAGCTTATAATAGAATACATACTATGACTGTGCGTTGGGTGATCACCCCGAAATTAACACTTAGATTAGAGAGAGAGCATGAGTGTTTGTTCCCATTTCGTGAGGTGTTTGGCTTTGATAAATTCTAGCATAGGAACTTTTTAAATTCATATCTTCCATTTTTTTAGGAGATATCTTTTTGAAAATTATTCTAATAAGGTCTACTTAAGGGCAAGTAGAGCTCAAATAGGGGGATATTTGATAACATCAAATAGTTCCAATATTTTAGTGTTAATTCCCCCTATTATGCTCATCTTTTATGTCATTTTACTAGAATGTATGCTCTTATTTGTTTATATTTCATTTAAGTAAACACGTTTTTCTCACCATAAAAAGTTCACCAATTCATTTTTCTTGATAGTTTTTGGGTTAATTGGATAGCAACTAATTCCGCCCCTACCTTCAAAACCGAGATCTTTAATTTGCTTTCTAAAAAAACATAAAAACACAAAAGAATCATCCCTCACCTTTAGGCTTAAATCGACATACAGTTCAACCTAACGACATTATTCCCCTAGAGAATGATCAATCCCCCAGATTTACCTATACTACACTACAACGGTCAGGTACACTGCTTGAAGGATTGCAAAACTTCTTGAGATCCCTCGGGAAGTAAAACTCCTAGTGAGGTTGCAATATCTCGCATCTGACCTCGAGCTTCATAATTTACTTGTCTCAAGCTTTGTTAGATAACACTTGAACAAGCCAAACTTGAGCTTCTCTAATGTTAAATGAGCCAAGCTCGAATTTTGTCGAGTTTAGGCTCGACTCAACTCTTTTGTCCCCCCCCCCCCCCCCCCCCACCCGGGTGTTAACGTTCTTAAAAACATTTGCAAGGAAAATATTTTAAAGATTAAACAAACATACTGAAGTTTTAGGCTTATATGTTTATACAAAACTATCTCTATATATTAAGCAAACATGATACTGAAATCTATTGTATACTCTCATTTGATTGCCTTATACTATCTCTGTCCCATAATAATTGTCCACTTTGACTTTTTTAAGTCTTTTATATTCAAATTTGACCATAAATATTTTTATTTGTATAATATAATACTTGATGAAAAATATATGAATAGATTGGGTTCTAAATGTATTTTCATTTGGTATAATTTTTATCAAGTATTATATAACACAAATAAAAATATTAATGGTCAAAGTTGAACAAGAAAGACTTAAAATTGTCAAAGTGGACAATTATTATGAGACGGAGAGAGTATGTTCTACTTGTTTGCCATTGTTTATTACCTTATGTATGCTTCGGTATGCGGATTCAGATTAATTTAAATTTTGCTTAAAATTTATACTTTTAATTTGATATTTATAAGCTCTTTGCTCATATTAAGTTTTTGATATTATGATTAGGGTGATATATAAAATTAATCCTTATGATTGAATTCTTATGATTAACTTAACTAGGTGATAATAAAACCAATATACTTTTGAGTTTTGATGTTACATTCTTATATCAATGAAAAATCATTTATAAACTTAAAAAACAAGTATAAAAACTTAAATTTTACACGTAATCATAACGTTGAATTTAGAATTAGCTCTATTTTGAAATATTGGATATAAATTTAAATTTTATTGATCAATATAATCATAGTTCAATAATAAGGTCAACGGTCAGTTTACTTTATAACTAAAGAAAATATTATATCTTAAATTGGTACACATCTATACTACTATATAATGTATTTGTGACTAATCTATAATTAGAAAGACTTAAGATTAGACTTTTACTTACTTATTATGGAAGAATTTCAAAATTAATTAGTTAGGAAGCAGGTTGGTTAGGAAGTTTGTTAGGAAACAAGTTGGTTGTTCAAACTAAAATTATTTGGCTTAACTATCTCTATCATCTCTACTTATAAAGCATAAAGACAACTAATTGTGTAACTGAATAACCGAATAACATAAAATATAGTTACAGGTACTCACCGCCACATTGCGCGAGTACCGTTCTAGTCATTTACATAAATGATGAAGAGACCTCTCTTTATAACAAGTGAATGAGCTTTAAATTTGCGACACCTATTGTGACTTCCAAAACCCTCTTTTGGTTTTCATCCAATGCCCGGTCATAAGCCACAAACCGACCCAGACAACCTTTAACATATTTCGGTCCGGTCTTAAATCCACCATTTTCCTCATATTTGGTCATCATTTCGGTCCAGTCCTCGATCCACATCTTTCCTCATATTTGGCCCTCCGTTATATACAGGCCAATGCACAACCCACCAACATGCTTTGTTAGACCGGATCGGACAAGACACATTTCGGTCCAGTCCTCAATCCACCTTTTTTCTATTATCGGTTTTTGGTCCGGTCCACACCTCAACAAGAACCCACAACTAATGCGCCTCATTGAAATCATTTATGAATAGGAACACAATGTTTATAGACAACATGAGTATCAAAGAAATCCCCGAATCGAACAAAATTGCAGTCAATCTAAAACTAATGTTTATTTATAAACATCAAAACATTAAAATGTGCATGTTTAAACAAGTACAACTTCAAACAAAAACTAGGACCCAGTGGCTGATCAAATTTTTGTGGTGACCAGCATGAAACCAAAATCACAACCAACAATGAAAAACTAGACAAAATCAACAAGCTATGTCATCTGATATCACACATCAGGCAGCAGTGCTTTCCGCACCATCATGAAGAGCACAGCACACGGTGGCTTTATGATGTCCCGAATAAACCCTAATATCTTCACCAGTAGACATTGACCAAAGCCTCGCCGTTGAATCAGAAGAAGCTGAAATTGGGATATATAAAGGATATAAGTTTGCTGGTGATAAGTTTATTTTCTGTATCCCGCTTGCGATGTGAAGATAAATAGAAACAAACCACTGCCCAAGCCACAAGCCAACAACTTTTCAGATGCTAGCGAGCTCAGGCTTTACTTAGTTGAAATGCCCCCTCGGAACTCGTAATATAGAACAGAGGTGGCACTTTCAACCCATTTACTTATTAACGAATGAGTTGTGTTTCTTTATCTCAAACGGGTTCAATACGAAAGTTTAACTAATAGTGGACCGGGTCAATCTTGTAGTTTTGACGCACTCAATCTTTTACTCAAGAATTTAATTGCTATTGATAACTTTATATCAACTAAAAACGTATGAAAAAGTATTTGCAGGTCAACCCAGCCCCATTCAGACCATTTTGTCCCATATTGACGAAAGAACTGTTGTAACCTAAACATGTGACCCAACCCATCCATCTAACAATCTCCAATAAAGATAAATTTCATATGTTTACAAGTCATATACCTGTAATGAGATAAGCACCATCTACGGAGAAGACACAATCCCACACCCAACGTTGATGTCCTGAGATATATTTAGAACCAAGATGTTAAACAAAAGACTTGAGACGACATTATCGTTTATTATGCAGATTCAACATACCAACAAGAGTCTTCTCCAAGGTGAAACCATCCACATTCCATATCTTGACTGTACTATCAGAAGATGCAGTTGCCAGATAACTATTTCAACAGTTAATACATTAATAAACAACCTAATCAAGCCAAAATCAACCCAACCACAAAAACCCAACGAAAGAAAAAAAGGAATCTGAAATCTAACCGTTGAGGCTCACAAAACTCGGGTGAAAGAAGACATTTAAGAATATAACCATCATGAGCTTGTAGCTTGTGAAGTGGCTCAAAGTTGGTCATGGTCTGTAACACAAAATGAATGTGATCAGCATGCTGGTCAGGTCACATAATCTGATTTGGATAATGTTTCATACCAATGGCAACAGAAGTTAATATCACAGGGTAAATAGATTACTGATTTACCATTTCTTTCTTTTTACCTAGTATTAGAGACTTAATTTACTTTTATTCCAATCGGCTCTACTTTTTTCACAAAAATGTCTTTTTGGCCATTTTACTTGATGGATTCCTAAATCCTAAGATGTCAGAATCTGTCAGACACTTGAAACATTTTAAACAACAGAATCACATCCAACACTATTTTCGCCAGCCAATTTTGTTAGAACTGATTATCAGGTTCTAATTATTCCTTATCACATAATCACTAAAAATGGACATTCAGAAACAGAAATGGTACCTGTGTTCCACGCAACAACCTCCACACATAGCATGTTCCTTTGTTGTTTGCAGCAACAACTAAGCTTCCATCCCACATCACTGTCAGTGATCTTACTGCTGTATCAACCTCCGGAACCTGAGTTGAAACCAATATTAATGGCAATTCATTGTACAGAAACAAGAATTATAGTGGTGAAAGAATAGAAAAAACATCACGTACCAGCTCACAGCTGCACGAGTTTGCAGTCAAGTCCCAAACACGAATATTGCCATTTTGGTCACCGGATATCAACTCAGTCTGCAGAATCCACAACAATTAGCAAGGGAGCAGAACATCGGTTAAACAACATGTGGTCTGTTTTGGTAAGGTTTGGATATGAACCACAAACCACAGTCCTTAATAAACTAGGATACTTCAGCCTTTAGGAATCATAAATACACTTTTAGTGACTTTTTACCAGCTTGATCCCATTCAAACCAGTTTGCGTATTTCCTTTTAGGTAACTTCTTTTATTTTACCCGTGTGACCCATTAGAGATAAAGACACGCGTCGATCCATTTGTACGTAAAAATGATAATAATACAAGTTAATTCGGATTGCTTTTCTGTTATTAAAATACAAAACCAATCAATAAAGATGGTTCTGTTCCATTTAGCAACTTATATCATAAATCAAATTATGGTTTGAGATCACTTGGAACCAACATTAGAACAACGATTGATAAAAAGTGACTAACATAAAACTACCAGAGCAAAAAGTAACTGTACCTGATTTGGATGCAAGACAACGGTGTTAACAGCAGCACGACTTTCATACTCTCGCTGGCACCCTGGCGCCCTAACACCAATATCAAATAAAAAGACCAATATTTGTAAGCTGATAAAGAAGAGCGGGTTCCAACTAATAAGGCAATGAAATTAACCTTGACTAACCTTAAATCCCATATCTTTACAGTTCCGTCTTCAGAACCGGAGTACATCCATTTTCCATCACACTGGAACCCCACAGCCATCACATTATTTGTATGAGAATCATAGCTCATCACCTGTCATTGTCACAAAGAAACCATACCATTTATAAGCATGTAATTGTGTTGTGTGTGTAAGTAGAGAGAGTGAGTGAAATCGTACGGGCTGAGGGCTGGTAGAGTTAACATCAAACAATCGAATGTGTGGGTTCCCAGCAGCAGCCAGGTACCTCTTATCTGGAGTTATCTCAAGTCGATTAACTTGCTGCAAAAAGGAGAAAAACTCATTTCAAATAAACATATGGTTTGTAACGTAAATATAGTCAAGTGACTGTAGTAACTAGTTTGTCGGATTTCAAATTGCATATATGCCAAGTCGAGTGCAGAAACCATTTGACAAAAAAAAACATACGTCCTTATTAGGTGCTAATTACAACATTTTGTAAGGAACTTTCCGTGGTAATTTACGTATTTTCCCATTATCAACAAAATACATATATGGTATTGATTAGGAATTGGAAATTCATTAACTTTATGTTTGAAAGTAATATGTTTATATGGCGAGAAAAAGATATCTACTTGAACCAAGTAATATCGACTTGGGTGGGTACAGTTCCATTGTAAAGATCGTTAATAAACAATTAAACACTTTCCAAGCTAGACTTATAAACGGATGGAATATAGCAAAGTAGTCATCTACATCAAGATTTGAACACACAAAGCAATGAAAAAGTATCTATGATTTGGGATCTTACAGATTCTGGGTACTGAATGGTTCGATAACACCGCCCACTTTTAGCCTCCCAGAACCTAATGGTGTGATCATAGCTAGCCGTTGCCAAAATAACTGATGGTTGAGTCATTGCTTAACTCCTGTTAAACATCAAACAAAAACAGTACGTTATCAAAAAAAATCTAACACACTCAAAATATGAGAAATGCACAAACCAAAAATCATGCAGTCACTGAACCATATAAAACACGCACATACGTCAGTTACACATACATGTTTGATCATACATTATCGCTTATCCCGTTCACCTAGCTACTTTCTCTTTTCATGACTGCTAGTAATTATGACAACAGCTATTTATATAGACAGATACAATGACTTCTTTCGATCAAACATATATAAAATATGTAATTAACACAAAACTTCAACCAACTATACAAACTACCGAAATACAATTCCTATTTGCCTATCGTAAAGGGGGTGTTTGGTTTAGCTTATTTAGCCAGCTTATGAGCTTATTTGAGTTTGGAAAAGTCAATAAGCTCACTTTTTAGAGCTTATCAACTTGAGCTTATGACTTAGTCATAAACTCAACTTGACAAACTCATAAGCTCTAAAAAGTGTGCATATCGGCTTTTCCAAATTCAAATAATGTCATAAGGCGGCTAAGCTAGCTAAACCAAACACCCCCTAATAACGAAAACTTACTTACACACTCGTTCTGATATTATTAACATATATCATTTAGGGCTAATGATTTGAAAATGCATCTAACTTGTCAATTTTTGTGGTTCCGTGTAGTCATATTCTTTTTATTTTATTTTATTTATTTATTGCTATTAAAAGACAAAGCTCTCAAATTTTGACATTCGTGTGTATTTTGTGACTATTTTTCCCTTACTTTTGAAGGTTGAAGGGTAAAATGGTCATTTTATATACACAAAATACACGCAAAGGTCGAAATTTGAGAACTTTGTCTTTTAATAGGAAAAAAAAAAAAAAAAAAAAAAAAAAAAAAAAAAAAAAAAAAAAAGACAAATTAGATGCATTTTCAAATCATTTATTAAACCTAAATACATACAGAATAATTTATTAGGAAAAATAAATAATAAACCTAAAAATGACTCATGAACTTGTATGATGAGACATCTCTGCACTTGAACTGATTCACTGATCTAATTCTCAAAACCCTGTAAAAGCAAAAGCATAAAATAAATAAATAAATAAATAGGTTAAGTGATTGACTTTTATTAGTAAAAGGATTAAGGTGGAAATGAATAGGTTAAGTAAAAGTACTATTACCTTTGTGATCAATTTGTTTATTTAAATCAATCAGAACAAAAGGGTTTAAAATCTGGGAAAGCTGCTGATGAGAATTAAAAAGGTGAATAATAAACCTGAAGAAAGAAAAAGATTCTGTAAATAAAACCCAGTTGTTGGATTCGATCAACCACTCTACTGTCTGTTGTTGGTGTTTTGGGCCTCTATGGGCTTTTATGCAGGCTATTTTATCTTACTTGTAGTGAGGTTCAAATAGAAAGCCAAGGGGTTCGCTACTAATATAAAAAGAAAATGTTTTTTTTTTTTTTTTCTTCTCTTTCTTCTCTCCACAGCGTAAAGGAGAGGAAACAAATAAAAATCGTTGGAAGTAAAGTTAAAAATCTATTTTCTTTTATCAAAAGAATGTGTAATGAATAAGTCTTTAAGAATTACGAGTCTCCTATCTTGACGTCTAATTTGAGATGGTTAACTTCAATTCTACATCATTATTTTCATAAAATATTGGACATCTACTTTTTGTATTTTTGAATGAATGGAAAAATAAGACATCAACTTGGGACCACCCACTTCAAGTAGGTTGGGCATATAACATCACTTAGTTTTTATAACTTTAATTTTCAAATGTCGAGACCTTTTAGTAGCATTTAGTCAAGTGCCAAAGCATGTATAATCTGGTAGAAAGCAAACAACCGATCGCAAACATTGCCTAAGAGGCCGTCTTCAAGGAAAAGTCGTGTTGGGTCTAAAAATGAATCTCGAGTTAAATCTACTTGTGACACTAACCCTTTTTTGACAGTACGAGTTATAAAATATTGTTTATCTATACTACTATATAATGTATCTAATTCCAAACCTAACTCCTAACCAAAAATTAAGATAAGGAGCTCCAATTATGAGGTGACATGTGTCACTTCTCAACTAACTCCAAGCTAACTCTTAACCAAATATTAAGATAATGAGTTCCAATCATGAGATGACATGTGTCACTTCTCAACTTAAAATATATCTTTATTTTCAAATTCAAATATCTTTTTATCTATTTATTTTTTTTTATAATCTAATTTCACCATATTTTTTAAAATTTCGTATTTTTTAATTCAATATCCATTTTGATATATTTTTATGAGTTTTTTGTTTTTACATTTTAGTGGGTTTATTTTTATTAATTCAAATTTTTACACTTTAACCTTTAGTTCAATCAATACAATTTTGATTCGACAAAATCATATACTTTTGGGGGGACTGTTTGACAGGTAAGAGATTGTGAAGGTCTTTTTATATGCGGGAACGCAACGGGAAACCCAAGCAAATAAATACAACTAACATATACATTTGGAGTGTTGTGAAACTAATTCATTAAGCGGGTAAGGAATTGCATGAAAAGTTGGACTAGCAATTCATTTACTATATTATAATATAACTATATTTATCACCACCGTTGTGCGCAGGTATCCAACTAGTGCCACACAATATGTCAATAACAAGTTAACAAGAAAACCAACCAAGAGTCGGATAGTATTGGGCCGAATATAGTCAATATGTGCCGAATTGTAACAATACCTGGACAGTTCAATTTTCTAGTCACTTTTCTAATATAGGGAAATATTGTCGTAAATTCGACGTCCAAGTATTCTAAAACAAATTAGATGCGTTTTTTTCAACACAAAATTATTTTTAAATTAATTTTTTTAGCCATTCTTTATCTACATCTTGTTGTTACAATTTTTAGATTATTTGGAAACTTTTGTTTGTTCATGGGTGTTACGTGCTGGGTACTCCTTATTTTGTACACTTTTTAGAAATTGAATATTTTTTATATGATTCTTACTCTATTTGTAAAACATTTTTTTGAGTTATTCAAGAATAGTTTAGAAAATATTTAAACAGAACTTGAAGATAAGTGAATCGAGCTACTTAAGTAGGAACCTAAGTTGAGTTCGAATCAGAATACTCGGTTCATGTCTTATTGAACTCTCGCTAAATTATGTTCGTGCCCTTTTAAATACATATAATTACTTAATTATATCCTTTTACATAAGACGAGAACATACAAAATGTAAAATCAAATCTTTCAAGAGGTTTCATTGGACCCAATAAATAGCTCCATTTTTCCATGTGGAAACATTTATTAGTGTCACTAAGTGTAAAATAAAGTTTGACTGTTTGACACTTGCAGTCACTGAGCCCGTTTTATTTTTCATGCAAGGTCTTTTTATCTAAGTTTAAGACTTTTGTGAACTTTACTCATTAAAGGTTAATTACTTTTTCATTTGAAGTCTAAACATGGTCAACTTGGGATCATTGCAGAAAAATTTCTATTCTCCCCCTCGAAGTACCATTTATTTTGTGAAACCTTTTTGCACATTTAAATTCGAGAGATCATAGAACTTTTGCAAATGAGATTTTAATACGAATGATGAAGAAACGATTTTTCCTTGAAGACTTATGATAAGGTGTGCAAACTTCATGATGCTGTGAAAAAATTTCTCCCCTTCAAAACATGTTCCATTTTGACAGTGTAAAGCAAAAACTGTTTTAATGGAGGAACATAGTTTTGAAGATTGGAAGTTTGTACACGTATGCATATTAGACAGATCCAAATTGGGAGAAGACGACTCGACTATATCAGGAACGGTTAGAGCCGGTGCAAATGAATTTGAAGAAAGCATCTCTGTCATAATCTGCAGGTGCGGGTACTTCTTGATTTTGTTGATCATCAACTGTATCATTGTTGTTTGAAGTAGTTTGTTCTTCTGTTGTTGGAGCATCAATCATAGATGCATCTGCAGCAATGGTTGTTGTTGTAGTTTCAGGTGTATCTTGAATTGGAATAGTATCAGGTTGTGCCGCGGAAACAGTAGATACATATGGAGCACATTTTCGATATTCTCGGTGAACAGAGGAGCAAACTGTAATACTCCGTAAAATCCCAGGTCATTTATTAATGCTAATTTTCGACACTATTCTAAACTAAGCCATTTTAAGGGCTAATTTGAAATTTTTATATGAGACACCGTTTGTTTGACACCCGATTATTTTGAGCACCGTTTGTTTGACACCCGATTATTTGGTCACCCTACGTTGTCACCTGGTATCACCCGATTGTCACTCTTGGATGTCACCCAATGAGGTTAACACCGGTAACTCCCACTTGCGACCCGACACCTTGATTAGACACCGATATATTATTAATATATATATAACGAAGTATATATATTAATTATTACGAACTATTGTCACTATGTATATATAAGTATATATATACGTATGAACGACACCGTTTATATTTTCATGGACTACATGAACTGACACCGATACCGAAACTAAAGTTACGAGAGCACTAGTCACCGATACCTCGTTATATTTTGGGCCGATCATCACCCTAAGCCCAACACAATTATTTCTTTCTTTTGCTCAACTGTTGGGCCGAATGCACCATAAGCCCACCCAAACTCACCCTATTTACTTGTTTCTTTGGGCCATGTGTTTCTCAAGCCCGTATGGCTGTTACGTTTTCTTCATTTGCATAGCATGCAACTCGTGAAACAACAATAATATACGCACGTTTCATTTCCTTTGTTACCTACTCAAACGACACAAACAAGCAATCTTCCTTTGACTTTGTTTCATGCGACAATGAGCCACCCTTTGTAGCCATCAAACCTTTGGGTATTCACAATACACACCAAGTCTCCTATACCTATTAGATTGTATGTTTCTTAAACCACCAACACAACTTAAACAAACCTACCTAGTACACAAGCATGCCTCTAATCCTTGTACTAAACCATTTTAAAATACAGCCATAGCACCTAAACTCTTGCCAATCGATTTGACAACACCCTTGGAAACTAGACAACTTTGTCTCAAGATTGAATGACCATTCGAATTGTGTAGTAGAGCATGGAAACATTCGAACCACCAATACCATCCTATATAAGCCACATTAAATGCTAACTTACTCACACTCTCAAGTTTCACCAAGTTTGCAAATCACAAACTCTCTATTTCTTTCATTATCTACTGTCGAGAGGATCTAGGACACACACGCAAGGTTTTGGATCAAGAGTACGAGTTGGGTAACTATTTTGGGTAAAGGATCACTAGACGGAAGAGGGTACCACGTTTGCTTGTTCACTTGTCTCGTACACACGACATCATCACCACCATTTTGGTGTTGTAAGTTATCATCACCCTTTTCAATTTCTACTCTAGTTTCATGCATATCACGTTTAATCTTATCACACGATGCACTTCATTTTCTTAGTGTATTACACTCATTACACTTATGACTACATTTTACTACGCCTCGACACCCTTGAGGAAAGGCCACGCCATTTCATTTGTACACGTACGATACATATATATTTATCGACAACCCACATCATCGACTCACACTTAACCAAACCTAACTATCATGCAAGTCATACACGATCATATACTATGAAAACTAAACCTAAACCAAATCCTAGTCGAGCAACGTTTTAAGCAAAATAAAACACCCTTTGGGCCTAGCATGGGCTAATGAGCCCATTAAGTTTTCAAAAGGATATTTTCGGTTCGAAAGTTGGAAAATAGCGAGAGGCATAAAACATGTTTTAAGGAATTTTTGTAAGTTATAATCACTACTTTTATTGTAATAAAAAGGTTTTTTTTTTCGAAAACTTAACCAAGGACTATTTTTGCAAAAAGTCGCGTTAAAGGACTAAAAGTGACAAATCATGAAAACTTTCGGATTAAATTAGAAACAGTAAATTTTAAATGGAATCGAGGGTAAAAACTGTAAATTTCAAAAGTTTGAGGAATAAAGTGTAAAAAGTGCTAACAAGGACTAAAATGTAATCGTTTTTTACCAAAGGGTAAAAAGTGTAACTTATTTAAAGTTAAGGGTAAATTTGCACAAAGATATTTTATTAGTTAATTATTTTGTATAATTAAATCTTGTATATATAAATATATATATACTTTGTAACTTAAAATAAATATGTATCTATACTAAAAATATTTAATTATAAATATTTTTAACGATATTATTTTCACAAAGGAATTAACATTTATTAAACACCGGTTCGTATCACGATACAAATAACTACGTAAAGTTATTTTGGAATATATTTAAGACACCCGAATCAATATCACCGTACTTGTGACATACCACATGTCAATTACGAATCGAATCTAAGACACCGATGACAATGTATTATTTAGGTCGCAAGTCGGAGGAATTTCATTGCTAGTCGTAGGAGTACACCATCACTTTTGAGCACCGTTGTGATTCACCCACACCTGTAAGGTGAGTTCATGGTCTCA
The DNA here is from genome assembly GCA_030686995.1 of Artemisia argyi. Classification (NCBI taxonomy): domain Eukaryota; kingdom Viridiplantae; phylum Streptophyta; class Magnoliopsida; order Asterales; family Asteraceae; genus Artemisia; species Artemisia argyi. The sequence goes on from CM060688.1 coordinate 135,445,921, forward strand.
CATTTTTAATTGTTTTTAAACCCCGTGGGGAGATACATGCTATAAATCGAACACAAGTATTTTCTGTATGCTGTTATCACCTGATATTGCCTAAGTTGACACCCGTGCTACAAGTCCCTCATATCACGAACCTTAATCACTTGCGAGTGAGCGCGAATATAGTTGGTAGATCTATCGGAACGGCAGCCCACCTCTGTCAAGGTGATCACTTGGCAGGAGGTGTGCTATATTCGAGGTACCATGGAAATCTGGCACATTTCCTGTCACCGAGGGCCCCTTGTCATTTACATCCTCTGTGGTGTAGGTGATTGTTATTATCTTTATGATATGTCGAATCAATGTTAAGGCTTGCGTTTCGTGAGGCTTAGGAGCAATATTTCACCAGTTTAGTCAAGACCTGTCTATCTTGGCTTGTTTATTTCAAATGCTTGACTTGTGTTCACACTATTAATATTTAAACTACTATGGATTCACTTAACCTTTGTGTTGACTTTTTAAGCATGTTTATCTCAGGAAATTAGCAAGCATGGTGGCACGGAGCTGGCAAAAGGGCACACAGGACCTCCCTTTTTATTTCAATAATTATATCATTCTTTACAAACTCATCACTTCTTTTGCGAAACAATTAACATTTTGGAAAAATGTTTGTAACTCTGACTATTTGAGTTTTCATGGAATGATATTGACTATCTTTTGAATTGTTTTCTATGAGTATGACTGTGTACTAAACTGTAATGACCCCGATTAGACTTCCGCTGCTTATCAAATTTTCGGGGTGTTACACAAACAAAGTTTCCAAATGTTGACGAGTATACGCAGGTGGTGGTACAGCTGATTTATCAATTATCAAAATCAAAATCAATATTCATTTTATATTTATAGTTTTGTCTTTTTAGTTTGACAAATCTTTTATTTTAGCCCTTAAATTTATATGAAGTACATTTTTCATAATATCGATTTAATCCTCTCGCAACGCGAGAGCAAAAAAACCTTGTTTTCAATCAAATTACATAAGCATAAATGACATTAATTTGTCGGTGCAGTTTTTATATCTCTTAGAAGGCACTACATCGAGACCTATCGGTCGAGTCACTTCCTTCTAATTGCCTTACAAGGACCTACTGGACTATTGATTTCAGATAGTCATCTTCATCCCCATTTTAATTTATTTCTTTCTCGCTTCTTATCGTCTCCAAGTCGAGTAGCTTTTCTCGATTGCTCTCAACCACTTCTCCTTAAAAAAGTAGAGGTAAGAGTACATATGTGCGCGAAGGTGCCGGACGATTTCAAGCTCTGTTGCCTCATTAATGTGTCGTACACTCGCACCTATGAATATGTGATTAGTTTTGTTAGAATTAAAAGGTTTGATAAGCATGCAAAAAAATATGTGAACCGTAGCATTCTTCATTAGCCACTTTTCATTAATCATGATCTCATAAGCGTGTGACCTTATCTCAAACTTAATCACGTTGTTACAAATAGTTCCTCGTTGTTCTATCTTCTTGCAGATATGAGACATGGACACATGGTCTAGTAAGTTATTGATTTATTGTCATCGTGTTGGATTTTCGGTCACTTCATCTACATTGTTAAAATTTCATGTGCAATAATATTTTTTCCGTTTCTTGATTCTCTTTTTGATAAACCCTATAATAGTTCTATAATAGTTTCATGGTCATTTCTTTAAGTGCGTAACCCAAAAGTTTTCAAAGAAAAAGATTTGGTAATTATGGTCGTGTTTCCCAATATTACCCGATAGTTTCTTTACCGAGTTGTCAATTTAATCTTGATTTCACATTTTACATATTAGTTCTTGTTTTAAAGCCTGAAACAACTTGACTCGTTTGATCACCAAAAGAAAAAGAAAAAAAATGTAAAAAAATACAGTTTTTTTAACTGTAAACAGAGAATTCAATCAAATCAGCTAAAAAACCATATTTCAAATCAACATATAAACATACTTACCAAAAATAAATTAGTACTTCATTAGTTACACATGACACCATAAAAAGATCATCCAACATATAAACATACTTAACAAAAATAAATGACTTAATTAGTTGCACATGACGACAAAAAAAGATCATCCGTACCGTTGTAACATATTTTTTTGTTTGCGCCAAGGTTTTAGAAGATCATAACAATGGGATCATCATCCTATAAAAAACCCACATTTCATTTTGTCTAACAAAACACAACACACCAACAAGCAGGTCCAAGAAACTTGTTTTTCGCCATTTGTACGGACACCCACCAACAAAAATGGTTTATTTCTTTCTTTACTTTATTTAGTAAAATTTACCCTAATCTTTAAATATTTGTTTAATGTTTAGTATAATCTTAGTTATTGTTTAGTGTGCAAGTGGTTTACACTAAACCCTTTGTTTATTTCATGGATTATGTCATGGGTTTGTCTTGATTAAAGTTTTTATCATGTTGTACATTAGTTAATACAGTAGTAGGTTAGGTTTGTGTAAAATGAGTTTTTTTTTTTGGTAAGTTTCCGACCTTTTTGGCCGAATAATCCACGGGGTTTGAACTCAGTGCAATACAAACTCAAATTGGGTAAGACTCTCCCATTTTGAGGAGGTTGACGTGACCACTTTAGGGTTTTAGGAGAGGCTAAAATGAGTTTGTTACGATATTAAGGGTGTTTGTTTAAGCTTATATCTGGGCTTATGAGCTTATTTGATTTCGGCTTATATTTCATAAGCTACAATTTTCCGGCTTATTTTGAGACTTCTAGGCTTATATAAGTTTATCATATCATAGTAAACTTATATAAGCCCACAAGTCTCAAAATAAGCCGGAAAATTGAGGCTTATGTAATTTTCGTTTATTTGTAGCGTACGTGTGAAATTGCTAAAGTTGGTATGAGTTTATTGAAATGAAGTGGGTCACTCGAAAATAATCGGATAAACTATTTGTACCAAAAACCTTGAAAATAAAATCTTTGGTTTGAGGTTATAGTGGGTTATTTTTGTTGTTGGGGTCATGGTCGTTTTTTCACCCTTCTGCTTTTTATAGGGTGACTACCGTTGGTTATGTTTGTTGGTCGGTGGTGGTTTTTCCTTTCTCTGTTGGATTGTCATGGATGTAATCTATAGGGTTGTTTTGATCGGAACTATCATTTAGTGTCATTGTAATTCCTAGCATTTTACGTGTTATGTTGTTCTATATTAATTCCTTTTAAAAAAGGGTGTATTAAATGCTGAAATATGAGATCCCGAACAACCTTATTAGCATTTCTGGAACTGTTCAAGTGGACCAGTATTTGGTGGTCAAGATTGTGTGGTTAGGGTTTTACCTTTTATGAAAGAGAAATGACTTTGTGGTTTAGATTCAACATCTTTGGTTGACTGGTTCTTTGGTTCTAAATTATAAGAAATGATAGGTTATTATGCGTTTTTGGGTTTGGATGGCGGTGTGTTCCCCTTTTATCACTGATGTGATTAATAGGGAAATTGTAGTTTTAGGGTTATTTTGGTTGAAATTATCGTTTAGTGTTGTTGTAATTGTTAGTATCTTGCTTGCTTTTATATATCTCCCTTTCAAAAACAAGCTGTATTTAATATTGAAATATGAAATCTAAACAACCTTATTAGCTTTTTTGGAACTGTTCAAGTGGACCAGTAATTTGTGGTCAAGATTGTGTGGTCAGGGTATTCCCTTCTATGAAAGTGAAATGATTTTATGCTTTAGATTTTACATCTTTGGTTGACTGGTTCTTTGGTTCTAGATTATAGCAAATGATAAATGTATTTGTTTCTTCATGTTACTGCGTTGACTTGGTCTTCATTTTATCTTAATTCAAGGATCATCGCTAAGATTTTAGGTGTTCTAAAGTATATTTACTTTTGTTGGTCTTTCTGTATATGTTCTTTACTATAAAACTTGTGTCAACATAAATTAAAATAATTCCATTTATAAATGACTTGTAAATTACAGTAATCCATATACCCACTGTAGTCATTACAGAAGATTATGTTGGAATATGTTGAACACTTGGTAATATAATAGAATATTATTTTTGTTTTTTGGTGTCACTTTTCTGGGTGGGGCCCACAAAATAGAATACTTCATTTGTTTTGCAACAGTTGGGTGGAGGGGGAACAACTCGGGGCAATTATTTTTTCTGTGTCTTTAATGTTTGTGTCTTTAGTTATGCATATATATAAAGTATCAGCCATATTAATCATGTGATCAAATCCTGTTATATCACTAAATATGCTACTTGGCTTTATAAAATTCATGCTAAAGTAATTCTTGAAGTACTACTAAGACTTATATACAGAACAATGCAGTTAACATGAACGGTCAAAACTGAAATTTGTCACTATATTTACTACTTTGCAGGTCAAACCTTGCGAAATATGTGGGGATGCTGGTGTCACTGAAGCTATAATAACATGTTCTCGGTGCAAAAGTACTCGTGAACATCTGTAAGAATCCTCTTCTCCATATCATTTAACATCGCCTTGACAATTTGCTATAAACCCTTTCATATATTTTGCTAATATGCTCAAATTCTGACTCCCTTTTTCAGTTATTGCATGCGGGTATGTAGGACAGATGTGCCCCAGTTTTGGGATTGTGATGAATGTCTAGGAAATAAGCTGGTTTCACCAAAAAGCACAGTTACAAAAGAGACACCTGAAGCTACAAAAAAGAGAGCTCCAAACTTTTTGCAAAAAAGCCCAAGGGTCAATGAAGGGCCAAGCAAAAATGCTCTTCCTAATCGGTTTAATTTCAAGGAGAAAAGTGTTGATACTGGGAGAACAAAATATCTAAGTTGTGATGAAGTTGCAAAGCTTTCTTCGGGTGCAAATAAGCTAAAATCTTCCCCACGTAAAGAAATCCGTTATTCACATGTAATTCCAAAATCTATGCCACCACCACGTGAAAGGACACCTGTTAAATCATCACAAGTTGAAAGGGGTAATAAGTCTGAATCCGATTTGCAGAAACTTGTTGGTAAACCGTCAACTGGCCCGAAAGGTGAATTTTTTTGTGCTATGTTTTAGTCGTTAAGTAATTCAAGATAACTGAATTGCCAACGCGTACATGTATGTTTTTTAGTTATTGAATTCAAGATGACAAACTTCATCGTTTTTGTATAAGCAGTGACCTTTTGCGAGTCCCCTAAGATCTCTAAAAGGATTGAAACAACTTGTATTGAGAGAGAACCGAAGATAGGTACGGATGTTATTACACTAATTTCATCGTTTATACTTTAAGAGACAAGCTACCCTTTTAGCTAAAATTACTGATTTGACCCGTTAAGATGTTACGATGTACTGTTTTGGAATCATTCAGTGAAGTTTCAGGTGCCGTCTCCCATAACAGTAGAAACTGATGTTGCCATGGATGGTTGCTGAATCTTCTGAAATTCTTGCAAAAGCAGGCATTCAATCTGGTATGAAGATGGGTAAGCCTTCTTTCCCACCATATTCAAGTAGATTAATTGCAATTGTGTGTGCTGCTTTGACCCAGTTACCTATGGTAATGGGCCAATTTTGGGCTATGGTTTATTCATAACGGGTTAAATAAGTAATTTCAGCTAAAAGGGAAACTGTTTAAATGGGTCAACAGACTGAATGACATCCACAATATATTTTAAATGAACAGATGATTATTGTAATACATAGCTCTTGTTAATTTGATACAAAATGTTTGCGGGTTTTACCCACCCAACTGTACTAAAACAGCCACCTACAACCTGAAACTGTTTCAACCCGTTACTCAACCTGCCCAATCCATTAATACTGTTACAGTTGGAATTATGATTTATTTTGTATGTTACAAGAATATTTTGGTTTGCAGGTAGCAAAAATGCAGATTTGGGGGCAGGGAGTTCTGATGGCGGGAAACCTATTTTACCAAGTCCTTTGGCTGTTTGTGAGACATTTGGTCCATATATTCCTGCTTTGAATTCTTACTGGAAGTAAGCAGCTTATCCATTCTTGAACATTTGACTTCTATCCCAAAAGAAATGTGCATTTGACATTTAAAGATCTTTCGTACTTTCAATACTAATGTTATAACATCACCCGTTTCTTTGGTTAATTTAAATGTTGCAACTATTTCATATCTTCATTTCCCTAATTGTAACAGCAGATAACGGCTATTCGAAAAGTTCATGTGATGAGCACATGACAATAACCAAAGGCAAAAAGATATAGTATTACCTCCCCTTCTTCATTTTTATCCTCTGCTTACGTCTTTAATATCTAAATTTTGTATCTTCTTATAAAGTAATCAAGAAAGGATCTCTAACTTCTATCGGTATGAAATAGTTGCAATTTGGACTGAAATTGTGATATAGTACAGGTGTAAGGACCACATCTGTAGCTTACTCTTTTTCTGTTAGTAAAAAGTTATCATTCTTTTCCACGTTAAGACTGAATCTGTAGTCAGGAAATAAACAGTTTTTGGTTATCAAAAGTTAAATGTGGACTTTTTCCTTTTCGACAGAGTTAGTATTTGGTTATATGTTTTAAAGAGATAATGATTTACATTGACATGTTTGTTTTGTAGGGGAAGTTTTACTCTACCACATGGCTATGACAAGTACAATGATGATTTCTTGGCTCATCCCCCATCGAGGGTACACATTAAGGTCTACGAGACCATAGTGAAAATGCCTGAAAGTATCTACTTTGAGCTAGCTCCAAAGCATGAGATATATGAGGAGCTGTTTTCAGACTCTTTACCCGATAAGGATGATATCGGGTTGTACTTTTTCCCGGACTTCAGTCACAGGTTTACATCTCAACCTTGGATCTTTAGATGGCCTGATAAACTTACTTATGCATGGCTTAGTTTTAGTTATCTACTTATATTTTAACAAGTCAAATGTGTAAAATCAAAAGGTTTAGCTAAAAAGAAAATAAGCCAGATTGGGTCATAGACCCCACAAAGTGTATCTTTAATTCTTTTAAGATACTGAATGTTTTTTCTTTTTTTTCAAAGAACAAGTTGGATATTATTTAAACAAAACAAGTTATTTGTGAAAACGATGTTAATAATGGATGATACGTGCATTGGGTCAGCCCGACCCAACATGTACAAGATTGCCCGTTTTTTTCACTTCTATTCCAAACTATAACCGAAAGGAACTTAAATTACATGCTTTGTCTGTTTGAAGATCGGAGGACAGTATGACAATAGCTGACTTTCTTTGGAGCAACAATTTGCTGATGCAAAGTGTGGTGAATGATGTCGAATTGCTTGTTTTTTCATCTAAATTGCTGAAACCATGTTTGCAAGGTAAGATCAGTAAGTCATCTCTTATGTATTTAATTCATTTCATTTCTCTTTTATTTTACGATTCCTGTTTTCATGGTATTGGAGTGCTTAAAAGACAGACAAAAATTAAGGAATATGGGTCAAATTAACTTCATCCCAAAGTTTAGTAATAATTTGAATTGGACACAACTGAACTTTTTGTGTCTCATGAAAACATTCCTCCACGAACGGTTCCAATGATCATCTCTTATACCCATCTTTGTTTACAGTTTCTCATTTGTTTTGGGATCTCTATTCTTTTCTACTTTTTTTCCAATATTGCAAAACCTGTAAGCAAGTATGGTTAAAAATATAGCATTATATATGCGGTATGGCCTATTCACTTTTGAACCTTGGTATACAAATCTAAGTTTTTTTTTTTTGTCAGTTCTTGTTACACAAAAAAATGGCTTAGCTGTTTGTTGACACTATATGTATTTATTCGGGTGTTTTTAGAGTTTCAAGGGAAGTGCTTTCTTTGGGGAGTATTTCGTTGCCGAAAGAACAGCAAACTGGTGATTGAAGCACCGCTTTTATTGGAGGACAAAAGTGAACGTTGTGATGACCTCCCTCCAGGTTTTGAGTCGGTAGTTGATGCACCGCTTATATTGGAGGACAAAAGTGAACTTTGTGATGACGTCCCTCCAGGTTTTGAGTCAGTGGCTGATGCACCGCTTATATTGCAGGTCAAGGATGAACTTTGTGGTGATGTTCCTCCAGGTTTTGAGTCAGTGGCTGATGCACCGCTTATATTGCAGGTCAAGGATGAACTTTGTGGTGATGTTCCTCCAGGTTTTGAGCGTATTTGGAAGCCCAAAAGTTGATCTTTTGCATTCAAACGTCGCATTACATAGGAAACTGACTGATTAGTGGGTGGTCGAAGAAAGATGTGCATAATAGTGAGATATGGGTGCCTTGATGCAAGTTATATATATGACTTTGGGTTTGAAATAGGGGAAGAAACTTATCATTAGAGGGGTATTATTATGCATCCATTATTAGCCTATATTTGTAAAGCTACCAGTTAACTTTTATGTTGCTCGATTAATGACTTAATTGGCAGAATGTGTTTGGTTGAATCTGGGTTACAAGTTTAAATGAGTAATGACTATACATGATAAAGCTTTTTATCAAAACATTGTTTCAGTGGGTGGTGAAAAGTGAGAATCTGAACACTTTTATAAAATCTACAAAAGATGAAATGCATTTCTAAATTTCTTTAAAAACAAAAAATCATGTGATACTTTTAATGTCTGCACTTTCGTGTCCCTCAATGTGGTCAGCACCGCGTGTTTTCGAGCAGCGAAGCTTACACCCATTCACATTAGTTTATCCAAAGTTCCTTACCCTCATGAACGAATTACTGAATATGCCATCTTCGTATCAAGGTTGATTCAACTGAGCACTCTTCTTTTTATGTTCTTTTTAACGCTCCCCCTCCCAAAGGAGGAGCAACAAAGACCAAGCTTACTTTTTTTACTTGTAAAACTCGCGTCATTAACACAGTTGTACATGCCACGTCACATTTGTGCCTACATGACATTCGACACATCACTTTCAATTTAAAGTTTAGTCCATATAATAGCAAATTATATTTTTTCAAAGAACTTTAAATATTGTTACTCTAGGTTCACGCATTAACATTATTTTTCAAGTATTGAGAAATTAATTTACTATGTAGCAGGTATAACCGGTAATGACAAATCAGCAAACACGTATAATCTTAACACAAAATTTTGAAAGTACACAAGTATTTTTGTTTATTTATTATTTTTTTTTTTTACCTCCATGTCGACTCATCACATCCTGGGGTTGAAGAAGGTCCCAAGGGTTCGGTTGTTCGCCGATTCAAGTGGTACGTGAGTTGGGTTTAGAACATCGTGAGACAGTTCGGTTCCTATCTACCTTTGGTGTTAAAGGGAGAACTGCGAGGAGCTAACCCTAGTACGAGAGGACCGGGTTGGGCCAACCTATGGTGTACCGGTTGTGAAATGATAAATGGAACATTTGTTAAAATAGATTTTAATTAGTTGATCAATGTTTTCATCTGCTTACCATACCATTATAGCAAGCATAAATTACCGAAAAGGTAATTTTTAAGAAGAGTTATAAAAAAATCATTTTTTTTGCTACTGTACGTCTAATAACTTAAAATTTGACATACCAATTTCTTTTTGAAAAGTAACGGAGTTTAATATTGCTCGACTTGCGCGACCAACATTGCTTAATCGCATATGACTGTCGTACTTTTGCTCAATAAGACTTTTACTCGACCAAAATGACTTTTATTCGAGTAAAATTATTTGACATCGGCACATGTTAATTATTGTTAAAATGTTCGTGGTTCAAGCAATGAGTCTACTTACCATAAAGATTTATGCACACAAGTCAATAACCCTTTTGGATATTTAAAAAGACATTTTCCTAAGGGTTTTGTACTTTTGTTCGTTAAATAACAATGAATTTTTTCAAATATACTAATTTGATACGTGAATTTGAAAACGTTGTGTAAATATAACGAATTTTCATAAAGTGTTTTAATTTGCACATTTTGATGATGTGTCATACCTGATAGTGTGATACGTGGCACCATTCATAATGTGACGCGCTATTAAAATGTGCAGATGGAACACTTTATAAAAATTCGTTACATTTGCATAACTTTTCAGAGTCCACGTATTAAAACGAGACAACGAAGAAAGTTCGTTGCTATTCTATGACCAAGCCCTTTTCCTAATAGTAACTATTTAGATAAAACCCCGTTTCGATAATTTCCAATTATTAAGAGGTGTTTGTTTAAGCTTATATAGCAGACTTATGACTTATTTAATTTTCGGCTTATGTTTCATAAGTTCATTTTTGTGCTTTATTTTGAAACTTTTTTCTTAGAGTAAATTTCATAAATCGTCCCTGTAGTTTAACGGGTTTAACGGATTTGGTCCCTCGAAAGATTTTTTCTCGGATCCTCTCCCCGTGGTTTATACCCGTAACGGGTTTGGTCCCTCTGGCTAACTGTCGTTAGTTTTTTCCGTTAGCTAACGACCGTTTGCAACAAACATTTGCACCATTAGTCCTTTATACTAACGGCCGTTTATACTTAACACAAAATATGTTTTTTTTTTTTTTTTTTTTTTTTTTTTTTTTTTTTTTTTTAATTAAAAAAAATTAAAATAAATAAATAATTAATTAAAAAATTGGTTTTCTTATAATTTTTTTTTCTAAATATCTTTAAAATTTATACACGTTTTTATATACGTTTCATACACATGTTTTTATACACACATTTTTATACAAATTTTATACACGTTTTTATACACGATTTTATACATATATTTTTATACACAAGTTTTTATACACAAATTTTTATACAAATTTTATACACGTTTTATACACACGTTTTTATACACGATTTTATACACATATTTTTATACACGATTTTATACACACTTTTTTATACACACATGTTTACACACGTTTTTATATACACATTTTATACACACTTTTTTTATACACACGTGTTTACACACGTTTTTATACCACGATTTTATACATATTTTTTATACACATTTTTATACACGATTTTATACACACTTTTTTATACACACGTATTTACATACGTTTTTATACACATGTTTTATACACACGCTTTTTAAAACGTGTCTAAAACGTGTATAAGAATGTGTGTATAAATGTGTACGTGTGTAACAACGTGTATAAATGTGTACGTGTGTTCAAATGTGTAAAAATATGTGTATAAAAACGCGTGTAAAAACGTGTGTATAAAAATGTGTATATAAAAACGTTGTGTATAAAAACGTGTGTATAAAAATGTGTATAAAATCATGTATAAAAACGTGTGTATAAAACATGTATAAAATTTGTATAAAAATGTGTGTATAAAAACGTGTGTATGAAACGTATATAGAAATGTGTATAAATTTTAAAGATATTTAAAAGAAAAAAATTATAAGAAAACCAATTTTTTAATTTTTTATTTATTTATTTTAATTTTTATTTTTTTAATTAAAAAAAAAATATATATATATATTTTGTGTTAAGTATAAACGGCCGTTAGTATAAAGGACTAACGGTGCAAATGTTTGTTGCAAACAGTCGTTAGCTAACGGAAAAAACTAACGACAGTTAGCCAGAGGGACCAAACCCGTTACGGGTATAAACCAAGGGGAGAGGATCCGAGAAAAAATCTTTCGAGGGACCAAATCTGTTAAACCCGTTAAACCACAGGGACGATTTATGAAATTTACTCTTTTTCTTATATAAATTTATTATGACAACATAAGCTTATAAGCCGAAATATTCTAAAAAAAGCTGAAAATCAAATAAATCACAAGCCCCCGCGTGTAAGCTTAAACAAACAGCAGTTAGAATTATTTGTTTTGCGCCATTTTCTTGGAACGTGACACAACCATCTAAGAAGTTCACATTCCGCCATTTGTACGGACACACACCAACAAAAATGGTTTCTTTCTTTACCCTACTCCCTAATACTATTAGTTTAATCTTTATAAGGACTCCTACTTATGGTTTACTGTGCAACGGTTTCATGCTAAACCCTTTATTTTGTTTCATTGTTTGAATCATGGGTTTGTCTTTATTTAATCTTTTGCGCGTTAGTATAACTAATACGTGAGAAGCTCTCTGACCAAATGGTTATTTGTTCAAAACCCGCTTAAGACGTGTCAGATAGTTTGTGATGTAAATATTGTGAGATCGTTAGTTACTTTTAAAAAAATGGTACCGCCATGATGCAGTGGCGGTAAAAATGTCATTATATTTTTCGGCCATCAAAAATAAAGTTTTCATTTGTAATGTGTATGTGATCTTTTGAGTTATATGCCCGTGTCAAAATAGTTGTATTTTGCTTTTAAAATGTTGAAAAGGGGGTGTTTATTTAACGTGAATGTGATCTTGGGAGTTTTTACCATACGTAGATTAACAAGAATTAGTGAAATAGTTTAGAAAGTGCCATGTAGTCGTTTCTTATTGTTGGCTATACAATGTGAATTAGCTTCAAAGGTATTTATGTAATATTGTTATTTAAAATTTTGAAGCTAAATGATTTATACGGATACAGTAAATAGATAGTAGCACAGGTTTATGTAAAATGGGGTTTGACAAGAGGCTTGAGGCTATATTGAGTTTGTTACAACATTTAAGTGGCTAAATGTGTGGGTCGGGTGGTTTAGACGGGGTTTGGGTCTAAATGGGTCAGTTAAGACTACCGGTCTAAATGGGTCCGGGTAAAATGGGTCTCGAATCGGGTCAGGGTTGATCCGTTGGGTTTTCGCATTTTTTTTGTTATTTGAGTGAAAAACGAAAAAAATGAAAAGAGGTGTTCAATTTTTTTGGACCCATTAGACCCGCCCTAAACGGCTAAACCCATTGGTTAATTGTTATACAATTGGAGGTTCTATCAAATACTCATTTAGACCAATCTAAATTAAAAAGGATGGTCGGGTGTTTGGGTTTTACATTTTGACATTTATGGGTTGACTGGTTCTCAGATTCTAGATAATGGGTAATGAAAACTGTGTTAATGTGTTATGGCTTGTATATGTTTGTTCATGTTATGACATGGTTTTGATTTGTATCAATTTAAGGGTATAATGTAAAGAATTATGTACTCTAAAGTTGAATTAAAACTATATTCACTGCATCATTTGTGAACAGATTGTGAAATTTCCTTTTGGCTCACACCATCAACTAGCTTATAGTGAAATTGTCTTTGATTATTTATTCGATTATTTGAAATGTAGTTTGACTTGTAAACATTTTTATCATGCATCAAACATTAGCCTGTTTGATCATTTGATCTAATTCCATTATGTCGTTAGAAGTTTTTTGCACTAAAAAATGCAATTTGGATCTATGCACGCTGAAGTAAATCTTGTGGACTAAAAATCAGTTACACGAGCTTCCCAAATTAGGTAATCGTGACAATATATACTTACTGTTCAGGTCAAACCTTGTGAAATATGTGGCGACCAAGGTGTCCTTGAAGCTATCATAACATGTTGCGAGTGTAAAAGTAGCCGTGAGCATCTGTAAGAATCATTCTCTCTGTTTCAATTGAACACATGTAAATGATTTTACTATAAATTATTATATATGTTTGGATAATGTTCCTTCATTTTTCAGCTATTGCATGCGGGTCTTAACGATAGAGGTGCCAACGTTTTGGCATTGTGATGAATGTAGAGAAAAGAAGTTAGTTTTGCCAGAAAGAGCAGTTAAAGAGCACACACGTGATGCTTCAACAAAGAAAGTATCAAGCTTTATGCAGAAAAGGAGAAGAAACAAAAATGGTGGTGGTGTTAGTTGTCAAGATTGTAGTAAACAAGCTAAGAAAGAATGTCCACATATGAGGTGTAGAACTTGTTGTAAGAGCAGAGGATTTCAGTGTCAAACTCATGTGAATACGCCAGGAAAAAGAACTTGTTGTAAGAGCACTTGGATTCCGCTCGCAATACGCCAGGAAAAAGAACTGTATCTGACTGCCAGACAACATGATCAGAACAGTCGGTGTGTTGTTCAGAACTCGAAGCGGACTAGATCGGTTCAGGATCATGATCACAACCTTAATATGGTTAATCAGGTTGCTTCTGCTGGTGCTATTGCTTATAATTTTTCTTCAGGTACATAAATTACTTCACAAAATTTGTTATATTATTCTTATTGTTGATTTAGTGGCTGTTTTTCCCAAATGCTTGTATCCAAAATTTGATTAATAAATTGTTTACGGAAGCCTAGCTAGTTGCGGGTGCATTAGATTTTTAGCTTTCTTTTCATATAAAGCAAATTTGATACTTAAATCTAGTAAAATTACTATCTATTGTTTCATGAGGTGTCATTAATATTTTTGTGTTCAATTAGTTACATTATTACAGTATATATATAATCATACAAAGTAATGTTACAGTCTAATATGAATATTAGCTGCGATGAAGTTGCAATGCTTCTGCGGATGCCAATAATTTAAAATGTCCCCATAGGAAGAATTCAGTTCTGCACATGGACTGTCAAAATCTTTGCCAGCACCCCGTGTGATGTTTTTCTTGCTTATTGACATGTGGAGTAATTTTTTGGAATCATTCAGCAAAGTTTGAGGTGCTCCCTCCCTTAGTAGAAGAAGCTGATGTTGGTAGCCAAGTAGAGGTGGCTAAATCTTCTGAAACACTTGAAAAAACCGTAACAAAATCTGGAACAAAGACGGGTCAGCCTTCTTTCTTACACTATTTAAGAGGTCTAGTCGCAGCTAGATGGGAACGGGTCAATTTTGGGCTACGGTTTATCCATAATGGGTCAAATCAGAAAATTTAGCTATAAGTGAAATGGGTCAAATAGGCCAAACAAACAGAAAAGTATTCCAAACAAACCATCTATATTATATAAAAAAGTGTGCAAACAAATTTTTGCGGGTTAACCCAAAATGACTCTAATATCACAACCCCTTACAACATGAAACCGTTTTGATCCATATATTCCTGCTTCAAAATCTTGGTAGGTACCAAGAATGATGCTGGTGTGGAGGCAGGGAGGTCTGATGGTGGGAAACCAAATCCGACAAGTGCTTTGGCGTTTTCAGAAACATCTAATCCATATATTCCTGCTTTAAATTCTTACTGGACGTAAGAAACCTATCCATATTCCATCCTGAAACATTTGACTTATGAACATCTTTTGTACTTGCAACGTTTAGCATTATAACATCACATTTTCCTTTGATTAAATTACAAACTGCAACTTTTTCATACCAGTCATGCCCCTAATTGTAACAAAGGATATCCGCTATTCGAAAAAGGTGATTTGTTGAGAACATAACAATAACCAATGGCAAAAAGATTAAGTGTTCCCTCCCCTTCATTTTCATCCCTTGCTTACATGTTCTATGTTCTATGTTTTTTTTTTTTCTTCCATAAAGTGAATAAGAAAGGATCTATAAATCCTATGGCGGATATGTTTAGCCTCAAACACTTACAGTAATAGGTACGAATCCGTTGCAATTTGGAATGTGATTGCAATTGAGTAAAAGTCCATGGACCAAAAATGTAGTTTACTCCATCTCTGGTGGTAACAGTTATAGTTCTTTTTTACAATAAGACTGATTAGTCACGAAATTAAGAATTTTTTGATTATCAAAAGTCAAACATGGATTTTTTTTTTTTTTTTTTTTTTCTTACGGACAGAGGGAGTATTTTGTATTATGTTTTAAAATTACACTTGCATGTTTCTTTCGCAGGGGAAGTTTTAATTTACCAAATGGGCATGAAAATTTGAATGATGTATTCATGGCTCATCCCCCATCAAGGGTACACATGAAGGTCTATGAGGCCATGATGAATATGCCTGAAAGTATTAACTTTGAGCTAGCTCCTCAAGAATTCTATATGGAGATGTTTTCAGATTCTTTGCCCAATAAGGATGATATTGAGTTGTACTTTTTCCCAAGCTTAAAGAAAAGGTTTGAATCTAAACCTTATATTATTAGATGACCCGATAAGTGGTTTTAGTTATCTCCAATCTTTCGCAGGTCAAATGGTAAAATCAAAAGGTTAACCTGAAAAGAAAGCAAACCAAAATGGGTCATAAATCGCCCAATTATATTTCTAACTCATACAAGTTGTATAACAACATACTAAATGTAACTGAATCTCAATCTCCTCATTCTGACCAGCCAGTTTTTCCACCTCAACTGCAAACTATAACTGACTTAATGTAACCTAAATTTTAATACTTGCTTTATGTATTTGAAGATCTGAGAACAGTATGGCTTTAACTGACTTTCTTTGGAGCAAAAAATTGCTGATGAAAAGTGTAGTGGGTGGTGTCGAATTGCTGGTTTTTTCATCTAAGTTCCTGAAACCATGTTCGCAAGGTAAGCCCGTGATGTCATGATTTAATGTGTAACAATTCAGGGTTTCTGAGTCTGATTCATTTCTTTCACCTTTATTTTATCGTTCCTGTTTTCATAGTACACGATGTTCAGGAGACAAACGAAAATAGAGGATAACGGGTCAAACATTTTCTCCATCCCAAAATTACTATTTTTGATCGGACACAATTAAACACTTTTTTTGTCATATGAAAGTTGCCACGTTCCTCTGTAGGATCCGCTCCAGCGATCACACTTTTATGCAATTTTTTGTTTACGCATTTCTCATTTGTATTGGCATCTGTATATATTTTCATAATTTTTCCATAATTCCAAAATATTGCCAATAATACTTTTTCTTTTGGTGCTTCTAGAGTTTGAAGGGAAGTACTTTCTTTGGGTAGTATTTCGTTGCCCAAAAGACAGCAAGAACGCGGCTGATGCACCGCTCTTGTTGCAGGTAAAATGTGAACCTTGTGACGACGTTCCTCCAGGTTTCAAGAAAATCTGTAAGCCTCGAGGTTGATTCATTACATCCAAACATTGCATAGATAGAAAACTGATTGAAGGTTAAGTGGTTGAAGAACAGATGTGCATAATAGTGATATGTTTACCTTGATGCAAGTTATATATATGACTTTGATTTAGAAGCAGGAGAAAAACAAATTGCTGGTATTAAGCATCCACTATTAGTCTATTTGTAAAGCTCCTGTGAACTTTTGTGCTGCTCTCTGAAATGAATTTGTCGATTTACTCCAAGTGGCCATATTTTGGCGCACAGTTCTAAATATAATATTCCGCCTTTTTTTAAGTTGGTGTTGCAATTCAAAGGAATTGTTGGAAGTTTATAACAGCAAGGCTAATGATTTGCACACTCTCATTTTTGATTTGCACACTCAAAACTGTGCTTTACACAGTTATACATTTATCACATGCTGCTTTTGAAAGTTGTACATTGAAGTGTGCGGATAAAAAATATGAGTGTGCCAATCAACACTAACAGCAAGTAATGTCAAAGATAAACGGGTCGGCACATTCTTTTGTAATGAAAAATGAAGACCAGAAATATTTCCATAAAAAAGTGTTGGACCATTTTGTCATGCCATTCTTTTCCTATTGAATCTCAACCTATATATAAAACAAGTGTGATTGCTATTTTTAGTATAAAAAATTCTCCCAAAATTCTAAGAAAACTACATGTGGAAACCTCCCCTTAATAGAAAGATTTTGAAATTTTTTTTAAACAAATTTGAGAGAAAAATAAGGGAGCTAAAATAGGGAAATAAAATTAATTTATTATTTGATGAAGTTACCAAATATTTTCAAAAGATTTTCGGATAAAAAATTCAACCGAATGATTGAAGGAATCCCTAATTTTTCTCCCTCTAATTTCACCGAAATTTTTGAATTCATTTTTTAAGTGGATCATATCACACAATCCCTAAAAATCTTCCATAACCCACACCCTAAAACCATCAATAAACCTGAAATCATCACGAAAACAATCTCACATCAGGTACGTAAAGCAAAATTATGATTCCAGTTTACATATTTTGATTATTGATTTGGGGTTGCAAGCACACACTTTGTTTCCATTTACATAAATAATAATTAGTAATTATGATTTCAGTTTACAGAAACAATAATCAAAATCGGGGTTGCAAGTACACACTTTGATTATCTTCTTCTAAGCTAATTTTATTTTTAAGTTTTGTTATGATTGAGTCGATTTAGGTTTTGTTAATATAATTTAAGTTTATGATGATGAATCTGCATGCCAAGTGTTTGATAAATTCGTGAATGGAATTATTTTGGAAACCTGTTATTTTTTTAATGTAGCATTTTTGTGATGAAATTGCATATCAAGTGTTTGATGAAAGTTCTGAATGTAAAGTTTTTCTAAAATACATATATTAAATCAATGGTTTACTCATCATTTGTGTCTTGTGGCTATTGCAGTTGATATTCTAGAGGGAGATAATTATTAAATAAATACGCAGAGGCTATACACACTAAACATTCTCAGCATTACATACATATTTTCTTTGTACATACATACTAAACATTTGTCCTTCGAAATCATGTTTGTATTTTAATCTATTTTTTCATTTTTATGGATTTTTCATTGTTTCATGAATAGGTCGCGTTATGATGACCGCGATGGTGGTACGTCTTAATGTTGGTCATTTGGCTTCAGGTACTAGATCAAGTGATCTGGAAGACATCCTTAGCATATATGGAAGGTTAGTATTTCGACCCTCTATTGTTTTATATCGGCTATTTGTGTTTAGTATATTTAAACTCTACATACCGATAATATGATTAGTCTATTTAAGGTCTATATATTGATAATTTGTTATTATGAACTATAACTCTAACCTCAATGGAGGGTGAAGACAATTATAAATGATAGAATTATTAAATGACATGAATTTTACATTAGCGATATCAACTGCAATTTTTGTACATTTGGTTTCATGTTGCACAATAGTGAATGGTGATCATTTGGCTTGGACATTCATGTTGCTATTTGGGCTTAAAATTTGGATTGATAAAGTGATTTAAAGTTATCCCTTAATCACCCATATCATTTTGACCCGCTTAAAAAAACCCACCCATATTACTTATCAAACTAAGAGTGTATTGGGATTGTTTATATGATTATTTTATTTTCTCAATCTCCAAACTTAAAAGTATAATTAGTTTGAAATAAGACATCTCAAACACCCTCTTAAATGGGAACACATAGTTTGTTTTTACCATTTTTAACCGATAGTTTAAAAGTAATAGGAAACATATATTTTATTTACTTCATTTTTCATTTTGCTATAGTGGTATACGGAGGACAAACCTTGGTTGAGGAGTTTAGCTGTGCCTCCGCATCATATGTTTAGGTACCTATTCAAACCCTTTTAGCATACACCTTAACAATAATTAGTTTAAATGTGTAATCCCAAACACCCCTAAGTGTATATTTCTAATAGTGTATTATAGGTTTCAGATTCATTTGACTTCTTTAATTTTATGCAGTTAAAATGATTGAGAATATTGCAGGGCTATAGACTTCAACTGATTTAACTTCTTGCGTTAAAGATGAAGCTGGAAAACGAGTGGCATACCATGCATTAGGTTGTATTTACTTCAATATTTTGTTGTAGCTAAAGACTATGATTAACAAATGATAGTATTTTCATTGGTTGATTTTTTTAAATAATACAGATATTGAAATGCGATGTGTGTAGTGAAGTGTAAAGAGATATTGTTTAAGAGGTACTTACAAATAGATGAGTTGGTTAGGGAGAACTCTATGTAGAAAGAAAAATCCGGTTGTGCGATTTGCATGGAAACAAATTGGGAAATGGTGATAGTCATATGAAGTCATTCACTATGCTTGAAGGATATGACAAAGACAGTGGCGGAATATGCTCGGTCATGGATTAAGGCAGCTCAAGAAGCATCTTGAGGAAGCAAAGTCATATAAATCGGCACATGAGTGAAGCTGAATTTAAGGAACTAATGCAAAAGGCTTATTTGAAGTAAGCACGTTTCATGTTCTTAATCACAGTAAACAATCATTTAAGTACTTTTCTAACTAACTGAGCTTGATTAATCTTATTGGAACTTATTATTTACGCAGGCATGGTGTCTCATGTTTGCTTTCTCTAATCTTCCGATCTATCGTTTATGACATCTTTCACTTTGTTGTAGTTATAAATATCACATCAATCACTATAATAATTTATGTTCATTTGTTTACAGAAAAAAGTTTGTGAAAACATATTTTGCTACGGAACAATGAGGAGTTGCCCACTTATGCTGATTGTGTGGAGATGCAGCCTGAGGTAATTTGATGTCATGTTTGTAGCTTATTTTGTGTAGTTACTGTTATGCATTTTGTGATGATATAAAACTTTTTCAAAAGCATTCTTATTATGTTATGTCACTTTACAGGTTGAAACTCAATCTTAACCGGTATCCAAATAATTTGAAGTTGACGCAGTTCTTTATGAACTTGCATCACGACATGTTTATGAGGTTATTCCAAAGCCTTTTGTTGAGATTTGGAAAATACTTTTAATGAACTTTTTCATAATCATATAAAATAACGTGTATCTTTGGCACCAATTGTTTAACTTAAGAATGTCAACGTTAATTAATGGACCATGATATTTAAGAAACATTACTGCCATAATGGGTTCTATAAACTAAGGCAGTTCCAAGAAAAAGGTTATAAAAAGTAGGGACATCTTCTTTTTTTCTTTTTTCTTTTTTTTCAAAAAAATAATCCTTTCTATATTTTGATCATGTTAAGTCCACTTATTCTCACCTTTTTTTTTATTATTATTATTATTTTTAATTTGATGCATATTGAATTGTAATGGTTTCTTATTGAATACAATTGGTTTTTGAGAATGAAATAATATTAGATTTGTTGGGCAGAGTAATCTCAATGAATATAATGGAACCGTGATGGCGTATGGACATACGGATACCGGCAAGTTTACAACTTCGATGATTCAGAGTGGTGGGTACCTTCGGGTACGTTAATTATAAAATTAGTTACAATATTTTTTTTATACTCAATTTCATAATCTTTAAGTTTTAGTAGACTATGATTCATGTGTTATTTTTCAATCTAATACATGAAATTGGACATTATAATTATACTCTTGTCATATACACTATTGTTTTTAGTTGTACAAATATAAAGCACTAATGAGCTTTAAAGTTTAGTTTAAATTATTCATTATGATTTGTGTGGCTGAGCAATTTTGTCTTACACCTAAACTTTTGATGTTTTGAATGAGAAGAGTGATGTTTAAAGTTTTGGAGTTTTGCTGCCATATAATTATACGCTTGCCATATAATTATATGACATTATAATTATACTCTTGTCATATACATTATTGTTTTTAGTTGTACAAATATAAAGCACTAATGAGCTTTAAAGTTTAGTTTAAATTATTCATTATGATTTGTGTGGCTGAGCAATTTTGTCTTACACCTAAACTTTTGATGTTTTGAATGAGAAGAGTGATGTTTAAAGTTTTGGAGTTTTGCTGCCAGAAGCAAAAACTCGGAAGAGATCCGGTAGATTATGGTCGTGCAGAAGATGGGATGAACATGGTTATTATAACCTAATTATAAGTAAAAATCCTTCCCCAATCCGTGCTTCAATCAGATTTTTCTTTTTCAATCTCAATTCCCCTTGCAAGTATGGCTTGGGGAGGGAAATAAGCATCAGCCAAGGGTATGAATATTTATTATATCTTATGTGACAGAAATTATGCATTTATATCTTTCTGCTCATGTCAAATAACTTTTACACGGTTCTGCAATGAACTTATGGAATATCAGCTTTTGCCTAAGAGATACCATGCCTGGTATTCAAGGAACGTTGAAGTAGCATGAGATGAAACCGATGATGGCATTTCATTCCCTTTAAGCTATGAAGGCGTTGCACGAATGTACATGCTGCAATGTTGTCTTTTGTTTATTTATATAGGGACTTTAATTAATTACGTACACCATTGAAGTTAATTAGTGTGTTTTATCAATTAAGTTATATATGACAGAAATGTTACATTAATGAATTTTCCATTAATGCTTACGTTAGATAAGAGTTTTATGTCAACAACCAATGACTCAAAGCGTTCCCTTGCTATTGTGTAGTTATTTTATAAATTTTATGGTATTTCGAGATAAGTAACTTTATAAATTAGTCTTATAATATTCATTAAATTATTTATAGAGCTAGCCCGCCCATCGGGCAGGTCTTAAAGCTAGTATAGTCATATACTACATCAAATATCATTATGGCCAATCATGGACGTACTTTGAGCAAGCAGAAGTTCTATCCAACCAAGATATATGTTATCGGCAAGTTATATGTACAGGCATTAGCCATTAGCTAACCTTAAAATATTGAAAAACCTCAAAACTCCCATGTGTGACCAAAAAGCCAAACCCAAATTCAATCTTGTTTAGCAGTCATCAATAAATAGATATAACATCGATGTGTCCCCAGGACCAGGGCCCTTAGAGATGAGTGGTTATTTGTGCAATAAGATATGAAAAACTTTCTTCGTATCACCTTCTTTTATATATATAATCAGTTAACCGATTAGTTTATAGGACCGAACCTGAAGCAATCCACGTAAGGCATATAACCAGTTTTGTCAAACGAAAAACACGTTGCATGGTTAACCTCTTTAGGTTGTGATCATGTCTTTTAACTCTGGCCAGATGGGTAAACATAAGCGGTCAATACACAACAAAAACTTGCGTTGTTAAATGCTAAATGACGACACTAAAATTCCATTTTACTGCTTTCTAAGCCGGTGCTGCTAAAAAAAGAATGCACTTAGTTTGGCTCAACGAGTTTCAAGTATGTTACAATTCTCTATATATCTAACTATGTTGCAAGGGAGCCTTGTTTTTCTCGATTGACACAGTAGTGACTTCTTTGACTTTATCATCTTTGAAATGGTCTCTCAAGAATTCGACAGCCATGAATGTGAGAGCAGATGCTGGAACGTACCATATCACTCTTGGGATGCTTCCTCTAAACAGTCCCTTGGGCCCTTCAATCAGCCATATTCTACGAAATGCATCCATCCAACCATTGTACCTTCAATAATAATACAACATCATCTACTTTGCACCACTCAAAACAATATCAGTCTATCACTTAAACAGAGAGAAACCGTACATAAGTGCAAAACACCAAACCAACCTAAACACCTCCATTCATATATACTTGTGACTTGTATATTAGAAAATACATATATTAATGAAGATTTGAGTTCACAAATAGGTGGGTTGAATAATGGGCCAAGAAAGTTCGTGTTGAAATTGGCCAATGTTAGTACAGTTCAAGCAGGCTGGGTCGGGTTGGGTCGAACCGTTTAATTTTTATTGGAACTTATTGTGTTAATTATGAATACGAAAAATTATTATTACGATAAGGTTGTAATAAACTGATTTCCATGGTTGTATGCATTAATAGTAGACTATAACAAGTTCACCAGATTTTGACCCGTTCCCCTTTAAGCTAAAGGGGATTAGTAAACCATTCTACATGTTTGAGATACAACACGACTCATATCAACTCATAAGTAAACAGATCAAAATTCACCTTCAACTAAGATGAAGTGTAAGGCTTTGTTAAATACCTTATGATTGTGCCTTGTACTTGTAGTCTTGTCTTGATTACATCCAAAGGAGTAGTAAGATATGCACTAGCACCTGCACGTTTTGCATATCAAATAAGTGAGTCCTAAAAAGTGCATAACAAGCAAGTGAGCTTCATAACTCCGCAAGCAGAAGGATACATACCTCCCGCTATTCCTCCCAACACAAGCCCCTCAAAAGTACTATTGACTTGGAAACTTGAATTGGGAAACCACTTTTGCTTTCCATATTCTGTTACGTCTTTCAATGCCTCGTAAAATGTAACCTGCATGTGTAGGCAAATAGTAATTTAACAAGTCAATGTTGATGTATATCAGATTACTTCAATCCTACCTAAAATAAAGCCAGGGGTTGTAGATTTTTATTGTGTATGTTCTTATAGCTGGCTATTATGCAAGTATAGTATGATGGACAAAAAGAATTAAAATGGGATAAAAGAAACGAATAACTACCATTAGACCAGCAAACGGAACATCCCTTACAAGTGTAGACCAATACCTGCCAATAAGACAGCAGACAAAGAAGATTAATAATACTGCAACCATTCCCAAGAGGACAACTGTATCCTTCTCAAGTCAGTTGAAGAGATAAACCAGAAAGCGTACTCACAAGTTCCTACCAAAAACCTCACAGACAAAGGTGGCAAAATGACAGGCTTACGTAGGTTAGGCTCCAGGTTTTAATAATGGGTTCAGATCAGGTGATTCTAGTGATGGTCATTACAGACTGGGTTCTGCCGGCCTGATTACATTTCTTTTAACCCTTCTTTTTTCAAGTTCATAGATAATTAATGAGTTTAATTTGATTACAAAGAACTGCATTATTTGCAATTATAATCTAACCTTTTCTAATAAGCAATATAGGAGGTTTAATGTATTTACATACACTCAGGATTACTTCCATTCTTCCTATTTACTTAAGGTGTTAAGTTAATATTCCGCTGAATCATTAAAGATAAAAACACAACCTAAATTGACCCATTATTAGATATACAGATTAAATTTGCCGCCTCTGGCTCATAGTCCTATTGGGAAAAAAGGATAACGAAGACCATAGCTAAACAAAAATAAGTCTATCATTTATCATTATCACAGGCAATAGCGAAACCACAAAACCTTAGCTGGTAAACTAAAGGTTGACAATTTAAAAAAAAAAAAAAAAAAAAAAAAAAAAAAAAGGTATACCCTGCATACAGTCCCTTTGGTCCTTGATCTTTCCATATTGTACAGCCAGCCTGAAACATTCCTGAGTAGTAACCATACATACTCGCATCAGCTTTCAAACGAGAAGCGTCTTTTGTGATAACTGAAGTCCAGTATCCCCTTGTTCCTTGAACCTGCATTCGTTGCTTAATCACCTCGCACGGGACATATACAAATGAGCCAAGTGTATCTCCTGTTATGGAGATAAAAAGAATAATTACAGTTTACTTTACTAACAGTAGCATCAAAGAAGTTAATAGAAATTTATCATAATATAATACAGCAAGAGTCTGCGATACTGAAAGAGAACAAATGCAATCGTAACTAAACAACTGGCAAAGCTTTAGAAGAAAACAGATGTCATCGTAAACAAACAACGGGTCTGCGATGCTTAAAAAGACCATCATGGAGGAGGGGTTCCTTGTAGCATCAAATTAGTAACTAATCATCTTGTAGTGCGGGGTATCTACAGGCAACAAAGGCCAATGGGTATAATCACCTACATTCTATCGGATGATGCAAATGATGGCCTATTTTTTTTTAAACAGCAAATAATAGAATGACAGTATAGTGATGCCAAGTCTAGCCATAGATTCATACACAGTTTGTTCCAATTTTCGGAGTAGAATCCAAGGGAAGTGGTAAAGACAGACACATATTAATCTGTAGTTCTATACCATATACAGAGCAATGCTATTTCATTTCTTCTCCTGTAGTCCTGTTATACGATTTTAGTTCAGATTAGTTGTTTATGGGTGCTTGACATGATGAAGATGATGATCTTGTATGTTAATATTTTTATTATATTCTAGCTCAAATCATACCGCCATTTCTCATAAGAAAAAGCCTAAAATAATGAAATCCAACTGCCCACTCAAGATTAATGTAGCTTGATAACTGCTTTCAGTGTTTACGCTCGTTGGCTATTCCTTTTAGTTCTAAAAAAAGGTAGCATCAGATAATTTGGCATTTGAAATATACAATATAAACATGTATTTCTATACCATGCACCAATTTCTACTTCCATCTCCGTGAGGATACCACTTTACAAGAGTTTAGGAGTTTTAATCCTTGTAAGATATAAAATTAAGATAGGCTACTATAGATTTAGGTTCCATATCCTGTGTGAGCTGAAGTTAAGCAGATAACTATAACAAAATGTCTGGCCTTTGGTGAGTGGCACATGCCAAACGATGACAGCGTATGCAGAATAAACAAAATACCATCTACAAGTAGAACAGGAATCATATAAGACAATGACTTACCTACAGCACCAGCAATGAAATGGGCCCAGTGACCTCCAAGATTTGGATGCGTTTCTTCAATCCACTTTTTAGTCGATTCTATGACACCAAAGTATGTTGCACCCGTTGCCAGAGATCCAGTTATCCCAGGTACAACCCCTCTATAAAAACCTAACAGTAACGCAGATCAAGGATAATAAAAGACTCAAACAAGTTCTAGCATAAATACTTAAAAATGCATGCTGTGTCACAAGACGAGTCGTGAACGAATATGCTTTACATATACAAAATTGATGATTTTACAGAAGACACTCACCTCTTACACCATCAGCACCCCATACAGCTTTGACCATTTGTATTATACTCTTTTGATTCTGTAATTGAACATGACAATGTTATAATGCATCAACAGGGAAAAAAGTGAACCCAAATTATAAGGACATGTAGCATAGAAGATTAGTACTCAAGCCACCCAACCCAATGTTTGAATTCGATAGCAAGCAAAACATAGCAGACCTGGCCTTTTGTCAAAATGGCTTGACTCTGGATTCGAGTTTTCACTGTATCAATTGGGTGCATCATCCCTTCCCCAAATCCACCAGCAATTGCTCCCCATAAGAACTCTCTCCAAACTGTAACAAATATCAAACAACAGTCAGCAAATTACCGATTACACATAAGAACTCTGGTTCCTCTACAACGTATTAGTTTCTATAACACGTTTGTCCTCTTTGTTTTAAAAAGGGTGTCCTTGTTTCACAGTAAAGCCAATTACATTTCTTACGTTAAAGATTTACCTAGTTTTCCATAACACTGATAGGCATTTAGCATGTTTTCTAGAAGGCAGTAGGCATTTAGAATATAATGAACTTCAAACTTGTTTACGATTCGCTCAGTACTAGGTTTGAGACTCAAATTTAACTCAAGCCACTTGTGCAACATACTTTATAATTAGAACCTATTTTCTACCTCAAATATCTACAAAATCTTATACTTTTCTGTTGAACACGAGTTATATCTCGTGAAATAAATACTAACCGATTACTACACCAACATCACTAGTTATCGACAATGCCTCTGGTTCAAGTCCCTGTCACCTTAGACATCGACAAATCCAACTATGGATCATTGAGTCAATGTGTTTTAGAGCATCAAACCCTTCACAATGTGTCATGAACAATTTGCTCCATGATCCATAGTTCGATTTGTCAATATCTAGGGGTGATAGGGACTTGAGATTTGACGTGACATAGTTGTAATTGGTTAGTGGTGTTTATTTGGTGATGGCTAACGAGAAGATTGTGTAACGCCCAATACACAAATAATACCAACCCCGCATTCCCCTAAACTAACCTCACTCAACATCATACAAATAATAATTATAATAAAAAGGGGAAATCACAATAAATACCCATTTTCTCGCAAATATGTGCTTTTCTGAACTTCTTTTAAAAAAATGAATCTCGCAATGTTTGAGAAAATCTCGCAAACTATCACTAGTCACTACAAGTCAAAATATGCCCCTCATTGTTAACAGGGCCGTTCCTGAATTTTTGAAATCTCGCAAGTGTTACCGTTTCTAAGATATAATGCAATTAGTTATCTAAACGTTCAACATACTAATTTAAGATATTTTCTCATCTAAATACTTTTTCTTCGTGAAAAGTATGTGTACACAAGCATATAATTGTTAACGGGACAAATTTGGGACCCCCTAAAAATTTGGGGCCCTGAGCGATCGCCCACCTTGCCACCCCTCAAAGACGCCCTGACTGTTACTAAAAATAGAAAATAAATAAAAATAAAAGAAAAACTCGGAGAAATGGGGCAATTTGTGATTTTCCCTTAATCAGTACTACGTAACTAGCAAAGACGCTATGAATGAAAATAAGTAAACCCGGTGAAGGGAACATTTAATTAAATAGAAAATGGAGGATTAAAGTTGTTACCAAAGAAGTGATCGTGTGAAGGGTTTTTTGAACTGCTACTGGTGATGTCAGCCATCATCAAGTTGTGCCAATTGATTTCAGGGGTTTAGGGTTTAAGAATTTGTTGGTTTTTTTGGAGTGAGCAAAAAGATCCTTGTTTGTTTTTTGTTGGTTTCCAAATATTCGGCGTCTCGGTTGATACACGTTATTATTATATTTCTGCCCCACTCATAATTTTGTGTCGATTTTTTTTTTTTTTTTTTTAAAGGTGAATTTCAACTTAGAATCGACCATCTTCGCGGACAGCGAAGGCCTCATCGCCACCCCGCCAGACTATGTTGTCTGAACCGGGTCCACGCTGATCTCAGGTGGTAACGGGTTTCCCCCGGAAACCATACTGCCTCCACACAAGTTTACCTTGCTGGAGAAACAGCCGGATGAAAACCGGGTCATGCTCAAGATTTCGAACCTCCGCAACGAGTGGCTTCAATGGTTCAAATCTATCATTGCAATATATCTCCGGAACAATATGGTCTATAGGTGGACCACAAGTGAGGACTTCCCGGGTGGTCACCCACCCGGTACTACTCCCACTTGTGGCTCGCTTAACAAGTTAAGCCCCACCCACTAGACCACAAGTCCTTTGAATTTTTATTTTTTTTTTATTTTTTTTTTATTTTTTTATTTTTTTTGTCGACTTGATTAGTTATTATTGAAAATGAACATTAAATTTGAAACAATCAAAAAAACCAAAGTAGACTTAGGGTGTGATTGTTTCATTAAAATGCTTTAAGTCTAAATTTGAACAAAATAATGTTGTTTGTTTTTATAAAATTATCCGAATGGATTTAACTGCTCGTTTTTACAATTTATTTATTAAACAAACGCAATGCGATAATAGTAACTTATGTAAATATAAAACAAGATTTTTTATCATAAATATAACATAGTTAATAATCCATCAAATATATTATATTAACACAAGTCTTCAATCTATTATCGAGTAAGAGACAATAAGACAAACTCCCGCCTCTTATTAAGTAAAATGTAATATGTCTGACCCGGTCAGATTCAAAGGAAAAAATCAAACAACACTAATGTCTGACCGCCTCTTACCATCTCTGACTCGGTAAGAGTAAGAGGCTAGTAAGACATTTTTTCAAAAAACAAACACACCATTATATTTTGAGAAAAAGGAGAGTACTTTTTTAGTCCATTTGTTTGCAAAATGGTAGATTACACCGTTGATCCCTAAACTCATTTTGATTCGTGAACATAGTCTCAACTTCTTAGAAATTGCAATTTTTGTGTGTAAAAAAAAAAAAAAAAAAAAAAAAAAAAAAAAAAAAAAACCTAACAGATTTGTATAGTATTATGTTTGTATGCAGGTTTTGGTGTTGGTTATTCAACACACCTTATCTGGTTATCAACTTACCATGATGTTGACTATTCCATCAAAAAGTTGGCTAGTCCAAAGGGTACAGCTTTGGTAAAGACAAGTCAAATCTGTTGATAGCTGTAATAGTTTGCTAAAAACTATTGGGTTCTCAACTCACCCATGCTTAACAGCTGAGAGTTGGATAGTTTTCAATTAACCATGGATTTTTGCTTTTGGATTTCAAATAATTGGCTGGCCCACAAGTGTATGGCTTGTGGTAAAGGTAGTGAAAAACCATACTTGGTATTCAATTTACTAAGGTGATTTAATCAACCAAATAATTGACTAGTTATGAGCAAACGGCTACAGGTAAAGACATCTCAAATCCGTTTATAGTTGATGATTTGCTAAAAATCATATGGTTATCAGTGTACCATAGTTTGTGAACTGAAATATTTGGCTACTCCAGTAGTGGTGGCTATTGGTAAGGAGACATCAAATCCATTATTTTCAATGATTCACCTCTCACAGGAGTTAACACACCTGGAAGTGATGAGAATAGTATGAAACTTATGTTTTGATGTACATTTTGTCATTTGTTGCTTCAAAGAATGGAGACTTAAAGTTTTTGCTGATCATAGAGATGTTGCTGATGAGATTCTTGGAATTATGATTGTAAGATTAAAGTTTTGGTATTATGATTCTAAGGGTATGTTTTCAGTTAAGCGATTACCATCCTTAATTAACAATCATATTCTTTATGAGAATTCTTCTATTCCCCACCATAAATGGATTCCTTGAGTTCCAATTAAAGTAAATCTTTGCGTCTGGAGAGCTGCTATGGACAGACTTCCTACCTTGCCTAATTTGGCTATGAGAGGTGTTGCACTTGCTTCTACAATATGTCCAATATATAATATGGAAAAAGAATCTATTTCTCATCGATTCACAACATGTTTATTCTCAAATACAATATGGAAGAAATTAGGGAGATGGTGGAACATATTACTTCCTCACCTCAACATAATTGCGCGTAACTCGGTTGTCTCGGGAGGTGGAAATAGTAGTATCGCGAAAGGTGTTTGTTTCATTCTTGTTTGGTTAATATGGAAATGGGGAAACAACTATGTACATGCCTCGGTGGATCAAAAACCAAAAGGTTCTCGCTGAGGATCTCTTTTCACAACTTCAACGATATTAATTACTTTGGATAGCAAGCCAATCTTCTATTTCATCTAATGACTGGTCGGCTTGGATATCAAACCCGTCAAGCTGCATATCTTGATCGGTTATTTAGGCGCAATTTTTGGGTTGGTTTATTTTGATTCTTGTTTTATATGACAAGTTAACGGTGTAATTATTTGGCCCCTGCTTGGGTCCTCTAATAAAATCGTTGCCGTTTCAAATAATAATAATAATAATAATAATAATAATAATAATAATAATAATAATAATAAAATAAAATAATATAAAAAACTTTTTTATTAACAAATAGTTAAATGGCTAAAAATGAAAATTCTAAAAGGCTCATCAAACTACCTAACTTTTCTTAGAATTCTATAATGTTACTCTTTTTATAAACCATGCATAAATTGTAAATATTTTATATTAGATTCATTTTGATCGTAGTTTGAATAACTTTATAATAGTATATTTAAAAAAAAATAAAAGTTTCATTTCATTTACCTAGAAGTTAAATTAAGATAAAAACATGTATTTTGTTTTTCATTATCAAATAATTAAGGAGCAAAACTAAAACATTTGAAAAAAGATACACTAAACCAACCTATTTTAAGGGGTAATATTAAAAAGCTTTAAACAACTTCAAATGTCAAAACATCATCACTCACTACACGACAACATCACTCACTACACGACAACGTCTCTTACACCTAATGTATATATATACTACTTTATATAGAATGTGCCTACCAAGCTATTTTAGGGGGTATTATTGAAAAGCTTTAAGCAACTTCAAATGTCAAAACAATATCACTCGCTACAGTATATATATAGAATGTGCGTATGTTTTCTATTGAAATATCAATTAGTTGTGTTCAAAAAAAAAAAAAAAAAAAAAAAAAAAAAAATCAATTAGTCAATAAAAACACTTTCTGTGAAGATTACTTATTAATATGCATTTTTAGATGTGAAGTGGATTAATTACTAGTATGCCATATTTGACATAGAAAGATTAAAACTTCAAAAGCACGTTTTCAATGGGCGGATTTGATTTTGAGATTTTTTTTTTTTTGTTTTTTTTTTTTTTTTTTTCATAATATGATTATCTTGTGTGATTTTGAATACCTTGTGTGATTTTTAGGGTGAGTTTTTGACCAACTAGTTGTGTTTGAAAAAAGTATTTACCATTGTATTGTGTGTTTAAGAGTATTAACTACTCCATGGTATTTCTTTTCATTTTTAACATATGGTATATTTTTTACTCAATTTTTAATATTTTGTAAAAAAAAAAAAAAAAAAAAAAAAAAAAAAAAAAAAA
Organism: Artemisia argyi; assembly: GCA_030686995.1. Classification (NCBI taxonomy): domain Eukaryota; kingdom Viridiplantae; phylum Streptophyta; class Magnoliopsida; order Asterales; family Asteraceae; genus Artemisia; species Artemisia argyi. The sequence continues at coordinate 135,477,547 of CM060688.1, forward strand.
TCCCTAGCAATTTGAGTAGATTATCTATAAAAAAGGTATCCATTAAAAGTTCTATTTCATATTCTATGTATTGTTTTACTACTTTAAGATATGTATAATAATGTGGGTGAGTTCTAGTTGAACTCATAAAATATAATTGGATGAAGTAGAAGAGCAATATACAATCGTCATTATTTCTAGAAACACCATAGAATAGGAAATATGTTTTGTAAGAACCATTAGTTAGGCTATAATTATTTTTTACAATACCTTGAGAAAGATGTAATACATGAATCTTATTAATTATAAAACATTCAATTTTTAGATATTTACAGCTACGAGATCTCCTAGTTCTTAATTTTGTTTACATATAAATAGTTGTATCACTAGTCGAAAAGAAAAACATTACAAGTTAGAATTATAATGGAACCAAAGGGAACTGGTATGGGGAGTTCACTTTTGGTGCCTAGCGTACAAGAACTAGCTAGGGAACCAATTACCAAGGTTCCACCGCGATATGTTCGCCTCGATCAAGATCCTCCTATCATATCACGACCAACATCTTTCTTGCCCAAAGTGCCCGTTATTGATATGGCGCGATTATCATCTGAAAATTCAGCTCACCACGAGCTAGAAAAGCTACACATTGCTTGTAAAGATTGGGGATTCTTTCAGGTACTCCTTTCCATACTGCATTTAACCAGATTATGTATATGTTGATTTACTTTTCCAAAATTACTAAATCTTATACAAGACTTGGTTGTTCTTGTAAAATTAACGAGCATCAATGCAAGTTGTAGTATATATAGTCATAAACCTTGTGACATACTGCTTACACAATACTAATGAAACGGTCTGTTTTAAGGAAAAAAGTGATTTATCAATTGATCGTGACAGATAATAAATCATGGAGTGAGTATTACATTGCTGGATAAAGTAAAGGAAGAGACGCAAGAATTCTTCAAGTTGCCAAAGGAGGAGAAAAAAAAGTTTTGGCAAACAGTAGACAATGTTGAGGGATTTGGACAAGCTTTTGTCGTTTCGGAGGAGCAAAAGCTTGATTGGGCTGATATCTTTTATTTGATTACCCTCCCACATGATATTAGAAAACCACACTTATTTCCCAACCTACCTCTGCCATTCAGGTGATTTGCTCATCCTTGTACTTGTATTAGAATTTATGAAACAGTATTTTTATTAGATAGGGATCGATTACTAATTACTATGAATTGTCTAAAGCAAAATTTGCATATGCTATTAATGGAAAAAAATGGTTATCATCATTAAACATATATAAACTCATGTATCAATCACTTCTCATATATCTTAGCTAGCGTTTGTTTCGTGGAATTTTAAATCATAAAATTTAAAATTTTGAGTAATTTTAAATACTATAAATTAAAATCCTCTTACGTATTAGTTGTTACATTTTATCTATTTTACACATTTAGACTTTTGGTAGATAAAGATGGAAATTTAAATTTCCACTCTTTCAAGGAATTTGAAATGCTCTCATTTAAGCCAATTCATGGAAATTACCAATAGGCTAACCAAACACACATGACATGGAATTTCAATTTCAAATACCCTCAAATTCCTTTAGTTTTCTCCAACCAAATAGCCCCTTAGAGAAAAACAGATGACATATAACTATATGTGGGGTTGGGGATTTACTACAGATTTCGGTTGACGGGGCCTAAGAACCCTAACCCAAAAAAAACTTGTTTTATTACGTGAGTTAGTGGTGTCAATCCTAACTTGTTTACACATAACCTGGCCACGATCTATTTAACCCGTTTATATATATGGGTTGACGGGTTAAAAAGTTTACACTTGTTGCATAGGTTGAAAAGGTAGACCCATTTAACCAGATTATCTTAACAAGTTAGCAGGTTAAACCAGTTGGCGGATCGATCTGTATAACCTTAACCTTAACCCATTTACACATAACATAAACACAACCAATTTAACCTTAACCTTAACCCATTTACACGTAACCCTACACACAACACCAAAGTATAGAAACTTGCTTGTTTTAGAAGTTGATCCAACTACTGTGAATTTTGAAACACCCACGAGAACATACTCACGTATCTCTACCAACATAAGCGAGTCTTGCATACCATTCACAAAATCTTTCCATGGTCAATAAAAAAAACAAGGTTTTCAGACTATAACCTATATTATCATCATCAGGAACTTCTAGAGCAATGGCAATTTCTTAAATTATCTGCTTCTATCTTGCCATATAAAGATTTGTCTCTTATTTTACCTATTGAAAAACTATTTATCATTTTTTGGACTTTTCCTTGTCCAAAGAATTGTTTGTCTTACAAAAAGACTTTTCATTACCTACTCTTCGAAGTAACAGCCATCCACCTAATTTGAAGTTTTCCATATGTTTTCTTCCTTTGGAACAAGGTTTACATGACAAATTTGTTATATTATTTCCCATTGTCCTCTAGCAAATCTCTACAGGTAGTCCCACAATTGAATATACTGTTCTCTTTTATTTCTGAATTCTTACACGATACATAGCTGAGTTTACATGTTGAAATGTTGAATGATCATATCTAACACCGAAAAACAAAAAAACCTTTTTTTATTATCACCTACTTGTGTTTAAATATTAAATAGATCTATTGTAGGAGACTCCAAATTAATTCTTGAGGAAGACATTAAAACATACAATGTCTTCTTTTTGCTCGGATAAACTAGATTTCCCCAGCTTTCTGCTTCATCCACATAATGTCTTAATTTGTAGGATACTATAACCAGAAATAGCTGTAGCCAAATGTGCATGTTAATCTCCAGCGTAATGCGAGGGTACTTAGGGTAGTATATTATATACAAATAAGATAGGCTTAACTAGGAAACAACGGCTGAGAATTGGAGATGCAAATTTTGTCACGGTCATTTACATGGCACGTCAAGGCCGTGATTCTAACTTCAATGTCTAGATTGTCATGAGTGAGTTTCAGTAACTTACACAAACCTAGGTTTATGTATATCATTGTAAACAATTTTGTTCAACTTTTCTGAAGTAGCAGGGACAAAATGAGTAAAAGCTTAAATTATATAGACAACACACTGTTGCATGTAATATATTTATATGGATTGGAGTGGTTCATATACATCAACATATAATTGTTTATTTTTTTACAATGATAGAGACACCCTAGAAGCATATTCAATAGAGCTCAAGAACACTGCTATGAAGACTCTGCTCTACATTGCAAAAGCTTTACAAATGGAAAGTAAAGACATGATAGTTTTGTTTGAAGAAGGGTGGCAAGCAATGAGAATGAATTACTACCCACCATGTCCACAACCTGAACAAGTCATCGGTCTCACTCCTCACTCTGATGCTTCTGGGATAACCTTTCTTCTTGAACTCAATGAAGTGCCAGGTCTCCAAATAAGAAAGGATGACATTTGGATCCCCGTTAAACCTCTCCCTAACGCTTTCGTTGTTAATATAGGAGAGATCTTAGAGGTCATTTTCTTTATTTTTCTCCTAATGTTCTTGTTTTTAACATTTGCATATGATTTGAAAAAAGAAAAAGGTACACATGTGAATAGTTTCCATATTAGAGCAAATATTTATTGACTTAAAACAATTGTGTTCACTTTCAGATTGTAACGAATGGACAGTATAAAAGCGTCGAACATAGAGCAATTGTGAACTCCGAGAAAGAGAGGTTGTCTATAGCCACATTTTTAAACCCAAAGTTGGATGGAGATTTAGGGCCTGCACCAAGCCTAATTACCCGAATGACGCCTCCGAGATTTACAAGGGTAACTGTTGTTGATTTCTTCAAGAACTTACTCTCCAGGGAACTTAATAGAAAGACAAACCTTGAGCAGTATTATGTATAATGTAACACTAGCACAAGCGGCGGCGGGTACCCTGTGATTCAAACTTTTCGATGAATAATGTGTTTTATCTATACGTTTTCTGACAATAAGGTGATGTTTGTTTATTAAGAGGCTCTGAATCTCACTCGCACATCTGAATCTAGGACGTAAATGTCTGAATCTAAATGAAATAATATTGTTTGTTTTTTGTTTTAAAATAATGTCTGAATGATATAAATATAAATGAGTTTCATTTTTACGATACATAAACGTTTATAAAACATTATTTATAACAATCGATTCATAAAAATTAACATAACATAGCAACGTAAAAATAAGATGTGTTAAAACAAAACATTCAAGAACATTGTATTGCAATTTGATCTTTTAGTCTACGTTTGAGTCAACTAAAATTTTCTTTTGTCCAGGTAGTCTTATTTGTTTGTAACTAATGAATACTTAATGTTTCAAAGAAAATGAAACTTTAAAATTTGATTCAAATATATAACATGATCCGAACCGATCAAGTAAGGCTCGGAAAGCAGGAAATAACCGGACTGACCCAATCCGGAAAACTCAAACAAATCTTTTTTACCTATTAATTTGTGCACAGTGCTACTAAGGAGGTGTCAAATGATGGGTTTACCACTATCAAACGAAAAGGTTCCAATTATAAGCGGGTGTTTGGGGTATCTAAGACCAAGAAAATGGAGTATTGGTCGGTTGCTCCTAAGAATACCAACGCTTCTCTTCCCAAAGACAATACTAAGGAGGCATCTATGTCTAAACAACCAATTAAGGATGCTAAAGTGGTTAACATGTCTAATGTTTTTGGTCTTCTTGGAGATTTGGATGCGGGTTCATGTAGAACCTAGTGCTAACGTTCCGTCAAGCAACATGTATACTACAACTACTGTTGATTGAGGACATGTGGAAAACTATGAAAGCATCCTAAGTTCGTTCATTGCACCTCCTCCTTTTATTTCGAATAGCACTCCTGACATGGTTAAAGAAGGAAAAAAGGTAGTTAATCCGTTTTCTAAGGTTGGTGATTTAGTGATCTCGGATAGTGATGATGATGAAGTCCTTAAGAACTACAATGAAATTTCTAATTTTATGGCATTTGACGGTTCTAAATGTGGTAGTGGAGTGGGCATGAAGAGCTTATTGGAGCAGTTCAAGGAAGATACCTATGACTAAAATGACGATGACGAGTTTGATAATTGTTGTCTGACCGATGCTCAATTGAAGCTTGCTAATGCTTATGACATTAATCTACATGGTCATCTTAGATAGGTTGTTTTTTCTGTTTTGCATAAGTATAACATGTCATTTCTTATCCTTGTTTAGGTCTTAAGCAATGTAGGCTTTTTTGGTTTGCCTTTCTCGGGCTGAGGTATGGGATTCACCCACACCTATTGTACTTAATTGTTTTTTTAAGAAATAATATTTTACCGGGGAACCCTTTTTACCAAAAAAAAAAAAAAAAAAAAAAAAAAAAAAAAAAAAAAAAATCGTAGATGAGTGTTAGTGTTGGTACCCCTTACTCCAAAAATACAACCAATACCCCTATACCCACCATTTAATTCATTTATTAACAGTACAAAAGAGTTTTTTTTATCAGTTTTTGTTCTGTATTTATTTGTCTTTTATCAGTTTCTGTTTCGTATGTCTTATCAAACTTTATATTTTATGTTCCGTGATTTTCGTTTTATAGTTTTACAATAAAAAAAAAAGTTAGGCGGGTGGAGTTATCAATTTAGGGGTACCAATAACCAAACCCTTCCTAGATCCGCCATAGGCCATCGATATAACATGTCCGGTCTAAGTTTGAATCTTTGGTGATGCTAAGTAATGCACCAGGACATGTCTCTCATGAGAAGGTTGTTTGGTTTCGATCAGTTGTGTTGGCTCGAGGGAAGGCTTGGGTCATTATTTTAGTCGGGGTTTGGGTTTCAGTTCGGTTTTGGTGTGCTATTATTTGTATTTTGTATTGTGTTTGCCAATAAGTGGCGGGAAAACGTAAATATTTTGACAAAAGTATTTATAATAAACAATAAATAATACTAGAATCACAAAAATTTATTAAAGAATATTCATACAATGATGTGTTATGTAAACATGTGGATGCATATAAGAAAGAGAATTCAAAAATAATTTTAAGAATGCCACTTGTTATATGCCACATTATTTTGTGAAAAAATTTAGGTGAATTCTTTATGCACAAAAGAAAAAAATTCGTACAAAATAACAGTAATAAAAATGGATTAAGATTCCTTTAAAGTTCTCTTCAACATGATAGGTCATGTTGACCAATAATATGCAAGTTAAAATTTGATAATTTTTATTATTTTTTTAATTAAAATTGACTACTTTTTTTTTCACTTCTCAGAGCATTAGGTATCATGATAAGAGGAGCTCCCTGTGCTTACGTGGCACCATCGCCACCCCTCATAGCCTCACCTCGCCGTGAGCTCGCCGTGCAGACGACAAAAAAACAACAAAAGATTTATACATTGGAATGTGTACGATAAAATATTTAAATGGTTTAATTTTTAACACCCAGATTAATCTTAGCATATCTAATCTTAATACCAAGGATCTAGTGATCTACCGAAATTCTTAATAGCAGTCACAATTAAGACACTAAATTCAACCTCAAAATCATTAAAAGGAACATCACATATGCAACAATAAGAATTACAAAAAACAAAGAAAAAAAATAAAAATAAAAAAAGGTTAGGCGACTGCTGCAGACAAGAAGACGAGAGATGAGCCAAGGGGTGTTTAGATTGCTTATGTGAAAATGCTTATTTATACGTTGTTATTAACTTTTTTTATTTCTGCAGTTATAAGTAAATAGGAAAAATATACAAATGGTCCTTGGACTTGTGCCACATTTACATATTTTTTATTCTTTTTCTTTTGTTCTTTTTTCTTTATATCGGTTTGCGTTATTTCATTTACCTGGGAATGCCATCTTTGAAGAATTCCACTTTTTTCGGCACCACTCTTTCGATTTCTGCGCTTCTCTTGATCACAGTAATGCGGGAAGTCTGGCTAAAAGAAGATAGCATATCATAAAGAGATGAAAAAAATCAAAATGAAGGCGTCAATGAGGGACCTCTATAAAGTCATTATCTGATAGCTTTCACTCCTTACCTTAGGAGCGGGATGAGTGATACATCCGGCAAGCGCCGGTGAAGAACACAAGGAAAGCAGGAGCTCGGGTATTTCGAACTTTTTTCGTATCGTTATTTTTGTGTTTCATATATTTTTTAATATGTTGTATTTTAATGAATGAATTTTAGTTTATTTAAAAAATTGAAAGTGATAGACCCAAATAAAGAAGTTGTGTTATGTTGTGATAGAAATGGTATTTTAAAGTGGTAGTGTTTTATGATAATATAGCACCTCATAAAACAAATTAAGAGTAAAACCTTGTCATGGCTCTCACAATACATAGAAGATGACCCTATAAGAGCAAGCGGTAAGGTAACCGTGAGTTATCTTATAACTCACTGCCACGTCAGCGCAACATCAGCTTTAACCTTTTCACCTTACCTCACCAAAAAACACCATGGTACAATAACTCACCTATAACTCAAATATTTTCAAATTCAACCCTAAACTAAAACAAATACTTCATTTATTAAAAACATAACATTAATTCTTAAACATATTATAATATGGAAATTAAAAAAAAATACAACGAAAAAAAATACGAAACATATGAAATTTAAAAAACATAAAAATTACAAATACTTATTCATCGTCCTCGGAATCTTCTTCTTCATTTTGACGTTCAAGACGTTTTTGCCAAACATGTTCCATAAGGTCTTGTCAGAGTTGAGTATGCATATCTTGGTAGCGTAATTCTCTATTTATGCGACGTTGGGTCTCACATCTTGGTAGCGTAATTCTCCATAACGCACGTGTTAAAATTATCAAAACAATAACTTGAAGTACGCTCACCCATTGAAGATACTCATCAAGCGCATCGGGTGCAGTGTCGTACGCCAATTGGCGTATGGCAGATGTACACCTCATAAGTGTACTAATACTCTTTCGTCCCGTACAATCGAGTCCTTTGTTAAAGAATTTAAAATGATCTGGAAGAGGATCGGAATAATAAGATTCAATACCTTCGACTATTTATAGAAATAGTTTCCGGCTCATACGAAACCTTCTTCGAAAATTTCGGTGCGTATACTTACACCCTTGATTAAAGTAGTCGTTACGCAAACGTTTTTCGGCAATCTCACGTTCACGGTGGACCAAGATACACTGGATGCGTGGTGGAGCTGCTGCTACTGCTGCTTCTGCTTGTTCCAAATGTTGATGATATTCGTACACGGCTATCATAAACTCAATGTCAGTTTCATCATCTACATCAGAGAAACTCCTTTCTTCTTGATGATTTTGATTCGGAGTTGAGAAAGAACCCGCGTATGGGTTATTCCACCCACCGAGGAAATTCGTAAACGAGTCGTTGTTGTTGCCGCCCGGCATTTTTTTTACTAATAGAAGTGTATTGTAGAGTATATAGAGTAGTGGAAGTGTGAAAAAAAATTGTGTGGGTGAATGAGTATTTATAGTTGTGATAAAATGGATTTGGTGGAAAACTAGAAGGGGGGTTGAATAGTTTACCGTTTAAAAACTTTAAACTTGTTTAATTATCTTTTGAAACTTTCCGTTTAATCAAAGATATGAACACCAACACAATATAAAACATGCAAGTATAAAGAAACAAACGATCAAACCACAACACGAGTATTTATCGTGGTTTGGCTACAAGGACTCTTTTTCCTTGCCCTACGTCCACGCCCCGAGTATCCAACTCGAGAGTTTCTTTCACTAGTCAACAAGCTCCTTTCACCGGCGGAGAAAACCTTACACGTCGCTTATACACGTTTACCGACACTAAGCTAGATGTCGAGTTCTTTTACAAGGGTACAACCACTCCCGTTAGTTCTTTTACAAGGGTACAACAACTCCCGTCACACTTTGTATTTTGAGGACTAAAATACTAACCGATCACTACTGAAAACACACAATCAAATGAAGTGTAAACTACACAAAGTCTACACAATGCTAAGCTAACAAGTCTTGCAACGTTGTGTTGAATACTTGTAACTTTATATGAACTTGTGAACTTCTTTGCTACAAAAGAAACTTCACATCAAAATGAAATGTTAAAGGGTTAGATGAATGATATGAATGTATGTGTGTGAAAATGTAATGTAGAGTGATAAGGCAAAAATTCAAACATATGGCTTGGTATTTATAGCAAGACCTTCTGCAGGTCTGACGGATACGGCGGAACCCTCAGATGGGTTCCGCCCATGTACCCCCAGGGTTCCGCCAGGCTTGCAGTTGGTTTTCCAATAAATTTATCCAAACCAACCAAAGTCACATCAACTAAATTCTAGTCAAACACATTGAATCAAAGATGGAAAGCTTCCAAAAATGTGTAAGAGGTAACACACAAGCTTACCATAAATGTATGATGTGATGTTAATATTTTTCTATTTTAAGAAATATAAAAAGTGTTGTGTTTAATGTGAAATGTAAAATGTAGCAAATGTCTAATTATGCAAGTCTTTAAACTAAAATTATGTTTTACTTAGAAACTAAAGTTTACAGTTTGTCGTTAACAAAACTCAGCAAAGATCGTAAAATATAAATAACATTTTTAGGTGATATTTGTATTAACACGTTTGAATAAGTTTTTTTCTTTTTCTTTTAACACTAAACTAGCCGTTCACAACGGTAATAAAGTGTTGATAAAGGTGGAGAGAATGAATTTGGAAAGAAAAGTTGTTATTTCATTAACTGAAATGAATCATTACAGAGTTCTATTTATACTACAAAAGTCAAACTACTGAAAGTCAAACTATGATAACTCTACTTGTACAGTACAACTAATATCATTACAATTATACTGCTATCAATTCTACTTGTATACATGACTATGCTAAACAGTTCCACACAGAACTTGAGCCTTTTGATGGAGCTTGAGCTTATTTGGCTTAATAAGCTTTGACTTTGAGATGTTGTGAACAAGCAGTTGTAGTATAAAACTTTTGGTATGCCTTTGGTGAGGACATCAGCTGTTTGCAGTCTTGTGGGGATGTAGATAGGAAGAACTTGGTTGTTTTTTATCTTGTCTCTGACAACGTGACAGTCAATCTCTATATGTTTTGTTCTTGCATGATGAATAGGATTAGAAGCCAGAGCAATAGTAGATGCATTATCACAGTAGACTGGTATTGGAGTAGGAACTTGTATTTGAAGGTCTTGGAATAAGCATTGTAGCCAAGTAAGTTCACAAGTACAATCAGCAAGAGCTCCGTATTCAGCCTCTGTTGATGATCTAGACACTACTGCTTGTTTCTTTGATAACCAGGAGATTAGACATGGTCCTAGAAAAACAGCATAGCCAGTTACTGACCTTCTTGAAATAGGACATGAGGCCCAGTCACTGTGACAATAAGCAGATAGCTGCAGGTTATTGGTGGTAGGAAAATGGAGACCTTGACCAGGACATAGTTTAATATATCTGAGAACTCTGAGCAAAGCTTTCATATGAGTAGTTCTGGGTGCTTGAGAAAACTTGCTTAGAAGTTGAGCTGCAAATGACACATCTGGCCTGGTGATAGTAAGATAGATGAGTTTACCAACCAATGTTCTATAGTGAGAAGGATCTTGTAGTAATTCACCATCTTCATCATTGATACTGATAATAGGATTGAGAGGTGTTGTTGCTGGTCTGTCATTGAGAACATCACCACATTTGAGCAACTCAAGAGCATACTTTCTTTGTGACATTGTGAGACCATTAGAGTTCCTGAAAATTTCAATACCTAAGTAGTAGTGAAGTGAACCAAGATCTTTGATGCTGAATTTGTGGTGGAGATGTTGCTTGATGAGCTGTATGGTTTCTTGGTGGTTACCAACAAGAAGAATGTCATCCACATAGATGAGTAAGGCTGTAAACTGAGCTCCTTTTATTAGAGTGAAAAGTGATGTATCTACATAGCTTTGTTTGAATCCAAGAGAGATCAGAAAGGTGGTAAGCTTGTGAAACCATTGTCTGTTTGCTTGTTTGAGTCCATAGAGTGACTTGGTGAGTTTGCATACAGTGTTAGGTGGTAGATTGGATTTGTTGTAGCCCTGAGGGAATGTCATGTAGACTTCTTCTTGTAAATCTCCATGTAGAAAAGCATTGTTAATGTCTAGTTGCTCAATGATCCAGTTGTTGTGTGTTTCCACTGCTAATAGAGCCCTAACACCTACCATCTTGGCTACTGGAGCAAAAGTCTCTTTGTAATCAACTCCTTCCTTTTGAGTATACCCTTTTGCCACCAATCTAGCTTTGAACCTCTCAATGGTTCCATCTGCATGAAACTTTATTCTATACACCTACTTGCAGCCTATTGGAACTTTGTCAGTAGGTAAAAGAGTAAGCTCCAAAGTGTGATTTGTCTCCAAGGCATGCAGCTCTTTCTCCATTGCTTTAACCCATCTTGGATCTTTAGATGCTTGAGCATAGGTGTGTGGTTCAACAGATGTATTAAGAGTGTGAATGAAGTGTTTGTGTTTAGGTGTTTTGATGTTGTCATAATTAATGTAGTATTGATAATTATGTTTGTGAATTGTGTGAATGAAAGATTTTGGTAGTGTACATTGAAAATCAGTGAGTTTAGTTGGTATTTGTCTTTGTCTAGTGGATGTCCTAGTTGGTTGTGGAGGTGGTGGTGGTGATGTATTAGCAGATTGAGGTAATGGAGTAGGTGGGGATTGAGTAGGTTCAGATAAAGGTGGTGATGTAATGGGTTCAGATGAAGATGAAGGTGGAGTTGGTATTGAAATGGGTTTAGATGTAGGTGTAAGAGTGATAGCTGGATCAATAAGATTGGGTGAAGGTGATAAGTTGTTAGGAAAGACAGGTATGGTTGAAGGATCAATGGTTTGTGGTGTGCTTAGATTAGGTGTGGGTGAAGGTTGTGGTTTGAAAGGAAATCCTGTCTCATCAAAATCAACATTCCTACTTGTTATCACTTTGTGAGTCTCTGGATCATAAAGAATATATCCTTTTTGTGTGGTAGGGTATCCAACTAAGACTGCTAGTATTTGTAACACCCCCAATTTCGTGATAGGCAGCGGAATTCAAACTGGGTGTTACTCGATAGCACAACGGTCATAATAATAGAAAACGATCTCTAATTGAGTCGTTTTTAAAAGATTTATCATTCAAATTATATAAATATCAGAGATTACAAAATGAGGTCCCAGATGGTTCCATGTTTACAATTTACATTAATGAGTTTTCGAATGATAATAAAATTTATAGCCCTCTTGAATATCTGTGCTCCTCCGTGCCAGCCTCGTTCATTATGGACATGAAATACATGTTAAAGTGTCAACACGAGGTTGGTGAGTTCATAGAGTTTAATGAAAAAGAATGTAATGTAAAACATTTGAATGAAGATTTCCCAGCAAAGGCATCGTAAATCCACTCAGTTCCAAGTCCCGCCCATACAAGACTTACAACCTGTGTGTTTACGACCCACTGCCAAATATGATATGGTTTATGTGAACAAAAGTAATACTTGTATCTAGATTCAAAGATAAGTGTAGCAATACCGCTATATAAGCAATTTTTGACAATGAGGTTATATAAACAATGCTGACAATGAAGTGGAAGCCATAATACTACGTTTTTGAACACTAGTGTCAATGGGAAGATAGTGAAGTATGTAACATGTAAACACATAAAGCGTTTGAGTAAACCACAAACATTGAGTAAGGCAATTGGTGTTTAAGTAAGCAAGTAGCATGTTCAAGTAAAACAAGTATTGCATTCATGTAAAACGAGCATGTATTCTCCCCCAAAACAGTTATAAACAATTAAAAAGAGAGGGGGCTATAAACTCACAGAAATGTACAAATAGTTGAGAGTACTTGTGAAAGTATAAAACAAGTATTTAAGCATGTATCTCCCCCAAAGAGTTTACAAAACAATTAAAAGAGTAGGGGCTATGACTCACCTTAAGTTATGTAGTGAGAAATGAAAATGGTAGTCGAATTGCGAAAGTCTCTAAGAGCAACCTATAATAGAATGTTGCTACTTAGGTTTGGAGTAATGTCAAAGAATACGAAGAATCGCCTATATATATCTTGCATATTGTTCATGATGTAGTACTTAGTATGTTGTGTAAATCTTTGAAATAAAAGTGGTTTATTGTTAGGAATACAAATATTCCTATAAAAAACTCAGTCACCTAAATAATGTAATAGCATTAAGATAGATCGTAGTTAGTTTATTATTTAGTTAGTATTAGTTTAGTTAAGTAACACCGTGGAGGACGGACGGGTCTTTACCCACTGTACACCCGATCCACAGCCCGCAGGAGGGCGTTTTGTAAGAAAGTATATATACCCCTCTCCACATGTGGAGAGGGTTGGAGCTTCCATTTCACTTAATCTAATCTTCCATATTTTCTCTCACTTTCTCTCTCTAGGAATTCCTCCCAACTATTCTCCCTCTCTCTAGTTTTCTTCCATAATTCTTCTATCTTAAACACAAGACCATGTATGTTATGATTATTGATATTCTACAATTGGTATCAAGAGCCATGGTTTCATCCCAGGATTGTTGGTGCTCGAATTTGTAGCTTGGTTTTGTGTTTCTTGTTTGGTTCGAATGGTTCTATAAGCAAACTCACTAGTTTGATCTTGTTTTGTGATAAAAGTTGTGTTATTCTTTTACTTTCATGATTAGAAGTTGTTTTTGAGCTTAGATTAGTGCTTGGTGTGTTATATTTCATAAATTTATTGTTGGTTTTTGGAAATTCGTGGGGTATTTTTTTTGAATTGCTCTTGCTAGCGAGTTGTTTCTCTTTTGGAGATTCTTGGCAGCGAGTTGTCTAGTACTTTGGGTAGCGATTTGGCATTTTGCCTTAAAAGGGTAAGAAGACAAACTGCCGAGAAAAGGACTGGTGTACTACTTTGACAGTGTCTAGCGAGTTGCTGATATTCTAAATAGCGAGTTGGTTCGTTTAGCGAGTTGCACTTAGAAATTTTTGCTTAACGTTTTTTTTTTGTACACAAATTAAAACCACACGCTGCTCAAATTTTCTTTGTCTGAAAAGGCGTACAAAGATAACTTCAACAGTGACAACTCCTATCCTATCATATATCATCATCTGTCAAAGTATTAATCCAAACAGAAAGTGTAACTTAGATTCTCAAAGCCGTTTTTATGACTATCAAGTCTAATTCAAGACGGTCCAAATACACGAAACATTCATCACAATTCCAAACTTAACTCGTACTTTTAAAGACACACAATTCAAGATCTCAGTTGGGTACACATTTGGTACAAATCTTAAACGATTTTTTTTCTTGTGTGTTCCTAACCATCATCGATCTATTTTTAGAAGACAAGCTTCTTTGTTAATATTCGAATTGCATAAGTAAGAACAAAACAAGGCTGCTTCATTCTTCTTATCATTCAGTTTAAACTAAAACAATAACGAGAAACAAATGAAAAGAAAACATCTACAAGGATCTCAGTTCATCTCAGTTAGTTATCAAATTCGATCTAACATCATAACCACAAGAGACTTACCATCATTGATCACTTCTAAAGCATAAACTTCTATTTAATTTCCGAAAAGATTAAAGAATAAGAACAAAACGATTCTGTTTCATTCTCACCTTGTTTCGGTCACACTTAAAGAAAAAGTACTATTGTTGAAACATCTTCTTTTTAATGTCCGAAACTTAAAAGAAAGAAATAAAACAAAAGTGCTTCATTCTTTCTTTGTTTCATTTTTAGAAAAAGAACAAGTATACCTTCCTAGGTTCGAAACCCACTTCTCCAACCGTTGTCCTGATGGTTTCGTTAGATTATAAGATATAAGACTTGGTATTTTTGGTTTGTGGATGATTAATTCGTGTACATCAACAAAGAGGGTCTGCTTGTAAAAGAAAAGGGAAGTGGTGGCTGCGTGTGTAAGAGTAATTAGGGTTAGGGAGATTAGATTAGTGTGAGATTAAGTGTGTTTTATATAGTGGGATTTATTAGGGTTAATTTGATTATTGGATTTGGGCCTTGGGCTGATCCGTTTTTTGACTGGGCCGAAAGTTAATTTGGGCCTCGTGAAGTGGAAATCATTGGGCTGAGATAATTAAAACATTAGTGGGCTGCGTGGGTTATTGGCTTTCATGTGACGAATTGTAGTTTTCTCAAGTTTTTTTTCCATTACGGTGAAGTGGGAGTTATTACCTTTGCTGTGGCCTTCTTGTGATAAAATTATTCGGCTCTATTGGATATAATTTTTGGTCACGGTTTTGAGTGAGGTTTATTGATCCGATATCGGTTAATAATTTTTTTTGGGCAACGGTTTTACTTGAGCTTCAACAATCCAAGATTGTGATTTATTTTGGATTGAGTTATTTTTGGGCTTTTTGGATATCTACAGGGTTTTTTCGGATTTCAATCATACAACCATCATGTTCATCAAACAATCTCTAAACATTGTGCCGATTCAACAGTTATCATAACACATATCAAGCATCGTTTCACGGTTATTTTTGTTGAGATCTTGCATCATTTCATGGTTTCTTCTTGATTTTGTAAAATCCCGCGAAAGAATCTATTTCTCGGTTTAAATCATAGAATTGTAAAATCCCGTGCACGTTTACATCATGTCTACCACTTCAGACTCTGTCATTTCTGATAGAGAACTTCATCAGCCGCAAAAATTGCCCGATAATGCAAAGGAAAGGTGCATTGAATGTTTTCGACTTCTTCATTCACATCTCAAGGTTCTCTTTGAACGACCTGGATACTTAACAGGATACGAACGTGCATTCGCTTACGAATGTGCATTCACATCACTCTTTGGTCAAGATGTTCAGACTTTCACAGTCAAAATGACTCTGTATTTAGACCAACTTGAACAAAAAATTGACAAAGGAAAATTCTCTGAAGGAAGATCCATGGCTGCCTTTTGTGTGATCAACAACCAACTCCAAGTGTTCATTGATTCACAAATTACTGAGAACCAAATGACTAATAAGTATTTTACTAATTACACGGGAGTTGAGGTTGACATGTTCAGAGATACACTACTCCAACTCATGGGTAATGTCAAGAAGTACATTGAGAAGAGAGCACAAGACAAACCTAAGTGTGACATCAAGATGAATGAAAGTCGGGTGCAATCATGTGATGGTATTGTTGATTCGGGTAAAGCAATGAATGTTGGGTCAGTTATCACTGAATGCAAAGGATCAAAGACTGCTAAGCTTGACACTACCAGCAGTTCAGTGACTCTTGTTACACATGACATGGATGCAGATTTTAGACCGGTAAAAGAACAGGAGTCATGTGCTGAGGTACCCTTGACTGATCAACATAATGTGCTTTCTAATGAACGGCAGCATACTGATCATATTAAGCCCAGTTATGACACAAATTTGTTGGAAAAGACTGATAGCAATACCATCTCTAATTCAACAAATATGAGTCATAAAGGGGGAGAAAGTGATCAGGATGCTGAACATGATGACGAGTTAAGTTCTTTGTTCACGGCTGAGTCTTTTAAATCAAATGATATGGTTGATAAAGAAGTGTTTAATGAACTTTCAAACAAATTTGCACAACTTAAAAAACATTGTGTTAATCCTTTGTTTATTGCTGAGTCTTTTAAATCAAATGATATGGTTGATAAAGAAGTGTTTAATGAACTTTCAAACAAATTTGCACAACTTGAAAAACATTGTATTTCACTTGAAATTGCAATGCAACAAAAGGAAGAAAGTTTTCAAACTAATCAACCGTGTAAAAATCCGGAACTTCCTGATTTCCGCGAATTCTTTATGATAAATGATTTGAAAGCTCAGCTGGAAGCCAAAAACTTAACGATCAACAAATTAAAAAATCAAATTACCATGATGCATGAGATGTGTGATGTGTGTAATGAAGTAAATGCTAAACATGAAAGTAATGCCATTGCAATTAGAAACACTGAATTGGAACCTAATGTGGCTGAATTACTTAAGGAAAATGAGTCTTTGAAAATTCATTGCAAAGAACTATGTGATTCAATCAAAGAAACAAAAACTAAAATTGTTGAACAAACAACCTCTTTGATTGCCAAAATGATGAATTCAAAGCTCAACTTCAGGAAAAGGGTTTCACTATTACAGCATTAAAGAACGAGCTAAGAAAGCAACCGGGAATAGTGTGAACACTAAGTTTGCAAAACCATCAATCTTGGGGAAACCAGTTTCACAACCAAATAGAAACCAATCAGTTGTTAGACAACCGAATGCATTTAGATATGAACGACCAAAATTTTCAAAAACGCGGTTTGCCTCCCAAGTTGATTCGGAACAAGTTTTGACAAAACCAGTCACTCCACATTATTTTCCTAAGATAATTGCTTCTTGTTCTGTCAAACCTCAACATGTAGCTACTCCTACTCCCAGCTTCTCTAGGATTGGTTCGAAAACAATGTCGAAACCGAGCATTAAGATTAGAAACTCTTGTGAGATAAATGACTTGTACAAGAGCTATGATCTAGAAAAGGCTAGGAAAAGGGCACTACTTCAAAAGGACGGTATCTTAGGCTCACGACCTTGTAGGATGCCTCCTAGTTTGTTAAGGAACACAGCTAAGGTTCAACCCGTTAAGTCTAGGATTTACAGTAAGTCAACTTCAATGCATAAGAAGCCAAATAAACCTAAAACTTCTCCTAGGTGGATTCAAACAGCTAAATCTTCGGAGACTAGGAATAATTACAAATCTTCCACTATGCATAAGAAGCTTAATAATCCTAGACCTTGCCATAAGTGGATTCCAACTGGTAGAATTTTTAAGAATGTTGGACTTTAGTGGATACCTACCAGAAAGCTGCTTACCAATGGCAAAACCAAGGTTGAAAGTGGAACCTCAAATGGTATAGATGTTGATTTCACTAACCCATTTAAATGCAAACAAACTTTCAATGTCAGTGCATGTAGTCCTTACTTAAGTGTAGGTACATCGTTCAATCCTATTAAGGAAAGACCTAGAGTTTGGCTGCCGAAAAGAGTGATATCTCATCAATCAGGGGTTAATGAAGCTCAACTTTGATGCACATGACTATGACGTCTGTTCACATCAGTTCAGGCCTCGTTCTTCATCGACTATGACGTTTGAACACATCAATTCAAACCTCGGTCTTCAAAGTCAACATTATGGCGTCTGCTGACAACACTGCAGGCCCCGTTCATCAAAGAAAAGAAAGGTGTACGATTCATTGCGCCTTATCTTCGGAAGAAGAGAAATCTTCTTAGTTTTGACCATTCTCAACAACACGGTTCATGCTTCCTCCATGTTCGTTCAGTCATCAAGTGGATCTACTCATCTTTGCTCGTATTCGTATTCATTTGCTCAATCAAAAATGGCAAACTTTGTATGCAATTTTTGAGGGGGAGAAGGGTGAATAAACTACATGATTGAGTGGATTCTTATTCACATGCTCAATCAAAAATGGCAACCTCGTATGCAATTTTTGAGGGGGAGAAGTGTGAATAAAATACATGATTAATTGTATTCTTATTCACTTGCTCAATCAAAAATGGCAAACCTCACTTGCAATTTTTGAGGGGGAGAAGTGTGAATATACCACATGGTGATTGATGATTGAAGAATGGTCATACGACTCTTCTCCAACACCTAATGTTCTACTTACTAAGGATGACTGGGATTTATGTTTGATTAATACTTCTAAGCTTCAACGAATGTTGATCATCTAGTTCCTGAGACTCTTGCTCCAGTTCCTGCTGACTCAACTGGTTCACCTTCCTCAATCTCCATTGATCAAGATGCACCATTTAGAAGTATTACTCAAGATTACTCAAGTAACTCAATCTCCAGTTACTCCTCAAGGTGTTGATGATGACTATCATGATTGTGAAGTTGCACACATGAATAATGATCTGTCCTCTTGTTCTATCTCATCACGGATTGTTGTTCCTACAAATGTGCACTTTGTGAATCAACTACAAGAACATAATGGAAATTGTCGATTATAACGTCAAAACGGCTAAGAATTTGGACATGGAATGTCAAGTAATCACAGAGTTTATTTGGTGTCCCTTATTTGAGATTGAAGTTGACACTCACAAAGGCATGATCTTAATTTATCTTGAAGTTGGGGTTTGTTGGATGAAGATTCTTTGAGATCCTTGCTCGAGCTTTTACCTTTGCAATGACGAAGGCTTGGATATCTAGTTATTTTGGCGATTCTTCATTTTTATTACCACAAAATAACTATCACTTTAAGGAGTGTCACAACTCATTCGTAGTTGTCGGTAGTCAAGAGGTGATGTATGTCTTATACTCGATGGTTGGTTGGTTGAAGAGTATAGAGTACTTAGGGATTCGGTGTTGTACGAACTCTCTACACCATTCTTAGTCACACATTAGTGCATGCTTAAGTCACAAGAACGGGGAATTCTACTTCAGTTTCAAGTTTGGTATATTGGGTTTACTTTATCAGTGGTCACTTCAAATAGCCTACATAAGAGGTAGTAAAAATAGTCAGAGAGAGTCTTTTTATAGCAGTTGATTCTCACCAGATCCATTTAAGTAAGTTTTGTTCTTCTCACAAGATTTCAAGAAGATGTGCCTATAATGTGTTGCTGATTCTGAGGTATCAAAACCAGCAAGGGGGAAGGAGACATACATCTAAATGCATAACGAGTACATGTGATGAACTTAATACTTCTTCTTTATTGAAGTTATCCCGGGAAGACAAATGTCATAACCGCAGAGAATATCAGTATATTAACTTGTGGCATTTGGTGTATCATTCCAACTACGTGGGGGAAGTGGTCTTCTGATACTTGTGGTATGTATTACTTCAGCTTTCAATGAGAAGAACAGTTGGTGCGTGAGATGATATTGCTTATCGACATCTTCATATGTGAGCTGATATGATTTATGGTAAAGTACTTTTGGTTAATTCTTCATGTATACATTGTTATGATGATTCTGATGAGATCGCAACCATCAGGGGAGAGATTTGTATACATCAGGGGCGCACAACAGGTTCATGTGATCGGGCTTAATCATTTACTCCGGAGTTGATATCCGCAGAGAGGGTCAGTGCTTCAACCTGTTACTTTGGTGTCATCGTTTCTTCTTGTGTTGGATACATGCGTTCAATATGGATTGAGTTGGTATGTGTAAGATAACTAGAAGCGTTGGTGAAATGAAGATGTTGATATCTTGTTCCCCTGAATAGACAACTGCTCCAAACCGCAGAGTAATGTGTACATTGGGGATGCACAACAGGGTCATGTGATCGGGCTTAATCACATATTCCGGGATTGATAACCGCAGAGATGATCTGTGGTTCACCTTGTTACTTCGGTGCTATCAGTTTCTTTGGGTCTTTGAGCGTCATACAATGAGACTTTTTGCATCACTTCAACTACTTGGGGAAGTGGTCTCATGAAGATGATTGTCGGTTTGGGGGGAAGCTACCAAAGCTTCACATTGAGGAGGCTAAAACTAAGTGATTTGGTGGTGTCTAGCGATTAACTCAGTTGTGAGATTCTAGTGATTTGTTAACTACTTGTGTTTGGTGAATTGTTGTGACTTAAGTCGTTTCAATTTGTCTGATTGTAATTTGACGTTGTGAGTTAATCTTTACGACTTGACTTATTATGATCGGATCTATTGTAACTTGACTTGTCGCGACTTGACATTTAGTGCTAATTGTCACTTATCCAAGATCTCTCTCTAAGTCTAACTCGCATATTACATCTTTTGGTTTCTTTTGTTGACTTTAGTAAAATCCCGGGAAGGATTCGATCTCTCGATTTAAGTCACAAGAGTTGTAAAATCCCGTTTAAGATTACATCATGGCAACTACGGCTTCGGACGAGTTTTCAGGAGCCTCAAAAGCTTTGGTGGTGAAACTTTAAGAGATGTTGACTACTGACTTCTACAACGAGCTGAACGATACTTTCATTTTGGTACTCATGTCAACATCTTCTTAAACTGATGTGTATCCTTTGTACATATATTATACTAAATTGTAAATAGATATATAAAAATCAACAAAAACCCATAAAAATCAGAAAATTAGAAAATACCAAAAATAGTTGTCTTTAAGGCATGTCTTCTGGTATCGATAACATTTACGGACCTAGAAATGTCATTCAATAATGACACGGGTCTTTAAATGAAGTTCGAACAGAAGTTCAAAAGTTTTTTTTCAAAACATGCCTAAATGGCTTGCAGTCATTTCAGGCTGTAACCCAGACTTCAAAATTATGGCTTGCTATTACTTCAGATAGCAACCCGTTTTTCAAAATAAGGAAAACACGTCGCCAAAAAGACGGTTGTTCCTAGCAGAGGGTGCTGTTCATCCGAGCGTGAATTACTTTACATTCATGCACCCTCGATCTGATGTACGTTTCAGTGCATCATTTCTTGTATAAGAAGAGAAATCTTCTTTTTATCACCAATACTTTCCCTTCTATGATTTTTCCGGAAAGTATTTGTGCAAAACTTGGTGGTACCATGAAATTTTGGTTGAAAATCAAACTGAATCCACATTTTGATAAAAAAATTTCACTCAATCAATGACTTCATATATTTCAGTTTTAACATCCGTCATTGATTGAGGGGGAGAGTGATTTCTCAAAATTTTATGTATCATCAAAAATCTCCACATTGTACATAATAAGCAATCATACACTTTGTGATGGTTATGTGTCAGTATGAGAATTTTTCAAAGAGTTTTTCGTTAAAACTTCAAATCTTTTGTAAACTCATCAATTCTGACACATAACAACCTCCCTCACAGATTGAGGGGGAGCAGAAAAAGGTTCATTTTTATCAGAAAATATTAAAATTGGCCGCATTTCTCTCCCAAACGCTTTCTAACGTATTTAAATCAATTGAGATCCAAAATCTCGAAAGGTTTGAAAATTTTGATCGGGGGAGAGAATGTGATTTAAATATGAAATCTGATAATCAAACGTGATCTTTTGGACTCAATAATAGGCTTCCACATATGTGCTAAACTCTTTCGAATATCGATGCACATATTGAGGGGGAGCAAAAGGCGTTTGTGGAAAAATATCTAAGACCGGCCATTTACCTTTATGTACGGAGTTATAAGGATGGTTAAGGTTAGGTATGAGTCCTCATGATCCACCAGAACCGGAAGGATCTTTCCAAGGACAATTCTCTAGATAGAATAGAAGTCCTTAGGAATGGTTAAAAAAGGAGAAAAGTGAGAAAGGGAAGAGTGCCGACTGAGATAGAGCTAGGACTGGAACAAACCCAACAAGGTTCTAGTAATGAAGTCTCGATAAGCACTGAAGGGGTTGAAGAAAGAAAAAGAAATGAAATAAGAAAGGGTGAAAAGAAATAGCCCTCCATATATTCAATCTTAGGGCAGAAACCGGGTTCAATTCATAAGCTACTGGTGGTTACTAAGGTAACACCGATATTGAAGACAAGACGTCATGGACCCAGTGACGCACTGCACTAAACTTCCCAACCACTCAAGTTCTCTTAAAAGAACTTGTTTCATTCTCACGGGGAACCCTGTGCAATGTATCGACCGCTCATTGCGAGCTATGTTGATACCTAAATAGGAGACGCCTCCCCAGTCTCCAGGAGCAGATCAAAACGTACTATTGAGTCTAGAGCCAAGAGATCATCCATAAATCTCACTAGGACACACTTCCAATATGCTTATTGTTTCACACAATGTGGAAAGTAAGATAAAATAGTTAGAGTCCTACGCATTATCCTTGTGGTATTGACAGAACATCTGAGTGATATGAAAATATTTACAATGACAATGGAAATCCTTCTAGAGCGAACATCTTTCAAGCTCTTAATTGGTACGTGACATGTGAGATCCATCTTGGATTAATGATCAAGTGACAACTGGAAAGCAACAATGGTGCGATTCAATATTGAATCAAACTTGTTCCAGGTTATGGATTGACGGATACTTTTGCAAAAACCTTTCAATGTGCTCACAAACTAATTTTCAAGCACATTGATTGTGTATAATCTTTCAAACAAAAGTATTTTTTATGGAAATGTGATTCGAAGTATAAAACTGTCGTCGTGTCTCAAAAATGTTTATTATGTGACACGCGAGTGATTTCTATAAATCAATGTCTCATCAATCAGTGAATATCAATTCACCGATTCACTCTATCGTGCTGTCTGCTTTGAAACGTTCCGGTATGAGAACATGCTTAGTATGATGATTCTGAAGTGGATTCTTCGGAAAATTCATTACTACAAGCTGGAAATTCCTGTCACGGAGAGTCTTCTTTAAAGAAGACTCTACCTGATCACAGGCCGATCCTCACGGATTCGAAGGTTAATCCAACCACCTAGAGTGAGTGACAAAGCCATATTCGCTCTCCAACTTTATTGCTAACTGTTTTATTTCAGGGATACACATAAAGATGGCGTTGGTGGTTCCTAATTCCAGCTGAATCGCGTCAATCCACACCTCATGCTCACACATCCTACTCATTATCAATGAAGATCATGAATGAAGAGAGACTCACCAACAAAGCTTCCACAACTCTGATGCAAAGTCTCCTAATCTAAAAGGGTGTGAGCATGACGGTCCTAAAGTCACTACATCACATAAAGGCGATACGACTAAGGATGAGCTTGGAGATTTACGGTGGCTGATGATCTCAAAGAATGCTCAAAGATCACACATTCCAAAGGAACATTAATCAAAAGATCATTGCTTGATGTACAAAGTAAGCCAAAAGTGAAGAATCAAGAACTACGAGCTACAAGATCTAAAGAATGCTTGAAAAACAGAGATCTTAATTTCTAAGGTGACCTCGCTTAGGGGGAGATTGTTAGGAATACAAATATTCCTATAAAAGACTCAGTCACCTAAATGATGTAATAACATTAAGATAGCTCGTAGTTAGTTTATTATTTAGTTAGTATTAGTTTAGTTAAGTAACATCGTGGAGGACGGACGGGTCTTTACCCACTGTACACCCGATCCACAGCCGGCATGAGGGCATTTTGTAAGAAACTATATATACCCCACTCCACATGTGGAGAGGGTTGGAGCTTCCATTTCACTTAATCTAATCTTTCATATTTTCTCTCACTTTCTCTCTCTAGGAATTCCTCCCAACTATTCTCCCTCTCTCTAGTTTTCTTCCATAATTCTTCTATCTTAAACACAAGACCATGTATGTTATGATTATTGATATTCTACAGTTATGAAACATGTATAGTTTGTATATCTCTTACTACCATTCGGGCTGACATAATTCAGAGGTCATGCAGTAAACGTTCGAGGAGCTAGGACACTTTAATTCGTAAGTCCAGCAACTCGTCGATCCGTTTACCCAAATGGAACCCCTCACATGAGTTAGTTTATGGACATTATTTTAGTAGTCGTATGTTAGGATCGAACTCGAGATCACGGGATTGCACACTTTACGTATGAGAATTAAAGTTTAATAATTTTATATAAAATGTTATATTAAATTATTAATTACACAAAATAAATAATGATCATTAGTATTTAATGATAAATGACTAATGACCATTAGACGAATATAAGGAAAGAATTATATGTAACTAATTGGTAAGTCAAGAATATTCCGGATCCCTTTGAGGGATTATGGCCAATCGATGGGGAAGGGGTAAACCCAACCCAAATCCAACTTGAGCTCCAAGTTACATATACTATATAAACAAGGTTAAGATTCATTATTTGTTCACCTCTTGTACACATATTAAATCTTAATATTCTTTTCTTTCTTTATGTTTGTCGACATATCAGAAACATATATATACATGCATACTTCTTGCACATGCATGGAAAACAAAAATATATTGTTATCTTTCTTTTGTTTTCTGAATTCGACAAACAACAATAAACACAAAAGAGATTTTGGTGTTTTATTTAGTCAATTAATTTTGTTTTATTAAAACAAAATTGTTTTGTGTAATATTTAAAACTAGCATTTACTTTAATTCGTTAATAGTACGTGTGTACAAGAACGTGATTCAAACATACTTTTGTTTGATTCATGGATTGAATTATAAAAGAGGTAAGGGGTAATTCTTATAATCCACATAAACCCTAATTAGGGTTCTTGAATTGAAGATTGCAATTGATTCTTGTTCGGGCTAGAATCACAAAGGTATGTTTACTATTTAATATTGATTAATTAATTACATGTTATATGATCTTGTTATAATTGCTTCCGCTATGCTCACTTGATGTGTTTGGTTTATAATATATGAATGTCATGATATCATAATTCCAACAGTGGCATCTAGAGCCGTTATAATGTGTAATTAATTATCGAAACGCATAAAAATTGGATCTTGATTCGTTTAGTTACATGTTTTTAGGGTTTTTAGATTCCTAACCCTAATTTTTTTATGGGTCGATTTGACCTTAAAGGGTTTTAGGGTTTTGGTTTTTTGATTTTTTAATATGATTAGAAACCCTAGGATGTCATGTAATTTGTTATGCGTTTTAGTAAACGATCTTGGTGCAATATGTTAATTGTTAAGCTTAAATCCATGAAAAAGTGCATATTTGTATGGATTTTATATTGTGTGATTATTTAAATAGTTTAAATTGTATATATATATATATATATATATATATATATATATATATATATATATATATATATATATATATATATATATATTAATGGTTAAGTTATATCGAAACATGTAAATTTATTAATGGATGTCGAATTGGGGAAGACTCCAATATTAAGTAATCAATTATGTGCTACGTGGTATTTGTTTAGTTTTGGCTTACGCAATCGATTTATCGATGTATGTGGCTCTTTTTCCTAGAAGTAGAAAGCCTTAATTGAATAAATACGTTATACACCTAGATTTGATTATTAATAGGACTTTTGAATAAGATTTGCATGTGGCTACATGTTTTATACATATTTAATTGTTATGATTATGTATATATGTTTATTTAGTTGTTTTATTTTTTATTTTATATTACTTGTTTTTGTTTATTATAATGTTAGACATGTTTATAAACGAAAAGGGTAATTTTTTGAATAGAAAAATAATACGGACTAAATAAATGGCGAAATTGTTTTGGTTTTAAGAGTAAATTTCAAAGGATTGGTTGATTGATGTTTTTGTACATAGTGTGCGAAAGGCGGACCGAAGGTTGCCATCCAATGTACTTGTAGAGAGGGGTTTTTAAAGCTCATGCACCTACCGGTTCTCTACAACTGCATGGTTGCCGACTCTAGACTTACCTATATCACTATATTACGTACATTGTCATCTTAAAGGTGAATTCACTACAATTGCACAATGATTATCCGAAACACTAAGCCTAAGGGCTTAAGCAAAAGTACGATATAGTGGACGATAATTGTTGGTAATTCTTTAATTGGTGAACCCGATACCTCAATCAAAACTTTGTTATTTTACTCTTAGCAAATTGGCAATAAAAATGTTTTGTAAAACCAATGTTATGAAGTTGTATGCATGCTTCTTCATACATTATTTTGATCACATCAAAATTTAATACCCTTATAAAATTAAGTCAAATGCCATCTAATTAAGAACACTTGAAGTTGTAATTTACGTCATGTGAGAACTTGGCGAGATTGCAATGGAGAGGTAAATTTCATAAATTCATTGCTAGCAGATCAACTGATGTGATGGATTTGTGAGTTTACAATTTTTAAGTTAGACGACTTAAATTGAGTAGTAAGTGAGATCTTGGACTCAAGGCATTAAGATGGGGATCAAACATGCTTACATTACAAAAGTTTTGTGATTGTAAATCCCATAAATCTAGGAATTGCAATATGATATTGGCAATTATTGTACGACAATTACCTTGTTGAATACTATCATTACTAGCAGATCAACTGATGTAATGGTACTATGTCAATTAGGATCCTAGCTTTAAGAAAATACTATGGTTTATATGAATATTTACCAATGGGTATTTTATTTTCTTAAAGATCTAATTATCAAAAATACTGAAATTGAATTTTTGTAATTCGTTTTAATGTATTAATGCAACGTTCAAACTGTAAACGCACTTTGGGCTTTGGTAAATTGATCTAGTTCTGTTTTCAAACATATGTTTGATTAAGAAATATTTACTTGAAAGACAAAAGAAGTCTCCTTTCTATGAAGGAAGAGTGAGACATAATCCTATTCTTTTTCATGAATGAGAAAGGATAATAGAAATATTAGATATGTCTAAATTCTAATATAACTCATAGCAAATTTTTAATGGTTAAGAAAATTGCATACATTTTTCATAGGGATTTTATCATCCTCATTCGGTGATCAAATTCTTAGTAACAAATATGATATTTGGTTAACAGAAAATTATGTATGACATTTTATGAGTTATTATAATTAGAAGCTAGACTAATTACTGCAAAATGTTTAAAGACAAACTAGTTGTTTTGACTATTTTAAAGGTGCTACATACATTGTAGGATGGTAGACCTGTTAAGGAAGAAATTGCATGCCCAAATTTTCAAGTTAAAAGCATTTGGTGGATAGTCCATCATTTACGTAGTAGAATACACTTTTAGTGCATAAGTAATTGTTACGTATGGACAATTAAAGGTGTAGGAAAGTTAAAAGTACACTATTTTCTTTCACTGGATATGAAACATTTTAAATGTTGTCAAATTCAGTGGGAGTATTGTGTACTTATTACTGAATAAGAAATTATTGTAATGATCTTTAATTCAGTGGGAGTTACAAGCTTTGACATCTTGGTAGCTAAAGATAATTACTTTCCAAGTGTAGACACTCATACTTTTAAGGATAGTCTTGTACGTTTTCTTACTAGACATTGTTGTTCTACATCTACTTGTTATGCTAACATCTATGACACAATCATATTGATCACATAAACAAATGCATGGCGTGTTGTTTATCAACTATATGAGGTTGTTCCATGCACAAGTGGGAGAAATGTTTTCTTTAATGTGTGCAAGAAACAACTTATAAACATATGATTTAATGGATTCTCTTGATTGCAAGGTAAGAGAATAATGTTCTAATATGAATTATACTAATCTAATTCAAGAAACACTTAGTGTTACAATTTATGTTATGTGAGAGCTTAGCTAGATTGCAACAACAAGATAAATTTCATATTTTCATTACTAGCAGATCAACTGATATAATTGAAGTATGAGAATTCACAGTTTCTAAATTAGATACCTATTAGAACATGTGTCAAAATGATATCAAAACTACTTTAATTTGTATATTTATGAATTCATGGAATGACATAAATTAATAAAGTAATCTAATGCTGCTTCAATCTAAATATTTATGTCTTCTTGGAATGACATAAATAAATGAATAAATAATGTTGTTTACATTATTGTGAAGTAATATATTAACTTGAAATTACTATTGAAACCAAAAGATGGTGTTCATAATTACTTTAGTTAAACATGTTTATGTTTCATTGTAAAGATATAAACATAAAGTCTTTTAATTGTTACAAGTCTTATAATAAAGTAAGACGTTATCTTGTTGTGTTTTTTAATTAAGACATATACATGAAGTTATTAAATTGTTAAATGACTTATAACGTATAGTGGGATTATAACAGTTTATGTTTTCTTGTTAAGACATGGACATGAAGTGACTTTATAAAAAGTACTTGTGTTATAAAGCATGTAATTGGCTTGAAAATTATTATACCATTAAAATAAATTAGTTGATAAATAGACAAGTCAAAACGAATATGGTTATCTTAAATATTGTTAGATTGTCTTACAATATTAAAACTAATGAAATACCAAATGTTTATGGTATGTTCAGTTATTGTTTGATTGAAGATAACTATGACTTCTTTTCTTCCAAAAGTTATCAAGGTTAGAATGTTGAGTATGACTTGGACATATTTAATAAAACTCCAACCTAGAAGATTTATAAGACATTATCATATGATGGAATGTGATGAATGTGTGAATCACATTAAGTCTTAAATTGAAGTTCTAAACTTGTTTAACTGCTTATGAAGAGGTTATTAACAAAGTTAAGTCAGGAACTGTCAATATGTATTTGTAATATCCCAAAAGAGAATATTGTATTGTTGCTTTATTTGCTAAGTATTTAAAGATAGTCTTTAAATTGCTAAAAGCAAGTGGGAGTTTTGATCTTTAAAAGATAAAATTACAAGATACATAATCTTCTAAAATACACTAGTAAATATCATGATGAAGTTTGACATTTGAATGTTAAATCTCAACATGATAATAAAGTTTGACATTTAAATATTAAATGTTAAAAATGATGGAATTATCATTCATAGAATAGTAATATATCTCAGATATTTGATTAATATGCTGAGGGCTATGATTTACAGGATTATTGTAAACCTGATAATTATTATGATACATTACCAAATATGAGATTGGGTAAAGTATACATGATATGAATGATTAAGATGCTGTCCATAAAGATAATCAATTTTGGAAACTTGGTTTATCTTAATAGTTAGACTAGAAAATGAAGATGAGTTTCTTTAAAGATATGGTAACCCTTGTGGTTTAAATCTTTGTATAGAAATCATATGGACAATATTGTACACGTATTTAATGCATGTTTTATGACAAGATTGTTAATCACACTTAAGCGATTAACTGTGATTGAATATTCTTTTCTAAATACATTAAATATATAAAGATTATGATTGTCATATTTATGAAATTGACAATGGAATATCAAAACTCTTTCTTGAGTGATTACTTGAGCGAGGACGATAAGTAATCAAAAGGAGTTTATGAATTCAAATAAATCTTTGGAAGTGTACAAGGTGCAATAATCCATGGATGAATATATGCATGCATCTAGAAGATTACTCTTATGTTTAATTGTTAAATTCATGTTTTGATTTATAATTGAAATAAGATAATTTCTAAGTATTCCTAAAAGCTAGTAGGAGTATTATGTTTAATTTCTTAAATCATATATGTTGTAGAACATATAAAAGGTAACATTCCATATAAG
The DNA here is from genome assembly GCA_030686995.1 of Artemisia argyi. NCBI lineage: Eukaryota > Viridiplantae > Streptophyta > Magnoliopsida > Asterales > Asteraceae > Artemisia > Artemisia argyi. The sequence goes on from CM060688.1 coordinate 135,507,479, forward strand.
TTAAAAGTTAACTCTTAGTTTGGAATGAAACTTTACTTGTAAGATTTAGAAAATAAGACATACAACCTTGGAATAAATGTTTATTGTTGAAACATGTGTGGTAAATGAATCTAATATTACATGATATACTATTTAGAAAGTCTAAATGGATATGTATGACATGAATAAAATCTAAGTATGACTCAAAGATTTTTCATGTACATCATGTTTTGTTGTATCATGCTTGATTACAAGATGATTTGGCAATATTAATATCTAATTAAAAGTTATTAGATAACTTGTGTAATATTCTAAAAAGAATATGTTTGATTATAGAATCACATCCTAAATCTGGAACAGCTTCCAAATTCTATAGATGAACAATTTTTCAATTGTTGTGAAAATTGTCATAGCCAACAAACTTGAAAGTTTGAAGGGCATCAAACATTACACAATAGATATTATGGTTTACAGAAAGTTTTAATAGCATATTGTTGTTGCATACAATGATGCTAATGAAATTGAGATGACACTCAATACTAGTTATGGTAAGGATTTCATCCTTGGCTATTACTAGTTATGCTTAATAAGAGCATAGTTGCATTATACATTAAGAGAATAAGAATACTTTAAACTTTAAAATGTTTGGAAGTTTAATTATCATAAATTGGTGGTTAAGGATGTCACACATTTTATGAAATATTATATGGCATTAATCAAAATAGTTGAGTATGTACATACAAGAACTTCACTAGCTGAATTCTTAAAATAAGTATTCTCAAAATTCCGATAGATCAAAGTTGGATGATTTATGTCTTGTCAACAAGTATGAATGTAATTACTTGAGACATAATTCATCAACAAGAGTTATCATGCATTGATCTATTTAATATTTGGATAAGGGATGTTAAACAATTATTGTAATAAATTTAAATACATGGTATGTTTAATTTATAATAAATTGTATCCTATATTTGTATGTTTAATCCATGAATAAATGTTATTCTAAATTGTCCATTGTCAGTTAATAATATGGGAATATTATTAAATCAAGACAAATCTAAAGGTTGGTATAATATACTTAAAGTATATTGATGCGTAGTCATGCCATTTCAGATGATATTCAATGATACCGAATATAAGACTTATCCCAACTACATGATGTTACTTTATGGATTTTGTTATTAAGTAAATCATGAGAAGTTATCCTCAGACTTGAGATGCAAGATAAGTGTCATGAATGTAGTACATTTTTGTGGAACAACTTAATGCTATACGTAACTGGTAGTCATAAGGGTTGTTTTCGAAAGTGTTACAAAGTTTGTGGGTTTTGCTTGTAGTCAAGATAGAATTTGTTCCTTCAAATTTATTTTTGGAGTTTAATACTGCTGGGCCCCTCGTAAGATTGGTAAGATGTATGTGTGGCCACACCCAAGATCTCCCCTGAATATGTTCAGAAGATTTGGTAATCTTACTCAATCACAAACAACGAGAAACAGAATGGTTAATTAAGGAATGACTTTGATCCATATCCTTATTAACGTGGTATTAGAAACAAAAGGATAATAATAATGAGAAATCATTAAAAGGTTTTTCCAGGAGCATTACTCGAGATCGTACTAAAGGCATCGGCGTGTTGCTAGACGCTAACCGATGTGATTACACTATTAAAATATGTCCAAGTGGGAGCTGTTAGTTTATGGATATTATTTTAGTAGTCGTATGTTAGGATCGAACTCGAGATCACGGGATTGCACACTTTACATATGAGAATTAAAGTTTAATAATTTTATATAAAATGTTATATTAAATTATTAATTACACAAAATAAATAATGATCATTAGTATTTAATGATAAATGACTAACGACCATTAGACGAATATAAGGAAAGAATTATATGTAACTAATTGGTAAGTCAAGAAGATTCCGGATCCCTTTGAGGGATTATGGCAAATCGATGGGGAAGGGGTAAACCCAACCCAAATCCAACTTGAGCTCCAAGTTACATATACTATATAAACAAGGTTAAGATTCATTATTTGTTCACCTCTTGTACACATATTAAATCTTAATATTCTTTTCTTTCTTTATGTTTGTCGACATATCAGAAACATATATATACATGCATACTTCTTGCACATGCATGGAAAACAAAAATATATTGTTATCTTTCTTTTGTTTTCTGAATTCGACAAACAACAATAAACACAAAAGAGATTTTGGTGTTTTAGTTAGTCAATTAATTTTGTTTTATTAAAACAAAATTGTTTTGTGTAATATTTAAAACTAGCATTTACTTTAATTCGTTAATAGTACGTGTGTACAAGAACGTGATTCAAACATACTTTTGTTTGATTCATGGATTGAATTACAAAAGAGGTAAGGGGTAATTCTTATAATCCACATAAACTCTAATTAGGGTTCTTGAATTGAAGATTGCAATTGATTCTTGCTCGGGCTAGAATCACAAAGGTATGTTTACTATTTAATATTGATTAATTAATTACATGTTATATGATCTTGTTATAATTGCTTCCGCTATGCTCACTTGATGTGTTTGGTTTATAATATATGAATGTCATGATATCATAATTCCAACAACATGAAGCTCCCTAGTGTTGTAGTATTTGATAGAAAGTATAAGTTTTTGATCTTTAAAAGTTACATGTCCGAATTAAAGAATAAACTTAGGAAAGTTTATTTTAAATGAAGATTGTTATTTTATTGAGTTTCTTAAGTCTAGAATGAATATTACTTGCAAAGTCTCATGGTTATTTTGATGGAGTAGATCCAAATTGGATGATTATGTTACAACTAACTCTCTACTTCATGTTTTCGTATTAGAAAGTTATTTGGTCTTTAGCCGTGGCTTTGCCGTGACTTTGGTCATTGTTACAATGGTCTTGAGACTCATCCTTGGCCTTAGCCATGGTTTTGGTCTTGGCTTTAAGGTCATTAGACCTCTTGGTTTTACTTAACCATAACTATTATATAGTCATTTGAGTATTTAAAAGGGCTATTAAGATTTTGAAGAAAATATCATTCGTTATGGGTTTTCTGGACCCGTGCCCCCGAGTTTTTGAAGAAAACCTCGTTCCGGACAACTTTCGTGATTTATCTTTTTGATGAAATGGAGCAGAAAAGTCTCTTTTTGCGTGTTTTAGTTCTGTCACAGAAAGTTTTTGGGACAGTTTTGCCGTAAGGTTTTAGTAACTTCTATTAGCCATAACTTTTGACTCATATACTCATTTTAGGTGGTTCAAATTGCTATGTTTTCCTTGTTAAGTCCTCTACCACAATATGTAATTGTACAATATCATGCTTATACCATTTTGGTCGAATTTCTCCATATAAGTCACTAGTTTTCTTGTTTACTTAACATAAGTTAACATATAGTTTTCATAACTTGTTTTACTAGTTTTTATACGTCATGAACATAATACAAAGACCATATATAGAATGAATGAAATATAATGAGCATGAAAATGATATTGAGCAAGAAAGTGTATTAGGGTTTCTTACAACTTTAGGCTTTCTAAGAAAGGAAAGTAACAAGTAAGGATAGGACTTTGATTGAACAAGCTTCTCTTCACTATGGCAATCCTTCTACACCCTTGTATTATTGAAGGACTTGGTGTTGAGATGTTTTAGTAACTTGAATATATTTCAATTCAAGAAAATCACATCAACTTGCAAGTGTTTGAGATGGAGTTCACTTGGAGCTTGAAATTAGTTGAAATACTTGAAGTTGGAAATCAAATGAAGAGTGTATGTGTTTATTTGTGTTGTGAACGACTAGGAGAGATGGGGAGGGCTTTTATAGTGAGTTGAGGAGGTGCTAGGAAGGTATTAGGAAGGTGCAATGAGGAGGTGCAAGTATTAGGATATTTAGGAAGCATACTTAGGAAGTTTTACACATGTTTTCATCCTAGAGCTTAAGGCATGAGATCAAGCCACACAAGGGTGACTCCCCCCCCCCTATAGGTGGTTCACAAGGGGATAGGATGGATGACTTGGTCATTGGTGGTATTATCCTACTTATGAAGTTAGTTTTGACTCCGTAAATTGCTATCCGTAAGTTGTTAAGCCACAAAACGTAAAACCGGGTATTGTAAAAATGTGAAACTTGAAAGAATGACTAAACTTGTCAATATACTCCATAATAAAATATAAAATGAGTGGTAGGTTCCATTGGGTTGCTCAAACCCTGCTAAAACTGGAAACGCGGGTCTAAAACGCGTAATACGTAAAACGTACGAAAGTTGCGTAAAATTAAGAAAATTAAAATGTAACTTTTCTAATAGGATAATAATGAATTAAAATGACTTATAATGTCTAGACTAGGCTCAGTCTAGTGTCGGTTGGTATTTAATGTCTTTTAGACATAAAACCGTAAGCCTAAAAATCAAAGAATGATTTATAAAATCAAACAATGATTTTTGGTCAAAGGAGGAGGGAAAATATGTTGACTTTTCCAAATTAAGAAATTTTCTAATCGTCTTAGAAAACGCGGTGCAGGTATAGGCTAAGGTTACGGATAAGTAAAAGTGCTTAAAACATAAATTTCTGTTTCTTACGGCCCAGGGTCTATTTGGTAACATTTTTCTTAATCATCAAAAATTCTCTAATTAATCATGAGTGTACCAAACATTTATCTGATGCGGGGAAAATTGACGCGGCTGGTTTTCGTTGTGCGTAGAGTTTTTAAACGACGCTTAACCCAAACGTGTAGTTTCTTAATAACTTTCGCGAAAATGATCTGATGAGTGTCAAACTTTTATTTTATCATGGAAATGATTTATCACACGAGAATATGAAATAAAAATAAAAATTTCGGGAATGAATAGTGAAAGTGAATAGTAAAAATTCGGGATTGGATAGTAACCTGAAAATGCGAATTGTTACTGATGACGTATAGTCTATATTTGGGCCACGATTCCAAATAAGACAAACTACTAGCGCCTAAGTCCACCACGAGTGGGCTACCATGACAATGGTTTGGGCCGCAGTATCAATGGCTTGGGCTCACGAGGCCCAAAGCCCAACTAAACCCACTGGGTACGAGATAAGGATCATCTATTCATGGAATAGATATCCTTTCCTCGGATAAGCACTATGCGTGCAAAGAGTACGGAGCAAGAAACACGGTTTCTATGCTCTTATATATAGAATCACACGATTCTCATTCAAGGTACGATACAAACCCTAACTCTCTACGGGAACCTTAAATCGATTACTTACTCTCATGCCGGAGTCTAATCGGGGGAGACAATCCCTCGATAAGCCTAACGGTGTTGTTTATTTTCTCAGTGCGCAGGTTCACAAGCATTAAGAGCGAATTGGTACGAAAGCAAGAGCCTAAACTAGGTAAGCCCAACTTTTGTATCAACAAGTGGCGCCATCCGTGGGACCACACTAAGAACTTGATACTAGAATGACGAAAAACAAGAACTCAGGGCAGCGGACCCTGCAGCCAGATAAAACTCGAGACGACTCGCACAAGAAGAAGCTCAAAGGCTCGACTTCAGGGTTAATCTATGGACTGACCAGTACGGCTGCTCAACCAGAGATAACCCCAATTCCCACTACGGTGGAATTACCCTTGGAAGTCACCCAAGCCGTTACGGCGGTTACAGGCGCTGATGATCTCCAGCGCACCCTCTTCGCCACGCCTCATCAAACGGTACCTATAGTGGACAACACTATACCGCCATACGCACCTAATCGTGAGAGGGGACTTCATGCTGAAAGAGAAATTCTCGCAGCGAAAGAAGATGCTCCTGAGTCGATGCTAAACAACTTCGTGTCGCAACACTACGAAGCTCTAAGTAATCTCATGCGAGATGAAGCAAGAAGAAGATCAGGCCATAACCTGCACAACAGGCTAAATTTTGGCCCAGAAAGATCTCCACCACGCCATCATGAGCGCGAACGCAGCGAAAGGCGCACCAATGTCCACGACAGACTTGGTATGCCATCTAACTCTCAACATTCGGAGGAATACGAAGGTAACGAGAGGCACTCCGACATCCATACCAGGCTTGGTAGTAGGAGATTGGAAGACAGACTTGGACGATCATGATCGCCAAGCGCAGGCTCCTCCAAATCTAGAAGGAGAGTTCACGACAGATTGGGAAGGAGACCCTCCCCAAGCGAAAGCCCCTCAAACTCCTCCTCTGACAAAAACCGGCGCAAGCGCTACAGAAAAAATAACTCCCACTCTAGCGATTCCTCGGACAACGAGGACAAAGAGACCGGGCACTGGAAGTCCAGAGGAAAACGTCGCGAAGAAAAGGATGAAGATTTATCCCTTCCTTGGCGTCGTCAAAAAGTTGACGCGTTCACAAGACGCATCAGCGATTACTCTGATCGCAAGAAAAGGCGCATGCCTGCTAATGTGAAAACATATGATGGAACAGGTGACCCTGATGATCACCTAAAAATTTTCGAGTCAGCGGCTGCTATCGAAAATTGGCCACAACCTGTGTGGTGCCACATGTTCAACTCTACCCTCGTAGGGAATGCGCGAACATGGTTCAACCAGCTTCCACGACGAAGCATCAATGGATTCGAAGAGTTGCGAAAGGCATTCTGCCTAAACTTCACGCAACGAAAGAAGTGCGCAAAAAACCTTGTGGAATTAGCCAGGGTAAAGTAACATCAAGGGGAATCCACAGGCGCCTTCATGGAGCGCTTCAAGGATGAATGCATGCAAATCAAAGCGTGCCCCGAGGTACTAAAAATCTCAGGATTCATGAATGGGATCAATAACCCAGTGCTGATACGGAAGCTAAATGATAGGGTACCTCAGAACTTTGATGAACTAACAAAGCGTACCAGATCCTTCATCCAAGGAGAAGCAGCGGCTGCGGATAGTAAAAAAGGCTACTCAAGCTATAAGCAACAAGAGCAGCCTAGGAGACAATCCAATGATCAAGGCAGCAATCGCGGCAAGAATTACCGCGGTCAGGGAAGTGGGCAAGGTAATGACAGATATACCCCCCTCACAAAAACTCCAAGAGAGATATTTGCAACAGAAGGGGCGAACTTCCCAAAACCCACACCCATGCGCACCGCAGAGAACAAGCGCATAGGGAGTGGGTACTGCGACTACCATGGCCAAAAGGCCATACCACCAACGAGTGCGTCCAGCTAAAACAGCTAATTGAAAAATTAGTAAAAGAAGGCAGAATGGATCACCTGGTGAAAAGCGTCAAAGAAGGGAAGGATAGGCAAAAGATTGGAGCCACGAAAGAGCCCCAAAAGGATAAGGCTGATATCATCTACATGATACAATCATGGCAGCGCAAAACAAAACAGAAAGTTAGCCAAAAATTCTCCTCAGAGAAAGAGATATCCTTCCCCACCATCACCGCGGACAACGCAGTGGTAGAGCCATTAACCATCGAAATACATACCGGGGGTTACGACATCCGCCGCATGTATATCGATGGAGGAGCATCCGCAGATATCTTGTATGAACACTGCTTTAAAAGACTAAAACCCGAGATACAAAACCAGTTGATACCAACCGCGACATCATTAACTGGCTTCACGGGAGAAAAAATATGGCCTATGGGACAACTACGCCTACTCGTGGTCGTAGGAGATGAACAACACTCCACGGCAACATGGATAAACTTCATGATTATCAAGTCTCCCTCACCATACAATGGTATCATTGGGAGACCTGGAATATCATCCATGCGCGCTGTACCATCCACAGCACACGGAATGCTAAAATTCCCAGTTAAAGGAGGAATTGTTACCCTCTACAATACCACGGTGCCTCCTAAAGAATGCAACATGGTGGTTAATGAGGAGGATCACATCCCAGAGCAGCGCGCAACAAAAATACCAAACTTAAAGGTCGTCATTCATCCTGATTACCCAGACCAACAAGTATCGATTGGAGGATCTTTATCTGACAAAGGTAAAGCAGCTGTATGCGCACTCTTGCAAAGGAACCTAAGCATCTTTGCGTGGGAACCAAAGCATATGACTGGAGTGCCACGCTCTATTACGGAGCACAAGCTACAAATCCGACAAGGATATCCCCCAATAAGACAAAAGAAGCGCGGCCAAGCTCCGGATCGCGCAAAGGTTATTCTGGAAGAAGTTCACAAACTTGTGGATGCAGGTATTATGCGCAAAGTCTACTATCACGATTGGCTTTCTAACCCAGTGATGGTAAAGAAAAGCGATGGCAGTTGGAGGATGTGCGTGGACTTCACGGACCTCAACAAAGCATGTCCACAGGACTGCTACCCGCTGCCAGAAATAGATTGGAAGGTCGAATCTCTGTGCGGATATCCCCTCAAATGCTTCTTAGATGCATATAAGGGATACCATCAAATTCAGATGGCAATGGAAGATGAAGAAAAAATAGCTTTCCACACAAGTCAACGAGTCTACTGCTACACAAAAATGCCCTTCGGTCTAAAGAACGCTGGCGCAACCTACCAACGACTAGTGGACACGGCTTTTGAAAAGCAAGTGGGTCGCAACTTGGAGTCGTACGTAGATGACCTCGTCATAAAAAGCCACACAGAGGAAGAATTAGTGCGCGACATCGAGGAAACGTTCAAAACGTTGGAGAGGATAAACATGAAACTGAATCCCAAAAAATGTACGTTTGGCGCATCAGAAGGTATGTTCCTCGGGTACTTAATCGAACCAGATGGTATCAAACCTTGCCCCGAAAAGACAAAAGCTGTTATCGACCTCCCCTCGCCACGCACACTAAAAGAAGTCCAATCATTAAACGGAAAGCTAGCAGGGCTAAACCGTTTCTTATCCAAGTCCGCTGACAAGTCACTCCCTCTTTTTAAAACACTCACGAAGTGTACAAAAAAGGGAGATTTTCGGTGGACAGAGGAAGCAGAGGAAGCTTTCCAACAACTAAAACATCAACTGGCATCTCTTCCCAAACTGGTCGCACCGCGACTAGGGGAAGAACTGATTATGTATTTATCGGCAACCCATGGAGCAGTCAGCGCAGTGCTCCTAACAGATAGAAACTCCGTTCAAACTCCCATATATTTTGTGAGCAAAGCATTAAAAAAGACGGAAACTAACTACAGCGCTATGGAAAAACTGGTCTTAGCCTTAGTATTCGCAGCCAAAAGACTGCGCAGATACTTTCAGACGCACCCAATAGCTGTCATTATAGACCAACCCATCAAGCAAGTTATTTCCAAACCTGACGCATCAGGGCGGCTACAAAAGTGGAGTGTATTTTTAGGTGAGTACAACATCTCATACAGACCGCGCACTGCAATCAAGGGACAAATACTAGCCGATTTCATCGTCGAAAAGCCAGATACTGATACTCCACTTGCAACAAGCAAGATAGAGTTAACAGAACCATGGATTCTGTTCACCGATGGATCATCATGCACAGATGGATCAGGCGCAGGTCTTATTCTTACCAACCCAGAAGGGATAGAATTCACCTACGCACTGCGCTTCGAATTCACAGCCACAAACAATGAGGCAGAATACGAAGCACTACTCACTGGACTACGCATTGCAATACAAATGGGTGTACGTAACCTAGAAGCAAATGTGGACTCCAAGCTAGTAGCTAACCACGTGTTAGGCGAATATATAGCCAAAGATGAACACATGATCCAATACCTTGAAAAGACCAAGTCCTTGATACAAAGCTTCGATAGGTTCACAATCAAACAGGTACCTAGAGGAGACAACAGAAAGGCTGACGCGCTCAGCAAGATCGCGTCTACAAGCTTTACGCACCTATCAAAACAGGTCTTGGTAGAAACACTAAAGAATAAATCAATCTTGGAGATGGAAGTATCCACGGTGATAGAGGAACACGATCCCACGTGGATGACACCTATCATCGACTTCATAAGCAAAGGGATCTTACCACAAGAACAAAAGGACGCTCGAAGGGTACGGCGCACGGCGCAAAAATTCGAATTACGAAATAACATCCTATATCGACGTTCCTTCTTACAACCCTGGCTCAGATGTGTTGGACTTCTCCAAGCAGATTATGTTCTTCGAGAAATTCATGCGGGATCATGTGCCATGCACTCAGGACCACGGTCCGTGGTGGCGCGCGCACTGCGCTCAGGATATTATTGGCCTACTATGCATCGCGACGCGCGAGATATGATCAAAAAATGCAGCAATTGCCAAGTGCATAGGCCAATACCGCGCCAACCACAACAAGAGTTAACCCTCATTACCTCACCATGGCCGTTCTACAAGTGGGGCATTGACATTGCAGGCCCCTTCCCAGTTGCAGCGGGAGGGATAAAATTTCTCATTGTAGCCATCGACTACTTCACAAAGTGGATTGAGGCGAAAGCGGTAGTGAACATCACTGGCAATCAGGTTAAACGATTTGTGTGGGACTAGAGTCTCTACCCCTTAAGGGAACTTCGTCCTGAAGTTCTGTGTGTGTTATATGTTGGAGTGGTGTCGATGAAGAGGTGTGGTTACTTATGAGGACTAGAGTCTGGACTTACCAGTGATGTAGTTTGATTTGTCTCAGAATACGGTGTGTCAATAGAAATTGATAACATAGTTGAATATCAATAGAGATTCATATAATAATCGAATATCAAAGGAAATTGATATAGAAGTCGAATATTAATAGAAATTGATATAGTAGTTGAACAGAAATTGATATAGTAGTCGAAATTCAAAATAGAAATTGAGATTGTAGTTGAGTATCAATGACAATTGATATGGTAGTCGAATAGAAATTGGTATAGTAGTTGAATTTCAATAGGAATCGTAGTTGGATCATGTCCTGTTTGAATACGTTGTTGGACCAAGTTTTATTTGAATTGTACGGCTGCCCATGCATATGGCTACATGGCCCCGTAATGAGTTTTTGTACGGCTGCCCATGCATATGGCTACATGGCCTCGTAATGAGTTCTGTACGACTGCCCATGCATATGGCTACATGGCCCCGTAATGAGTTCTGTACGGCTATCCATGCATATGGCTACATGGCCTCGCAATGAGTTCTGTACGACTGCCCATGCATATGGCTACATGGCCCCGTAATGAGTTCTGTACAGCTGCCCATGCATATGGCTACATGGCCTCGCAATGAGTTCTGTACGACTGCCCATGCATATGGCTACATGGCCCCGTAATGAGTTCTGTATGGCTGCCCATGCATATGGCTACATGACCTCGCAATGAGTTTTGTTTGTTATTGCACTATCATTATGAAAACAAAAATGTAAATCTCGTACTAATGGAAATTGGGATAGTTGTTGCAATCATAGCCTAGTAGGTAATCTGTTGTTGTACCTAGTGTTTATTGACTTCATACTTATGTTATTTCAGATACAAATAAGCCCACTTGTTTATAATTCTTTATTTACATAGAGAGGAATCCCAAACAATGTAAATAAAGGAATATAAACTTATGGTTTGGTGATTTACAATTTCTTTATTTAAATGAAAAGGCATCCCAATCCATTCAAATAAGGACATTATAAATCATCCTACCTAAGAATTTCTGACACAACATTCATACTTAGCCGGTGAGTTACAAGGTAGTGTATTACGAGATGATACTGGTGTTCCAAAAGTACGAAATGAATATTCATACTCATCTTTGGAGATGGAGAGTAAGATAATCGGGGGAAATTGACGTAGTGTTCAAAATAGTTGGTGAGCAGAGAGTTGTGAAATAAGCATGATTTTTGATGGGAAATGATAGAATAATTACGTTGGAGGTTTAAAGGCATAACACATGATAGTATAAAACAAGAGTTTTATTCATACAACGTTGGTTGATTTACAAAATCGAAACCTATTACAAGCTTCTTCAAAATTTACTAACTGATACTTTCAGTTTAGTAATTACAACGTTTTTACTATCGCTAGTTTTTACATGGATTTCATAACATTTACTAACTGAGTCTAATCAGTTTAGTAATACAAAAGATAACTAGTATAATCACACTAGTCTATTGCGGGTTAGAAGGTCCTAGTAGCTCTGATTGATTGGCAACTTCTTGGTTTAGTGTGTCATGGAGGTACGAGTCGATGAAGTTTGAGAGGCTATAGTGTCCATGCTGGCTTTCTTGTTGGATCAATGGTGGTCGTGATACGATCCATAATGAGTGATCCAACCCATCATATGTAGGGATATAAAAGGGAAGTGATAGTGGGGGTGATAATGGCGCTAGTACATATTCATACTCATCATCCTCCTCGGAGTCTGCCTCAACCCAATTTTGTTCAAAATAATTAGAAGTATTCGGCGCAAAAATAGTTGGAATTGGTTCCTCCTCTTCTTCATTGGTTAAATCTTCGAAAGGTTCTTCTTCGTCATCAGAAGCGAAGGCATTTACGAAGTCAAATCCGAACTTGGGTGAGGGTGGTAAGACTTGGAAGCTATTAGGTAGAGTGGGAACATAATCGGGAGAAGTGGGTGCACACATGATTTCTATGAGAAGAATTACAATGTTAAAATAATTCTAACGTTTATGGGGAGTGCTCAAAATATGACAAGCGTGTATATATCAATATACTAATATGTTCATGTAGCATAACATGCTTACGGGGAAATGCTCAATTCTGCTAAGGGTACATATATTCATATGCTAACATGTTTGTGTAATATAAAATGCTTAATAAGTCCATAATCGTCTGGAGGATGGAAGGCACGGAGAGCGGAAGGCTATAAAAATGTTTTTGCTTGTAATTGTGGTTATAGTTTAGGTCTCAATTAGACCCGTTTCTCTATAACCATGGCTTTGGTATCAATCTGTAACACCCCCAATTTCGTGATAGGCAGCGGAATTCAAACTGGGTGTTACTCGACAGCACAATGGTCATAATAATAGAAAACGATCTCTAATTGAGTCGTTTTTAAAAGATTTATCATTCAAATTATATAAATATCAGAGATTACAAAATGAGGTCCCAGATGGTTCCATGTTTACAATTTACATTAAATGAGTTTTCGAATGATAATAAAATTTATAGCCCTCTTGAATATCCGTGCTCCTCCGTGCCAACCTCGTTCATTATGGACCTGAAATACATGCTAAAGTGTCAACACGAGGTTGGTGAGTTCATAGAGTTTAATGAAAAAGAATGTAATGTAAAACATTTGAATGAAGATTTCCCAGCAAAGGCATCGTAAATCCACTCAGTTCCAAGTCCCGCCCATACAAGACTTACAACCTGTGTGTTTACGACCCACTGCCAAATATGATATGGTTTATGTGAACAAAAGTAATACCTGTATCTAGATTCAAAGATAAGTGTTGCAATACTGCTATATAAGAAATTTTTTACAACGAGGTTATATAAACAATGCTGACAATGAAGTGGAAGCCATAATACTACATTTTTGAACACTAGTGTCAATGGGAAGATAATGAAGTATGTAACATGTAAACACATAAAGCGTTTGAGTAAATCACAAACATTGAGTAAGGAAATTGGTGTTTAAGTAAGCAAGTAGCATGTTCAAGTAAAACAAGTATTGCATTCATGTAAAACGAGCATGTATTCTCCCCCAAAACAGTTATAAACAATTAAAAAGAGAGGGGGCCATAAACTCACAGAAATGTACAAATAGTTGAGAGTACTTGTGAAGGTATAAAACAAGTATTTAAGCATGTATCTCCCCCAAAGAGTTTACAAAACAATTAAAAGAGTAGGGGCTATGACTCACCTTAAGTTATGTAGTGAGAAATGAAAATGGTAGTCGAATTTCGAAAGTCTCTAAGAGCAACCTATAATAGAACGTTGCTACTTAGGTTTGGAGTAATGTCAAAGAATACGAAGAATCGCCTATATATGTCTTGCATATTGTTCATGATGTAGTACTTAGTATGTTGTGTAAATCTTTGAAATAAAAGTGGTTTATGAAACATGTATAGTTTGTATATCTCTTACTACCGTTCGGGCCGACATAATTCAGAGGTCACGCAGTAAACGTTCGAGGAGCAAGGACACTTTAATTCGTAAGTCCAGCAACTCGTCGATCCGTTTACCCAAATGGAACCCCTCACATGAAGCTCCCTAGTGTTGTAGTATTTGATAAAAAGTATACGTTTTTTATCTTTAAAAGTTACATGTCCGAATAAATGAATAAACTTAGGAAAGTTTATTTTAAATGAAGATTGTTATTTCAATGAGTTTCTTAAGTCTAGAATGAATATTACTTGCAAAGTCTCATGGTCATTTTGATGGAGTAGATCCAAATTGGATGATTATGTTACAACTAACTCTCTAGTTCATGTTTTCGTCTTAGAAAGTTATGTGGTCTTTAGCCGTGGCTTTGCCGTGACTTTGGTCATTGTTACCATGGTCTTGAGACTCATCCTTGGCCTTAGCCATGGTTTTGGTCTTGGCTTTAAGATCATTAGACCTCTTGGTTTTACTTAACCATAACTATTATATAGTCATTTGAGTATTTAAAAGGGCTATTAATATTTTGAAGAAAATATCATTCGTTATGGGTTTTCTGGACCCGTGCTCCAGATTTTTTGAAGAAAACCTCGTTCCGGACAACTTTCGTGTTTTAACTTTTTGATGAAACAGAGCAGAAAAGTCTCTTTTTGTGTGTTTAATTCTGTCACAGAAAGTTTTTGGGACAGTTTTGCCGCAAGGTTTTAGTAACTTCTATTAGCCATAACTTTTGACTCATATACTCATTTTAGGTGGTTCAAATTGCTATGTTTTCCTTGTTAAGTCCTATACCACAATATGTAATTGTCCAATATCATGCTTATACCATTTTGGTCGAATTTCTTCATATAACTCACTAGTTTTCTTGTTTACTTAACATAAGTTAACATATAGTTTCCATAACTTGTTTTACTAGTTTTTATACATCATGAACATAATACAAAGACCATATATAGAATGAATGAAATATAATGAGCATGAAAATGATATTGAGCAAAAAAGTGTATTAGGGTTTCTCACAACTTTAGGCTTTCTAAGAAAGGAAAGTAACAAGTAAGGATAGGACTTTGATTGAACAAGCTTCTCCTCACTATGCCAATCCTTCTACACCCTTGTATTCTTGAAGGACTTGGTGTTGAGATGTTTTAGTGACAAGAATATATTTCAATTCAAGAAAATCACATAACACTGCAAGTGTTTGAGATGGAGTTCACTTGGAGCTTGAAACTAGTTGAAATACTTGAAGTTGGAAATCAAATGAAAAGTGTATGTGTTTGTTTGTGTTGTGAACGACTAGGAGAGATGAGGAGGGCTTTTATAGTGAGTTGAGGAGGTGCTAGGAAGGTATTAGGAAGGTGCAATGAGGAGGTGCAAGTATTAGGATATTTAGGAAGTTTACTTAGGATGTTTTACACATGTTTTCATCCTAGAGCTTAAGGCATGAGATCAAGCCACACAAGGGTGACTCCTCCCCCCCCCCCCATAGGTGGTTCACAAGGGGATAGGATGGATGACTTGGTCATTGGTGGTATTATCCTACTTATGAAGTTAGTTTTGACTCCGTAAATTGCTAACCGTAAGTTGTTAAGCCACAAAACGTAAAATCGGGTATCGTAAAAATGTGAAACTTGAAAGAATGACTAAACTTGTCAATATACTCCATAATAAATATAAAATGAGTGGTAGGTTCCATTGGGTTGCTCAAACCCTGCTAAAACTGGAAACGCGGGTCTAAAACGCGTAATACGTAAAACGTACGAAAGTTGCGTAAAATTAAGAAAAGTAAAATGTAACTTTTCTAATAGGATAATAATGAATTAAAATGACTTATAATGTCTAGACTGGGCTCAGTCTAGTGTCGGTTGGTATTTAATGTCTTTTAGACATAAAACCGTAAGCCTAAAAATCAAAGAATGATTTATAAAATCAGACAATGATTTTTGGTCAAAGGAGGAGGGGAAATATGTTGACTTTTCCAAATTAAGAAAGTTTCTAATCGTCTTAGAAAACGCGGTGCATGTATAGGCTAAGGTTACGGATAAGTAAAAGTGCTTAAAACGTAAATTTCTGTTTCTTACGGCCCAGGGTCTATTTGGTAACATTTTTCTTAATCATCAAAAATTCTCTAATTAATCATGAGTGTACCAAACATTTATCTGATGCGGGGAAAATTGACGCGGTTGGTTTTCGTTGTGCGTAGAGTTTTTAAACGACGCTTAACCCAAACGTGTAGTTTCTTAATAACTTTCGCGAAAATGATCTGATGAGTGTCAAACTTTTATTTTATCATGGAAATGATTTATCACACGAGAATATGAAATAAAAATAAAAATTTCGGAAATGAATAGTGAAAGTGAATAGTAAAAATTCGGGATTGGATAGTAACCTGAAAATGCGAATTGTTACAGTATTGACCTAGGTGCAAACTTATCAGATGTATGTTGATGAACATATGCTCTGCAGCCTAGAATCCTCAAATGGTCTAAGTCAGGAGGTACTTTGTGAAGAACTTCATAGGGTGACTTATTTTGAATTGTCTTAGATGGAAGCCTATTGATGATGTAAGTTGCAGGAAGTAAGCAATATCCCCAAAGGTGAGTAGGAAAGTGTCCTTGAAACTTAATTGATCTAGCCACTTCCAAAAGATGCTTATGTTTTCTTTCAACCCTAGCATTCTGTTGTGGTGTGTTTGGGCAAGATGTTTGGTGTACAATTCCATGTGTTTGAAAGAAATCAGAAAGTGATGAGTTTATGAATTTTGTACCATTGTCACTCCTTATGATTTTTATTTGCTTATTGAAGTGATTCTGAACATATGAGTGAAATGTTTTGATGTTTGTAATGGTGTGTGACTTTGTAGGCATTAAATATATCCAAGTAGCTCTTGAATGATCATCCACAATTGTTAGAAAATACCTACACTTATTGATGGTTGCATGCTTATATGGTCCCAAACATCCATATGAACTAAATCAAAGATAGAATCTACATGTGAATCACTAGAATGAAATGGTAGAGCAGTTTGCTTTGAGAGATTGCACACATTACATGAGAGTTCAGAGTTGTTTGAAACTAAGTGAGACAAGCATTCTAATTTCTTAAGTACAGTAAAAGATGGATGGCCTAGTCTTGAATGCTAAAGTTGTGATTTGCTGCTGCTGTTGAGAATGGTTGAGGTAGTTGCAGGTGATGGTGGTGGTGAGGATAGGTAGTAGAGACCATCACAAAGGTTTCCAAGTGCAATCCTCTTGCTCTAGTCCTGAAAGATGCATAAGGTAGATGTGAGTATGAGTGAAATGTTGGTTCCATGTAATAGCTTACTCACTGAGATGATGTTAAAGGTGAAGGTTGGTATGTAAAATACATTGGTGAGGGTGATGTGTTCATTAAGTCTTACTGATCCAACTAATGTGACTTGTACAGTTAGTCCATTTGGCAATGAAACAGTGATGGGTGTGGCACATTTGTGTATGTTATGCATGATTTTAAGTGATATGGAAATGTGATCTGTTGCCCCACTATCTATGATCCAAGCAATCTTAAGACATGAAATGAGTGAAGCAGTAAATTTTGGCAATTTAGTACTTTTGGAAGAAAATATACCATGTAAAGTGCTTTGTTGATTCTGCAACATGAGAAGGACTTGATTAAGCTGGTTCTGTAGTTTATCCATTCTTGCTGACACATGAGTCTCTGGAGGTGCACTATCTTGACCAGAAGTACTTGCATCATCTTGTCCAATCACCATGTTCACAGTTCTAAAATTCTTGTAATCCTGTGCTGTTTGATGTTGTCTTGCGGGCTGCACTTTACCATACAATGGGTGACCAACAGGATAGCCTACAATCTTGTAACATTCTTCCTTAAGATGCCCTTCTTTGCCACAATTTCCACAATACACACCTTTCCTAAAAGTATTTCTTCTTTCTGTTCCACCTTGTGCAGTTCTTGATGAATTAAACCTTGAATTAGGGGTGTTTGGAAAGGCATTTCTTTGACTGTTTTGTGTGTTATGGTTGGTGAACCTTGAGTTGTTGTTAGACCTCTAATTTGTTGAGAAGTTGTTCAGAATTGTTGATGTTGTGGACCTTGGTGTAACACCCTCTCTTTGCTTTTATTCTTGCATGGCCATAGTGTAAGCCTTAACAGCAGTGGGTAAGGGTTGCATGAGTAGGATTTGACCTCTGATGTTTGAGTAGCATTCATCAAGCCCCATTAGAAACTGAATTAACCTCTTCCTTTGATCTCTTTCACCATTGATTCTTCCATTAACACAATTACTGATTGATTGAAAATCAAACCAAATATTATAGTATAAGTATTACTCAAGAAATCCGCAAAGAAATACGGATAACCCGAGGTCGTAGTCCATGTGAAGGGTGAATGGAATTATGAATTCCCGATTCGTGAAACGTGTCGTGAAAATGGTAAAAAGTGATTTAGATGAGATTATACTAATGAATAAGTAAATGAAGCACAAATAATCACTTAAGCACGTAATTCAAGTAATTAAACCAAAAACGTAACGTAAAATCGAAAACGTAAGCTAAAACGCGAAATAAACGTAAACGTACGAAATAAAACGTGAATTTTCAGCTACACTACTCCTACGGACTTGAAATTAATTTTGAAAAGTTAAAAATGATAAAAGAAAATTTTGAGAAAAAGAAATTTTTTTTTTGACTTTTTATTTAATTTTTATGAATTAAAAACTAATTAAAAATTAAAAGAAAATGCAAATAAGGTGAGAAAAATGCAAAATAAATTTTAAAAATTGTAAAATAACTAAAAAGTAATTTTAAAACTAAAAACTAATTTTTTTGGCTTTTTGTGTAATTTTTAGGAATTAAAAACTATTAAATCTAATTAAAAAGTAATAAAAATTCAAATTAAATTCAAAATAAATGGGAAAAATACAAAATAAATTTCTAAAATTCTAAAATAACTGAAAATAAATTTCTAAAATATTTTTGGATTTTTCTAAGCTTTTTCTGATTTTTTTGGAATTTTTGGTAATTAAAATGTATTAAAAATTGAATAAAAATGAAACTAAAATAAGAAAAATAGCAAATAAAGGGAGAAAAATATGAAAAATTCAGGAAAATTCTAAATTAATATTATAAACTTGGGAAAAATTTAAAATTTTAAAAATAAGCACGGTAACTACCACTTGCTTTGAAAATAGCTAATAACAAAGTGCTTATTAATAAGCACAGTTGACCAGAATTGACCAAAGCTTTACCAAATGATTTTAGAACTCAAATAAGCTTAAATGAATAGAACTTGGACTAAAATTCACTCAGCAACACAGATAAATATCAAAACAGGTCAAATAAGCTTTAATGAGATAAGCAGTTAAGCAACTAGATAAGCAAATGACACAAACACAATGAGTAACTCAACTAAAGGTACTAAGGAACTCAAATAATCAACAAAACTCAGCTAAGAAGCAATAAACCTAAATTGCAGCCCTCAACTATGAAAACAGATGCTAGTCTCAAACTCTCAACTAGATAAGACAATAATCCTGAGCAAATAAGCTCAGGAATACAAACTTATGAGGGCAAACTACTTAATAACCAGTTGAAATGCTATAACTACCAACAAAACAGAATAGAGATCCAATTTACTACTCCAAATGAGATCTAGAAATTTGACTTAGAACTGAGGAGCAGGGGAGTACAAAGGTCAAACAGCCAACTTCCAAGTCCTTTTCCAATAAGCAAATAAGTTTCAAATCTTAAATTTCTTTTTGCAAATGATTTTCTTACTGCCAAACTTCTCAAAAATGCTTTTCAAAAGTATTTCCAAACTTATTTGAACACCAGAAAAGCTTATCAAAATGATGACCAAAACTGAGTTTCACAATTGTTTTGACTTTTGAATTTTAACACCACTTTGACTAATTTGAATTATAACCTGTGCTAAATGATTACTACAAGTGTAATAAACTACTGTAAACCTAAAATAAGCTGAATAATCTAATTATGCTAGTACTACTATGAAATGGTAACCTAAATATCCAACTGATATGAAATAGAGGTGAAATTTGACTTTAAATTAATAGCAACTTATTTTTATGCTTGTTTATTCTTCAATGCAACCTAAGTGAGCAATCTAAACCAACCACAACCTCTAAATCAATGATTAAACCAGCAAACTAACACAATCCAAACACCCCTATATGAGTGTCTGTCTTACTATATACCAACCAAATACAACCCAATGTGATTCAAACTCAACCTCAGTGCTAAATATGATCCACTAACACCAAATTAACACAGAAAATCAGACCTAAGCTATCAAATCACCACAGAACCAAGACTAACACAGATCCAAAGATTATGACAGACAATGAAACAGATAGCAATCCAAATAAAATTAAACTATTATGAAATGATAGAACAAGTAACCTCTATACTAAGAATGATGCAATAAACAGGAAACAATACACTAAACCAATCTAAACTATTATTACTCAACTGATGCAATAGAATTAAAATAAATGAAAAACTTACAACCCACTACCCCCTCAGCAAAACAGAGGAACAAGCTATTAACTAATAAAGGATTTAAAATGATAACAACTGAAGCTGGATTTTAAGTAATAAAGGTAAACATATTTTTGATTTTTATTTGATTTTCTGATTTTTTTTGTATTTTTGAATAAGATAAACAACAAGCTATTAACTAATAAAGGATTTAAAATGATAACTAAATGTAAATGAAACAGTAAACAGGAGATGTAACTAGGATTAAGCTAAATAGGAATTATAAGAGAAATTTGATAAATTTTATAAAAGACAAACTAGAATTTCACTAATAAAAAAAACTGAGTACAATACTTTGGAATGAAAAATTACATTAAGGAAAACAAATTAATAGCATAACTTTAATAAAAACCTACACACTCTACATGATATAAGAGGGGGTATATATAGGCTTGAGCTGAGGTGAATTAGGGTTTGTAGGAAGGTCCAGGAAGCTATCAGGTGTGCTTCTTCATATTCAATCTTGTCCCTTGATCCCAGCTTCAATCACACACGTGAATTAGGTCCCTTGGATCATGTGCATAAGTGATGAGTGTCTAAATACTCATTATTTTATACCAATCTGAGCTGCCAAAACACACAAAAACACTCAAATATGTATCAAAATACTTAAAATATCTTAAAGGTGTGTTTTATATGTTTCAAATGCAAAATATGCAAAAACAGATGAAAAACGTACAAAGTTTGCATAATTGGCAGTTTCAGTCCCTCAAGTTTCAATAATTGGCAAAACTAGTCCCTGGTTATTATAAAAACATGAAAAAGTCATCAAAGGTCCTTTTTAATCATAAAGTTACATATTTAGTCCTTTGGAGCAAAGTTTCACAAAATTACAAGTTTAGTCCCTGTACTTTGGAAATTGACAGAAATGGTCCCTGGGATGTAAAAACTTTGAGAAAAGCAATTTTGGTCCTTGTATTATTAATCATTTGCAGGAATGGTCCTTCGTGATAAGTTTGGTGAAATTACATAATTGGTCCCTCAAGTTTGGCAGTTTGTCAGTTTTGGTCCCTGGACTTTCAGAAAATGGCAGAATTGGTCCCTGATGGAAAATTTTGGATAAAAAGTCAATTTTGGTACTTGGGAAATATCAAGTTGTCAAAATTGATCCCTGGTTGAAAGTTTTGAATAAGTTACACATTTGGTCCCTGAATTTCACATTTGGCAAGTTTAGTCCCTGGAATTTTAAAAAATGAAATTAATATAAAAATAGAACCTTGTACTATTCAAGTTGTCATTTTACATCATTTTGATAAACTTTGGGATATTTACATTTTCAGCCCCAAACTTGGAATAATGTTACATTTTTGGTCCTTGTAATTTCTTAAAAACCAAACGGATCCTTATTATTCTTAATACCCAAAACTAAAATAAACCCAACTTACACACCAAGCCCACCCACTATCCAATCCCAAGGCCCAAACCCTACCAGCCCAGTCCACACCTTAAATATAAACCGGGGTCAAACATTTCGGTCAAACACCACCACCCAATACCTCTTTTCCCTCCCAAACTACCACTTCCACCGCTGCTACTAAACCACCTGGTATTCAACCTCCACCTCACACCTCAGCTGTCCTACTCACTCCCCTCCACCTCACACAACCCTCCAAACCCCATTAAACCCTTAAAATACTCTCCACGTTATCTACAGTGGCCAAATGAGACTTTGGCGCCAAGAAACGATTTAAACGGTGGAGATGAGTTTTACCACATCAAGGGCTAGGAATTGGTGGGAAAGGTCAAGGTGGGTCCCACTAACCTCAGAAGTCTCTACAAATGGAAGAAAAAGCTGAGGAGATGAAGTATTAGTGTAACTTAGGTTTATGGTAGTCGTAGGTAGTATAATCTTTAATTTCAGTTGTAATTTCAATCAAATTAGCTTGTTCTCAGTTAATTTCATGTACCTTAACCTTTAATTCAAGTTAATTTCAAAGTTCAGTTGGTATCTCACTTTATGCATTTTCATAAAATTCTCAAAAATCTCATAAGCTTGTATGTTGTTATTTGTTGTTGCTATTGAATTCTAAAACTCATATAAAGCTCTGACAAAGCTTTTGAAAGCTTTTAGATATCTCAGTTTTCAGTTTAGTGATTAGAATAAAAAATACAAGAAAATATAAAGAAAATAGAAAATAAATAAAAATTCATTGATATGGTGCAAGAAAGCTGAAGCAGGGTGTGATTTGGATTGATTCTGGGTTAGTAGTCTTGTGGAAGACTTATAGGAAGGTTCTTTGATCCCTGGTTCCACATCTCAGTTTGAAAAATCAATGTAAGAAATTCTAATATTGAGCATAGTTGGTTATTGTTGTTTCTGTGATGTTATCCTTATTCAAATAGTCTTATTTAAGTTTATTTAATCTGTTTTAGTGTTGTAATCAGTAGTTGTAGTTTAATATATATAAGTTATAGTGTAATATTAATTTTAAAGGAGTGTTTGGCTAAAACTGTTTCAAAGTATTCTAGGGTGTTGTAGTTGTTGTTTCTGGTTCAGTCAAGTCATAATAGGTCTAAGATAGTTAGGTAAGTCATAAAATTGGGTAAGTCTAGTGTAGAAAGTCAAAATCCATTTCCTAATTCCTTGACAGTTAACTGTCAAGGATTTAAGGTCCACAAACCCTCACATTAGCTTATATCTATTAGTTCTAGCTTAATTTAGGTTAGTCATAGCTTAAAACATCTTATTAAATCAGTAGTAGTGATTAGAATCTCAATAAAGTCAAACTAGTTCAAGTTTCTTAAAAAGTCAAATTGTTATCTCAGATTTTTACAAAACTTCAAGCATTTGTTGTGAATTTAGTGTTTGCTTTGATGACCTGAAATTTGTTCCTAGTTCAAGTCCAACAGCTCATCTTTTGAATCCCATACAGCTTATATTTTTAGGATTTTTAGTGTGGGCCCCACTCACCCTCAAAAACACTTGCAGGGCAAGCACTTGCCCTGCTTCAGCAGACTCAGCCCATCACCACCACTTTGGTGGTGATTTGTGGCCAACTCAGTGGGCCCCACACCTCCTAATTAGCTTTTCCCAACCCCCCTCCTACCAAACTCTTAAAGTTGACCTTTTGTTTGACCTGAAACCCTGTGGACCCCACCTAGAATAAGCCATAAACCTTGTCCCCATTCTGTGTTGAAATCAGTTTTTGGAATAGCTTATTTGTGCTTATCAGCTTATCTACTGAGCTTATTTGGCTAATTTTAGCTTTGAAAAATCCAATACACTTATTAGAACCAGAATATACCAAGGTGGGTCCCACATAAGCTCATTTGAGCTTATTTGCCCTTTCAGTCAACCAAAGTCAACTGTGGAGGTAATAAGCCCCCACAGTGCTTATTATTAAGGTATAAAATATTTGTTTTTATTAAAGTTAGTTGTTTTTATATATAAATTAGTTTTGTAAAAGAAAAATCCAGAAAAAACAATATAAAAATAAGTGATAGTTTCTATTTAATTTAATTTAATTTTAATTTTCATTTTTAGATTTTTATTAAGTAATTTATAATTTTATATTTTTAATAATTTCCTTTTATATTAAAGTATTTTTAATAATTTTCTCAGAATTTTATTTTGTCTTTTAGTATTAATTATAATTAAAATTAGTTTTATTAATAATTAATCAATAATTAAGTTATAAATAGCATAATTAATTTTTATAAGGTAATACCTAGTTTTTATATTTTTTTCTAGCTTTTATAAGTTATAAAATAGTTTTATAAATTTTTCCATAATTTTCTAAGTTAATTTAGTACTATTTGTAATTTAAAATAGTTTAATTAGTATAATTAAGATAAATAGTTTTTAATTAATAGAAAATTCATAAAAAGACAAAAAGATTTATTTTTATTTTTTATACTTTCTTCAAGTTCATTTTTAAGTTTAGAAATTATTTTTGTAAGTTTTTAGTTTAAGTTGTAGTATTTATAATTTTTAGTCTGATTTAAATTAAGTTTTAATTAAAAAGTTAAATAGTTTTAATTAAATAATTAATAATAAATAATAAAATAATCAAAAATATAGTTTTCTTTTTAGTTTAATTTTATTTTAAGTTTAAGTTTGTAGGATTTTCATTTTTAACCCTTGTAGTTTATTTTTCTTAAAACTCACCTTTTTCTCAGTACGCAGTCGCGTCTGATTTTAAATTGGTGTACGTTTATACGTATTAGATATTTAGGTTTCACGTAATCGTTAAGATAGTTTATTTAAGTTATTTTAAGTTATAAAACCCTAGTTAAACACACACACACACACTTATAACCTTTCCTGTTCATATTCACTCGATCACAAATTCGTTTATAATAAAACATCGCACACCTCGTTGGGACATTACGACCCGGGGAAACACTGTATTCCACGGAAGCATTTGTTTCAAACGTTTGACTTGGTTGACCATCACCTGGTAAACTAGGTTGACTGTTTGAGGCGAATCAAAATTTGGCGCCGTTGCCGGGGAGGTTGTGCGCTTATTTTAAACGATTTTGCGTATTAGTGAACCTGAATACACACTCATTGTATATTTACCATCTTTTATCCATATTTTTATAAAACAAAACACAAAAATATTCACCTTTACACCCCTACCTATTTGATTATTCATTTCTCAACCCCTAAACCCTTTGATTCTTTCTATGTCTTATTCTCACCCTCTTGTCTGTCAATGTTGTGGTTGTCCTTATAATGATGGTAATTGCCCCAGTTGTGGCATGGTAGAGTCAGGAAACGGGTCTGTCTATAACCAGAATCCCTATTCCTACCCTGACATGACTGATTCATTTCACCAGCTTCCACACCATGAGACTCAGCAGTTTAACTGTTGTGAGTATTGTGGTGGTTCACACTACAGTTCTGATTGTTAAACTAAGAATCAGTTTATCTATGAACAGGTTCCTTGTAACAATCATGAATTTGGTTTTAACCAGCCTTCACAGTACACAAACCCTCAACCACTTCCTCAGGACGAGTTAGCTAAAGCTGAATCGATAAAAATGATTTTGGCTCAAAGTCAAGTCAACAAAACCATTCAAGATGGAATAAACACTCTTACATATCTGATTCTTAGGAAACAAAAACCTCTTGTTAACTCATTACATCTTGAGGATGTAAGTGACGAGGATGAGCCAATTGAAGTCAAAAACTCAAATGACCCTTCAGATATCTTAATAATGGGGGACAAGCAATTCAAAGTAACTCCTTTTAAGGAAATAAATGTCCTTGTTCCAATCCCATAGCTATCTGAGGAACCTTTTGATTCAACTTCAGTTGAAGCTACTTCAGTAGAAATACAGGGAGAAAAGAATATAACTGAATCACCAGCAGTAGAAATAATGGAACTTGTAGAATCCATTACTGCTAGTCCTTCTCAACTCCCTGAGTCTGCTGTTATCACACCCGAGGTTCCCACTCACTCTCTGAGCATGGGGGACGAGCATCTTAACACTATTCCTGCAAAGGAATCGGACGAATTCATAAAGTCTAGTGTTGAGAACCTTGTCTTAATCCCAAGTGAGTCACAGGGAATTCTTGATCATATGTGTGATATTCCTCCCCCTCTTGTCTTCCCAAATGATCATATTGAGATGTTCTCTGATTCTGATGAGAACTATTCTTTATCTTGTGGAGACATAAGTTATGTGGGGGAATTACCTTCTGAGCTTGTCAACTCAGAAGAAGAGAATGAGGAAGAAATTATCCAAGACGAAGCTCTTCGTCTTACATTATTAAATGCTAATCTTCTCATTTCTAGAATCGAGGCTTTTAATGAAAAGCCTATTTCATCTCCTATCCCCGTCAAGGATAGTCAGATTTTGATCAATGATTCTATTCCGGAATTGCAAACGTTCCATTTTGATCAAACGGAAGAGAAGATAAGTGGTATCACCACTTCTCATTCTTATAATTCTCTTTCCATTTATGAATCATTTACTATTGAGGAGTTCCCAAGTGAATTCACTCAAATCAATCCCGAATACGAATCATTCACCTTTGAGGAGTTCTCCTGTGAACTTACTCATATCATATCTCCACCGGAGTATGAAAATTTCTATTTTGATCTAGACATACCCATAATATGTCTTGATCAAACGAGCTTAAACGAGGAGATTCATGTAACAATGAATTTTCCTATTGAAGATGAGGAGTTAGTTATGATTTTCATCATGACTTTCTTTCTTTTCTTCATATATTCTGTTCCTTATCCTGTTCTTCACTCCTTCAGGAATGAAGACATTATCTTTGACCCCGGCATTCTCATTTATAAATTATGAGCCGGTTACTTATCTCATCGGTGTGGAACTTTCACGTGCTTCAAATGTTTATCCAAATATCTTGAATGAAAGTCCGATTGAGATAGTCTCTTCCACTTACTTCCCCATGGACAAATGAATTTGGGGTCGAGTCAAGTTAGCGACTCGGTAATCAAAAACAGTAGCATGTACATAGGTTTTCACCCATGTTTCACCCTAAGTGTGGGGGAGATGCCCCACATGTTGTGTGTATATATATATATATATATATATATATATATATATATATATATATATATATATATATATATATATATATATATATATATATATATATATATATATATATATATATATATCCTCTAAAAAAATGTAAATATAGTGATAGTTTCTATTTAAGAAGTTTTATCTTAAAAAAATAATTGTATGTATATACATCTTAAATAAAGGCTATGGAATATTTTTCTTCTTACGTTCTAAGTGTTGGTTTAACACCCGATGCTTTGAATATTGAAGACAATATTCAGTTCTAAGTGTGGGGGGAGATTCGTTATTCTAACGAATTTAAACACATGTTCCATCAAGAACCCCCATTTTAGCCAAAATTTTAAAAATTTTTCTCACTTAGAACGCAATAAATGGTTATCAGTCCGCCATGTCTAACCCACATAAGGATTGGCTAATCCAGGAGCAAACGGTTCTTGGTAAAGATAACTCAAACCCGTTTATGGCTTCCAATTTGCCAAAAATTGTATGGTTCCTCAACTCCCCATATCCCATAAAGCGAATGAGTTGGCTAGCCCGCAAGATTATGGCTTGTGGTAAAGGCAGTGGAAAATCCATAATTGGTAATCAGCTCACCAAGATGTTGACTATTCCATCAAGAGTTGGCTAGTCCAGAAGTAAACGGCTTTTGGTAAAGACTAATCAAATCCGTTGACAGCTGGTGGTTTGCTCAAAATCACATGGTTATCAGGTGTGCCACAGTTCTTACACCTGGCTACTCCAGAAGTGATGGCTTTTGGTAAAGAGTTTTTCAAATCCATTAAGTTTTTCTCAAATAGATTGCTAGGGACTAGCAATAGTTTAGTGTGGGGGATTGATGAGTGTCTAAATACTCATCATTTTATACCAATCTGAGCTGCCAAAACACACAAAAACACTCAAATATGTATCAAAATACTTAAAATATCTTAAAGGTGTGTTTTATATGTTTCAAATGCAAAATATGCAAAAACAGATGAAAAACGTACAAAGTTTGCATAATTGGCAGTTTCAGTCCCTCAAGTTTCAATAATTGGCAAAACTAGTCCCTGGTTATTCTAAAAACATGAAAAAGTCATCAAAGGTCCTTTTTAATCATAAAGTTACATATTTAGTCCTTTGGTGCAAAGTTTCACAAAATTACAAGTTTAGTCCCTGTACTTTGGAAATTGACAGAAATGGTCCCTGGGATGTAAAAACTTTGAGAAAAGCAATTTTGGTCCTTGTATTATTAATCTTTTACAG
Organism: Artemisia argyi; assembly: GCA_030686995.1. Classification (NCBI taxonomy): domain Eukaryota; kingdom Viridiplantae; phylum Streptophyta; class Magnoliopsida; order Asterales; family Asteraceae; genus Artemisia; species Artemisia argyi. Next base: position 135,535,687 of record CM060688.1, read on the forward strand.
GAATGGTCCTTGGTGATAAGTTTGGTGAAATTACATAATTGGTCCCTCAAGTTTAGCAGTTTGTCAGTTTTGGTCCCTGGACTTTCAGAAAATGGCAGAATTGGTCCCTGATGGAAAATTTTGGATAAAAAGTCAATTTTGGTACTTGGGAAATATCAAGTTGTCAAAATTGATCCCTGGTTGAAAGTTTTGAATAAGTTACACATTTGGTCCCTGAATTTCACATTTGGCAAGTTTAGTCCCTGGAATTTTAAAAAATGAAATTAATATAAAAATAGAACCTTGTACTATTCAAGTTGTCAATTTACACAATTTTGATAAACTTTGGGATATTTACATTTTCAGCCCCAAACTTGGAATAATGTTACATTTTTGGTCCTTGTAATTTCTTAAAAACCAAACGGATCCTTATTATTCTTAATACCCAAAACTAAAATAAACCCAACTTACACACCAAGCCCACCCACTATCCAATCCCAAGGCCCAAACCCTACCAGCCCAGTCTACACCTTAAATATAAATCGGGGTCAAACATTCCGGTCAAACACCACCACCCAATACCTCTTTTCCCTCCCAAACCACCACTTCCACCGCTGCTACTAAACCACCTGGTATTCAACCTCCACCTCACACCCCAGCTGTCATACTCACTCCCCTCCACCTCACACAACCCTCCAAACCCCATTAAACCCTTAAAATACTCTCCACGTTATCTATAGTGCCCAAATGAGACTTTGGCGCCAAGAAACGATTTAAACGGTGGAGATGAGTTTTACCACACAAAGGGCTAGGAATTGGTGGGAAAGGTCAAGGTGGGTCCCACTAACCTCAAAAGTCTCTACAAATGGAAGAAAAAGCTGAGGAGATGAAGTATTAGTGTAACTTAGGTTTATGGTAGTCGTAGGTAGTATAATCTTTAATTTCAGTTGTAATTTCAATCAAATTAGCTTGTTCTCAGTTAATTTCATGTACCTTAACCTTTAATTCAAGTTAATTTCAAAGTTCAGTTGGTATCTCATTTTATGCATTTTCATAAAATTCTCAAAAATCTCATAAGCTTGTATGTTGTTATTTGTTGTTGCTATTGAATTCTAAAACTCATATAAAGCTCTGACAAAGCTTTTGAAAGCTTTTAGATATCTCAGTTTTCAGTTTAGTGATTAGAATCAAAAATACAAGAAAATATAAAGAAAATAGAAAATAAATAAAAATTCATTGATATGGTGCAAGAAAGCTGAAGCGGGGTGTGATTTGGATTGATTCTGGGTTAGTAGTCTTGTGAAAGACTTATAGGAAGGTTCTTTGATCCCTGGTTCCACATCTCAGTTTGAAAAATCAATGTAAGAAATTCTAATATTGAGCATAGTTGGTTATTGTTATTTCTGTGATGTTATCCTTATTCAAATAGTCTTATTTAAGTTTATTTAATCTGTTTTAGTGTTGTAATCAGTAGTTGTAGTTTAATATATATAAGTTATAGTGTAATATTAATTTTAAAGGAGTGTTTGGCTAAAACTGTTTCAAAGTATTCTAGGGTGTTGTAGTTGTTGTTTCTGGTTCAGTCAAGTCATAATAGGTCTAAGATAGTTAGGTAAGTCATAAAATTGGGTAAGTCTAGTGTAGAAAGTCAAAATCCATTTCCTAATTCCTTGACAGTTAACTGTCAAGGATTTAAGGTCCACAAACCCTCACATTAGCTTATATATATTAGTTCTAGCTTAATTTAGGTTAGTCATAGCTTAAAACATCTTATTAAATCAGTAGTAGTGATTAGAATCTCAATAAAGTCAAACTAGTTCAAGTTTCTTAAAAAGTCAAATTGTTATCTCAGATTTTTACAAAACTTCAAGCATTTGTTGTGAATTTAGTGTTTGCTTTGATGACCTGAAATTTGTTCCTAGTTCAAGTCCAATAGCTCATCTTTTGAATCCCATACAGCTTATATTTTTAGGATTTTTAGTGTGGGCCCCACTCACCCTCAAAAACACTTGCAGGGCAAGCACTTGCCCTGCTTCAGCAGACTCAGCCCATCACCACCACTTTGGTGGTGATTTGTGGCCAACTCAGTGGGCCCCACACCTCCTAATTAGCTTTTCCTAACCCCCCTCCTACCAAACTCTTAAAGTTGACCTTTTGTTTGACCTGAAACCCTGTGGACCCCACCTAGAATAAGCCATAAACCTTGTCCCCATTCTGTGTTGAAATCAGTTTTTGGAATAGCTTATTTGTGCTTATCAGCTTATCTACTGAGCTTATTTGGCTAATTTTAGCTTTGAAAAATTCAATACACTTATTAGAACCAGAATATACCAAGGTGGGTCCCACATAAGCTCATTTGAGCTTATTTGCCCTTTCAGTCAACCAAAGTCAACTGTGGAGGTAATAAGCCCCCACAGTGCTTATTATTAAGGTATAAAATATTTGTTTTTATTAAAGTTAGTTGTTTTTATATATAAATTAGTTTTGTAAAAGAAAAATCCAGAAAAAACAATATAAAAATAAGTGATAGTTTCTATTTAATTTAATTTAATTTTAATTTTCATTTTTAGATTTTTATTAAGTAATTTATAATTTTATATTTTTAATAATTTCCTTTTATATGAAAGTATTTTTAATAATTTTCTCAGAATTTTATTTTGTCTTTTAGTATTAATTATAATTAAAATTAGTTTTATTAATAATTAATCAATAATTAAGTTATAAATAGCATAATTAATTTTTATAAGGTAATACCTAGTTTTTATATTTTTTTCTAGCTTTTATAAGTTATAAAATAGTTTTATAAATTTTTCCATAATTTTCTAAGTTAATTTAGTACTATTTGTAATTTAAAATAATTTAATTAGTATAATTAAGATAAATAGTTTTTAATTAATAGAAAATTCATAAAAAGACAAAAAGATTTATTTTTATTTTTTATACTTTCTTCAAGTTCATTTTTAAGTTTAGAAATTATTTTTGTAAGTTTTTAGTTTAAGTTGTAGTATTTATAATTTTTAGTCTGATTTAAATTAAGTTTTAATTAAAAAGTTAAATAGTTTTAATTAAATAATTAATAATAAATAATAAAATAATCAAAAATATAGTTTTCTTTTTAGTTTAATTTTATTTTAAGTTTAAGTTTGTAGGATTTTCATTTTTAACCCTTGTAGTTTATTTTTCTTAAAACTCACATTTTTCTCAGTACGCAGTCGCGTCTGATTTTAAATTGGTGTACGTTTATACGTATTAGATATTTAGGTTTCACGTAATCGTTAAGATAGTTTATTTAAGTTATTTTAAGTTATAAAACCCTAGTTAAACACACACACACACACACACTTATAACCTTTCCTGTTCATATTCACTCGATCACAAATTCGTTTATAATAAAACATCGCACACCTCGTTGGGACATTATGACCCGGGGAAACACTGTATTCCACGGAAGCATTTGTTTCAAACGTTTGACTTGGTTGACCATCACCTGGTAAACTAGGTTGACTGTTTGAGGCGAATCAATAAGCATTGTGAATCCTCCGTGTATCTCCTCATTGGACCACGTGTCCCTGCCAACCCTGACACCAGCTGTCAGCTTCTAGAAGCCAAATGATAGGGTAATTATTAGTAACGTGGGGTAATTTGGGGTGAGGGGTAATCTAGGGTTCATGAATAATAACTAATTTCCGGGTAAGAGTTAATTGGGGGGCGAGAATGAATTTGGGGGTGTTTTTATTATCTTGGGGTTTGACCGGGTATTGACCCTGGGTAAGGGTGGGATGGATCGGGTAGGCAGGTAATGGGGTAGTGGGCTTTGTGGTGTGGGCTACCATGGGTTTGGTATTATCTTTGGACTGGATCCGGTGTGGTTTATTAGAGTTTTAGGATTTTTAGTATTAAAATTCACAAGGACCATTATTGTAAAACCTGAAAATCCAGGGACCAAATATGTAAATCTTCAAAAGTATAATCCAAGGGCTATTGTTGTAATTCTTTGATTCACGAGGGACCACGTTTGTCTTTTCTTCAAATAATTCTTCAAGGGACCAATTTTGTAATTCTCTGTAAGTGCAGGGACTAATATTGCCAATACTTCCAAACTTCGTCCAGGGACTAATTATGAAACTTTGTGATTCTCTGAGGACTTCTTAAGATCTTTTAAGCTTTCTTTGATCATTTTTCTTCCCCGGCTCCGGCTTTTGACTTTTTTCCATTCTCGTGCTCGTTTTTGTCGGTTTTGCTTTGTTTTTGTTCATTTTTCACATATCCGTACCTGCACATACACAAATACAAAAACACACATTCTCTTGGCATATTTGGTTAGTATTTGGTGTATTTGGTCTGATTTAAGGCTAAAAAGGATGTGTGAAAAATCACACATCAATTACACACACACTAACACAAATAAGGTGCTTCTAATGCATCAAATTCATCCCACAACCCTTTCAATTTGTGATAATACACCTATATTGAACAATTCTCTTGCTTCAATTGCATAATGTCATTAGTTAACTCATAGATTCTATGACCATCAATCACAGCATAATGTTCTTGTAACTCAATCCATAATTTTGAAGCAGAATTGATGAAATTCAAACTATTTCCAATTTGTTCACTTACAGTGTTGAGAATCCAAGAAATCAACATATCATTATTCCTTTCCCATAGTGTTCTTAACTCAGAATCAACACTTGGTTCAACAAATTCACCATTGATGATCTTCATCTTGTTTTTAGCATTCAAAGCAATAGTTAGAGATCTTTTCCATGAACTATAGTTGTCTGATCCAGTCAATTTCTTGGAAATCAAAACAAGACCTGGATGATCTGTTTGATGAAGGAATAAAGGATGATTAGAAGTGATTTCATCATTGTTAGTTGAGTTCTGTGAGTTTTGTGTTTCTTGAGAGTTTCCCGCCATTTTCTGTTTTGAAAGTTTTGATGAATTTTGATTGATTTTGATGTGTTTTGTGGTGTTTTTATGATGAATAGATGTGATGATGATGATCAAGAAGTGATTGTGAGTTGAATGGTGGTTGTTTGATGATCAGAATAATAGTATGTTGGTAGTTATGGTGGTTTAGGTGGCGGTCAAAGGTAGTTAAAGGTGATCAGAGTTTGTTATTGATGGTGGTTACCACCACAGAGCTGGTGGTGCTCTGATACCATGTTGATAAAGGTGGAGAGAATGAATTTGGAAAGAAAAGTTGTTATTTCATTAACTGAAATGAATCATTACAAAGTTCTATTTATACTACAAAAGTCAAACTACTGAAAGTCAAACTATGCTAACTCTACTTGTACAGTACAACTAATATCATTACAATTATACTACTATCAATTCTACTTGTATACATGACCAGTGTTGCAAAAATCGGCCTACAAGGCTGATTAATCGGCGATTACAAGCTGAACGGCCTTGGACCTTGGAGCGAATTACAAGGTAATCGGCCGATTAATCGGCCTTGGACCTTGGAATCGGCGATTAATCGGCCAAAAATCGCTACACGGCCCTCGACCGCTTCGGGACCGATTCACGATTTTTGCAACATTGTACATGACTATGCTAAATAGTTCCACACAGAACTTGAGCCTTTTGATGGAGCTTGAGCTTATTTGGCTTAATAAGGTTTGACTTTGAGATGTTGTGAACTTGATGAGCTGTGGCATTGCTTGGCTTGTCAACTGAGCTTGCTGCTTTAGTTCCTTTATAAAGTATAGGGGCTAGAATCTTTTTTTTTTTTGTTTTTTTTTTTAATTTTATTTATTATTATTATTTTTTAATTTTTATATGTAACTTGAAGTTAACGCACGTTAAGATTATAACTCACCGTGTTAATGTGGAAATAACGCAGGAAGACGGTAAGATAACGCACCCTTATAACGCACTATGTTAAAGCATAACGCACCTACCTTACCGAGTACTCTAAGAATCTGAAAAATTCATGGACGCGTTGACTACCAAATGTCCATGTGGAGAACCCCGAGAACTTCAAAGTTCAAAAGACAAGAAAGCTTAAAAAAAGTCAAACACAAAAACAACTTTCGGATCCTCATTTTTTAATTAATTACAATTTTTTCTTTTATAAATATTTTATCAAAATTTGCCATCATTGAAAAAAAATTTTGTTTGGGTCACTTTCATTTCATTGTTTGTTGATACTTTCAATGGTTAGTTTTATCAAGTAACATTTATTCATTGTTTAAGCTCTTTTATTAGATTAAATTACATATCTTGGATCATGGGTATTTGAAACTTTTGATTTTCTTGATGGGTTGTAAATTGTAATCAAGAATCAATTTTTATGTGATTTTGGAGATTGTGTAGTGTAGAAAATGGATAAATGGATTGTTGGATTATCCCAACATTTCAAGAAGGATACTGAAAAAATGGATTTTATGGTACCCACATCACCAAAGAGCGAAAACGATGCTAAAAATGATAGAAATGAGTGTTTTCGATGTGTTGGTAGTATGCAAGAAGCTTCAACTAGTAGATTTGAGGGTGATTGTGACGGTAGTAGTAATGTGTTGCTTAGACCGTTAACTCGTGGGAATAGAAGTAGTCTCAGAAGTAGACGGGCATATGGGCGAGCACTTAGGCCTTTAAGTTCGTTAGACAGTTGTCTTACGGCTCAGTTATTTAAGGAACATGTTGAAATGGAAGATTATATGTTTAGGTCGTTTGGATCGCCTTCTATGCAGTCTGTGAGGGATTTGAATGTGAGTGATGGCAGTAAGATAGTAATTAGTAGTGCAAGTGATGATGCTTTTGTTGTGCAAAAAGGGTATTCGGAATTAGGTGACAACAATGTTGTTTCTGGAGTTCCTTCACTGCCTGATCGAGGAGGAAAATTAAGCAGTTCAACTACAATGGCAACCGGGAAACATTTCAACATTACAATTGGTAAATTACCTTGTCTATGACTCCTATGGTGAATTCTGTTTTTCCTTTCGTTATGAACATTAGAACATATCATATGCATACATTTGAAGATTGTTATATGTTATATGACTTTCCTGAATAATTGTAATCACCAAGCCCAAAGTAACATCTTAACTCAATAACTTGCGGATCAAATTAAATCAATTGGCAAATTTATACGTTGCACACAAGTTTAAGCTTTAAAGTAAGCTGTTTATACTTATCATCTTTTATACCTATGGACAGGGTATATTACTAACTCCCCCACACACCTGCCCTTTCTTCTATCAATATAGGGTGTGTTCTCGCCACTACTTGTTCCATCATAAGGTTTGATATTTAGCACATGTGTTTAAGTAAGGGTTAATGAATTCTAGGGTGATTGTACATTGTGAAAATGTTCCCCTTGTTCATTGTACTATATTTTTGTTTATGCAGGTCACTGTACCTATTATTAAGCCGATATTACTCACTAACTTATATAAATTATGCATTTAAGTAACGAAGCCTTTTGAATTTTTTGTCCTACTCATCATAGTTTGACTCTTCTGACTTAGAAATCGGGAATCTTATGAAGTGGAAACCCGGTTTTGATATTATAGTTACTTAAATATAAACAATTAGTACTATGAGAAAAGTGAAGATTTTCACACAGTAAAATGACCCTAGAGAGTAGAGATCATTAACCCTTTTGAGTAATGCTGAAAGTGTTTCCAATCTTGTAAAATGGTTGATCTCTTGATCTATCAAGGAATGTTGTTTCTTAATGGAGTGTTAAGGGGTGTTTGGATGTGCAGCAAAACTAATTATTAGGACTTGATGTTGGAAAGGTTAGGTCTGTAGTATTTGGCAAACCTTAGATACAAAATAACCAAGCTATCATCTTTAAGCTCAATTCCTTCGTTGCACCTAGTTATATGATTTATATTCAGATCTTCTAACATATCAATAATGAGTTCCAAAACCCTTATCCAAACACCCTGTTAGTAGGTGGAAGTAGATACTGTGGAAAGTGAGTTGGTTTGACTTAAACTCCTAAGGGGCAGTTTGGTAATATTAGTACTAAGGGTATTTTAGTCATTTTGGTAGTATCTATAATTTGTAAGTCGGTTGTTTTTTAAGGTCGGTTAGTCTTTGTAAGGTCGGTGTATTTGTATGTCGGTTGTTTAGCTATATATAGGATTGAATAATGAATACATAACTTTGTACTTGACTTCATAATTTTGCTAATAAAATACCAGCTTTTAGTTCCTGTTCTTTCTCTCATGTTCTGAACTTCTGCATTTGGGCTGCTGGTCTTCCCTTTTGTTCCTGATCATTGCTCCTTTGCCTATGATTATGTTCCCCTGATCCTAACAGAAAGCAGCTTACAAAATGTCACAATAAAGTTCCTGACTTCTCCCTTGATAAACTCTGCATTTACGTTCTGTCTTTCTTGATTATTCCAACATGCTTCCTGCGTTAAAGTATTATCATGTATATCAGGATCATCACACGCAAAACAACTTCTCTGTCTGGGGATGTCTTTGGGCCTAATAACTTCTTACATGGCAAATAAACAAGAGATAGAGAAACTGAATGGATTGTTGAAGCAGACCGAGAACTTGGTTCAAGATCTTCGTGACGAACTTGAAATGAAAGATGCACTAATTGTGCAAGAGATAAATACTGAAGATGAAAAATCACAACCAGTGTGCAATAATAATGTTTCCTTGGAAGATGAATCACCTTTTTCTGTTTCCCAACATGATTTGGAGGAATCAACAAACTATGATAACCGAGAATTTGGGGATCCGAAAGCAAAACATGATTCTTTGAGTAATATCGAAGCAGAACTTGAAGCTGAACTAGAGATGTTGGAGATGAACATCACTTCTTCCTCGAGAAAAGCAAGGTTTTCCAATATAGTTGAGGTCCTTGACTGCTTCCTTAAAATATATTGCATACTATGAAGTTTGTTTGGTCCTTTCCGCTATATGATTTATGTTACATTAATGACGGTAAGGTGAAATAACAAAAAAGCCAATACTTAGTTGATTAACTATTCTATTTTTGTAACTATTGATGTATAAGACGTGCGGTTTGAAAGTGATTGTATGATATAGAATTATCAGCATGCAATCTGCGATAATAAAACAGGCTGCTGGAGATAGTATTTAGGTTTGCTTCTGTTGTGTGAAACTATAAATATTTTAACACCACTTATTTGAGTATCTAATATTTAAAGATAGACCGATCAAAAAGGATATTCCTGTTAAATATAGGTGAGTGAAATCAGAAATAGGAATTAAAGTTGGTTCACAGAATGTGTGAAATAGCTCATTAATATTATAAGTTATGATACTATTGTTGCTACTATGAAACTTATTATTCAGAAGTAGTTATTGACCCCTGAATCAGACGGCGAGAAGCAAAATCTCCTAAGACTTAGTCTAATGCCTCAGGCCACAATACTCATATAATCAGTTCGATAAGGCAAATCCACACGCCCCTTAATTGAACAAGTGAATTAATTCCTTTAGGAGGCAATTGACTATTTTGTCCCCTATAGTTTACCTTCAACATGTTGATTTTTGTGTACCGTTATCCGTGGGTGGGTAAAATGCATATAGTTATGTGTGCATATGTACATGTTTGTATGTGTATGTGTATAATGAAGAATCACTTTCCATCTAACTAATGCAAGGTTTTTTACAGCTTGAACCAGACGATGATCATTCTGCAAACTATGCAGTTTCCCCAAGAGAGCTGAGTCTGCGCCTACATGAAGTTCTCGAATCACAACTTAAAGAACGTATCCAAGAGCTAGAAGCAGAAATCCAAATGAAACAAACACAAAATCATAAATCTCTCCACTCTTGGAAACATTTTGAGAATTCTGTAGATGAACCAGTGGTTCTGAATCTCTCTGGTGAAGCTCTGGATGCTTACAATGAGGCTTATGATCAGTTTTCAAAGGTTAGTGATTCTGAAGAGGAAGTGACAAATTCTGGTCAAACTGGTCAAATATCACGTCACTCTGGCAATAATTGGACGCCACGAAATGGGAAGGATTTTGGTGAGGATGAGATGGAAAAAATGTTGATAAAGCATATTGTAGAGAAAGCCAAACAAGGGTCTCCTGCAGTTTTGAATGCTCAAAGAGCATTATTTTCTCTGGACTTTGAATAGATTAGGATAGAATATAACATCGGATTCTTTTATCATCATGTTTTTTGCTGATGGTCTTCTGAGTCTACATTGACCATAACAAAGGCTTCAGTTAACACATGTATATGAAAAGAAAGAGGCTCACTATCGAATGTATTTTGTGATCACTTGTCAAAGTAGCAAAAATAACTATTCCATACAAATTGGCCGGTCAATTAGAACAAACAGGTCTAAAGTACCGATCTAAATGTTTGAACTGTAGTGCACTACTTTTCTCTTGATTGAAGAGTGCATGTCATACAACTGCTGATTTAGATGTTCCATGACCTCGTTATCTTGGGATGTATATCGACATGCGACTTGATAATGAGTATATGTCTCTCGATAAAATTAACTAAGTAACTCGTTATGTATTTATTTTCATCTAACGGCTAAATGTTCACATCACATTGATTTTTTTATTACTCCGTATTTATTAATTATTATTAACATGTTATCAGTCATCTACATCATCAAGAAGAATTAACACATTACTATGACATAGCCCATTTTTTATAATTCGTTTTCCTCCTTCTTCATTCTGCACTCTTACTTTATCTGGAAAAAAAAGCTGAGAGAAGTTTTTCTTGCAGAGTTGTTAGACCGTGTCTGCTTGATTCCTCCCAAATATCTTTAACAGTGCAGTGACCTCCAAAATGTTGAGAGATTTCCATACAAACAGAAGTTGCAAGAGTGGTCTTACCTCCACCCCCAACCCTCCATATCCCAACCATGTGCACACCACCTGTCCCAATCTCTAAACTCTTTATTAAATCTTGTACCCGGGCCCTCATTCCAACAAACTTTTCATCTTCATCAATATCTGAGTTTGGCGAAAGCAAGTTATCTGAAATTGCATCGACAATTTTTTGGATGACAACTGCCTGCAGATTTGATAAATATAAATGGATAATTAGCGTGTATGCTCACATTTGCAGAGTGGTAATATTACGCTACTCCCAAATGAAAGGCCTAGGAGCTAATAGTAAATTATCAGATCTAAAATGGCATATCCTTTATTAGAAAGTAACTATATATTTATATTTTTAACAAAAAGAAAATTACCCATTAGCAACATTCTTGGGTTCCCATCTCTTGGCATCAACAAGGGCTTTTCTCCACGATTCCATTTTTGTTAGGTTCTTCATCTCTTGGGTGGCAAAAGCTTCTCCGAATTTCCTTTTCTGATTTTTCACCTCAGAGGGATCCACATCATAGAATACAGGCCTTACTATTTGCCCCTTCTCATCCCTACATTTCATAATATGTATAAGCTCGTCTAAACACCACGATGAATCTGCATAGTTTTTGGAGAATATATTGACAGCATGACGTGATTCTTCAATGGCCTTTAACAGTGCTGGACCAACAGATTCACCCTTCTCATCCCTACTTAGAGGGATCCACGTCATAGAATACAGGCATTACTATTTGCCCCTTCTCATCCCTACATTTCATAATATGTATAAGCTCGTCTAAACACCACGATGAATCTGCATAGTTTTTGGAGAATATATTGACAGCATGACGCGATTCTTCAATGGCCTTTAACAGTGCTGGACCAACAGATTCACCCCTGGGAAGTGTTATATCATCTTTATAAGTTTGGATTAGGTGTCGTTTAAGAGCAGAGTATCTACAAAGGTTTTGCGGGTATCTTCTCCTCGAAAGCTAAGAAACACATCATACTTCCACGACCGAGAAGAAGACGAGGATGAAGAAGCCATTGATAATGTGTTTGAAGTGACTGTGATAAGTTGGAAGAAGATTGATGAGTAAAAATATAAGGCTACTCACAGTAACGCGACCCAATCCCCCTCTTTTTCCATGCCACGTCAGCTTTCTCTCTCCAACGACCTGCAGGCGATTGGGTGCCCCAGTAAGAGCGACCAAGTTCTTTTTTTTTTTACTACAAACTTACTAATTAAAACATTAATTTCATTAATAATTCAAATATTACATCGAATGAAAACATAAACTTAAACATCCCATAAACATAAACTTAAAATTCAATTATAATCTGGGTGATCCCATGTTTGAGAGTTGTTGGAGTCGTAATCGTCGTCGTAAGGATCAAAGCTCGCCAACCTCTTTGCTTCTAACGAGCTTCCAACCTGCTCAACTCCCGTTCCTTGTCAGAGTTCCAGCCACCATCATCAGCTGCCACATTTTCCTCAAAACTGAGCTGAAAATGATCCAGATGAGGCAGCTGTTGTTGTTGCTCAACAACTCTTGGTACAGATGAACTTGATGCACCTTGCACAAATTGTTGTTGTTGTTGTTGTTGTTGTTGTTGTTGTTGTCAACCATGACAGCTTCCACATTTTCTTCAAAACTCCAACGAATCTTGTTTGTTTTTTGGGCATGTATCTGACTCACACACCCGCGCCATGTCTCAACAACGACATGATCTTTACGAAATTCATCGTATAAAAAATGGCCGATCACAAATTTTCTGTCGTCAGAGATGTGCTCGCACTCTGTGTAGCGTATTCTCATTCGTTGTTTGAGGGCCTTTGCCAGCTCAAACCTGTTAATAACTTTGAGAATAGCTTCTTGACGAGCCGTGTCATCTTTCTCGGCTTGGTTTTTGACCCACTTTTGAAATTGTTCGACGGTATAAGAGAGTTTGTTACAAGCCATTTTGAATTGAAAGAAGTGTGAGATTTTGTGAATTGAAGTGTGTAATATGTCGTGTTAATAAATGGACCAACGGTAATATGGATCAAAAAGTAAAAAAAATATATATATATATATATATATATATATATATATATATATATATATATATATATATATATATATATATATATATATATATATAAAGAAAAGAAATGAGTTTTGGTCGAGCCTGCGACCTATTTGAAAAATTTTCGTCCCACGACCGACTACCTCCAGTAAGGCCGACCGATTGAAATCGATCGTGGAAGTCGATCGAGCCTCCTTACTGTCAATAGCCTTAGATCATAGGGTCACTTGAGTCAAACTAAAATAGTAACAAATGATTCAAAATAACCATAGTTACTTCATAAGGTCGAGTAATTTGGTCTAGCTATTCATCGTATAGCAAATATGATCAGAAACAAACCGAATGTTTAACAAACAACCCTAAAATCTTGCTAGGTGCAAATAACCCTGAAGTGGTTACGACAACCTCTTAAAAATTTGAGGGTTTTAGGGGGGGGGGGGGGGTTCAAAACACGTGAATTTGTCGGCCAAAAGGTTATAATTACCCAAAGAAACAAAGGTTCGGCAAACCATTAGACGGTAATTTTACTTATACGCGTTTGTTTTTATTTAACCTATCAGACAAAATTCTTGCTCAATCATTTACATTAGTGAAGCGCTTCGTTATTCACTTGCTAGAGTTTATTTATGTAGGCTTGTTTGTTTCTTTGAAACAAAGATTTATGTATGTTTGTTGATTTATGTACAAATTTGTATATTTTTATTTGAACAGCTAATGCACAACTTCAATAAAAATCCTACGCGAACAACCCACTAGTAGAAACTGCACAACTTTAATAAAAATCCTACACAAACAACCCAAAATTAATGTAAAGGAAAAAAAACGGTAGAAATATTATCTTCAAGTCCATTCCCATATCTGTTAGACTGTTACTATCCCACATCGGCCAAGTATGGGATTGGCCGGTGGTTTATAATGTCTAGGTGTCCCCTCCTCCTTTGAGCTAGCTTTTTGGAGTGAGTTCTACACTTAGCTTATAAACAATTGATATTCAATAAAGCTTTCGGTTCGTCCCAGCCTATTGTACCCATTAATGGATCTTAAGTGATCCCTAGTGGAGTGTATCAACTGGTATCAGAGCTGCCTTCCTTGCAACTCGGTTATCATTTCTATCCATTTTCTTGTTATTTCCCTATAAGTTCGTTAGTTTTCCGGCGTAGTCGGTATTTTTTCTTGTGAGTTGTTTGAATATAGTGTCATTCTTGATCAAGAACAATTGTAATAATTCAAGAGTTGGGTAATCAAGATGGTTCCTACAACAAGAGTTGGTTCAGGCAGTTAAGGTGGGAAAAAGAATAGAAAAGATGCTAGTGATATTGGTAATAAGAATGGTGCATATAATGTGTTCGATGAAATGCCAAGTCTCAAATATTTCAAACTAGATGGGTCGGTAAGAGAATATTATGATGTTTTTACTTCTTATTACAATCCACAAATTTCTTAGACTAAAAAAATGGGTTTAGGTGAAGGGTGTCTCATTGGTTTCTTTATGTGAGGGTTACAGCCACAAATTGAAAGAAATGTTTGATTTTTCAACCCGAAAACTCTTCATGAGGCATACTTGTTGGCTAATCTGCAAGAAGCGACTATTGCAATAAAAAAACCTAAACAAGAGGGTTCGGTTAAAGAATATTATGAATTGTTTAATTCATTTGTTGATAGAATAGGTTTAGCCGATGTATTTGTTGTTAGTCTATTCATTGAGGGGTTGAAACTAGAAGTTGAAAAAGGAGTTAGATTGTTCAAACCCAAAAGCCTCTCGGATGCATATGGATTGGCTAAGTTGCAAGAATTAACGTACAATGTTATGAGAAAGAACTTATGAATGCAATGCATGATGAATCTGTAGGGTTATCATATAATGAGATGTTCCTATAGTTGAATTGTTTAATAATAGGTTTTTTGTATCACCGTTTACTCTGTTCTGTACGTACACTTCGTAAAGTATGATATCTTATCAAAACACAAAAGTGACTCTAAATCTCTGAAACCAATTAATATTCGAAATAGCAGTGAATTGTTTATCAACACTCTATATATGAGATAACGTGATAGCAGTCCAGTCACCAGTGGACTATATATACATAAGAGAGGATTTGCAGTCTAATCAATCATCATCATTAAAGAAGTCTGAAAAAAACCCTTTTGAATTATCACCATCACCCCAACCACTAAAGAAACTGTGGTTACTTCCACCAGCACCATCTCCACCCCAACCACGAAAGAAGTTGTCGTTATTTCCATCAACAGGGTCAGACGATGTTTGATCAATTTCTCTATCAATATATCCACTGCTATGATCACCATAGTCTTCTCTAGCATTCCTATTCCCACGAGCAGAGTCAGAGTTATGGCTTTCTCCATCAAAATATCCACTTCTAAGATCGCCATAGTCCTCATTAGCATTCCTATTTCCACTTGTGACGCCAGAGTTATGACTTTCTCCACCACCTTTATCTCCACAGTTACATATATCACTGCCACCAACATTAGGTCCTGCCACGTCAGAGTCCTGAATCTTGCTAGAACTAATTTGGTCTAAAATAGCCCAGGTGTATCCCTCAAGGAAACTACTGCTATAACCGACACCAGAGCCTCGGCCCTCTTGTGCCTTATTTTCTAAATACTTCACTCTCACCACTCAACCATGTAACTCCTGTGAGAATTGAAATATATGTTTTAAATTATCAACATGTGTACGTGAGCAAGGAAAATTCATCAAAATACGCTTTCCAAATGGTTTTTTCATGTCATAAAATTTGTGTTTATACCAAATCTTGCATATGGGATTTTATCTTTTGTACGTGTATCTTTGCGACATAAAAAAAAGAATCAAAGTTAGCATATAAGTTAAACGTCGAAAAAAAGCATCATATATGCAAAAGAAAACTTCAAAAAAGCTAATTAATTTGCGAAATTGGTGGAAATTTGGTATAAACACAAATTTTTATGACAATTTGTTAATGAAAATTCTATCTGGAATATGGAAATTTCAATAAATTTCCCCATGAACAATTACTTAAAAATTTATCTTTATCAATTTTATTGCAACTCGATTTGAAAGATCATGCATGCAGTTCATGAATATATCATCACAAGGAGAAAGTAAGACAGATTGGTACCTTTTGATCCAAGGCCTTAATTGCAGCCGAAGCAGACTCAGTGTTGGAGTAAACTACTAAGCCAAAACCACTAGATCCAGCTCTTTTACTTGCTTTTTCACTTTTCAAAAAAACTTGAGCTGTAAATAGTAAGAAATTTCAGTACTTATTGTAAATAATATCCAACTGTAGCTTTTATGTATCTAATTACAGAAGGTGGGCGTTAATTTAATCTTTTTTTTTGAAGTGTATGCTTTTGTAGAAAGAAACGTTTCATGCAAAGAGCAACTCATATTTTAAACAGGGTAATTTATTGACTATACTTTTTTATGGCCCAACCTGGTAATTCACATTGTAGAAAGTAATTACGATCTGACAAAAATAAAATTTAGGACGTACTACCTTGGTCATAATATTGCTTACCAACATAATCACCAAGATCATCTCGTAAAGTAAATTGCATTTATGTGGAATTTGTTCTTTGTAAAACTCATAATGTGGAATCTTATCTAGTTTACAAACTATTAGAACTCAGTAAGTGACAACATATGCCTTTGCTTACTGTTAACTAACAGGCATACCTTCTTTAACATCCCCATATGGAACAAAAGCTTTTTTCAGACTCGTATTAGTTGTGGCATGTGACAGGCCTGCAACAAAAAGGTTCAAAAACACCACTCAGAGATTAACATCATATTATCATAAATTCATAATATCCCAAATTTGAATTTCCATTATTAGTTCTAAAGTACCTGCGACAAGTAGTTTTGAAGATGACATGCATCTTATTATTTGAAAGATAGATGAGTTAGATGCCGACAATTCATGATTGATGTGCTTGCTTGCAGTCTGCCTTATTAAGCTACCAGCTTTGTTGACGAGAGCAGCTTTGTTGACGAGAGCCATAGTTGTAACCTGGAATCAGCAATAAAATGTAACAAAATCAGCATCCAGAGGATAAGTATTGTACCAATGTTTATAACAAGCACAAAAATGTATTCGCTGTATAACAGAAATTAATACTGCACTAAAAATGTTTTTCATTCCCTCAACGAGTCAACGTAACATATATTCATTCTTTTTGTCCTGTTGGACAATCACGACAACAAATGTGAAGTTTGATTGGGAACGCTAGAATAAGAGAACACTCAAATCTATATACCCTATGAACATTTACATTTTATTCACAAAGTTACCAACGAATATAATACAAAGAATGATAACATTTATACAAAGGGCGGGGTGGCAGTCATGATTCCATGCCTCTCCCCCATGCTTCACCAACCACCAATAATATTCTGTCACCTCATTCCATGCCTCTCTCATTCTTCATCATACTTTTTTAGTGGCAACCATGATTCCATGTCTCACCTAATTTTATTTTTTATTTTTTATATTCATAATTATATTAAACAATTTAATAAAAACATAATATTTCATTAATAATTAAAAGAAAATTACATAATACTTAGAAAAAAATATATCTAAAGTGAAACTTTCATGATTCTTTAAATGAAACTTTCATGGTTCTTTAAAGACTCGCAACTTAAAGACTCAACATTAGCAATTACCGAGATCAAACTATAACCTTTATACCCTAAATTATCATTATATAACAATATAATCATAAGATTTACATGAAATTCTCAGTTTGCTTCTATTTGCTTCTTATGATGCCACGCCTAACATGCATAGATCACACATGTCATTTGTTTGCGAAATATACTTAATTACTTACAATACTTATCACCTCATTTTCTTATACATGCAAAGTAACCAAACTATTTCTTCTCTTGGTATTTTCTCTTGTTGCCGTGAACTAACAACCCTCAAACACCCTTCATCTTCAAATTTTATTGGTTCTTGATTCATAAACGATTGAAGGTTTAAGTTCCTTGTTAGTTTCTTGATTCATTTCTTCTATAAACCTCGTCAATCCAATCACTTTCTTGGGTTGTTTCTCCATAAAGATCCATCACCACTTGATAACACCGCAGCCGCCACTCTCATCACCATCAAAATTGTCCCTCTTGTCTTTGGTAAGACCAAACATACGATAATCAATCAATCTTTTTTTTTTTTGTTTAATACCCAACGTTCAAAAATATAGCCGTTCAACGGCTCTTTTCCTTCCCCACTCTCCCATGATTCAACAGCAATTCATGCCGAGCTCCTCCATGCCGTCTCCATGCCGCGTAGGTGGCAGAGGTGTTGACTAGCGGCATGCTCCATGCCGAGCCCACTGCCACCCCTAACCTATATTTATGTACTTAAGAATGTTGAACAAAACATTCCCAAACCTTTTCCTATTCGGCTAAGAAGACACCTCCTAACTGACTCTAGACATGCCTTGTATCCCTAAGTTACATTCCCAGTCTTCGTTTAGCTAAGTTACTCATTAATTAATTAATACCGTATGCTATGAAGTTACACATATAATATATACTAAGAGGTCCATTGTAATATTGTATACAAAACTTAGATCAATCTTCTCAAGTTTGAGTCAAATCTGATGGATCATATTGTTTTATTATGACTTATGAGTGTAAATAATTAAATAAATAAAGGCCCATAATTTCTATTAAAATATTATTATATATATATATATATATATATATATATATATATATATATATATATATATATATATATATATATATATATATATATATATATATATATATATATAACTTGTTTGTGATCGGTGAACATGATCCATCGTTTTTATCAACTTGATCGAAAGGATTTTAATCCATACAACTTACTCTAGTTGTAACATATGTAAAATACTTAATTTTTAGTCATATATATGTATCCTTGCATTAAATGGACAAAAGGTGAAAGTATTTTGTATGTTCGACTTTCGGTATTTGTATGTATACGCAACTGTAATTATTAAATAGTTTTAGTCGAGATAAAAAAAGATTTTGCTAAAATTTAACTCAAAAGAAGTTAAAGGACGGAACCATTGTGGAAAAAGTTTAAGGTTTGCTCGACTCGCCAGAAAATTGAAAGTATTTTGGTTTTTACCATTGTCCATTGTTAATTAGGTTTTGGTATCATGTTATTTAATGCAATTTTTGTTATGAAAGGAACTTTTGTGTTCAATAAATACAACAGTTACATGTGAAAATAGATTAAACGAGTTTCCGGATATATAAACATTAATTAAACAAAACAAACATCCAGAAAGTTAATAAAATTAACAACAACAAATCAGTCATATAATAAATCTGTTAATATGGCAAATAACGCAGTTAGCAAATGAAACATACCTTTAATTCGATTGTTATTTCAGTGTGTTCTGATTATTTTTAAACCCTAATAAATGTCGTGAGTTTAATTTAAGGATAGATATCAAGATGTTGGGAACTTGGATCATAAGATATATGTGTTAGTATAGTTTGTATGGGCTAAGGCCCGAATATCTCTTGTTAGGGTTTGTAGCATATATATCTAGGTTGCACGGACACGGACACGGTGTCCGACACGGCGATACAGCAAAATAAAAAAATATAGGACACGGACACGGCGTGGACACGAGAATTAAATATTTATTTTATATATTAAAGGTGATCAATATGCAGCAACTCATGTCAGGCCAAAACCAATAGTCAGATCATTATTAAACATACAAGCCCGTTCCTGATTTTGATAGTAATCCAGCCCATCTTAACAGATGAATACCAGCCCATCCAGCCCATTTCTCATAACCCTAAACACATATCTCTAAACATCCGCCTACCAATACTCTAAACTCTCCAAACTCATCTAGCAGTCAAAAGCTCATCTCATCTTCATCATCATCAAACTCAGTTATCATATCTCGATTTCATCAATCATAACTGAACACCTAAAACATCTATCCAATCGAGTCAACACAAACACAAGTACAACCGAGCATTAATCATTCTTGTTAAGGAAGCAATGCTTCCAAAAGGGTCGATGATGATTATTGTTCAAGCTAAAAAAAATCTTGTAAAAGTTTGGTATCAAAGATCGCGAAAGGCACAGCAGAGGGACGGTTGACCAATTTTGACCATGTCCAAATCCGTGTCCAGCCGTGTCCATCCGTGTCCAAATCTGTGTCCGCCCCAAACAGCACGTGGGACACGGCACGTGCGTGTCGGACACGTGTCCGAGCCGTGTCCGAGGCGTGTCCGTGTCCGACACGTGTCCGACACTGCCACTCCGAGGTTTTTGGTGTGTCCGTGCTTCCTAGATATATATATATATATATATATATATATATATATATATATATATATATATATATATATATATATATATATATATATATATATATATATATATATATATATATATATATATATATATATATATATAGGGTAAGGATCCAGTGAGAAGAAAACTTAAAATGAGAATGATGAGAAATAACTATAACCACATACTTGAGATGCATCGACTTGATTTAGATGCATCCCAATTAGTTCCAAAAAGTGATTTGAAGTGAAAACGATGCAAAGTAGTACTAACAACAAATTTGACCCGCAGAGCACGAAAAAAGTATAAGATTTGTCTAACTTGATGAAATGCATCTAATATATGTATATGCATATAATTTTTTGCTAGAAAATATATTATGGTGCATCTAAAAGATTAGGGATGCATCTAATTTAAGTCGATGCATCTCAAATGTGTGGTTATAGTTATTTCTTATTCTTCTCATTTTAAGTTTTCTTCTCATTTGATCCTAAGGTTATATATATATATAGTTAGGATCAAATAGGAAGAATAATTAAAATAAGAATGATAAGAAGTAATCACAACCACGTATTTCAGATGCACCTACAAAAGTGGATGCATCTTCCTTCAAATTTTCCCTCCTTATTTGAAATGTGTGGCTAAAATTACTTCTTACCATTTTTATTCTAATTATTCTTCTTACTTGATCCCTTCCCTATATATATATATATATATATATATATATATATATATATATATATATATATATATATATATATATATATATATATATATATATAGTGTAACTTTCTTACGAGAACCACTTTTATCTGCAAGAACTGCGAAAACTCTCCATGAACCATTAGATTGTTTGATCAATAGCTGTAATTAATTGTGCTATTAATGTAAATAATTAAAAGATTAGGCCATTAATTAAAAAACGGAAAGGGCAATTTAGGTATTCATATCATCCCTAAAAAATTGCCACATCTCTCTCAAAATCTAATATAAACCAAATCATTCATCATGTTTAATGAAAAAAATACTGTATCATTCATCTCTCTTTTAAAAAACCTAGCCGACATTCATCTCTTTCTCACATAACAGCCTCCACTACCATAGACTAACAGCTGCCACGAACTGATAAAATAACCACCCCCACCACAGCCTCCACCAAGAACTCTCACCGCCTCAGATGGTTCGTCTGGATCTTCATTTGTGTTATCCTCATCGAAAATAGCAAAAACTCATATGGATCTTCATTTTTTTAGACTCTTCGTTGTGAACTATAATATAAGGTTAGATTTCATATTTTATTTATAGGTTTGATTTCATTTTTTATTATAATTTGTCTTGTGGCTGCGAATTATTTGTCCATAGGTTTTTGCTTTTCATCACATATTTTGCTATAGACGAAGGTATAGAAAACATTGATTTTCTAGATCTGGAAAATGTCATTGTATTTTTATCAAATATATTTAAGGTTCGATTCTCTACAGATCTTGATAACTGTTACTATTCGATTTGTAACTTTTTTTAATGTTTCAAGACTTTTTTTGATTGTATATTTTGGTTTTTAAGAAAAGTTTTAGTTTCCACTTTGATTGTGCGCTTATGTTTTAATTTTGGCTATAAGTAGCAAAAACGTGGGGTGAGTGGAACATGTATATTTTTTAAGGCGGACATGTATGTTTTTTAAGGAGGACATGTATATTTTGGAAGGCGGACATGTATGTTTTAAATTGTGCCTATGCATATTATATTGTGCATATGTGTTATCCTAGTTATTGTGATTAAAATTTAGTTTCCTATTTATTGGTTGTTTAATTGATTTTGTGTATACTTTTTCAGATTGATGAAGATGATAACTATTGAAGACTTAGAAGTTGACGAACACATATATACATGAAGATAATTTGCGATTTTTGAAGCGATGCGATTATTGCATATGTGTTTTTGTATTTGTAATTAATGAAATGTAAAATAAGTATATGCATCTTATTTTTTTACAAAGGTCCATTTTTTTTTGTATTTTTAGATTGTATTTTAATTAATATTGAATTTTGTGTATATTAGTTATGTTTTTATTTTGTTCTAAATTTACATTCTTTAAAAAAGAACAGATACACATTACAATTTGAAAAACATACATGTTAACAAAATTATTTCAAAAATTAAAATAAAATAATTAATTCCAAAAAACACATATGCACCGAATAATTCAAAAACATGCATGAAAAAAAATCCAAAAATTGGGGGTTATAAAAAACGAGAATTTCTTAAAAAATAAAAATAAAATGAAAATGTCTTTTATATTATACCCTTTTTAATTAAATAAAAATAACAAAATGCTATAGAGCATTAAATATTGTACATTGTGTATTATTAGTTGTAAAAAAGTAGTTTTCGTGGTTCTTGTAGATAAGGTGGTTCTCGTAAGAAAGGGACCCATATATATATATATATATATATATATATATATATATATATATATATATATATATATATATATATATATATATATATATATAGAGAGAGAGAGAGAGAGAGAGAGAGAGAGAGTGTGTGTGTATCTTTATTTTCAGAACCCTGTTAAGTGCGGGAACTGCGAGAACTCCAATTTTGCATTAGAAAACATGCATGTTCATATAAAACATGTATGTTTTCTTACATACACCTTAATACACATACCTGTGTAACATACATGTTGATGTGTAGGAATTGCACCAGGCTTTACCTCTCGAGGGATCTCGAGAAGCTTACAACCCCTACCAGGCAGTGTACCTGATCGTTGTAGTATAGTATAGTGACAAGTACCGGGGGATTGATTGTTCAACTCAGGAATAGTGTCGCTAGGATTAGAAAGCCTAAAAACTAGGTCTAGGGGTGAGGGATGATTCTTTTTGTATTTTTATATTTTATGAAAAGCAAGTAAAATCTCGGGTTTTGGAAGAGTGGGCGGAATTAGTTGCTAATCAACTAACCCAATAACTAAAGATGCAATCAAAATAAAATAACAGAAATGTAAATAAAACTAATTAAACTAGTGGTGTGAACAGTAATTGGGAGAATTGTGTTTACTTATATTTCACTACTCCCTAGATATCTTTTACAGGTTAATTGTTTGTTACAGTTGCGTGGATGATGGGTTATATTCCTTAATACCAATCGTAGGGTGGCGTACGTACTTCCCCAACTCTATAAGCTCCTACTTCACTCCTATGTCGAGCCTGCAAGAAGCTCCTAACATGGGATCACTAGAATTCGCTCATGCATTAAATACAACCATAAAAACCTAGTATGCATTGGTTCATGTTTCTTAAGACGTTCAAGCAAGTTACACAATGGAGATCTGCTAGTTTTCTTAAGCCTAACATTGAAATCATTCATTCATTACAACTATAAACAAGCAATCAACCTATAATCAACATCTAGGTTTCATTACATCTAAGCAAACATACAAAAGATCTAGCCTAGCATGTTAAAATCAAGAAAAGCGTAAGATATATTCAAACAACACATAGACATATTGAATGAATTGAAAGGATACTTATCTCAATTGAACATGAAGGGTTTCAAGGGGTGAAAACCCTTGAAAATACTGTAAAAGTCGTGTTAGGGTTTATTAAGTTCGACCCTAAAATTCTCCTCTCTTTTGAATGAAAATAACAAAGAGTATATATAGATTTACTAAGGTGACGGCGTCAAGAAGAAAGTTCTGACGTCGTCAACCCGCGGCCCATATTATTCTCGGACTGCCTAGATCCAGATCTGACGACGTCATGTGTAATGTTGCTCTGGGTCATCATCACTTTTACTCTTGACGGCCTTGTTCTGACGCCGTCACGTTTTCACTGGACCGTCACCATTTTAACTCTTGACGCCGTCATCAAATTGCTCTTGATGCCGTCAGGTACTGTTCCCAGCAAGGAAAATTAAGACTTTGCCGTTTTCTTCACTTTAATGCTCCAAAAACGTCCGAAATGCTTCCTTTTCCAGAATTCACTCCAAAAGTACCTAAAATCACAAAAGGAACGATTTAGGGCAATATTTGATCAAATAAATTCCAATTCCGGCTTAAATGACCCCCTAAAAATGGATCATTTTTCGCCTCATCACATGTTCATATAAAACCCTGTTAAGTGCAACATATCAATGCAAAATGGTTTTATATGAACATGTACGCAGGTATGTGTATTAAGGTGTATGTAAGAAAACATACATGTTTTATATGAACATGCATGTTTTCTAATGCAAAATTGGAGTTCTCGCAGTTCCCGCACTTAACAGGGTTCTGAAAATAAAGGACGCGAGAAGAAATCCTAGTCATCCATCTAATCCCTCCTTTTTTTAGATCTAATGGCCTAGATTAAAGAAAAAAAACACTTTTGTTATTAAAACCCATCACAACTGATATATAAAGAAGAAACACGCATATCCCACATACCTGAGGTGAAAAACAATACGATCCTCACTAATCCAACTACCTTCAACAATCTCCGATCATAACCACCACTACACCACCGGATCACCGCCATTCAAACCACCGCTGTTCAAACCACCACTACACCACCTAATCGAACGACCACTACACCGCCACAAATATAGCTCTCACTGAATCACCATTGCTTCCAATCTCCATAGACCACAACAACACAAACTGCCATTGGAGTTCCAATCGCCGCCATAGCAGCACCTTTCTATCACTAATATTGATCATCTCCTTGAGCGCATAGTTGCAATTGGAAGGTATTAGGTGTAAAATTTGCTCTTCAGAAGGTTAAACTTTTTGTTGGTCCCTTTTACAAGTTTAATAGTAATTAATGAGTTAAACTAACCAAGTTCCATGAATTTGAACAAAGATGTAAATGATTAACAATAAATAAAACGTAAAGATAAGAGACACAATATTTTTAACGTTTAATTCTTATTAGAAGTTAATCAAAGAATTATACCCAGGTGTTTGCGGAATAAAACTTGGGATCGAAATGACAAGTATGGTATAACTCCTCTCTAAACCCAAACTATGTTTGAGTGACAACTAAAGGTCCTACTGAGCTATCTCAGGGACTGTGTTGTTCTTTGGAGGAGTAAAAGTTGTTTGTGAATGTCTAAGCATTAATTGCACAAACTTGTCAACTTTTACTCCTCACTTATGCTACCTATTTATACACAAGTAAATTACAACATTATTGATAAAGACAAATTGATGACCTAAGCTAGTAGAGACAAAATACTTGCATATTTTGTCTCTGTTACAATGGACTATATTTGGTAAAAGACAATGTGTCTTTCTGATGCACAGTGATGACACCATCCTGACTTTATGCCTTTCACGTTGGTATGTGGACTCAACAACACTTCGATTCTTGACGACTTCGAGTGTTCTTCTCTTGCACATGATGTAGTGGATGACGAGATCACTTATAAACACATACCAAAGAGTTATAGTGATCAAAGATGAAACATGAAATTTTTGTGCAAAGAGGATCAGTTTTTCTGATGAAAATTGGTCAGTATTTATAGCATGCACGAGGAGCGTCAAACGGTCCCTTAAACCTTGGACGGTCCTTTATCAATAAGGGACCGTCACATAGATAAAGGACCTCCACGACAGTTTTTGTCATGCAGTGGTGAAATATTACCTGGTGAAATTTTATCTGATTTGGGCGGGAAATGAGGCCGTTTGGACATTTTGAAATTCAAATTCAAATTTATTTTTCTTATTAAAAAATTTCTTTATAAATACAAAAATAATTTGTTTAGTTTATTTTTGTAAAAATGTTTTGTTACATTTATAAAATGTAAGGTTTAAGGACAAAAAGGATTTTCTTTGATCACTTAACAAAGTTGGTAAAGTGTTTGTTCATACCTGAAGTGATGTCGAGAGACGTTGATGTGTGAACGAGTAGCTTGTGCATTTTACGTTATGTGTTACAAGTTACGTGTTTGTCATCATTAAAACATGAAGACACTGTATAGATTAAACGTCGTAACATTTGCACTAACACACCCATAGGAACCTAATCTAGGCACTAAACCTTAAGTTAAACCCTAATCTCTCACTAAGCAAGATTAGGTCTAAACTAAACCTAAACTAGTTAAAACCTAAACATA
This sequence comes from Artemisia argyi, assembly GCA_030686995.1. Classification (NCBI taxonomy): domain Eukaryota; kingdom Viridiplantae; phylum Streptophyta; class Magnoliopsida; order Asterales; family Asteraceae; genus Artemisia; species Artemisia argyi. The sequence continues at coordinate 135,561,952 of CM060688.1, forward strand.
AGCACCTCAAGCACCTTGTCACCTCCTTGTGCCGCGGCCAAAAACACACCACAAACACCATTCCACGCCACCCTAGCTTCCATGAGTCATATATTAGCTTTTAAGACTCACTACTAGCTGCTAATAGTCACCTCCCCTCTCCTCTTGCCACATCGACCCCATTTCTTGCACAACAAGTCTAAATGAGCCTATAAATAGCTCGTACCCCCTCCTTTCAAATCCACACCTTCACTTCTCTATACCTCAAAATTTCTGGTCCTAGTAGTAGTATTAGAGCCCTAGTAAGCTTAGAAGTCAAGAACCATAAGCCTTGAAGCCTTGTCGAGTTATTTTTCCACCTAGAAACCTTAGTTCTCACGTTAACCCTCCCCTTAACCAAATAAGCTTCATTTTTGCTTCTAATAGTCTTATTACAGTACTAGGTTATTATTAGGATGCCTTAGAACCTTTGCTTGAGCCTTGATCATTTTCTTTTAGAACTTTTCATTTTAAAACCCTAATTATAGAATAATTGCTAAAAACATGCTATAATACCTTAACTTAAGCTGTTAGTTAGTTTAGGCAACTTAGATAATCTAATATTAGTAAACCATAAGCTAGGAAACTCTTTTGTTTCATAAAAATATAGTTTGCATGAAATTAGGACTAGTTTTGCAAAGTTTTCCATGCATAGGGGTATATATGGTAACTTTCTAAAAATATTAAGTCTAGGGACTATTTTTGACATTTCTTAGAAGTATTAGGTATAAGGACCCTTTTTGCAAAGTTACATAACCTTAGGATAAAAGTTATAAAAGTTAGAAACTAATAAGGACTAGATTTGCAAATATTATAAAGTCAAGGGTATAAATGGTAAATTCTGAAAACTAATAAGTCTAAGGGCTATTTCTGTCATTTTCATAAAATATATAAGTATAGGGACTAATTGTGTAAAGTCTAGATAGTTAGAAAACTAAATAACATAAAGAATATAAGTTTAGGGTAAAAGTGTAAATATGTGAAACTTAAAGGTTATTAAGTAAAGTATTACCTAAAAACAAAAGCATGACACAATAGTAGGGAGCTTCATGTGAGGGGTTTCATTTGGGTATTCGTTTTGACGAGTTTGTTGGGTTTACGAGTTAAAGTGCCCTGGCTCCTCAAACGTATACTACATGACCTCTGAATTATGATGGCCCGAACGGTATTATGTTATAACTAAATCTAAAACACTTAACTCAATAGTAAGGAGCTTTGTGTGAGGAGTTATATACTTCTGAATTATGATGGCCTGAACGGTATTATGTTGGTAGCATAATACAATAGTAGGGAGCTTTATGTGAGGAGTTATACTTCTAGATTACGATGGCCCGAACGGTGTTAAGTTATAGACATAGAAACCTTAGGAGTAATTACTTAAGATACTAAAAACAACTAAGGAACTTAACCACACACAACACACCTACAAACCCCTCAGGACACATGAGTAAGGCCATCTAGTTTCCATGTCACTTTTCACATCAATCACATCATTCCTAAATCCCAGGTGAGTTCATAGCCTCATACTTTTAAATTCCTTGAGTTCATAGCCTCATTCTTTCTAAATGCTTTATAAACCCTGTGAGGGGGTTACATGCTTACTGTTTCTTTAAACCGAATACAAGTCTTTTTCTCTGGTTATTGCACAAGTGATACTTTATGCCACCATTACATAACTAAAATTCATGAACCATAATCACTTGCGAGTGAACGCGAGTATAGTTGATAGATCTATTGAAGTTTGACAACTCCTGTTGGTTTGCCTCAGCCGGGCCACCAATAAGTACTATACTTGAAATCTCACAAGGTTTAACTTTGGCAAGTTAACCTTATCTCCGTCCCATCATGTAAGGGTCTGCAGTGCCCCATGATCTGGACTGTGAACGTGCGGTTTCATGAGCTTAGTGCAATAACACTTTTCACATGATAATTGTATATGCATTGCAATTATCAAAAACCTTACATTTTCCTGGAAGGGTTTAACATCTAAACCCTAGGGAAACTTGTATTCACATTATACCTTAACCTATGACTCTCACTCAACACCTAGTGTTGACTTTTTAAGCATGTATCCTAGGTATATAGCTGTTACGGATCTATGGCACAAGGCGGCACTGAACTTGGAGGACTTTCAACCCCGTTATCATTCAAAAACATAACATTTCACAACTTAGATTCACGGGACCTCTTCTTAATAATGATAATTTAATGAATGATAACTCATTTTATAAAAATGTCTCTTTTCAGGTCATTTTCTATTACTGAAACTATGATTCCATAAGGTAATACCCCAGATCTAAATCCGCTGCGATCTGTCAAAAATGGAGGTGTTACATGATTGTAACCTAAATAGACATTAATGATATCGTTAAACCCTAAGTTGACTAACGTGGAAACTTGCTAAATAGAATGAAACCCTAAAACGAGTAATCATATTAACTAATAAGTATTATATGAACCATAATCCATGTAGATTCGTTGAAGAAGATGTAACGTTGTTCCTTGTGTTCATTCAATTGCTTTCTGTTTATTTACATTAAGGTACGATATTCTGGATACCACTTTTCTGTACATCGTTATCGGTTAGTTCGTCTGTTTAATTATTCGTTTCTCATGATTTGTATTCATTGACTTTGATTCGTTTACTTTGATATGAACACTTGATCTGAACCACTGATATGATCCTTTTGTTATGATCCATCTGAAGTGATCCTATTGTTTTGACCCCTTTGATTTGATCCATTTAATTTGACCTATTGCTCAAGGTATTATTCCTAGCCATGGAGGTAACATGGCGATGTCATTGAGGCACCAATGGCATGACACTTTCTGTGGAGGTGTGATTAATCCACGGCGTTTCCCTTATCTGTATTTGTGGCCACTATCTGAGTATGTATACTAACCTTGAGCTAGGGTATGTGCTAATCTGTTTTGTAGGGGAGCGTATGGATGCATCCTAGGTAATGTGTATTGATATCTGGTGATTGGTAGGTGTGTGACCTTACACCCCATCACAATCTGGTACATTGGAGTCTGCAGCTCCATGTACAATAAAGGAATTGACGGTATAATGAATTGTGAAATGAAATGATTGATTGATTATTTCGGTCTATTCATGTATCATGTTTAGACACTTGAGCACTTCCGTTACTATCCCTTTTACCATTTATGTATTATTCTTTGACTTTCATTCTCATATGACCCTTCATATTCTTTATGACATTGTATCTCAGCAGGTTCTCATTGGATTGTTTGTTTATTCATTTATGTTTAGTTATCTTTCATATGTTTATATCTGTTCATTAAGCGTTAGGTCAGCCGCATTTTCTTTTCCCTGCGGCAGGTATCAAGTTGGAGGCTGGGATTGAGTGATGAGAGTAGGAGCTTTAGTGGACCAACCTTACCCTAGTATTCATGGATTTTATTTCAGATTTACGTTTAATTATTTCATTTCTTTTAGAAGTGATTTTGATTGTATTTGCTTCATTAGTCCTTTTAGTCTCAAGATTTGTAATTTATTGAGCTAAGTCTTCCACTTGCGCTTTATGTTCTGAAATGACACCATAATGTTACACTTTAGACCCTTATCCGGTTTAGGGTGTTATACTTGATGTATTATGATTTGGTTCACTATGTATCATTTGGTTAGTTATTTCTATTGTTATAGGTCGAAAGGGTCGATTGTTATGATCGATTATGAGTCGTCTGTCTATAACGAGTCATTGCTAGCCTTGTGGAAATTAGATAGTAAAATGTTAGATAACTCGAATGATGATATGTTTAAGACTTTACCCCATGTTGACTGCCGGATTAGGAGAAGTTTACATTGATATGTATTTGTCACAAACCAATCTTATTGCTCTTATTATGCTTAGAATCATAGGTCAAAAGGGTTTCTTTGCATAATCGGTCAATATGCATGTTGTAGTAATTACCCATTATTTGTAGCTCGTATACCTTTGTTTGTGATTGAGCACATCTTTATGATCATTAATGGACTCATGTTCTTTGGCCTAAACAAACAATCTTTAAAACACCTTGGTAAAAATCTAAATCAATTCTAGCATTTGTGGTAACTTTGTCGTTAATACAAATATGAGTCTTATGATCGTGACAATCATTTGGACTTTCCTTTTAAACTACTTTTTGATTCTAAAATGCACAACTCCCTTGGGACGACCTGGATTTACCTGGACATTACTACACTTGAAATGGTATACTTTCCTGTGTGTTTCCGTCAATTAACCGATACGTCTAGACTTTACTACACTTGAAATGGATTACAGACAGATGTACAGGTTTTTGTGGTTTTGACTACGCCATGGATAGATCAATCACATGGTACATGTTTATGATACAAGGATGTGCAGGAAGTTGTGAAGCTATGATACATCACATGGTGGCTTTGTTGACAACTGAAGCTGAGTATATGACATTTACGGAGGCTGTGAAGGAGCCTATTTGGCTGGAGGCACTCTCAATAGAGTCAGAAGCTAAGCTAAGGATAGTAGCGGTTATTGCTACCAGTGCATAGATGAAGGCACACCCCTATCCGAGGTTCGAGTGGTTGAAGCTGTTATGTATCAGAGATGGCTAATATGATACTAAAGTGGAAATTGTTGTAATATATGATAAGACGAAAAGTGTACTGCTTTTAGGGGGTTATTTAAGCCCGAATTCGTGATTATTTGATCAATCATTACCCTAAATCGTTCATTTTGTCATTTTAGGTACTTTTAAGGAGAAATCTGGAAAAGGAAGCATTTTGGACGTTTTTGGAGCGATTAAGTGAAGAAAACGACAAAGTCTCAAAATCCTTGCTGGGAACAGTACCTGACGGCGTCAAGGCCATACAAGTGACGGCGTCAAGCTTGACTAAAGAGGTGGAAATGGAAAATACACATGACGGCCCAGAACTATTTCAAGGCAAAAACGCTTGACGGCGTTACCAAGGCCGTCAGGATTGATTTACATGTGACGGCCCAGAGCTTATTCTCTACATGACGGCATCAAGATTGGATCTAGGCAATACGACCTTTAATTTGGCGACAAGTTGACGGTGTCACAAGCTATAACGTGACGCCGTCTAGGTGTAAAATCTATATATAGTTTTCTAATTTTTAACATTAAGGGTGGAACTTTTGGAGAACTTTTGTGTGCAAACCCTAGACGAATTTTCTGTAACAACAAGGGTTTCAACCCTTGTTCTATCCATGTTCAATTGAAGATAAGTTTTCCAATAATCATACAATATGTCCATGTGTTGTTTGATTTTATCTTATGCTTGTCTTCTTTTTAACATGCTAGGCTAGGTTTTTCTTGTGTTGCTTAGATGTAATGAAACCTAGATGTTGATTATTGGTTGATGGCTTGTTTATAATTGTTGTGGATGATTGAATTCGATGTTAGGCTTAAGAAAACTGGCAGACATCCAATTGGTAACTTGCTTGAACGTCTTAAGAAACATGATCGGAGGTGTACTACAATTTATTGGTTGTATTTAATGCGTAGGCAAGTGCTAGTGATACGACGTTAGGAGCTGGTAGTCGGCTCGACAAAGAATGAAGTAGAAGCCTGTAGAGTTAGGGAATATCGTACACGGCCCTACGACTAGTATTAAGGAATATAACCCATCATCCATGCAATTGTAACAAGCTAATCAACCGGTAAAAGATATCTAGGGAGTAGTGAAATCTAAGTAAACACACTTTCTCTCATTATTGTTTACACCACAAATTAGTTTAAGTTTTATTTTAATTGCATCTTTAGTTAATTGGGTTAGTTGACAAGTAACTAATTCCGCCCACTCCTTCAAAACCAGAGATTTTACTTGCTTTCACTTAAAATATAAAAATACAAAAAGAATCATCCCTCACTTTTAGACCTAGTTTAGTAGAATTTTAACCCTAGCGAACACTATTCCAAGAGTTAAACGATCAATCCCCAGGTAATTGTCACTATACTATATTACAACGAACAGGTACACTGCCTGGTGGGGATTGCAAGCTTCTCAATATCCCTTGAGAGGTAAAACCTTTTGCGATGGTGCAATTCCACGCATCAAGTTTTTGGCGCCGCTGCCGGGGAATAGTTATTGTCTAGGTTAAAATTTCTTTTTATTAGGTCTATTTTCTAGATTCCTTTCTAGTAAGATTTTTATTTTTATTTTTAAGGTTTCTTTAGTCTATCTTATTTCTTCGTTTCTTTGTTCGTAACATTTTCCATCCGCCATCATGGAAGGTGGTAATCTCTTTGATCCCATCAACCTACCACAACAAAACCAACCACAAAACCCACCACTAGCAAACCAACCTCTTAGACCCCGAACTTTAGGATAGTACTCCTGTCCTAGCCACCAAGGCTATCGGAACACTGTTGAGCTCACTCAAGGAGCCAATGTGTCTCCCTTGCGATCCGATACCATCCGGTTGGTGCAAAGCGGATGTGCATTCCATGGACTTCGTTTCGAAGATCCTAATCAACATCTCAACGATTTCCTTAAAATCGTTGACTCCATAGACCTTGATGTTGTAACTCGAGAGACAACCCGATTGCGTCTATTCCAATTCTCTCTACGTGACCAAGCTAGTCAATTGCTTGAGTGTTTACCCGTAGGATCAATCACCTCTTAGGATGATCTCACAACTCGTTTCCTTGCTCAATTTTTCCCACCGGGGAGAACTACTAAGCTTAGAAGTGACATCTTGATGTTCCAACAACGTCAAGGTGAAACTCTCTATGAAGCATGGACTCGTTTCAAGGACTTGCTCCAAAAAGTCCCTCATCATGGCATAGATCTTTGGCTCCAAGTCCAAATTTTCTATGACCATATCGATCTCTCCATAAGGCGAACCATTGACCAATCGGCCGGTGGAAAGCTTCGTGATCTAAGTGCGGAAGAATCATGGGAACTCATAGAATATCTTGCTCTCTATGACAACGAATGTTGGAATGATCCCCGTTATTTGAACAAAACGGTCAAGGCAATATCTTTGCCTTCGAACAATTCAAGCACTCCCGACCGTAGGATCATGGAACTTGACGACCAAGTCAAGTTTCTCATGAAATCCTACGAAGCTCCTAAGCCTTCAAGCCAAGTGAACAAAATCACTTCTTCATGCGAATTATGTAGTGGTCCCCACGACACTCGTGATTGCATGGAACTCCCCAAACAAGCTTTTGCGGATTAAGCTTCCTCGCGTACCGACAGAGCGGGAGACAAGTGGTACACTTTCAAACCCGAGCGAAACCCCTACGGTGATTCATAAAATCCCTCTTGGAAAAATCACCCGAATCTTAGGTGGAAGCAAAACCAAAACATGCCCCAAAACAACTCTTTCAATCCACCTAATCGTTACCAACCAAACGGTCCAACCTCTAACCATACTTTCAACAACAATCCTTCCAATAACTATGGTAGTACCAATAATCTTGAAGGATTGATGTCCAAGTTTATGGCATCTCAAGAAGCCCGCATAGCTAAGTTTGAATCCGAATTCAATCAACAACAAGCGGGGATGACCAATAAAATTGACAACTTGTTGAAAGCCCTCAACAACCAAGTGCTAACTACACCAAAGAAGGACACTAGGGGCACTAGTAGCGGAACTCAAATTAAGGACCCCTCATCATCTAAACACGTCCACTTTGTCAATGTAGTTACTATTAAGCCAGTCAACAATAATAGGGAAGAAAGTGATACGGATGAGATTAAGGAAGTTGTAGAGAAAAAGGAAGAAAAAGTTGAGGAAGTAGAAAATGTAGAGGAATACTTTGATAGGTTACCTACCAAGGAAGAACGGGAATACTATAAAGATCTATTCGATGACCCCGAGACACCATACATCCTTGGTTCACCAATCAATAAAGCAGGTGATCCCTATAACATCAACATACCATGCAACATTGGGCATATGCATGTGTGGAAAGCCTACATCGATCTTAGATCTCCCATAAACATTATGACTAGGACCCATTACAATTGGGTAATGAAGAAGCAACTTGGATATAGGATGATGCCCAACACGAGTTGGATGAGTAACTTTGTGGGAAGAGTGAAAGGATTGCACGTCTTTGTAGGAAACTTTACATACATTACCGACTTTGTGATCGTAGAAGATATTCGTCCGGTAATAAATGGTTGTTTGAGTCAAGTAGTGTTTGGAAAACCGTTTGTTGAGGCCTCTAAGATGAATTATGACCCGTCTCTAGGGATAGTTAGGTTCAAAGATGAGAGCAATGAGATAGCTTACCAAATGCCATATAAGATTAAACAATTTCGGCTCTTGTCAGACATCGAAAAGGAACACAAGCAAGCGGTCTACTATAGGAATGACGAGGATAGACATAGAGGAGTAGACTATGTTTTGAGTAGAATATTTGGTTTCTATAAGGAATGCTTGCAATTAGGTCCGGAGTACAAAACTAAGATTGAGGATGACCTAGAGACCGTGACCAATGACGAGGTCACGTGATAGCCCATTACTTTGAGTCTAGCTACAAGACTCGTTAATCAAGAAAAGCGCTTCTTGGGAGGCAACCCATGTTTTTTTTTTTTTTTTTTTTTTTTTTTTTTTTTTTTTTTTTTTTTTTTTTTTGATTGATTTTATTTGTTTCCGTATGCGTGTTTTATTTTTTGTTTGTGGATCATGGTTCAAAGTAAATTGTGAAAATACTTTATTTTGTTTTTAACTTCGTCTTAATTACATATAAAGGTATTTTGCAAAAGTTAAGTGTAAGGGAGACCTAAATTTGTTTATAAGAACGAAATTAAGCATGAACCACAACAATATTAAATGAACATATGTATTAGTAATTTTTTGAGTCAAATGCTTGTATCGAGTCATAATGATGTTTTGCAGGATTTTCCAGGAAGTAAGGCTAAAGTTTTCCAGAAATTTTCCAGAAACTTAACATGAGATTTTTGCAGGAACATTCTGACGGCGTCAGGTACAAAAATTCTGAAAAATTTTGCAAGTTTTGTTTATACCGGAGTCTTAAAGTTTTTGTTGATTCTTTAGTTTTATAAAGTCCAGAAAATCTGCAAACATTCATTCCACAAGCATTATATCTTAATTTGCTTTCTAGGATTTTTAGTATATATAGATTGCCACTGATTTTATGTGAGGTTTGCCTTGATTGTTTTCTCATGTTTAACAGGTTACATTGGACAAGAGGATGATTTATATTTCTGGAGGGAAGCTTTCAAAGTTCATTCTTTTACCTTATTTTCTTTTACATCTTTTTATTGAACATTAGGGACAATGTTCAGCTTAAGTGTAAGGGGAGGGTAAATGATGATACCTTAGAGAATACAATTACGCTTGAGTTTGTTTGTTCAATAGTAGGTGTGTAATAAAACTAAGAGAAATACTTGTAACTGCAATTTTAGCACCAAATTTAAAATTTTTTACAACATTTAGGAGTGAAGCTTTAGCCTTAATGAGCGTCTCATGGATAGGAGTTGTATGACTAGCACAAAAACCGTACCACTCAGAAAAAATTTCCACCCAAATATGTGAGGTTCGCCTTTAGATTTGTTAGGAAAAGCATTCATTATTAGTGCTTATGAGTGTACCGGTAGTACTTAGATTCTAGAACTTGCGTTTGTGATCCATCCCGAGACGGCTAGTGAGACTACATTCGTGTAGTTAGGATTTACTACATGATAAGAGGCATTAGGATCACCCTTGTGTTAAATCCGTATCATAATTACTTGACCATTTAAGTCAATTAACTTGACTAACAAAGTCAATTAATTTCTCCCACACCTTTGCGTTTACTCATTTTTAGTACACGATACCCCTAGCACACCCCTCCGAGCCTATCTTTTCGTTTCTAAGTTTAAGCATTTTACTTAAAGCAAGAATTTGTTAACAATCCACCCAAAATGTGCAACCAAATAGCCTTAGCCATCCGTGTATGCACTCATCTTTAGTGCATTATTGTTATTTGTTTAAACCCTTAGTTAATTATCTAATTTATTACATGGTTGCTAAGTCGAGTCATATCTTGTACATATTGTTTTGGGACGATTGGGACTCATGGGTAAAGTACTATTGTTATGGAGTAACGGGGAAGAACATCATTTATTACCCCCATATGTGCGTTAATCTTAAAAAGTACTCCAAGTGTTTTGATTATCTTAATTCGAGTCATTAGAATAGTTGATTGTAAAGTATGTAAAAGTTCAAGTGTAAGGGGCGTAAATCCCCTATGATGTATTATTTTGGATGGTAGGGTAAAAGTGTATGCAAAAAAAAAAAAAAAAAAAAACATACGGACTAGCAACCCGTTTCATTTTATGTTTGTTTCATAGTTTGTAGTTTTGATTAGCTTAAGTCAAGTCGAGTCTTGGCTTAACAACGCCATGCTATACATGTTATTAACCAAGATGATCAACTCGCCACCAGTAAAAATTGCCTTTATTCAACATAATCGTGTTTATCATATCCCTACACCTCATGTTATAACCCTTTAAAAGACCTCTTTGATAGTTTATCCTAGGTGCTTACGCCAAGTGGTGGAGGTTTGATCCTTTCCCAAGCCTATGGTAATCTATTTGCTTTGATAGAAAGTGAGAGATGTTTTCCATTTTCATATTGTGATATATACTTTATTACACCCGAGAGATGTGAGTATCTAAACACTATTTGTGAGGTGCTAGTGTATAACCTCCGTGCTTGTTTTTGGTTTTTAGTGGAACGATTATTTGTTGTAATTACTTTTATATTAGTGTTAAATGACCCCTAGCTTGTATTTTGATTAGAATAAAAGCGCATTTGCTTGAGGACAAGCAAATCTCAAGTGTAAGGGTATTTGATAAGGTGAAAAGTGTACCGCTTTTAGGGGGTCATTTAAGCCCAAATTCGTGATTATTTGATCAATTATTACTGATGAGGCGAAAAGTGTACCGCTTTTAAGGGGTCATTTAAGCCCAAATTCGAGATTATTTGATCAATTAGTGCCCTAAATCGTTCTTTTTGTCATTTCAGGTACTTTTGGAGAGAAATCTGGAAAATGAAGCATTTTGGACGTTTTTGGAGCATAAAAGTGAAGAAAACGGCAAAGTCTCAATTTACTTACTGGGAACAGTACCTAACGGCATCAAGGTTCTACAAGTGACGGCGTCAAGAGTTACAAAAGAGGTGGATGTGGAACTTATAACTTGACGGCCCAGAAAGTTTTCAAGCATATTGGCCTGACGGCGTCACCAAGGCCGTTAGGGTCCAAATACACGTGACGGCCCAGAGTGATTTTCTACATGACGGCGTCAGAAGTAGATCTAGGCAATACGATTTTTATCATGGCGGCGAGTTGACGGCGTCAAAAGCTATAACGTGACGCCGTCAAGGTGTAAAATCTATATATATTTTTCCAATTTTCATTCATTAGTGTGCAACTTTGAGGGAATAAACCCTAGACGAATTTTAACAGCTTTTCAAGGATTTCAACCCCTTGATTCTTCCATGTTCAATTGAAGATAAGTACTTATTCAAATCATTCAATATGTCTATGTGTTGTGTGACGCTTGTCTTCTCTTGAACATGCTAGGCTAGATTTTCATTGTGTTTGCTTAAATGTAGTGAAACCTAGATGTTGATTATGGGTTGATTGTTTGTTGATAATTGTTATGGATGATTGTATTCGATGTTAGGCTTAAGAAAACTAGCAGACTTCCATTGGTAACTTGCTTGAACATCTTAAGAAACATGATTGGAGGTGTACTACGATATTTTGTTGTATTTAATGCGTAAGAGAATTCTAATGATCTCATGTTAGGAGCTTCTAACGGCTCGACAGAGGAGTGAAGTAGGATCTTATAGAGTTAGGGAATATTGTACACGGCCCTACGACTAGTATTAAGGAATATGACCCGTCATCCATGCAATTGTAACAAGCTAATCAACCTGTAAAAGATATCTAGGGAGTAATGAAATCTAAGTAAACACAACTTTCCTCATTTTTGTTTCCACCACATTTGTATAATAGTTTAATTTTCATTTCTTTTATTTTATTTTGATTGCATCTTTAGTTAATTGGGTTAGTTGGCTAGCAACTAATTCCGCCCACTCCTTCAAAACCCGAGATTTTACTTGCTTTCCATAAAATATAAAAATACAAAAAGAATCATCCCTCACCTCTAGACCTAGTTTAGTAGGCTTTCTAATCCTAGCGACACTATTCCTGAGTTGAACAATCAATCCCCCGGTACTTGTCACTATACTATACTACAACGATCAGGTACACTACCTGGTGGGGTTTGTAAGCTTCTCAAGATCCCTTGAGAGGTAAAACCTGTTGCGAGGGCGAAATTCCCACGTATCAAGTTTTTGGCGCCGCAGCCCGGGGAATAGTTATTGTCTAGGTTAGGATTTCTTTTTATTAGGTCTACTTGCTAGATTCCTTTCTAGTAAGATTTTTTTTTTAGGTTTTCTTTAGTCTATCTTATTTCTTCGTTTCTTTGTTCATAACCTTTACCATCCGACATCATGGAAAGTGGTAACATCTTTGAACCCATCAACCCACCACAACAAAACCACCCACAAAACCCACCACTAGCAAACCAACCTCCTAGGCCCCGAACTTTAGGAGAGTATTCCCGTCCTAGCCACCAAGGCTATCGAAACACTATTGAGCTCACTCAAGGAGCCAATGTGTCCCCCTTGCGATCCGACACCATCCGGTTGGTGCAAAGCGGATGTGCATTCCATGGACTTCGTTCCGAAGATCCTAATCAAAATCTCAAGGATTTCCTTAAAATCGTAAATTCCATAGACCTTGATGTTGTAACTAGAGAGTCGACCCGATTACGCTTATTCCAATTCTCTCTACGTGATCAAGCTAGTCAATGGCTTGAACGTTTACCCACGGGATCCATCACCTCTTGGGATGATCTCACTACTCGTTTCCTTGCTCAATTTTTCCCACCGGGGAGAACTACCAAGCTTAGAAATGATATCTTGATGTTCCAACAACGTCAAGGTGAAACTCTATATGAAGCATGGACTCGTTTCAAGGACTTACTCCAAAAAGTCCCTCATCATGGCATAGATCTTTGGCTCCAAGTCCAAATCTTCTATGACCATATCGATCTCTCCACAAGGCGAACCATTGACCAATCGGCCGGTGGCAAGCTACGTGATCTAAGTGCGGAAGAATCATGGGAACTCATAGAAGATCTTGCTCTCTATGACAACGAAAGTTGGAATGATCCCCGTGATTTGAACAAAATGGTCAAGGCAATATCTTTGCCTTCGAACAATTCTAGCACTCCCGACCGTAGGATCATGGAACTTGAGGACCAAGTCAAGTTTCTCATGAAATCCTACGAAGCTCCTAAGCCTTCAAGCCAAGTGAACTAAATCACTTCTTCATGCGAATTATGTAGTGGTCCCCATGACATTCGTGATTGTGTGGAACTCCCCGGACAAGCTTTTGCGGATTACGCATCCTCGTGTACCGAGGAAGCAGGAGACAAGTGGTACACTTTCAAACCCGAGCCAAACCCTTACGGTGATTCCTATAACCCTTCTTGGAAAAATCACCCGAACCTTAGGTGGAAACAAAACCAAAACATGCCCCAAAACAATTCTTCCAATCCACCTAATCGTTACCAATCAAACGGTCCACCCTCTAACCGTACTTTCAACAACAATCCTTCCAATAACTATGGTAGTACCAATAATCTTGAAGGATTGATGTCCAAGTTTATGGCATCTCAAGAAGCTCGCATATCTAAGTTTGAAGCCGATTTAAAACAAAAGCAAAGCGAGATGACCACCAAAATCGACACATTGTTGAAAGTTCTCAATGACTGAGAAATGAGAGCACTCCCAAGCGACACGGTCAAGAACCCGAAACTAAACGTTAATGCCATATCATCAGTTTCGTCACCTACTTCTTGTCCACAATACTATTCAGTCAAAGCAATGAGCACGTGTTTCAAACAAACCCAAATTCTCCAAAAGGACCAATTGAATAAAATATCCGATATTAAACTGGTCAATAACATAGTTGAAACACCTCCTACACAAGACCTTGACGATGAATTCAAGGAGCTCCACCTTGAACGCCCCGTCATTGATGTCTTAGCCCATGCTCCTTACTATAGTGCCCTCCTAGAGAAATATGAGAAATTTAAATTGGGTAAATATGGGACCGCCTTCGTTCAAAACAAGTTACCTAAGAAGCTTGATGATCCGGGTATATTTGTTTTGCCTTGTAAGATAGAAAAATCCGAAGCTTTCGACACACTAGTCGACTTAGGATCAAGCCTCAACTTGATTCCCTTATCTCTTTTCACCACTCTTAAGCTAGGAAAGTTAGAGGAGACGGAAGTACTAATTGGTCTAGCGGATGGAAGCCCACTCGGTCGGAATGATCAAGGATGTAGTTGTTCACGTGGGAAAATTAACTATTTTAGCGGATTTTCGCATCCTAGATATGGTTAGTGATACTACATGCCCATTGTTAGTAGGAAGAGGATTTTTAGCAACCGCTGGTGCCATGATAGATTGTAAGGAGTCTAAGATAGCGGTAGGAGAGGGTCAGACTTGGTCGGTTTATGATGTTAAGAAGCATAGCTATGATTATGAGGATGAACCGACACCACATTGGGTAGAGATGAATAGGAGACCATCTAGATATGGGCCTTGGATAGAAAGAAACTTTATAGGACCTCAACACCCATTCTATCTAGAAAAATATTTCATCGATAAAACACATTCGGTGGAACAACTCATAGCTAGAGATGAGGAACTAGACCCTTTTGAGGATCCCCTAGTCTTTAGGAAAATGATTGAGTTCTTAAACGTAATGCTTATCAACCTAGAGATGAACAAGTGGAAAAGGGAAGGGGATAAGTGTAAATGGAATTGGGACAAGCCACCTAAGGAAGGTGACGGATCATGGCATATGAAGATGATTTTATATGATCCGGATGAAGAAAAGTTTGAGAAGTCATACCGTACCAAGAAAACCGATAGGAAGTTGAAACCTAAGTTTGATCCCAAAGATGTCCTCGACGAAGAGCTCACACATATAGGATAGCCCATGACCTTGAGTCTAGCTACAAGACTCGTAAATAAAGAAAAGCACTTCTTGGGAGGCAACCCATGTTTTGTGTGTTTTTATTTGTTTGATGTTATTTGCTTCCGTATGCATGCTTTATTTTTATTGTTGGTAGATCATGTTTCAAACTAAAATTGTGAAAATGCTTTATTTTGTTGTTTAACTTCGTCTTAACTTCATATAAAGGTATTTTGCAAAAGCTAAGTGTAAGGGGAAACCCCAAATTTGTTTATAAGAACGAAAATGATCTTGATTTTCCACAATATTAAATGAACATGTATATTAGTATTTGTTAGAGTCAAATGCTTGTATCGAGTCATAATGATGTTTTGCAGGATTTTCCAGGAAGTAGGACATAAGTTTTTCCAGAATTCCGGAAACTTAACATAAAGATTTCTGCAGGTCACTTCTAACGACGTCAATATTTAACCCCTGACGGCGTCATGTGTAAAATTCTGGAAATTTTGCGAGTTTTGTTTTTCTAACAGAGTCTTAAAAGTTTTTGTTGATTCTTTAGTTTTATAAACTCCAGGAAATCTACAAAAATTCATTCCACAAGCATTATATCTTAAATTGCTTTATAGGATTTGTTAGTATATATAGATTGTCGCCGATTTTACGCGAGGTTGCCTTGATTGTTTTCTCAGGTTTAACATGTTATATATGACAAGAAGATGATTTATATTTCTAGAAGGGAAGCTTTGAACGTTCATTTTCTTGGAGGAAGATCTAACCTTGTTAACACACTATCCACACCGAACGAATCAGGGGAGTATTTGTTTTCATTCTTTTACCTATTTTACTTTTACATCCTTTAATTAAACATTGGGGACAATGTTCATCCTAAGTGTAAGGGGAGGGTAAATGATGATACCTTATAGGATACAATTGCACTTGCGTTGTTTGTTCGATGGTATGTGTGTAATAAAACTAAGAGAAATACTTGTTAGTGTAATTTTAGCGCCAAATTTAAAATTTTTTACAACATTTAGGAGTGAAACTTTAGCCTTAACAAGCGTCTCATGGATAGGAGTTGTATGACTAGCACAAAATCGTACCATTCAGAAAAATTTTCCACCCAAATATGTGAGGTTCGCCTTTAGATTTGATAGGGAAAGCATTCATTATTAGTGCTTATGAGTGTACCGGTAGCATTTAGATTCTAGAACTTGCGTTAGTGATGCATCCTGAGACCGCTAGTGAGACTACATTCGTGTAGTAGGATTTACTACATGATAAGAGGCATTAGGATCACCCTTGTGTTAAACTCGTATCATAATTACTTGACCATTTAAGTCATATTACTTGACAAGTAAAGTCAATTAATTTTCCCACACCTTAGCGTTGTACTCATTTTTAGTACACGAAACCCCTAGTACACCCCTCTGAGCCTATCTTTTCGTTTCTAATTTTAAGCATTTTACTTAAAGGAAGAATTTGTTACAACCCACCCAAATGTGCAACCAAATCGCCTTAGCCTTCCGTGTATGCACTCATCTTTAGTGTATTCTTGTTATTTGTTTAAACCCTTAGTTAATTATCTAATTGATTACATGGTTGCTAAGTCGAGTCATATCTTGTACATATTGTTTTGGGACGATTGGGACTCACTGGTAAAGTACTTGTGTTATGGAGTAATGAGGAAGAACATCAAATTATTACCCCCATATGTGCATTAATCTTAAAAAGTACTCCAAGTGTTTTGATTATCTTGATTCGAATCATTAGATTAGTTTATTGTAAAGTATGTAAAAATTCAAGTGTAAGGGGAATGTACATTCCCTATGATGTATTATTTTGGATGGTAGGGTAAAAGTGTATGCACACACACACCAAAAAAAAAAAAAAAAAAAAAAAAAAAAAAAAAAAAAAAAAAAAAAATTCTAAAAAATTTAAAAAAAAATAGAAAGAAAAAGAAAAAAAATAGAAAAAGAAAAAGAGAAAAACATACGGACTACCATCCCGTTTCATTCTATGTTTATTTTATGTTTTTGTTATTTTTGATTCATTAGCTTAAGTCGAGTCGAGTCTTGGCTTAGAAACGCCATATTGTATATGTAATTAACCAAGATGATTAACTCGCCACCAGTAAATATTGTCATTATCCAACAAAACTGTGTTTTCCATATCCCTACACCTAACGTTATAACCCTTTAAAAGACCTCTTTGATAGTTTATCCTAGGTGCTTACGCCAAGTGGTGGAGGTTTGATCCTTTCCCAAGCCTATGGTAATCTATTTGCTATGACAGGTAGTGAGAGATGTTTTCCATTTCCATATTGTGATATATACTTTATTACACCCGAGAGGTGTGAGTATCTAAACACTATTTTGCGAGGTGCTAGTGTATAACCTCTGTGCTTGTTTTTGGTTTTAAGTAGAACGATTATTAGTTGTAATTACTTTTATATTAGTGTTAAATGACCCCTGACTTGTATTTTGATTAGAATAAAAGCGCATTTGCTTGAGGACAAGCAAATCTCAAGTGCAAGGGTATTTGATGAGGCAAAAAGTGTACCGCTTTTAAGGGGTCATTTATGCCCGAATTCGAGATTATTTGATCCATTATTGCCCTAAATCGTTCATTTTGTCATTTTAGGTACTTTTAGAGAGAAATCTGGAAAAGGAAGCATTTTGGACGTTTTTGGAGCATAAAAGTGAAGAAAACGGCAAAGTCTCAATTTCCTTGCTGGGAACAGTACCTGACGACGTCAAGGTTCTACAAGTGACGGCATCAAGAGTTACAAAAGAGGTGGATGTGGAACTTATAACATGACGGCCCAGAAAGTTTTCAAGCATATTGGCCTGACGGCATCACCAAGGCCGTCAGGGTCCAAATACACGTGACGGCCCAGAGTGATTTTCTACATCACGGCTTCAGAAGTGGATCTAGGCAATACGATTTTTATCATGGCGGTGAGTTGATGGTGTCACAAGTTATAACGTGACGCCGTCAAGGTATAAAATCTATATATAGTTTTCCAATTTTCATTCATTAGTGTGCAACTTTGAGGGAATAAACCCTAGACGAATTTTAACAGCTTTTCAAGGGTTTCAACCCCTTGATTCTTCCATGTTCTATTGAAGATAAGTACTTATTCAAATCATTCAATATGTCTATGTGTTGTGTGGTTATATCTTATGCTTGTCTTTTCTTTAACATGCTAGGCTAGATTTTCATTGTGTTTGCTTAGATGTAGTGAAACCTAGATGTTGATTATGGGTTGATTTTTTGTTTATAATTGTTACGGATGATTGTATTCGATGTTAGGCTTAAGAAAACTGGCAGACTTCCATTGGTAACTTGCTTGAACGTCTTAAGAAACATGATCGGAGGTGTACTATGATTTTTTGTTGTATTTAATGCGTAAGAGAATTCTAATGATCCCATGTTAGGAGCTTCTAACGGCTTAACATAGGAGTGAAGTAGGATCTTATAGAGTTAGGGAATATTGTACACGGCCCTACGACTAGTATTAAGGAATATGACCCGTCATCCATGCAATTGTAACAAGCTAATCAACCTGTAAAAGATATCTAGGGAGTAATGAAATCTAAGCAAACACAACTTTCCTCATTATTATTTCCACCACATTAGTATAATAGTTTAATTTTCATTTCTTTTATTTTATTTTGATAGCATCTTTAGTTAATTCGGTTAGTTGGCTAGCAACTAATTTCGCCCACTCCTTCAATACCCGAGATTTTACTTTCTTTCCATAAAATATAAAAATACAGAAAGAATCATCCCTCAACTCTAGACCTAGTTTAGTAGGCTTTCTAATCCTAGCGACACTATTCCTGAGTTGAACGATCAATCCCCCGGTACTTGTCACTATACTATACTACAATGATCAGGTACACTGCCTGGTGGGGGTTGTAAGCTTCTCAAGATCCCTTGAGAGGTAAAACCTGTTGCGAGGGCACAATTCCCACGTATCAATTACCCTAAATCGTTCCTTTTGTCATTTTAGGTACTTTTGAGGAGAAATCTGGAAAAGGAAGCATTTTAGACGTTTTTGGAGCGATTAAGTGAAGAAAACAACAAAGTCTCAAAATCCTTGCTGGGAACAGTACCTGATGGAGTCAAGGCCATACAAGTGACAACATCAAGCTTAACAAAAGAGGTGGAAATGGAAAATACACATGACGGCCCAGAACTATTTCAAGGCAAAAACGCCTGACGGCGTCACCAAGGCCGTCAGGATTGATTTACAAGTGACGGCCCAGAGCTTATTCTCTACATGACGGCATCAAGATTGGATCTAGGCAATACGACCTTTAATTTGGCGATGAGTTGACGGTGTCACAAGCTATAACGTGATGCCGTCAAGGTGTAAAATCTATATATAGTTTTCTAATTTTCATTCATTAAGGGTGGAACTTTTGGAGAACTTTTGTGTGCAAACCCTATACGAATTTTCTGTAACAACAAGGCTTTCAACCCTTGTTCCATCCATGTTCAATTGAAGATAAGTTTTCCAATAATCATACAATATGTCTATGTGTTGTTTGATTTTATCTTATGCTTGTCTTCTTTTTAACATGCTAGGCTAGGTTTTTCTTGTGTTGCTCAGATGTAATGAAACCTAGATATTGATTATTGGTTGATGGCTTGTTTATAATTGTTGTGGATGATTGAATTGGATGTTAGGCTTAAGAAAACTGTCAGACTTCCAATTGGTAACTTGCTTGAACGTCTTAAGAAACATGATCGGAGGTGTACTACGATTTATTGATTGTATTTAATGCACAGGCAACTGCTAGTGATACTACGTTAGGAGCTAGTAGTTGGCTCGACCTAGAATGAAGTAGAAGCCTATAGAGTTAGGGAATATCGTACACGGCCCTACGACTAGTATTAAGGAATATAACCCATCATCCATGCAATTGTAACAAGCTAATCAACCGGTAAAAGATATCTAGGGAGTAGTGAAATCTAAGTAAACACACTTTCTCTCATTATTGTTTACACCACAAATTAGTTTAAGTTTTATTTTATTTTATTTTAATTGCATCTTTAGTTAATTGGGTTTGTTGACTAGCAACTAATTCCGCCCACTCCTTCAAAACCCGAGATTTTACTTGCTTTCATTTAAAATATAAAAATACAAAAAGAATCATCTCTCACCCTTAGACCTAGTTTAGTAGAATTTTAACCCTAGCGAACACTATTCCAAGAGTTGAACGATCAATCCCCCGGTACTTGTCACTATACTATACTACAACGAACAGGTACACTGCTTGGTGGGGATTGCAAGCCTCTCAAGATCCCTTGAGAGGTAAAACCTTTTGCGAGGGTGCAATTCCATGCATCAATATAGTATTCATATTAGCAAGTATTACTAAGTATAGGGGGTCTTAGTGTAAATTAGCTATTGTATTTAGTCAAATAGGATGGAGTAGTCGGTTTCCATGCATAACTGACTGTCTCTATATTTCTTTCCTTTCTTTGTTAGTCGACCTTGTTAGACAAGGACTTGCATTCTCCCCCTCATCTCTATAATAGAGATAGGGGGAGGGTTTCATTTTACCGTTCATTCTTTTCTAGTTTCTAAATAAACAAACGTAACATTTGTGTGTACCGTTACTTTCTGACGATAAGTGTTCGTTGTTGTGTTTCGGGTTCTTAACAAGTTGAATTTCGCATTCTTGTTTCCAGGTTGTTGGAGAAGAATCCCAACATATATGAATATGATGGTCCATTTGTATGTTCACTTATTATATAGGAGATAGTATTGGTGTCATTTATTTTTTAAACACTTTTTCCCTCTTTTATCTACGGGCGTGCAAAAATATTTGTTAGTTTTTTGCAAACATTTTTTTTAACACTACTTCTCACCTCTTCAAAAATTAGGCATTAACTTTCACTTCTTCTCACTTCTTAAACACAAACCCTATATATTTCTTTTTTTTTTTTTTTTATTTCTTTCAAAGGCACAAAAAAATAAATGGTCTCCTACCTTGTAGATGAAGACTTTAGATGTATCTTTTCTTCTGCAGACATGGTTTACAGATAAAAATATAAAACCTCTTAAAAAATAAATGACACGTTGCTAGCCTTTATATATATATATATATATATATATATATATATATATATATATATATATATATATATATATATATATGTGTGTGTGTGTGTGTGTGTGTGTGTGTGTGTGTGTGTGTGTGTCGACCAAAAAAATATTGTCTAAGTAATATAAAAGAAAAATATTTCCATTTGATAGTCTAAACCAATTTTATAAATAGTGTGAGGCATGGCGTGGCAGTCTCACGCCTTAGGAGCTATGGTAAAGCTATAACGTTTTAAAGCGTGACTTGAAACGGCATAAAATATGAAAATATTTATTGATTTATTTATTAAATCATATTCCATATATATCAAGTTTACAAAAAGTGTTATACATAAGGAATTAAATCAAGAAATTATATTTGCATGTAATCTTCTTTATTTCTTTCAAAAAAAATCTGTTATCGGAGTTGAATTCAAAATAGGTGACAAGCCTCGTGCCTTAACGCGCCTTATCGTACTTTTTCACGCATCACTCACGCCACGCCTAGAGCCGACGTTTAGGTCCATTTCATAACGTGGAGATCACGTCGCGGGCTTTAGTGCCGCCATGCACGCCTTTTAGAACCCTGATCTAAACGGGATAAAACTAATACTTAAACTTTTTTTTTTTTTTAACTAACTAATAATTAGCCTCAAACCAAAGAAATACCGACTTTATAGGTAGAAATTGAGTTCCACATGCCTGGTAACTCCCACAAAACAAAAATAAAGACCAAATCCCAATTTATATCAAGGGTAAATAGTATAACTTAACCAAAACTAACAGGACCATTTATGTAATTACCTCTTTCAAAATCATGACAGAACTAAAAAATCTGTTAGCCAACAAATTTGGAGGGAAGAATATTGGCTGGATCATTCATTTGCATCATCTCAGGTCACAATCATCCTTCATTTCTCTCAAAATAAATTCTGAACCACACCGTCCGATATATTTTACATTTTACGCTCGATTTGCGTTTGATGTTGACAGATTTGAAAGACGAAAAGAGGCTGCTGATTGCCGGATTTACACGTCATGGATGCCGGAAATCAACAGTCTCGTAAAACCACGTTTATATGGTTATTGTCTTCACCCTTTAAATTATTGTAACTCGTTTTACGTATCGATTGCTATATGTCTTTTTTTCTTTTGTTATGATGTGATTATTTGTTGAAGCTAGCTATGATTCATATGTTAATAATTTATTACCAAATTGTTGGCTCATTGTCGTAATTATCCGTTTTATACATTCGAGGGATTTTTATTTCTTTATATGTATATATATGGATCCTTGTTAAGATTACTTGTGTCATATTTTGGAAATATGAAATATTAAGATTATAAGATAGCGCAAATGAGTTGTTTATATTTTGGAATTTTTGGTGGATATCTATATCTATACTACTATATAATGCATTTGGGACAATTCTATAATTAGAAAGTCTTAAAATTCAGACTTTTTTCTTGCTTATTACGGAAAGATTTCAAAATTAAATTGTTAGGAAGCAAGTTGGTTAGGAAGTTTGTTAGAAAGCGGTTGGTTGTTCAAACTAAAATTATTTTGCTTAACCATCTCTACTTATAAAGCATGAAGACAACTAAAAGTGTAACCAAATAACGCAAAGTATAAACACACGGTACCCGCCGCCGCATTGCGCGGGTACCGTTCTAGTAACTAATAATGGATGATTGGATGCTGATATATTGTTGTTGTCAAAGAACATCTATAATCTGTTTCAGAAACTTTGTACAATACTGTGCTCGATATTTGATGACTTTCATGGTATGCACATTTTCATTTTCTACTTTTAGAATGTATATATGAGATTGAAATGTTTATTGACTTTAACAGTTAAGTTTCTATTTGTGGTTAACGATGTTAAATTATTCAGGTCATAACTAAGTTTATGAGTTTGT
Source organism: Artemisia argyi (assembly GCA_030686995.1). Taxonomy (NCBI): domain Eukaryota; kingdom Viridiplantae; phylum Streptophyta; class Magnoliopsida; order Asterales; family Asteraceae; genus Artemisia; species Artemisia argyi. The sequence goes on from CM060688.1 coordinate 135,585,017, forward strand.
GGTATATATGCATATTTCTCATATCAAATGATTAAATGTATATGGAAAAAAAAGGTTTAATTGGCTTCTAGTGTGTTGTACTTGATAAACGTTAACTTGTCTAAAGTTATTTACATTGTTAAGTACTTCTTGTGGACCCTAGAGTTCTTGATTTACATTGTTCATTTGTAATCCAGATATCTCAGTGATTTGACATGGGATCTTTAGATAGCAGCTCAGACCAAAAATTTGAAGAACAAGAGCATGAAATCACGAGCGACGATAGTGAATTTATGGTAGATTCTCCGACTATTTCTGATAAAAATGATCTATTAGAACTGGTGTCAGAGCCTTCAAGTGCAGGTGATACTGAGTTTAATGAGTTGGTAGTACAGTCTCCTACTGATTTCAATGAAGACAAAGCCTCGACTTCTTCCTCTACATCATCAGGTGATTTTACGTTAGAAGACCCCTTCCAAGACTCAGATAGCGAAAATGGTGAAAATGCTAATACAGGTAATATTGAAAGCCCTGAAATACAGGTTATGGAGCGTCCAACGTCAGAACAGTATAGAATACCATCGTCTGTTTTTGCTAGAAAAGAATCGCATAATACAGGATGGGGCATGGCTTCAAATGAGTCTTTATTTAGCATTAATATGGGAGGCATGAGTTTTCGCAACCAAGATAGTATGGTTTGGAGATCGGGAGATCTAGACCTAGGATATTCTATAGAGCCGTCTCCATCATGTGAGAACAAATTCCAAGATGGAAAACCAGAGGTAGAAACGATTCCTGAATTGGATGAAACGGGTGAAACCAGTGACTCGGATGCATCAGACAAGAATCTTGACCCGGATGAAGCTCCTAACACTCATAAGTTTGGCGAGGAGGATAAGATTCACAGTCTGAATGAGTTAAGTGTCAATCCTGGAACAAGCAGTGGACCTGCGAATCCAAGTTTACAAGACAGTCAAGATGATCAAGTAAATGCATCAGTTGTCGAAGAGCTCAATACTCATTTTGTTGCAGCAGATAGTGGTGATAGAAGTTCTTTTGCATTTCCAATGTAAGTTGTTTCATTAACATTTACTTATCATATGAAGAAATCTTGCATTAAGAAGTTTGTCCAAAAACAGTGTATCTGATATATATATATATATATATATATATATATATATATATATATATATATATAGGGAGACTTTCTTGCGAGAACCATCTTATGTGCGAGAACTGAGAGAACCATCAAAAACATACATGCACGCCTTTTAAAATAAACTAAAAATACATGCAAATCATTAATAATCAAAAGTATCCACCAATGTTCTTCAATATCATCATGAACTCAACATCTTTTTTCACAAAAACCTTACACGGCAGCAATATTGTCGTTGCACGCCTTATAAGAACATACATGCACACATTCAAAAAAAAAATTGTATTCAATTTCTTATCAAATTCTTTAGAACAACTGTGTTTTTTTTTAAACATGTATGTTGTTTTTAGAACATATGTGCAAAAATACAATTATTGAAGGTGTGCATATATGTTTTTGGTGGTTCTCTCAGTTCTCGCAGATAAGATGGTTCTCGCAAAAAAGTCTCACTATATATATATATATATATATATATATATATATATATATATATATATATATATATATATATATATATATATATATATATATATATATATATATATATATATATATATATATTCTACTTCTGATTTGTATGATTGTTTAGGGGTAATAATCATCAGTTTCGTATCAGTTTCAACTGAAATAACTTTTTTTTTTTTTTTCGAACATGAAGTTTAACTGCAGGGACTTCATCTAGGACAAACGGTTCTGCAAAGGCAATAAAGTCAGAATCACAAGTAGAGACACAACCAAATTCAGCGTCACAGCCTGAACCAGACAAACATCAGCAACCATCAGCACCCAAGGCAGATACTCCAGCTTCATCTTGGACAAACTGCTTTGGATGTTGTGCGTCTTGTTCTTGATTTGTGCTTTGCATTCCTGTTAACAATGGTAAGATAAAGGAACCAATGGAAGATCTTGTATACACGGTCATAACAAGGCGATTGAAGCAACATGAGGTCAGGAACTGCTGTTTTTTGTGTTAGTATCATCTTAATAAAGTAGGTTTCATTGTAGGTAAATAGTTTTGTTTGTCAAGTCAAAGCAATTGGTGTGTGGACTTGATACAGTTAGGTTTTTTGTCTATCACTTTTGAATGCATGATATGTTTGCATAGAATTTTAAATCATGTTTGTGATGAGTCTCGCACTGAACTCTAGTCTAGTTTGAAGTTTCTGATAGCAATTACCGTGGTGGTGTTTGGTTTGTTGGGTGGGATGGAAATGGGATCTGGTATGATTACCCCGTGAAGAAAGGCCAAGCCACGAGCTGATAGAAAACATTGCGGGATTTGTTAAAGAACCGAAGCCAATATATTATAGGAAGTAGGGGAATGAGTATTTTAAACCCATCTCCCTTAGCAGGTTTTGAAAGATAGTCGAGTTTATGGGTGTCATTAAGCCATACCCATAAACTAAATGCCCATATTATGGATTATACTTAATCCTTCGTTCAAATGCCTAATTTTGTTAGTGTTAAGTTTCAAATAAAAAAGGACAAAGGGTATTGCAGAGACTTTATTACTGAGATTTCATTGCATTACTAAACAAAACACAACATAACCATTTGTAGGCATAATACATAGACTTTAGAGATACCGCCAGAAGCTAAAACGCGAGCCGTTACTAAGCCAACATTGACTCAACTGACAGCTTATTATCAAAACTGAAGAAACTGAACAGATCACAAACTTATTATGCTTTGAAAGTTTGAATCATTATTCAACATTCCCCCCTTGATTCAAAGCTACAGACTCCAAGACGTTTTCTGAGATACGCATGTTGAGCATTAGAGATTGATGATTTGTTGAGAACATCAGCCACTTGCTCTTTCGTACCGTAAAACTCTAGCTCAATTTCACCTCTTGCTGCAAGGCTTCTTATAAAATGATAACGTATGTCGATATGCTTTGTTCTATTGTGAAAAGCTGAATTTTTGGCCATTGCAATAGTGGACTTGTTGTCACAAAATATTTCAGTAGAACCTTGTTGCTCTTTATGAAGATCCTTTTACATAAAAGTGTCTGTTTGGAATTGGTCATGTATAACAAAAATGGTGTTTCTTTTATTTTCTGGATTGCAAATGCTAATAGAGTAAATGCCTATTTTACCCTTTTTATTCATAAAAAGCCCCAAATTGAAATTTAATCTAACCATTGTTCCAGTTAGTCAAATATAATCCTCTTGATTTGTAAAATCAAAAACAAATTTTTAATTGAGCCACATATGACAACTCAATTCTCATAATCAATAGCCTAAACTCAATTAAAGAAAAGTAACACTATAATAATCTTCAATTCGCACCATCTTCGTCATATACTCAAATTCCTCCATTAATAACCCTTGAAGCTTTAATTCATTGAATAAAAAATGAAGCAGAAAATAAAATTTTCATTGTAACAAATCAGAGTGAATAAGTTTCAGCCAATAGTGAGGAGCATGTCGGCATATATACGACCTTAACGCACCCACGTAGCACAAATCCTATATCGTAAGTCACCAATTTTGGATCCTTGTTCTAAAAACTAAAAGTAAACACCAAACAAAAAAAATTCTTACCATTCCTACAAATCATAGATCTGTGATTCATATATTTGACTAGAGTTGCTTATATAATTTGTGTGTTATTTAATAGGGTTTGTGATATGATGGATTCATCACGAAGTGAGTTTGATTATTTGTTTAAATTGTTGATGATGGGTGATGGACTCTATTGAAGGATCTGAGGTTGTGAAATGGGTAGGAAAGAGAAGAGTATTTTATGTCTTTTTATGGTACTTTGTGTCATGTCTAGGAATGAGTGGTGGTAGAGGTTGGTGGTAGTGGTGGAGGGTGGTGGTAATGGTTGTGTGGTGGTAGAGGGTGGTGGTGATGGGAAGTGTTGGGAAGGGGAAAAAAGATTAAAATAATTTTATTAGAAGTCGCTCAAACTTTTAAAAGTCGCTAGTGATAAGTAATTCAAAAGGATCCCTACTTGTGCCTTACACATAATGATTAGTGATTGTACAATAAATTGCACGACCAGGCCTACGATAGTGATCGAAGGGTATAAGGGATGTTGTGGTTGCGCCAAGCTTGTGTTTAACCTGAAATAAGAAATATGAAGACACTACGTTAAGTGATTGCGCAGGGGTTGGGCCCTGTGAACCACCTCCGGCGTGTGAATAAGTGTTTGGTATGAAAAGTTTAATGAGAATATAGTAAAGTAAAGTAGTGAGGATTGCATACCAAAATTATAACTCGTCCAAGACTATTTATAGGTGAAGAAACAGCCTTGGAGAGTGTTTGCACGTTTTTAGGAGATCATGGGGGTGATGAGTGCTCAAACACTCATCATTTTTAGTCAAATCTGAACTGCAAAACATACAAAAACACTCAAAAATGCATCAAAATACTAAAAATATTTCAAAATTGTGTTTTATATGTTTTAGATGCAAAATGAGCAAAAACAGATGAAAAACGTATAAAGTTTGCAAAATTGGCAGTTTCAGTCCCTCAACTTTCATAAAATTACAAAACTAGTCCCTGGATATTCAAAATATGGAAAATTATCACCAAAGGTCCTTTTACAATCATAAGTTGTCATATTTTGTCCTTTGGTGAAAAATTGGAAAAGTTTTGAGAATTTACAGTTTTGGTCCCTGGAGTTTCAGATTTTGGCAGATTTAGTCCCTGGTGGGATATTTTTGGAAGGAAAATCATTTTTTGCCCATGGAAAATCAAAAGTTATAAAAATTGGTCCCTGGGTGAAGTTTTGGAAAGGTTACATGTTTGGTCCCCGTAATTTGGAAATGTGCGTAATTGATCCCCGGGAATTTTAAAAAAAGTGGAAAATATAATTTATGGTCCTTGGGATATTTTAACATGGCAAAATTAGTCCTTATTACATCTAAGGGATAACTACATTTTCAGTCCACCACTTTTGCAAAATTACAAATATGGTCCTTGTGCTTTTGATATCTACAACCATACGGACCCTTATTATCTTTTTAACATGGCAAAATTAGTCCTTATTACATCTAAGTGTATTTAGTGTAATATTGACTCTTATTATTATAAAATTTCAAGTTTCAGTCGAATTTTAGTTATTGCATTTTAAGCTTAATTTTTCAAGTTCAAACTATATGTTGTTGAAGATGGTGTTTAGGACTCATTAAACTTAAATTAAGTCCCTAGTAAGTGTTGTAAGTCATTTCAAGTATGTAAACCAATTTCAAATCACAATAGCAAAAATATAAAAAAAAAATCATAAATAAATAAATGAAAAATAGAAAATCAAGGAAGACAAAGAAAGAGGCAATGGAGCATGATGGTTTGCTGATAGATATGGTATTAGATCCTCATGGGAGGAGTTAGGATACAATTGACCTGTGGTTCACTGGTTTGTTCATTAGAAAGCCATTTGTAAGTTTTTTTTTATTTATTTATTTATTTTTTTTTTATTTATTTTTTTTTTTTTTGTAATTTATAAATCAGTGTAGCATTAGTTAATTCTGTGTAGATGTTGAGTTTCTTTGCTTATTTGATGAATTGGAACCATATTGATACTAGGTTGATGTTGAATGATTGTTAAGGTTTATATATGCATATGTACAAGTTTCACTGTCATAATGGTGAAATGTGATGACTCATCTGTGTAGTGGTTCTCATTGTTGTTATTGTGTTCTAATTAGTATCCTAGGTCATTATAAGTTCTTAGATTTCAGTTCCATGGATTAGATTATCTTCTTGCTTAAAAATCTCAAAATCAGTAATGTTAAGGTAGTGTTTGGCATTGCATTGCATTAGGTAGTGCTGTTGTTATTTTGAGTATAAGATAGTTGGTATATTGTTCTTAGGTGTATATCAGCCCAATGTGATCAATTACTTGGTCATTTGTGATCAAATAGTCAAAAATCCTTTTCCAAACCTCTCAAAGTAACTGTTGTGGTTTTGGGTTCCAAAACTTATCCATCTTGATTCAAAAGTTGTTTATCCACCTTAAATATTTCATATTGAAGCATAACACTTCCATTCCAGTGATATTTAATCATTCAAAGTTAGGCAAAGTCAAAATTTTAAGTTTTCTTCAAAAGTCAAAGTTTTACATTTCAGAATTTTCCCAAAAGTGCATGATTTTTATGGAATTTTGTGTTTGTTCTTAGGCTGTGAATCTTGTTCCTATGTGTTGTCTATCTGCTCAACTTTGAGTTCCCACCTTCAAAATATTTTTGTGAATTTTACATTGGGCCCCACATTGCCCCAAAGCCAAGTGCAGGGCTGCTACCTGCTCTGTCTCAGCAGATACACCACCATCACCACCACTTGGTGGTGGTTTTCCAGCCAACCCAGTAGGCCCCAGGCCATCAATCTTGTTCCTACCAACCCCCCTCCTACCAGGTTTCACATTTTGACCACTAGTTTGACCTTGAACCCACTAGGACCCACCTGAATCTTTCCTCTAAATCTGTCCCAGTTTCTGAGTCTATATAAGTTTACAAGAGCTTATTTTGTAGCTTATTGCTTATTCTGAGGTCAAGTTGTGCTTTTTCCAGCTTATTAATGTTTCATTAACTTAGTTGGACCAGACTTAACCATTGTGGGTTCCACTTGAGGCCATTTTAGCTTATTTTGCCTTTTGGTCAACTTTGGTCAACTGTCTCAACTCTTGGCTTTTTCTCAGCTTATTTTTAAGTTCCACATTACTTGTTTTTACAAAAGTTTGTAGTTTTTAGGTATTAAATAAGTCTGTAAAAGAAAAAAATCAAAAAAAGTCAAGTTTAATATTAAGTGATAGTTTCTATTTAATGTAATTTAATTTTAATTTTCATTTTTAAATTTTTGTTAAGTACTTAGCTATTTTATATTTTTATTAATTACCTATTATATTAAAGTATTTATAGTAATTTTCTCAGATTTTTATTTCATCATTTAGTATTTATTAGAATTAATCTTAGTTTTATTAATAATTAATTAATATTAAGTAAAATCTAGTTTTTATATTTTTTATAGCTTTTATATGTTATAAAATAATTTTAGAAATTTTATTAGTTTTTTTACTGTTCATTTTATATTTTTCTTAATTTCAAATAGTTTAATTAGGTAATTAGTAATTAATTAGTAATTAATTAATAGAAAAATCACAAAAAGACAAAAATACTTATTTTTATTTTTAAAACTTATTTTTAGTTATTTTATAATTTCAAAAATTTTATTTTCACCTTTTTAGTATTTAAATAATATTGTAGTGTATTTTAGTTATTTAAGTATTAATAATAAGTATTAAATAGTTTTTAATTAATATTAAATAATTAAATAGTGTAAAAAGTAATTTTAATTTTCTAAAAAGTTTCTTTTATTATTAGGATTGTAAAAATGTAATTTTCACTTTTGTAAGTATTTTATTTTACCAAAACTCGCGTTTTATTTCGTACGTTTACGTTTTATTTAAACGTGAACGTGCGCGTTTTTAAGTTTTAAACGTTTCTGGGTTTTCAAACTTTCCCGTCTTGTTTATATAGCTTATTTAAGCTATTCTCTTGTAGATTCCATAGTTCAATCAATCTCAAACCCTTTCCCATCCAGATTCACCCGATCACGAAACCGTTTGTTAACAATTCACACCTCGTCGGGACATAACGACCCGGGGAAACCTTATACTTCCGCGGAGCATTGATCTAGGCTATGTGACTTTGTTGACCATTCCTTGGTCAATATACGTTTGGTAAAGACTACTCAAATCCGTTGACAGCTGGTGGTTTGCTCAAAATCACACTGTTATCAAGTGTGCCACAGTTCTTACACCTGGCTACTCCAGAAGTGATGGCTTTTGGTAAAGAGTTTAAAATTCATCAAGTTTTCAAAACAGTAGCAATAGTTTAGTGTGGGGGATTGATGAGTGCTCAAACACTCATCATTTTTAGTCAAATCTGAACTGCAAAACATACAAAAACACTCAGAAATGCATCAAAATACTAAAAATATTTCAAAATTGTGTTTTATATGTTTTAGATGCAAAATGAGCAAAAACAGATGAAAAACGTATAAAGTTTGCAAAATTGGCAGTTTCAGTCCCTCAACTTTCATAAAATTACAAAACTAGTCCCTGGATATTCAAAATATGGAAAATTATCACCAAAGGTCCTTTTACAATCATAAGTTGTCATATTTTGTCCTTTGGTGAAAATTGGAAAAGTTTTGAGAATTTACAGTTTTGGTCCCTGGAGTTTCAGATTTTGGTAGATTCAGTCCCTGGTGGGATATTTTTGGAAGGAAAATCATTTTTTGCCCATGGAAAATCAAAAGTTATAAAAATTGGTCCCTGGGTGAAGTTTTGGAAAGTTTACATGTTTGGTCCCCGTAATTTGGAAATGTGCGTAATTGATCCCCGAGAATTTTAAAAAAAGTGGAAAATATAATTTATGGTCCTTGGGATATTTTAACATGGCAAAATTAGTCCTTATTACATCTAAGGGATAACTACATTTTCAGTCCACCACTTTTGCAAAATTACAAATATGGTCCTTGTGCTTTTGATATCTACAACCATACGGACCCTTATTATCTTTCTAAACAAACAAACCCATTTTACCAGCCCACCATAAAACCCTTACCCAGGCCCACTCCCTACCTCAGCCCACCAAATCAAGAAAATACCACCCCACCCCGTCTTTGACCCGGTCAAACAACTCCACCACTAACCCCTTCACCCCTAACCTTCAGCCTTACCCTCCATTAACACACCCCCTAATCCCAGTAATCATGTCTCCCCCCTCCTCTCCAATCCCACAAAACACTCACCAACCCAACCAACCCTCCCCTCTCCTCATTAAATGTTTCACCAAACACCACAACCTCCTCCCAATAATTTTCCCGCCAATACCATTTTGAACGGTTGAGATCTATAGAAGCTAATCCAAGGGTCCAACAAGTGTGGGAAAGTCAAAGCAGCTTCTGAGGGCTTATAAAAGTAAAGAAGAAAAGAAGAAAAAGGAGTGTAGTGTAGCAGTAGTTTAATTTTTATTGTAACTTAGTTTTGTAATAATTTTCAATTTCCAGTGTACTTTAAGATTTCAAGCTTTTAAATAAGTGTATTTAGTGTAATATTGACTCTTATTATTATAAAATTTCAAGTTTCAGTCGAATTTTAGTTATTGCATTTTAAGCTTAATTTTTCAAGTTCAAACTATATGTTGTTGAAGATGGTGTTTAGGAGTCATTAAACTTAAATTAAGTCCCTAGTAAGTGTTGTAAGTCATTTCAAGTATGTAAACCAATTTCAAATCACAATAGCAAAAATATAAAAAAAATCATAAATAAATAAATAAATGAAAAATAGAAAATCAAGGAAGACAAAGAAAGAGGCAATGGAGCATGATGGTTTGCTGATGGATATGGTATTAGATCCTCATGGGAGGAGTTAGGATACAATTGACCTGTGGTTCACTGGTTTGTTCATTAGAAAGCCATTTGTAAGGTTTTTTTTTTTTTTTTTTTTTTTTTTTTTTTTTTTTTTTTTTTTGTAATTTATAAATCAATGTAGCATTAGTTAATTCTGTGTAGATGTTGAGTTTCTTTGCTTATTTGATGAATTGGAACCATATTGATACTAGGTTGATGTTGAATGATTGTTAAGGTTTATATATGCATATGTACAAGTTTCACTGTCATAATGGTGAAATGTGATGACTCATCTGTGTAGTGGTTCTCATTGTTGTTATTGTGTTCTAATTAGTATCCTAGGTCATTATAAGTTCTTAGATTTCAGTTCCATGGATTAGATTATCTTCTTGCTTAAAAATCTCAAAATCAGTAATGTTAAGGTAGTGTTTGGCATTGCATTGCATTAGGTAGTGCTGTTGTTATTTTGAGTATAAGATAGTTGGTATATTGTTCTTAGGTGTATATCAGCCCAATGTGATCAATTACTTGGTCATTTGTGATCAAATAGTCAAAAATCCTTTTCCAAACCTCTCAAAGTAACTGTTGTGGTTTTGGGTTCCAAAACTTATCCATCTTGATTCAAAAGTTGTTTATCCACCTTAAATATTTCATATTGAAGCATAACACTTCCATTCCAGTGATATTTAATCATTCAAAGTTAGGCAAAGTCAAAATTTTAAGTTTTCTTCAAAAGTCAAAGTTTTACATTTCAGAATTTTCCCAAAAGTGCATGATTTTTATGGAATTTTGTGTTTGTTCTTAGGCTGTGAATCTTTTTCCTATGTGTTGTCTATCTGCTCAACTTTGAGTTCCCACCTTCAAAATATTTTTGTGAATTTTACATTGGGCCCCACATTGCCCCAAAGCCAAGTGCAGGGCTGCTACCTGCTCTGTCTCAGTAGATAAACCACCATCACCACCACTTGGTGGTGGTTTTCCAGCCAACCCAGTGGGCCCCAGGCCATCAATCTTGTTCCTACCAACCCCCCTCCTACCAGGTTTCACATTTTGACCACTAGTTTGACCTTGAACCCACTAGGACCCACCTGAATCTTTCCTCTAAATCTGTCCCAGTTTATGAGTCTATATAAGTTTACAAGAGCTTATTTTGTAGCTTATTGCTTATTCTGAGGTCAAGTTGTGCTTTTTCCAGCTTATTAATGTTTCATTAACTTAGTTGGACCAGACTTAACCATTGTGGGTCCCACTTGAGGCCATTTTAGCTTATTTTGCCTTTTGGTCAACTTTGGTCAACTGTCTCAACTATTGGCTTTTTCTCAGCTTATTTTTAAGTTCCACATTACTTGTTTTTACAAAAGTTTGTAGTTTTTAGGTATTAAATAAGTCTGTAAAAGAAAAAATCCAAAAAAGTCAAGTTTAATATTAAGTGATAGTTTTATTTAATGTAATTTAATTTTAATTTTCATTTTTAAATTTTTGTTAAGTACTTAGCTATTTTATATTTTTATTAATTACCTATTATATTAAAGTATTTATAGTAATTTTCTCAGATTTTTATTTCATCATTTAGTATTTATTAGAATTAATCTTAGTTTTATTAATAATTAATTAATATTAAGTTTAAAATAGCATAATTAGTTTTTATTAAGTAAAATCTAGTTTTTATATTTTTTTATAGCTTTTATATGTTATAAAATAATTTTAGAAATTTTATTAGTTTTTTTACTGTTCATTTTATATTTTTCTTAATTTCAAATAGTTTAATTAGGTAATTAGTAATTAATTAATAGAAAAATCACAAAAAGACAAAAATACGTATTTTTATTTTTAAAACTTATTTTTAGTTATTTTATAATTTCAGAAATTTTATTTTCACCTTTTTAGTATTTAAATAATATTGTAGTGTATTTTAGTTATTTAAGTATTAATAATAAGTATTAAATAGTTTTTAATTAATATTAAATAATTAAATAGTGTAAAAAGTAATTTTAATTTTCTAAAAAGTTTCTTTTATTATTAGGATTGTAAAAATGTAATTTTCACTTTTGTAAGTATTTTATTTTACCAAAACTCGCGTTTTATTTCGTACGTTTACGTTTTATTTAAACGTGAACGTGCGCGTTTTTAAGTTTTAAACGTTTCTGGGTTTTCAAACTTTCTCGTCTTGTTTATATAGCTTATTTAAGCTATTCTCTTGTAGATTCCATAGTTCAATCAATCTCAAACCCTTTCCCATCCAGATTCACCCGATCACGAAACCGTTTGTTAACAATTCACACCTCGTCGGGACATAACGACCCGGGGAAACCTTATACTTCCGCGGAGCATTGATCTAGGCTATGTGACTTTGTTGACCATTCCTTGGTCAATATACGTTAGGTGGTTTAGCATCAATCAGGGGCGTCCCATGATTTGTGGTAACTGCTAGGGCTTAGTGTCCCACTCTTCCTGGTTTAGCGGGGGAGCTAAGGAGAAAGAGGAGATGTGGGTAAGACTTTGTCTTAGCATTGTTTGGACTTGAGATTGTTCCGTCCTTATAACTTATCGAATGATACCCCGAAGGGATTAATCCTTCGACTGGCGAATTCCCACTTGGTAACTAGATCACAAGTGATTAGTTTTACGCCATTGAAAGCTTTAGGAGGCTAGTTATAGCCTTCGATTATGTAGGTTACGAGCAGGACCGAAGGGGTGTCCTTCGACCTGATCGGAGGGTACATCATCAAGCCCCCTAGTCGGAAGTGATGTACATGCACGAAGGTACATTGCTTACGACTCAAGAATCACAACTATAATCGAAGCCATCATCGTATCTAAAAATTACATAAAGTGTGGTTGTTCATAACTAGTTGCGCATTAAATGCGGTAATCATTATCTAAGCAACAGTCATAATAGCATAAGTTTCGGTAAACGCAAACGTCATCTCAAGAGTAAAGTATCCCTTTGAAATCCGGAGACTTGATCCATATGGACACGGGTACGATGCAGATCATAAGGAACAGCCGTATAAAAGGTTATTACCTCCAAACCCTAAAGTATTTTTACTCCGCCCAATATTTTCACACAGCCCTCCTCACAGTGAAACTCTCCGATCAAATGATTTGTATACAACCCCGTGCGTCTCACATCCTCCGAAGAAAAGGTAAGGTGCTCCATTACTAATCTTTAACATCTCAAGCTATTATAACTATGAGTATGAATGCAAAATTTATTATCAAGGAACAAAAGTGTACGCTATCTAGGAAAGCATTGCAAGAATTTCTTGAGAATTATCTGATCCCCAAAAAATATAAAATCATGCTACCCACAAAAAATAAGCCGTTTTTATGCCCCACAAGGCTTTGTGGGATGCCTTTACCCTGTCAAACCTAAGGATACCCATACACCCTTTGATCTTAGAGTTCTGTCAATATTATCAGGTTCCTCTAGGTTTAACCCATTTGGTCTTGCAAAGCTGACCACATATATAAGTATGTGCAAAGCTTATGGTTATGAGCTAACACTCTCAGTACTTAGGGGCTTTATGAACCTTTACCCTGGTGGAAACTGGTTAACCTTGGCAAAGAGGCATGAGCGTGATGTGCCATACTTAGTCACAAAACCATTTTCTAATATTAGGGATTGGAAAGGTGATTTCTTTTATATACTAGACACTATCATACCTCCAGAATATCCCGCATTACTAGATGAAGTCAACAGGTTTGATGACAAACGATTCAATGACTCCTTGCCTTACACCGTTCGAAGGACTCCTCTTTATCAGCGGCTTGCTCATCATCCCGTGGATGTACAAACTTTTCTTGAGCCAATACTCTTCATGGCTGACATTGTTGATCATTGGGAAGGGTCGCCATTAAAGCTTGAAATAATATGTGATGGAAAAAGTATGTACATTCTTATTCTAATAATTTAAATAACATATCTAATGATATTTATTCTTTCTTTCCTTTTGTAGAAATGGCTTTTCGAAACTTCATCGTGTCTAGTGGAGCAAAGGAGACAAGTTTCCTACCCAAGGACCCCAATGAGGCTAGCTATGAAGTTGGTTCTCCATCAGTATCTGTGAACAAAAATGATGTGGATGCTCTGGCAATTGAGCCTATAGCTTCTGCGAAACCTGCAAAACCATTGGACATAGTGGAAACGACACAGCTGGTCGAGAATGTTGTGGATTTTGATGATCAGCCCTCCGATGAGGAGCCAATTATGGTTGTAGGGTCCTCCGGCATTGCTGACAGGGTGAGGAGCAGGAAAGGAACTGATGCAAAAGCCATCAAAGCAACTCCGAAAAGGAAACTAGTGTTACCCACTCCCACCTCATGGACAACAAGGCAAAAAGGTCCAAAAGGTAAGGCAATTCAATCCATACCAGAAGCTCTTGATGAGGATATTCATGGTAAGTTTGATTTCTCCTTCTCCGTTTTATCTTTGAATATAAATATTTTTTGTTTATAAAAAACCTTCAATTGGCAGATGAATGTCATTCATGTAGGCCTACCCAACACCAAGGAGCTCCCCAATGCCCTTGCATGCCATCAATTGGTTGAAAAGGTCACCCCAGCAAGTTGGAGGGGGACCCTTGATAACATGTCCATGGAGGAGATGTGTGATCTTCATGATAAGAGTTACATAAGACAAACAGTGCTAGATAATCATTTGAATGGTCGTACGAGAGATTTGATCTGTACAGTGAAGGGTGCTCGGGAAAAGATGGATGCAATTCTCGCTAAGGAGAAGAAAAGGGATCAAAATTTTCCGAGCTCAAAATGAAGTGTGAGGAAGACATGGAGGAGCTGGAAAAGAACCCTTTGGTGCAGGACCTTCGAACAGACATCCAGGGTCTTGAAAAGAAGCTCAAGGAAACTCAAGCTGAGTGTAAGAGTGATACGTGGGATTGCGCCCTCGCAACAGGTTTTACCTCTCAAGGGATCTTGAGAAGCTTGCAACCCCCACCAGGCAGTATACCTGATCGTTGTAGTATAGTATAGTGACAAGTACTGGGGGATTGATCGTTCAACTCAGGAATAGTGTCGCTAAGATTAGAAAGCCTAATAACTAGGTCTAGAGGTGAGGGATGATTCTTTTTGTATTTTTATATTTTATAAAAGCAATTAAAATCTCGATTTTGGAAGAGTGGGCGGAATTAGTTGCTAGCCAACTAACCCAATTAACTAAGATGCAATCAAAAATCGTAGTACACCTCCGATCATGTTTCTTAAGACGTTCAAGCAAGTTACCAATGGAAGTCTGCCAGTTTTCTTAAGCCTAACATCGAATACAATCATCCGTAACAATTATAACAAACAATCAACCAATAATCAACATCTAGGTTTCATTACATCTAAGCAAACACAATAAAAGCCTAGCCTAACATGTTAAAAGAAAGATAAACATAAGATAGAATGAAACAATACATAGACATATTGAATGATTATTGGAGAACTTATATTTATTAAAACATGGAAGAAAGAAGGGTTTGAAACCCCTTCAATATTCAGGAAATTTGACCTAGGGTTTGTGTGTGATATTCCACAACGTGTTCTACACTTTACAATGAAAAATTGGAAAAATATATATAGACTAAGCATCCTGACGGCGTCATGTGTTAGCCTCTGACGCCGTCAACTCGCCGCCAAGTTGAAATTCGTATTGCCTAGATCAGTCTTGACGCCTTCATGTACAAATCTACTCTGGGCCGTCACTTGTATTTGGACCCTGACGGCCTTGGTGACGCCGTCAGGCCATTAACAAAGAAAATGTTTTGGGCCATCACGTTATAAGTTCCTCATCCACCTCTTTTGTCACTCTTGACGCCGTCATGTATTAAGGCTTGACGTCATCAGGTACTGTTCTCAGCAAGGAATTTGAGATTTTGCCGTTTTCTTCACTTTTATGCTCCAAAAACGTCCAAAATGCTTCCTTTTCCAGATTTCTCCTCAAAAATACCTAAAATGACAAAAGGAACGATTTAGGGCAATATTTGATCAAATAATCACGAATTCGGGCTTAAATGGCCCCTTAAAAGCAGTACACTTTTCGCCTCATCAAATACCCTTACACTTGAGATTTTCTTGTCCTCAAGCAAATGCGCTTTTATTCTAATCAAAATACAAGTTAGGGGTCATTTAACACTAATATAAAAGTAATTACAACAAATAAGCGTTCCACTAAAAACCAAAAACAAGCACGGAGGTTATACACTAGCACCTCACAAATAGTGTTTAGATACTCACATCTCTCGGGTGTAATAAAGTATATATCACAATATGGAAATGGAAAACATCTCTCACTACCTGTCATAGCAAATAGATTACCATAGGCTTGGGAAAGGATCAAACCTCGACCACTTGGCATAAGCACCTAGGATAAACTATCAAAGAGGTCTTTTGAAGGGTTATAACGTTAGGTGTAGGGATATGGAAAACACGGTTTTGTTGGATAAAGGCAATATTTACTGGTGGCGAGTTAATCATCTTGGTTAATTACATGTACAATATGGCGTTGCTAAGCCAAGACTAGACTCGACTTAAGCTAATGAATCAAAAATAACAAAAACATAAAACAAACATAGAATGAAACGGGATGGTAGTCCGTATGTTTTTTCTCTTTTCTTTTTCTATTTTTTCTTTTTCTTGATTTTGTCGATTTTTTCGATTTTTTTTTTTTTTTTTTTTTTTTTTTTTTTTTGCATACACTTTTACATTAGCATCCAAAATAATACATCATAGGGAATGTACATTCCCCTTACACTTGAATTTTTACATACTTTACAATAAACTACTCTAATGACTCGAATCAAGATAATCAAAACACTTGGAGTACTTTTTCAATATTAACGCACATATGGGGGTAATAATTTGATGTTCTTCCCCATTACTCCAAAACACTAGTACTTTACCCATGAGTCTCAATCGTCCCAAAACAATATGTACAAGATATGACTCGAGTTAGCAACCATGTAATCAATTAGATAATTAACTAAGGGTTTAAAACATGTAACAATAATGCACTAAAAATGAGTGCATATACGGAAGGCTAAGGCGATTCGGTTGCACATTTGGGTGGGTTGTAACAAATTCTTCCTTTAAGTAAGATGCTTAAAGTTAGAAACGAAAAGATAGGCTCGGAGGGGTGTACTAGGGGTATCGTGTACTAAAAATGAGTACAACGCTAAGGTGTGGGAAAAATTAATTGACTTTACTAGTCAAGTAATATGACTTAAATGGTCAAGTAATTATGATATGGTTTTAACACAAGGGTTATCCTAATGCCTCTTATCATGTAGTAAATCCTACTACACGAATGTAGTCTCACTAGCGGTCTCGGGATGCATCACTAATGCAAGTTCTAGAATCTAAATGCTACCGGTAAACTCATAAGCACTAATAATGAATGCTTTTCCTATTAAATCTAAAGGCGAAACTCACATATTTGGGTGGAAAATTTTTCTGAATGGTACGGTTTTGTGCTAGTCATACAACTCCTATCCATGAGACGCTTGTTAAGGCTAAAGTTTCACTCCTAAATGTTGTAAAAAAAATTAAATTGGCGCTAAAATTGCACTAACAAGTATTTCTCTTAGTTTTATTACACACCTACTATCAAACAAACAAACTCAAGTGCAATTGTATCCTATAAGGTATCATCATTTACCCTCCCCTTACACTTAGGATGAACATTGTCCCCAATGTTCAATTAAAGGATGTAAAAGTAAAACAGGTAAAAGAATGAAAACAAATACTCCCCTGATTCGTTCGGTGTGGATAGTGTGTCAACAAGGTTAGATCTTCCTCCAAGAAAATGAACGTTGAAAGCTTCCCTCAAGAAATATAAATCATCTTCTTGTCATATATAACCTGTTAAACCTGAGAAAACAATCAAGGCAAACCTCGCGTAAAATCGGTGGTAATCTATATATACTAACAAATCCTAGAAAGCAATTTAAGATATAATGCTTGTGGAATGAATGTTTGCAGATTTCCTGGTGTTTACAAAACTAAAGAATTAACAAAAACTTTAAGACTCCAATTTAAACAAAACTCGCAAAATTTTTCAGAATTTTAGTACCTGACGCCGTCAGGTTGTAACTCCTGACGCCGTTAGAATGTTCCTGGAAAAATCTTATGTTAAGTTTTCGGAAAATTTCTGGAAAAACTCGTACCTTATTTCCTGGAAAATCCTGCAAAACATCATTATGACTCAATACAAGCATTTGACTCTAACAAATACTAATATACATGCTCATTTAATATTGTGGCGAATCATGATCATTTTCGTTCTTATAAACAAATTTGGGTTTCCCTTACAGTTAGCTTTTGCAAAATACCTTTATATGAAGTTAAGACGAAGTTAAACAACCAAAATAAAGCATTTTCACAATTTAGTTTGAAACATGATTTATCAACATTAAAAATAAAACATGCATACGGAAACAAAAAAAACTCACAAAGCATGGGTTGCCTCCCAAGAAGCGCTTTTCTTTATTAACGAGTCTTGTAGCTAGACTCAAGGTCATGGGAAATTACGTGACCTTGTCATTGGTCTCATTCTCTAGGTCATCTTCAATTTTAGTTTTGTATTCTGGACTTAGTTGCAAACATTCCTTGTAGAAACCTAATATTCTGCTCATGACATAATCTACTCCTCTACGTCTATCCTCATCATTCATATAGTAAACCGCTTGCTTGTGTTCCTTTTCAAGGTTCGATAGAAGACGGAATTGTTCAATCTTATAGGGCATTTGGTAAGCAATTTCATCATTCTCATCCTTGAATCTAACTATCCCTAGGGACGGGTCATAATTCATCTTAGAGGCTTCAACAAACGGTTTTCAGAATACTACTTGACTTAGGCAACCATCTATTACCAGACGAATATCCTCTATAATCAGAAAGTCGGTAACATAGGTGAAGTTTCCTACAAAGACATGTAATCCTTTCACTCTTCCTACAAAGTTGCTCATCCAATTCGTGTTAGGCATCATCCTATATTCAAGTTGCTTCTTCATTATCCAATTATAATAGGTCCTAGTCATAATGTTTATAGGAGACCTAAGATCGATGTAAGCTTTCCACACATGCATATGCCCAATGTTGCATGGTTGTTGATGTTAGAGAGATCACCCGCTTTGATAAGTGGTGAACCAAGGACGTATGGTGTCTCGGGGTCATCGAATAGATCCTTATGATATTCATGTTCTTCCTTGGTGGGTAACTTGTCAAAGTATTCCTCTAGTTTTCTACTTCCTCTAACTTTTCTTCCTTAATATCCTCAACTTCCTTAATCCCATCCTTAGGTCCAGTTTTTATTCCAACTTCAACCTTGTCACTTTCTTCTATATTCTTATCTATTAGCTTAATGGTAACAACATTGACAAAGTGGACGTGTTTGGACGATGAGGGGTCCTTAATTTGGATTCTGCTACTAGTGTCCCTAGTGTCCTTCCTAGGTGTAGTTAGCACTTGGTTGTTGAGGGCTTTCAACAAGTTATCAATTTTATTGGTCATCTCCGTTTGTTGTTGATTGAATTCGGTTTCAAACTTAGCTATGCGAGCTTCTTGAGATGCCACAAATTTGGGCATCAATCCTTCAAGATTATTGGTACTACCATAGTTATTGGAAGGATTGTTGTTGAAAGTACGGTTAGAGAGTGGACCATTTGGTTGGTAACGATTAGGTAGATTGGAAGAATTGTTTTTGGGCATGTTTTGGTTTTGTTTCCACCTAAGGTTCGGGTGATTTTCCCAAGAAGGGTTGTAGGAATCACCGTAAGGGTTTGGCTCGGGTTTGAAAGTGTACCACTTGTCTCCCGCTTCGTCGGTACGCGAGGATGCGTAATCCGCAAAAAGCTTGTCCGGGGAGTTCCACGCAATCACGAGTGTCATGGGGACCACTACATAATTCGCATGAAGAAGTGATTTTGTTCACATGGCTTGAAGGCTTAGGAGCTTCGTAAGATTTCATGAGAAACTTGACTTGGTCTTCAAGTTCCATGATCCTACGGTCGGGAGTGCTAGAATTGTTCGAAGGCAAAGATATTGCCTTGACCGTTTTGTTCAAATCACGGGGATCGTTCCAACTTTCGTTGTCATAGAGAGCAAGATCTTCTATGAGTTCCCATGATTCTTCCGCACTTAGATCACGTAGCTTGCCACCGGCCGATTGGTCAATGGTTCGCCTTGTGGAGAGATCGATATGGTCATAGAAGATTTGGACTTGGATTCAAAGATCTATGCCATGATGAGGGACTTTTTTGAGTAAGTCCTTGAAAGGAGTCCATGCTTCATATAGAGTTTCACCTTGACATTGTTGGAACATCAAGATATCATTTCTAAGCTTGGTAGTTCTCCCTGGTGGGAAAAATTGAGCAAGGAAACAAGAAGTGACATCATCTGATACGTGGGAATCGCACCAGGTTTTACTTCTCAAGGGATCTCGAGAAGCTTACAACCCCCACCAGGCAGTGTACCTGATCGTTGTAGTATAGTATAGTGATAAGTACCGGGGGATTGATCGTTCAACTCAGGAATAGTGTCGCTAGGATTAGAAAGCCTAATAACTAGGTCTAGAGGTGAGGGATGATTCTTTTTGTATTTTAATATTTTATAAAAGCAATTAAAATCTCGGGTTTTGGAAGAGTGGGCGAAATTAGTTGCTAGCCAACTAACCCAAATAACTAAAGATGCAATCAAAATAAAATAACAAAAATGAAATGAAACTAATTATACTAATGTGTTGTAAACAATGATGAGGAAAGTTGTGTTTACTTAGGTTTCATTACTCCCCATATATCTTTTACAGGTTGATAGCTTGTTACAATTGCATGGATGACGGGTCATATTCCTTAATACTAGTCGTAGGGCCGTGTACAATATTCCCTAACTCTATAGGATCCTACTTCACTCTTATGTCGAGCCGTTAGAAGCTCCTAACATGGGATCATTAGAATTCTCCTACGCATTAAATACAACCAAATACCATAGTACACCTCCGATCATGTTTCTTAAGACGTTCAAGCAAGTTACCAATGGAAGTCTGCCAGTTTTCTTAAGCCTAACGTCGAATACAATCATCCGTAACAACTATAAACAAACAAACAACCCATAATTAACATCTAGGTTTCACTACATCTAAGCAAACACAAAAGAAATCTAGCCGAGCATGTTAAATTGAAGACAAGCGTAAGATATATTCAAACAACACATAGACATATTGAATGAATTGAAAGAGTACTTATCTTTAATAGAACATGAAAGATTCAAAGGGTTGAAACCCTTGAAAAAGCTGGAAAATTCGACCTAGGATTTTTCCCTCAAAGTTGCACACTAATGAATGAAATTTGGAAAACTATATATAGATTTTATAGGGTGACGGCGTCATGTATTGGGTTGTGACGCCGTCAACTCGCCGCCTATAATGAAATTGTATTGCCTAGATCCACTTGTGACGCCGTCATGTGTAAAATTGCTCTGGGCCGTCACTAATACTTGGACCATGACGGCCTTGGGTGACGCCGTCATCTCCTATGCACAAAACTCTCTGGATCGTCACGTGTATTGTCCACATCCACCTCTTTTGTAACTCTTGACGCCGTCATGTAGAGAGTGGTGACGCCGTCAGGTACTGTTCCCAGCAAGGAAAATTAAGACTTTGCCGTTTTCTTCACTTTTAAGCTCCAAAAACGTCCAAAATGTTTCCTTTTCCAGATTTCACTCCAAAAGTACCTAAAATGAAAAAAGGAACAATTTAGGGCAATATTTGATCAAATAATCTCGACTTCGGGCTTAAATGACCCCATAAAAGTGGTTCACTTTTCGCCTCATCAAATACCCTTACACTTGAGATTTGCTTGTCCTCAAGCGAATGCGCTTTTATTCTAATTAAAATACAAGTTAGGGGTCATTTAACACTAATATAAAAGTAATTACAACAAATAATCGTTCCACTAAAGTCCAAAGACAAGCACGGAGGTCATACACTAACACCTCACAAATAGTGTTTAGATACTCACATCTCTCGGGTGTAATAAAGTATATATCACAATAAGGAAATGGAAAACATCTCTCACTACCTGTCATAGTAAAATAGATTACCATAGGCTTGGAAAAGGATCAAACCTCCACCACTTGGCGTAAGCACCTAGGATAAACTATCAAAGAGGTCTTTCAAAGGGTTATAATGTTAGGTGTGGGGATATGGAATACACGGTTTTGTTGGATAAAGGCAATATTTACTGGTGGCGAGTTAATCATCTTGGTTAATTACATGTACAATATGGCGTTGCTAAGCCAAGACTCGACTCGACTTAAGCTAATAAATCAAAAATAACAAAAACTTAAAACAAACATAAAATGAAACGGGATGGTAGTCCTTTTTGTATTTTTTTTTTCTTTTTTTCTTTTTCTTAATTTTTCAATTTTTTTTTTTTTTTTTTTTTTTTTTTTTTTTTTTTTTTTTTTTTTGCATACACTCTTACCCTACCATCCAAAATAACACATCATAGGGAATGTACATTCCCCTTACACTTGAATTTTTACATACTTTACAATAAACTAATCTAATGACTCGAATCAAGATAATCAAACACCTGGAGTACTTTTAAGATTAACGCACATATGGGGGTAATATATGATGTTCTTCCACATTACTCCATAACACAAGTACTTTACCCATGAGTCCCAATCGTTCCAAAACAATATGTACAAGATATGACTCGACTTAGCAACCATGTAATCAATTAGATAATTAACTAAGGGTTTAAACATGTAACAATAATGCACTAAAGATGAGTGCATACAAGGAAGGGTAAGGAGATTTGGTTGTACATTTGGGTGGGTTGTAACAAATTCTTCCAAAAAAATCAAAAAATCAAAAAAAATCAAAAAATATAGTTTCAATTATAATTTTAGGGTTTATTTAGTTTACTTACTGTTTTATTTAAGCTTATATCAGCTTCATAATAGCTTTTGTGAGCTTACTTTGTCATTTACTCTTAAATACACAAAAGTCAAAGTAGTCAACTGCGAGCTTATTTCCATTAAGCCAGCTTAATTGAGGAGTTTAAGGCAGTCAAGTAGGAGCACTTGGCCTGTCAAAAGACAGGCAAGCATAGTGAAACCCCCTCTATTTTGTTAAGGGGGTATTGGTTTTGTAAGTTCTACTTATTTACATTCATCTCTGCATTTAGTAGCTTAATAGTAGTCTAATTCATTTACTACTGCTTATATTCTGTTTATTTTCATATCATATTAGTTTGTGATTGCTTGTTTTGAAATTACTCTTAGTTTCATTTGTATTGGAGTGCTTAATATCTCATCATCTGCCATTATCTGTGGATTTGTGTTACTAGTTGTTTTGCATATGAGATCTGATTTTCTAAGTGATTTGAGAGTTGTTGAATCATATTAGGCACTGAGGTTGAGTGTGGTTTGCTTTG
This sequence comes from Artemisia argyi, assembly GCA_030686995.1. NCBI lineage: Eukaryota > Viridiplantae > Streptophyta > Magnoliopsida > Asterales > Asteraceae > Artemisia > Artemisia argyi. Next base: position 135,607,960 of record CM060688.1, read on the forward strand.
GATTGGATTTGAGTGAGGTATAGAGTTGAAGACAGTCATTATAAGGACTGTTTGGATCTTTGAGGTTTGCTGATATAAGCTATTATTCAAAGGGTATTGATAGTTTAGACACATACAATAGGCTGCATTTAGGTAAAATATAACTTAAAATCAGTTAGTTATTACACTAATAGTCAAAATCACTTTTATCTCTTCATAACTTCTTATCTGTCAAGTATTGTAGGTTGCATAATCATTATAGTAGTTATATTAGATATAGGTTTAGCTTATTTCACTTATAAATTAGGTTAGTATAACACTCTCAGTAAGATCTATGCATTTATAAGTCAATTTAGTCAAAACAACTTTGAAATCAAAAAGTCAAAAATCATTTGCATATCAGTTTTAGATCAAAACTTTGTGAGCCTTTCTAGTGCTCTTTTTAGATTGGAAATAGTTGTGGATTTCTGTTTTGTGTAATTTGTTAGTAAGAAAATCATTTTCAAAGAGAAATTTCTGTTTTGCTTCTCATTTGCTTATTGAAATAGTGCTTGAAAGTGACTGTGTAGATCCTGAATTTGCCCAGTCTCATCAGTCTTTGTCAGATTTCTAGGCTACATTTGGATTAGTAAACAGGATCCTGAGTTATTTCTCTTGGTGGATTTAGACTCTCAGTTGGTTAGATAAGCTTTTGCCCCCTTGAGCTTTCTGTTCCAAGCTTATTTGCTCAGCTTATTAGTCCTATTTAGTTGAGTGGTTCAGCTTAATATCTGTTTTCTAGAGTAGGGCTGCAATTGAGTTTGTGTGATTGAAACCTGAGTTTTATTGTTCATTTCAGTTTATTTGTACCTCTAGTTGTTGTTTCTATTGTGCTTTTACATTTGGCTTATCTATTTGCTTAAGTGCTTATCTCATTTGTGCTTATTCTCACTGATTTAGAACCAAACCTGTGTTTCTAAGTCCTTTTTGGCTAAGAACTGTTCATTTAAGCTTTTCTGAGTTGAAAATCCATTGGGTCAAAGTTGCGTCTGATTTGGTCAAGTATTGCTTATCAATAACCACTCAATATAAGCTGATTTTAAGCCAAACAGTACTTTCACTGCTTATTTTTCACTTTTCAAATTTTTCTTAAGCTTAAAATATTTATTTAGAATTTTCCTGAATTTTTCATATTTTTCTGCCTTTATTTGCTATTTTTCTTATTTTATTTTTATTTTTATTCAATTTTTAATATTTTTTAATTACTAAAAAATCCAAAAAAATCATAAAAAACCTAGAAAAATCCAAAAATATTTTAGAAATTTATTTTCATTTATTTTAAAATTTTAGAAATTTATTTTGCATTTTTCTCATTTATTTTGAATTTAATTTGAATTTTTAATTAGATTTAATAGTTTTTAATTCTTAAAAATTACACAAAAAGCCAAAAAAAAATTAGTTTTTAGTTTTAAAATTACTTTTTAGTTATTTTATAATTTTAAAAATTTTATTTTCCATTTTTCCCACTTTATTTGCATTTTCTTTTAATTTTTAATTCATAAAAAATAAATAAAAAGTCAAAAAAATATTTTTCTTTTTCTAAACATTTTCTTTTATCATTTTTAACTTTTCAAATTATTTTCAAGTCCGTAGGAGTAGTGTAGCTCAAAATTTACGTTTTATTTTGTACGTTAACGTTTATTTTACGTTTAAGCTTACGTTTTCGATTTTACGTTACGTTTTTAGTTTTTTTACTTGAAATACGTGCTTAAGTGATTATTTGTGCTTCATTTACTTGTTCATTAGTGTAATCTCATCTAAATCACTTTTTACCACTTTCACGACACATTTCACGAATCGGGAATTCGAAATTTCATTCACCCTTCACACGGACTACGACCTCGGGTTATCCGTATTTCTTTGCGGATTTCTTGAGTAATACTTATACTATAATATAACTTGATTTTCAACCAATCAATTTTGGCGCCGCTGCCAGGGAAGGTTGAAGTGAATTTTTCATTTTCGTTTTTGAAATTGTGTTTTGAAAACCTTCCTTGTATATATTTTCTATAAAAACCAAAAAAAAATTGAAAAATCAAAAACACTTTTCCTAAAATATTTTTAAAAATACCAAAAAAAATAATAAAGTTACAGCCTCGACTCTCCCATGGAAGGGAGGGCGTTGTAAACCAAATAAGCTTCCCAATATAACAACGCGTGAAATTAGTTGTTAATCGGATTACTTTGAATTCTACGATCGAATAAGCGGAAAATACGGTAAGCTTTGACATTAAATTGAAAGCTGAAGAGAGAAACACTCTTCTCTCCCGCTCCGTCGCGAGTAGATTTAAAGGAAACGGTTTACAATTAACGTAATGTTTGAAAAAGAAAACAAAAGTTTAAGTTTTTGAATTTTGCTTTACATAAATAAAAAATACAAAAAGATTTTCTTTTCAAATTTGTTTTCCTTTTTCTTTTTACTTTGGTTTCTTTTTAGTGTATGATCATACGTTCACGGTTGAGATTAATCGATAAATCTCTGACCATACCGAACCAACACTATCGTAGACGTCGTAAACAAGCTTACGTACCCGAGTTACGTACTCTTGTTGAAGCACCCATCACCGAGATGGCCGATCAACATACTATGCAAGAATTACTCCAGTGTCCCACCGAGGGATATGGAGATGCAATCGTTTTGCCATATATCCTTTCTGATAATTTTGAACTTAAAACTGGATTGATTCAACTTGTCACATCAAACCAATTTCACGGTCTTGAAAGGGACGATCCTCACGCACACATCCGATGGTTTAATAAGTTAACTTCGACCATGAAATTTAAGGATGTCCCTTACGATGCTATTAAATTGATGTTATTCCCAGTTTCACTCGAGGGTACAGCCCGGATTTGGCTTGAAAAAGAACCCCCTCGTTCCATTCATGCATGGGAAGAACTCGTCTCAAAATTTGTTAATCATTTCTTTCCTCCGTCCAAAACGACTAATCTTAAGAATGATATAACTAATTTTCAACAACGTTTTGATGAGAACTTTGGTGAGGCATGGGAACGTTTTAAGGATCTACTTCGAAAATGTCCTCACCACGGTTTCTCCGAATTACACCAAATCGACACGTTTTATAACGCTTTGACTCAAAACGATCAAGATTCTTTAAATGCAGCCGCCGGTGGCAATATCTTGAATCGTACGCCAAGGGATATTTTAACGATCATCGAGAACAAATCTAAGGTTCCGACTTCTTGTAACAAACCGAATGTTTCGAAAGTGACTTCTTTTACTCCTTCTTCTTCTTCGTCGGTCCAATCATCGGAATTGGCCGAACTTACCGATGTTATCTGTTGTATGATGAAAGAGTTTAAGTTTCAGAACCAAAAACCCGAGCCCGTTAAAGCCGTTACTGAAAAATGTGTGATTTGTGGTGGACCCCATCCGTATTATGATTGTCAAGCCACCGATGGCCAAGTTTATAATGCAAACGTAGCTGCCGTAAACTACAATCAAAACCAAGGTTTTCGTACTCAAAATAACCAAATAGGGCCACCTGGGTTTCCACCCGCGCAAACTCATCAAAACCGTTATCCTCAAAATAATCAAGGTTATCAAAACCAAGGTTACAATCAAAACCGTGGAACAAATTTCAACCAAGCTCAAAATTATCAAGTTCCTCCACCCCAACAAGTTTATCAACCACCACAACAAGTTTATCAAATGATGTTAACATACGAGCTATGCAAAATCAAATCAACAACATGAGGGTTGAACTTAAGAAAGAGATCGACACAACCATGACTCGACAAACGAATGAGCTTAAGCAAATGATGAGTAGTTTTCTTCAAATGAATCAACCATCGACGTCTAGTTCTCTTCCGAGCAACACAATTGCTAACCCGAGGGGTGATGCAAAGGCGATCACGACTAGGAGTGGTGTTTCATATGATGGACCAACGGCTCCGACTACCTCTTCTTCTCTACCTCCTAAGGTAGTCGCCCATGAAACCGAGGTGACAACGGATACGGGAATTCCTACTAATAATGGAAGGACCGAAAACATCCATCCTCCGGTGGTCCCAACGTCCAAAGGAAAAGATAAAGTTGTTAACGAAACTGAGAAAGAAATTCCCGTCAAAACAACATTGCCTTATCCGTCACGCTTAAACGAACAAAAGCACCGTGAGAAAGATAAAAACCAGATGGAAAAGTTTTACCAAGTTTTTCAAGAACTACACTTTGATATAACTCTCGCGGATGCTATACTTTTGATGCCTAAATTTGCTTCAATGTTAAAAGGTCTTTTGAATAACAAGGAAAAATTATTTGAAATGTCAAGAACCCAAATGAATGAAAATTGTTGGGGCGGTTATTCTCAAAAAGCTCCCCGAAAAGCTTGAAGACCCCGGTCGATTTCTTATTCCGTGCAATTTTCCTGGATGGTTCAATGCTTCACCTTGGACGATCTTGGTGCTAGCATTAACCTAATGCCGTTATCCATTTGGAAAAAGTTGTCTTTACCCGACTTGACTCCGACTTGTATGACCCTCGAGCTTGCCGACCGAACTACTTCCCGCCCGATGGGAATAGCCGAGGATGTCTTCGTCAATGTGGGAAAATTTAATTTCCCTACCGATTTTGTCGTTGTTGATTTTGATGCTGATCCGCGGGTACCCCTCATTCTCGGGAGAGGTTTCCTACGGACCGGCCATGCGTTAATTGATGTTTACGATGAAGAAATTACCCTACGCGTTGGTACCGAAGCCGTAACGTTTTATTTGGATCAAACCACGAGGTACTCCTCCGATTATGACAAATATTCCGTTAACCGAGTTGACGTTATTGACGAAGTTATGGAGGAGTATGCTCAAAAGTTACTTGGTTTTACCAAAAATGCTTCGAGTGGCAATCCCACTCCTTCTTTTGAACCGATTATTTCCGATCCTTCCCCCTCCCTTACTCCGTTTGAAGGAAGTGATTTCATCTTGGAAGAGATCGAGGCCTTTCTTGCTAATGATTCGATTTCACCAGAAATTGATCATTCCGTTTGTGACCCGGAGGGAGATGTTCTTTTGAATGAGAAATTGCTAAATGAAGATCCCAACCCGTCCCTCCCTCCGATGGACCTTAAAATGGCCGATGTTAAAGAAGTTAAGCCGTCTACTGAGAATCCTCCGGAGCCCGAGCTCAAGGATTTGCCTCCTCATCTCGAATACGCATTTTTAGAAGGAACCGACAAACTACCCGTCATAATTTCTAAAGAACTTAAAGATGAGGAGAAGAACCGTCTCTTAGATGTGTTGAAGAAGCATAAGAGTGCCATCGCTTGGAAAATTTCCGATATCAAGGGTATCGACCCTCGTTTTTGCACGCATAAGATTTTACTTGAAGACAATTACAAACCGTCCGTTCAACAACAACGATGGGTTAACCCGAAAATTCATGAGGTTATCAAAAAGGAAGTTATCAAACTCCTTGATGCCAGAATGATTTATCCAATCTCGGATAGCTCTTGGGTTAGCCCGGTCCACTGTGTATCAAAGAAAGGTGGAATGACCGTAGTGACAAATGAAGACAACGAATTGATTCCGACACGTCTTGTTACCGGATGGAGAGTGTGTATTGACTATCGTAAATTGAATGATGCGGCTCGTAAGGACCATTTCCCACTTCCATTTATGGATCAAATGCTAGAACGTCTAGCGGGAAATGAATTCTATTGTTTTCTTGATGGATTTTCTGGTTATTTTGAAATACCGATTGACCCTCCAGACCAGGAAAATACTACATTTACTTGCCCTTACAGAACGTTTGCCTATCGTCGTATGCCCTTCGGCTTATGCAATGCTCCAGGCACGTTCCAAAGGTGCATGATGTCTATATTCTCGGATATGATCTGATGGATCTAAACACCTTGATCTGTGTTAGATTGATACTTTGAGTTATATCACTAAGTATGCGGAATCTACTTAGTAATACTTAGAAGTTTTATTGTGAATGAAATAGTTGTATATGAATGAGAACAATGTATGTAACAAACTGTAAGCTCCAATATTATTAAAGATAATAATACGAGTGATCTTAGTATCACTAGGGTTACACCTTGAAGCTCTAAGAAAAACGTATATCTAACTTTAACCTAGGACCTCCTTTTATAGCACAAGGAGTCCTCTTCTACAAGATAAGTATAACTCTAATAGAATAAGATATACACAAGATCTATTCTATATTTATCTTAACACGTTTCCTAACAATTATCCTAACAGCAGTGGTAATAATATGTACTAGCAGTGGTAATGTGTTTCCACTGCTAGTGCATTCTTCAGCAGTTGTAATATCCTTACTAGCCGTGGTAACTGTTAGAATAATTCCCAACAATCCTCCCCTAAACTTATGATTATCATGTAAATCAATAAGTTTCTTCAAGTAATCAGTAAACATGAGGATATGGGAATTCTTCCAAACACTTATCTTCTTCTTCTTAGTTATTTATCAGCTCTCACACTTTGATAAAAAATCCTTTGTAGCAAATCTTCTATGACTTCACTTCTTTCCCAACATCTAAGCCTTACTGACATCATAATAGTTAAAACTTCAGCTCTCAATGGGTATTCTTTCTCAGCTAACATAAACACATCAACTCCATCTTGAGTAGAAACATGATGTACAGCACTTGAGTCATAAAATTTCCACAAAGTATTCATATTGTGAGCTTCAAATCTCCAATGCCTATCACTTGGATCAGGTTCATATAATCTTCTAAAGTGAACCCACAACTCTTTTGCTTTGACATCAACAAGTTCATCTTTCTTGAACTGATCTTGAACAATGCTCCACAAAGTATCCAAATTTTCTCTATCACAAGATCTAACAATATCTTCAAAATCTCTGCAAATACTTGTGACATTTCCTGTTCTGATAATCTTCCATGCAACTCCAAAATCATCAGAATATATTTCCCAACCAACTACTGGATATTTTGTTTGTAGAGGTTCAATGTTAAGCACATCAGTCTCAATGAACATCATATTGGTAACTTGTTCTTCAGTCAACTTGCTAACATCTTCTTCTGCTTGAGATGACTCCTTAGTCTTCAATTTCTTTGCATCTTTGGATCCAAGACTCACTCCTGACCTTTTTGACTTCATAAATGTAGGTTCTTTATCCATAGGGATGAAATGACTATCCTGTCTTTTAACCCTGTAGTAAATACCTTCAATCTGATCATGTGTCATTCCTTTGAATTGTGCCATCTTCATATTCCCAACATGGCAACAAAAAGTCTTCATATCAGCAATGATCTGTGCCTTTGTAGGTTGCCTTGGCTTCTTTTGACCTTTTCTAACATCTCCAATGATATCATCAAGAGCTTGTTGATTCTTCATTTGAATGAAGTCCTTCAATTGAGCAGACCTTTGATCTTCATTTAGAGTTGTATTAGCAATGAGTTCAATAGCCTTCTTTCTAATCACTGGATCATTAGTAATCATGAACTCAATTTCTTCTTCTGTAGGCACGTAAGTAAACATAGAAGGTTTCTCATGTAATATTGTTGGTGGAACAACTGAAAGTGGTTCTGCCATCACAGTTTCCAATTTGTCCAACCTCTTAGCTTCCATAAAACTAGCAATTTCATCTTCCTCTTGCTTTTTATTCTTTTCAATCTCAGCTGCTGCTAATTGCTCTGCCAATCTTGCATCATAATCTATCTGAGCTTGTTCTTTCTTTGAAATCTTCTTTGATTGCTCAGATGATTCACCAACAACTTGAACTTTTCCTTTCTCTACTCTTTTCCTTTGAAATTCTGCATCAGCAGCATCCATTACCTCTGTAACTGTTTCCACTGTAACTTTATTAGTTTCCACTGCATCAGCATAAATTACTTTAGAACCCTCAGCTTCATCTTCCTTTGCTTGAGCATTATCAGAATCATCTAACTCAGCAAAATCCTGATCAAAATTAAGTCTCCTCCCCTTAAACTCTGCTTCTGATTTCCTCCCCTGTTTGGAAGAATCTCCTAAACCTTCACTGAATCCTGCAGAAAATTCATCTTGAGGTGAAGATGAAGAAGAAAACACAACTTTGGCAGATCTTTTCTTCTTGAGACTCTCAACTTCATCCTGTAACCTTTTAATCTCTGCCTTCATCTGATTCAGCTCTGTGTCATGATGTTGTTTAGTCTGTGCCAGATCTTTCTCCAGAGCTTGAACCTGCTTGACTAATTTTGTACATAATTCCATCAATTCAGTTAGTTACACACTGCCCTCAACACTTCCAACTGTGTTACCTGTTGGGAGAGGTGAATCATAGGGCATTGATTCAGGCTCTTCTCTAGTTGGACTAGGAGGAAGCCTTGAACCACCACTGCTTGTTCCTAAACCAAAAGGTTCAGCAACATGCAATGTTGAGATGAGAGGAGTTGGCTATTTTTGCCTCCTCTCATATGTTGAATTGGTGGAACAACAATAGTGGGTGTGTGATGGGATACAACTGGAATAGTTGCATCTTCACCCTGTACCTGTGAAATCTTTGCAAGCATTTGTGGAAAAAGTGAATGAACCTCCCCATTCCAAAGTTCTGAAGCCTTAAACATGTTTTGAAAAACTTTTGGCTTAAGACAGGGGGTTTCATAAATTCTTTTGTGAGGTTGCAGTTGAAATTCATTTAACACTGCTTGCACAAACCTTGGTACATCAAAAATTTATATGAACTCTTTACATTGCCTTTCATATTATTGAAAATAAACTTTGAAAAATTGAAAGTCCTATCAGTAGCCAAGCAAACCAAAGGGTAAGCCATGGTTGATGCAAATTGCTCATAAGATGTTTTCTTAGGACTTAGGCAATGCAAAAGAGTATGGATTAAAAATCTCCAATGGGGACAAAAACATCCTTTTCTGAAAGTCACTTTTTGATCAGATGTATCATACCCCATGGAAGCAATATTTTTGAAAATATCTAAATTGGGTAATGTGATGATACCATTGAGATCATCCAATTAGAGAACTCTCCTCAAGGATGACTCAGTAACATCAATAGTTACCCCGTCCACTGTGGCTCTAAGAGCTTCTACAGTTTCGTGTGTGTCTCCCTGTTCAATAGTTATGGACTCCACAGTGTTCCAGAACTGTTTGATATGAGAAACAAAGATTGTGGGATTAACAGTTAAAGCATACCTTATATGGGTTGTATTAAGAAAATCCACAATCTGATGGAAAACGGGGCCACTCTTCTCGTTTGACTTTTGTAAGTAGGCCACTTGGTTGTGCTCCTCAACAAAGTTTAGAATCGCCATGATTTTTGTGAAAGAAAGGTAAAAGTGTTAGTAATCGATAAGAAGAATCAAGCCGTATAAGAATCAATTTATACTAATAGGGTTTGAGGAGTTCGCGTAATGTGAATTATCTTTAGAAAGATTTATCTTTGGAAAAGAATAAATTAAAGTTGGTAAGTAGATAATTCACACAAATTTACCCTATTAATAAGGAAAAACGGTTATATTTACAACGGCTAGTGAAAAATAGATTACTGACACAACAGTTGTAACAGCTAGTTCACCAGTGGAAAAATTACTCTTGCAGTGGTAACTAGTGAACTAGCAGTGGTAAAATTTTCACAAAATATCAAAGAGCATTGGTAAGTAAAACATGAAAATTAGCTGCTCTTATCATAGTTTTTAGCAAACTATCAGCTATAAACGGATTTGATATGTCTTTACCATGAGCCGTTTGCTATGGACTAGCCAACTCTTCATCACATGGAATGTGGTGAGTTGATAACCATATAGTTTTTGGTAAACTATCAACCATAAACGGATTTGAGAAGTCTTTACCAGGAGCCGTTTGCTCTGGACTAGTTGATTCTTATGTTGATTAGACATGGTGAATCAATAACCATTTGTTGTGTGTCTGAGATACACACCTTATAAATCCAATGTCTCAAACAATATGGGTTTGTACTCTGCATAATTAAGGAACAGCTAACATAACCCATAAAAATTAACCCAAAGTAACTTTTTGACCAAATTACTATTCACAAAAATATCTCTCCAAAGTCAACCCGATAATATCCAAATTTACTCCTCCAACCTACCAAAACAGATAAGAGTAAATATCCTTCATTAATTAGCCTTCGACCTTGACTTTGCTTATAAAAGGGGGCACATTACTCTTTAGTTTTCATCAAAACTTATCTTCAACATCACAAACCCTAAAACAACATCATGAGCTGGTTTCCACTTGTCTACATATCATCAGATGATTCTTCTGATGAGGAAATAAGTTATTGCTCAGATTCAGAGGAACCTTCAACAGGGTGGAGTGATTACTTTCCTCCAAGTGATGCCACATCTACATCTTCCAATATGAAATCCAAGAAGATTGCAACTGCTCCTGCTCCATCCCTAGAGTTCTATTCAAGTTCTTCCTCTGATGATGATGATCCAACCTTCACTCTGTACAAGGAACTTCCAAGAGCCCTCACTACAGCATTGGAGTCAGCCATAGTTAACATGAAGTGGCCTGCTGTTGAAAAACATGCACAACTGCCAAAGCCTCCCAAGCAAGTTTTGGGCCTTGCTTGTCCTAGAAAGCAACTTTCTTTTGATGACAAGAGAAAGAGCGCTTCCAAGGGCAAGCATGATTATGAGGGTAAAGGGAAGAAACCCATGGAGTAGATGTTCTGATGGTTTAGGTGTTAGGTTGTTGGTTTTTATGTTTTGTGATGTTTTGTTGGTGTCTGTCCTCTCTGAATGGTTGTACTGTACTTTCTTATGAATCAATAAAAGTACTTTTTCCTTTTTCTTTTATCACTGAGAGAGTCAATCTTTCCACTGTTGTATGATTATTTCCACTATGCTTTAATTTCTCTGCATACAAGTTAGTAGAAAACCATACACACATATACAAACAATATTAGTACCTAAAAACTATCCTGCAACACTGAGAATGTATTAGACATCAAAGATTTACGGATTTAGCATTCCAATACCTGTTACCAAGTACTGAAACCTTCCCACATCAAGCCCTTTTGTTAATAAATCAGCATAGTTGTCATCAGTGTGAATTTTGACAACATTAATAAGCTTTTTCTCAAAACAATCTCTAATAAAATGATGTTTAATTTCAATATGTTTAGTTTTAGTGTGTTGCACAGGATTTTTAATAATGCATATGGTAGTACTATTGTCTATATATATAATGGTGTTCATGAAATTATACCCATAATCCAATAATTGATTCTGAAGCCATAAGATCTGAGCACAACAGCTAGCAGCAGCTACATATTCTGCTTCAGTGGTTGAAGTAGCAACCATTGTTTGTTTCTTGAACTGCCATGACACCAATCTACATCCAAGAAATTGACATCCTCTTGTAGTTGACCTTCTATCCAAACTTGCACCAGCATAGTCACTATCTGAGTAAGTGATCAATTCCATAGGGGATTCTCTTGGATACCACAATCCTAGATTAGGATATGTCTTCAAATACCTAAAAATCTTCTCTACTGCTGTCATATGTGATGTCTTAGGAGTCACTTGAAATCTTGCACAAGCACATATAGCAAACATAATGTCTGGTCTTGATGAAGTAAGATACATCAGAGAACCAATCATGGATCTGTAAGTATGTACATCAACATCAGCTCCACTAGCATTCTTCAACAATAGGTGAGTAGTCTTATCAGCAGGGGTATTTAAAGGTTTTGCATCAGTGAATTTAAACTTCCTTATAATCTCAGTCACATATTTGTCTTGACTGATAAAGATGCCTTCTTTACTCTGTTGTACTTGCAGCCCCAAAAAGAATGTAAGTTCTCCCATAGAACTCATTTGAAATTCATCTTTCATTAACTTTTCAAACTCTTTGCACATCTCTTGTTTAGTAGATCCAAAGATGATATCATCAACATATACTTGAACAAGTAGAATATCACCCTTGTCTTTCTTGATGAACAAAGTTTGATCAATCTTTCCTCTATGAAACCCATTATTCAACAAATAAGTAGCTAAGGTTTCATACCACTTCCTTGGAGCCTGATGTAAGCCATAAAGAGCCTTAACCACTCTATACACTTTGTTTGGGTGTTGAGGATCTTCAAAGCCTGAAGGTTGAGAGACATAGACCTCCTCATCAATTGTTCCATACAGGAAGGCACTCTTAACATCCATTTGATAGACAGTAAAGCCCATAAAAGATGCATAGGCTAGAAACAATCTAATAGCCTCAATCCTTGCAACAGGAGCAAACACTTCTTCATAGTCAATACCCTCCTCTTGAGTGTATCCTTGAGCAACCAATCTAGCTTTGTTCCTGATTACAATACCTCTTTCATCTTTCTTGTTTCTGAAAACCCATTTAGTACCAATGACCTTCATACCATCAGGCAAATCACAAAGAACCCAAACCTTTTGAAGTTTGAACTGCAGCAACTCCTCTTGCATTGCTTCAACCCAGCTAGATTCTTCTAAAGCCATATATACATTTTTAGGCTCCACTTGTGATAGAAAACAGAAAAACAAACATTCATTCTTGTTCCTATGCTTCTTGGACTCATAAACTTCACTAATGAACCCATGAACATCATCTTTCTTTGTCTGTCTTCTAGTCTTCACACCTGATTGTCGCTCACCAATAACATTTTCAAGTGGATGCACTTTGTGAATTGAGGTCTGTGATGTGCTAGGAATATCATATGTTGTTGGCATGTTTAAGATCTCAACATCATCACTGGGTGATTCCTGAGATGAACTTCCCACATTTGGAGCATCAGTGGAAACTTCTGTAGTAGTAGTGGGAATTGAGTTACCACTGCTAGCAGGAATTTCTTTATTCAGTACATCAAAATTCACACCATCTGCATCACTTTTCTTTTCAGAATTATCAACAAAGTCCCAAAGTGGCATAACAATTTGATCTTTATCATCTTCATCATCTTTGCAAGATTCATCTTCATCAATGAATTCTTCTGATTCTTCAAGACCTTTGTCTCCATAACTTGAAGTAATAGGTACATAATTCATTGTATTTGATAATGTCTCAAGATCAAATAGCCACTCTAGTCCTGAACCTGCCATGTTAGTTTTATTTTCAAGAAACTCAACATACAAATTCTCTTCAATCTTCTTTGTTCTTAAGTTATAGACTCTAAAAGCCTTGCTAACCATAGAATATCCAACAAAGAAGCCTTCATCAGACTTTTCTTCAAATTTACCCAGATGATCAATGGTATTGAGAATTGTAACATGACATCCAAATGGCCTCATAAATTCCAAAGTTGGGGGTCTTCCTCTGAATAGCTCATAAGGTGTCTTGTTCTTTGTTTTAACCACTAAAACCCTATTCTGTATATAACAAGCAGTGTTAACTGCTGCAGCCCAAAAAGTCACTGGTAGCTTTGAATCAGCTAACATGGTTCTAGCAGCCTCAATTAGTGTTCTATTTCTTCTTTCAGCAACTCCATTTTGTTGAGGAGTTCTTGCAACACTAAATTCTCTCTTAATACCTTTGTCTCTGCAGAAATCATCCATAACTTTGTTCTTGAACTCTGTCCCATTGTCACACCTGATGATCTTGATCTTCTTTTCAACTTGATTTTAAACTTCAGTGATGAATGTCTTAAGGATGCCTGTGGTTTCATCCTTGGTTCTTAAAAAAAAAACCCATGTGAATCTACTAAATTCATCAGTCACAACAAGACAATACTTCTTCAAATTGATGCTGCTCACAGATGTAGGACTAAACAAGTCCATATGCAGCATATAGAGTGGATGATCAATAGAATTGAATGCCTTGGTCTTGCATGAAGCTCTGTGTTGCTTACCTTTAAGACAGGCAACACATGTTTGGTCATTTTCAAATCTCTTCTCTGGTAAACCTCTGACTAGACCATCTTTCACAATCTTGTTAATGGTCTTGAAATTAACATGACCAAGTCTTCTGTGCCAAAGCATGGATTCATCCAAAGTGGCTTTTGCAAGCAAGCAAGTAACATCATTGTTTACTACTATGTTCTTCATGTCAATGCTATATAGATTTCCTTTTCTAGGGATTTTAAGCAAAATATCACTTTCATCAGGGAGCTTATAATCCTTAGATAAGATATAGCATTCATCTTCTGTGAATAGAACTCTATGCTTCTTGTCACACATCTGTGACACACTAAAAAGGTTGTACTTGAGTTCTTTCACATAATACACATTCTCAAAGTCCAAGTTTCCAGCCTTGATTGTTCCTTTTCCAGAAACTTTGCCACCAATACCACCTCCAAAGCTGACAAATTGTCCATCATAAGGTTTGAAATATGAAAGATAGGACTTATTGCCAGTCATGTGCCTGGAACATCCACTGTCTGAGTATCCTTGATCATCTTTTGGCTTTGAATGTTCCTGCACATAAAATAAAGGAATTAGTTCCTTTTGGGGACCCAAGCCACAAATGACTTGGATCTACCTCGTGTATCAATATAATTATATCTGTCAAAGGTCATTGATACACCATTGGGATTGTTTGAGGTGATAGTTCCTTTTGGTTTCCATTCCCAACGTGCTGAGGCCTTAACAGCATTTCCCATATTTACCCTCTTATTGTTCACAGAACCACTAGTGGAAACTTTTGGCCTTGTAGTGGAAACTGCTGGCTTAGCAGTGGTAACTGCTGGTTTTGAAATTTTGGGTACCCACTTGTGATTATTGTAAACTTTCTTTTCAAAATAGGTATTTTTCCCTGTTTGTGCAGATTTAGCAAAAGTAGTAATTGGTTTGGCACTCTTAACAGGGGACTTAGGGTAAACTCTGTTTTTATTTCTAGCAGTGGCAACTGCTGGTTTAGCAGTGGAAATAGTTTTGATGCCAGAGTTAAGCAAAACAGACCTGGGAATCATCTTGCTTAGTGGATTTGGGTGAGTTAAGTTATTAGCATTATATCCATTCACCCTGGTATTCCCAAACACTTCCCTTCTACCCATGTGGTAGTTACAATTATAATGAAGATGATCAAAGCTACCACATATATGACAAGGTTTGTTGTTAAACACAAAGTCACTACCAAATTGCCTAGATTTAACATGATTCCAACTCCTCATATTCCCCATAGGAGCTGTTGACCTACTTCTGTACATCTCTACATATCTAGTAGTGGGCCTAGTGAAATTAGGTTGTGTCCTAGGCTTCTCTTTGACAACTTCAGGAATACTCTTTTTAACATCCACTTTAACATTCTCAGGAACACTAGTTTTAGACTCAACATTAAAACTTTCATCTTTAAGAGATGAGTCACTAGCACTATCAAATGTATCAACCTCAACCTGAGCCTTTTCAACAACAGCTTCTTTAACAAATTTTGGTCCATAGGTCATGGCTGGTTCCTGGAATTCTTCTAATCCTGTGTGAGCTAAGTCAATGCCAGGAGGTGATGGAACACCTCTTAGAGGTGGTGGAACAGATTTGTATCCTACTCCTGATTTGGCTTTGTTCACAACTTGGGCTTCCCAAATTTTGTCAATACACTTGGATTGGTGATCTAGTGTATTACAAGTTATCTGTATATTCTCATTAGCCCTTTTAACTATTTCTAACTCTTCCCTAAGAGCCTTGTTCACAGCAACCTGATAATCTAAGTCTCTTTTTAAAATAGCAATATCATCATTGAACTTAGATTCATTTGCTCTATAATGCTCTAATTGTGTTTCTAAAACAGCAAGACCTCTTTTATGATTTGCTAAGTTATAATTAGTATGATTTAACTCTAGCAATTGTTCATCATATTGTGCATTAATTTTCTCATACTCTTTTAAAGCCTTACAAGTTTTAGAACAAGCATTATTAATTTGTACCTCAGAGTCAGAAAAAGCCATTAGTTCAAGCTCAGTAGCAAGCATTGCAGACTCTGAATCATCTTTTTCATCCTCAGCCATAAAGCTCCAATCATAGCTCACTCCATCAATGGCCAATAGAACCTTTGGTTCTTCAGTTGTAGGTTCTTTCTTCTTGTCCTGCTTATACAAAGTTGACATGTTGTCAGGTTTCCTTGGTTTCCTGCATTCCCTGGCAAAGTGCCCCTTCTTATGACAATTATAGCACTCCACCTTCTTTTTGTCAAAACCTACTGTCTCATTGCCATTTATGGTGATCTTCCTTCCAGTCTTCTTCCAGAACTTCTTTGCCTTTAAGCTTAGTAATGCAACCTGTCATTTAATGTCCATCTCCTCCATGTCATCCTCATCAATTTGATCCAAATGCTCATGATTGAGAATTGAACCACTCATCTGACTTGACAGAAAGGCATAAAAGGTAGAATCACTAAGACCAGCAATCTGTCTTTTTGAACTAGCAGTGGAAACACCTCCACTACCAGTGGAAACAACAATGTTAGCATCATCATCATCACTATCACTTTCTCAATCTGAACTATCATCAACAGATGATGATATGAGTACTACACTTCCTGAACCTGTACTTAGTTTGCCAGCTTTCTTCAATCTCTGTTCAATAACCTTAAAGTTATTGTACAAATCATTAAGCTTCATAGTCTCCAAATCTGGCTAATCTTCCCACACTGCAACATTGGTTCCAAACTTAGAGGGTAAACTTCTTAAGAACTTTAGATTGAGGTCTTCCCTTTCCACCTCAATTCCAAAAACAATGAGTTGAGTAACAATCTTTTGTAGCCTTGTAAAGATGCTATCAATAGATTCATTACTTGTTGAACCAAAGTTTTCATAAGTCTGTTTCAGCAGGGTCTTCTGAGTCTTCTTGGTGGAATCATTACCACCAAAAACATTACAGATCTCCTCAAACAAAGTCTGTGCAGTCTTGTACTTGCTGAATGCTAGAACTTGATCTCTGGGAAGGGTCATCAGCAGCAAACCTCTGGCCTTCAGATCATTCTTCATCTGAAGTCTTTCATCATTTGTGACATGTCCAGTGTTAACCTTTACTACTTCCTTACCATTAACAGTTTCTGAGGTAGTACCAGGTTTGAAGGAATTACCAAACATAATGATCTCCCAGAGTGTATAGTCTTGCACCATAAAGAATTGTTCGATCATTAGCCTCCACATCTCATAGTCATTCAACTTAAGCTTGGGAAGCTTAGCAGCAATGTTTGATTGACTAGTTTCTGTATCCATTGATTCTTCTGAGTGAACTTGGGGTCTTCTAAATCAAAGTATCAAAGCCTGTCTCTGATACCACTTGATGGATCTAAACACCTTGATCTGTGTTAGATTGATACTTTAAGTTATATCACTAAGTATGCGGAATCTACTTAGTAATACTTAGAAGTTAGATTGTGAATGAAACAGTTGTATATGAATGAGAACAATGTATGTAACAAACTGTAAGCTCCAATATTATTAAAGATAATAATACGAGTGATCTTAGTATCACTAGGGTTACACCTTGAAGCTCTAAAAAAAACGTATATCTAACTTTAACCTAGGTCCTCCTTTTATAGCACAAGGAGTCCTCTTCTACAAGATAAGTATAACTCTAATAGAATAAGATATACACAAGATCTAATCTATATTTATCTTTACACGTTTCCTAACAATTATCCTAACAGCAGTGGTAATAATATGTACTAGCAGTGGTAATGTGTTTCCACTGCTAGTGCATTCTTCAGCAGTTGTAATATCCTTACTAGCCGTGGTAACTGTTAGAATAATTCCCAACATGATCGAAAAAACCATGGCAGTTTTCATGGATGATTTCTCGGTTTACGGAGATTCTTTCACTTCTTGCCTCTCCCATTTAGAGAGTATGCTAAAATGGTGTGAAGACACCAACTTGGTTCTAAATTGGGAGAAGTGCCATTTCATGGTTAAAGAGGGGATTGTCCTCGGCCATAAGATATCTAAATCCGGGATTGAGGTCGATAGAGCTAAAGTCGACGTGATTGCAAAATTACCTCATCCCACCACTGTTAAAGGAATTAGAAGTTTTCTCGGTCATGCCGGCTTTTACCGACGTTTCATCCAAGATTTTTCTAAGATAGCCCGGCCCCTGACCCACTTTCTTGAAAAAGATGCTCCGTTTATCTTCTCAAATGAATGCATCGAAGCATTTAATATTCTTAAAAAGAAGTTAACAGAGGCTCCTATCTTAGTTGCCCCCGATTGGGACTTGCCCTTCGAGCTAATGTGTGATGCTAGCGATTATGCTATTGGGGTAGTTCTGGGGCAACGCAAGTCTAAACATTTTCAGCCGATACACTATGCTAGTAAAACAATGACCGATGCTCAATACCATTATACGACTACTGAGAAAGAGATGTTAGCCGTCATTTATGCCTTTGAAAAGTTCCGACCTTATTTGCTCTTAAAGAAATGCATAGTGTATACGGATCATTCGGCTCTTAAATACCTAATGGCAAAGCAATATGCTAAGCCACGCTTAATGCGGTGGGTTCTACTCCTTCAAGAATTCAATGTTGAAATTCGAGACAAAAAAAGAAGCAGAGAACCTTGCTGCTGATCACCTTTCACGTTTAGAGAATCCCCATCAAAGTGTTTTCGAGAAAAAGGAAATTAATGAAACATTTCCTCTCGAAACACTTGGGAGTTTATCACATTGTGATCCTAGTACCCCATGGTTCGCCGACTTTGCGAATTATCATGCGGGGAATTTCATTCGTAAAGGGATGTCGTTCCAGCAAAAGAAGAAATTCTTTAAAGATGTTAAGCATTATTTCTGGGATGACCCCTACTTGTTTAAGATTTGTGCGGATCAAGTGATCCGGTGGTGCGTTCACGGCAAGGAAGCCGCTGAAATTCTCATGGCATGCCATAATGGACCCACGGGGGGACATCATGGTGCCAATTTCACCGCTAAGAAAGTATTTGATTCCGGCTTCTATTGGCCGACGATTTACCGGGATGCCCATGAGTTGGTGAAATCATGTGATTCTTGCCAGCGTCAAGGAAAATTTTCTCAAAGAGACGAGATGCCTCAAAATTCTATCCAAGTCTGTGAAATTTCTGACGTCTGGGGTATCGATTTCATGGGTCTATTCCCGTCTTCACGTGGTAACAAATATATCCTCGTGGCCGTCGATTACTTGTCTAAATGGGTTGAAGCAAAAGCACTCCCCACCAATGACGCCCGAGTTGTAGTAAAATTTCTCAAAAGTCTCTTCGCCTGATTTGGTGCACCTCGTGCTATTATAAGTAATCGTGGGACCCATTTCTGTAACGACCAATTCGCTAAAGTTATGCTAAAATATGGTGTCACTCATCGTCTTTCTAAGGCATATCATCCACAGACAAGTGGAAAAGTTGAGGTCTCCAATCGTGGCTTGAAATGTATTTTAGAAAGAACCGTAGGTGAACATCGTGCTTCATGGGCTGATAAGTTAGATGATGCACTATGGGCTTTCCGTACCGCTTACAAAACACCCATTGGGTGCACTCCTTACACGCTGGTTTACGGGAAGGCCTGCCATTTGTCCTTTGAACTTGAGCACAAGGCCTACTGGGCCTTGAAACATGCTAATTTTGACCTTCAAACCTCGGGTGATCATCGTAAAGTTCAATTCAATGAATTAGTCGAGCTTCGTGATCAAGCCTATGAGAATTCTTTGATCTACAAAGAGAAGACAAAGAGGATTCATGATGCTAAGATTAAAGATCGCGTCTTCAATGTTGGTGATCGAGTCCTTCTTTTCAATTCTCGATTGAAGATTTTCTCGGGCAAGTTAAAAACCCGTTGGTCTGGACCATTCACCATTACCCAAGTATTTCCTTATGTAACCGTCGAGCTAGCTCAATCTAATGGTCCCAACTTTAAGGTGAATGGTCATCGTCTTAAACATTACTTCGGAGGAGACATACCACCCATGGTTGTCCCGGATCTCCATACTTTCCCTAAGGATAACTAAATTCGGGGATCGAGTCAAGCTCATGTGACTCGGTAATCAAAAACAAGCGCTTCGTGGGAGGCACCCCATGCTTATCCATTTTCATTTTCTTTATTTTCTATTTTCTTAAGTAACGTGACGTGAGGGGGGCGACCCTTTCCAAACTTGTGTTTTCATGGTTCTTTGTGAATGTTTAGGAATTTCCCCGAAGTTTGAGGACTCTCGTGCTCGTGGTTTGTCATTATCTCCACTTGAGTCTCATTCTTCGCTGCTCTTTCAGAAATTCACCATATCCAAAATCTTATCGATTAACGTTTATCTCTTGGCATACTTAATAAACGGCCTTAGATTTTATGTAAGACTACCCGTACCCTTAAAACATTGAGGACAATGTTTCACTTTAGTCTAGGGGTGAATCTTCTATTCGATTTGACATGTTACCTTCGTCTGAGCTGTTAACTTACGCAACTCCGTTTTCCACCAAAAATTTTTAATTTTTGTCACCTCTTTATTAAAAAAATGAAAATGAAATATGAAATACGAAATATGATATATGATATGAATAATAATATTTGACACCTTGTTTTGACTTTCCTACCGGCGAGAGTAGAAATAAATGTTTCGACTTGACCGGGCGTGTTGAGCCCTAGCTCGTCTCCCTTAACCAAAATAATCAAAAGATTATGGCTAAGCATCCGCGGATCTCTTTACTTGGGATTTTAAATTTGCGGAGATCGAGGAATGATAGAGTTTATTGAGAAGTTTCGTGCTAAACGTGGAGTAGTTGGATCTCTTTAGAGCCCACGAAAGGTACTTGTAGCCTCCTTGTTCCCACAAGATTGCACACCAATAAAAATAGATCTCTAGGATTAATTAAGTGTATGGGGTTTGGGCAATACTTAGTTTTTTCTCGTTCCCAACAAAATCTCTGCATATGGGGGTTTGGTACACATAGGGGTACTGCCAGTGTTACGGTGAAATAGACTATTGCATCTTGCCGGTTCGCAGCCGATGTTGTGATCTTAGTAAAGGCCGTAGGACTCGGGGTTTGGCATATGATTATGAATATCAATAATAATAATCCAAAGCCAAATAAAAAGGCAGAGGAATCCAAAAGCTATAAAAAGCAGCGGATATAAATCCAAGGTCATAATAAAGCTCTTACATCTTGGCGGCTCATAAACCATTGTTATAAAAGAAATAAAGGACTAAGGACCAAATATTATTAAAGTACTTATAATTATGCAAAAATGTCAAGCTTCGACTCCGGGGGTTTCCCTAATAAAAAGCTTCCGTTTTGGGTCTCAAACATGGGATGTCTCGGTCGTAAATAAAAAGGGGGCCTCCACAAATCGTGTTAAATCACAGACCTTCATGTGGACCTGATTTCTGTATGCAGGGGTTTTTGAGGAAAAGTTTGGAAACTACTTAGCGTTCAAATTTTGTGCTCTTATCGGACTAACAAATATCAAAACGAGAAAATATGAAGCAATTCATTTCTCACAAATTAAAATCTTGAGATACAAAACTTAGGAACTGGGAACAAGCGGTAATTACACAAGTAACTTTTGTGGGTAGTGTTAGCATCTAACTTGTGGATAAACAATGATCTCGATTTTACGCTTAGTTTGGGAGCTTGTGAAAAATCAAGGATGACGATTTTTATCCGTATGGTCTCTTCTCTGTGAGAAGTGTTTCTACTCATTGACCCTGAAAGTTATCAACAGATAAGAATTGATAATGAAAGTCAAGGCAAACCGTCACATATATAAATGAAAAAGAACTAAAATAGTAGTAGTAGTAGTTGTTATTCATGAAAATCGGAAAATGGAGCGTTTTTGAGAATAAATGATTTTGATATCTCTTTTGAACATCATTGCTACTTTACAACGTCAGTAAAGAGAGGTTTTGAAATTATTTATCTCTTAAGCGTGAAGTGATGACATTGCGTGAGGACACGGCAATACCTTAGTCTGGGGGATTTTGATGTGTGCTTTTTCACACATACTTTTTATCCTTAAATCAGACCAAATACACCAAATACTAACCAAATATGCCAAGAGAATGTATGTTTTTGTATTTGTGTATGTGCAGGTACGGATATGTGAAAAATGAACAAAAACAAAGCCAAAACCGACAAAAAAAAGAGCACGAGATTGGAAAAAGGTCATAAGCCGGAGCCGGGGAAGAAAAATGATCAAGAAAAGCTCAAAAAGTCATTAGAAGTCCTCAGAGATTCATCAAAGTATAAATTTAGTCCTTGATCAAAGTTTGGAAAGATTGTCAAATTTAGTCCCTCATCTTCCTGAAAATTACAAAAATGGTCCTTGGAATAACATTTGAAGTAAAGACAAGAAAGATCCTCCATAATTCAGAAAGTGACAATAAATGCCCTTGGAAGTTATTATTGGAGATGGTCAAAATCAGTCCCTAACAATTCAGAATTTACATCATTAGTCCTTGTGTTATTTAAGCCTAAATCCTAAATACTATAACTGGACTCCAAGTAATTAATCCAATCCAACCCTTAACCCTTTTACACATTCCAAGCCCAAACATCAAGCCCACTCCCTAAATATTTACACCCGATCCAGTCCTCCCTATACCCGGTCAAACCTAAACCACAACCCGGTCAAACCACCCAAGTAATAAAATACCCAAATCAAAAATACCCGCCCCCCAATTTTATAATTACCCAGATAACTAGAACCCTAGTTACTATTCATGAGCGTAAAAACCTAATTCACCGTGATTAAGGGCAATTGAGTCTTTGTACGTGCGTTTCTAGAAGGTATCTGACATGGCAGGCCTGCCATGTCAGTAATCCGTGTGGAAAAATGCGTCAAATGATTGGAGCAATCATGATCAAACGGCTATGGATGCAAGATTGGAGACCAAGGTGTATCTGAGGGCTTAGATTCATCCAAACAAACACAAATGTGGTGTGGATTGGTGACCTGGCAGACTAGAAGGATCCAAGGACCTCACTCTCTCAAGTATGTATACCCCCTCTAGTCACAGATAGATTGTGTAGGTTTTATCATAGTTTTAGTTTTCTGTTTTAAAGTTTTTATTGTAATTTTCAATTCCAAAGCCTTGTAATTATTTTATTTTTATTAATATAATTCGAATTTCAGTTTTATGTTATTGTTTTAATTTCAATTTATCCTCTTAATTGCCTATTATTAGTTTAAATCAAAATCAGTAGTTTGTTTTAAATCCAGTATTAAGTTTTTGTTTATGTTTTTCACTTATATAAAAAAATCCAAAAAAAATCAAAAAATCAAAAAAATAAAAAAATATAGTTTCAATTATAATTTTAGGTTTCATTTAGTTTACTTACTGTTTTATTTAAGCTTATATCAGCTTCATAATAGCTTTTGTGAGCTTACTTTGTCATTTACTCTCAAATACACAAAAGTCAAAGAAGTCAACTATGAGCTTATTTCCATTAAGCCAGCTTAATTGAGGAGTTTAAGGCAGTCAAGTAGGAGCACTTGGCCTGTCAAAAGTAGCATAGTGAAACCCCCTCTGTTTTGCTGAGGGGGTATTGGTTTTGTAAATTCTACTAATTTACATTCATCTCAGCATTTAGTAGCTTAATAGTAGTCTAATTCATTTACTACTACTTATATTCTGTTTATTTTCATATCATATTAGTTTGTGATTGCTTGTTTTGAAATTACTCTTAGTTTCATTTGTATTGGAGTGCTTAATATCTCATCATCTGTCATTATCTGTGGATTTGTGTTACTAGTTGTTTTGCATCTGAGATCTGATTTTCTAAGTGATTTGAGAGTTGTTGAATCATATTAGGCACTGAGGTTGAGTGTGGTTTGCTTTGGATTGGATTTGAGTGAGGTATAGAGTTGAAGACAATCATTATAAGAACTGTTTGGATCTTTGAGGTTTGCTGATAAAAGCTATTATTCAAAGGGTATTGATTGTTTAGACACATACAATAGGCTGCATTTAGGTAAAATAAAACTTAAAATCAGTTAGTTATTACACTAATAGTCAAAATCACTTTTATCTCTTCATAACTTCTTATCTGTCAAGTATTGTAGGTTGCATAATCATTATAGTAGTTATATTAGTTATAGGTTTAGCTTATTTCACTTATAAATTAGGTTAGTATAACACTCTCAGTAAGATCTAAGCATTTATAAGTCAATTTAGTCAAAACAACTTTGAAATCAAAAAGTCAAAAATCATTTGCATATCAGTTTTAGATCAAAACTTTGTGAGCCTTTCTAGTGCTCATTTTAGATTTGAAATAGTTGTGGATTTCTGTTTTGTGTAATTTGTTAGTAAGAAAATCATTTTCAAAGAGAAATTTCAGTTTTGCTTCTCATTTGCTTATTGAAATAGTGCCTGAAAGTGACTGTGTAGATCCTGAATTTGCCCTGTCTCATCAGTCTTTGTCAGATTTCTAGGCTACATTTGGATTAGTAAACAGGATCCTGAGTTATTTCTCTTGGTGGATTTAGACTCTCAGTTGGTTAGATAAGCTTTTGCCCCCCTGAGCTTTCTGTTCCAAGCTTATTTGCTCAGCTTATTAGTCCTATTTAGTTGAGTGGTTCAGCTTAATATCTGGTTTCTAGAGTAGGGCTGCAATTGAGTTTGTGTGATTGAAACCTGAGTTTTATTGTTCATTTCAGTTTATTTGTGCCTCTAGTTGTTGTTTCTATTGTGCTTTTACATTTGGCTTATCTATTTGCTTAAGTGCTTATCTCATTTGTGCTTATTCTCACTGATTTAGAACCAAACATGTGTTTCTAAGTCCCTTTTGGCGAAGAACTGTTCATTTAAGCTTTTCTGAGTTGAAAATCCATTGGGTCAAAGTTGGGTCTGATTTCGTCAAGTATTGCTTATCAATAAGCACTCAATATAAGCTTATTTTAAGCAAGACAGTACTTCCACTGCTTATTTTTCACTTTTCAAATTTTTCTTAAGTTTAAAATATTTATTTAGAATTTTCCTGAATTTTTCATATTTTTCTGCCTTTATTTGCTATTTTTCTTATTTTATTTTTATTTTATTCAATTTTTAATATTTTTTAATTACTAAAAAACCCAAAAAAAATCAGAAAAAACATAGAAAAATCCAAAAATATTTTAGAAATTTATTTTCATTTATTTTAAAATTTTAGAAATTTATTTTGCATTTTTCTCATTTATTTTGAATTTAATTTGAATTTTTAATTAGATTTAATAGTTTTTAATTCCTAAAAATTACACAAAAAGCCAAAAAAAAATTAGTTTTTAGTTTTAAAATTACTTTTTAGTTATTTTATAATTTCAAAAATTTTATTTTCCATTTCTCCCACTTTATTTGCATTTTCTTTTAATTTTTAATTAGTTAATTAGTTTTTAATTCATAAAAAATACATAAAAAGTCAGAAAAATATTTTTCTTTTTCTAAAAATTTTCTTTTATCATTTTTAACTTTTCAAAATTATTTTCAAGTCCGTAGGAGTAGTGTAGCTTAAAATTTACGTTTTATTTCGTACGTTAACGTTTATTTTACGTTTAAGCTTACGTTTTATTTCGTACGTTAACGTTTATTTTCAAGTACGTTAACAATTATATGTACTAGCAAATCCTAGAAAACAATTTAAGATTTAATGCTTGTGGAATGAATGTTTGCAGATTTCCTGGAGTTTATAAAACTAAAGAATTAACAAAAACTTTAAGACTCCGTTAGAAAAACAAAACTCGCAAAATTTCCAGAATTTTACACATGACGCCGTCAGGAGTTAACTCCTGACGCCGTCAGAAGTGACCAGCAGAAATCTTTACGTTAAGTTTCCGGAAAATTTCTGGAAAAACTTATGTCCTGCTTCCTGGAAAATCCTGCAAAACATCATTATGACTCGATACAAGCATTTGACTCTAACGAATACTAATACACATGTTCATTTAATATTGTGGTGAATCAAGATCAATTTCATTCTTAGAAACAAATTTGGGGTTTCCCCTTACACTTATCTTTTGCAAAATACCTTTATATGAAGTTAAGACGAAGTTAAACAACAAAATAAAGCATTTTCACAATTTTAGTTTGAAACATGATCTACCAACAATAAAAATAAAGCATGCATACGGAAATAAATAACAATCAAACAAATAAAAATCACACAAAACATGGGTTGCCTCCCAAGAAGCGCTTTTCTTTATTTTACGAGTCTTGTAGCCTAACACGGGTGGTGGCTGGCATTTCTGAGGTTAGTTAGGTGTAAATAGTCAGGGGCATAAGATTTACTTCCGATCATTGATCGACGAAAGCATTCAGATATTGCAAATTCCCAATGCTGGCTGGTATCTCAAAGTTCCCACAAGCCATCTGCTTAGTAACCACTTTCTGTAAAGTAGTTTCTCAAATACAAGTCCCCCAGGTAATGTATCATACTTATCTTCCCCCTCTTTCTCCTTCTTTGAAACATGTTTGGAGGATTGGTTATGCCCGTCACCTTTTATCCAATTTGTTATGGTGTTCTTGTTTATATCATGTTTTAGGTAGTAACCTAATGATTGGGATTTTGGCAGTTCCTCAATGGTTTGTTCACTAGGGGTTTCTTTTTCCTCATTATCCTCGTGGACAATTGTGATAGAATTAACAAATCGGGTAGTGGGGGTAGCGCTTTCTTTTCTTAGTAACATCATATCTAGGGTTTTTTGGTTTGCGTATTCCTCCACTAGGCTCATCATCTCCTTCATTTTCTCTTGCATCTCCTCCTTTTGTTTGTAAACAGCTTCCTCGAATTTGGCAAGCCGCTCAGAATGGGTTGCCATGTACTCTCTCATTCGAGCTTCGAACCCGGGCTAAGGCTTTGAGGAGGTGACTAAGGTAAAGTATAATTTTGATAGCCGAGTTTATAACATGAGTAACTTCCCATAATTCTTGATTGTCGAAGGCAAGCTCATCGATAATTTCCCAAGATTCCTCGGCGTCTTTATCACGCAACCTGCCTCCGGCGGCTCGATCAATGGTGCGTTTAGTGTGAAAGTCGACATGGTCATAGAAGATTTGAACTAATAGCCAAAGATTTATACCATGGTGAGGGACTTTTTGGAGTAAGTCCTTGAAACGAGTCCATGCTTCATAGAAGGTTTCACCTTGACGTTGTTGGAACATCAAGACATCATTTCTAAGCATCGCAGTTTTCCCCGGTGGGAAAAATTGAGCAAGGAAACGAGACGTGAGATCATCCCAAGAGGTGATGGATCCCGCAGGAAAACGTTCAAGCCATTGACTAGCTTGATCACGTAGAGAGAATTGGAATAGGCGTAATCGGGTCGACTCTCTAGTTGTAACAACAAGGTCTATAGAATCTATGATTTTAAGGAAGTCCTTGAGATGTTGATTAGGATCTTCGGAACGAAGTCCATGGAATGCACATCTGCTTTGCACCAACCGGATGGTGTCGGATCGCAAGGGGGACACATTGGCTCCTTGAGTGAGCTCAATAGTGTTTCGATAGCCTTGGTGGCTAGAACGGGAATACTCTCCTAAGGTTCGGGGCCTAAGAGGTTGGTTTGCTAGTGGTGGGTTTTGTGGGTGGTTTTGTTGTGGTGGGTTGATGGGTTCAAAGATGTTACCACCTTCCATAATGTCAGATGGTAAAGGTTACGAACAAAGACACGAAGAAATGAGATAGACTAAAGAGAAACCTAAAACCAAAAATAAAATATTACTAGAAAGGAATCTAGCAAGTAAACCTAATAAAAAGAAATCCTAACCTAGACAATAACCATTCCCCGGCAGTGGCGCCAAAAACTTGATACGTGGGAATCGCACCAGGTTTTACTTCTCAAGGGATCTCGAGAAGCTTACAACCCCCACCAGGCAGTGTACCTGATCGTTGTAGTATAGTATAGTGACAAGTACCGGGGGATTGATCATTCAACTCAGGAATAGTGTCGTTAGGATTAGAAAGCCTAATAACTAGGTCTGGAGGTGAGGGATGATTCTTTTTGTATTTTTATATTTTATAAAAGCAATTAAAATCTCGGGTTTTGGAAGAGTGGGCAGAATTAGTTGCTAGCCAACTAACCCAAATAACTAAAGATGCAATCAAAATAAAATAACAAAAATAAAATGAAACTAATTATACTAATGTGGTATAAACAATGATGAGGAAAGTTGTGTTTACTTAGGTTTCATTACTCTCCAGATATCTTTTAGAGGTTGATAGCTTGTTACAATTACATGGATGACGGGTCATATTCCTTAATACTAGTCGTAGGGTCGTGTACAATATTCCCTAACTCTATAGGATCCTACTTCACCCCTATGTCAAGCCGTTCGAAGCTCCTAACATGGGATCATTAGAATTCTCCTACGCATTAAATACAACCAAATATCGTAGTACACCTCCGATCATGTTTCTTAAGACGTTCAAGAAAGTTATCAATGGAAGTCTGCCAGTTTCCTTAAGCCTAACATCAAATACAATCATCCGTAACAACTATAAACAAACAATCAACCCATAATTAACATCTAGGTTTCACTACATCTAAGCAAACACAAAAGAAATCTAGCCGAGCATGTTAAATTGAAGACAAGCGTAAGATATATTCAAACAACACATACACATATTGAATGAATTGAAAGAGTACTTATCTTTACTAGAACATGAAAGATTCAAAGGGTTGAAACCCTTGAAAAAGCTGGAAAATTAGACCTAGGGTTTTTCTCTCAAAGTTGCACACTAATGAATGAAATTTGGAAAACTATATATAGATTTTACAGGGTGACGGCGTCATGTATTGGGTTGTGACACCGTCAACTCGTCGCCGACAATGATATCGTATTGCCTAGATCCACTTGTGACGTCGTCATCTGTAAAATTGCTCTGGGCCGTCACTAATACTTGGACCATGACGGCCTTGGGTGACGCCGTCATCTCCTATGCACAAAACTCTCTGGATCGTCACGTGTATTGTCCACATCCACCTCCTTTGTAACTCTTGACGCCGTCATGTAGAGAGTGGTGACGCCGTCAGGTACTGTTCCCAGCAAGGAAAATTAAGACTTTGTCGTTTTCTTCACTTTTATGCTCCAAAAACGTCCAAAATGTTTCCTTTTCCAGATTTCACTCCAAAAGTACCTAAAATGACAAAAGGAACGATTTAGGGCAATATTTGATCAAATAATCTCGACTTCGGGCTTAAATGACCCCTTAAAATTGGTTCACTTTTCGCCTCATCATCATCCCATGAGGTGATGGATCCCGCGGGTAAACGTTCAAGCCATTGACTAGCTTGATCACGTAGAGAGAATTGGAATAGACGTAATCGGGTCAACTCTCTAGTTGCAACATCAAGGTCTATGGAATCTACGATTTTTAGGAAATCCTTGAGATGTTGATTAGGATCTTCGGAATGAAGTCCATGGAATGCACATCCGCTTTGCACCAACCGGATGGTGTCGGATCGCAAGGGGGACACATTGGCTCCTTGAGTGAGCTCAATGGTGTTTTGATCGCCTTGGTGGCTAGGACGGGAATACTCTCCTAAAGTTCGGGGTCTAGGAGGTTGGTTTGCTAGTAGTGGGTTTTGTGGGTGGTTTTGTTATGGTGGGTTGATGGGATCAAAGATATTACCACCTTCTGTAGGACCGAAAGTATTGTGATTTATGTGGTTCGGGAGGTCGAGGTTGATGATTATTGATGAACTCCATATTTAGTTTTAGAGAGAGAAAGTAGAGAGAGGGTGGAGAAAAAGGATAACTTTATTAATGAAACAATGAATGAACAAAACCCTAATGATTTCCCACACCCCTCATGGAGAGTCATGAGGGGTATTTATAGGCTCATAACAACAATACTATGCCTAGTGTACAATAATAGTCCCTAAAGGTACTACTTGTTACTAATCTAGTCCATTTCACGTATGTGACGTTATCTTTATAAAAGAGCGAGGCTAACAATCTCCCTCTAAGATATCGTCACACGTGAATGGTTACAATGAGACCTATAAATACATAAAAATGTAAATAACAACAATAGTAAACTATGTTGACGTTGTTGAAGCGCAGAGTCTCTGTAGTCTAGATACTGAGGCAGACTTGAAGTTCTCTCTTCCGACGAACTCGGCGTATTTGATCTTTGGCACTGACGGCACAGATCTTTGTAGCTCTGAACTTCAACTGTAATGGTCTAGTTAGGTTATTACTCCCTCCTAACTAGTGAGCCTTTATTCTTTTTCCTGCTCCCTCCTGAACCGACAACTCTCTTTTCATCACGCAGCGGATAAAGTAGTTTCAAAAGTGTAGGCACATGGTTGTCGTTCAGGGAGCATCATGACAATATAACTCACATAACATTGCACAGAAGGTTGGTAATACGCTCCGATGTACACATCATTAGTACTTCTTCGGTTTTAGTGTAAGCACAATTCCCTCGAACAAACCAACGTACTAGAGATGAAACACTACTTCTTCTGGCATGTTCTTCTCCCTCCTGATGGTTGCGATTTATCGATATCATCATACTATTTTGTGTACATGCCAAAATTACCCGTACTTTACACTTCAGATGCAATATAGATAGACCGTGTAAGCATAATTTGTGAGTATATGTCGCAAAAATATACTCTCAATACTATTCTCTCAAATCAACCTGTAATCGAACCTCCTTTTTAATTCACCGGCTAATAGTAATGACCACATATGGAGATAACCCGATATGACCAATTTGAAAACGAAGTAAACATTCCATCTTGTGACTTAATACTTGTACGATAGATGTGACTTAATACCGATACTGAGCACTACAATGTAACTCCTTTAAGTATGAGGTTGCACGAAATATTCGCCACTTGAACAATCCACTGCTTTGTGTGACACTGAGTACTACAACGTAACTCCTTAAAGTGATAGTTATACTGTGAGCACTACAACGTAACTCCTTACATCAGTAATAACTAGATTGTCAAGACTGAATTTTTTAATTTGCGCAGACAAGTTATCTTCAAAAGTCGTGCATCCAACCACCCCTAGACTTAGAGATAAATAAGTACACTTGTTGAAACGGCACTTCAAAGTCAAATCAATAATATCGTACAAAAAACCCCGAAGTCATTTTCCATCAAATATTAATTCTAGCCGTGAATAATGTATCCCCGTGAAAATATAATCCAAAATACCAATCATTGTAGAATATTGTGAATATTAAAACATTTGTATTCAACAAATTCGACGGTTACCATTTGTTGCACGTCCAAAGTTGACTCATAAACAATATTAGCATTTCCATCTTTTCAGTCCAAATGAGATGAGCAAGCACCAACCCAACAATAATAGCCCAGTCCAATAATACATATCATTCTTAGGCTCAAACTATTTCTTACCATTGGAATAAGTAAACTTCATTAAGCCGATCGAATGTGTTGAGTGCTCGGCCCAAAGGAGTTATCCATATTATATAACCTGTGATATATATGACAACCCTAAACACATACTCAATTTATACGCCCCCATCTCTTGTTTCTCTCCAAATTCAGTCACAAAAAATTTCCCAACTCAAATCTCATCTCAATAATCATCACCAAACAACAAATATAATCCGTGTATATTGCGGACCCAACACAAGAAGACTAGGCTACCCTTTTCATTTGCATATCAAGAATGGCTTCAAGGTCTCTAATAGAGGTCTCGGGTAGGTTTTGTTCCTCGTGTTTTGATATTTCGAATTTGTCCAAAACCGAACCAAGAAAAAAGGGAATAACATCTTTGTTATAAGCCTTATCTTTATGTTATCATATCTTGGACTGATGATGTGTTGTAACTGAAGTCAACGAGGGTAGGTATTTGGTTATGGTCAAGTGGTCTTCTCTGCTTCATCTCTTCTAATATTCTGTTTTCGAAACTTTGCTTGTAATTTCGAAACTTTACTTTTTCGAAAATTTTTTGTCGAGAATACAAAAATATTGAGAACCAGATTTTCGAAACTTTTAATTTATCGAGAACTTGGTTATCGAGAAAACATGGTAAAGTGTTCTCGAAAACCACTATAGTTCTCGAAAAACAATACACATCGAGATTTCTTATACAAGAGATCCGATTTTTCCAGCGATGATAACCCAGATTCCGATGAGTATTCCGATGTGTTTCCGACCATGTGTTTCCAGCTATTGAGACCATGTTATGACCACGATTCACGGTATTGGTACAAAAGTCATTAAAATGTATAGTACAAAAGCTGTTTGGACAAATGAATTGACACAAAACAGTTTTTGAAAACTGTGATATAGCGCAAGACTATTTTGACCAGAAAGAGATACATAACACAGTTTTAGAAAAACTGTTACCCAAAGACAAAAAAAATTTCAGTTCCGAAAATAATGGGTAAAAATCAGTATCTAAAACGGTATACGAACCACAAAAAATCAACACCGTAGCTCTGATGCCAATTGTAGGACCGAAAGTATTGTGATTTATGTGGTTCGGGAGGTCGAGGTTGATGATTATTGATGAACTCCATATTTAGTTTTAGAGAGAGAAAATAGAGAGAGGGTGGAGAAAAAGGATAACTTTATTAATGAAACAATGAATGAACAAAACCCTAATGATTTCCCACACCCCTCATGGAGAGTCATGAGGGGTATTTATAGGCTCATAACAACAATACTATGCCTAGTGTACAATAATAGTCCCTAAAGGTACTACTTGTTACTAATCTAGTCCATTTCACGTATGTGACGTTATCTTTATAAAAGAGCGAGGCTAACACCTTCCATGATGTCGGATGGTAATGATTACGAACAAAAAAACGAAGAAATAAGATAGACTAAAGAAACCTAAAAATAAAAATAAAACCTTACTAGAAAGGAATCTAGTAAGTAGACCTAATAAAAAGAAATTCTAACCTAGACAATAACTATTCCCCCAGGCTGCGACGCCAAAAACTTGATACGTGAGATTGCGCCCTCGCAACAGGTTTTACCTTTCAATGGATCTTGAGAAGCTTGCAACCCCCACCAGGCAGTGTACCTGATCGTTGTAGTATAGTATAGTGACAAGTACCGGGGGATTGATCGTTCAACTCAGGAATAGTGTCGCTAGGATTAGAAAGCCTACTAAACTAGGTCTAGAGGTGAGGGATGATTCTTTTTGTATTTTTATATTTTATGGAAAGCAAGAAAAATCTCGGGTTTTGAAGGAGTGGGCGGAATTAGTTGCTAGCCAACTAACCCCATTAACTAAGATGCAATCAAAATAAAATAAATAAAAAAATGAAAATTAAGCTAATTTACTAATGTGGTGGAAACAATAATGAGAAAAGTTATGTTTACTTAGATTTCATTACTCCCTAGATATCTTTTACCGGTTGATTAGCTTGTAACAATTGTATGGATGATGGGTTATATTCCTTAATACTAGTCGTAGAGTCGTGTACAATATTCCCTAACTCTATAAGATCCTACGTCACTCCTATGTCGAGCCGACTAAAAGCTCCTAACATGGGATCATTAGAATTCACTTATGCATTAAATACAACCAAAAGTCATAGTACACCTCCGATCATGATTCTTAAGACGTTCAAGCAAGTTACCAATGGAAGTCTGCCTGTTTTCTTAAGCCTAACATCGAATACAATCATCCGTAACAATTATAACAAACAATCAACCAATAATCAACATCTAGGTTTCATTACATCTAAGCAAACACAGTAAAAGCCTAGCCTAACATGTTAAAAGAAAGATAAACATAAGATAGAATCAAACAATACATAGACATATTGAATGATTATTAGAGAACTTATCTTTATTAAAACATGGAAGAAAGAAGGGTTTGAAACCCCTTCAATATGCAGGAAATTCGACCTAGGGTTTGTGTGTGATATTCCACAACTTGTTCCACACTTTACAATGAAAAATTGGAAAGAAAAAAAAAAATATATATATATATATATATATATATATATATATATATATATATACACACACACACTAAGCATCCTGACGGCATCATGTGTTAGCCTCTGACGCCACCAAGTTGAAATTTGTATTGCCTAGATCCAGTCTTGACGCCTTCATGTGCAAATCTACTCTGGGCCGTCACTTGTATTTGGACCCTGACGGCCTTGGTGACGCCGTCAGGCCATTAACAAAGAAAATGTTCTGGGTCGTCACGTTATAAGTTCCTTATCCACCTCTTTTGTCACTCTTGACGCTGTCATGTATTAAGGCTTGATGTCGTCAGGTACTGTTCTCAGCAAGGAATTTGAGACTCTGCCGTTTTCTTCACTTTTATGCTCCAAAAACGTCCAAAATGCTTCCTTTTCCAGATTTCTGCTTAAAAGTACCTAAAATGACAAAAGGAACGATTTAGGGCAATAATTGATCAAATAATCACGAATTCGGGCTTAAATGACCCCTTAAAAGCGGTACACTTTTCGCCTCATCAAAGAGGCTTTGATTGGAGGAGGCAAAGATTGGTGGGTACAAAGAGGAGATTGCGAGTTTAGAATCCAAGTGTGAGGGTCTGGAATCTGAAAGAGTGAAGCTCTAAGAGAAAGAAATCAAGCTTTGAGAGGCACTGGATGGCTTAAAACGTCAACACAAGGCGCTTAGGAAAGATAGAGCTTCCGTTGTTTCAAAGGTTGTTCCTTATATCGCTATGTTGTTGTACACTTGTACCATAGCGATGTGGTTGGGAAAATGATAGCAGATTTAGTTAATGCTACAATGTATCATGGGAAATGCACAACACTTGAGGAAATTGTTGTGACTGGCATGCCAGTGGACTTAACGAAGGTGTCTTACTACTGCTCTACTCATGAGAGGGAGTATGACGAGGCCAACAAAGCCCTAGCAACAGTAGAGTACCACTTCCTCCGTGAGGCAACCAAAGATCCTACAGCTCCAGTTGATGTACTTCTGTCGAAGAAGCCTCGAAGGGTTCAGCCTCCATCCTCAAGCAAAAAAGCTACTCCTACCAAGCCTCCCTCTATGAATACTACTCCTGAGAAACCTTTGTCTCCGAAGGTAGTTCCTGAGAAGCCCCAATCTCCAACCGACAAAGATTCTGCTGTGCAACCTTCTTCTCCCACCAACAAGACAGAACTTGAGAAGCCCCTTTCTCCCAGCAAGGCAAGCCCCGAGGAACTCACCTCCCCCATTCAGCAAGAAAGTCCCAAATCCCATGGTAAGTAAAGGTTGCACTGTTGCAGTAATTTGGCCCGAGGGTGGTATGTACCCTCAATACAATGTTAACTTATCCTTCGTAGGTTATGACCTACACTTGAACAATTTTATGCTTTGTGTTTGTGAGGCTTCGGCCAAGACAATATTTATTATCTTACTGATGGCAGCCACTCTATATGCTACATGTGCTAGCATAGTTTATAATGAATGGGGAAAGTATATCCTACTTTTGCTATTATATATTTCTTCTCGTATCGTTATTAATAAACGTTATTATACATCTTAAGGTCATAGTAATTATCCTTATTGTATTTTGAACCAAGATTTTTAGCAATCGTATAATTTGACTGCTGACGGAGGGTCGCGGCCCACTCCATCTTAATCCTTTTAGTGTAGAGGGCTTCGAATACCCTAAGACTCTTAGAAAAGTTAATGTGAATTATGTTGGACGTTATTAATATACAAAATAAGAGTATCTTGATTCATCTTTCGAATATTGAAACTTTAATTACTTGGCTGAGAGAATCTTTGTTGTAGTAAAACAAGAGATCTGAGGGAAATGCGTCATATCATTAACTGGGTAGGGAGGATTACATCATCTTAAGAAATGAATACTAAGACACCTACCATTAATGCTTCTTTCCCATAGCGAGAAGAATTTAATACATGAATTGAAAATAATCTAACTATGTAGAAACTGCAAATCTTGCATTTAAAACTTACGAAGGGTGTCCTGAATTCGAGTCATTCCCTCTGCATTGCCAAGTAGGATTACTAGCATGTAGATTCGATTATCGTAGTCTTTAAATGTAGCCTACGATGTATCCTTCCTTTATTTATTATGTCTGTAACTTAAATGGGTAAGAGTAAATTACTAAGTTCCTTCTTTCCATGATTTACCGCAGACTTCGAGTCTTCGAGAACCAAGGATTGTAAATGTTTTAACTTCGTGACTGACCAAAGTCATTATGTTGAAGCTTGCTGCTTCAGGTTTAAAACTGGGTTCACGTGTTTGTTTCTTTGGGATTAGGCAATCCTATGCACTTCTTCAAGTCATCAGAGTGTGGCTCTCCTGCTCGTTTTTCCTTGAAGGGCGCATAGAATTGACCTAACTTAGGAGATGCTTGTGCCTGGCCTCCGACAGAATTTTCTTTCCCATACTCTATATCATGTTCTTCTAACTCAACGGCCCACTTGGCCATTCTTCGTGACCTATCAGGCTTCAGGAGCGCCCATTCGGTTGGTTTATCAATAAGTACCCTGATGGGATGGTCTTTGAAATACCTTTCAAGGCGTCTGGCTGCATGGACTAGAGCTAATATAAGTCTCTCCGACTCTATATAGCTCTGCTAAGCTCCTTGTAGGACCCTACTAATGAAGTAGATTGGGATTTGTACTTTTCTCCTTTCTGTTAAGAGTATTGCACTAATACCGTTGAAAGGTGTTGCGAGATGTATGAATAATATTTCGCCTTTGACTGGAGCTGTAACTATTGGCAAGATTTCCATGCACTCTTTCCATCTTTGGAAGGCTGCTTCGGCCTCCATGCTCCATCGGTAGGCCACTTCGTTGGTCGCCAC
Organism: Artemisia argyi; assembly: GCA_030686995.1. Taxonomy (NCBI): domain Eukaryota; kingdom Viridiplantae; phylum Streptophyta; class Magnoliopsida; order Asterales; family Asteraceae; genus Artemisia; species Artemisia argyi. The sequence continues at coordinate 135,644,512 of CM060688.1, forward strand.
ATTATGAGTCTTGAAAAGTGATGAAGACTTGCCAACACCTTTCGGTAAAAATTCTATGAGTGCTTCTAGTCTAACTTCCAGACTATGAGCTCCTCCTGATGACTTTTATGCTTGTACCTTCGAGTTAACTTTCTCTTCAGATAGATTAACCTGTATTCTTTGTCTTGTGAGCTGGTGCTCGTTCGGCTCTCTTTTTCAATACCAAAAGAGCACATCTTTGGGTTTATCTTCAAGTTGATTTTTCTCAACTGTACAAACGTTTCTTCGACATCGTAGAGTAGGTCCTCCTTCGTCTTGCTTTGTGTGATTATGTATCCATCACAAACTTTCAGGTTCCTCCCTATCTGTTTTTCGAAGGCTCTTCCTATCAACTTATGGTAGGTAATTTCTGCGTTCTTTATGCCGAAGGGCATCTTTTTGTAATAGTAGGTGATTTTCCCCACATGAAAGGCTGTCTTTTCTTCGTCTTCTTCTGCCATCTGTATCTGATGGTACCCTTTATTTGCACTGAGGAAACATTTCCACCGAAACCCTGACAGTGGTTTTGGCTCCTCTGTCAGAAAATACCCTTCTTCTGGGCAGACCTTGTTAATGCCCGTAAAGTCTACGCATATGTTCCACCCCCATCTCTTTGCTGGATTACGATTGGGTTAGTAACCCATGATGGGTTTTCTATCTTTCTGAGTATGCCTGCCTCTACGAGCTTGCCCACTTCTTTATGAATGGCCCTGCTTCGTCTAGGTGTCACACTTCGAGACTACTGCTTAATTGGTTCAATGTGTTTGCACTCATTAATCTTATGTTCCATGTCAAAAGGCTCATTATCGATTACGAGCGTTCTCGGAACCCCTGTCATGCCTGAATATTCGCATGCGAACACATCTTCGTAGGCCTTAAGTAGCTCCTCCAGCCTTCTTTTGAAGGTGGTGGGAAGTTGCCTCCCAATTGCCACTCTCCGTTCAGGATGAAATTTGTTTATTACTATCTGCTCTTCGGATTCTACGTGCTCCGAGACGTTCTCCGTAGGTGTTTGACTGCTTTCTTCATCCATCTTTTTGGTTTTTCGCCTTCTTCCTTCATCGTAACTAGAGAATATAGTTCCAACACCGTGCGCTGTTTGGAACTTAACTGTTGCATGTATAGAGGAGACCACGATGCCCATCTTTTGCATAGTTGTTCGTCCGATTAGCATATTGTAGGGAGATTTTGACCGTACAATGACAAAGTGGAGAACCTCCGTCCTTACAAACTTTCCCTCACCAAGTGTTACCTCCAGGGGCGGAGCCACCGTAGCAGTAGTGGGGGGCGATGTCCCCAACCAAGCTCTTGCGGGTAAACAAAATATATAGGAAAAATAGTAATTTTGTGAGAAAAAATTCCAGTACCCTCCCTCATAAAATCTGTGTGCCCTCATCATTCTAAGCTTGCCAAAAACTAGAGTGCTCTCTAATGCAAAAAGTTGTTTTTTTTTTTCGGTTGGTTTCCTGATCAAAAAGAATGCAGAAAAGGACGACAATGAGAGTTGTAAAAGTAGGTGTGGGATGGTGGATAGTGGGGTAGTGGGAAAATATTTTACTGTATAATTTATCTCTTTTCTAAAATGTGCATTGGTATTTGGTGTACAGTAACTTGAGAAAATTGGGGTATCTTTTATGGTTAGTGCTAAGAATCTTCAAATATTACGATTAAAATATTATACATTTTAGCTTGATTTTGTTAACCAAATATGTGATTTAATTTTAATTGAACATTTTATTTATGGTTTAACATAATAATTTCATGTTTTTAGTTAAATTATTTAAGACCACAATAGTTTAAATATAAAATTTTCCCAAATTTGATAAGTTAAAATTTTCTTCAATATCTATATTTGATCTTAAGTGAACTATAAACTAGTTGAAATTTTATTTTATCGACATGTAAACTTATAATTATTGTTAATTGCATCGTACTAACAACTTTTTTGTCTTTAATTTTAACCGACCCGACGAACCGATTTATTTCAAATTGTGTTAAAGTTCTCCTAACATGTTGTTTAACCTGCACTTGATGCCCCCTGTGAGTATATTTTCTGGCTCCGCCACTGGTTACCTCCAAAGGTATTTCTCCCAGAGGCCACAAGCGTTCCCCCGAGAATCCTACCAGGGGCATCTTTGGTGCTACTAGCTTGGACCTGATCAAAGGTTTGAGCTTCATAAAGCAATGCTCGTAAATTATCTCGCAGGAGCTCCCACGGTCCATGTAGACTTTGTTGACTTCCAGGTTTGAGATTACGACTTTAATGATCACCGGATCCTTAGAAGGGGGATTTCCTGCTTCGTACGGGAACGTCATTTCTCCTGCCTCATGTATTTCCCTTTCGGAGACCCTCCTTTTCAAGTTTGAGGAATCCCAATGAACCATGAGGATGGGAGCTTCATGGGGAGTGGTATCCTTTCCCAATTGGGTATCCGTGACCTTTTCTTTGCCGTTCTTTATTCCCTTCACAAGATGTGTCAATTGCCCGTATTTTACTGCCTCTTCTATCTCTTTTTTCAGTTCTCGACAGCTATTCGTTTCGCGGCCAAAGTTTTCGTGAAAGTAGCAATACTTAGTCGTATCTGTAAAACCCTCAAATTCAAAAACCTAGAATTACGTATAATTTTAAATTTGTAGTTTAACTTTGTAATATTCCAAATTAAACATTACACCTTGCTTTATGTTATAATTAAAACTAAATTAGACTAACCTAAGTCTAATACTGAATACTTAAATGTGTACACAAATAATAACTTTCCCAAAAGAATATCTATCACACGTTTTGCTTTGAGAAGTTATAATTCCGATTTCTCTTTAATGCCCTCCTAAAATCTTCGGGCATTTCTTAATTCTTGTAACCGAAATCTTTAATTCCTTTCAACACAAATTGATTATTTACCTTATATGTCTCACACGTTTTTCCTCCCTAAACTTTCGGATCAAAGAAATGTAACTTTGATCCATCTCCCCCATTCCCTCCTCATACGGATCAACTAAACAAAACTTCTGCAAACCCTAAACACCACAAGTGGCGACTAGTTTTTTTCCCATTCCTATTCGATCAAGAAGCAGCAAAGGAGGTGTGATCGAGAAGTGTTTAGTCGTGGCTTGGCTAGTTCGAAAGAGGGAGTCTATGGACGAGGGTTGCTTTCAGTTCGAAGGATGGAATATTGTTGTGTCGGTTGTTTGACTCGGCTAGTATTTGATCCTATGTTCTTTGTCTTCTTTTCGTCACACAACGAGGGTAACATACTTCCACCTTGTTCGATTTCATATTTTATTGTTTTCTTTTCCATCGTGTAGTCACCAGTTTCGGCTAATACTACATGTTTGCAAGCGTATATAAACATCACATAAATTATAGCGACACATAAAATAACGAGACATATTCGATCGATTATAAATCTGGGTATCTGTAAGTTCGATTACTGATATGTTCATGGCTCCACGAAACTAATATTAAACCTATCTTAATCAAATCGAATGATAAAGAGTTAAGGACATATTGATATTTTCAGTTTCGAAATGCTTTAAAACTAATAACAGGAATTCGACATGGTTTTCTTTCTTTTTGAATCGGTATCACATGCGTTGGTTGACTGGTCATTAGAACGTGTTTAAGGGGTGTGCATGCATGGGTATATAACTGAACATAAAGGGCTAGCATATAATATATTACGTGTGTGTAATTATATGAATCTGTTGGGCTCATTTCTGTATGTACCAGCCTAGTGGTGTCGAGTATGAGGCTATAAGATATATATGGGAATGGTGTTTTAAAAGTGTTAGTGCATGCATAGTATAGAAATCAACCAGTTTGTGTTATGTGTGTGTGTCGTGTGAAGTGTGTGTCGGGTTATAAATGAGTCTTACATGATAATAATATTTTGATCGTAGCGGCTAAAATTAATGTCAAGGGTACGATAATGAATTATGAACGACGGGGTCTAAAATTATTATCTTAATATAAATTTATAAAATAAACTTTAAAATAATTTTATTTGACTTTTAAATATTTAATTTTGATAATTTACGTTTATGACCCTAACCTTACTAAATTGACAAAATTAACCCTAAACTATTGTATTGGTCATTTTAACTTTAAAATATTATTAATTGTCCAATATAACCTTAAAGTATTAGATTACTATTTCGGGAAACTTACTAATTTTAGAAATCTATTAAAAATAGAAAGTTACTTAAAATGAGTAAAATTACTTAAAGTGTAAAATTACCATAAATAGAAAGCTACTGAAAATGGAAAGTTACCTAAAATGGAAAGATAACCTAAAAAGGAGTAACCTGATTTGAAATGAACTACTGAATAATTCTCGGCTTCTAATTCATCTAGGTTTTGTGGAGAAGGAGTGGTTCCTATTTCCGTTTGGTCATTCCTTTATTTTGCTTTGTCATCGGTTGAGGTACATATATTCTGACCTTTCAGTAAGGTTTCTCATGACTCATGATCCGTTTCCCTACCACTTTTATGACTTTTGACCTTTGTACGTCTGACATCTTTGGTTCAATTGATATTATGATTTTGCATAAAAACCTTTTTAAAATATAACTTGATAATATGGGACAAAGCTATTTTGAAATGATTTCTGGAAATATGAAACCAGACCAGCTTTTAGATGGAGATTTAAATAACTTTTGCCAAAAATGTTTTTAAGGAATACCTTTATGATAACCATGTTTTAAATGAATTGTAAAGTTTCCAAATAAGTTTTCTTAGAACTCTTTCACAGTTGTAAACTTTGAACCATTGATATGAACCTTTGCTATTTGAACCTTTGATATCTGAACCATTTACTATTTGAACCTTTGTTATCTGAACCTTTGACATCTGAACCTTTGATATTTGAACCTTTTTATTTGGACATCTGATATATGAACATTAAGATCTGAACCTTTGATACTTGGACCTTTGATTATGATATTCTGATTTGAACCTTTTGACTTACCTTTGACCCATTCAGTATGATACTCGGGCTATTACTAGGCATGGGGGTTCCATGTCCGTACATTGATGCACCAATGTTATGACTCCTGTGTGGCTGAGTGATTTGCCACACCGTCCCTTTGATTGGTATGCATGTGATTGGGTAGGGGCGTATGGATGCATCCTAGATTTGATCTGTATCTGTATCTGTATCTGTATATGTATCTGTATCTGTATTTGTATCTGTATCTATATCTGTATCTATTTTGGTGATTCATGCTTGCGTGCATGCACGTCCTTCACAACCCATTGGTTACCGAGGTCACTCCTCTGATTACATCTGATATTCTGAGGCCTCCCCTCTGGATTTCATATGAAGCTACATATGGTTTGATTTGATATGATCTGGGCATGTGGTTGAAATACTGAATAACCTAAACCTATACTTAACCTTTACATTTACCTTTACATTACATTCATATTACACCTTCTGATACTTATCCAATGCAACATATTTTGTTTCTCATTTCTGTTTCATATTACTTTGTTGTTATATCTGTTCACTTAGCTTTTTAAGCTCAACCGTATTTCTTTTACCGCGGCAGGTTTTTAGAAGGAAGTTGGGTTATGGGTGAAGAGTGCAAATAGGAGCTCTTAGAGAGGATTATACCTTGATAGCCGCCATGGACTAGAATTGATTTGAAGATGCTTTATTTTAGTCATTTTGTACCTTAGTTTTGATATTGTATTTTTCTTTGACTTAGAATTCCTTTGTAACCTTTGTATTCGTTGTATTATTAAAGTATTAAGCTTGTGCTTTGCTCTGTTTGACACCATGAATGTGATATCTTAGCCCTTGTCGGGTTGGGGTGTTACAATTTATGGACCTGTGAGTTTTGGACCATTAGGCTTCCACTGTAGGAACATAGGAGAACACTTTGAGAACTTGCTTTAGGATTTCCCAGTATGAACTTAAGTTTTGACCGGTGAGGAATGGGTAGACTATAAGGGCATTTGTTTAAGTATCATTGCTTCCGCATCACTCTGATGCGTGCCTTACTTTTAGTTAAGCCTATTAAGGTTAAATTTTGGAGATTTGAAAACTGATGAATTGCACAACCTAAGATTTATAACCTAGTGAATTTTGAAGGCATTGAAAATCGCATAGTAATGCCTGACACTATTTGATCCTTATCTTCAGATTCTGACTCTCACCTCTGATCATTTTGTAAATCATTTTGAGGCCTCTTCGGGCATTCTAAGAATCTCCATGACAATGACGTATTTGATACATTCTGTGATTTGTCTCTTGCTTTTGATAAGAATCTGTAAATCTTCCAACACTATTTGATTTCGTCTTACCCATCTCTGTCCCTATGAGAACTCTTTTGGTGTTTAACCACGAGTATAAGAATGTTCCCCTCACTTTTGAACGATAAGATTTGCTATGTTGATCCGTCTTTCTTTGGATAGTTAACTTCGATTTTATTCTGATAAGGAATTGGTTGATTGAGCATTCAAGATGCGGACGACTGTCCTACTATGTCTCACCTTTGGCATTTGAACAATTTTGAACTCCATACCATGATTTTCGATTGTTAAACTTTTGGCTATCACTATTACTCTGGAGACTCGTGCGTTACTTTCACAGTTATGAAGCTTTCTTAACATCTTTTGCGTACACTGAAGGATGAATCTCACCATGAGAGCTACTTTGCAATCCGAGCGTTCTCGATATGATCCCTGGATAAACCACCAAGGTTTCCACCTTAGTATGAAGTTGGATTTGACATGACACTGAGAGATTGTCTGGTCACCCCGTAAGGATGTCTTTGAGAAATGTCCGAGATCATACCAGTTGGATTGAGGAAACGGAAGGAGCAGCAACTGAGGGCTAGGAAGTGAGTCTGTTGGTTTGAGTGTACCTTATGGGCGTGTTTCAGTTTCATTCGTGATAAAGGGGAATGGTGGAAGGAGATTTGTATTGATTACTGGAAGCTGAACTGTATTGCTGTTAGGAATCATTATTTCTCCACCTTGAAACGACTATGCATTTGTTCAACTGGGAGATGCGAAGTTTTCCTTGAGATGGGGTTATGATTTGAAGTTATTCTTACAATTTCCTTTCGTATTCATAATGACCGCTATGACGGTTAGTGATGCTAATAGTATTAGCTAATGCTTTGACTGTCGTATGGATTTTATAAGTTGCACCTTTCGTGAGCACTTAGACAATTGGTCATTGTATGACATATTAATACATTCAGAGACGAAGGAGAAGCATGAGAACCATTTTTGTATTTGTTAGGAATCTAAGAACCCTTTGTATATTCTGGGAGTATGATAATTCTTGAGGACCTTTCTATGGATTCCTTGAGATTTGAAACTATCACCACGTGACCAAAACCAATAACAGTTATAGGAGCTGGAATCTTTTAAACTTTGTAAAAGGATTGTCGAAGATGTTTACAAATTGTGTTACCTTGATTGGAAGACATATTCTTGCAAGGCAGAAGTAGTGGTGAACAGAGAAGGAGAATCTATTCTAGAGGGCGAACCTGGAGCTGAGCTAGAAGACCTGACGAAGACATGCAATTTCACTTCCCTATTCATCTTGGTTGTACTAAGATGAATTGAGAGCGGAAGCAAACTTGCTAACATAAGAGGATTTAATGATCATGCCAGAAGTTCACATTACTCCACCATAATTTCAAGAAGAACTGCAGAAGACTTGAGGAACCAGACTCAAGTTCATGATTTTTGTTTCACTCTCAGATTAAAGATTAGACAATGACAGACTACTCAGACTTGAAAAGATTTGATATCATGTGTTTTGAATGGACGACTTCTGAAGCAAACATTTATGTCCTTGAGTCGGATTCTGTGGAAGAATTGGGATTTTGCGTTTGCTGACGTATTTCATTTCAGTTTGACACCATGAAGACCTATTTAGATTTCCGTTACCTTATGATAGGATCTGTTTTCCCTAGGTTCTTTTCGATGATGATGTTTGAGGTACCATATGATAATTAAGAAGATTTGACCTTAGTTATGATAGGTTGTTTGTTCACGACTCGAGGTAAAGGATGACCATCATGAGGGCATATTTATGTGATGCTGGTATTATTACGCCTGATCAACGTAATAATACTTACATCATATAATGTGCACTCATTGTGACCATAGGATATTTCGAGGAGTACCTTAAAAGCTTTAGAAATTCTGATGTCTGATTGAGGTTATCCCCGATTGGTGAGACTTTAGGTTCATTCTACCTATACGCTTAATCTGCCTTCATCGTTATATGACTTAATACGTTTGGATACTCGACATGCGTTTGTTGACTTCTGTGCTTCTTATAAGAATCTTAGGTTCTGTTGTAGAGCTTTCTGCCGTTTGATGTTATCAAACAATCTGTTTCTGTCAGTATGGATTCGATTTGTTACTATGAAGGAGTACACCTATGTTTTGCTACGTGTACATTTTCCATACGTTGAATCTGTTTCATTATGACCTACTATATGAGATTTTAGATTTTGTGGAACAAGATCTGTTGGTTATGAGAATACTTTTGAAAGGTTATATTGAAGGCGAGAATATTTGAGGATCTGAAGAGAAACATATACATCACTCTCATATTTGCGGCAATTCGATACATTCTCATTTGATTTGTCTATTTCAAATTCCGTGGACGAATATCTGTCAAATCCTACATTTTCCTTGTATCCCTTCTGAGGGGATACGAGTGTCATCTGTTACTTTTGGTATATTACTCTTTGAATTGGAAATTGTACGATATATCTTTTCTGAAGAAACCGAAGCTATTTTTTATCGACAAGATCGGGTCATGAGAAACAATTCATCCACATTTCCGTTCATAGTCCGTTGTATTTTGTTTCATTTTCCTTTCAATTTTCGAGGATGAAAATTTTCTTTTTAGAAGGGAAGAGTTGTAAAACCCTCAAATTCGAAAACCTGGAATTACGCATAATTTTAAATTTTTAGTTTAACTTTGTAATATTCCAAATTAAACATTACACCTTGCTTTATGTTATAATTAAAACTAAATTAGACTAACCTAAGTCTAATACTAAATACTTAAATGTATACACAAATAATAACTTTCCCAAAAGAATATCTATCACACGTTTTGCTTGAGAAGTTATAATTCCGAATTTCTCTTTAATGCCCTCCTAAAATCTCGGGCATTTCTTAATTCTTGTAACCGAAATCTTTAATTCCTTTCAACACAAATTGATTATTTACCTTATATGTCTCACACGTTTTTCCTCCCTAAACTTTCGGATCAAAGAAATGTAACTTTGATCCATCTCCCCCATTCCCTCCTCATACAGATCAACTAAACAAAACTTCTGCAAACCCTAAACACCACAAGTGGCGACTAGTTTTTTTTCCTTCCCATTCCTATTCGATCAAGAACCAGCAAAGGAGGTGTGATCGAGAAGTGTTTAGTCGTGGCTTGGCTGGTTCGAAAGAGGGAGTCTATGGACGAGGGTTGCTTTCAGTTCGAAGGATGGAGTATTGTTGTGTCGGTTGTTTGACTCGGCTGATCCTATGTTCTTTGTCTTCTTTTCGTCACACAACGAGGGTAACATACTTCCACCTTGTTCGATTTCATCTTTTATTGTTTTCTTTTCCATCGTGTAGTCACCAGTTTCGGCTAATACTACATGTTTGCAAGCGTATATAAACATCACATAAAATTATAGCGACACATAAAATAACGAGACATATTCGATCGATTATAAATCTGGGTATGTGTAAGTTCGATTACTGATATGTTCATGGCTCCACTAAACTGATATTAAACCTATCTTAATCAAATCGAATGATAAAGAGTTAAGGACATATTGATATTTTCAGTTTCGAATTGCTTTAAAACTAATAACAGGAATTCGACATGGTTTTCTTTCTTTTCGAATCGGTATCACATGCGTTGGTTGACTGGTCATTAGAACGTGTTTAAGGGGTGTGCATGCATGGGTATATGATGAGGCGAAAAGTGAACTACTTTTAAGGGGTCATTTAAGCCCAAATTCGAGATTATTCGATCAATTATTGCCCTAAATCGTTCCTTTTGTCATTTTAGGTACTTTTGGAGAGAAATCTAGAAAAGGAAGCATTTTGGACGTTTTTGGAGTATAAAAGTGAAGAAAACGGCAAAGTCTCAATTTTCCTTGTTGGGAACAGTACCTGACGGCGTCAAGGCTCTCCACATGACGGCGTCAAGAGTTACAAAAGAGGAGGATGTGGAAAATACACATGACGATCCAGAGAGTTTTTGTGCATAGGAGATGACGGCGTCACCCAAGGCCGTCATGGTCCAAGTATTAGTGACAGCCCAGAGGAAAATCCTACATGAAGGCGTCACAAGTAGATCTAAGCAATACGATTTCATTATGGCGGCGAGTTGACGGCGTCACAAATTAATACATGACGCCGTCACCCTGTAAAATCTATATATAGTTTTCCAAATTTCATTCATTAGTGTGCAACTTTGAGGGAATAAACCCTAGGCCGAATTTTACAGCTTTTTCAAGGGTTCCAACCCCTTGAATCTTTCATGTTCAATTAAAGATAAGTACTCTTTCAAATCATTCAATATGTCTATGTGTTGTTAGATTATATCTTACGCTTGTCTTCAATTTAACATGCTCGGCTAGATTTATTTTGTGTTTGCTTAGATGTAGTGAAACCTAGATGTTAATTATGGGTTGATTGTTTGTTTATAGTTGTTACGGATGATTGTATTCGATGTTAGGCTTAAGAAAACTAGCAGACTTCCATTGGTAACTTGCTTGAACATCTTAAGAAACATGATCGGAGGTGTACTACGATTTTTGGTTGTATTTAATGCGTAGAAGAATTCTAATGATCCCATGTTAGGAGCTTCTAACGGCTCGACATAGGAGTGAAGTAGGATCCTATAGAGTTAGGGAATATTGTACACGGCCCTACGACTAGTATTAAGGAATATGACCCGTCATCCATGCAATTGTAACAAGCTATCAACCTGTAAAATATATCTAGGGAGTAATGAAACCTAAGTAAACACAACTTTCCTCATCATTGTTTACACCACATTAGTATAATTAGTTTCATTTTCATTTCTGTTATTTTATTTTGATTGCATCTTTAGTAAATTGGGTTAGTTGGCTAGCAACTAATTCCACCCACTCTTCCAAAACCCGAGATTTTAATTGCTTTCTATAAAATATAAAAATACAAAAAGAATCATCCCTCACCTCTAGACCTAGTTTAGGAGGCTTTCTAATCCTAGCGACACTATTCCTGAGTTGAACGATCAATCCCCCAGTACTTGTCACTATACTATACTACAACGATCAGGTACACTGCTTGGTGGGGGTTGTAAGCTTCTCGAGATCCCTTGACAGGTAAAACCTGGTGCGATCCCCACGTATCAAGTTTTTGGCGCCGTTGCCGGGAATAGTTATTGTCTAGGTTAGGATTTCTTTTTATTAGGTCTACATGCTAGATTCCTTTCTAGTAAGATTTTATTTTTATTTTTAGGTTTCCTTTAGTCTATCTTTTTCTTCATGCCTTTGTTATTAAATTAAATTTATTGACTATTCCGTTGACCATTATGGAAAACGCGAATCCACCCCTTTCCCCTAGAGAAGTGGCTTTGTTGCGTGAACAGATTGAGAATGAGATTAGGGAACTTAGGGAGCTTAATAGGTTAATTAATGTTGAGCTTGATCATGCATTTTGTGACCTAGCGACTGCCTTATATTCAAATAAGGACCTAGGATCTAAGGATTTTAAGGATGTTGTTGAGGAACTTGAGGAAGGGGAGATAGATCCGAAGCTGGATTACTATTTCAATCTATACCCCACTAAGGAGGAGACTGCGTACTATAATAATGTTATTGATAATCCTCGACCCCCTTTCACTAGAATTGACCCTAAGATAAAGAGAGGCGATCCTAAGAATGCTAATATACCATGTATAATTGGGTATAAACCCATTGACAACGCTTACATTGATTTTGAATCCCCAATCAACATTATGTCCTCAAGTGTCTATAATGATATAGTGAAAACAAGACTTGGACCTAGAAGAGATCCCAAATACCCCGGTGGAGTTTGTAACTTTGTCGGGAGAATTAAAGGTCTACATGTCTTTGTTGGGAACTTTACTTATATCACTAACTTTATGGTTGTTGAAGACCTAGCTAGTGTTATTGATTGTCGCTTATCCCATGTTGTGTTTGGTCAGCCATTTGTTGAAGAATCCAAGTTAGAATATGATGAGATAGAAGGGACAATCCGATTTGCTAGTGAAACCGATAAGATCACATATAGGATGCCTAAAAGAATGAAATAATTTTGTTTTGTGCCTCAATTTGACATGGATAACATTGGTGCCTTTGAGGACATCAATGAAGAGGATAAGAAAAAAGGGCATGGACTATGTATGAGAAAAGAAGAGCCTTTTCTATAAAGATTGCTTGACTCTAGGACCAAAATATAAAGTTGATAAGGAATTTGCCAATACGATTATAGGAGCAATTGAGAAAAAGGTGGTTGGTCTCTCTAAAAAACATTTACAATCGGATCTGGAATACAAAACTAAGATTGGAGATGACCTAGAGAATGAGACCAACGATGAGGTCACGTAATTGCCCATGACCTTGAGTCTAGCTACAAGACTCGTAAATAAAGAAAAGCGCTTCTTGGGAGGCAACCCATGTTTTGTGTGTTTTTAATTGTTTGAATGTTATTTGCTTCTGTATGCATGCTTTATTTTTATTGTTGGTAGATCATGTTTCAAAATAAAATTGTGAAAATGCTTTATTTTGTTGTTTAACTTCGTCTTAACTTCATATAAAGGTATTTTGCAAAAGCTAAGTGTAAGGGGAAACCCCAAATTTGTTTCTAAGAATGAAAATGATCATGATTCGCCACAATATTATATGAACATGTATATTAGTAATTGTTCGAGTCAAATGCTTGTATCGAGTCATAATGATGTTTTGCAGGATTCTCCAGGAAGTAGGACGTAAGTTTTTCCAAAAATTTTCCGGAAACTTACGTAAAGATTTCTGCAGGTCACTTCTGACGGTGTCAGGAGTTAACTACTGACGGCGTCATGTGCAAAATTCTGGAAATTTTGCGAGTTTTGTTTTTCTAACGGAGTCTTAAAGTTTTTGTTAATTCTTTAGTTTTATAAACTCCAGGAAATCTGCAAACATTCATTCCACAAGCATTAAATCTTAAATTATTTTCTAGGATTTGTTAGTATATATAGATTGCCGCCGATTTTATGCGAGGTTGCCTTGTTTGTTTTCTCAGGTTTAACAGGTTATATATGACAAGAAGATGATTTATATTTCTGGAAGGGAAGCTTTGAAGGTTCATTTTCTTGGAGGAAGATCTAACCTTGTTACCACCTTATCCACACCGAACAAATCAGGGGAATATTTGTTTTCATTCTTTTACCTATTTCACTTTTACATTCTTTAATTGAACATTGGGGACAATGTTCATCCTAAGTGTAAGGGGAGGGTAAATGATGATACCTTATAGGAGACTATTGCACTTGAGTTTGTTTGTTTGATGGTAGGTGTGTAATAAAACTAAGAGAAATACTTGTTAGTGTAATTTTAGCGCTGATGACGTATAGCCTATATTTGGGCCACGAGCCCAAATGATAAACATCACTAAGGCCCAAAGCCACCTTGAGTGGGCTATTATAACTTGGGCCGCATTGATAATGGGATTGGGCTCACGTAGACCCAAGCCCAACCAAACTACCCGGGCATGGATAAGGATCTTCTAATTACGGAATAGATATCCTTAACCCGGATAAGCACCACGTGTGCGAAACGTAAGGAGCACGAAACCTACAAGGATTCTGCGCCTATATAAGGAATGACATAATTCTCATTAAAGGTACGATTCACAAACCCTAAACTCTTTACGAGAACCCTAAAAGCCGATTACTTACTCTCACGCCGGAGGATAATCGTGGGAGACAATCCCACGATAAGCCTAACGGTGTTTGTTTACTTTCTTAGTGCGCAGGTTTCAAGCATTAAGAGCGAATTGGTACAAGAGCAAGAGTCCAAACTAGGAACGCCCAACTTTTGTATCAACAAGTGGCGCCATCTGTGGGACTCGCACTAAGAACTAAGGAACTAGAATGACGAAGAATAAAAATTCAAGCCAGCGGACTCCGCAGTTGGAAAAAACACGTAACCCCCAGAGGAAGAATCAACAAGATTCGACCCCTAGGCAGGCCTCTGGGACAACCAGCGCGCCTGGTCACCAAGAAACGGGACCAACCCAACCTCTCCCAGCGATGGAATTGCCTGTAAGGACTACCCACGTCACCACCGTAGTCCCAAGCGTTGAAGAACTCCAGCGCACCCTCTTCAATACTCCTCACCAAACGGCACCTACAATGGACAACATTGTGCCGCCGGGCGCACCTAACAGAGATAGGGTGCCCAATACTGAGGCAGATATTATTGCAGCGAATGAGGACGCGCCTGACCTAACGTTAGGTAATTTTGTATCCCAAAATTATGAAACCCTAACTGCCCTCATGCAAGAAGAAACGAGGAGAAGGTCGAGTACGAGCCTGCAAGCCCGGCTCAACTTTGGTCCTGAACGTAAAGCATCATCACCGCGCCACCCATGATGAAGACGCGAAAATAACGAAAGACGTACCACTATCTATGATAGGCTGGGTACGACATCTGACTCACAATATTCAGAGGAATATGAAGACGGCGAGAGGCGCACTAATGTTCATTCCAGACTTGGTAGTCGAGGGATACAAGACATATTAGGACCTCAACATTCACCAAGCGAAGGTTCCTCCAGGTCTGGGAGCAAAAGAATTCAGGACAGATTAGGGAGGAGAATATCCCCAAGTGAAAGCCCCTCAAGCTCTTCCTCTGAAGGAAGCCGGCGCAAGCGCCGCAAAAGAGACTACTCCTCCTCCAACGACTCCTCGGGCAACGAGGATAAGGAAACAGGACACTGGAAGTCAAGAGGAAGACGTCGTGAAGAAGAAGACGAAGACATGTCTCTTCCATGGCGTCGCCAGAAAGTTGATGCATTTACACGACGCATCAGCGATTACTCCGATCGCAAGAGGAGGCGCATGCCCACTAATGTCAAAACATATGATGGGACAGGTGATCCAGATGATCACCTAAAAATTTTCGAATCGGCTGCTACTATCGAAAATTGGCCACAACCTGTGTGGTGCCATATGTTTAATTCCACATTATTAGGGAATGCGCGCACGTGGTTTAGCAAGCTCCCACGACGGAGCATCGGCGGGTTTGAAGAATTACGTAAAGCATTCCGTTTAAACTTCACCCAAAGAAAGAAGTGCGCTAAAAACCCTGTTGAACTAGCTAGAGTAAAACAGCGCCAAGGGGAATCAACTAGTGCTTATATGGAACGCTTTAAAGATGAGTGCATACATGTCAAAGCATGTCCCGAAATCCTAAAAATTTCAGGGTTCATGAATGGGATTAACAACCCAGAACCCATTCGAAAGCTAAACGACAAGGTTCCCCAAACCTTCGATGAGCTAATGAAGCGCACAAGATCCTTCATACAAGGAGAAGCAGCCGCTGCGGACAGCAAAAAAGGCTACTCAAATTATAGGCAACAAGAACAGCCTAGGAGACAATCCAATGATCAGAATAGCAACCGCAGCAAGAATTATCGCAGTGGACGAGATAATGACAAGTATACCCCTCTTACAAAAACTCCGAGGGAAATATTTGTAACAGAAGGAGCAAACTTCCCAAAGCCTCCGCCAATGCGTACCGCAGAGGACAAGCGCATAGGGAATGGATACTGCGAATATCATGGCCAAAAAGGCCATACAACTAATGAGTGCGTCCAGCTACGACAACTAATTGAAAAATTAGTAAGGGAAGGTAGAATGGATCACCTCGTAAAAAACATTAAAGAAGGGAAGGACAAACAAAGGAATGGGGGCAAAAAAGAACCTTCCAAAGACAAAGCGGACGTCATCTACATGATACAGTCATGGCAACGCAAGACAAAACAAAAATTCAGTCAAAGGTTCTCTTCAGAAAAGGATATATCCTTCCCCACTTTAGCTGCGGACAACGCAGTAGTAGAGCCACTAACTATTGAGATACATACGGGGGGACACGAGATTCGCCGCATGTATATCGATGGAGGGGCATCCGCAGATATTCTATATGAGCATTGCTTCAAAAGGCTACGACCTGAAATACAAAGTCAATTGATACCAGCTACAACGTCGCTGACTGGATTCACAGGGGAAAAGATATGGCCTATGGGGCAATTACGCTTACTTGTAGTTGTGGGCGATGAACAACACTCAACAGCAACATGGATAAATTTCATGGTAATTAAGTCTCCCTCACCATACAATGGCATCATTGGGAGACCTGGAACATCATCCATGCGCGTTGTACCATCCACAGCACATGGGATGCTCAAATTTCCAGTGGAAGGAGGAATTGTCACCCTCTACAACACCACAATACCACCCAAAGAATGCAAAGCAGTAACCAGTGAGGTGGAGAATATTCCAGAACAGCGCGCAGAAAAAATTCCAAATTTAAAGGTCGCTATTCATCCCGATTACCCAGATCAGCAAATATCGATTGGAGGATCTTTATCTGACAAAGGTAAAGCAGCTGTGTGCGCACTCTTGCAAAAGAACCTGAATATCTTTGCATGGGAACCAAAGCACATGACCGGAGTGCCACGCTCTATCACGGAGCACAAGCTACAAATCCGACAGGGATATCCCCCAATACGAGAAAAGAAGCACGGCCAAGCCCCAGATCGCACAAAAGCTATTCTGGAAGAAGTACACAAACTTGTAGACGCAGGCATTATGCGTGAAGTATACTATCACGACTGGCTCTCTAATCCAGTGATGGTAAAGAAGAGCGATGGCAGTTGTAGGATGTGCGTAGACTTCACAGACCTTAACAAAGCATGCCCACAGGACTGCTATCCACTGCCAGAGATAGACTGGAAGGTAGAATCCCTGTGCGGATATCCTTTTATGTGCTTCCTAGATGCATACAAAGGGTACCATCAAATCCAGATGGCAGTGGAGGATGAAGAAAAAACAGCTTTCCACACCAGTCAAGGGGTCTATTGCTACACGAAAATGCCTTTTGGCCTAAAAAACGCAGGCGCAACATACCAGCGATTGGTGGACATGGCTTTCGAGAAACAAGTAGGTCGAAACTTGGAGGTCTACGTTGACGACCTTGTCATCTAGAGCCACACAGAGGATGAATTGGTGCGCGACATCGAGGAAACGTTCAAAACATTAGGACAAATAAACATGAAGTTAAATCCCAAGAAGTGCACCTTTGGCGCGACAGAAGGCATGTTCCTCGGATACTTAATAGAACCTGATGGAATCAAGCCTTGCCCAGAAAAAACAAAAGCTGTTATCGATCTTCCCTCGCCGCGCACACTCAAAGAAGTCCAGTCATTAAACGGAAAGCCAGCGGGGCTAAACCGTTTCTTATCTAGGTCAGCAGACAAATCACTCCCTCTCTTTAAAACACTCACGAAGTGCACTAAAAAGGGAGACTTTCGTTGGACTGAGGAAGCGGAAGAAGCTTTCCAACAGCTAAAACAGCATTTGGCATCACTCCCCAAACTTGTCGCACCGCGACCAGGGGAAGAGCTAATCATGTACTTATCTGCAACCCATGGAGCAGTTAGCGCAGTACTATTGACAGATAGAAACTCCGTCCAGACACCCATATACTTTGTAAGCAAAGCATTGAAGAAGACAGAGACTAACTACAGCGTCATGGAAAAGCTGGTCTTAGCTCTAGTATTCGCAGCTAAAAGACTGCGCAGATACTTTCAAGCGCACCCAATAGCTGTAATCACAGACCAGCCAATCAAACAAGTTATCTCTAAACCTGACGCATCAGGACGGCTACAAAAGTGGAGTGTGTTGTTAAGCGAGTATAACATCTCGTATAGACCACGCACTGCAATCAAAGGCCAGATATTAGCTGACTTTATTGTTGAAAAGCCAGATACTGATAGTCCACCTTCAACAAGCAAAACAGACCTACAGGAACCTTGGATTCTATTCACAGATGGATCCTCATGCGTGGATGGATCAGGCGCAGGCCTTATCCTTACTAATCCAGAAGGAATTGAGTTCACCTACGCGCTGCGTTTTGAATTCACAGCCACAAACAATGAGGCGGAATACGAAGCCTTACTCGCTGGACTGCGTATTGCAATTTAAATGGGTGTACGCAACCTGGAGGCAAACGTGGATTCCAGGCTAGTAGCTAACCATGTGCTAGGTGAGTATGAAGCCAAGGATGAACACATGATCCAATACCTGGAAAAGACCAAGTCCTTGATTCAGAACTTTGATAGGTTCACAATCAAACAAGTACCTAGAGGGGACAACAGAAAAGCTGATGCGCTTAGCAAGATTGCATCTACAAGCTTTGCGCACTTATCAAAACAGGTATTGGTAGAAACTCTAAAAAACAAATCAATTTTGGAGATGGAAGTATCCACGGTGATAGAAGAACAAGATCCCACGTGGATGACACCTATCATTGAATTCATTAGCAAAGGAATCTTACCACAAGATCATAAGGACGCTCGAAGAGTGCGGCGCACAGCGCAGCAATTTGAACTACGAGATAACATCCTATATCGACGTTCTTTCTTGCAACCTTGGCTCCGATGTGTTGGACCTCTTCAAGCAGATTATGTACTCCGAGAAATTCACGTTGGATCATGAAGCATGCACTCAGGACCACGGTCTGTTGTAGCGCGCGCTCTACGATCAGGATATTATTGGCCTACTATGCACCGCGATGCGCGCGATATGATAAAAAAATGCAGCAATTGCCAAGTACACAGACCAATTCCGCGCCAACCACAACAAGAGCTAACTCCCATCACCTCACCATGGCCATTATATAAATGGGGCATTGACATCGCAGGCCCTTTTCCAGTTGCAGCGGGAGGGCTAAAATTCCTCATCGTAGCCATAGACTACTTTACGAAGTGGATCGAGGCAAAGGCAGTGGTGAGTATCACGGGCAATCAGGTAAAACGCTTCGTATGGGACAATATTGTGTGTCGCTTTGGGCTACCAGGTGAAATTATATCAGATAACGGAAAACAATTATGGGACAACCCATTTAAAGATTGGTGCACGCAATTGAACATCACACAACACTTTGCTTCAGTAAAACACCCACAAACCAATGGTTTAGTTGAGCGCGCAAATCGCAGCTTAGGCAAAGGAATAAAAGCACGCCTCGACAGACACAAAGGAAAATGGGTGGACGAGTTGTCACATGTTTTATGGGCGCACCGTACCACAATCAAAACCAGTACCGGAGACACACCATTTTCTCTTGTCTATGGGACAGAAGCCGTCATACCAGCTGAAATAGGGATGCCAACTATACGAACAGCAGAGGTCAACGTCACAACAAATGACGAGGAACGGCGCATAGACTTGGACTTGCTAGAAGAAAGGCGTGAACGCGCAGCCATACGTGAAGCAAAGGCAAAAGCAAAAATGAAGAAGTATTATGACGCAAAAGTCAAACATACTTCCTTCATGCCAGGAGACTTCGTATACCACGCTAACGACGCGAGCCACGTAGAAGACACAGGCAAGCTTGGACCCAAATGGGAAGGACCTTACGAGGTCACTGATGCACTAGGCAATGGTGCATACAGGTTGCGCGATATGGAAGGTCACGACCTGGCGCGCACTTGGAATATCTGCAACCTCAAAAGATGTTATCTTTAGGAAAGGCTACGGCCCACAAACAGACAACTTTGCACTTTAGTATGTGCCCAATAATTGTTTGTTTTTTCTTTTCTTTGTTAGGAATTGTTTTTTACTTTCTCAAAAACTTGCAAGTATCAATAAAACGTTATGGTTTCTAGCTAACTCCATAACACATTTCACTTTATTGCGTACATTCTTACATGTGTCAATATTGTTATACTATATTTTTGCCTACATGGCGTGCATGCACTAATTAAGACCCACGAAGGCATAAAGGATTAGTAAACCTACTAATTCACTCGTTGAGTAAGAGGGTTGCAAACCCATCAACATTGGATCACGCATCCTTGCTAAGCGCCTTACTTTCGAGACGTTGAGGTAAGTTTTCCTTGTGCGTCCCACGAAGGATGGGCAAATATCACGTACACTGTACAAGCTTAGCAAATAACGAGCCAAAACTCTTGGTCACATAATAAAACTTTGCAAAAATAATGCAAGTTTATTTTCATACTTATAATTTATCTTAAGTCACGCACTTAATTTAAACATAGATCCAAAAAGAGTATCTTATTTAATCTTTTTTACATAAAAAGATAACAATTTACAAACAAGATACCATAACACGCAAAAGATATTCTTTGTTATTTATACAATAAATATACAAGTCACAAAAAGCCTATATGCTATGACGATGCTCAGGACTATCTTCTGGGGCAGCGGAGCTTCCTGCCTCTTGAAGCTTTCTCAAGAGCAACGCATCCTTAGGCGATATGGTCGCTACACTAACAGGAATCCCATCTGACCTGGGAATATGCGCAGCGCCCACACCGCATAAGACGGCCTTGCCCTTAATCCCCTTTTTCTTGGTAGCTCTCTCTGCGTGCAGCTCCAACACCTCCTTCAGAGGAATCTCCTTTTCAAGAGCAAAAGGGTTCAACATATGGCGTGGTTGTGCAAAAACAGGAACCTGCAGCTGCGACTCGTCAGGCTTGAGAAAGTAGTCTGGCTGCGCCTCTGCATCTTCCAAGATATGGCGCCCCAGGGTCAACCCCTCCATAATTACCTTTATAGGGTTATCCTAGTCGCGCTCTAGCCGCGCAATATGGGGAAGTTCGAGCAGCTTCATCCCCTCCATGGCCTGCATCAGTTCGTCATAAGCACTGGCGTTGTAGCCAGGCACCTCAGTGAGTGCCACATTCAACGCCTTTGCCTCATGGAGCTCCTCCATAGCTTGCGCCCTACCACGCTCCACGGCACATTGCACCACCTTTCCAAAGGTCCCCAACACCTCCGGAGACTCTAAGGTGCCCATCGCAGCCAGGCGCAAGCCATGACTAATCAACCACCTACATAAACAGGAAAAGGATGTATTAGCGGAGAAGCAACAAATCAGTCAATATAAGGCAACATTGCAGAAAATATATAAAAACGTACCTGCGTTCAGCTATGGTAGACATAAGATGCGGGTATAATTCCTCATCATAGTCTATGCTCAGGCCACGCAGCTTCTCCTCCTGCACCTTGATGATCTTCTCCATACGCAGGCGAAACTCGTTAATGTTCGTAAAATGTTCGTCCTTCTTTTCCTCAAGATACCTTACCGCCCAGGTAAGGTTGGCCCAAAACTGATGAAGTTCACCCCGCGCATGCTGCAGCTCACACATCATGGCCAATTTTTCATCAGTAACCTTGTCTGCGTGCGCCTTGGCAGATTCTGCCTCCGCTTGCGCCTCAGCCAGCTGCGCACGGAGAAGAGCAATCTCCTCATCCTTCTGAGCAATAGTGTTGCTCTCCCCGATGTATCGCGTCTTCAACTGAGCAACAAGCTCAGTTTGACGCTCAGCAGCAGCAGCCAACTCCACCAACAGTTGCTGCGCAGATACATCCTCAGCCACCTTCACTCCCTCCTCCACGTTTTCATTCTGAGGAGGGACCACACTCTCCACAAATGCTGCATCATCCTTCGCAGCATGGTCACTACAATGAATAAGGAAGCAAATCAGCGCATATTACGACAAGTAATAATACATATATAAAGAATAAGGAGGAATGTGGAATATCACTTACAGAAGCAGAGAAGCCTTTGCAGTCTCCTTCTCCACGCCAGTAGCGGATGTATCATCCTCCGCATAGGACTCTTCATCCGAAATCAGATGACGCCTCCTCTTAGAAGTACCAGGGGCATCATCCTCTCCCTTGCGCTTCAGATTCTGCGCTACCACCTGAGGCTCTACTACCTCCACGCTGTCAGAAGATTCAGCTTGCAACTTCTCCACATCTGCAGACTCCACAGTAGGAGCCACGCTCTGTACTGGTGTCACAAGAAGAGGGGGCGAATCTTCATGACCAGCTGGCCCCAACACAGTCAGATGCCCAGCAGTCGTATCCAAGAGTGGTTGCTCGTTCTCCCTCAGAGGGCACACACCAACGGTCAGCTGTTTTGGCTTCTAAAGCTTCACCACGGCAAACAAATCCATCTATGCGCAGCACATCAACAAATAGCAAAACACAGGTTAGTTATCAAAAGTAGCGCATACAGAAAAACTTACATTATTTGAAGCGAACAATAAAAAGGGATGAACACCCACCCCGGCCTTCCTCATCAATGAAGGTTGGCACTTCGTCATCACCATGGAAATAGTTGCGACTCAACCCCATGTGCACCAAAAACTCCTCAGGGTAAGGGTTAATAGGGATGCGGTTGGCATCAATAGTCTGTGCATCTACCAAGCTATACGAACCGGGTGCAGGGCGCCCATCCCTCGGCAGCGTCTCTTGAGTATAAAACTCAAAGGGTGAAGGAAACACCACATCATCCACCCAGAAAAAATATTCCCTCCAATGCCTCAAGGAATCTACCTTATCGGTATAACACTGAAGGCTCCCCGCGCGCTTCGCAAAGGATACCCATCCATGCGACCATGTTGTGTGGTAAAACGCACGGAATAGGTCGACGGTTGGGTTTATTGCAAGTAAACGACAGTTTACTTCAAAGTTTGATATCTTCGCCGCACCTATACAGTGCAGCTGAGAGATATGAAGGTGATAGAAATTGAGCACGTTGCTCAAAAATATGGATATTGGTACACGATAGTTAGCGTACTCAAAAAAGCGCGTGTATAGCCCTATCTTCCCTTCGGGGAAATCGGCAATACACGCATCGACGTCCGGGGCCTCTGGATGCACAATGAGAGGAATAAAGTAATCAGATGAGAACTGACGCACGTCATCCTCATCCATCGCAGAGCGAAACTCCTCTAACTAAGCAACCATTTTTACAGTATAACAAGATCTACTAAGATGCGCACGCGCAATTACCTAATGCAACAGTTGATTACTTTGAAAAACGCTTTGAAGAAATGTGAAATGGTGAATGTGTGTTTTTTTATTGTATGTTTTTTGGTAAAAGGGAGGCGGTTTTATATAGGGTTACCAAAACCCTAGGATGAGAGCCACGTGGATCCCACTCATAAAATGTGTGGCTAGAATACGAAAGGTACATGCACTTTTTCCCGTTTTCCAAGAAATACGTGGACACACCCCCCGTTTTCCGAGGCACTTTTTTGAAATATCTTGGACTAGATACATAGTTCTTTATATTGGGCGGTAAATTTCTAAATTTGTCCCGCCACGCTTACCGCTGTTCTCACTAGTCTAGCATCCGCGGCTATGAGCCGCGCACACTAGACTGGGGGGACATGATGACGTATAGCCTATATTTGGGCCACGAGCCCAAATGATAAACATCACTAAGGCCCAAAGCCACCTTGAGTGGGCTATTATAACTTGGGCCGCATTGATAATGGGATTGGGCTCACGTAGACCCAAGCCCAACCAAACTATCCGGGCATGGATAAGGATCTTCTAATTACGGAATAGATATCCTTAACCCGGATAAGCACCACGTGTGCGAAACGTAAGGAGCACGAAACCTACAAGGATTCTGCGCCTATATAAGGAATGACATAATTCTCATTAAAGGTACGATTCACAAACCCTAAACTCTTTACGAGAACCCTAAAAACCGATTACTTACTCTCACGCCGGAGGATAATCGTGGGAGACAATCCCACGATAAGCCTAACGGTGTTTGTTTACTTTCTTAGTGCGCAGGTTTCAAGCATTAAGAGCGAATTGGTACAAGAGCAAGAGTCCAAACTAGGAACGCCCAACTTTTGTATCAACAAGCGCCAAATTTAAAATTTTTTACAACATTTAGGAGTGAAACTTTAGCCTTAGCAAGCGTCTCATGGATAGGAGTTGTATGACTAGCACAAAACCCACTGGTACAAAAAGTTCTATTGGTCACGCATGGTCGATTTTGAAATGTCACACTGTAACATTTATACGTGACTAAATGTACCAGAATAAAATAAACAGCCAAACTTGATCCAACTTGTGTGACCATTTCGGAATTCTATTGTCACACATTTGAATATTTATGTGACTAGAGGTAACTGGAAAAAAAATTTGGATTATTTAGTCACTTTTAATTCAGGACGTGTGACAAATACAAATCAGCTCGAAACATTAGTCACACTATAGATATACATATGTGACAAATATATGTCACACAATTGAAAAGTGTGACCAAAATAGATATATGGTCACATGAGTTAATTGTGTCTGTGGCTAAATTATATAGTCTAGTTTGTCACACATTATTTAAATGTGACTGCTATTCTTTGCTGAATATTTAGCCACATAGCGTTTGAAATGTGTGACAACGGAAAAGTAAGTTTGAAGCGTTAGTCACGAAATGCATTTAAGAGTGACAAATATATGTCACACACTTGAAGAGTTATGTCATATATGGTCACACTAAACCATAGAAACATGATTAAGTGTAACTAAAATTCGATACATATGGTCACGTAAGTTAATATGTGTGTCTAAAGTTTAGTGTGTGTTTGTTTGCCAAATCCTGATGGGTATTATATGTGACCAATATATTCAAAATAGTCACATTGTGAAATATTCATGTGACAATTATTTATAGCAAAATGTGAAGTCAGTTATCATTAACCTTGATATTAGTCACATTGAGTTTTTGTGTGACTAAATTAAAGATGCTATATATATGGTCACATGAAGTATTTATTTAGGTGTCTAAATCATAGTGTCATATTTTGTCACACATTATTTAAATGTAGTCACAATTCGATACATATGGTCATACATTTCTGATAACTTATGTATACTCTATCTAGTTTGAGTCTAATTTGATATTCACTTCATGAATTGAGTTCAAACTATTAGTCATGACTCTTCATTTTCCCCATTACAATGCTCCTAGTTATACTTAGAACTGTTAAGTATATTTAGATGTTGGGATCATTGTGCATATGTTATCGCTTGTATTTTCTTTGTTTCTAGACTAACATTTTGCAGGAAAAGCAAAGAAAAAGTTGTTTGGATTGGAATTTGGGTGAATGCTAGTAACTCCGAACTTAATGCTGCTAATGCTAGTAACTCGGAACTTAATGCTGCTACGCAGAACTTAATGTTGCTAGCCCGTTAGTGCCCCCTCACGTGCGTTGCACGTCAGGGTATTTTTGTCATTTCACTGTTCCCGACTATAACACACTTCAGCTACCTCCCTTTCACGAAAATCGACGAGGACATTTTGATGGATCTAAACACCTTGAACTGTGTTATAATGATACTTTGATTTTTATCACTAAGTATGCGGAATCTACTTAGTAATACTTAGAAGTTTGATTGTGAATGAAACAGTTGTATATGAATGAGAAGAATGTATTTATCAAACTGTTAGCTCCAATATTATTAATAATAATAATACGAGTGATCTTTGTATCACTAGGGTTACACCTTAAAGCTCTAAGAAAAACGTATATTGACAATTGATATATAAAACCCTAATCTAGGATCTCCTTTTATAGGACACAAGGAGTCCTTTACAAGATAAGTATATTCTAACAGAATAAGATGTACACCAAATCTTTTCTATATTTATCTTTGTACTAGCAGTGGTAACTTTGTACTAGCAGTGGTAATGATGTTTGCACTGCTAGTGTATTCTTCCAGCAGTGGGAATGATGTTTCCACTGCTAGTGTATTCGACCAGCAGTGGGAACTCCAACACTAGCAGTTTGTACTGTTAGTTTAATTCCCAACAATCCTCCACTAGCAGTGTGTAAATACTCATCATTTTCAGTCAAATCTAAGCTGCAAAACGATCAAAAATACACAAAAACGCACCAAAATGCGAAGAAAATCCCAAAGATCGTATTTTATATGTTTCTGATGAAAAACGAGTGAAAACAAACGAAAAACGAATAAAAGTTACATAATTGGCAGTTTCAGTCCCCCGACTTTCAAAATTTCACAAAACTAGTCCCTGGTCAATCATTTTCAAAGAAAAAGTCAACCCTTGATTTTTAAAAGTCAAAACGAATCACAAATGATCTTTGGGTAAAAACTTTTGGAAAATCACACAATTGGTCCCTGTACTGTGGGTGATTGGCAAGTTTGGCCCCTGGTGCCTTAAAATTTTGGAAAAATGCAAACTTTGGTCCTTGTGTTATTATGGTGTGGCAGGATAAAACCTTTGAAGTAAAATTGGAAAATGGTACGAATGGTCCTTGAAATTTCAGCTTGTTGCAAATTTGGTCCTTGTGGTTTCACAATACTACACTAAACGGATTCTTAGTGTTGTAACAATCCAAAACCAAAATCCAAACTAAGCAATTTGAAAAGCCCACCTCACCTTGACCCATGTACCCAAAGATAACCCAACATTAGCCCACCCCCCTTTTTCCTGGTTTGTTTAATAAGCAAATCCCACAAACCCTAAAGCAGAAAATACGCCCCCTCCTTCTCCATTCAATCCCACTACATGAGTTATTAATAAAAAACCAAAGAGGTATGTTCTGATGGTCAAATCGAATGGTAGCAGTTATCTTCTTCCCAAAACCTTCATCCCCTCCCCCTCGTGACCACAAACAGCCAACACAACCATCACCATCCCTCCCCATCACCATCCATCCCTTCTCCCAATCCCACTCACCACTACTCCCCTCACAGCTCATACCTAACTCCTTCAAACCTATCACAAAAGGACATGGTGGCAATCCACAACCTCAGTTGGGCACCAAGGTATAATTGGAAGGATGTGATGAGTTCAAGATTAATCCAAAGGCTGAGGATAATTGAAAAGAAGCACACCAGAGAGAAGACAAAGAATGGAGAAATGGTACCTACCACTAGGGTTTGAGTATAAATAGATAGCTAAGTTGTAAGCCTCAGGCATCTAATCTCATTGTATTTTTCTAATTTAATTTAATTTTCATTGTAAACTTCAGATTTAAAAGTTAATGGAAATGGTATTTTGAGTTTATTCAAATCGTTATTTATGTTTAAGTGTCTTATTTTTCAAATGTTGTCTGCTACTATTAAGAGTTTCATTTGATCACTACGAAAAGAAAATTAAAAAAAAAAAAAAAAAAAAAAAAAAAAAAAAAAAAAAGTTAAAGATTAATTGGAAAGTGCAGCAGTAGCAGGGAATGGATTTGGTTTAGAGCCCAAGGGGGTATTTAGGTTGGTTTTGGTACTTTGGTTCTCTGTTTCAGCAGCTTTTCAATTTGGATGCCAAGTAGGTTTTCAATCATTTGTTGTGAATCTTGCTCGTTGTTGTTATTAAGTATTGATGTTTGTTACTGTCGATCTATTTAGCATACTTCTAAATGTTTAGGACTGCCACTTTAGTTGTTTGCTTGTGTTTGGTTGAGCTTATTATGCCGAGTCATTGTTGGTATTGGTACTCAAGTTTGGTTTAGAGGAATTACTTAGGCTTTATAAACCACCATTTGTCGTCAGTTAAAGCATTTCAAAGAAAGAAAGAAAAAAATCGAGGATAAAAAACTGCATATCGAGTCTTGTTCGACAGATTTCAAAGCATTTTTTTAGAATTCGTTACTTAATAAAAGTCAGTAAGGTTTGTTGATTTGAGAAGTCTATTAGCGTGTTTGTTAATCTAAAAAAGAAAAACTGAATTCGGGACTGATTTGCTCAGTTCAAAGTAGGTGTAAAGTTGGTTGTTTGACACGTTACTGCCGTGCTTCGTCAGATTTTGAACCAACTTAGGATGAGTATTTGGTGTTCATTAACTAGTGTTTAGGGGTAATTCTTATTGTTATTTGACGCCCTTTAGGAGTAGTTTAGGGAATAGCTTTTGGGTCCTTGCCGAACGCGTATTTGCTGCTTGTTAAGGGGCTGTAAATGAGCCCTTAGGCTGTAATCTGCTGCTGCGAAGAAAACACAAAAAAAAAGAGCAGCTACTGTAGTTCGACCTTGATTATTGTTGTTCTTGTTTTTGCATCACACTTATTAAAAGTAATTGTTGGAACTAGTGGTTGTTGTTTACTTGTCTTAATTAGTTATCATAAGTTTTTAGCTCTTATAGCTTGTTGGTGTCTTCATTAGCTGCTGCCATTGTTGTTTAATTGTTGGGTTGGCATTTGCTAGAAGAAAAAGAAAACAAGTATTTTGAAAGTAATTATGATTCTCAGATTTGAGTAAATGTTAAGCTGGTTCACGCAAGTGTTGGTTCTCCAAGTGGTGTTAGAAAGTCAGTTGTTCAAAAGTAAATAAAAAATAAATAAATAAATAAAAAGGGTGCAAAACCAGGTATCGAACCCTGGTCTCACAGCCCACAACCCACACCCTTACCAGCGCCCTTGGGTTTTTTGTTTAAGAAGTAATTGCAAAAATTAATTAATAACCCTTGTTGAGTGTCAAGAGTTAAATAAGCTAGGCAGCTTATATTTTGCTTATTCGAGCGTGTGTAGAGTAGCTTTTCCTAAGTTTTTATTTTTCTTAAATCAGTTTTAAGTTATTTGATTTTCTCAAAAAGTTTCAAAATTTTTAGATTAGTTTTAATATTTATTACAATTTATTTAGTATTAAATAGTTTTTAATTCATAATAAATTAAATCTTAGTTGAAAAATTAATTTTTCTTTTTCCAAAATTTTCTTTTACATTTTGGTACGTTAGAAAATTATTCGTGAGCCCGTAGGACGTTTGAAACTTAAATTTCACGTATTATTTCGCGCACTCGCGTAATTTTTAATTAAACGTCACGTTTCTAATTTAGTTTACATGTTAGGATTCCCGATACCTAATTATGTCTTCCCGTAGCTTTTAGGAATTTCTTAGATCGTAAAATTATTTTTACCTTCGTTCGTTAATTTTCTATTTCGTTAATTTAACATATCGTAACACCAAATAACTTTCTCAACATACAAGATTTTAATTCCAATCCTTCACGAAGCTTTCCATTCACACCTCGTTGGGGTACGACCCGGGAAATCACTTCCCGGTCTCACAATTTGAATATCACTTTCACAAGTTTTGCGAGGTAATCGTTTTCCTAAACGGTTTACTCGTATTGCTTCACGTTTATTTGTCTTACGACGAATTAAACTTCACGTTTGTTGATATTTTGATAAATTGTTGTTTTCACACACCAAAACACAACGAATCAAATGGCGCCGCTGCCGGGGAGGCTGTGTGTCGAAAGTCTCGATAAGGTTTAGACGATTAGTCTTGTAGAACCTTCGCAAGAAGTTACGCTTTTATAAAACGTATAAAAAACCAAAAATATTTTTCTTTTATTTCTAGTATATGTATTATATCTATATAAGATAAAGAAAAAACACAAAAAGATTTTCCCGTTTCATTGTTAAATAAATACAAAGTTAAAATCTTACCACCGAAACCAAGGCAGAACACCTACCAACTGGGGGTGTGACCATAATAAGTTCCCAAACCAAAGATCAAAACTTGCCTTTGTATCACTTGCGTTTTGGAAAACTTTTAAACGAGATTCACACTGTAAGAGGAGTCGAAACGGTATGTGGCGATCCAACGAACTTCGCCCAGTGAGAGATCCATTCTTCTCTCCCGCTCCTTTGTGCGTTTTTCTTTAGAAGTTAACCTTGCGTTCTTGATTATAGGTTTAAGTTCCCTTGTCTTTAAAGTGGTATTGTTTTAATTGATATTTTTTGTGGTGCATGCGCACACGTTCGTCTACGTCAACAAGTCCTTTGCAAACACTAAATAACATTCCGAGAAGAAGGCGTAATCGACGACGTACCAATCGAATAGCCGAACCCGAGCTTCGTGCTATTACAATCATGGCGGCCGAACCCACCATGAATGAGCTTCTCCAAGCACCCATCGAGGGTTACGGAGATGCTATCATCATCCCAGCCATCGTGGCTGACAATTTCGAACTTAAGACGGGGTTGATTAACTTAGTCACCTCGCGTCAATTCTATGGTTTCGAGAGGGACGATCCTCAAGATCACATTCGATGGTTCAACAAAATCACGTCGACCATCAAATGCAAAAATGTCCCTGAGGAGGCTATCAAACTTCTTCTCTTCCCGTTTTCCCTCGATGGGGCTGCCAAAAATTGGCTAGACAAACAACCCCCTCGATCGATTGAAACGTGGGAAGATTTGGTCAAGAAGTTTGTGAACGAATTCTTTCCTCCATCCAAAACCACCGCCCTCAAGAATGAGATCATGAAATTCACTCAAAAATTTGATGAATCATTCGGTGAGGCATGGGATCGTTACAAGGACATGCTTCGTAAATGTCCTCATCACGGTTTCTCCGAGTTGATGCAACTCGACACTTTCTACAATGGTGTGAGCCAAGTCGATCAAGACTCTCTTAATGCCTCCGCGGGAGGCAACTTCTTGAATCGCACCACCAAAGATGCTTTGATGATAATTGAAAACAAATCCAAGGTCCGCATTCCACGAAGCAAATCGGTTGTTTCGCAAATTAATGTTGGTCCTTCTTCCTCATCACCCGTGGCTCAATCTAGCACCGATG
Source organism: Artemisia argyi (assembly GCA_030686995.1). NCBI lineage: Eukaryota > Viridiplantae > Streptophyta > Magnoliopsida > Asterales > Asteraceae > Artemisia > Artemisia argyi. The sequence goes on from CM060688.1 coordinate 135,675,166, forward strand.
CTAGACTTGACAAGCTCACGGAAGCTATTCATGCTTTGGTTCTCACCAAAACAAAGAAAGTCTCTTCTCAACCTGCTGAAGTCAAAAAGGTTGACACTTGCGTTACTTGTGGTGGTCCACACGCTTACTATAATTGTACTGCCACCGATGGCAATCCTTTTGAAGTCAATGCAATAGTCGGTAATTCCAATCAAGGAGGTAACCAATACCGTCCTCAAATGGAACAAAATTACCGTACTAACAATCAAAGTGGTCCACCCGGTTTTTCTCAACCCAATAATCCAAATAGATTCAATCAAAATCAACAACAAAGAAACCCGAATGTTCAAACCCAATTTCAAGCCCCTATGAATCAATATCAAAATCAAGGGGGAAATTACAACCAAGGTTCTCAAAATCAAGGAAACTTGAATAAAAACCAAGGTTATGGTAATTTCAATCAAGGAAACAATTTTCATGGTAATCAAAACCATGGAAATTTTCAAAATCAAGGTTTCAATCAAAACAACCGAGCTCAAAACTTTCCTCAAAATCAATCTGTTGCTCAACCTCAATCATCAACCGATGAATTGTTGAAGCAATTTATGAAAGCTCAAGAAGAAACTAATAGGTTGTTGATCGGTCAGATTTCTGAACTTAAGAAGTCTTTAAATGATCGACCTTCGGGATCGGGAACGCTACCAAGCAACACGATCGCCAACCCGAAGGGCGATGTAAAGGCGATCACAACCCGTAGTGGAGTTTCTTATGATGGACCCACGGTTCCTACTACCTCATCTTCTTCTCCTCCCGAGGTAGTGGAACGTGAACACGAGGCTACAAAGGACAAGGTGCAAATCATAAGTACACGAAGTACCGCACACGTCCAACCTCATGTTGTCCCAAAAACCAAATCAAAACCGGGAATTGTATTTGAACCATCGGAAAATCCCGTTCAACAAAAAGCTTCAATACCATATCCTTCGCGATTAAATGATCAAAGACTCCGCGAGCAAACTAATGATCAAATGAAGAAATTTCTTGAAATTTTTCAAAAATTACACTTCGATATTAGTTTCGCGGATGCTCTTCTCTATATGCCCAAGTTTGCTTCCACTTTCAAGAGTCTTCTAAGTAACAAAGAGAAACTATTTGAACTCACCAAAACCCGTTTGAATGAAAATTGTTCGGCGGTCCTCCTAAAGAAACTTCCTGAAAAATTAGGAGACCCCGGAAAATTTCTCATTCCATGTGATTTCCAAAAGCTTGAGGAATGCTTTGCCTTGGCCGATCTTGGCGCTAGCATAAACCTCATGCCTTTCTCGATTTGGCAAAAACTTTCACTTCCCGAGCTTACACCAACACGAATGACTCTCGAATTAGCAACTCGTTCGGTTACGATTCCGAAGGGTATTGCTGAAGATGTCTTTGTGAAGGTTGGCAAGTTCCATTTTCCTGCCGACTTCGTAGTCGTCGATTTTGATGCCGATCCTCGTGTCCCCCTTATTTTGGGAAGACCATTCTTAAAAACGGCTCGTGCATTAATTGACGTCTTTGAAGGAGAAATGACTCTTAGAGTTGGCGATGAAAAGTTGATCATAAACATTGAAAACACTTCAAAGGATCTTCTCGACCTTGAACGAGAAGAAATCAACCGACTTGATGTCATCGATTTTGCATACGATGACCATATTGAAGAAGTGTTAAGTGTGCAAGGATTAATCAATTCTTCCATTGATGTCTCTCCCCCCTCTCTTACTCCATTTTTGGGAGGTGACTTCATTTTGGAAGAAATCGAAGCTTGTTTGTCGTGTGATTCTCATGTTGATTATGATTCTATCAATCCCGAGGAAGACTTACTTCTACTTGAGAAGTTACTCAATGATGATCCTTCATCTCTTCCTCCAAAAGAACTTCATAATGTGGAAGTCAAAGATGTTGAAAAAACTGATGACTTCCCCGATGTCGAACTCAAGGAACTTCCGGCTCATCTCGAGTACGCGTTTTTGGAGGGTGACGATAAGTTTCCCGTCATAATCGCTAAAGACTTGAGTGAGGAAAACAAAACCGCTCTTCTCAAGGTTTTAAAGTCACACAAGCGATCCATTGCTTGGAGACTTTCCGACATCAAGGGTATTAACCCGGAATTTTGTATGCACAAGATTTTGATGGAGGATGACTATAAACCGGCGGTTCAACAACAAAGACGGGTAAATCCTAAGATTCATGAGGTTATCAAGCAAGAGGTCATTAAACTTCTTGATGCCGGTTTAATTTACCCCATTTCGGATAGTCCTTGGGTGAGTCCCGTTCATTGTGTGCCCAAAAAGGGTGGCATAACGGTTGTCAAAAATGATGATAACGAGTTGATTCCAACTCGATTGGTGACGGGTTGGCGCGTTTGCATTGATTATCGAAAATTAAACGACGCCACCCGTAAAGACCACTTTCCATTACCTTTCATGGATCAAATGCTCGAAAGATTGGCGGGAAACGAATACTATTGTTTCCTTGACGATTTTTCGGGTTATTTCCAAATTCCCATCGATCCTCAAGATCAAGAAAAAACGACTTTTACGTGCCCATACGGAACATTTGCTTATCGACGCATGCCTTTTGGCTTATGCAATGCTCCGGGCACGTTTCAACGATGCATGATGGCCATTTTTCACGACATGATCGAGAAAACAATGGAGGTCTTCATGGATGATTTTTCGGTCGTTGGGAATTCATTCGAATCATGTCTCTCCAATTTAGACAAAATGCTTCAAAGGTGTGAAGACACCAATCTTAGTCTAAATTGGGAGAAAAGTCATTTCATGGTCAAGGAAGGAATTGTTGATGAGGCGAAAAATGATCCGTTTTTAGGGGGTCATTTAAGCCCGAATCCGAATTTATTTGATCAAATATTGCCCTAAATCGTTCCTTTTGTGATTTTAGGTGTTTGGAGAGTGAATTCTGGAAAAGAGGCTATTTTGGACGTTTTTGGAGCATAAAGTGAAGAAAACAACAAAGTACCAAATCCAAGCTGGAATTACAAGGTGACGGCGTCAAGGATTTACTCTTGACGGCGTCAGAAAGGATGAATATTTTACCGAAGGTTGTGAAGGCGTCAGATGAAGAGATGACGGCGTCAAAATGACCAAGATTAATTTACCGAGGGTGGTGACGGCGTCACATAGGCCGTCACGATTGGATCTAGGGCGTCCGAGGAAGTATATGGCGGCGAGTTGACGGCGTCAGATTTTACTCTTGACGCCGTCAGGACGATTTTCCTATATATAGTTTTCTAGTTTTTTCATTAAAAAGAGAGAAGTTTTGGTGAAACCCTAAAGACAATTTTGGTGCCTCTTTTACAGGTTTTTCAAGGGTTCCAAACCCTTGAGACCTTGCATTGTAATTGAGATAAGTATACTCTTAATTCAATCAATATGTCTATGTGTTGGTTGTCTATCTTTTGTTCTTATCTTAATTCTACTATGCTAGGCTAAATTTCCTTTGTGTTTGCTTAGATCTAATGAAACCTAGATGTTGATTATGTGTTGATTACTTGTCTATTCTTGTTTTGAATGAATGATATTATATGTTAGGCTTAAGAAAACTGGCAGATCTCCAAATGGTAACATGCTTGAACGTCTTAAGAAACATGAACCGAGGCGTACTAGGTCTTTATTGGTTGTATTTAATGCATGAGCCACTGTTTACAATCCCTATAGTTGTGCTGGGTCATGGTGTAGGAGGAGATAAGAGCTCATAGAGTTGGGGAGTTATGTATGCCACTCCACGAATGGTATTAAGGAATACAACCCGTCATTCATACAAGTGTAACAAGTAATTAACATGTAAAAGATATCTAGGGAGTAATGAAGTCTAAGTAAACACAATTTCTCCAACCACTGCTCACAACCTTAGTTTAATATTAGTTTAATTTCATTTTCATTAGTTAATTAGTTATAAAGTAGTTTTTGGGTTAGTTGATTAGCAACTAATTCCGCCCACTCCTTCAAAACCCGAGATTTTACTTGCTTTCATAAAATATAAAAACACAAAAATAATCATCTTCCATCTCTAGAACTATTAATTAGGCTTTCTAATCCTAGCGACACTATTCCTAAGCTGAACGATCAATCCCCCGGTACTTGTCACTATACTATACTACAACGATCAGGTACACTGCCTGGTGGGGGTTGTAAGCCTCGCGAGATCCCTCGAGAGGTAAAGCAAGGTGCGATTCCCACGCATCAAGTTTTTGGCGCCGTTGCCGGGGAATAGTTATTGTCTAGGTTAGAATTTCTTTTTATTAGGTCTACTTGCTAGATTCCGTTCTAATAAGATTTTATTTTTATTTTTAGGTTTTCTTTAGTCTATCTTTTTCTTTGTGTGTTTGTTCGTAATTTCCATTGACTCTTTCGTTCACCATTATGGAGTACGCGAATCCATCATACCACCAACCACAAAGGCCATTCTACCCTATTGACATCTTGAATTTCAAACAATATCGAGATGAACCCATATATGATGCATGGACTCGTTTTAAAATTTTACTTCAAAAATTCCCTCATCATAGTTTCTCTTTATCATCCCTAACCGAAACCTTTTACTATCGTGTCAGCCAATGTGACCAAATGCGCATCGATGATTTTGCCGATGGGGGCCCTAGGGAATTAAATGATGAAGAAGCATGGGATACCATAGAAAACTGTGCCCAATATTATTATGGAGTAGACAACCCAACAAACAACATCACAAATCAATCAAAAACAAGTCTGAAGGAGCAAACAGGAAGTTTGTCTGGGGATGAGTATACTCATGTTGAGATACCTAGTTGGATGTCACCTAAAGCCATAGTGCAAAGCAAACACATAGGTAATCTTGATAAAATGGAGGATGAGGTGGATAATCCAAGCCCACAAAGTACCCCACAAATCCTACCATCATTTGAGGCACACACACCGCCCGTGACTTACCCGGAAGAAGTAGAAGAGACTATAGGAACCCCAATAGAGGTAGAACCTTTGAACCAAACACAACTAGAGGATATAGGTTTGAATACTTATAATGATAACCTTACTCTTAGTTCTAGGGAAGTTCCAAGTTTTGATGAACCGGAGCCTCAACCAAAACCATTACCTAATCTTCCATCCTTGGATGAAGATTTAGGAATTGAAATAGGTCCCGATCCACCCATCAAACCATGTAGTCCGGGTAGTTTTACGTTGAAGGTAGTAGACCCCAAGCCTTGTAGAGAAGAAGCCAACATAGGAGTGGACCATGACCTTACATACTTACATCACTCATTTATGATTGATCATAAGAAATATTATGGGTTTAAACCGGGTTTATTAGGTCAAGATGGATCCCCAACTAATAATCTCTTGAAGTTGATTGAAAATGATCCCTTTCTAGGAGAAAATCTTAATCTACCCGTTACCCCGATTGAATTAGGTAAGGTTATGATGATAGGAGCACAACCCTTTGAGCATATAATTCATCCACCACTCTTTCTTCACGTGGCATACTTCTACCGAGATGGTGTGTATCGCTACTACCACCCACACTTAATCCTAAGTGTAGGAAGAACCTCCCCTATTTCCATTAAATAAGGGTAGAGTCAGGCTCGTGACTCGAACAAAAACAAGCGCTTATTGGGAGGCAACCCAAGCTTTATTTATTTATTTGTTTGTTTGTTTATGTGTTTGTTATTTGCTTTCGTATGCAAGTTTAATTTTTATTGTTGGTTGATCATGTTTCTCAATTAAAATGTGGAAATACTTTATTATGTTGTTTAGCCTAGTCTTAACTTCAACCTAAAGGTATTTTTGCAAAAGATAAGTGTAAGGGGAAACCCCAAATATGTTTTTAAGAAACAAACCGATCATGATTATCCACAATATTTAATGAACATGTATATTCGTATTTGTTAGAGTCAAATGCTTGTATTGAGTCATAATGAAGTTTTGCAGGATTTTCCAGGAAGTAGGACAAAGTTTTTCCAGAAATTTTCCGGAAACATAACATAAAGATTTCTGCAGGTCCATTCTGACGGCGTCAGGGCATTGCTCTTGACGGCGTCAGGAGTTAAAAAATCTGGAAATTTTACCGGTTTTGTTTTTCTAACGGAGTCTTATAGTTTTTGTGAATTATTAAGTTTTATAATCTCCAGGAAATCTGCAAACTTCATTCCACAAGCATTATATCTTATTTTGTTTTCTAGGATTTAGTAACTTATATAGGATGCCGCCGATTTTACGCGAGGTTGCCTTGTCTACTTTTGTCAGGATTTACAGGTTATTTGAGACAAGAAGATGATTTATATTCTGGAAGGGAAGCTTTGATTGTTCGTTTTCTTGGAGGAAGATTTAACCTGGCCAACCTAAAATCCATACCGAGCGAATCAGGGGAGTATTTGAATTCATTCTCTTTACTTTTAACTTTTACATTCTTTACTTGAACATTGGGGACAATGTTCATCTTAAGTGTAAGGGGAGGGTAAAAAGATGATACCTTACATATGCACTTTCGCTTGAGTTTGTTTTGTTTGATAGTAGATGAGTAATAAAACTATGAGAAATACTTGTTAGTGTAATTTTAGCGCCAAATTTAAAATTTTTTACAACATTTAGGAGTGAAACTTTAGCCATAGCAAGCGTCTCATGGATAGGAGGTTGTATGACTAGCACATAACCGTATATTCAGAAAAATTTTCCACCCAAAAATGTGAGGTTCGCCTTTAGTTTTGATAGGAAAAGCATTTATTATTGGTGCTTATGAGTGTACCGGTAGCATTTAGATTCTAGAACTTGCGTTAGTGATGCATCCCGAGACCGCTAGTGAGACTACATTCGTGTAGTAGGATTTACTACATGATAAGAGGCATTAGGATCACCCTTGTGTTAAACCCGTATTACGATTACTTGACCATTTAAGTCATATTACTTGGCTAGTTAAGTCAACTAATTTTTCCCACACCCTTAGCGTTGTACTCATTTTTAGTACACGATACCCCTAGTACACCCCTCCGAGCCTATCTTTTCGTTTCTAACTTTAAGCATTTTACTTAAAGGAAGAATTTGTTACACCCCACTTAAATGTACACCCAAATCGCCTTAGCCTTCCGTGTATGCGCTCATTTTTAGTGCATTATTGTTATTTGTTAAACCCTAAGTTAACTTTCTAATTGATTACATGGTTGCTAAGTCGAGTCATATCCTTGTACATATTGTTTTGGGACGATTGGAACTCATGGGTAAGTACTTATTTTATGGAGTAATGGGGAAGAACAACACTTATTACCCCCATATGTACGTTAATCTTAAAAGTGCTCCAAGTGTTTTGATTTTCTTAATTCGAGTCATTAGAATAGTTTAATGTAAAGTATGTAAAGATTCAAGTGTAAGGGGAATTCTCAAACCCCTATGATGTATTATTTTGGATGGTAGGGTAAGAGTGTATGAAAAAAAAAAAAAAAAAAAAAAAAAAAAAAAAAAAAAAAAAAAAAAAAAAATCGAAAAAATCAAGAAAAAGAAAAAAAAATAGAAAAGAAAGAGAGAAAAAACATACGGACTACCATCCCGTTTTCATTCTATGTTCATTTTATGTTTTTAGTTATTTTTCATTTATTAGCTTAAGTCGAGTCTAGTCTTGGCTTAGCAACGCCATCTTGTACATGTAATTAACTAAGATTGTTAACTCGCCACCAGTGAAATCCCCTTTATCCAACAAAACCGTGTAATTCATATCCCTACACCTAACGTTATAACCCTTTAAAAAGACCTCTTTGATAGTTTATCCTAGGTGCTTACGCCATGTGGTGGAGGTTTGATCCTTTCCCAAGCCTATGGTAATCTATTTTGCTATGACAGGTAGTGAGAGATATCTTCCATTTCCATAATGTTATATTACTTTATTACACCCGAGAGATGTGAGTATCTAAACACTATTTGTGAGGTGCTTGTGTATGACCTCCGTGCTTGTCTATTGGTCTTTAGTGGAACGATTATTTGTTGTAATTACTTTTATATTAGTGTTAAATGACCCCTAACTTGTCTTTTGAGTAGAATAAAAGCTCATTTGCTTGAGGACAAGCAAATCTCAAGTGTAAGGGTATATGATGAGGAGAAAAATGATCCGTTTTTAGGGGGTCATTTAAGCCCGAATCCGAATTTATTTGATCAAATATTGCCCTAAATCGTTCCTTTTGTGATTTTAGGTGTTTGGAGAGTGAATTCTGGAAAAGAGGCTATTTTGGACGTTTTTGGAGCATAAAGTGAAGAAAACAACAAAGTACCAAATCCAAGCTGGAATTACAAGGTGACGGCGTCAAGGATTTACTCTTGACGGCGTCAGAAAGGATGAATATTTTACCGAAGGTTGTGAAGGCGTCAGATGAAGAGATGACGGCGTCAAAATGACCAAGATTAATTTACCGAGGGTGGTGACGGCGTCACATAGGCCGTCACGATTGGATCTAGGGCGTCCGAGGAAGTATATGGCGGCGAGTTGACGGCGTCAGATTTTACTCTTGACGCCGTCAGGACGATTTTCCTATATATAGTTTTCTAGTTTTTTCATTAAAAAGAGAGAAGTTTTGGTGAAACCCTAAAGACGATTTTGGTGCCTCTTTTACAGGTTTTTCAAGGGTTCCAAACCCTTGAGACCTTGCATTGTAATTGAGATAAGTATACTCTTAATTCAATCAATATGTCTATGTGTTGGTTGTCTATCTTTTGTTCTTATCTTAATTCTACTATGCTAGGCTAAATTTCCTTTGTGTTTGCTTAGATCTAATGAAACCTAGATGTTGATTATGTGTTGATTACTTGTCTATTCTTGTTTTGAATGAATGATATTATATGTTAGGCTTAAGAAAACTGGCAGATCTCCAAATGGTAACATGCTTGAACGTCTTAAGAAACATGAACCGAGGCGTACTAGGTCTTTATTGGTTGTATTTAATGCATGAGCCACTGTTTACAATCCCTATAGTTGTGCTGGGTCATGGTGTAGGAGGAGATAAGAGCTCATAGAGTTGGGGAGTTATGTATGCCACTCCACGAATGGTATTAAGGAATACAACCCGTCATTCATACAAGTGTAACAAGTAATTAACATGTAAAAGATATCTAGGGAGTAATGAAGTCTAAGTAAACACAATTTCTCCAACCACTGCTCACAACCTTAGTTTAATATTAGTTTAATTTCATTTTCATTAGTTAATTAGTTATAAAGTAGTTTTTGGGTTAGTTGATTAGCAACTAATTCCGCCCACTCCTTCAAAACCCGAGATTTTACTTGCTTTCATAAAATATAAAAACACAAAAATAATCATCTTCCATCTCTAGAACTATTAATTAGGCTTTCTAATCCTAGCGACACTATTCCTAAGCTGAACGATCAATCCCCCGGTACTTGTCACTATACTATACTACAACGATCAGGTACACTGCCTGGTGGGGGTTGTAAGCCTCGCGAGATCCCTCGAGAGGTAAAGCAAGGTGCGATTCCCACGCATCAATTGTCCTTGGCCATAAGATTTCCAAGAGTGGGATTGAGGTTGATAAAGCTAAAATCGATGTCATTGCTAAGCTTCCTCCTCCCACTACTGTCAAAGGTGTTCAGAGTTTCCTGGGTCATGCCGGCTTCTATCGTAGATTCATTCAAGATTTCTCGAAGATAGCTAGGCCTATGACCCGACTTCTTGAAAAAGAGACTCCATTTGTCTTCTCCGATGAATGCATCGAAGCTTTTCAAACTCTCAAGAAAAAGCTTACCGAGGCACCCATTCTAGTTGCCCCCGATTGGGACCTACCGTTCGAACTCATGTGTGATGCAAGTGATTTTGCAATGGGTGCGGTCTTGGGGCAACGAAAAACCAAACATTTTCAGCCGATTCATTATGCAAGCAAAACCTTGACCGAAGCTCAAGCTCATTACACCACTACGGAAAAAGAATTACTTGCCGTGGTGTATGCGTTTGAGAAATTTCGGCCGTACTTAATCTTGACTAAGTGCATAGTGTACACGGACCACTCGGCTTTAAAATATCTCTTTGCCAAGCAAGACGCAAAGCCGAGATTGCTCCGTTGGGTTCTCCTCCTACAAGAATTTGATATCATCATTCGTGATAAAAAAAGGAGCCGAGAACCTCGCTGCTGACCATCTTTCCCGATTGGAGAATCCTCATCAAGGAGTTCTCGAGAAAAAGGAAATAAACGAAACGTTTCCTCTCGAGACACTCAATGTGATTTCCTCTCGTGGTGATTCTAGTACCCCATGGTTTGCCGACTTTGCAAACTATCATGCGGGGAACTTCGTTGTCAAAGGGATGTCGTCCCACCAAAAGAACAAATTTTTCAAAGATGTCAATCACTACTTTTGGGACGATCCCTATCTGTTTAAAATTTGTGCGGATCAGGTTATTCGAAGGTGTGTTCATGGCCAAGAAGCCATGGAAATCCTAAAGGCTTGTCATAATGGACCCACCGGGGGACATCATGGCCCGAACTACACCGCTCGAAAAGTCTTTGAGTCCGGTTTCTATTGGCCCTCCATTTATAAAGACGCCCATGACCTAGTCAAATCTTGTGACTCGTGTCAACATCAAGGAAAGATCACACAACGGGATGAAATGCCTCAAAACGTCATCCAAGTGTGTGAAATCTTTGATGTTTGGGGCATAGACTTTATAGGGCCGTTCCCGTCTTCACGAAGGAACAAGTACATACTCATGGCCGTTGACTACTTGTCAAAATGGGTCGAAGCAAAAGCTCTCCCAACCAACGATGCCCGAGTAGTTGTAAAATTTTTAAAGTCGTTATTCTCAAGGTTAGGAACTCCCCGCGCTATCATAAGCGATCGCGGTACTCACTTTTGCAACGAACAATTTGCAAAAGTCATGCTCAAGTATGGTGTCACTCACCGACTTGCTACCGCATATCACCCACAAACAAGTGGGCAAGTGGAGGTTTCAAACCGAGGTTTGAAAAGAATTCTTGAAAGAACCGTAGGCGAAAACCGTGCCTCTTGGTCGGATAAGCTAGACGACGCTCTATGGGCCTTTCGCACAGCTTATAAAACACCCATTGGGTGTACTCCTTATAAGCTCGTGTATGGAAAAGCTTGTCATCTACCGATTGAGCTCGAGCACAAAGCTTATTGGGCTTTGAAGAATGCTAATTTCGATCTTAAGTCTGCGGGTGATCACAGGAAAGTTCAACTCAATGAACTTCGTGATCAAGCTTACGAAAACTCTTTAATCTATAAAGAGAAAACCAAAAAGATCCATGACTCCAAAATTAAGAACCGCGTTTTCAACGTTGGTGATCGAGTCCTTCTTTTTAACTCTCGATTAAAGATCTTTTCGGGTAAGCTTAAAACCCGTTGGACCGGACCTTTCACCATTGCCAAAGTCTATCCATATGGCACCGTCGAGTTATCTCAAGACGACGGTCCAAATTTCAAAGTAAATGGGCATCGGGTGAAACACTATTTTGGAGGGGACATACCACCTGTTGTCCCGGACCTCCAAACTTTCCCCATGGACCAATGAATTCGGGGATCGAGTCAAGCTAGCGACTCGATAAACAAAAACAAGTACCAACAAACACGGGTTTTCACCCGTGTATCTGATTTCCTCCTATTTTCTAACACCCTAGTGTGGGGGAGTGGCCACCCCCCAGCTACTTGAGATGTACATATCTTCAAAAAAAAAAAAAAAAATGTGTATATGAATAAATAAAGTGAAAAATACAAATGACATTCCCACAGTTAGCTTTTAATATTCTCGTCTTTCATTCAAAATTTCGGCATAATCGCCGGGACTTTGAATATTGAGGACAATATTCAACTCTAAGTGTGGGGGAGGGGAAAATTCTAGCGAATTTTATCAAAATATACCGTCTAGTACCCCCGTTTTTGGCCAAAAATTTTCAAAAATTTTTCACTTTATTTCAAAATTTTTGCGGTTATCAATTCGCCTTGTCTAAACGACAAAAGGGATTGGCTAATCCAGGAGCAAACGGCTCTTGGTAAAGATAACTCAAACCCGTTGATGGCTTGCAATTTGCCAAAAATTGTATGGTTCCTCAACTCCCCATCATCTTCAAAAGCTAATGAGTTGGCTAGCCCGCAAGATTATGGCTTGTGGTAAAGGCTGTGGAAAAACCATAATTGGTAATCAACTCACCAAGATGTTGACTGTTCCATCAAGAGTTGGCTAGTCCAGGAGCAAACGGCTCCTGGTAAAGACAAATCAAATCCGTTGAAAGCTGGTGGTTTGCTCAAAATCACACGGCTATCAGGTGAGACACAGTTCTTACACATGGCTACTCCATAAGTGATGGCTTTTGGTAAAGAGACTTCAAATCCATTAATTTTTCTCAAAAAGATTGCTAGGGACTAGCAATAGTTTAGTGTGGGGGATTGATGAGTGTGTAAATACTCGTCATTTTGAGTCAAATCTAAGCTGCAAAACGATCAAAAATACTCAAAAACACACCAAAATGCGAAGAAAATCCCAAAGATCGTATTTTATATGTTTCTGATGAAAAACGAGTGAAAACAAACGAAAAACGAATAAAAGTTACATAATTGGCAGTTTCAGTCCCCCGACTTTCAAAATTTCACAAAACTAGTCCCTGGTCAATCATTTTCAAAGAAAAAGTCAACCCTTGATTTTTAAAAGTCAAAACGAATCACAAATGATCTTTGGGTAAAAAATTTTGGAAAATCACACAATTGGTCCCTGTACTGTGGGTGATTGGCAAGTTTGGCCCCTGGTGCCTTAAAATTTTGGAAAAATGCAAACTTTGGTCCTTGTGTTATTATGGTGTGGCAGGATAAAACCTTTGAAGTAAAATTGGAAAATGGTACGAATGGTCCTTGAAATTTCAGCTTGTTGCAAATTTGGTCCTTGTGGTTTCACAATACTACACTAAACGGATTCTTAGTGTTGTAACAATCCAAAACCAAAATCCAAACTAAGCAATTTGAAAAGCCCACCTCACCTTGACCCATGTACCCAAAGATAACCCAACATTAGCCCACCCCCTTTTTCCTGGTTCGTTTAATAAGCAAATCCCACAAACCCTAAAGCAGAAAATACGCCCCCTCCTTCTCCATTCAATCCCACTACATGAGTTATTCATAAAAAACCAAAGATGTATGTTCTGATGGTCAAATCGAATGGTAGCAGTTATCTTCTTCCCAAAACCTTCATCCCCTCCCCCTCGTGACCACAAACAGCCAACACAACCATCACCATCCCTCCCCATCACCATCAATCCCTTCTCCCAATCCCACTCACCACTACTCCCCTCACAGCTCATACCTAACTCCTTCAAACCTATCATAGAAGGACATGGTGGCAATCCACAACCTCAGTTGGGCGCCAAGGTATAATTGGAAGGATGTGATGAGTTCAAGATTAATCCAAAGGCTGAGGATAATTGAAAAGAAGCACACCAGAGAGAAGACAAAGAATGGAGAAATGGTACCTACCACTAGGGTTTGAGTATAAATAGATAGCTAAGTTGTAAGCCTCAGGCATCTAATCTCATTGTATTTTTCTAATTTAATTTAATTTTCATTGTAAACTTCAGATTTAAAAGTTAATGGAAATGGTATTTTGAGTTTATTCAAATCGTTATTTATGTTTAAGTGTCTTATTTTTCAAATGTTGTCTGCTACTATTAAGAGTTTCATTTGATCACTACGAAAAGAAAAAAAAAAAAAAAAGTTAAAGATTAATTGGAAAGTGCAGCAGTAGCAGGGAATGGATTTGGTTTAGAGCCCAAGGGGGTATTTAGGTTGGTTTTGGTACTTTGGTTCTCTGTTTCAGCAGCTTTTCAATTTGGATGCCAAGTAGGTTTTCAATCATTTGTTGTGAATCTTGCTCGTTGTTGTTATTAAGTTTTGATGTTTGTTACTGTCGATCTATTTAGCATACTTCTAAATGTTTAGGACTGCCACTTTAGTTGTTTGCTTGTGTTTGGTTGAGCTTATTATGCCGAGTCATTGTTGGTATTGGTACTTGTTAGGTCACCATTTAGTAAACACAAGTATAATGATAAGAGAAATGAGATGAGAATGAGAGTGGGATGATTATAAGAAATTTGAGAAAGTGAAATGCAAGAGTTTCCTTAATGTTTCCAAATAACCAACCAAGTATTACAATAACCTAAGCATGGTATATATAGGTGAGGAGCTAGGGCAACATCCTACTCCTTCCCTTCTAGTAAAACGTATGGGCTTTATGGCCCATGGACCATATGGCTTAAGCCTTGTAAACTTTGACATAATAACATAAATGTAACTTAAGCAACCTATTATTACAAATGACCGAAACTTGATAAAAGAGTAAAACTCTGGTTCCAACAATCTCCCCCTAAGGGTCGGTCATCAAGGTTGCTTGACGTCTTCGTCTTGATCTTTGACTTTCATAGCTTTAGACGTCTTCAGAAATGATTAGAATAATGATGGATGTACTTTGCTCTTTGTCTTTGTTCTTTGATGATGTTGTAGTGATTATGTTATGAAGTAATCTGCCATTCGTCACTCCTGCGTCTGTGGTGGTTGTCTGCCATTCCAACATGCTCATACATCTTTGAATTCTGACTTATACATGCACGTAGTCCCTTTCTTTCACTTAAGATCTTTGGTCTTTATTCTTTGTAGATTCTTCTTTTTGGTGTAGAATCTTACTTTGAACTTTGTGTTGCTTTGATCTTTGAGGGAGCTTTTGATGATTGCAAGATGCATGTATGAGCATGTGGAATCCGTCATCATGGAAGTGAGGTACCTGCGAGTAGACAGTTAGCAATAAATCACCGGTACTTACGGATAAGGAATTAGAGCTCATCAACAGCATATTGTGAAGACTCCTTCTAATCCTTATCCAGGCCGTTCCCATATCAGATACTCCCGAAGGAGCTTACGAGACCTACTAGGTAGCTCAATGACTGGGTGAGTCACTGGGGATCACACCACGACTGTAGACCGTAATGGAACCACCGCAAACACTAAGCGTAACCCTTGTGGGGTTACCGAAGTGACCTGCTGTCAGGGCTGTTTGATGTTGACCCTGGCAGGATTTCCGTTCAATCATTGAGAAGTACTTACGTAATCCTCTCATAAACGTTCTCGGCAGATTGCTAAGATCTGCGAAGGACTCGATAATTTACAACTGATGCCCATTGATGTAGAACACCAGTTGCAGAAATACTAAGTGTTCCTAAGAGATCTTTGATGTATCTCATGGCTCTAGACTCTATAAGTGCACACCTAGGTTTCCTATGCGGAGACTGGGGATGTTCTTCTTCAATATCAACCGTCTCTAAGAGATAGGTCGATAGGTTACGCGGGTTCCCCTGTGAGAATGAAACAAATCCTTTTAAGAGAACTTGAGTGGTTAAGAAGGTTTAGTGCATTGCGTCACTGGGTCCATGACGACTTAATCTTCAATACCGGCATCGCCTTAACAACAACCAGTAGCATACGTATTGAACCCGGTGTCTGCCCTAAGGTTGAATCATCTGGAGGGCTATTTCTTTTCACCCTTTACTTTACTTTTCTTTTTAATTCTTCAACTCCTTCTTTCCCTTTCATTCATTTCTCCTTTTTTCGTATCATACCTAAGGACTTCTAATTCTAACTATGGGAGATGTCCTTGGGTAGATCCCTCCGGCTCTGGCGGATCATAGGACGGATATTCCTATCTTAATCACCTTATAACTCCGACAGTAGCCAAGAAACCTTTGATAGAAAATCTCTCAACGTGTTTGTGATAATCAAATATTTTGGTTAACACATTGAGAGTTTTGTGTACACTTTTGAAGGGCTTCCCCTGCACATGTGCTCATAAGTGTTTAATAAATTTGCACATGCGGGAGGAGCAAGCACTTTTGAATTGATCCACTTTCCGTGAACAAGACCGATTCGAGACACGCTTACATCACTAGTTAAACTAGCTTGAAATTATTACCCGGCCTGATCAAGTCCACAGAAAGTTTCTCGAGATGGTACTTTTCTACTAAGACATATCCTTTTCGAGACACGCTTACGTGGCTAGTTAAAGAGATACATAGTCAGCTTTTAGGTGACTACTAGCTCTAGTAACTAACTTGATGTTATTACCCGTCGAGGATAAGTCCTTTCGATGTTACTAACTTGTATTATCTCGTCAATTCCTGGGTTAATACTGAGTCTAGCTCGCACATGATACAACTTAAAGCTTTGACTTTGTATATTTAAATCACCTTTACATTTTCTCCCCCTCAAAAATAGCATATAAAATGGTGTTTTTGACAAACTTTTAGATTAAAATATGCCTTTTGAGTCTTACGGGGAGATTCACCAAGAACTTTTGATTTAGAGCAAAGTATTTTGTTTTGACAAGTGCTCCCCCTCAACAAGTGATTAGGTCTTATTGAGGTGAAATACTTGTCCTTTTGAGCAGAATTATGAAAAATCATAAATGTTTGATTAATTCTACTCAAAAGTAAGAAGCCTTCGCTCCTTATGTTTAGGATTGAGGCACTGAAGCGTACCTCAGGGTCCTTTCTTTACAAGTACGGGTTGTACACTGTAATGTGTGCACAAACCATAATGGAAAAATGATTCAATCAATGAAACAATTGATAATGAAAAAATATGACCAAATGTACCAAGTTATTCTTCGTCTGGAAGTGGAGCATTGAAGTTAGTGAACTTAGGTTCTGGTCTTTCGAAGTTTCTGACAGGAAATGATGGTCTGGCACCGATGTAGCTTTCCAGTCGTCTGATCTGTTCCCGTCGAAATAACCGTTCTTCAATCTTGAAGACAAAGTTACGAACTTGTCTTCTGGAGCTGGATTTCCATCTAGGTTGTTCCCCCTTACCTATCTTACGTCAATCATCATTCAACCTTTTGACAAGCCCATCACGAACAAACTTGAGTGTAACATCACAGAATTTATGTACCTCATCGAACCTCATGAAGCTTTGTAGCTTTTTGCTGTTGATGTAGGTGAAACCAAACGGTTCTTGGATGAGAGTAAACTGTGGTGTTTCATAGAGACCATCAAAGTAGAACTGTGGCTTTGTCAAATTGATCTTCTGTTGGTAACTTTCCACTCCAAGCTGAAGATCTTCCACTCTTTCTTGAACAATCAGTCGTCGGATGTAAAGAAGTAGCGATGCCATGAAGTTGTACTGAACGTCTCTATCGAATCCGCGCATTCTACTTTGAACCTTTTCAAGATACATATCTTCAATGTCATTGAGATTAAGGTTGGGAAAGTCGGCTTCGGAGAACTTGTACTTCTTTTCATCTTGTCGTTTAACAACAATTTCACGCATGAAAATGTAGTTAAACCGTTTTGACTGCTGAATCTCCAAGATAGCGATGATCTTAGATTGCTGCTTCACATTTTCCAATGATGTTTCTCCTAATCTGCTGGTATAACCGAGACGACGACGATCAGGCCAATGTTGAATTCCGTGTAGAGCATCTCTGTCGTAAGCTACGATGGAGTTGCTGAAAATACGGGTGGTTTCTTCAATGGCTGGAATTTCGTATCTAGCGGCTGGTACTGAGATTGTGAGTGAGGAAGCATATTTCTTCTTGGATATCTCTTGAGTGAGCTGGATGTTACGAAGATCTTTGTTGAAGAAGAAGCTGTAAGGTATCTTTGGTTTGTCTGGAAATCCTTTCAACGGTAATGGTTTGGTCCAGTCGGTGAAGTAAGGTTTTTCATGATTCTTGGAACTTAGATCGATATTCACTTCAGGATTTAACCAGTCAAAGTCGGCAGACATTGCACTAGCTATATTCTGCATGTGATATTCGTATTCGACTTTGTTTCCAGATCTTTTCTTGAGGAATTCTTGTGCATCCCTATTGATTCTTCGAAGCTCTGCCTTTGTGAGTTTGTTGATGTGAAGATCCTTCATAATGACCTGGGTGAACTGAAGAGTGTTACCAGGAAGAGGTTCTTCTTCTTCCAGAGGAGGTTGAGCTTGGACCATTTCTGTCAGCCAGTCATTCTGAGGATTGTCATCATTGTCGAGCCATGAATGACGTGTTTTCTTCTTGGATTTCTTAGACTTGGATGTAGCATCTTTGTCTTTGGCTTTGGACGGTGATGATGGACCAGCATGAGAATCATGAGTTGGTGGAGCACGGTAATCGATGTCATGTTGATCTTGGAAGTCATCAGTTTGTTCCATGAACATTTCTTCATCTTCGGTTTGACCTTCACCAGTAGCTGAGGGTTGTTGTTGAGTTCCAGGAGGAGTGGAGTCCCAGACTTAGGTTTCTTGCCTTTGGAGTTTGGGTCAGGATCGTCATCTTTTCTTGTTCGTTTTCTGGTTCCAGCAGCATCTTTGCATGACTCTTTTGACATATAAGCTACCATAGCATCATACAGGCCTTTTTCTTCAGCTGTCTGTGTGGTTTTGGTGGCAAGGTTGTCGAAGAGTTTGACAAGCATGTCATTGAAGGACAATTCTTGGACGGTTGGAGCCACAGTAGAAGATTTTGCGGTGTGAAGCGTGAATGGTATAGTAGACAACATTTTCCTTGTTACACTTCTAATTCTGTGATCCAAGTTGTCATTGATTGGTTTGAGAAGGTTTGCAACTTCAGGAGTGATCATCTCAACCAGATTTTCAGTGAGAAAATCATGTGTTGCAGTTCTGATAAAACCTTCGTAATCAGATTTCAAGAACTTGTCAATCAGCTGCGTAGAATCCTGGAATTCCTCAACTTGTTTAGTAAGTTTGGTAACCATGTCGGTGAGTTTGTTCACTTGCTCCTGAAGATCAACTTGTTGTTTTGGTTCATTGATCGAATGTTGTTTAGATGCGGTTTCAGAAGGTGTGGGAGATGAGTGCTCGGGTGATGATTCGGACGAAGACTCGTTGTGAGAGTCCGAAGAAGAAGCAGGAGGAGTTGGATCCTTTGGCGGAGAGTCTTGAGGAGGTGGAGGTTGTGCTGAGGAAGTCTGCTGAGAAGATGACTTAAGAAACATGTTGGTGTCGAACGCGTTCTTCTCTTCGTTTTCCTTTCGACGACGTTCCTCTGCTTCCTCTGCTTCTCGTGCAAGAAACTCTGGAGTAATAAGATATTCATGTTCCTGATCCGTAGCTAAGTTCTCTTGACCGCCAACATTCTCCTCTAAATTAGCAGTCTCAGTCATGTGGACATCTTCAGTCTTGTCTGTATCCTTAACGTTGTCATCAGGTTGTAGAGCTGATTCTGACGTTGTTGGAGGGACCATACTGCTTGTAGCCCCTACATGTTCTGACTGATCGATAGGTGGTGGTGTTGGAGGGTGTGATAGAAGTCGGCTTTCAAGACTTGCTTTCCTCTGTTCTTTCCTAAGCTGCTTTTCTTCAGCTCTAGTGTCGACAACTATACTCTTCAGTTTGCGTTTATCGACTAATGGTTCAACGATTGGTTCATCTTCATCATCATTCGGCTCATTGATAGTGACTCCTTTTCTTTTCCTTGTCTCTTCTTCATAAGTTTCAAGACTTTGTTGTACGGCAATCTCTGTTGCTGGAAATCCTTCATCAGGTGCTCTGTATCTTAGTTCATAGTCTGGTTCTTCTTCATCAGATTCAGTATCAAACTCGGACTCGGTGTCAGAAGGTGGAGGAGTAGGTTCATCCCGAATAAAGTACTCAGGAGTTGCCTTCTTCTTTGGTTTGGTAGCAGGTTTAGGTTTGGATGTAGGTTTAGGTGTGGTAGTAGTCTTGGGTTTTGCCATTGTAGCAGTCTTAGATCTTGTATGCGGTGATCCAGTGGTGCTCGTGGTACTCCCAGACTTTACACTTCCTTTGCTACGAGTCTTTATTGTTGCTTCTTCCAGTTCCCCTTTGTAAGCCAGATCATACAACTTGAAGTTCGCCCTTTTCTTAATGTTGTCATTCAGAAGGTATTCGGGAATCCTCATTCCTTTGATCTTGGTAGAGGAAGTGGTCGATTTGATGAATAAGGTGGTGAAGTCGTCCTCGAAGAGGTGCTTCGGCTCATTCGGATCAGCCATCCTCTTGATGAATTCTGGAGAACTTTTGCAGAGATGTTCAATGATAAGCTTGGTGAATCTTATGAATGGTATCATAGTCTTCACACGGTCGGTCTGAATACTTTAGACGATATCATTCATGATAGGAACTGCAAAGTCAATCGGTGTCAAAGTCACCATTCCCCAGAATGTTTGCAGGTGTTCGAGCCTTGGATGTTCATGACCACTTTTCCTTCCAGATATAGATCTAACAACCAACAAACAGAATGTTCTCCAAGGCTGAGGGATATACTTGACATTGAATTTGGAAAGCTTGATTAGAGGTTCATCATCATCAACCTCATATCCTAATTCAATGAAGAAGTCAAGAAGTTCCAGGTCAGGTAATATCGGAGCAAATTCGTTGTCAGTTTGTGGCATGAGAAGGGCTGTTCGAAGAACGTCATGATCTACAGAGTAATCTTGGTCATCTAAGGTAATAGTGAAAGACTCATTATCCAAGTTGGCCTGAGCAGTAAGCCAGAACTGATGAAGATAGAACAGTGGAACTGAAGTAGAGCAGGTGAGAAGTGGTTTGCATGGATGTGCCAGTAGGATATCTTTCACAATCTTGCATGATTTCTCTGTGATATTCAACTTGTTGAAATCAACTCGGGGATTGTTGTTGCCAAGCGTGACATGGTAGTTCTCGGGAGTGATGTCATCCAAGGTGAGTAATGGAAGAGGTTGTTCTGCGACGTTCTCAGTGTGTTCAGCCATGTTTATCTGAAAAGTATCACCATAAACCAAACATCCAAATTTGTTATGTGTTAGCACAGTTTAGAGTGTGGATACAGATATCTACTTGAAACAATTAAGCACAAATGCGTCATTTAGTTATGAGTCAAATAATGCATATGGCAAATAAGCACAACATGACAAGCACAATTCACAACTACATCACATTACACAACACTAATGAATCACACCAATGATATAATACCAAACAAGATTTCGAAAAATACATTATGGACCTTTTATCGCAAACTTGAGTAAAGAAACAGATTTCGAGAAAAATGTAATAGTGAAACTTTATTAAGAAAGTGAATTTCTCGAAAAAATTCCACATAACTGCTTATTATCGAGATTTCTTACTTTTCGAAAAAGTTGATGTTATCGAAAAAAAAAATTCTGTTAACAACATATCGAGAAACTGGTGATAGTTTACAACTGACTTTTATCGAGAAAGTGTCATCTTCGAGAAAAATTGACTTTTATCGAGAAAGTGTCATTTTCGAGAAAAATTGACTTTTATCGAGAAAGTGTCATTTTCGAGAAAAATTGACTTTTATCGAGAAACATTATCGAGATTTTTCCTCTATCAGGTTTTTGCGACAAAACTCAAAGTAATCGAGAAATCACAGAAGATTAATTTCGATAAACCAATATTTCGAGAAACTGAAGATTTCGAAAGAAATAGAGTTCCCAGAAAGATTTCGACAATATTTCTCGAAAAACATAGGTTTCTCGATATTTAGAAAAGATTTCGATAAGAACACAGTTTCTCGAAAAAATTCTTATACAAGAATTAATTCGATTTTTTTAGAAATCACACGTACATTTCCTTCACTAAGTACTTTTCCAATGAATATGGCCTGTCACCAAGGTAGATTAAACATTTTAAGCACAGTTACAAAGATTTCAATAATACTCAAGAAAATATTTTTTCGAGAACTTGATTAATTCGAAGCAACAGATTAAAACAACGTCTAGCATATCACAATTATAACTAAGGATGCATAACAAGACACCTAGCACAATGGACAACCCTTTGAGACACGTATATCTCGATAATTTTCCGAACGAAACAAGTAAGTTCATCGAGAAACATGTAAGAACAGTGATAAACATCCAAGCTAGATTGATTATGCACATAAGAGACCAAATAAGCAAATCCCACCAATAACATCAAACAAATAATCACAGAAGCTTAAATACCCACTTCGACCCATTCTTTTGAAATCGAAAACAAAGCAAACATGATTGAATGAGATAATAAACGATGAGAAAGTATTAGAAACAAGTAAAGTGACTAAACCCCATCTAGAATTAATCATCACAACAGGTTACTCGCATTTTCGAAATCCTAACCCTAGTTCTCGACATCACGAATACAAGAGATCTAACCATTGAAAAACCAATTAACCAAGATCCTATGTTTGAAATGCCCTAGTGATTACATAGGAACTTACAATTTGATGATCAAGGTTGTGGTTAGCTCGAATGATTTTGAACCGTGGGTTTAAGAAAAAGGGTTTTAGGGGTTAAGTGGTTTTGAAATTGTGGGGTTTAAGGTTTGTACGGTTTGTTTGTATTTGTTATTTTGAAAAGTATTGATTTTTGTCACTTTTAGTCCTTAGACTTTTAAATGAAACAAGCTAGTGTTCTAAAGTTTTTGAATTTTTAAGAATTTGACAACATGGGTCCCTTAACTAAGAAATACTTTAACTAGAACCCTAAAGTAACTAGCAAGTCTATTGACATTTGAGATGTGAGTTCGTTAAGCTAACTTATGAAGACTTAAAACAAATGAGACAAAGTGTTGTAAAAGAAATCATCCACACACTCTTCGAACCGTAAAAAATACGAGAAACATGCAAGTATACCAATTAAAATTGGTAAAAGATTTAAGCGTGACTCCCCCTCAACACTTGTAAAGTATGAACAAGGTGTTGAATGGAAGCGATATACTTGCATTTTTTTTTTTTTTTTTTTTTTAAGAAAATAAAAAAAAATTGAAAAATCTTTTTGTGTTTATATTAGTTTATAAAAAAAATAAAACAAACTATTATACAAAGATAGTTGTGATGTTTGACGATCAGTGGTATTTTAAAAACTTTTCCAGATCCTCTGGTGTCAAACATCTCATACCAATTTGGTGAACTAGACTAGCAAACCTTGATGGTGCTAAAGATTTGGTAAGTAAGTCCGCTAATTGGTACTCAGTTCCAACAAAATAAAGTTCAACTGTACCCCTTTCCACATGCTCTTTGATGAAATGATAACGGAGATCGATGTGTTTGGATTTGCAATGATGCACAGTGTTGCAGGAGATAGCAATTGCACTCTTTGAATCACAGTAGATGGGAATCTTGTTGAATAGGTAGCCATAGTCTTTAAGTTGTGATCTCATCCAGATGACTTGAGCGCAACAAGCAGACATGGCTACGTATTCAGATTCCGTAGACGACAGTTAAGTGCAGTCCTGCTTCTTAGATTGCCATGACACAAGTTTGTCTCCGAGAAACTGTAATCCACCAGATGTACTTTTGTGTGTGTCTAAACATCCTGCATGATCAGCATCTGAAAAAGCAATTAGTTCAAAACCAGAATCCTTCGGATACCAGATTCCCAAGTTAATGGTTCCCTTAATGTATCGAAGGATTCTTTTGACCTCACTGAGGTGTTTTTCAGTTGGTCTGGACTGATAGCGAGAGCACATGTAGACAGCAAATACTATATCAGGTCTACTAGATGTGAGATACATGAGGGACCCAATCATACTTCGGTATTTGGTAGGGTCAACGGGAGTCCCATGTAAATCAGCATCTAGTTTTGTGGTATAGCCCATTGGTGTATTAAAAGTATCACAAGACATCATTCCATGTTTCTTAAGAATTTCGAGAGCATATTTGGACTGATTTATAAAAATACCACGGGGTGATTGATGAACTTGTAATCCTAGAAAGAACGTAAGTTCACCCATCATGGACATTTCAAAATTATCTTTCATTAATTTTGCAAAATCATTAGAGTAACTTCGTTTTGTTGAGGCAAAAATGATGTCATCGACATATATTTGAACAACAAGTAAGTCCTCCCCGTAGGTTTTTGTAAACAGTGTTGGATCCACCGATCCTTTAAAAATTTTATTTGCCAGTAAGAAAGTGGATAGTTTGTCATACCACGCCCGTGGGGCTTGCTTGAGTCCGTAGAGTGCCTTTTTGAGTCGGTAAACGTGATTAGGACGCTCAGGATCAACGAAGCCTTCAGGTTGACTGACATAAACTTCTTCACGGAGTTCTCCATTAAGAAATGCTGTTTTCACATCCATTTGGTAAACCACCATATTCCTGTGTGCAGCATAAGCCAAAAAGATCCGAACAGCTTCATGTCGAGCCACTGGAGCAAAGGATTCAGCAAAATCAAGTCCTTCCAGTTGGGAGTATCCTTTAGCTACCAGACGTGATTTGTTACGTATGACAGTCCCTTCAGCATCAAGCTTATTCTTCCAGATCCATTTTAACCCGATGACATAGACTCCGTCAGGTCTTTCAACTAATTCCCAGACTTCTAATCTTATGAATTGCTGAAATTCCTCTTGCATAGATTCAATCCAGTTGTCATAAGTCATTGCATCTTTAATGTTCTTGGGTTCTTCATGACAAACTGTGAGTGCGTAGATGCAAGTTTCTCCATCAGTGTGAAGTCGTTGTCTAGTCATAACAGGTGCATCTGGATGGCCAATAATATGAACTAGTGGATGGTTACGAGTCCATTTATGTGTTGAAGGGTGTAGTTGATACGTATCTCGCATGTTGGCAGGATCCAAGTTGCGTGTTGACGACTCAGCTGTATCAGAAACTGTAGTAGCTGGTGCAAACGGATTAATGAACGCATCAGGATCATGCTCTGCGGATTGTGGAACTGATTGTGGTGTTGGATCTTCAGCTGGATGGCAGGGAGTAGAACCAGTTTGTTCTGCTGTTGATGGTGATTCAATTGAAGGACCGTCTCTCTCAACACTTGTTGAAGTTTGTTGAGGTGAGTCTGGTACTGGAATGTGATCAGGTTGAGCAGCGGAATTAGGTGAGACCTCAGTAGGACGGTATTCAATCGTGTCATCAAATAGTGGAGCAAACAAGGTTTCTAATTCTTTGCGGTTAAGTGGTAAAGGTTCAGCTGAAGATGCCGGAGAGTTAAGACGGTTGAATTCGGGTCCTAAGCTGTGTTGCTCAGAAGCCATCTGGGTGAGTTCATCGAAATTAGCGTGAATGGTTTCTTGAATTTCTCTTGTACGACGATTCCATATCCGAAAACCTTTGGAATTTTCACAATATCCAACGAACACTCCGATGTCAGCCTTAGCTTTGAGTTTACCTAAATCATCACGATCATTTTTCGGATAGTAAAGTGCTCCAAATACATGAAAGTAATCGATGTTCGGTTTCCTTTTGTGAACAATTTGATATGGTGTTTTGCGATGGCGTTTTGTGATTATGCAACGGTTTTGAGTATAACATGCGGTTGAAACAGCTTCTGCCCATAAGTAATCTGGTAATTGAGCATTAATCAACATAGTTCTAGCAGCTTCCACTAACGTCCTGTTGCGTCTTTCAACCACACCATTCTGTTCTGGGCTTCTAGGTATAGACGTTTGATGTTCAATTCCCACTTTCTCATAGTAAGACCGAAGTGTCTGATTCTTGAATTCAGTTCCATTGTCAGTTCTGACGATTCGTACCGTGTTACGTAACTGAACTTGAATTTTGGTGAGAAAGGTGATGATCATCGAAGGAGCTTGATCTTTACTTCGTAGAAAATAAACCCAAGTCCATCTGGAGAAGTCATCCACAATTACTAGTATGTAGCGTTTACCGTTGATACTTTGAACACGCATCGGTCCACATAAATCCATATGAAGCAGTTGTAAAACATGATTCGTACTTTGCTCAGGTTTAGACGGAAAATGAGCACGAGTACTTTTTCCTTGTTCACAGGCTGGACATAAGTGATCTTTGGTGAAACGGAATCTTGGAAATCCATCGACAAGTTTATAACGAGCAAGATCAGTCATGGTTCTGAAATTCAAGTGCGAAAGACGTTTGTGCCATAACCAAGATTTAGTCGATTCAGCTTTGGAGAGAAGACATATCGGAGATGTTGCAATCATATCTGACATTGAGATTGTATAAAGATTGGAGCCGCGTGAGCCAGACATTAGATTGTTTCCTTGTAAGTCACGAACAAAGCAAGTTTTCTCACGAAATGCAACTTCTAGATCCCCATCACAGAATTGACCAACAGAGAAAAGGTTGTGTCCAAGGCCTTCCACATAGTAAACACGACTGATTTCAATGTTCCCGCTGATAAAGTCACCATATCCCATTATTAGAGCGTAATGATCATTCCCGAATCTGACAGTTCCTATAAACTTTGAGACAAAGTTGTGTAGCAGTTTGAGATTGCCTGTCATATGTCGGGTGCATCCGCTATCAACAATCCAGAGAACGATCTGTACCACCTGCATCACCAGAAGAAGACACGGGTGGAACAGAAGTAAGGGTGGAACCCAAAGACAATCCGGGTTCCTGTTGGTTAGTAACACATGTAGTTAACAATTTAGGAATCCATTTAAAATCTGGTTTGTATTGTAACCAACGTTGCCAGTTCCAACTAGTTTTTGCTTTCTTAATGTTAAATGCACTAGTAGTTGGCTCAGTCCTAGATTTGTTCTCGGCACCTATGGGGGTAACTGGGACATCATTAGAAACCGTAGAAGACGGCTTTCCTAAGTTAGACTTAGAGGCATTAGTGGGCCTAAAAGGAATGCGTGTCCTACGTTTCTTATGATGATTGAGAAGAGAATTAGCTAAACATTTTGTATGATCACCAGATGATACGCTTTTACGACAAAACACACAAGATGCATTAATATTCAAAACATTCAAAGGTTTATCATCCGTTACATTTAGATTTTGATTACAATTTGCCAGATTAGAATCTAAATCTGATGCAACATGAGTTTTATTCAAATTCCTAAGTTGGTCTTCTACTTCTTGAGCTTCTAGGTGTTCTCTCTTACGTTGCAAGATCCTATTCTTCTTTTTACTTTTTCGCTTGGGTCTGCTAACGCTAGAAGTGGAGACTAGTCCTGTAGAAGTGGAGTTATCAACATTAGTGTTTTGAACAACCTTTCCTTTATCAGTTTTGTTTATTTGATACATTCCTGGTGCTATCACTGTGGTGTCAACCATTTTTCCTTTTTGAAGTAGCTTAACTTTCTCTTTCAAATCAATGATGATGTGATTTTTGTCCTGAATTTCAGACTCAAGTAAACCATTGCAATATTTGATGTCGTCGCGGTTTTGTTGCCATTCGGCGTTTTCAATTTTTAAATCCGCAATTTCTTTCTCGTATTGGAAACATCGACCTTTTAAAGACTCGTTGTTTTTGCAAATCTGACAAGAGTTTGAAACAATTTGACTTTGAAACTTCAATTCCCTTTCAAGACTTTTAGCTTGACACCATTCAAGTCTTTGATTGAGTTGACAAATTTCTTTTGAAAATTGTTTTGTCACATCATCATTTTTAATTCTCAACTTTTCATTTTCCAGTTTAAGTGTCTCAATTTCCTCATTCAACAAATTATTATCAACACAATGATCATGATTAAGCATAGAAGTACCAGATTTATAGAGATCATTCATGATAACAGACAAAATATCAGCACAGAGAACTTGTTCCAAGAGTCGATCAGCATCATTTTTGAAAACTTTAGTTTGTAGCTTTTGGACCAAAATCTCATTTTCAGCAGTATCAAAAACGTTTATCATATTTTTGACCTCCTTTTGAAGTTCCTGATCCCAACGTGTAGCACATAGACGAAGGTGTTGAACAATTGGTTTCATTTGTTTTTGAAAAATATCTCTCTTTTCTCGCTCGTAAGCGGATTGAAAAGTTTCAATTTTTATTTCTGAATTGCGTTCAATTGTTTCCTCCAAAATATCGATGTCTTCCATAAAGGTTTTGAAATAATTTAAGACACGACATTTTGGTAAAGGTGTAAGTACACCGGATGATGGTAAAGGACCATTTATTTGTGCTACATGTGGGACAGGAGCCACATTGTGAGATGAAACATATGACTCTTCGATAAACCATGATTTCTCAGGTAATTCTTTTTGAGTAACAAAAGATTTTGAAATTGGAGGAGCTTTTGAATAGTCATATGGTGTCCAATATTGAACTTGACTCATTTTTGATCGACTCTCGTCTTCAAGTTCTTCTTCTTCCTCAGTATCAAAAACAACAGCACGCACAATCGTATTATCAAGAAAATAATCCATACTGTAAATTTTTGGAATTTCTTTGAACGCCGTGTGTAGAAACATTGAATTGTAATCACCAAGTGCATATCCGCAATTGGGTCTCGGTTTTAAAGTAAATTTCTGAATTGTTGTGACAGAGTTCCCGTGTTTGTAAACAATGTGACGAAATTCTTTGAGTTGTTTTTCAAGATCAACAATATCACCGAGTAAGTTGTCAATGTACTTCCGTTTCCGTATTTTATGTTCGTGAAAATCTTTTTGACAACTTGACAATTTTGTTTCTGTTTTTGAAAGTTCAGTTTGAAGACATTCAACTTGTTGTTTCAATTCACTCTTCTCACTTTCAAGTTTCGAAATCAACTTTCCGTGTGACTCAATTAAATCTTGTATTTTGCGTTGAAGATCTTGTTCTTTGTTGTAAGAATCTTGAAAAGCTTTTTCAAAACTTTTAGTGTGTTTAATCTTTTCTTCTTGATTTGAAAGCTGAATTTTATAACACTCAATGTCTCTTGCAAATGACGCATTTTGTTCTTTTAAAACTTTGTTTTTCTCGTTGCATTTGATTATTTGCAATTGTTGAGCATCCAGTTGTTTAGATAACAATATGAGGTCAGGGTCTGAATCAAATGATGGTTCATGTTGTTCTAAATTATCATGTTTATCATTCTCAATTGGATCATCAAATGAAACAACTGTGTCATCATCAAATATGACAACTGTGCTTATGTGTTCATCTTTTTGAGAGGATGAAGATGATATAGATGGAACAACTTGCGCCATATCTGATTCATAAGCAGAAGGTGAGACTATTTCATTAATAAAGCATGCATTGAGGTCATGTACCTGAGACAAGCCGTCAGTGTCATACACTGGACCTGAATCATTGAGCTTAAGTTCCTGCATGTTGGTCATAAGCATCACAGCAGCATTGGCTTCCAGATCTTCCATGTCATCATCGTTGTTCACATTTGCCATGAAGTTGTTGTCCTGTTCAGGGAAATGTCCATCTTTTTCATCTTGAAGAGCCATGAGTAATGCCTGCTTGTGAAACTTACTTCCCCGAGTTCTCGGTTTGGGACATGCTGTAGCTATATGACCTTGTTCATTGCAATTGTAGCACCAAACTGCATTCCCTGAGCTGGAGTTCCTTGTAGCAACTGAGTCAGACCTTTGTTGAGGAGATGCTGAGTTGTTTCTGAACCCGGTATTGTTACTAAACCTTTGACCATTCCCATAATTTCCTGAAGAGCTTCCTGAACCAGATCGACCATAGCTACGATTCTGAATTTCCACTCTTCCATCATTAACAACAGCTTGATTTCTTGTGTTTGAAGATGAACGTTGACGGTTGTTTGTTTTGTTGGAGAATTTGCTGAATGCACGAGCAATAAGAGCAAGTCCCTGATTCAACGTATGAAAGTCATCATCGTCATCATCATTGGAGTTGGAGTAGTACACAGCATCATTGTTGTTTGATGGAACAAGTAGAGTAGAAGAATCTTGTGGAGATGAATCATAAGGGACCATTTGGTTCGAGGTGGAAGATTGTGGATAACTGAAGTAGTTCTGCTCTTGAACATATGCATGATTTGACATTGGTGGTGGAGCATAGGGAGATTGAGCTACGAGAGCCAAAGAATTTGGTGTTGAAGTTGGTGTGTATCCTCCTCGTAAAGCTCTATCTTTTTCCACTTCAGGTTCATGGTGTTTCAGAAAATCATACAACAACCCATATGGAGCATCATGAAGATTCTTCGTTTGACGAACAAATGTCACATATTTATGCCAATCAGGGCCAAGACTACCCACAAATTTGGAGTTCACAGCGATCCTTGGTACAGTGATTTTGTGACGTTCCAGATCATTAACCACATTTGTGAAACGATGATAGTAGGATTCAAGTGACTCTCCAGGTTCAATTGTGATGTCAGTGTATTCCATGTAAAGCTTGAATTCCATGTCATCTTTGTTCAATTGAGTGCCTTCCATGAGGAGATGAACGTGTTCCCACATAGCTTTGGCTGTTTTCTGAGCATCGACACTGCGATAGATCGGATTAGGTATACCTTGAAGTATATAAGCCATTGCATACTGATCAGCTTCACGAATGTAGTTTCTGTTCTTCAGAGAGTGAAGATTCTGGAAGGGGTCTATCACCAGGAGGACGTGGAGGATCAGCATTTGGATCACCAGCTTCAAATCGTGTTGGCCACTCAAATGGTCCTTCAAGTATCACTTGCTTTAAGAAGTGCCCATGAGGTTTCTTAAGTTCAAGAAAGCGTAAGAATCGACTTGACCATTGCACATAGTTACCAGGTGTTAGCATTGGAGGTGTCTCAAGTGATCCTGCCTCATGTCGGGATTGTTGAGTTGTAATAACTTCACACATTCTGTCAAACCAGTGAGGTTGTTTGGAGGAAAACTGAGTGTTTTGTAGTGGCACTTGATATGGTAGTTGTTGAGGAATGAGCTGTTGTTGCATCATTAGGTAATGTTGTTGTGGATTGTATTTAGGAGGTTGTTGATTCATCTGGTGCGGAAGGTAATGTTGTTGCTGATACTGCTGAGGTTGTTGTTGCTGAGGTGTTTGTTGTTGAGCATGAGGAAAGTAGTGATTCGGTGGCTGAGACATCTGAGAACACTTGTGTAGAAATGGATCTTGTGGAAAGTGTAGAATAAACCAATTATCGAGAAACTTAGCAACAAATCTCGAAACTTGGCAGATTTTCGAGAAATACAGTTTTCGAAAACTTTGTGGATCTTATCGAGAAAAAGATTTCGAAACTGTTCAATGTTATCGAGAAATAAGATTTCGATAATACAGAAGGTTTATCGAGAAATAAGATTTCGATAACTTAAAATTTCTCGATAATTTTTCGAAAAATGTTGAATTTCTCGAAACTCAGTTTATCGAAAAAAATGTAAGATTTCTCGATAAATTTCCTCGAAACTTAGTTTTCGAAATTATACAATTTCGAAAAACTTTCCCAAAAGTCGAAGTACTTAACTTTCTTATACAAGAAAGAAAATACCGAGTCCACACAAACGAAGTCGAGGTAGAGCACTATGAGAAGATCTCGAAATAGGCAAGTAGGAAGTTCTCGATAAGTAGTAGGTTTTGTTTTTTCAAAGAAAGCAATCCTTAAATTCGTTTTTCTTTCAAGATACTTGTACTTTTGTGTATAAAATTAGTAAATCTTAAAGAAAGTAGAAAACTTTAAGAAAAATTTAAAACTTGAAAAGATTTCGATAAAAGTACAACTATCTAAAATCGAATAATTTAGTAGAAAGTTTGGAACTTTTTGGTTTGTTTTGATTTTAAACACAAGTTTGTAAGCAAAGATGTGAGAAAAACCAAGAAACAAACAAAAAAAAATTTAAACTTTTACAAACAATTCGAGAAAAAAAACGATTTATAAAGAAAGAAATCAATGAAAAACCAATAACTACACCTTCCTCTAGCGAATGATACCACTTGTTAGGTCACCATTTAGTAAACACAAGTATAATGATAAGGGAAATGAGATGAGAATGAGAGTGGGATGATTATAAGAAATTTGAGAAAGTGAAATGCAAGAGTTTCCTTAATGTTTCCAAATAACCAACCAACTATTACAATAACCTAAGCATGGTATATATAGGTGAGGAGCTAGGGCAACATCCTACTCCTTCCCTTCTAGTAAAACGTATGGGCTTTATGGCCCATGGACCATATGGCTTAAGCCTTGTAAACTTTGACATAATAACATAAATGTAACTTAAGCAACCTATTATTACAAATGACCGAAACTTGATAAAAGAGTAAAACTCTGGTTCCAACAGTACTCAAGTTTGGTTTAGAGGAATTACTTAGGCTTTATAAACCACCATTTGTCATCAGTTAAAGCATTTCAAAGAAAGAAAAAAAAATATTTCGAGGATAAAAAACTGCATATCGAGTCTTGTTCGACAGATTTCAAAGCATTTTTTTAGAATTCGTTACTTAATAAAAGTCAGTAAGGTTTGTTGATTTGAGAAGTCTATCAGCGTGTTTGTTAATCTAAAAAAGAAAAACTGAATTCGGGACTGATTTGCTTAGTTCAAAGTAGGTGTAAAGTTGGTTGTTTGACACGTTACTGCCGTGCTTAGTCAGATTTTGAACCAACTTAGGATGAGTATTTGGTGTTCATTAACTAGTGTTTAGGGGTAATTCTTATTGTTATTTGACGCCCTTTAGGAGTAGTTTAGGGAATAGCTTTTGGGTCCTTGCCGAACGCGTATTTGCTGCTTGTTAAGGGGCTGTAAATGAGCCCTTAGGCTGTAATCTGCTGCTGCGAAGAAAACACAAAAAAAAAAGAGCAGCTACTGTAGTTCGACCTTGATTATTGTTGTTCTTGTTTTTGCATCACACTTATTAAAAGTAATTGTTGGAACTAGTGGTTGTTGTTTACTTGTCTTAATTAGTTATCATAAGTTTTTAGCTCTTATAGCTTGTTGGTGTCTTCATTAGCTGCTGCCATTGTTGTTTAATTGTTGGGTTGGCATTTGCTAAAAGAAAAAGAAAACAAGTATTTTGAAAGTAATTATGATTCTCAGATTTGAGTAAATGTTAAGCTGGTTCACGCAAGTGTTGGTTCTCCAAGTGGTGTTAGAAAGTCAGTTGTTCAAAAGTAAATAAAAAATAAATAAATAAATAAATAAAAAGGGTGCAAAACCAGGTATCGAACCCTGGTCTCACAGCCCACAACCCACACCCTTACCAGCGCCATTGGTTTTTTTTAAGAAGTAATTGCAAAAATTAATTAATAACCCTTGTTGAGTGTCAAGAGTTAAATAAGCTAGGCAGCTTATATTTTGCTTATTCGAGTGTGTGTAGAGTAGCTTTTCCTAAGTTTTTATTTTTCTTAAATCAGTTTTAAGTTATTTGATTTTCTCAAAAAGTTTCAAAATTTTTAGATTAGTTTTAATATTTATTACAATTTATTTAGTATTAAATAGTTTTTAATTCATAATAAATTAAATCTTAGTTGAAAAATTAATTTTTCTTTTTCCAAAATTTTCTTTTACATTTTGGTACGTTAGAAAATTATTCGTGAGCCCGTAGGAAGTTTGAAACTTAAATTTCACGTTTTATTTCGCGCACTCGCGTAATTTTTAATTAAACGTCACGTTTCTAATTTAGTTTACATGTTAGGATTCCCGATACCTAATTATGTCTTCCCGTAGCTTTTAGGAATTTCTTAGATCATAAAATTATTTTTACCTTCGTTCGTTAATTTTCTATTTCGTTAATTTAACATATCGTAACACCAAATAACTTTCTCAACATACAAGATTTTAATTCCAATCTTTCACGAAGCTTTCCATTCACACCTCGTTGGGGTACGACCCGGGAAATCACTTCCCGGTCTCACAATTTGAATATCACTTTCACAAGTTTTGCGAGGTAATCATTTTCCTAAACGGTTTACTCGTATTGCTTCACGTTTATTTGTCTTACGACGAATTAAACTTCACGTTTGTTGATATTTTGATAAATTGTTGTTTTCACACACCAAAACACAACGAATCATATATTCTAACAGAATAAGATGTACACCAAATCTTTTCTATATTTATCTTTGTACTAGCAGTGGTAACTTTGTACTAGCAGTGGTAATGATGTTTGCACTGCTAGTGTATTCTTCCAGCAGTGGGAATGATGTTTCCACTGCTAGTGTATTCGACCAGCAGTGGGAACTCCAACACTAGCAGTTTGTACTGTTAGTTTAATTCCCAACAATCCTCCCCTAAACTTGTGATTCCTCTGCAAATCCACAAGTTTCTTGAATTAAACTTCATCCTTGATGTTGGAGGGATTCTTCCAAACACTTATCTTTTCAATCATGCAGTTCTCATCTCTCAAACTGGTAACTCTTCTCTATGCATTATAGTACAACCTTTCTATTTCTTCATTAGCTTATTCTTTCAACTGAGCAGCTGTCCATCCTTCATTGGTGGTTCTTTCTTCTTCTGATTCAATCATAATACCTTTACCTTTGCCTTGAATTGCTACTATTAGTAGAAACTTGTGCATCAGTATAGCTTTCATATCTGCATCAAATTGAGTTTCTTTGACCTAAGAGCAATCCTCCCCTGAACCTTATCATCATTTTTCCTCCCCTGTTTGGGAGAATCACCACCAATATCATCACAATCAGATAAAATGGTACAGAGTTCCATTAATTCCTTTATTTGCAAACTACCCTCAGCACTTCCAGATATGTTAACTTCTGGGAGAGGTGCATCATGGAGCATAGATTCAGTTTCTCCCATAGTTGGACTAGGAAGTACTCCTGAACCACCCAATGTTTCAATATGGCTAGGGATTTCACTACCGGTATCCAATCCCCGGGAATCAGACACATTAAGTGTTGCCATGGTAGAGATCTTAATGATGTTAACTCTGCCATGTCCTGCATCTACACATATTAAAGATTAGTTACTTAGATCAACAGTGGAAAATTTTACACTGTCAGTGGTAACTGTGAACCAGCAGTGGTAAAAATAATAAAAGCAATGGTAAAAATATGTTTGAGAAAAACTGCTTTTATCATAGTTTTTAGCAAACTACCAGATATCAACGGATTTGATATGTCTTTACCATGAGCCGTTTGCTATGGACTAGTCAACTCTTGATCATACATAATATGGTGAGTTGATAACCATATAGTTTTTGGTAAACTATCAACCATTAACGGATTTGTTAAGTCTTTACCAGTAGCCGTTTGCTCTGGACTAGTTGGTTCTTGGTGTGGATCAGACATGGTGAACCAATTACCATTTGTTGTGTGTCCAGTTCACACACTCCAAACTCTATATCATCATATAGTCCAATTCACATATCAGGCAATCTGATAGTTCCAAAACATTTGCTTTATCAACCTGCATTTGTTAGTCCAAAACCAAGAAAATACAAGACAAAATATTTTCCATTTAACAATAATGAATATGACTAACAAAACATACTAGAACAGACAACTAAACATTTGAAACCCAAGCCATTACTGACTTGACTCTCCCTCTTGCATCAATATAAGTGTGTTTCTTTAAAACCATAGATGCTTTGTCACCTGTTATTGGTCTCCAAACCCATTGTGTTGTAGCTTTCATGCCATTTCCCATATTACCCTTAACAGCTTTCTTTTACCTATCAGTAGAAACTTTTGGCCTACCAGTGGGAATTTTTGGCTTAATAGTTTCAACCTTAGGCACCCATTTTTGATTTTGCCTAGCTGTATTATTGAAAAAGGGATTTTTAACTGTTTGTGCTTGATTTGAAAATCTTGGTTTAGCACTTGGAACAGTTGGTTTTGGATATACAGTTTTGTTTTGTCTAGCAAGACAAAATTGTCTTGTGCCAGAGTTCAACATAACTGATCTAGGTATCATATTAACTTTAGAGTGAGTTTGATTTGAAACATATTTGTTCACTCTAGGTTGTTTGTTTCCAAATACCCTTGTATCCCTTGAAGTTACCTTTTTCCATGGGTTGTATTCACAATATGCAAACAAATGAACAAAACTACCACATACAAAACATGCTTTATTCAACATCACAAAATCACTACCTAGCTGTTGGGATTTCATATTATTCCAATTTCTTTGGTTACCTCTAGGTTGTGACCTGTACATCTCTGCATATCTAACATTATTCCTAACTGGTTTTACCTTTTCTTGTTTGACCACCTTAGGAACATTATTCACATCTACCTTAACCTCAAATTTAGCTTTAGACACAACTTCATCAACTAAAGAAGTGTCACTAGCACTTTCAAAGCATTCTATAGTTTCTTCAGTCTTTTCTATCTTGGGACTAGACTTTTGACCATATACCATCTGAGGTTCTTGAAATTCCTCTAGACCTGTGTGTGCTAGGTCAATACCAGGAGGTGAAGGAACACCTCTGTATGGTAGAGGAACAGACTTATAACCTATACCAGATTTAGCCTTGTTTACAACCTGTGCTTCCCAAATTTTATCAATGCACTTAGACTGATGATCTAAAGTATTACAGGTTATCTGAATATTTTCATTAGCCTTTTTAACATTCTCCAATTCTTCTCTAAGTGCCACATTTACTGCAATCTTATAGTCTAAATCCCTTTTTAACACACCAATGTCATCATTAAATTTAGACTCATTTTCTCTATAATGCAAAATCTGTTCTTCTAGCACAGCAAGACCTCTTTTATGATTAGATATATTATAACTAGTTTGATTTAAATCTAACCTCTGTTCATCATACTGCTTTTTAAGTTTTTCATATTCTTTTAAAGCAGAACAAGATTTAGCACAACTGATTATAGAATGTACCTCTGAGTCAGAAAACGCCATCTTCTTATAAGAGTTCTTCTGGATCTTCTAACTCAAAGTATCAGAAACCTGTCTCTGATACCACTTGATGGATCTAAACACCTTGAACTGTGTTATAATGATACTTTGAGTTATATCACTAAGTATGCGGAATCTACTTAGTAATACTTAGAAGTTTGATTGTGAATGAAACAGTTGTATATGAATGAGAAGAATGTATTTATCAAACTGTTAGCTCCAATATTATTATTAATAATAATACGAGTGATCTTTGTATCACTAGGGTTACACCTTGAAGCTCTAAGAAAAACGTATATTGACAATTGATATATAAAACCCTAATCTAGGATCTCCTTTTATAGGACACAAGGAGTCCTTTACAAGTATATTCTAACAGAATAAGATATACACCAAATCTTTTCTATATTTATCTTTGTACTAGCAGTGGTAACTTTGTACTAGCAGTGGTAATGATGTTTTCACTGCTAGTGTATTCTTCCAGCAGTGGGAATGATGTTTCCACTGCTAGTGTATTCGACCAGCAGTGGGAACTCCAACACTAGCAGTTTGTACTGTTAGTTTAATTCCCAACATATTTTTTGCAAATAACAAAACTAAGTCGTGTTTAACACAACAAAATCACACACACATAAACGCTCTATCTTCTTTCAACCTAATATCTCAAACAATACAGTCGGTGCTTAGCAGTCGTGATTCTTCAAAAAACACACGTACCAGGTAACCACATTTACTGATTTTTACTTCATTCAAATGGTATTTTGCATTGTTTTATAACCTTAATCGTTAATGCAGTAACCATGTTTGGTAATCAATTTATTTGCGTTGTGGACAATCCTGATGTTTTGGATGAGTTTGTAAGTTAATACCATTATTGACAAGCTGTTATTTCTCTAAGAAACTAGTTTAATTACTCCTTCCCATAATTATAGTCCACTGTTGACTTTTGAAGTCTTTAGTTTTCAACTTTGACCTTAAATATTTTTATTTGTGTTATATATTACTTGCTGTAAAATATATGAATGGATTAAGTTTTGAATGTATTTTCCATTGGTATATTTTTTATCAACTATTATATAAAACAAATAAAAATATATAAGGTCAAATTTGCCAAATGAAGACTTAAAAAGTCACACATTAAGTGTCCACTATGACTTTTTCAAGTCTTTTTTCTTCAACTTTGACTTCAAAATTTTTTGTCCGTGTTATATAGTACTTGATGCAAGATATATGAATGCATTAAGTTTTTAGTTGTGTTTTCATTTGTATACTTTATTTTCATATACAGGAACTGCATAATGATTATGTTCTAGGAGGTTCCTATACTGGCAATGGTTTTATTTTCTTAGTTAATTGTGGGGGGGGGGGGGTTAGATGGAAAGTTCGTGTAAGGAGAGTCTCACAATTTAAGTGTGTTGTTGAGGGAGCAAGGTGGAATGATTTTGTCATTCACAACATCTCCTGTTCTGTTGTTGAGTACATACATTTTGTTGAAGAGCGTGAGGATGTGTTTTATGTAACTTGCTATGGTGAGGATGGGTTGGAGTTTCACAATTATGAACCCGAGAGTGCCCCATTTTGGAGATTTTTAGTGCCTGTGACAGACACATCTCTGCTTATGCAGTCGTTAGAGGAAGACTTTCTGAGATATCTGGATGGTCCAACCCCTACTGATTCGGTCGTGGTTTCCACTAACACGACTGACTACAATGTTAGGGTGGCCAATGATCATCTCTATGGTCGATACGTCCACTCCTTCTTCAATGGCGGTGGTTGGTTGACACTCGCTCGAGACTTGAATTTGAAGGCTGGTAAGTGGATGGTTTTTACTCAGGTTTACCCGGGCCAGGAATTTAATGTGATGTTGTTTGAACCTGATGGAGGGGCCATCACAATTGTGGAGATATACAACACCAATATTGCCATGAATGCCTTGTGTCACCAACCACATGACTATGGTATTTTTTCCTTTATTAGCTTCAACTACATCAAGTATATGATATCTTTGTAACATTTTGGACTATCTATAAATTACTCATTTTGTATTATTAAATTCAGATTTTGAAGCCGGACGGATGAACTGGATGTGCAGATGGTCGTTTCACACTGTCCACGACCAAGAAGATAGGGCATTCTACCGACCACTGACTGCATGCTTCTGGAGAAATGGACGACTAGTAAGTGTCTTGAAAACTTTGATAATTTGTCAAATTGTTATGCTACAATTTCAATGATATTACAAACTAAACAACTATCAATCTATAGCAGTTGTAACTTTGTACATTTTGTAGCAGACTATACCATCAAAAATTGTGCACAAGTACAACTTGTATGGGTACTCTGTCGCTGTTGTGAAGCACCAAATGATACAGAAAGTGTTCCAAGTACATGAGAGAATAGTGGTGGTACCTGGTCGAGGGAAGGTGAGGAGGAAGGTGTTTATTGTTTCATGCTTTGGTTTCAGGGAGTTGAGACAGGAAGCCAGCTTTGGTGCAGCTGCAAGGGTCCGCTTCTTTTTAACAGATGACACAAACTGGTCCCAAAGAGTATTAAGGTTTGATGTGTGTTGATGGTTTGATGGTTGTTGATGGTTTTATGTTTGTTGATGGGTGAAACAATGTTTGAAAGTTTTTGTAAGTTGGATAAACTTTTGTGTAAGTATCTGATGTATGATAAACCAAATGGGTTTGTCACTAAACAATGGTATGTAATTAGCTAATGTAGGATGAACCATATGGGTTTATCCGTAGACAATGTTATGTAGTAAACTATGTAGGTTGACATTATTGTACGAAAGCGGCTTATACAGCCTTATAACTAGTTAATTGGGGATTTAAACCCTTAAGTGTAAATGTTACCAATCCACCCCTGCACTCTCATATCTAGTAGTACAAACCCACCTGCAGTAACGTTTTCTTAGGAGCAGAAACTTTTGATTTTTTTTAACAGAGCAGAAACTTTTGACTAACATAATACAAAGTATATCCCAAGTTCTTGTTAATGAACACAACAATCAAAATATTGTAACAATTAAGTGTAAATGTTACCAATCCACCCTGCACTCTCATATCTAGCAGTACAAACCCACCTGCAGTAATGTTTTCTTAGCAGCAGAAACTTTTGATTTTGATTTTTTGATTTTTTTTTTTTTTTTTTTAACAGAGCAGAAACTTTTGATTAACATGATACAAAATATATCACAAGTTCTTGTTAATGAACACAACAATAAAAATATTGTAACAATTAATGAGAAAATTTAGCAATGACAAAGTACGGGAATAAAATTAAACATATTCCATTAAAACTTGAAATGAAAAATTACAAAATACTGGTAACAAAAGGTACACATTCTAAAATTTTACTAATCTAAAAGCATTACAACATGTTTATTCATAAAGTCAAATAAAGTAGTACAAAAGGATTACAAGGTTTATTCAAATTACTTCCTAACTCAACTAATACATTTTCTTTTTACCCTTCCCTTTTGAACAAACTTTGGGCATTTTTGGTTCCAATGGTTTTATAGCCTTGTCTTCACAAGTCTTAGCATTGGGCAGGCCTAGCACCTGAACCCTCTCATCAAAAAGCTCTTTGGCAGTCTTTTTTGGAGTTTTAACCTTCCTAGCATCTTCCTTTTTATGCCTGATCCAGAATATCCCTTTGGAAAGTAGTCTGCCCATGTATTTGGAGGACCTTCAGAACTGCTTGATATGTGAAATGAACTTTAGTCACTGTTGTCAATTTTAATGATTTCTACAAAAAAAAAATAAAAAATATATAGTGTAAATGAAATAAAAGATAATGTTGCAATTCAGGGTGTGTTTGAAACAACATTTGTTCTTGGAACTCCAATGGCCACATTACTTGGTGGATGGTTGGTTTTAGATCATAAAAAAGAATGGAATGCAATAAACCAACATACGTAACCTTTCTAACTTCCCACTAATACTCCTTTTGTCGTTTCAACTCCCTTTGAGCAAAGGACTGCACCAGCCGCATTGTTAGATTGTTGAAAAAACAAAAGAAACAGTATGGGAATTTAGAATGGAAAGGTATGTTGAAATTCCATACTCAAAGTAATACAAACAATCTACAAATGTTAAGTGAAGAATAGAGTCTAAGTAACATCACTCATCTTGAATGCGATAATGGAGTGTGGCATGTCATGAACAGTACACACTATATCATTATTGCATTGAAGACGTCTCAATGATCAGGCCAGATCGATCTATCTAACGTTGCAGTACCGTCTAATAACCACACAAACGACAGTAGATGTTTTCCAAATTAAGCAATGGAACCATCTACAACGCTAGATAGAGCGCCCTAATCATTGAGCTTTAAGTTATTAGAAAACAGATTCTTACTATCATTTATGTTGCTCCCTTAGATGTGACGAACATACATATTAATTATGTAGATTCTACGACATTAGAGAGCTAATTGTGCATGAATGAAATCATATAAAATTTATATTAACAATGCAATGAACTACCATCCTTTCTACCCTAGCCAACAACAACATATTATTCAGCCTTGAATCTCTAACCTACCAACATGCTGGAAGACGAAGACGTTAAATTCAAGCATCGAACCTACAAATTATACTTGATAATTGTTTCTGTATTTTGACAAAGAGCAAAGATGAATCAACATGGATGAACAACACCAAAACAAGTTTATGTTCATACTTGAAAGTGATGTCTGTTCACCCATGTTGATACTTCTTCCATCTTTGATACTTGGATGTTTTAGCCTAAATATTCGCACACATCCGCCACTTTTCTTCCTTATTCTCTCAATACAAATGCAACATAATTCTTATATCAAAAATACATCATACATATATATAAAGCAAACAAAGTGATACAAACAATCTACAAATGTTGAGTAAAGAATAGAGTCTAAGTAACATCACTCATCTTGAATGCGATAATAAAGGAGTGTGGCCTGTCATGAACAATACACACTATATCATTATCGCATTGAAGACGTCTCAATGATCAGGCCAGATCTATCTAATGATGTAGATGGGTTCCATCGCTTTAATTGGACCCCGTTTTCTAACGATGTTTAATCTTGATTATTGAAAGAACAATTAAACATCGTTAGAAAATGGGCTCCAGTTAAAGCGATGGAACCCATCTACATCGTTAGATAGATCTGCCCTGATAATTGAGCTTTAAGTTCTTAGCAACCAAATTCTTACTATCATTTATATTGCTCACTTAAATGTGACGAACATACATATTAGTTATGTAGGTCCTACGACATTAGAGAGCTAATCATGAATCAATGAAATCATATTAAATTTATATCAACAATGCAATGAAAATATTTTCATTGTAACTAAATACATGAAAAAACTGTTTAAGTTCTTGATATGTTTATTGTACTTCAACCTAATCCTAAGATAAAATAAGCTAATCCAAGCAAACCTTAATATCTCTTTTGCTCTAATTATTCGCAAAAACAACACAGCATGTTCTTCCTTATTCTATCAATACAAATTATACTTGATAATTATTTATGTATTTTGACAAAGAGCTAAGATGAATCAATAATGGATGGACAACACCAGAACAAGTTTATGTTCATACTTGAAAGTGGTGTCTGTCCAGCCATCATTGATACTTCTTCCATCTTTGATACTTGGATGTTTTAGCCTAAATATTCGCACACACATCCGCCACTTTTCTTCCTTATTCTCTCAATACAAATGCAACATAATTCTTATAACAGATAGTCAACCTAATCCTAAGATAAAATAAGCTAATCCAAGCAAGCCTTAATATCTCTTTTGCTCTAATTATTCACAAAAACAACACAGCATGTTCTTCCTTATTCTATCAACACAAATGCAACGCAATTCTTATAACAGATAATCAACCTAAGCCTAAGAATAAATAGCTAGGTGGTATTTGGATTATATTCATTTGTGATATTATCAGCTTTTTGAGATTTGGGATCAAAACCTAGATCCGAGTGAGTTGTAACTGTGAGTGTGAGAGAGAAATAGAGGATTATGAAAATGTGTGAAGTGTGTTTGATAAGTTTGTATATAATATATATATATAT
This sequence comes from Artemisia argyi, assembly GCA_030686995.1. Lineage (NCBI taxonomy): Eukaryota > Viridiplantae > Streptophyta > Magnoliopsida > Asterales > Asteraceae > Artemisia > Artemisia argyi. The sequence goes on from CM060688.1 coordinate 135,717,671, forward strand.
ATATATATATATATATATATATATATATATATATATTACTGTAGAAGTTTAGATGAAGTGTGTTTGATACTCTTGGTAGGGGTGTTCACGGGGCGGTTTGGTTCGGTTAGTTGGAAGATTTTAACTATCCATCGCGGGGCGGGTAATTTATTTATATTATATACGGTTCGGTTCAGTTAACCATGGATATCTAAAAGTAAAAACCGAAACTGAATGATTGGTTTGTCAGTTTCTCAGGTTTTTTGAACACCCCTAATGCTTGGTAGGGGGTTATAGGGGGTGAAGAATGGGAAAGGTAGTGAAAAAATATGTTTGGCAAAGCATAATGCAATAACCCATTACCCAATTAATTGGGGGGATTGATCTTCTTTACATTTCCCTTTCCCGACCATTAGCTTACACTTTCCCATTCCCTTTCCCAAGTTTGAACCAAGCGCGCCCGGCCTTTAGTGTATTTTGTATTTAAAAAGTCGCCCATGTGAATTAGCAATTATCACCGGTCATGCATGGTTTCCATTACACTATACGCGACTACAACCCAATGCACATGACCCATGACCCATGTTAATTACCCATTATATTGTCGATCACCAGGAATGTATTGGTTGATAAAATGACACTATAAGCCACTACAACCCAATACACATGACCCATTACCCATGTTAATTACCAATTGTCAACAGTCATGGATGTGTCGTAACATGACACTCTAAGCAACTATCCACCCAATGCATATGACCCATATGATCGATGTCGATCAAATACCCATTAATTAATGAATGTGACCAGTGATAACCTAATGCACATGACCCATGACCCATGTGAATTAGCCATTATCACCGGTCATGCATGGTTTCCATTACACTAAAAGCCACTATAACCCAATGCACATGACCCATGACCCATGCATGTTAATTACCAATTGTCAACAATCATTGATGTGTCGTAACATGACACTTTAAGCAACTATCCACCCAATGCATATAACCCATATGATCGATGTCAAATACCCATTAATTAATGAATGTGACCAGTGATAACCTAATGCACATGACCCATGACCCATGTGAATTAGCCATTATCATCGGTCATGCATGGTTTCCATTACACTAAAAGCCACTATAACCCAATGCACATGACCCATGACCCATGCATGTTAATTACCAATTATCAACAGTCATGGATGTGTCGTAACATGACACTCTAAGCAACTATCCAACCAATGCATATGACCCATATGATCGATGTCAAATACCCATTAATTAATGAATGTGACCAGTGATAACCTAATGCACATGACTAATGACCCATGTGAATTAGCCATTATCACTGGTCATGCATGGGTTGCACCGGCTTGGTAGGTGTATACCATTTGTCACAGACACTAAGAAGCAAGTATCCAGGGACCTTCCGATCATATGTTATCCGGGATCGAGAAAGTTTGAACTCGGATTGAGCTTGACTCGAAAAACTCGATTTATCTGTAAAGATGTGTTTTATTACAAAAATTAAATTTGAAATATAACCTAAGAATTGAATTTGGTTCGACTTCAGCTCAAAAAGCTTGATACATTCATAAATAAGTATTTACACTTAGTACACTTACATATTTAAAAAAAGCACATATTTTATATCACTTACAAGCTCGAGAACTCAACAATAACTCAAGTCGAACTTATATAAGGTTGAGCTCAACTCATTAAACATTTTGAGCTCATTTGATAGGCTTTCAATCTCCAAATTTTCAATATAGCGCTCTAATGATCCCGCCCCTTTATTATCCCCAAAATTTCAATCTCCCGCTCCGCTCATATGGCGCCCCTTTTTCACCCAAAATCAAAACATTAACACTACTAGCTTAGTCAGATCTATCTTCTCTATGTTCATCTCTTCTCCTTCTCTCTAGAACCAACTCACACCACAGCCACACTTCACCACCTTATCTCGCCGTGGTTCCACCAACCATCGCTCCTCCACGCCATCACTGTCATCAAGACAAGGGAACAGTATGGGAGACTTTGTTTGCTTCGGTTGTTTGGTTCGAGATAACCACCACATCCACCACCATCACAGTCGAGCCACCATCACCCTCATCTCACCTATCCTACTCTGTTCATGGGTATGCTCAAACATATATTTAATTTATATTTTATTAAATGTGTAATCGAATATAAAATGATTTATATTGATTTTTGTGGATTAAAACTAGCCTAAAACATGTTTTTGATTATAAATTCGTGTGGTGGTAATCGTTGCAGGCAGACTTATTAAGACGAAATAGTTTTCCTGTTTATTGGAATGGAGACAATCGACGTGTTCTAAGAGGCCACTGTTTTGCTCGTAAAGGGAGTCTTGATTGGTTTCCACTCCGGGAGGATGTTGCTGAACAGTTGGAGTTTGCTTATCGCAGTCGCGTAAGTGATCTATCAAAAGATTAACATAAGATCTGTTATATAGGAAATTAACTCAAATATGGTTGCTTTTTGTGAAACTGTTTCATTTGTACCAAATGTTAGTGATTTGCTTGCTTGGTAATGTGTTTGACATTTATTCGCTCCACGTTTGGCACTGCATAAAATTGCAACCAATTGTATATTATTTGTTGCCCGAGTTGATATGCAACCCGTATGTTTGTTTTTTAGGCTAAACTTATATTTGGGACATCTAATGTTGTCGTCTTTTATGTTAGCATTAATCACGTTACTTGTTTCTTGCAGGGGCTACATGCTATTTTCACGGGTGAGGATGATACATGGGATGCCTGGCCAAAAATTCCCTCAGCTGAATTTTCTGGCACACTTCATTTTCGAGGCGTGGGTATGCTCCATCTCAGTCACCAAAGCCAACCCATGTATATTTTTACTGTTTCATGGTTGGCAGATCTTATATTATGCAGCGTTATTAGTGCCTTGGTTTCTTACATTTCCCATATTTTTTTTGCAAAAAGAAACTGCCATTAGACTCATATGTAAGCCATTTTTTATGTTGTTAACAATTTCATTTTCTAATGATAACACCATTGTATTTCTTAATTTATATTGCAGGTGACCACTCCAATGGCCATTGAAACTTTGGAAAACGTACCAGTAATGGAAACAGTGGTAAGTAATAAAACATCCACCTTTGATTTTTTTAGTTTTACATACATGACTAATGTACCGTGTTTTATATATACATATAGGAACCTGTTAAAACTATCGGACATACGAAAACGCTTAAGCCACGACAAACCGGTTCTACATGTTACACCACCAACTATGATACCAAATATTAGTGAACAAAATACTGGACTAAAATTAGTACCATCGAAGCGAAAACATTTGGTCTCTAGTGAAACCTTTCAAAAGCAAGCTAAGGCGGCGAAGAGTCAACAGGTTTTAACTTATGATAGTTGAGAATTTGATTATATACGACATTACAATTTTATATATATTTGCTTCATTTATATACATTCTGATATATATATATATATATATATATATATATATATATATATATATATATATATATATATATATATATATATATATATATATATATATATATATATATATATACTAGCAGTAGTAACTCTGCTCCAGCAGTACTAACGTGGTACTAGTATTAACTCTCCTATCATGTTTGAGCAAATAGTTGAACCAGTGGCTCATCTAGTTCTGTTATGATGTGAGCTTTGACATGTTCTAGTTCTGCTCTCATCCTGATGTGTTGATATGCAGCAACCTACATTTTCAAGGATTTTATATCCAGATGATGAGATTAGATCAATGGGAGAAAAACTTGTAAGTTTAACTGCAAATTTTATTAGTATGTTCATTGTTTTGGATTAAAAGTCTTCGTGATGTTGTTTGAATTACTGCTGATCATGTTTGTGTTAATATTGCTTAGATGGATTTAGTGCAGATCATGAACTTCAAAGAAAATGTGCCAAGTATTTACTACTGCTAGAATAAAAGTTACTACTGCTAGTTAAAGTTGGTACTGCTCAGAGATTAAGACCGCTCGAAGTTGCTACTTGCTTATGGAAAAGATTATAGATACTTATAAAGAAACTACTGTAAGCCGACTAGGACTCCTTGGTGTATAAAAGGATGTCCAATTTTATATTTTGTTCAGTTATAAACATTCCAATTTTATTGTATTTGAATTTGTTTTGATATATATTTGAATTGTTTTGGTATATATATATTGATTTTTTAAATGTAACTAAAAGATGCATATAGTCACACTTATTAACACTTTTGGTCAGTGTTTGCTTTATTCGTTGTGTGACTAAATATTACAGAAGGCCACACAAACATAAAATTCACGTGGCCATTGGATGATCTATAGTCACACAAAATACACATTTCTTCACTTTAAACAGCATACGGCCACACTTATTAACACTTTTGGCCACTGTTTCCTAAATAGTATGTGACTAAATACCCAAAACAAACATGCTTTGTGTGACTAAATATTACAAAATGCCACACAAACATAAAATTCACGTGGCCATTGGATGATCAATAGTCACACAAAATACACATTTCTTCACTTTAAACAGCATATGGTCACACTTATTTACCCTTTTGGCCACTTTGTGTTAAATTGTATGTGACTAACTCCAAAAAAAACAACACCCATTGTGTGACTAAATCATCACAAACGTCACATTTATTGTATATTCATGTGGCCACAGGACGAGAAATAGTCACACAAAATACACATTTACTTGAATATATCATCTCAAATGTCAGATATATTATATATTTATGTGGCCAAAGGTTGAAAAATAGTTACTCTTAAAAAACATTCGCGTGACTATAAAGTGTTTACGGTCACTGATAATGACTAATCCAACAAAACTTGTGCCTAATTTGTCACACATATTCGGGGTTTTGGTCACTCTTTTTCGATGGAAAAGGCCACGAACTCAACAATGTGACCATATGCCACCTACGGTGGCGGGACCTATGATGACACACAACGAAAAAAACGTGTGTGACTATATGCATATCGTCACACATTTTTGGCGTGACCAATACAACTTTTTGTACCAGTGCTAGTGATGTAAGCGTGTCTCGAATAGGACTTGTCTGAGTAGAATGTACCATATTGAAAGACTTTCGTTGGACTTGACCAAGACGGGTAATAATTTCAAGCTAGTCTAACTAGTGATGTAAGCGTGTCTCAAATCGGTCATGTTCACTGAAAGTGGATTCAAAAAGTGCAAACTCCTCACGCATGTGCAAATTTCTTAAAAAATCCATGAGCACATGTGAAGGGGGAGTCCTTCAAAAGAAAATGCAAAACTCTCGAAGTGTTAACAATGTGTTTTATTTATCAAAAACACTTTGAGAGATTTTCACAAAAGGTTTTATGGCATATGATCAATAAATCTAGGATAATCATGGAGTAATAAGGTAATTATGGTTAGGTTTATGTCCAATGATCCGCCAGAGCCGGAGGGATCTACCCAAGGACAATTCCAATAGAGTAGAATTAGAAAACCTTAGGTATGATTGAAAAAAGGAGAAAATGTGAAAGGAGAAATAAGGGGTTGAAGAATTAAAAAGAAAAGTTATAAAAAAGGGTGAAAAGAAATAGCCCTCCATATGTTCAACCTTAGGGCAGACACCGGGTTCAATTCGTATGCTACTGGTTGTTGCTAAGGTGACACCGGTATTGAAGATAAAGACGTCATGGACCCAGTGACGCACTGTACTTAACCTTCTAGCCACTCAAGTTCTCTTAAAAGAGCTTGTTTCATTCTCACGGGGAACCGGTGTAATCTATCGACCTGTCTCTTAGAGATGGTTGATATTGAAGCAGGAGACCTCTCCCTAATGTCCGCATAGGAAACCAAATGTGCACTTATCGAGTCTAGAGCCCCGAGATCCATCAAAAGATCTCATATGAACACATGATATTTCTACACTGGTTGTTCATCATTAAGGACGCCAGATGTAAACTTAAGAGTCCTACACAGATCTTAGCAATCTGCCGAGAACGTTTATGAGAGGATTTACTTATGTATTTTCTCAATGATTGAACGGAAATTCCTGCCAGGGCCAACATCAAGCAGCCCTGACAGCAGGTCACTTCGGTAATTCTTTATGGGTTACGCTTAGTGTTCGCGGTGGTTTCAAACGGTCTACAGTCGTGGAGTGATCCCCAGCGACTCACCCATTCGTTGAGCTACTTAGTAGGTCTCATAAGCTCCCTCGGGAGTATCCTAAATGGGAACGGCCATGGTAAGGGTTAGAAGGAGTCTTCACACTATGCTGTTGACGATCTCTAATTCCTTATCTGTAAGTACCGGTTGATTTATTGATAACTGTTTACCTGCAGCTATACATCATCTCAAAGGCAATGGATTTCACATGCTCATACATGCATCACAAAGTCAAAGGAAAGTTCTTACAAATATCAAAGGATAGTAACAGTCAAAGAAAGATTCTACGCCAAAAAGAAGAATCAACAAAGTAAAATGACAAAGATCAAAGTGAAAGAACGGGAACAACAAATGTATGTATGACAAAGACTAAAGACGTATGAGCATATTGGAAAAGCGCATAACCACCAAAGACAAAGAAGTGACAAAAGGCAGATGACATCATTGGATCACTACATCTACACTGGATGAAGCATGATGAACTGGGATGTAACACCCCAACCCGGAAAGGGCAAAAGTATAACATTTTGGGGTCAAATCAGAACACAAGCAACGGAAATACATTATTAATACAAGGGCTACAAGGCAAATCTAAGTATTACAACTTCCAAACTAAATACAAAGTGATAACAAAAATAACTCTAAGCCCAAATCTAATCCATGGAAAGCTATCAACAGTGTAGTCCAATAAAAGCTCCTAAGCACTCTTCCCTCAACCCAGCTTCCTTCTAAAACCTGCCGCAGGAAAAGAAATGCGGCTGAGCTTAAAAAGCCCAGTGAACAGATATAAACAAACGAAAACTAATAACAAAAGGAAAACGAAGGTGAAAAAGACATAAGTCCAAGCGAACCTGCTGAGATAGAATTCAAAGGATATGAAACATATAATAGAATATGATCAAAGGGAATGCGGGTACGGAATATCAAATGAATCAAAGGAAAAAAAATGAATCATAAGTGTAAGCAAATGAAATAAAGCAAGCATAAGTTAATCGCAATAGAGATGACAAGATTATAAAGATCACAGAAAAGTAGAATTAATAGGAATGCCCAACAAACATATATCATAGTGTACATAGGAGCTGCAGACTCCGATATACCAAATGTGAAATGGGGTGTATTGCACACACAAAAGTCCATTCACCAAATTATACTAAACAAAGTACCTAAGATGCATCCATACGCTCCCTGCAAAACAGATATATATATGCACAAAGCTCTAGGCTAAGTAAACATATACAATAATAAATATAGGCCTGAATAGCTATAGCATAATAGGGAACGCTGTGGACAAAAACCCACCTCCACAGATAGTGTCAATACCACTGGTGCATCAGTGGCAAGGCCATGGACTCCCCATGACTGGCTACAAATTAATCACATGATGTGTAACAAATAGGGCATAGATATGCTATAAGAATAAGAACTATAGCATGCAACAAATATCAAGCAAATCATAACAAAACTGGATCAATCAAATATGAATCAGATAAAGGGAAGCATAGCAATGGCTTAAAGGGATAGGATCATACATCAAAAGTAAAGAGTCATGAGAGAAAGAAGGCTTTTACTAAAAAGGCAGAATATTTGTACCTTAAACCGCCAACGGAACCACACCATAACATAAGTATAGGAAATCACTCCTTCTTTAGCGAATCTACACGAATTAATGATCGACTGGTGATTAATATCTTATTCTGAATCAGATTACTCGTTTTAGTCGGCTTTCCCATTTTTAGTAACTTTCCAATTATAGCAGCTTTCTAAAACTAGTAACTTTCCAAAATTAGTAAGCTTCCAATTATAGTAAGTTTCCACTTTAAGTAACTTAGTCATTTTAAGTAACTTTCTATTTTAGGCAGGTTTCCCGACTTAGTAAGTTTTCAAATTTAGTCAGTTTCTCGATTTAGCACCTTTCATAAATTAGGGTTAGAAATGACAATTATATAAACTTAAAGGTTTAATATGATCAATATAGTAGTTTAGGGTTTAATACATCAGTTATTAAGGTTTAAGATTTATTATGACAATTTCCAAAGCTTAGGGTTAAAGTGTGTTTATTTTAATTTACAACCAGCTAGGCTTTAGCACTTTAGAGACCATTAAACTCATTTCGGACCAAAACATTTTTTTTTGAAGTTCCAACCAAGTCCTAAGTTCGACAGAACAACCATGTACACTCTCGACATACATGCCCGCACACTCGAATACACACACACTTACACACTCTCGTACAATCACACATGCTAACCCATACGACTTCCAAAAAAATCTACTGAGACACACAAACCTTAACACCCTTAATGAGACACAACTACCCTTCTTGACTCGAACCTTAACGAACCAAGACCAAGTTGCAACGTTTATACTCTATTCAAACAATTGTACCCACGTTAAATAACACTCGAAACCTCACACACACATTCATACGCTTTACTTTTGATTAATACATGCTACGCATGCATACTCGACACAACTCAATCTGCATGCTGCAAATGACACCACTCGATCATTTTTAATGCACGACTATGAACCAATCTTTTTAATCCTTTCCTCTTGGTATAATCCAATTCAAACCCTAAGCCCTTTATTCTTTTTAGTCCTGATTTGAAAACAAGCTCATATACTGATATAGATATTGTATTCGACACACACAACTACCCCATGCACACTAAATCAATTATCAAGACACCACACACATGCACTCACACGTTTCATACCACACACAAGCACATGCTAATTGTCCTGCGTATTACATAAAATCACACCTCTCACACCTATACAAGCCTTATATTCACTTATTTAATTCTGTGCTCCCATCTTTTACTACTTGATTTATATTCCAGATTTTAGTACATATATTAGAGGTCGTACAACTGTTCTAATGTCCAGATCAAAACGCATAACACCATAGATCAAATGCTCCCCAAAATAGAAATAAAGGTCGACGTATATAGGTTACAGTTTCATGATTTTGTGTTACATTTACGTTAGTGATTCATATTACAAACGAACAAAAAGATCGAGTAGTATTTAGACCAGATAGTTACGATCGTTTAGCATGTTTATTTTTAGGTTATATGTCACATGTTTGTCGTACAAATAAGAAACAAAGTGAGTGAGATACCTTAGAACGAAACAAGGTCACCACTGATCTAGACCGAAACTTTTATTCGAATCCAAAACCAAACCGAAAGCTAAGTAAACCAAAACCTTCTCGCAGCAGCTTCACCACGATCACAAACCACCCTTACACCTCCTTAGATCGAATAGAAAAGGAAGAGAAAACTAAAGAAAATAATTCCGCTATTTTGTGATAACCTTTTTGGTTTAGGGTTTTAATTTGGAGCGTAATATTTTTGTGTTTTGAAACGAACAGAAAGGAAATAAGGTAGTAGCAGCCGAATGTGATGATGTAGGTTGTAGGGTTTTGAAAGTTTTGTTAAATGTGTAATATGAATGTGTGAGATAATATTCGATATTAAAGGGTAAGAGGGAAAACGTGTGAAGAGATTGGGGTGAATATTAATCAAGAATGCCGTATATTTTGTGATTGTGATAGACACATACCATACTTAGATCAATCATATGTTTAGATAAGTTTTTGGTTTGGCCCATTAGTATACAACACATAGAATTTGGTCCATGGACCATATTTTGGGCGTGTGATACAAATTACATGTGTATAAGTTTGACATATAAATAACATATAGTTTTATTATTTTCATAAGTATTATAGATTCCAAATGTCGCGTACGTTCAAGTATTAGCATATAAATACTTTAGGTTATACGTCAATATACGTTCTTCAAAAGTTCAAAATTGAAGGGTATTTTACGCGTTCAGAAAAATCTAGGTTTTACATGGGAACTATGATTCATATAATGATTCTTAAAGACATCCAGAGCTATGAATGTTAAAGTCAAAAGACAAAGATGATAACGTTGCACAACCTTTGATGACCAAAACTTAGGGGGAGATTGTTAGGATCATATTTTATTTATAGAAAGTGTGGGTCATTAATGTTATGTAATAGGTTGCTTTAGAATATTATTATGATGAAGTTTTACTAATGTTTTTATGATTTTATAAAGTCTAAGGGCTAGTTATATAATAATGTCAAAGATATGTGAAGCCCTAGACAACCACTATAAATACATTTGTAATCATCATGGAAGAGGTTGGTGCTCTTAGTAATAACATTGTCTCATTATTTCACACACTAGAATTCCCTCCCACTCTCTCTCTCTCTACTTACTTTCTCTCTCTAGATTTAGGCAAGATTCATATGTGAAATGGTTAGTTCTATGGTCCTACAAAGTACGTCTTTTACTGTAAAAACTCTGATGAATAAATGAATGATAACATCTTTTTCAAAAACGTCTCTTTTTGAGTCATTTTCTATTATCTTGTCTTTGATTCCATGAGTAATACCCCAAACACTTAATCCGCTACGATCAGTGAAAAATGGGGGTGTTGCACTTGAGAGCAGGGATTCTTACTGTCATGGTATCTGTGAAGCTAAGATGCTGGGAAAGGAATGAAATCATAGAAGATCTGCTGCAAATGATCTATGATCAGAGTGTCATAACTGATAAAGAGTTAAGGAAAAGAAGATAGGTGTTTGGAATAATCCCCCATCATCAATGAAGAAGGTTGATTCCAAGAAACTTAGTGATTTGCTCAGAAATCATTAGTTTAGGGGAGGATTGTTGGGAATCATACTAACAGTTACCACTCTTAAGCCTGGAAGAAGACGCTGCTGAAGAATGCACTAGCAGTGGAAACTTATTACCACTGCTAGTACATATTATTACCACTGCTTACAGGATAATTGTTAGGAAACCGTGTATTAGATAAGTATAGAAAATATCTTGTGTATATTCTATTCTGTAAGGTTTATACTTATCTTGTAAAGGACTCCTTGTGTCCTATAAAAGGAGGTCCTAGGTTTAGGTTTATGTACGTATCAATAACAAGAGCTTCAAGGTGTAACCCTAGTGATATTCAGATCACTCGTATTATTATTAATAATATTGAAGCTTAAAGTTTGGTTAATCCCTGTGTTCATAGTGTTTCATTCACATACAACTCATACACATCACTCATATACATCTTCTAAATACTTTGTGGTAAATTCCGCGTGCTACAAAGTAAACACTCAAAGTATCTATCTAACACAAGGCGTGTGTTTAGATCCATCATTAGTTATCTTGATAGTTGATGAAGATCATTCGACGCCATTACTCAAGCGGAATTGCTTTAAGATTGTTGGTTCTGGGGTTCTAGAATAATGGCTAATCTATATGTATAAAATAACAATCGGTAAACCGGACTACAACTTATTGCTTTGAGTCGAGTGCTCTTTATCCTTAAAGCAATTTTGCCCCCACTGTTTCAATAGAACACGTGTGCTAAGGGTTATCGGCGAATCACTTCCCAAGATAAAAGAAAGCAACGGGCAGTGCTCCTTATCAACAATGCACGGTTGGTGATAAGCTGATTGAACTACTGAGTTTCAAGGTTTTCTGGACACTATCGAAGTAGTTCCTCGAGTAACAAAGACGATTGCAATCTGGTGTGATAAGAGAGGGTTTTTGGTGTGTTAGAGTATGTTTTTCTGACCAAAAATGCCAAAAAAAACTCACTGCATATATAGGCCAAAAGGTGGCTATTCGTAACAGTCACAATGGTTCACCAAAAGGTACTAATAGCGACGATTTAGCGACGACTTAGCGACAGAAAAAGTCGCAAACTGATACAACTGTAAACAGTTGCGATGGTTCAGTCACAAACACCATTTAAACAGAATTAACCGCCACCTTTACGAATAGGTGCGTATTTACAATAGTCATGGTTAATTAGCGACGATTTTGTGACAAAAAAAAAACTGTTGCTAATAGCCATTTCGTGGGTCAAACACCAAAACACAACAAAACTCTTAATTTCCTTCCTAAGATTCAAACCCAATAATTTCAACCTAGTGTATTTTGAAAATTTCCCCAACACATTGTAGGAGTATGCAAATACCTGGATAACACACTCATAGATAACATAATATCGGGTCGAGTATTTGTCAAATAATTAAGCCCACCAACTAAACTTCTGTAGTAACTTGGATTAGCAAACTCTGTCCCATCATCTGTCTTGCTGCAACTTTTCTTTTGGGTTCATAGGTGTAGCTACTCCATTGCAATTTTGCATTCCAAACTTGGACAAAAGATCTTTGGCATACTTTCTTTGTGAAACAAATATACCATCGTCCACCTGCTTAACCTCATGTCCTAGAAAGTACTGCAAATTTTCCAAATCCGACATCTCAAACTCGCTCATCATACATGGCTTGAAACTCGGAAACCAACTTTTGAGAAGAGCCCATATAGATCATGTCATCGACATATATACAAACCACTAAAAAAATCACCATTATCACTCTTTTTCACATACAAAGTGGGTCCATTTTCACTCCTTACAAACCCATGTTGTAAGAAATACGAGTCACTCTTTTGTACCATGCTCTTGGTGCTTGTTTAAATCAAGATCTTTCTTCAGCTTATACACTTTATCTTCAATATTACGAACAACAAAGCCCTGGAGTTGATGAACATAAACCTCCTCTTCTAGTTCCCCATTTAGAAATACAGATTTAATATTTAATTGATAAACCGACCAAATTAAATAAGCAGCCAATGATAATAAAACTCCCACGGTTTTGTGCATACCCCTTTACAACGAGCCAAGCTTTGTGCTTTTGAACACTCCCATCTGTATTGAATTTTGTGCAGACTACCCACTAATTATGACCAATGGGTGATTTATCATTTGGCAAGTCTACAAGCTCCTAAGTCTGGTTTCTTTCAATTGCGTACATTTCTTCTTGCATAGCATGTTTCCATTCTTCTTTTTCCACTACTTCTTCAAAGGAAACATGATCTGAAGCATATAAAGTATATAATTATGCACTAGAGGAGAATTACTAGTAGAACTTGATGGTGATGCATTTGATAAAGAAGAGTTGTTGTGTGTATGCGTTGGACCGGAAGTGGGACTATTTGTTGTTCATTCTTGTGAAGGAACATCATCAATCAATGGCATTGGATCAGATGCAATCTCTTTCCCATGACTAAAATCCTGGCTTACATTTTCATTAAAAACATCTATCCTAATGAGAACTTTGCCACTCAAAGGATCATAGAGTTTGCAAGCTTTAGATTGCGTACTATACCCAACAAAGATACACTCAATAGATTTTTCATCAAGCTCACGACGCGAATTTAAGTTCAAGCATAAGCTATGCATCCAAAAACACGTGAGACATGCTTCATGATGTACAAGTAGTCAATGGGACAATCACAAATACATAAAATTGTGTTACAATTTGTTAACCAATAACAATGTAGTGGTTCAAATTTTGTTAAATACATTTTTGAGACATAATTGACAAAAGATGTGAAAAAATTGCGGTTAAAAAGAAAATAAAATTTTGTTATGACTTACGAGTTTGCTAAGCTTATTATTTGTGTTAGTTTTGACTAGTTGACCTTACTGGGCCAATAAGTTATTGGGCTTACATGGTATAGACAAATTGGAAGTTAAAAAATTGTCACCCCACACTTCCCATGTTTTATGCTGAGTGTTATTATTAGAGCACCCAATGCAATGCTCTTCATGGCTCGCCGTGCCATGCTGGCACGTTTGCCGTGCCTCGCCACTACACCGCCCCCATGTTTTTTCTCGCCACTTCAGCCCTCGTCGTCTACACGGCAAGGGTAATTTGTCTGAATTGTCATTTTTTTCTCTCCTTTTTTTTTTATAAATATGTAATGTGTTTATACTTATGTTTTGTAAATATGTAATGTTTTGTAAACTTGTAAAGTTTTTATAAAACTTGTAATGTTTTATAAAGCTTGTAACGTTTTAAATTAGGAAATAAAAATACATTAAACATCGAATTGAAAATACATGAAACATCTTATTGAAAATACAAAAGTACGATTAATAGAAACTACAATATGGTAATGAAAGAAACTACGATTAAATGAAACTACGAAAAGGAATCATCTGAGACCCAAACCTCCTCACTCGAAGAGGACCTAAACTCGCCATCATAATACTTTCATTCCATGATGTCAAACCAGTTGTCCTTAAGATGTTGTGCATCCCTGGCTTCCTGCTCCAAACGAGCAGCTTCCTCTTGTAGTTCTATTTGTTCCATTTCTCTCCTGACTTCCTCATCCTATTCAAGAAGTTGGAGTTCATCCTCAGTGAGTCCATACTGATTTGCTTGTTGTTGGACAGCCGGTGGATTGTTTACCGGTTCATTTTCCGGTGTGAATACCGGAAATATGTCTTCCAGTGGAGTGTTCACCGGTTCATTTGGAATCAGGTTGGAGCTTGGGAATTGCTGGGTGAAGTCGTGTTCGTTTGGGAATTGTTGAGAGAAGTCACGGTGACTTGGGAATTGCTGGGAGAAATCTCTGCGAGACATTGAGTATGAATTTTGATTATAAATGTGTGTGTGTGTGTGTGAAGTATGTGAATGGACAATGTGTATATATAGGCACATTTTCAACTTTGAAATTGAATTTTGAATAAATCCCGCCCATTATTTGAATTTGAATTATAAATAAAACCCGCCCGTACTTTGAATTTGAATTTTAAATAAATCCCGCCCACAATTTGAATTTGAATTTGGATTTTAAATTTGAATTTGAATTATAAACGACTATAAATAACATACCATAACGCACTAATTTTCACACACTTCTACATCTAACCATTTTACAAAATTGTTTCAAAGTTCAAACATTTGAAATGAGTACTCGTTGGTCAAAAGAAGAAGAAAACTTGCTAGCTGAAGTTTGGGTTGCAGTTTCCCAAGACTTCGACAACTACAATGAAAACTCATTTTAGAATCAGGTTGTAGACATGTTCAACAATCAGACTGCCGGTGAGAATCGTAACAAAAATATGGTCACGTGTAAATGGACAAGACTCATCAGCAAATGTAAAAAATTCAACGCTATTTACAATCAATTGCAGGGTACAAGCGGGAAAAATGACAATAAATGCCTCAAGAATGCAAAGACCATTTTTGAACAATCCCATATGAGAAGCTTCCAATCTGTTCACGTGTGAGAGGTTTTGAGAAACCACCCCATATGGGATGAATGAAATGCTTAACGGTGTTGTATGATTTGTTTTCCGTATCGTGTTTATGTTTTTCCGTATCGTGTTTATGTTTTTCCGTATCGTGTTTATCTTTTTCCGTGTCGTTTTTAATATGTTGTACTGTTACTTTAAGTTTGAATTTGAATTGTTATTTGTTTTTTAAATTTTGTATTGTGTTTTTTTTCGTATCATTTTTTTACCGTATCGGTATTTTACGTTTCTTGTTTTTTATCGTGTTGTATTGTATTTTTATATTTAATGAAATAAATTTAGTTTATTTAATGAAATAAAAAAATAAAAAATAAAGTTGTAAGTGGTGGGCCTCAAATGAGTAAGTTGAGGTTAGTTGTTAGTGAGGGGGTTAGTTGTGAGGTTTGTTAAAGTGATGTGGCATCCCGTGGGCCTCAAATGAGTAACTTCACTTGCTCATTACACCTAGTGCTCTTAGAGCCTTTTGGTAAGTAACTCAAAGTCTAAAACTACTCATTTAGGTTCCACGGGGTGCCACATCACCATAATAAGCTCTCTTATCACAACTTACTCATTTGGATCCCATCAATTTCTATTTTATTTTTTATTTAATTTTTCAAATAACATAAAATTCATTTCATTCAATTAAAATTACAATACAAATTAACACATAATAAAAAAACAAAAAAACTTTAAATTGCAACCCATTTATTTGTACTGCTGCGAATACCACATCCAGCCCATTTCCACCCAAGATTAAAAAATAAAAATAAATAAATAAACAAGTAAAAAAAAAAAGGCACATCATCTTCTTCATGTATCCGCTGCCCATCATTTACACACACAAAAACACCAATTGATTTATAGATCGGAAAAAAAAGAAAATAAAAGAAACCTACTACTCCGTACAAGGGTTACCTTCGTCGTGCAGACGAAGAGGTGCTTCGTGGCGAGGGACGACGAACCATCACGGTGTGATGGCGAGAAAGCCATGTCTGCACGGTGAGCTGTGGTGAAGACCACTGAAGGTTATTATTATTATTATTATTATTATTATTATTATTATTATTATTATTATTATTATTATTATGAATTGATTTCATTTCATTAATACATAATAAGCTTACACAAAGTTGGATGGGAGTCTAGACAGAAGCTGCGCTCCCACTGCTTTTTGAATACAAAAACTTGTTCTATGAAAAATAAAAACACCACTTTTAACATTATTTGAGTGGCTAATGACAATAGACTTGATACGTGAAAGTGTGTCCAGAGCCTCCGTATCAAATTCACCGAATGTAGAGAAAGCAAATGGCATGAACTTGTAACCGTTGTCCTCACATTTAGACGCATACTTCCTTTTTTTCTTCTCCACAGCATTATGCAAAGCTACCCCAGGAGACCATGAAGTCGCCCCCACACCAGCAAACAGAGAGATTCCAGTCACATCAAAACACGCATATTTACCTTGGAGCCAATTAAATAGTAAAAGATATGTAGGACGTAGCTCATTCACATCCTCCGAAAGAAAACCTATAGGAGCCTCCTTACGCACCATAATCCCAACCTTGGAACATATGTCAACAAGAATATCACGCACCAGATTGTGCCTGAACTTTACACCCACTTCACTAGAACAGTGAACTGCATGATCTCCCCATTGGTCCATACGATGCACATTGCAACTCGGGCACAGGCTACCTTCAACGAACATAGGTATAGCAAGCCTATAACACAAAACCGATCGAAATTGGCGGTGGTTCATCCTCTGTCCCAAACCGTCAATAGGGATGGTGAAAAGAAAATCATGTGTATGCGGGGCACGAATGCAAATGAGAATAGCCAACTGCCTTGGACTTAACGAGTACTTAGCAACAAGGTTTTTCTCAACGGCACCAAAATAACACTTTGCCAATGTTTTCATCATTTGGGGGGCAGGAGCGCAAGTGGTGACAGAGAGCATGTCAATGTTGCAAAGATTACAAGTGATTTTATATTAAAAAGACTAGCAAGAAGCTCGAAAAGATTACAAGTTTATAATTATGGGTGATAACCATGTCATATTCAAGTTTATAATTAAGAAGCGGGTATTATACAATTGTATCCAAAAAAACACACACACATACAAACTACTCAACATAATACTCCAAAAAAGAGGCTTGCCGTGAATTACAGAATGCATTTAAACAGCTTTAAGAACAATTAACTTTAACTTTATCTCATGCATAACTCGTTAAGAGGTTGTTGGTGTTTTATCAAGGAGGATGCAGATCAATTATCAAGTAACTGTAGATTCTAATGCAATTATCTTAATTCACTACAACAAACATGTCATTTGCATACACAACTTTTTATAAAATAAAATTTAGACTTTTTTTAAATTAAAAAGGAAATATATTTAAGTAATAATAATTTTTATGTTCATTTATAATGCATTAATATATAACTATTTAAATATGAAAAAAAAAAAAAATATTTAATTCATGTCATTTACTATTTTTCTTCATGGTATAACGAGGCTAATTACTTTTTATTAAAAAAATGACATGGGACAATTTTTATTTTATTTATTTATTTATTTTTAATTATTTCTTTATTTTATCTCAACCGGTTAAAATATTATATGTCTATATCGTTACAGATTTAAAACTTCAACATCCAATGTCTAATAAAAAAGTTGGTTTACTAAATTTTAATTTTAAAAGTTTAGTTTATAGTAGCCGGTTAAATTATTCAATAGAGTTTTAGCCCAAATGTTTGAAATCCATTCCTAAACTCCAATCCATTACCTCCTCCCTCCCAAACCCACCCAACACAGCCTTTTTGGCGCGAAAATCATCTTGAAAAAGGAAAAACATTAAAACCCGGGAAAGCCAATGAAAAGATTTACCAAAAATTTCAAGTTATTAGCGCCAAAACCCCCCTTTACAAAACCCCCCATTTCCCCCTTCACACTCATTTCACCACCACATCTCTCTCAGATCTACAAAAATAATTATCTCATCAGATTCTTTTTTTATAAAAAATTTAACTTAGAGATGTCGAAATCAGTGAGCCCGAATGCGATATCGGTCATTCTTTCGAACCCAAATGTGGATTCGTCTACTGATGTTCCGGAGATTGTTGTTCAAGTGCTTGAGTTAAAGCCTACTGGTAACAGGCACATGTGAGTTCTTTTTATATATATTTTTTCTTCTTCTTCTTCTTCGTATTTATTAATTGAGTATGTTTATGTTGTGGATCTTAAGTATGTTTGTGTTATATTTAATGTCTGTTTATTTGTTTTTTTATGTTATTTTTGATTTAGCTGATTTAGGTTTTCATTTTACTTTAGTTTTAAAATTAGGGTTTTGTTCAATGAAATTAGGGTTTTATTTGACCTTAAAATCAGGGGTAATTTAAATTAATTGTAGGGTTTTTAAGATTTAGGCTTTTAATTTTCCATTACATATTTAACAGATCTATAAAAATGCCTTTTTAAAATAATATCATAAAATATTTTATATGAACAAGCCTTTTTTTTTTAGTAACAATGGTTTTGGACCTTTTTGGTTGACTAATCCACGGGGTTTTAAAAAGCTTCAACGATATTTAAATTAGATATATATATATTTTTTATGAGATGAATTGCTGTTCATTGGTTTATAATATTAGTTTGTGACTTGTGTTAATCATATTGTTATTTGGTAATTAAATGGACTTTCATTTGGTATATTTTAACAGGTGCACAGTAACTGATGGCAAAATGAAGTTAAAGGCGATTTTACCATCTAGTTTAACATCTGAAGTTGTCAATGGGAACATTCAAAACTTGTGTCTCATTCGTGTCCTTGATTACACTCTCAATGACATCCCAAACAAGAATGAAAAGTAAGAACCGATTCTCTCTCACTATGAGTTTGTTCTGTTTGGGTGATTTGTATGGTTTTGATTAATGTACTTTTGGTTTTGTTGTACTAGGTATGTGATTGTGACGAAATGTGAGTCGGTTTCGCCTCCTTTGGAGGCAGAAGTTAAGTTTGAGGTGAAGAGTGATGGGCCGGGTATTACGTTGAAACCGAAGCAAGATGTTGTTACTAAATCTGCAGCTCAGATTATTCATGAGCAGAATGGAAAGTAAGTATTGTTGTGGTTTGATTTAATTATGAATTCAAAGTGATTTGTGTTTTAAGAATGATGATTAATTATATTTAGGAATTATAATTTGGTTTGCTATGTTACAAAAAAATAATAGTTAGTAGACTGATTATTGTGCTGTTAAGTTGTAAAACTAATTTAAAACCATTGTGCTGTTAAGTTGTAATGATTATTGTGTTTTTTAATTGTAGCATGGCACCTTCTGCGCGAACTGCGATGACAAGAAGGGTTCACCCATTGGCTTCCCTAAACCCATACCAAGGAAACTGGACGATTAAAGTTCGTGTCACAGCCAAAGGACCAATGCGAAACTACAAGAATGCGAGAGGGGAAGGTTGTGTATTCAATGTTGAATTAACTGATGAAGATGTAAGTTTATATCCACTGGAATCTGTTAATTGGTTGTAAAATGAAAATGAAAATGAAAATGTTACTAATTAAATTAATTTGGCAGGGTACTGAAATTCAAGCGACCATGTTTAATGAGGCTGCAAAGAAGTTTTTTGATGTGTTTGAAATGGGAAAGGTTTATTACATATCAAAGGGAACTTTGAAGGTGGCTAACAAGCAATTCAAGACAGTGCAGAACGATTATGAAATGACTTTGAATGAGAATTCTCAAGTTGAAGTAGTAGCCAACGAAGCAGCTTTTATTCCTGAAACCAAATTCAGTTTTGTTCCGATTGATCAGTTGGGACCATATGTCCTTCAGAAAGAGCTTATTGGTATAAATCATAACTTAAACCTTTCTCAATATTTTGTTAATGGGCTTTGTTGAGTATGAGTTTGACATGGTTATATATTACAGATGTTATTGGCGTTGTGCAAAGTGTATCTCCAACAATGAGCATTCGAAGGAAAATTGATAATGAGGCTATTGCAAAGCGTGACATTGTTATTGCAGATGACACGTAAGACTATTTGTTCTCTTCTGCTGTTATAATAAATGTGGTTTTTTAGTATGAGTCAAAACTGGGTTGGCTAAGTTGACCTGCAGACATTTTTCTGCTTCATTTTTCAACATTTTTCAACAGTATATATTACAGGCTGTTGAATAAACTGATTTAGAAAGTAGTATGCTAGAAATCCCTTTCAAATGTTCCACTTTTGGCTAAGTTTTATTGATACACCTGTTTTACATACAATATACTAAAGTAGTCGTAATTTTAAGTAAGTGGCAAAGTTTCATCTTTTATTAATGTTGAAGTTGCATTATTAATTTTACAGGAAGAAGAC
This sequence comes from Artemisia argyi, assembly GCA_030686995.1. NCBI lineage: Eukaryota > Viridiplantae > Streptophyta > Magnoliopsida > Asterales > Asteraceae > Artemisia > Artemisia argyi. The sequence goes on from CM060688.1 coordinate 135,738,342, forward strand.
AGTAGTTGTGTCTTTGTGGAATACTCTTGCCACTGATCTTGGCCAAAAGCTATTAGATATGGCTGATGAGTCACCTGTAGTTGCAATCAAATCTCTACGTGTATCAGACTTTCAAGGTAGTTACACCTAAATTTGAACTTGTCACAGCAGTCATTATTAAGATATTTAGTTCTGATTAGTTCATTTTTTGTGTTATTGCTTCAGGTGTATCATTGTCAACTGTGGGCAAAAGCATTATTGAAATAAATCCCAATACCCCAGATTCTCAGAAGCTAAAATCGTGGTATGCTTCTGAAGGCAAAGAAACCTCTTTGGAAACTGTGGGTGCCAGTTTGAGTCCCTCAATGAGAAATGGTGGTCGATCCATGTACACTGACCGTGTCACACTTGACCATATAACCAGCAACCCGTCTCTGGGTGAAGACAAGGTATATCAGACATGAATAAGCAAATAAGGAATTTGATAAGTTTCTTAGTAAACAATATAAAATTGCTCATTGGTTAGATACTGAACATTTGTTTTGTGGCAGCCGGTGTTCTTCAACACACGAGCTTGCATGAGTATGATCAGAGCTGAACAAAACATGTCTTATCGGGCATGCAAAACCTGCAACAAGAAAGTTACTGAAAGTATGGATTCTGGATACTGGTGTGACACCTGCCAGAAGAATGAGAGCGAGTGCAGTTTGAGGTTTGTGAACTTTTGACTAATTTGCAAGATTAGTTTATTATTTCTTACATTGTTATGACTTATATAATTTGTTCTAATTGTAGGTACATATTGTCTGCAAAGTTTTCTGATGTTAGTGGTGCAGCTTGGTTCTCTGTTTTTAGTGACGATGCTGAGAAGATAATTGGTTGCTCTGCTGATGACCTTGATAAGATGAAGTCACAGGTAAATCATAAACCACATACATTAAGATCAAAACTTTTGCTTATTCATAGCTCATTTATCATCTTTATTTTTTGATACTTGCAGGATGACTCAAGTGAATATCAAACACAACTCAAAAAGGCTTCATGGGTCCCACATCTTTTCCGAGTGATGGTTCAACCACGAGAGTACAATAATGAGAAGAAACAAAGAATCACAGTCAAGGCTGTTGCTCCTGTTGATTTTGCAGCTGAATCTAAGTTCTTACTGGAAGAGATAACTTCGCTAAAAGCTTGAAACTTTTTCCATCATATCTTTAATTTGTTGGTTTCATGATCAAGAATGTATTTAAGTAACTCTGGTTTTGTGGGATGGTTTTAGTTTAGGTTAGTATCTCTATGTTTTACCTTTCTTGCTGATAGCTGCAAGTACATGAAAGGAAAATCTTTATCAAATTTTAATGAAGTATCTATTTTTCATCTTTAAATTGCACTATGATTGAAGTTTTATAATAATTCTAGTACAAAATGAGTACATGGGTCTTTGTCTTTGACAGTGGTATGGCAGCTGTGTTTATGAATTTTGGGCAATGTGGTGTTGGGAACTTTAGTGGGATCCCATAAATGTGCCCCTTCCTGAAAATGGGCAATGTGGTGTTGGGAAGTTTATATTGGTGAATGGTGATACAGCCAGTCAGCCTGTAGCACTTAGCAGATCCCATCTGCTTTTTTATTTTATTTTTTATTTTTATTTATTTATTTATTTATTTATTTTTAATTTTTATAGCAAAGGTGGCTAAGCTCTAAACAATGTTGCACCTGTGGCCAACCTTGATAGCGTGGAACAATTTCTTTACTGGGTGGTGTGGTGTGTTTTTTGGATTTTTGATTTTGACTTTGACATGGTTATAAAAATTACATATGTCATTGTTGTCGCGCAAAGAGTATCACCAACAATGAGCCTGTGTAGCAAAATTAATAGTTATGCTTTTGCAAAGCATGATATAATCATTGCAGATGACATGTATTACTACTTGTTTTCTTGTGCTTTTTGAATAAAAGTGGCATGATAGGTGGCTTTGGTGGGTATGGAAACGGGGCAAAAATGGTTTGGTTGAAATGTGCTGTTTTTTGACTTTTTGTTGCACGGGTTAAATCAGGCTCGACTCTTTTGACATGCAAACACATTTTGGCTAACTTTTAAATATCTAAATTATTGAGTAAATTGATTTAGAAGGTAGCATGCAGTAGACATGTGAAAACGTATAGTATTTTTGACCTTTTAAATAAATAGGTTGACTCAATCCCCTTTTGCTAATTTTGTTGATTTAAACAACAGCGAGTTGGCCTAGTTTTCAATCTTTAAATTCCATTTTCTACCTGTGTTGAAGTGTGAAAATGTATCTTTTAGGAAGAAATCCCCAGTTTTGTTTTTATGAAGTGCTTTTGCCTCTGATCTTAGCCGAAAATGATTGAATATGTTAATAAGTCACCTGTATTAGCACTCAAATTGTCCATGTTTCAGATGTTCAACATGATACACCTACATTTTAAACTCCGACTATAATCTGTAGTTCTAATTGGTTTATCTGTTGCTGTGCAGTGCTATCTTTGTCTACCGTGACCGAAAGCTCACAGAAATAAAGCCTGAAATTCCTGATTCTCAAAAGTTCAAATCGTGGTTTTCTTCTGAAGGCAAAGGAGCCTCGATGGATGCTGTTGGCTCTACTTTGAGTCCCTCAGTGAACAATAGTGACCGATCCTTACAAATTGACTCTAGCACTTAACCATATGACTAGCAACCAATCTTTGGATGAAGACAAAGTATCTTGCATGGGTATATAAAACACAAAATTATTGTACTTAACTGTTGAAAATTATAAAATTATTCCATATGCTAATTTAAGAACATTTTTTTGACTGGCAGCCATGTGTTCTTCAACGCACACACTTGTATGAGTTTGAGTAGAACTGAGCAAGCCATGTGCAAAACCTGTTATAGGAAAGTTACTTAGTTCTCAGTGATGATACTGAGCCAATAATTGGATGCTCTGCTGATGAGCTCGATAAGATCAAGTCACAGGTAAACCATAAAGCACAAACATAAAGATCAAAACTTTTGCTGATTTAAAGCTTGTTTCTCATATTAATTTCTGACAAGGATGATGTAAGTCATTATCAAACAAAGGCTACATAGTTCCCTCACCTTTTTTCCAACTAATGGTTTAAACCAAGTGTACAATAACGAGAAAAAAAAACAAAGGATCACTGTTAAGCTGTTGCTCCAGTTGATTTTTAAGCTGAAGTTAAGTTCTTTGTTGGAAGAGATATCTTCAATGCAAGTATGCAAATATTCATGGTGTTCTTATTTTGTCAGGTATAGAGTTCTTTCAAAAATGTATCCGAGTAACTCCAGTTTTCTCGGATGATTATAGTTACGTTATTTTCTTTAGTCGATCTAATTGTCACTTCATTTTTCAATATGAAATATGGTTTGATTCTTATTGTTGATTGCTGCAAGCACATAAATGAGTAAGCTTTTCAAATTTTACTGAAGGCACTATATTGTCACATTTGTTTACCATAAAATTGAGGAGTTTACACTTATTCTACTAGAGAGACACATGGCTATGATAGTCTTAAGTCTTACTTAACTCTCAACTCTTTGACAATGGCCGGGCTGCTGCCCAGCTATAAATCTCAGGCATTCCGCTGTTGGGAAGCAGGTTTTGTGGGATTCCATAAACATCCGAAACATTGATCATTTGTTGATTATGCGGTACCATAGTGATTGCTTTTTCTTTGTTTTCATCCATTGGCAACCTGTCGAATGTTGCATTCATAAAAGTGGCTGCCATTATAACAACAGGACCTGATGCAATTAGCGGGCCTGCAATGGCCCCACCAACTAGTTGACCCTGTGGACCTGCTAGGTAAATATCTAAGCCAGTAACACCTGGAGGGGCAGGTGGCGGCAGTACTGAACCCATTAACGACAAGATATCAAAGTGGCCATGGAGTGTGACGATGGGGCCCGTTCCTGAAGATGCGGATGATTGGCGTAGAGTTACATTGGTGACACAGCCAGTGGCACTTAATATGCAGATTCCACGTTGTTTTCTTCTAGCGAAGGTGGCTAAGCTCTCAACGACATCGCACCCGGGGGTAACTTCCATGGCGTGGGCCCGAAGTGTGTTAGCATTTTCCCGGGTGATAATGATGGGCGGTTTCGGCTTGTTTTTAGAGCCTGCTGGTCTGCCACGTGGCCTTCTTGTTACATGTTCGCTTGTAGCATTACATTCTGCTGCACCGTTAACCATTTTGAGATCTTTGGGAAATGATAGGGGTTTGCATTTAAATAGGGAGGTTAGGATGCATATAAATATGATGAAAAATCAAAAGAATGACACAAGAGTAGGAGACGATTAAGTAACAACATTTAAATACCTGTTTTAAGTTCCTAATTCTCAACCACCACAGATTCATCATATTCTTCTGGATTCCTGTAATAAAAATGCAACCAAATTATTTCAAATGCTTCAATAAGTCCTGGAATTCAAATTGTGTACTCCTTTGTTGTCCTGTAAATTATCAAGGCCTAAAATTGTTCAAGATGACTACTGTTGGTTCAGAAGAGGGGTATACTGCTGTTTGAAAATTCACATTTGTCGCTTTCTGTCATCAGTTGGTCACACAGCTTTCTCTTTTTCCTTCTCCCCTCTTTCTAGCACACCTCCACTTCAATCTAGTGTCTTTCATCCAGTGGCGGTTCCTCATGTTCTCTCTTCCTCCACACCATTTGTATCTGAGCATCATTGCCCTATATTGTATGACCTTAGATCCTAGTTCAATAGGTGTTCAATGGTATTTAGTGTTGGTGCCTCTCGTGGCTAATTCCTGAAGCCCTGTTTTATTCATCCTCATTTAGCTACCGCTGCAAAAGAAGCAGTTCATTGCTACAACTAACACCCTACAACACATCTTATCCCCTTTTCTTATGAACTATTTCTTCTCCAGGAGATGCACACAACCCGAACAGTCCAGCAAATTTTAGGTCGTGATGGTAAAGTATCCTCTTTGCTTCTTTCTTGCAGGTTGGTGTCTCAACCTTTTGCGTTGTTTGTTCTTTTTCATGGTCATATGAGTCGGTCATCTGGCTTTAGTTGCAGTTTTATGACAAATCCTTTTTTTTTCAAATGTGCTAAAAATCTTTAGCTTATGTTTTTTGTGTGCATGACAGAGGTTATCGGTTAGAACAAACTCTTAATAGATCAAATTCTAGAAAAGCATGGTTAACTCCAAAAATCAAACTATTACTTAGAAATCCTAACAGTAATCAAAACACATTCATAAATGGATAATACCTTATAAGAATTTCTAGTATGCAAAGAACAAAAAGTAAGGATTAAGAAGCAGGCCATTTTCAACTTCAAATGCTAACTCATTGCATTGAGAACAATAGCAACACATAAAGAATAAAAAGATAACACAGTAATTCTCGTAGAATTATTGCTAGAAAATCTCTTTCTGTCTCTACAAAAGTACCCATAGTGATTGACTTATAACACAAAAAGCTTAATAAGCATCAAACATTATCTAGAAAAAACATGGATTATAATAAGAAAGCTGAATGAATCCAGCATCCCTCTTCAGATAGCCATGAGGTCACCAAAATTTCGCATCAAAACAATGGAGCCAGCAAACAATCCTACAGCACGAAGCAATTTCTGCAAAGACACAAAAGAGAAATAGTGGGTGTATCAGCAGCATATAATTAAATATCAAAAGTATGAAGAAAATAAAATATACCAGTCGTAATGACGACAACAGCAAGTTCTACGAAAACATAAATTCATACAATCCTTTTGGTTATGGCAGATAACTACCGCATTCTATCAATTAACTAAAATAACACTCCTAGTTGCTACAGTTAGTTGATAGTTAGCATTCTCTAATCTCTACTATATACATGTTTCTTTGTAACGAGTTCTTTACCCTAGTTTGGGTATTAATATCCATCTTTCCGTGTTTTAGTCTAATCATCAACCACAATGCAATTACTTCTCGAGCTTCATTATTTCACTGTAGCAGTGTAGTTCCTATTATGCTTGCTTCTTCTCTTCAACTCTTAAGTAAACGCCACAAACGTACATAATGCAATTACATAATATCCATCTTTCCGTGTTTTAGTCTAATCATCAACCACAATGCAATTACTTCTCGAGCTTCATTATTTCACTGTAGCAGTGTAGTTCCTATTATGCTTGCTTCTTCTCTTCAACTCTTAAGTAAACGCCACAAACGTACATAAGACATATCACCCACACTTGCAAGTGTTTAGGTCGTGTTTTGAATATACACAAAACCATTTACAGAATCAAAGTAATCAGATTCAAGCAAACTACTGTTCAAACTTATTACAGATAACCGTAATCAAATGGGTCCATCCAAACACTAGAAAAATATTATCTAACAATTTCAAAACATAACACACAAGTTTCAAACAGATATCTTATAATCAAAATCAGATCGCTCCATCCAAACACTAAATCCTAACTATCTACAGTTTCAAAAAAGATAATATTACAAGTTCACAAAACAGCGGCTTGTCTCCAAAAAACGCAAAAACTCCCTTCAGCCCTTTCTTAAGGGTTTGCTTAAGGGGGTGTTTGTTTAAGCTTATTTAATTCCGGCTTATATCATAAGCTCAAACTTTCCAGCTTCTTTCGAGACGGCTTATGTAAGCTTATTATATCATAACGAAAAATAATATAAGCCCATAAGTCTCGAAATAAGCTAAACATTTACTAAAATATAAGCCGAAATCAAATAAGCTCGTAAGCCCACAAACATACATAAAACAATCATGGTACAGTAAAAGATTACAAACGCTAACAATCAAAGTTATAGAACTAATAAAAACAATCTACTAAAATGAATAATAAACCCTAATTTAATTTAAGAGATTTGAATTTGTAAATACCGAATTGAGTTCCCAGTTTTGAGGATCGTGAACTTGAGATCTCCAGAAGGATTTTACCTTCTCCAATGAAATTGCAGCGTCGGCCATTCTGTCTGTGTTTTTTTGGAATTAGGGTTTTTGAGACTTTGGGGCTTTTTATCTTGTCAAGGTTGGGGCTATTTGTTTACTTGTAGCCAACGATATTTACTACATGTACATGTTTTTTATTTTATCGTTTTAGGGATGCAACTATGCAAAGCCGAACAACGGGTCAGACTCGACCCGAACCGGCCCAACCTGACATGAAAATCCAATAAGGTAAAACATGAACCAAAAATCGAACCGAGTAAAAGCTATCGAAACCAAACCGAATAAGGTTGGTTCAGTTCGACCTCATTTCGGTCGATTTTTGGGTGATTTTGCTCAACCTAAATGCAAGAATTAGAATTTAAATTTTGTACACATAAGACTTATTTAACTTGTTTATGTACCGCTCATTCCGAATAAAATAGTTGTCTACAAAAATTTCTTACTTTTGGCAAGAAAATGGTTTTACCCTTAACCTTAACTAATTTAAACCTATATAATTGAATGTTTTAAAATAGTGACACGTGACAAAAATGCATGACATGACATGCCAAGATAGAAATAACATGACCAAAAAGCATGACATGCAAATAAGAATATGAAACTCATTAATGTTTAAGTTAGTAGCCTGATGAGAGGTTCTTTAGGTCAAACTCTGTCATAATATATAAGTCAAGTCATCTTTGAAAGATCAACGTTTTCGAGTGCTAGGTGTAGATGGCAAGGTTTGCTCATCATTCGGGCCCCACATGTGCTACATCAGCCTAATACCTACTCACAACTAACCTCTCTTCACCAAACAACAAACCTCAACTTACTCATTTGGCCCCATCACTTACAACTTTATTTTTTATTAAAATTCATTTATTATTTATTAAAATTAAAAAAAACAATACAAAACAAACAAATAATACATTAAAAAAAAAAAAAAAAAACCCTTCATCTTCTTCTCTGCTAACACACTAGTCAACCCAAAAATCCAACTTTATCATCAAACACACACTCACACACACTATCAACCAACACCAATACCCCTCGTCTTCTTCTCTTCTAACACACACTCACACACACAGTTCATACACACACTAAAAAAAAGGACATAACTCAATTTTATAAACTCAAAATTTTTTAAATATAATCATTTATATCAATATACCCGTCTCTTTGCTGCCTTTTTGTCAGAAAACATACTCGCTGTGCCCACGAAAAACAGCCAACGGCGATGAACGGCAGGGGGTGCAGCGACGAGTAACGGCTCGCCGTTGGCCTTGCCACGTCTGAACGGCGAGGGGTGAAGGCAAGCTGCACCTAGTTCTCTTAGGTGGCTAAGAAAAAGTTAAACTTTTATAGCGTTAGTTCAACATTTGATGATGCAGCTAGGACATCTCTTATTATATAACAAATTTTTAAAAAGTGGAAAAAGAGTGCTAGAGTAATTGAAATAGAATCAATGAGAATTCAATTTTGCCATTTAGGAGAAACAGAATCATCCTGTTAGTTAATAAAAAGTCAAAATTAAAACAATTTGATCAAAAATAACTTTATAAATTTAATAAACACTCCATACATTTTAATATTTTATATCCCATATACTTAACATTTTTTATAAAACAAATAACATGTATGTTGTTGTTATTTATTAATACTATTATCGTTATGTATTAAAGTAATATATATGGACTAAATTATAAATATCAAAACAAAAGCACGAGTTCTATAATATGTAAATAAATACATGAGATTGTACATATATAAACAACTCATATTATTCCTTTTCATGAGATTATTAAGTGAGGATGTCCCAAAAAATATCTTTTCTTTTACTATTCACGTTCAATAACAACTTATGTTATTCCTTTTTATAAATTAACCCGCGGTACATGGGTTAAAAATTTAATACGGCTAAAAATATTATTAACAAGAATATAAATATCATAATGAAGGAGCAGCCCCACATATTACAGTAGTATGGAAACATATACGCGATATTGTGCATATAATAACGACACATGTAATTTCTCTTTAAATTTTAAATAAGGATATCCAAGTATTTTTTTAGAGTCATTACGTGTTATTAAACACACATAATATCTAAAACATGATATCAATAGTTAAATTTAAACAATATCAAAATCAACACCTTGCCAATTAAATAAAGTCAACTTCTTCGTCCAATAAAAATCTATATAAAATATTAATCAAAATTAATATATAATGAAAAATTTATGTAAAAACTCATGCGTGCACATGTATTATAACTATATAAGTATTACATAATGTTATAGAGGATTTTATTTAACAACTCTGTATATGCACTTGAACGTGCTTTACTATGCCATAATAGAAATTTACATTCTTAACTAATTGTATTATTAAAAATAGAATTTTGACTTATATCAATACATATTAAATATGATTTATGACAAAACCATGTGCTTGCACGGAGTTGCATAACTATTTAGTACAATGACTTAGGTTAGGCAACTCTTAAATTCAAAGCGTATCGTATAGCCCTTAAGGGGGAGGGAGTGGTTCATCCACCACACCACCATCACTCACTCACAACCAATCCCCTTATGCCACATCATCCACCCAATTTTTCCTTCACTCACTCATTTTTTTAGAGGCATCACTTCACTCACCCTTCACTCACTCACTCACTTCAAAAAAACACATGCAACGTTCAAAAAATAAAAAGGATCCCGTGCGTGAAACTTTCTAGCAAAAGATGGATCCCGTGCGTGAAGCCACCCCCGGCAGCGGTGTTCCTGTGGATGAAGGGATCCCTCACGTGCCTTCAGGCACCCACTCCTACCTCTCTTAACAACTACTGTATTTGAGAAGTTTATCTACCATTTAAAAAAAAACTCATGATTGCACTTATATCCTCCTAAAGTTTAGAATCACATCAATTGCTTCTTATATATATATAAAAAAAACATTGAATCTATAATACTATAAGATTGAGTCCCTTAATTTAATGTGGAGTAATCAAGATACTCAAGATGGAGTCCCATAATTTAATGTGAAGTATATACAACATCGAGATGGAAGTGTAAGGGTTGCCGGAATTGATCACGTATTTAGTATATAATTAAAAGTCGGTTATGGATTGAGATGTAGTTGAAAAGGTTGCAAGAATAATTAATTATTTAACCTAATTCATGCCTATATAAATCGGCCAAAATCACATTTAGTATGTACATTTGAATATGATTCACACATCTTTTAAATCTTTGATTGTTGGTAGCGGTATGCAAATTCTCTTTTGCAACATTTAGTACGTACATGTTTGTTGAAGTGTGTTAATGAAAAATATTTTAGAGATGATTCACACATCTTTTAGATCTTTGTAATTAACTTTTTTTTTTTTTTTTTTTTTTTTTTTTTTTTTTTTTTTTATCATACGCAGGTATCATGAAAATCACACAAGATCATGCATGCTCAGATAAATGGAACCAAAGATTGGGATACCAACTATTTTCTTTGTTTCTTACATATTTAGGTGATTGTTATAGATAAGCATATATATAGATATATGTATTATGTTAATGCATTTTCATATATAAGTAATTTATGTGTGTTTTCTATTGATATAGCTCACATGTGCGAATTGATTCAAGAAAATATGCACGAGCATGTATGTAAAGGAACATTTAAATGGTTAAATAATACTTTTTAGCGTGATTAGTTAAAGTTAGTTTATGTAAGTAGTTGCTTTCGAATGTTTTTTGAGAAATATTAGAATGAATTTATCATGTGCAATTGAATTATTATTAAAAAGAAGAAGGTCCGCGCATTGCAAAGTGTTTTCTTTTTCTATATATAGAATCATTAGTGAGAAACCAATATTTACGCCCATTAAATGAGTTTGCCATAATAGCAAAATACGACATATTAAAAATATCACATTAAGTAATGAATAGAAAGGAAAAATACATAATTTTGACTTAAAGCCGTTTGTAAATTATAATATCAAATAAAAAAAAGTTGAGTTTTAAACATAAGCAAAAGTTCAAACTTTTATCGAAAAATAAAAGCGGTGCATTTAATATGAAGTATATACAACATCGAGATGGAAGTGCAAGGTTTGCCAGAATTGATCACATGATATTTAGTAATTAGTATAGAATTAAATGTCGGTTATAGATTGAGATGAAGTTGAAGTTGCAAGAATAATTGATGATTTAACATAATACATTCCTATATAAACCGGCCAAAATCACATGCACAAACACAAAAGTTCGAATCGGGGTTATTTGATAACAATATTTTCCATAACGTTATCATAATTTGAACATTTTATTATGAACCATAAGTAAGTTTTTCCGATTATTACTTTGAACAATTAGGTATAGATGTTATATTGATATATTTAATTACTTTCCCAAAAAAATGTGTTAACATCAAAATCTACGAAAGTATTTATAGTTTACATGAGTTATTTAGTATTAAATGATAAATGTTCCGCTGGGCAACATATGGAGTATACAAATGTAATGAGATTCGACATGAATTGAATCCGTTTGACATGATGTAAAGCTGAACCAAACACTTTTATCCCGTAGTTTATATGTTATAAGATAACAAGACCCTTGCATCGCATGCAACTTGAATAATGAATATATAAAAGAAAAAGCACATAATTTTTGCTTGAACCCATTTGTAAATAATAATAATAAATTAATAAAATTAAGTTTAAGACATAATAGTGGAGTCCAAAGGTTTTAGGAATTATTAATAGTGTGTTAATTAATATTTATTTGGTTAGCTATTTAGAATTGAGTTTATTGATAAAACGAGGCAGGCAGAACCCGTGCTACGCACGGGCTAAGAATCTAATTGTTAATCGTGTATTCTTTCTGTATATTAGCGAGTGGATACTTAATTATTGTTTAGTATGTTGTATGAAATGTTTTAACTTTCTTGTATAAAAATTTAAAAGTGTTTGATGTTGTTTTGGTTTTGTGGTGTTGTATTGGTTATTAAGTTGTGATGACTTTGTTTCTTTTGGCATATTACTTATTTGCATGATAAAAAAATGGCTTTATTTTTTTTTGTTCTATTACTTAGCCCTACAATACTTGTCTATTAAATGGTTTTTGCATGGTAATATGAAGCACACGGGGTCTATCTAATTGGTCATAGTTTAATGTGCGTTAAATATTTTCTTTATTAAGTTTGTAAGTTAAAGTTTGTGTAATAATGTATATATAATAATATGACATAAACTGTATAAAAATCGTTACAAACCTTTTTAGCTTCATCTCATTTTATTGTACAACTAACTTTATTGAAAATTAACATTGAAGTCTAACTAATATTAATAAATTTTATCAATAAACTCAATTCTAAATAGTTAACTAAATGAATATTAATTAACACACTATTAATAATTCCTAAAACCTTTGGACTCTACTATTATGTCATAAACTTAATTTTTTTTAATTTATAAATGGGTTTGAGCAAAAATTATATACTTTTTCTTTTATATTTATTATTCAAGTTACATGCTTACATAAACAAATCATGCTAAAAAGTATCATTTAACCATTTAAATATTGCTTTACATACATGCTTGTGCACATTTTCTTTAATCTATTCGCACATGTGAGCTACATCAATAAAAAACACACATAAATTACTTGTATATGAAAATGCATTAACATAATACATATATCTATATATATTGCATTAGGTTAAATCATCAATTATTCTTGCAACCTTTTCAACTTCATCTCAATCCATAACCGACTTTTAATTGTATAATAATTACTAAATATCATGTGATAAATTCCGGCAAGCCTTGCACTTCCATCTCGATGTTGTATATACTTCACATTAATTGCACCGGTTTTGTTTTTCGATAAAAGTTTGAACTTTTGCTTATGTTTAAAACTCAACTTTTTTATTTGATATTATAATTTACAAACAGATTTAAGTCAAAATTATGTGTTTTTACCTTTCTATTCATTACTCAATGTGATATTTTTAATATGTCGTATTTTGCTATTATGGCAAACTCATTTAATTGGCGTAAATATTGGTTTTCTCACTAATGATTCTACATATAGAAAAAGAAAACACTTTGCGATGCGTGACCTTCTGTTGATATAAATAATGTTTAAAAACGTTATTAATATTTCTCAATAACTCTATGTTTTGATAATCACAAAATGTAAACTAAATTAAATCAAGATTATGACGTAAACAAGTATTTAGTAACAAATATTTACTTCTACAACTTATATCACTTAAGGTATGCATAAACTAAGCAACTTATGCATTACATAATCAAAAGAAATTTTTCTAATCACTAGAACTCTTATAAAATGTATTAAACATTTTATATCTTTTACAAAATTATTTTTGGAATTAAAAGAATATGTTTAAATCATTATTAATATATGATTTCAAATTTCTAACCAAAAATGGAAAATTTTATCCAGAAAAATCTTCCCCACAAGAGGACAAAATACTCTAATGTTCTGGAGGGGGCGGCCCCCTTAATTCATAAGGTGGCCCCCTTAATCATTAAGGGGACCGACCACGCTCCAGAACAGTATTTTGCTCCCCTTTAAATACTGATTCATTTCACAAATTTTCCTCACCTTTTTGCACTCAAAACCTTCTGATCTAATCTCCATTTCTATCTCAAAAATCCTTTGATCATATAATTTATAAGTCTTTGTTTCTAAGTGATCCAAAACTTCATCCACTTAAGTGCAAAAAGAAGAACACTCCTCTACATCCATTAAATTGTAGTAGTGTTGTGATTAGCTAGTTTCATCTTGTAGTAGTGCTAGATACTTGCAAAGTGTTGTGTGAATTTGTTGATTGTAGATACTAGGTGTGTTGTAAAGTAGTGTAGTTATTGTGACTTAGTTGTGCATAGAAGAAGGTGTGAAGTAGACAAGAAGAAAAGGTGTGAAGCTATCTTGAAGAAGTTTTGAAGGTGTGAAGAAGGAGTGAAGTCTTGAAGAAGTTGTGAGATTGGTTCTAGCTACGATTAGAACTCGACATTTAGCTTAGTGTCGTTAATAGGTGTAAGCCAAGGTGTGTAAGGTTTCTCCGACATAAGGAGTTTGTTGACATAGTGAAGAAAACTCTCGAGTGTGGTACTCGGGGAGTGGAGTAGGGCAAGGAAGGTGTCCTTGTAGCCAAACCACTATAAATTCGCGTGTTGTGGTTTGATCTTTCTAACTCTATCTTTTCTTCATTGTATTTCAATACTTTCATTATTAGATTAGTCTTACTTGTAATTGTTGATACTTGAATTCACGTAAGACCGAACCGAAAGTTTTTATAAGCTACAAAAGATTTTGAAAATAAATTTAAAAAGGACGTAAAACTATTCAACCCCCTTCTAGTTTTCTACAATTGGTATCAAGAGCCACGTCTAACAAGATTTTTTAAAATATATTGTATTTTAAAACTTGTAACGATCTATGGAATCTGAAAAATATTTAGAAGGGCAATCTATGCAAAAATCACCACTATTTGAAAGTGGGATGTTTATATTGGAAAAATCGATTTGAAACTTATGTGAAATCAAAAGATCTAGATCTTTGGCATGTTATTACTAATGGTGATTTCTTACCTATTCAAAATAACCCCGAAACAAATAAAGATGAAATCGTACATTTTGAAAAACAAAATGATGATTTAAAAAGAAAACTTGCTAAAAATAATGAAGCAAAAATGGTTATTTATAATGCGCTACCACGTAAAGAGTACGAAAGGATCTTTATGTGTGAAACCGCAAAAGAAATTTGGAACTCTTTACTAATAACTCACCAAGGTAATAGTCAAGTCAAAGATAATAAGATAGATCTACTTGTTCAACAATATGAGCAATTCACGATTCCGGAAGAGGAATCAATTGATAATGCTTCTGCTAGATTTAACACTATCATCACAAGTTTAAAAGCACTTGATGAGAATTTTTCTAGTAAGAATTTTGTTAGGAAGTTTCTTAGGGCTCTTCACCCGAAATGGCGAGCTAAAGTGACGGCTATTGAAGAATTAAAGAATTTATCAATGTTACAACTTGATGAATTAATTGGAAACTTGAAAGTCCACGAAGTTATTATAAAGAAGGACTCCGAAATGGTCAAAGGAAAACGAGAGCAAAGCAAGTCAATCGCCTTGAAAGCTAGAAAGGAATCTAATAACGAAGATAGCTCATCTTACGAAAGTGATGACGAAGAATATGCCATGGCCGTAAGAGATTTCAAGAAATTCTTTAAAAGGCGAGGAAGATTCGTAAGGCAACCACATGATGAAAGGAAAGCCTTTCAAAAGAGTAAGGGTGACAAGAATAACAAGAATGAAAGGAAATGTTTCAAGTGTGGTGATCCAAATCATCTTATTGGAAAATTTTTAATGATGACAAGAGATCAAAATCAAAGAGCATTTGTTGGAGGAGCTTGGAGTGATAGCGATGAAGATGAAAAAGAAACGACAATGGAAGAAAAGTGTCTCATGGCGAAGACATCAAGTGAGGTACGTTCCGAAACCGAATACTTTAGTGATGAAAATTTATCATTAGAGGAAAAAGATTTAGATAGTGAATATAATAGATTATGCAAACTAGGACAACAAGTAATGGCTAAAAACAAATCACTAAAATGCATAAACAACCAATTGGAAAATGAAGTACTAGAACTAAAAATTAAAATACATCAACTTGAAAAAGGTAAAGAAATTTTTAAAGAATGTAAATCATGTCAAGAGCTTAAAGGTGAAAACGAAATACTCAGGGAAGAAATTCGCAAACTTGATAAATTTGAAAATAGTAGTCACTCACTTAGTAAAATAATAAGTATTCAAAGAGTATCCGGAGATAAAACCGGTTTAGGATTTAACTTAACCGAAGCTTCAACAAGCGAAATTAAAAATGTTAAATTTGAAAAGTGAACCTAATGAACTAAAACCTCTAAAATCTAATCCTAAGTATATACTTATTAATGATTGAAAAATACCTCTTGCCAACAATGAAGAAGTAAAAGCCTTTTATAAACCATCTTTAAAAACCGAAGTAGGAGCTTCTAAACCTAAGACAATATCTAAAACTCCACCACCTAGAAAGCCAAATAACTTTCATCCTAGGTCTAAAACACCTCAACCAAGAAGAAACCAAAATAGGCAAAACTACAATAACACTAGTAATCAAATGTGGAATTATCAACAAAGCTACAATCCTTGGGGGATACTACTACATTTCATGCATCCTAGCCAAATGTTAAACATGTTTGGACCAAACCACTTTGGACCAAAGAGGCAATGGGGACCGAATAGCTAGATCAACATTCCTTGTGGCTTTCTTGAAGTTTCTCTCACCGTAGACTTTTACAAAGTCTATATGTCATTTTGAAGATTTTTGTTGAAGACCGCCGGGTACGTCATTCTTTCATAACTCATTGCCATGCTTAGATAAATACGCTTTGTTTGGTTACGTTGTTTGCATAGATATAGTTTACTTTTTTTTCTTCTCTGTTTGATCATATATATATATATATATATATATATATATATATATATATATATATATATATATATATATATATATATATATATATATATACACACATTATATATAACAGGAGGCATATGACGTCATTAATGCCACCTCATTACCCAGTAATTCATTATGAGCCATGTCATCAGCCATGTCATCACATAGAAATCTCAACAAAGATTAATACTAAAATTCGATTTTTTTAAAATTTTTTTTGGCACTTACTAGGATTGAACCTAGGTTGTTGGCAACATTAACAAACATCATAACCACTAGACCAACACATTTTTTTGGTTATATCTTGCAATCCCAAATCTATAAACCATGCTACCAATTATTAACCATTTTAATGAGATGATTACCATATATATGTTTTTTTTTAAATGACACCCTAATCAGAAAATCATATACACGCTATTTTTATGAATCAAACAAAAAAAGCCCTAATCTAAAATCCCAATATCGATGAATCAAAAACCCTAATCTAAATCCCTGGCATGCAAGCTCTCTAATATTTGCGTGCACTATGCATTATATATTTCCTTAAGGTTTTATGTCTTATCAATCTCAACAAGTTTTCTTGATATGGCTTATGAAGATGTTTATGTGATGTTTATGACCTATCGTTTTTTTACTATTGCGAATACAATATCTTTGTGTTATACTACAGGTTATGACGTTCAATATGCAACATGTTTCCAGGTTTTCTCTTACATACATTGTTCATGATTATTGAAAACTTTCTTTTACTATTCAGTTAATTATTTGTGTGATTCAATACTCGAAGGTTGATAGCTAAATATCGTATAACTTATGTAAAGCCTTTAAAGAACACAAATACTAAATCATCTCATGATGTCAATGCCAAGGAAATCCTACTGTTACCCTTGACGGAGGTATATATTTTATGGGTTTAATGTTGGTTTAGTTTTGTTTAATAAGCTAACTTGGACGAATATGCAATATCCTTTCAACACCAACACTATATGGAAATGGCATGCTGATGGAATGCACACTTGCAACACAGTTTTTCCGAATAAAATTATGTATGTACATACATTATTTAGGCTAAAATAGAAAATACCATAACGACCCTGTGTATGCACATGTAACAGCAAAACAAAATGCACGAACTTAATGCTTTGTCAGCGAAGTGGAAGGAGCTTTGTGTAAAGAACATATCAATTGAAGCGCACCAGGTGTCGAAATTGAAAGCTACCTTAAAACATTAAACACAGAAGCTGCAAAGAGGTATCATGATTTTCACCTTACAAATTTATAATTTGTATTTAACACAGAAGATGTGAATGTCACACCAGGTTAATTCCATTATAATGCTTTTGTGTTTAGGGCTACCAATGATTGGGTGGATTTTGGTTGTATGAAGTACAATATTAGTAGGAGATCACTTTGAAGAGTTGCGTTGATCCAACACAAAAATATAGATTTTGATATCATTTTCTAATTTATTATAAGTTAGTTATTGCCAATAATTACGTAACCATATAATTATATAATCTCCTGTAATATTGCATTAGCTTATAGTAGTTCTTTAACTAACACGAAATGGAAATTGAATTATACTTTGAATGGTAATGATTGAAAACACAATTAGTAAAAAAAAATGCATGGAAGGATGCTAATGTTTAGCAGTCCACAAACAGCTGGTAAATCTTCTATGATGGATAATTTTGTGTAATTCAACAAAATTTTATAGCAGATTCTGGGAGATAATTAGAAAAAAAATCATTTTTTATTTACAACTTGATATAAATAGTTATGTGATGTTGCTGTTTCAGTGGTATTGCATGGCAGTTAATACTAAACCATCCAGTAAGACACAAGAAAGCTATTCAGGATAGGGCAGTTCTAATTCAATTTCAAATGATGTAGAGTTTTGCATTATGTTGTTCTGCTCACATATTAGTTTTGACAAAGCGGTTAAAATCCTTCCCATTAGCTTTATAATTTTTCAGTTTTCGAGATACATTCTATTATATGGGTGTGGAATAGTTCAAATTGAATGACTTACAACCAAACCATCACAGTGATGATAATGATTGCAGTTCCGGTGACTCTAAAGAATAGTGTGCAATTTTGTATTTTTTATACTTAGTATTTTTACTATTACAAGAAGGTATAGGTAACTGTGTTTTTTCTTCTGTTACGGCTATGTTTAGTCAATATCATGTGTTGATACATATATTTTTGTTGATTGTATTTGAAGACTTCTAAAACACAACGGTCCAATCTCTTAGTAATATGAGGTGAATCTACATGTGGTGGAATATCGAATGACTATATCACTGTATGTGCGAAATACAGTTTATGTTGTGTTCAAGTTATATTAAAAGCTAAAAGATATTATTGAAAGTCTAAACTTGGTGCAGGTTTTGGCCAAGAAATTTGGAGCTGCTGTGGTTACCCTCGAACATCGTTACTATGGAAAGAGTAACCCGTTTGATTCTATAACTACAGAAAATCTGAAGTTTCTTTCATCTAAGCAGGCACTTTAAGACTTGGCTACCTTCTGTCAATTTTATCAGGTATGTTGTGGTTATTTGGCTTGCAAGATAAGTTCTTTGATATAATAGAGTACAATTGGGATTACAAAATTTGTGTTTTCATGTACGTAGGTCTATAGGAGTACATCTATTTATACAAGAAGTAGGAGGGTTATTCTCTTACTCAATTCCCTAATTATTAAGCTCTATATATTCAATTTCTTAGACTGCTCTGCCCAACATGCTAAAGTTGTAAATTTAATCAATATGGGTGTCATTTACATCTTTTGTAAATATGTCTCATAATTAAACTTTCGTTCGAACATGCCATGCTTTAATAAGACCTTCAGACTTGTCAAACAAAGTTGCATTCAACCGAGATATGTAAATTTTTGTTTATAATAAAAACATTAGAAGCAATTTGGAGAACAGACTCATTATCACACCATAGCTTTGATAGATAAGCAAGTGCATTTACCAATCTTCTTGAACAATTGATGCATGTAAACTTATACTAACAATATTCTACTTTTTGACTCTGCAAAACCACTACAACATAAATTAGTTGTCATTAGGCTGTGCGATAACATAACTAAAAAGAAGGATTATTGAGGTTCATAAGTACACTCTATTGCATGATCCTGTAAACCATCATGTAGAGTTATAGGGAGTGTTTGGATGTGTATAACCGTATATATTGAGTGTTTAGGACTTTGGATAGTGAGTACAAAATAATTTGATTAAGATCAGATGTAAAAAAGCCACCCACCCATGGCTATTTATCAACTTATAATCTGATTCATCAAGTCAAAATAATTAACAGTATATCATCTCTATTATGTTATGTCCTTGTCAAGTTTCTAAGCTAAAATTTTCTTGCAGATTTGTTTTGAGCAACAATAACTATACCAACCTGTAGGTTGAGCATAAGCTCATAACTTTTACGACCATTGCATATTGTCACACCTTGCCTCTTTCCTGGTTGTAGCTTGATCTTAAGTGACCTACCATACATCCCATTCTTATGGTATTGATGATGTTGGTAAATTTCAAAGTACTAAACATGTCCCCTATGCGCATTCCACACTCCAACGATGCACTACTTCAGATGTACTATGAATTACGCTATTTTGGCTCCAACCACTTTAACCAGTTCATATTTGGTGATGCAGGTGTGAATAAGCTACTTGTGGGAACCCCTTTAAAGGTATTATTTGCAAATTATATTTTTGTGACTACTTAATACGAATTTAGGTTATGTGAATTTTGTACCACATGTTACAAACGGGTTGAAAAAGCAACCTTTCGCAACATCATATTAGGCTATACCATACTTCACAAAGCAGTTCATAGTAGAAACTACTGTAATTATTTATTTATTTTTATTTTTATGATTCAAGTTTAATGTCACTTATCACTTTGTAGGGCTGGTTCATGAGATAGCTGTCAAACACGGATATCTCATTCATGAGAAAGATGGTGATGGCATGACACCACTCCAACTTCTTTCTTGTGGTCCACCAATATTCGGGCCTAAAAACTTCTTCATGCACATTCTATACAAGCGTAAGATGATGATCACTCTACTCAATCTATACCTCCTTTATTCTTGAATAAGTCCAATCAGTTTTGGAATTCCTGCATGTCATGACTTAGGTTATCCGGCATCAAAAACAAATGTTTGACAAGTTATTCACCTATTCAACAATGCACTAGGATTTTAGTCGTGACATAAGTGATCCGGCACCATCATTTTTTATAGATGGATTCATTTCATGATTTAATATACATTTTTCTTTTTCTTTTGTTTATTGTATCTAGGGATGTCAGCAGGGTTATCGGGCCAAGCCGATAAGACCCGAAAATCACTTTTCCATTTTTAGAAGCCAAATGTCTGCAAATTAGGATTCAGGTCTGCTGCAAATGAGTGTTTGGGTCTATAGTATGTTTGGTATTATGGTTCAGGTATGCAAATTTGATTTCTGCTGCAAATGACTGTTTGGGTCTATTTAATCTTAGTTTGGTATTATGGTACTGAATATACTTCTCTGAATTTTTATAACTGTTATCTTTTTTATCATATCAAGAATCATGATCTTGCTGTCTTTATGTGTTATTTCATATTGGTTTTGCTTTAGCTCAACTGGGTTGCAGTCAAAATTTAATCATAGTTTGTGTAGTAATGGAAAGGTTTTAATATAGTGCAAGTAGCTTATGTAGTTGTGCACACTTTTTCATAAGGATGAATTATGTGTGTTAGGAATACAAATATTCCTGTAAAAGTCTCGGTCACCTAATGATTGTAATAGCATTAAGTTAGCTCGTAGTTAGTTTATTTATTAGTTAATTAGTTTTAGTTTAAGTAACACCGTGGAAGAAGGACGGGTCTTCACCCACTGTATGCCTGATCCACAGCCCGGGAGTGGGCGTTATATTGTAAGTATAAATACCCCTCTCCACATGTGGAGAGGGTTGGATCTCGATCTAATATTTCTCTTTTTCTCTCAAGGTTCCTTTCTTTCTTTCTTTCTTTCCTCTCCTCCTCCTCCTCCTCAATTCCAACGTCTCACTAATCACAAGATAAACATGTTTCATATATAGTTAGTATTCTACAATTGGTATCAAGAGCCAAGGTTTCATCTTAGGGCCTTATAGAATCAAATTTGATGATGTTTTGAGTGGTTTTGTGAGTTTGGAGTCACTTTCTTGGAAAACATCTTGGTTTAATCTCTCTAGTGTTGTTATACATGTTTGAGATGTACTTTTATGTTCATTAGTGTTTGTAGAACATTGTAGTTTAGTTTGTGTTACATATCATTAAGCTATTTGAAGTTTGGAGTTGATTATGGGCGGATTTCTTGGTTGCGTTTAAGTCCACTGTTTCATTGCTTGGTTGCGGTTAAGTTCTGTTATCTGCGGTTAACTTGCTGCGTTTACTATTTCGGGAATACAAACAAAACGCAACGATAGTGACACTTTTGGACCATTATCCCTGCGATTAGTTATCTGCCTGCGTTTAGTTATCTGCGGTTAATCATTCGCGGTTAACTATTCTGCGGTTGGGTGCTTTCTGCGGTTTGTATCCTGCGGTTAGAATCTTTGGTTTGCGGCTCACTTGGATTGCGGTTAGATCATTCTGCGACTGGATTTCTTTTCTGCGGTTTGGTATATTTTGAGGTTAGTGTTCTGCGGTTAGGTCAAGTTGTGGTTAAATTGTCCTGCGACTAGTACCTTACATTGCGAGTATCTCCCACGTGTGGTTTGGTAATTTCTAATTTGTGATGTCGACATCTTCCGATGACATTCAAGCTGCGGGGTCTGACACCCGACCTCCGATGTTGGATAGAACTGACTATGAATCATGGGCTCAAAGGATATGGTTGTACTGTCTGGGTAAAGATAACGGGGTTAACATCTTGAAATCCATCGATGAGGGACCCTTTCAAGTGGGTACTACTAGAGACACGATTTCAGAAGCAACTGATCAACTACCGGCCGTATTTGGTCTTGACAGACCTCGCACTTACAATGAGTTGTCTGAAGAAGAAAAGAAACGCTATGATGCAGACATCAGAGCATCAAACATCATCATTCAAGGCCTTCCCAAAGATGTCTACAAACTGATCAACTTCAACACTGAAGCAAAGGCGGTCTGGGATAATGTCAAAATGCTTCTTGCAGGGTCTGAGTTAACTAAAGAAGATCGTGAGTCACAACTATACGATGAATTTGAGCATTTCAAAATGAATCCAAGTGAAAGCATCATTGACTATTATGTCATATTTCACAAGCTAGTCAATGATATGAGAGCCATCAAGATGACAATGCCCAACATACAGCTCAATTCCAAATTCGTGAATAACATGGCACCTGAATGGGATAGGTTTGTCACAGCTGTTAAGCTCAACAAAGGTCTCAGGCATACCAATCATGAACAGCTTTATGCATATCTCCAACAACATGAGAAACATGCTGCTTATGATCGGCTAATGCGAGAAAAACTCAATCCGTCTGCAACAAATGAATCTCTTGCTTTTGTCTCCAATGTTCAACAACCTAATCAAACCTCAAATGATCAACCTCAACCATCACAATCATCCTCCAGGACTACTCCAACCAATAGGCAATCATCAACTCCCTCACTATCTGCTTTGAATACACAACTTGATTCTGGGTATTCTCACACTGACATGATGATTGACAATCTCTCCAACCAAGTCTCTCTACTGGTTCAACAGTTCAGGGCTGCACTTCCATCTACTAACAACCAACTCAGAATCTCATCTAATCCACGTAATCAGGCAGTCATTGAAGATGGTCGGGTGGTGGTGCAGAATGTGCAGGGAAGACAGAATTTCAACCAAAGAAATGTTGGTAGAGAGAATGGGCAATACAGAGTTGGGAATGCTCTTCAAGCACAAGCTAAGCAGCCGAAATGTTATAACTGCGGAGGGTTGGGCCATATTGCTAGAAATTGCACTCTCCCAAAACGTCCCCAAAACTCTGAGTACTTCAAAGACAAGATGTTGCTGATGCAGGCACAAGAAAATGGGACTGTGTTGGATGAAGAAGCTTTGCTCTTTCTGGCTGGTAATGATGGGAACACTTTTGATGCTGATGTGGATGATCAACCTGTTCAGGACATGGCTCTTAATGACCCAAATATCTTTCAAGTTGAAGAGTGTGATGCATTTGACTCAGACGTGGATGATGAACCAACTGCTCAAACGATTTTCATGGCTAATCTGTCTGCAGCAACATCCTGATTTATCCATCACGTCTGCTATCTCTGAGGTACCAACATCTCCTAATCATAATCTGAATAATCCTACACCTGTACAGGGGGCATGTGACTCTGTACAACTCAAGAATATTGTCAACACAAACGTCACTGATATGGGTAATACCAATAATATCCCATATGAAATGTATGTGAATGACAATGGACCCCCTGTTGTACCAAGTGACATGCCGTCTATTGATTCTAGTAAACATGAGGTATATGATGGAAAGCCACAGGAAGTTAAGTGATGAATTTAGTGAACATGATACCTCCAAACCCAAAGCAAGATTCCTTAGAATAGGTCTAGGTGCACAACCTGCATTATATGATGCAAACACTATGCTTGAACCTAACCATGCCCCTCCTGATACACGATCCTATGACCACATCAATGAGGCAGAGGATAGAACTAGGGCAAAACTTGCTGAACGTTTAAAGGATCCTAAATGCATTGCTAAGAATATCGTGTTTCACTATGATTATGCAAATGACAATCATACTGCAATTTTTGTTCCTCAAAAGAGAATTTTTCCTGAAAAAGTGTTTTGGAATATTGACATTGAGAAAATGCAAGCTGAAAGAGTTGTAGGTAACACACGCACTATGTTTAGAATTGTTCACCCAACTGCCTATCCCCTGAACACACCTAGGCACCTTGTACCTCTCACTCTTCCCACACAATGTAATACTCTAATTGGGTTGTATGTGCTAGGTCAATTGTTCAATGACTTTGAGAAAACCTATAAAATAAGATTTACACCTACAGGGATTACTGAAGGGGAACGGGGTTTTGAGCAAACAAAACAGTGTTACCTAACTGAAGTTATGCCATTTTTTAAACTTCTAAAAGAACATTTTGAGGGACTTAAAAACACCATTAATGATGATGTGACTCAAATGAAAAAGGCTTTTGATGAAGTGGAAAGTGAGGGTAACCAACTAGCTATTGATCTCAAACACAGTGAAATTGACAGGAAAAACATTCTCATCATGAATGAAAATTTGATTGCTAACTGCATTTCTAAAGATGTGTTTTATACTGTTACCGACTCTGCGCTATCTGCTCACCAATTTCATGAAATGTCGGTTACTTTGAATGTCTTCCAAAATCGTGTGATTGAGCTTGAGGGGGAGAATTACAAACTTACTGAAAAAATTCAAAACGATGATCATGATAACATGGTCAGGAATTTCTCAAAACTAGAAGTTGATAATCTGAACCTACAATTAAAATATCAACATCTAGAAGAAAGCATAAAAATATCAAATGCCAAGATATCCTCGGATGCTCCTGAGTTTGATACATGTTTTGAATTAGCCAAAAAGGATGAAGTAATTCAAGCTCACTCAAACACGATTCGGAAGTTGAAGGTCCAAATTGCACAATTAAAATCGAACATAAGCGATGTGACCAATACCAATTACCAGAAGTCGATAGATTCTCAAAACTTTCAAAAACAGGGCATTATCAATGAACTACAACATGAAAATGAGTGGCTTCGTGCTGAAATGTCTAACGTTAAACAACGTTATAAAGAATTGTTTGAGTCTATTAAAACAACACGTGACCAAAACAATGAAAGAGTCACTTCTTTGTTAAATGAAATTGAGAATCTAAAGACCATGGTGAAGGGTAAATTTCCCGCTGTTTCATGTGATCATGCAATTTCCAATGTACATGCTTGTAATAAATATGCGTGCGATGCTGTGAGTGTTTCTCTTCCCTTTAGGAACAATAAGTTAGTTCATAACAACTATCTTAGAATTCTTAAGGACTGTCTGGCCATACTTAGAGAAACCATTGAAGATGAGAGGATTTCTAAACCACTTGATGATGTTAATATTGGTGCGTGCTTCCTCACTAATAGGGCTCAGGAATTATTAGAATATGCCATAGGATCATCCCCCAAGAATGATACCAGGTCGGATAGGACAATTGCATTGCACCCTCTCAGTGGCAACAAGCATGTCACAGTTGACTTTCCCCAAACCATGTCACAATCCTCCATCTTGATCACCAGTAAAAAGTAGCAACTAATCAGACTAATGTTCCAATCATTGCTTCTACAAGAGTAAAAGGTGTATCTAATGCTAGCAAGTCACAGCCTAAGTGCAATACAAAGAATGATAGGACTTTGCCGGCTAAGAGCTCACTTATGAAGGAAGTAGAAGAATCATCTAGGAACAATAAAGTGTTGCTTAGTGAAAGGAATCGAGTTGATTCAAACATTTGTGTTAACAATGATGTAATTAATTCGAATTCTGATGCTATTTGTAAGACTTGTAACAAATGCTTATTTTATGGTAATCATGATGCATGTGTTGTGACCTTTCTTAAATCCACTATGATATCTCCAGTTATGAATGTTTCTAGTGTTAAACGGGCAAAACAAGTATGGAATAAAACAGGAAAAGTTTTCACTAATGTTGGTTATCAATGGAGACCTACTGGAAGGAAATTCACTCTGAGGGAAAAGTGCCCAGTGACTAGGATTACTAACTCTAGAGTTGTGCCTATTAGGAAGTGGAGACCTACCGGTAGACTATTTCCAATAGAAGCAACGAATACCACTCCTAGTTCTAGTGCATCAAAATGTGAATACTCTAGTGAGATATCCGTTACTTATGATAATCCAATATTTGTGTGTTCTAACCAAACGGACCCCAAGTGTGTGTGGGGCTCCAGCTTTTTCAGTTATCCACGAGTGTCTGGTTTCAAATGCAGGTCGTACAAATCGTCCTTTGGTATTTGGACTCAGGCTGCTCAAAACATATGACTGGAGATCGCTCACGGCTCAAGAATTTCGTGGAAAAGTTTATTGGTACGGTCAGATTTGGGAATGACCACTTTGGATCTATAATGGGTTATGGTGATTACGTCTTTGGAGACAGTGTTATATCCAAAGTTTACTACGTGGAAGGACTTGGGCACAATCTATTTTCTGTTGGTCAATTCTGTGACTCAGATCTTGAAGTCGCCTTCAGAAAGCACACCTGTTTTGTTAGAGAATTAGATGGTGTTGATCTTCTCAAGGGGAGTCGGGGCACTAATCTTTACACCATCTCCATCGAAGATATGCTACGATCCTCTCCAATTTGTCTGCTCTCTAAAGCATCCAAGAACAAGTCATGGTTGTGGCATCGTCGTTTGAACCATTTGAACTTCGGTACCATCAATGAACTTACACGTAAGGATCTTGTTCGAGGCTTGCCCAGACTTAAATATGAAAAAGACCATCTGTGTTCCGCCTGTCAAATGGGCAAGAGCAAAAAGCATACCCATAAACCCAAAACTGTCAATTCTATCATGGAAGTTCTTCATACTCTCCACATGGATCTTTGTGGACCAATGAGGATTCAAAGTATCAATGGAAAGAAATATGTGCTGGTTATTGTTGATGATTACTCTCGATTCACATGGGTGAAATTTCTACGATCAAAAGATGAAACTCCGGAAACCATCATCAAACTCATCAAGATGTTGCAAGTCCGCCTCAACAAAACAGTTAGAGTCATTCGTACTGATAATGGAACTGAATTTGTGAACAGACAACTTACTCTTTTTTATGAAGGTGTCGGGTTTAGTCATCAAAAGAGCATTCCACAAACTCCTCAACAAAATGGAGTTGTTGAAAGACGCAATCACACCTTAGTTGAAGCTGCAAGGACTATGCTCATCTTTTCCAAAGCTCCTCTATTTCTTTGGGCTGAGGCCATTGCCACCGTATGTTACACACAGAACCGATCCTTGATACACCCTCTCCACTGCAAGACTCCCTACGAACTGGTTCATGGCAGAAAACCCGATCTTTCGTTCTTTCGAGTTTTTGGTGCACTTTGCTATCCAACTAATGACAGTGAAGACCTTGGGAAACTCAAGTCCAAGGCCGAGATTGGTTTCTTTGTTGGCTATGCTCCAGAGTGAAAGGGGTACCGAATCTACAACAAACGTACCAGAGATATAATGGAAACAATCCACGTTACTTTCGATGAGCTGACTGAGCAACCGGTTCCTGGACAATCAAGTTCTGGACCCGTACCTAACTTTTTGTCTCCTGGACCAATTAGTTCCAGGCTTGTACAGAATCCCATACCTGCTGCTCCTTTTGTACCTCCTACAAGTGAAGATTGGAAGAAACTGTTTGACCCAATGTTTGATGAATACTTTGAACCTCAACAGATGAATGCTCCTGAAGCTACAATGGTTCAACCACCAGATGGGGTGGTGAATGATCAAGATGACAATAACGGTCCGTCCACTTCATTGTCATGGGATTCTGAAGCTCTCGCCATCAGTCAATCGGTTAGCACGTCTAATGTCCAATCTTCACCTGTACAGCGAGCGGCAAATGTAGATAATACATCTGAAGTTAATCCTTTTGCTCCACCTGATAATGAGCCATTTGTTAACATCTTTGCCCCTGAATCATCAAATGATGTAACATCCTCTGACGAATCTAACACGGCTACCTCAGTTCCACAATCTCAACCCCATGAATACCTTCGAAAATGGACCAATGATCATCCTATTGACAACATTATTGGAAACCCTTCACGTCCAGTATCAACCCGCAAGCAACTTGCAACCGACGCATTGTGGTGCTTTTTCAATTATGTTCTTTCTAAAGCTGAACCAAAAAGCGTCAAGGATGCAATGTCCAAACACTCATGGTTCACTGCAATGGTGGACGAAATTCATGAATTTGACCAACTGGATGTCTGGGAACTAGTACCACCTCCCGAGTGTGCAATGATCATTGCTCTCAAATGGATATTCAAGGTTAAGCTTGATGAGCATGGTGATGTATTGAAAAACAAAGCTAGGCTTGTGGCAAAAGGATATCGACAAGAAGAAGGTACTGACTTTGAAGAATCCTTCGCCCCGGTTGCTAGAATAGAAGCCATAAGGATCTTTCTCGCAAATGCTGCAAGTCAAAACATGGTGGTTTATCAAATGGATGTCAAGACCGCATTCTTAAATGGGGATCTGAAAGAGGTGGTGTACGTATCTCAACCCGAAGGTTTTGTGGATCCAGAACGCCCTAATCACGTGTATCGATTAAAGAAGGCTCTCTATGGGCTTAAACAAGCACCCAGGGCGTGGTACGACACCTTGTCTAAATTTCTTCTGGCCAACAAATTCTCCAAAGGCGTTGTTGATCCTACACTCTTTACCAGAAAAACGGGCAAAAACCTCCTACATGTACAAATCTATGTTGATGACATCATCTTTGCCTCATCTGATCCCACAGAATGTGGACGTTTCTCCCAAGAGATAAGTTCCGAATTCCAAATGTCTATGATGGGTCAAATGTCATTCTTTCTAGGACTGCAAATCTCTCAAAACCCCAATGGCATATTCATCAATCAATCCAAATACGCCAATGAAATTTTGAAGAAATTTGGATTCGACTCCAGTGATTCAGTTGATACTCCTATGATTGAACGATCAAAACTTTACGAAGATGATGTGGGAATTCCGGTCGACCAAACCATGTATCGAAACATGATTGGCTCCTTAATGTACCTCACTGCAAGCAGACCCGACCTTCTATTTGCAGTTTGCATTTGTGCTCGGTATCAATCCAAACCCACCAAGAAACATCTGGAAGTTGTCAAAAGAGTCTTTCGATACCTTAAAGGAACAATCCACATGGGCCTTTGGTACCCTAAAGAAACTTCTATGGCTCTCACAGCATATTCGGATGCTGATCATGCGGGATGTCAAAACACTCGTCGCAGTACATCTGGGTGTGCACAGTTTTTAGGGAATAAGCTAGTCAGTTGGTCTTCAAAGAAACAAATGAGTACATCTATCTCCTCCACTAAAGCTGAATACATTGCTATGTCATCATGCTGTGCTCAGATCCTCTGGATGCGATCTAAACTTTCTGACTATGGCTTTATATGCAATAAGATTCCCATGTACTGTGACAACAAAAGTGCAATTGCACTCTGCTGCAACAATGTCCAGCATTCAAGAACTAAGCATATTGACATTCGACATCACTTCATCAGGGAGCAAGTTGAGAAAGGAACAGTGGAACTTTACTTTGTGAGGACTGAGTTCCAACTAGCCGATATCTTCACCAAAGCACTTTCTAGGGAACGGTTTCACTTCATCCTCCCACGCCTTGGCATGAAGAGTCTCACACCTGAGGATCTCAGTTGTCTTCAGGAAGATCAAGAGGAGTAAAGGGGTTGCTTCACATATCCTTGTATAGTATCAAATCAAAAAGAAAATAGAAAAATATAAAACCTATAAAAACCATAAAAATCTGAAAAATCATATAAAAATACAAAAATATTCTTCTCACGACATGTCTCTTGTGTAATCAATATTATGTACGTTTCTAGAAATGTCATTCAATAATGACACGGAATCATACATATGCTTGAGCAAGAGTTTTTTTTTCGGTTTCAAATAATGTTTTTCTAAAACATGTCGTTTCTCAAAACATTCTTATAAATATGGCTTGTAGTCATTTCAGGCTACAACCCGAACTTAAAATTATGGCTTGTAGTCATTTCAGGCTGCTACCCGCGCTTCAAAAATTATGGCTTGCTATTACTTCAGATAGCAACCCGGTTTTCAAAATTAAGGAAAACACGTCGCCAAAAAGACGGTTGTTCCTAACAAAGGGTGCCGTTCATCCGAGCGTGAATTACTTTATATTCATGCACCCTCGATCTAATGTACGCTTCAGTGCATTATTTCTTGATAAAGAAGAGAAATATTATTTTTATCGCCAAATACTTTCCCTTCTATGATTTTTCCGGAAAGTGTTTGTGCAAAACTTGGTGGTACCATGACACTCAATCAATTGAGATCAAAAATTTTATGTATCATCAAAACTCCCCACACTTCGTACATAAAACCTTGCAACAAAATGATTTGTGATGTGTTATGTGTCAGAATGAGTACATTTTCAAAGAGTTTTCGTTAAAACTTCAAATCTTTTGTAAACTCTTCAAATCTGACACATAACAATCTCCCTCACAGATTGAGGGGGAGCAAGAAAAATGTTCCTTTTATCAGACAATATTAATAATTAACCGCATTTCTCTCCCAAATGTTTTCTAACTTATTTAAATCAATTGAGATAAAAAATCTCGAAAGATTTGAAATTTTTGATCGGGGGAGAGAATGTGATTTAAATATGAAATCTGATAAACAAAAGTGATCTTTTGGACTCAATAAATGTGCTCCCACATATGTGCTAAACTCTTTCGAATATCGATGCACATATTGAGGGGGAGCAAAAGACGTTTGTGGAAGTTATACCAAAGACCGACCATTTATCTTTATGCATGGAGTTATAAGGTTGGTTAAGGTTAGGTATAAGTTCCCATGATCCACCAGAACCGGAAGGATCTTCCCAGGGACAATCCATAGATAGATTAGAAGTCCTTAGGAATGATTTAAAAAAGGAGTAAAGTGAGAAAGGGAAGAGTGCGGACTGAGATAGAGCTAGGACTGGAACAAACCCAACAAGGTTCTAGTGGTGAAGTCTCGGTAAGCACTGAAGGGGTTGAAGAATGAAAAAGAAATGAAATGAGAAAGGGTGAAAAGAAATAGCCCTCCAAATATTCAACCTTAGGGCAGAAACCGGGTTCAATTCATAATCTACTAGTGGTTACTAAAGTAACACTAGTATTGAAGACAAGACGTCATGGACCCAGTGACGCACTGCACCAAACTTCCCAACCACTCAAGTTCTCTTAAAAGAACTTGTTTCATTCTCACGGGGAACTCTGTGCAATGTATCGACCGCTCATTGCGAGCTATGTTGATACCTAAAACAGGAGACGCCTCCCCAGTCTCCAGGAGCGGATCAAAACGCACTATTGAGTCTAGAGCCATGAGATCATCCATAAATCTCGATAGGACACATTCCAAACATGCTTGTTGTTTCACACAATGTGGAAAATAAGATAAAATATTTAGAGTCCTACGCATTATCCTTGTGGTATTGCCAGAACATCCGAGTGATATGAAAATATTCACAATGAAGATGGAAATCCTTCTAGAGCGAACATCACTCAAGCTCTTGGTAGGTGACATGTGAGATCCATCTTGGATCAATGATCAAGTGACAACTGGAAAGCAACAATGGTGCGATTCAAAGTTGAATCAAACTTGTTCCAGGATATGGATTGACGGATACTTTTGCTAAAACCTCTCAATGTGCTCACCAACTTATCTTTCGAGCACATTGATTGTGTAATATCTTTCAAACAAAAGTATTTTTGATGGAAATGTGATTCAAAGTATAAAACTCTCGTCGTGTCTCAAAAATGTTTATCATATGACACGCGAGTGATTTCTATTAATCAATTTCTCATCAATCCGTGAACATCAATTCACCGATTCACTCTATCGTGCTGTCTGCTTTGAGACGTTCCGGTAAGAGAACATGCTTAGTATGAAGATTCCAAAGTGGATTCTTTGGAAAATTCATTACTACAAGCTGGAAATTCCTGTCAAGGAGAGTCTTCTTTAAAAGAGATTCTACCTGATCACAGGTCGGTTTTCACAAAACCGGAGGGTAGTCTGTCCTCGCAGAATGAATGACAAAGCCATATTCGTTCTCTATCTTTTTTTTGCTAACTGTTTTATTTCAGGGACACATATAAAGATGGCATTGATGGCTGCCGTTTCCAGCTGAATCGGGTCAATCCATACCTCATGCTCACACATCCCCCACACTATCAATGAAGATGAGAGACTTGCTACAACAAATGTTGAGAGACTACCAACAACGTTTCCGCAACTCTGATGAAAAAGTCTCCTGATCTACAACTCTAATGCAATGTCTCCAGATACAGAAGGGTGTGAGCATGATGGTCCTAAAGTCACTACATCACATGAAGGCGATACAACAATGGATGAGCTTGGAGATTTACTTTGGCTGATGATCTCAAAGAAGCTCAAAGATCACATATCTCAAAGGAACTCTAATCACAAGTTCGCTTGCTTGAAGTACGAAGTGTGCTGAAAAGAGAAGAACCAGATCCTACGAGCTACAAAGACAAAAGAATGCTTAAAGACCAAAGATCTTAACTTCAAAGGTGACCTCGCTTAGGGGGAGATTGTTAGGAATACAAATATTCCTGTAAAAGTCTCGGTCACCTAATGATTGTAATAGCATTAAGTTAGCTCGTAGTTAGTTTATTTATTAGTTAATTAGTTTTAGTTTAAGTAACACCGTGGAAGAAGGACGGGTCTTCACCCACTGTATGCCTGATCCACAGCCCGGGAGTGGGCGTTATATTGTAAGTATAAATACCCCTCTCCACATGTGGAGAGGGTTGGACCTTCCACTTAATCTCAATCTAATATTTCTCTTTTTCTCTCAAGGTTCCTTTCTTTCTTTCTTTCCTCTCCTCCTCCTCCTCCTCAATTCCAACGTCTCACTAATCACAAGATAAACATGTTTCATATATAGTTAGTATTCTACAATGTGTACTATAAGGAAATGGTGATGTGATTAGTTCGAATCAGGCGGGTTGTGGTTTAGGTCCTTGGTGGAGTGGACTTTTGACTCATTCCACTTTTGATGAGTTTGTGGGTCGAATGAAGGGTTTAAATATGGGAAAATGTAGTGAGCAACTCATTGCTATTGCTCCAAAACCATCTCCTTTTGCTATGGATCATGAGACGGCAAAAGGGAATATGAACAAGATATCGACATGTTTATTAGCTTTTTAAAAAGTTGATTATTAGTGCAACTTGCAAGGTACTGATTGAACCCAGAAGATCATGAAGTATGGTTTAACTACACCACTAATACAATTACTCACTTAACACATCAAAGATAAAAAAGGTAAAAAGATAGTAGCAGCCCACAAAATCCAAATAAAGCCCGTAAGATTATGAAGTATGGTTTTTTATTGTTTCCAAAAGCATCATTTTTCAAAGAGCAACTTTACTTGGAAAGTAATATATGCTACAGTCACATCCTAAACTAAATGTATGGTATGTGCTAAATGTCAAACAACTATTTTAAAGTATCATAGGACAACGTTTCGCAATGTCTCATTTGTTGGCTTTTGGAGGTCCATAAAATTCAGAAAATAAATTGGTTTTCTTCTTCTTCTTAGTACAATATCAGTCGTTGTAATCCAAACATGGACGTATCTCGACCATGTTTCACTCTCGAGGTTTGACTTGTGTTCAGTTCTTGAATTTTCTTTATCAACGTACATATGCTATTTTGTAATCCATGATGTTTAACAGGCTGAACTGCTTCAGAATATATAATTAATGTCAAATATTATGTGGCAGTATTACAAGTTCATTCTAGCAGTATGGCAGCCGAAAATCAAATTAAATATAACCAAAAGGATACATGTTGTGAAGATGGCTAGGGCTTTCGGTCGTAGAAGTGACTGTATTTAGCACACATCTATTGTTAATTGATTTTCAGGTGAGATCAACTATCAAACTGTTATCAAGATTTTTATTTGTATCAGCCATGCACGGAGACATGCCTTAGAAGGAACGAGATGCTATAATGGGAGAATTCAGATCTGGTGTTACCTGTGTTTTGATTACCACTGATGTTTGGGGACTTTGGGCCATAGGATTGGATGTTCAACGGGTAATTAAGACCATTATCATGTAATCTTATTTCATCATGTTAGCTAGCCTCATAAAGTCACGTGAGGGTCATACGACTTCATAAATTAAAGCAGCCAATGTGACTTGTGTCCTTCCATGCGTTTTCCATCAAAGCAGTGTTGTATCTGATTTCATGTTTTAGAAAGCTTGCATATTCTCTTATGATTGGAAGGGATTAAACTAATGTAAATACCATTATTACCATCTGATTTTTTTCTGCTATGTTTTAGGTTTCTTTGGTAATTAATTACGACCTCCCAAATAACAGAGAGCTCTACATTCATCGTATTGGTCGATCTGGTCATTTTGGACGAAAGCTAATTAACTATCTTGCTTAGAATCTATCTTTAAACATGTCACACTGTTACATTAGATGAACTGTTATTTGAATATGTTATGTTCTCTAAAAAGTATTACCTATGTTCTCTACATCTTATGATAACTAAGTACTTCAATTGATATCATTGTTTATTTATTTGCGCATTTGTAACCAACAGTTGACCACAAGCGGCTGATTTGGGTCAACTGGTCTCGCAATATGTAGTAAATCTGCCACCTCAGCTTCTACCACCATTGTATGATCGTGTCTTTGATGAAATATTATGGCTACTGAAGACGAGGTTAGATGAATATAACATAGCAATTATAGAGGTGGCAATTCCCAATTACTTATAACCAGGATGATTCAGGTTAATGGGTCAATAAGGTAAAAGAGGCAATAAGGTAAAAGAGGTAGCTAAATAAGAATTGGGTCAAAAGTCGCCCAAAGTGTTTTTTTGTTGCACATAATCTCTTTGATTGTTTTATTCAAAAAAATGAGAAATATTTTTTTTAATTTTATTTTGACACTAACCGTAAATAAAACAATTAAACTTTTTGGTCAATTGTCTTCTGAAGTAGGTCCAACCCAACCCGAATATGTGCTTTTTATCCGGTACCAACCCGTCCGTTGATCAAAAATAGATACATGCTTTCTCAACAAAAAAACATATTTCTTTTCGTACTACTAGAAGTCATATTCGATGTGTGCCATCTAATGTTGCGGCAGCTACCAAGACATCTAAAAGTAGACCCTTCTGTTGACAACAACAGAACAGCCATTCCACTTCATACTGCATGTTTGTATGTGTGCCAAAGTTGTTAGTAGTTATAGTGTAGTTATTTAGGTGTTAATTATTTGAATTGTGTCAAGTATATTGTTCATAACCTTTTATCGCCTGTTTTAATTTCTAATTTGTCTTTATCCG
Source organism: Artemisia argyi (assembly GCA_030686995.1). Lineage (NCBI taxonomy): Eukaryota > Viridiplantae > Streptophyta > Magnoliopsida > Asterales > Asteraceae > Artemisia > Artemisia argyi. The sequence goes on from CM060688.1 coordinate 135,773,942, forward strand.
ACTTAATTGGTATAATTTTGTAGCCAGATGCATTCGTTTGTTCCATTAGTGATGTGAAGATCACTAACACTTTTGATCATAGGGAACGTAATGTTGTACCTGATTTAGCGATGAGATTCCATTTCCCTGGGAAATAATTATTTCCTGACATGCATTGACACTTCAATGACATCATGATGACGTTTGTAGGGATTTTTAAGACAAAAGCAATTTGGGCAAGGATTGGCGTTCATAGTTGTTTATAATAGCATTATTGTACACCTTTTAAATTTCATTATGTTTGAATTTTCTTTTCAATATTTTCCTTGACCTATTTTGTTTACTTTTTTTTTTCTTTCTGATGTTAGCGGTGCAGAAAAATCTTGAGGTGGGCGAGACACTTGCAGTGGACATGTCTAGCATTGTTGCTTTTGCAATCTACAATTTATGTGTTGCATAAAGGTTAGCTATTTTTAAAATTTGAAGACTGCCACGAGATGTATTCTAATTGACAGCTATGTTGTGTTCTAATCGACAGCTATCATGTTTAGTAATTTACAGTGAATATGGGTGTTTGGGTTTAGAGTTCAAACTGTATTGTCTTGCAATCTAAATTGAACCCTTTTTAAATGAATAAGGGTGTTAGTATTTATATTTAGTAACAATGCAAACAAAATGGTGGTAATTAGTCTGCCGCATCTTGAAGTAATAAAGGGTTAGCTATATATAATTTTTAGCAACATTCCTGATTAGGAGTATTTGGATTGCGATAGGCTTAGCTTCAAGATATGGGATATTCGAAAAGGTATGACCGACATAACTGGCGGTGAACGTTTTATTCTTCAAGTTAAAGAAGATCTTCAAAGTGGGACCATTATTCCAACACTAAGAATTGAAGATGTTGTTAGTTTAGCATGGGGTCAAGATAGTTGTACATAATTTTATACACTTTGTGATCAAAACCAACTGCCATATAGGTAAGCTTTATAAACACATTTACATCATATTATGGTTTGAATTATCTGATTAAGTACCATATTCATAAATGTCACATATTCTTTTTGTTAAACAGTGTACAATACACAACACTGGGATCAAACCTGTTAGTGACATTCTTCTATTTACGGAAAAAGATTCAAAATAGACGCAAATAAACCAAAAGACGGCTTACAAAAAGTTCATGATCGTGTTTCTGGTGTACAATTCAGTTGGTACTAAATTTGTCCATCTTGTCCCATCTATTCAGTTGATACTAAATTTGTTGCTTTAGTGCCTATGTCGATTTTTTCCTGTTGTAAATAATTGTACCTGCTAAAGATACTGGCATACAAGACATGGATGTTTTTGATGATCATGTGGTGCTTTACCTTAACAGAAGGATTCCCCTATAATTTCTTCCATCAAAATGCCTTTTAAATTCAACAATGAGGTAATAATATAAGATCTAATGTGTAACCAAAGCTTGAAATTATGGGAATGAACTTTTATGTTTGTTAATTGTAGAAAGAAATGGATATAGATTATCTTGATCCTTGGTATTTCTCTATGCCTTCAAATGCATGTAGCGTTGTTCCAGGCACGAATCACAACTTCATGAACTCAGTATATCGAGTGGTACTTTCATCCCCTGTGGTATAAAGTTCTAAACTTCTCTCTTTTTCTTTTTTGCAAAGCACACACTTTTATAATTGATATGAAATGAAATATGAAATCTTTCATATACAACGACACAAATAACTACTGTAAATCATTGTTAAATACTAAAAGAAAGAAAAGGTATTGGGCATTTCTTCAAAAGCCAACAACAATGCTTCAGATTCATATTCTTGTGAAACAAGAGAAGTTGTACCCCATGATGGCACAATAGTTCCTCTAACTATATTGTATTCCTATAAAGCCCATAAAATGGGTCAATCTTGTGCTACCATACATGGGTATGGATCCTATGGGGAAGTGTTGGACAAAAGTAGGTCTGCTGAGCGATTGAGCTTGTTTGATCATGGTTGGGTTGTTGCATTTGCTGATGATGTCAGGTACTATTACATAAGCCGATTTTTCATTAGAAAAGTTAAAGGCTAATCGAGCAAAAAAAGAAATAAAACTTTGGTGCATTTTCTTTTTGTAAGGACACCAGACAACACTAACTTACTAATCTTTAATGTACTGAATTTCGTATGAGTGGGCTTATGGCTTATTTGGTTTGGAGTAGTTTCTTTTTGGTGTTGATGAAGTTCCTTTTTTTTAAATATGTTGTATAATTTTTAAGGTTATTTCCTAATGCATTCAATAATATGTTGTATGGTTATAATTGATTTACTTTCTCTTAATTTATTTCAACGAGATTCATCATCCTAGCCCGTCAATCAAGGCGGACCGTGTAACTATGTGTACAGTATCCATTGATAACACATTTTTTCCTTCTTATTATAATTAAAGAAGAAAAGTAAAGCGGTTTTGGGGTAAGCCCGATAGTTTTAACCGACACATAAATACTACTCCTTATGACATGAACCTTAGTCTATCACTATCTTTTGAACGAGAATATTAAGTACATGCAACACACCTCCTATTCAGCGGGCCCTGAAGCTATATTCTTTGTTCTTGTATATTACCACGTATGGTCATTAGTCCGTCGGACAATAAAATGCCTTTTAAACTCAACTGTAGGCAAAATATGAAATTTTGTTAAGTAACACCATCAAAAGAAAAATTATAAGTCATGCCCGCCCATCGGGCGGGCTTCGAAGTCTAGTATATATATATATATATATATATATATATATATATATATATATATATATATATATATATATATATATATACTTGCACATAACTTAGATACGTATTAGTTGACTTTCTAGAATTCCAGGAAATTGTTAGTTATCGAACCCTTTCCTTCCCCCTCTTGTTACTTTTGAACTTTTACGTTCAACACGAAAATCTCTTGTGTCCACTTTTAAAAGACTCATGATGATGAAGAGATGTGATTCAAGTGGATCAATATAAAGGAAGAACGCGTTCGCACGTGAATACTATGGATGAAACAAACTCCTTTCGCCGACCAAATTCTATCTTCGTCATCATTTCTTAAACTCCACCCATTAACCCACCATTCACTCACATTTACACACTATATATATATATATATATATATATATATATATATATATATATATATATATATATATATATATATATATATATATATATATACTAGCTTTCAAAGCCCGCCCGATGAGCGGGCATGACTTATAAATATCGTTGGCATATTTTTCTATAGCGAAAGTAGGGTGGTAAAAATGGTTGAAAAGTGTATACGTTGAAAGTATGGGTCATAAGCTTATGAATATTTTGTGGTTTTTGTTCTGTTACTTGAAAGAAAATGCCAAAAGAGTAGTTACATAAATGAGACAGATTAGAGTTTATAATTTATGCAAAGTAACAAATTAATGATGGAATCTTGTACGGATATGTGAATGTAAAATTAACGATTGGCTCAATCTTTATAGGATTCCATCCCAGTTACAACGACGTTAGGGCTTTTGTTATGAATATCCAAGGAAAAACTAAGTAGCGGTTAATCAATTATAAACATCGTAACAAATTTATTGAGTGAATTAAGAACGAAAAAGAAATGAATGTTTACTCGATAAGAGAAAATAAAAGTTAATAAATTGTGTCTCTTGTTAATGGTTTACTTGTTATGGCAATTAAAAAGTGAAGGTATCAAATTGTTAGGACGGGTAAAAAGACCATGAAACTACATTAATTATATCACTTTCATAAAAAAAATTTAAGAACTTCTAACTTATCTAGATGTTGAAGTAATAAGGTAGACGTGGCCACTTGAATATTAAAATAACCATAGCTTAAGCAATTCGTACTTTTTATTCACTGTATTAGGGATATTGTATCTTAATATCATCATGAACAAAGCCCATCATATCTTACTCCTATTGAATTAATTAGAGAAATAATTGGCATGCCTAAAAAATATGCCTAATTTTGTGCCTAAACATGTGTGTCAACAATTCATTGGTTGTATCAACCGGACCCACCTCTTCACAATCCAATGAGTCAGTGACACATAAGTTAGGCACAAAATTAGTCTTATCTTTTAGGTCTCTTAATCTTTTTCCAATTAATTAATCACATGAACAAATCACATCATTTCTTAATCCTCTTGAAATTAAACTTCATGGTTAATGCAAAAAATAGATAACCATTATATAGTGTTGAGATAAGTGTCGCAACACTATCACTATTCTTATTTGTGAATGTTCGTAAATTGGATCAAACATAACATAAGACATGAAGACTGCCACCACCATTGTGCTTATTTGTGTCCTAGCTTATATAGCATAAGGACTTGAATGACTATCTCAATTGAAAATTCTACTCCTACCTGCAGTTACCATCAGTTGCTAATAAAAGATGGGTGGATAAATGCATTACTATAGCTTGTGCACCAGATTCCAACTTGGGTAATAGTTAGCCCAAACATCGTCTATATGCACCAGTGCACGACCACTTATTATTGCTCTTAACAGTTGCGTTTTTTGAATGCCTTGGCCTATTCTTTGATGTAGCAACAATATTTGGTGCTAAAAATCACAACACGCGAATCCTTTTTTTTTTGGTCTTGATAACATATGCTTTGTGTATGACTCCCCACTTCCTCTTGTCAACCCTGCTTGAAACCATCCAACATTCAGTAATAATACTTGACCCAAATTCTAAACAACTACATGATTAATAATTCCTACTTATAACGATTCTGATGATAAGCACTAAACTGAGCAATCCCAAAAAACCTATTATATGATCCCTACATTAAACACTTAACTTTTTTTGTTGTATCTACTTCTATAACTTTTTTTGTTGCAGCTACTTCTACACTAACTATTTGATTGTACACGAATACTATAAACTAATCATATACTAATTCAAAACACACTAATCAAACAATCATAAACCTTTCCACGAGATGCCAAAGAACCCCCAAATTCAACAATGTAACTGGTAACTCACAAAGGAGTAGAATGAAAGTATGTGAGGAGTACCATTTCTTGCAGTATAACAAACTGAGACTCACCGGGTATGTTTGAGCTCAAGTAATAACCATCTTACCTAAGAGGTTGTTTGTACCCTCTAAAAATTTAGCTTGTGCATAGATTTCATTTATTTCCTTCACTCTAACATCTGCCGCAACTGCTAATTCTATCATGAATTGAGAAAATATTGAGACTTTAGTGGTAGTTGCAACAAAATCAAGAAGTTTTGCTTCAAAATTATCAAATGCATTGGCTTTAGTTGATATAATGTATAATACATATTCATAGTTTTTATGGCCATGAAACATAGGAAAAATAATAGCTTCCTGCAATGCTTGTCAAAAGGCCTTAACGAAAACGACAAACTATTAATATGATAAACCGATCTATGATTTGTTTCATTGAAAATAGATAAAGACCCAACATATTCATATTTCTTCAATTTCTTAGTTGGAATTTTTGTCCATTTTGTGTCCCAAATCTCGAATGCATGTCCACCTGATATGTATCATGTTCTTTATTTATGAACATTTAGTATCATTGACTCGTGATTAGCATAATATTTATCTACTTTATAATATAGCTGAAAAGCGGTTAAAAAATTATAACTGACTAACCTGTATTCATGGTATGAACATTTTATGTATTGTTGGTAGTGGAGACTGAAGTATTGACGTTAACACTGACCACTTGGCTTTCCGTTCTATCATTGTCAACTGAATCTATAGTTATCTCTCCCTCCTTTTCCATATTTTGTGTAGCAATTGGTGACTTTGGCTACACTGGTTCGTCTAAACTTTGTGATTTGATCCCTTTCTGAAGTACATAAACATAAAGAGATCATTAGTTTAGAGTCTACAAAATGATATATTCCATAAAGAATAAGGGCACTGACCTGAGCATGAACACGTCTCTTTCTCCTAATCAAAATGAAATATTTTTCTCCTAACCAAATAGGGCCAAATCAAATGTTACATTTATTTTTGGGTTCATACATAGTATATAAATTACTGATTCCACAAGAAAAATATATATTGAAGAGGAAAAAGTTTATTCTTAACACACGTCTCTATCCCAACGTAAAATCATACCTCTATTGTGCACTATGGGATGAAAAGCCTTCGAAGCTACATGACCACATAATGGTTCAAAAGACAGCAAATGGCGATGATTCTGAAAAAAATCAATTAAATCATAATAAATGTTGTAATTAAGCAAGCACAATAATAATAATGAAACATTTATACCTTAAAGTTGTTAATAAGAGAATTTGGGCGTCAACTGAATCATGTGTTTATTATTCTTGACATGATAAACATGAGAACTATGCAAAACTACTTTATCTTTCAACCTCTTCTATTCTCCTAATCTAAGATCAAAATTTAACAATTAGATGGCGAGCATGACTTATAAATATCTTTGACATATTTTACTATAGCGAAAGAAGACGGGTAAAAAAGTGGCTTGAAATGTGTCCAAGGAATAAATTAAGAAAGAGTTAATATACTGTGAATAAAGAACAAAAAGTAATGAATGGTAATCGGATAAGAGAAAATAGATCTTATCAAATTATCCGCCATTTTTCCCGCAATGTGTATCTTTCTATTTTTGTATTATGGTCAGAGTTGGTTATCCATTCAAAGGGACTTTGAACCAATGTAAGAAAACAAAAAAAATTCAATGCATAGCTTAATGAAGTTAATTGTATGGCTTGTCACCAGCTTCCTCATTTTAATATAATATGGTTTATTTAAAGCTAATGAAAAATTATAACGAAAGTTTTCATTCATACACTACATGGAACTCTTGGTATGCATATATAAACAAAATGACATACAAAGAGTATAAAATACATTAGCTTTATTTTTCACTAAAAAGTTGTTGTAGAGATTTCTTTGTTTATAGAGAATGCTATTCTATAGCCACTAATAAAGCTAATGTTACTTTTTGAACATTGGTAATAATAATCATGCCTGAAGTTGCATTAAAATTTGAGGTTTATGTATGCGTCTCTATTAGGAGTTAGGACACATGACCAATGTATTAAGGTTATATAGAGTTTTTAAAATGGTAAGGAGGTTGACCACACACACCTTCACATATCCGTTTCTGGTTCAGAAGCCACGTCAAATGAGCTCTCACTGGAATATCACCATTTCTGTCTAATATACAATAAGTCAAAAATTCAGTGATTTAATAAGACGGTGGCATGTTTGTTACCTTTGATCTGACCTTGTGGTAACACGTGTTCATTCATTTTGATCAGAAGCTCATGAAGTTTCACCCATCGAAAGGACTGTGAAGAACTTGCGGTGAAGGCCACTAATGGAGCAGTTCATGAAAATAAAAAGTTCTTAACATATTAATGTGTATGCAAGTAGCTAACCCATAAGCTTTATAGTTTATGCGTTTTTCAATCATAAAGAGGGTGTAAAGAGACCTTAAACACAACTTAAATACCTATTTGCTAGAAGCAATATTATGCTTTGTTTCCTGTTAATTCTTTCACATAAATTCAAAATTGGTACGGTTCATGAAGAGTTTTGTTATTGTTTAAGTTAAGTGGCTCGTTAAACTCATGAGCCTTTATTGTGCTTGTGCCATTTTACAATTTCACTCCTATTGTATATGATATTTATATGAGTACCCTATAATCCAACCGAGCCGAGCTTGAAAATACACACTCGCTCAAGCTCGAGTCAAATTTCTATTAGATTGATATATAAAATTGACCCAAGTCTGGTTGTGGGGCTCTGTCTATTAGCTTTTCCTTGTATTTTATGAACAATAAGAGGATCAGACCTATACAAATTATAATGAGTCGATCAGTTAATAATTTCGAGCTTCAAGTTTTTTTAATGAGTAGAGACGGGGCTTTATATTGAATCAGTTCGGCTCTACTCTACATAAGTTGGGTTGTAATTTCGGCCCTTTGGGAATTTCAAAGTAACTTAGACATATAACTTTTTTTTTTTCTCTTTTTTACTATCTTAGCTTCCTAGTTGGTTAAATCATGAGTAGTATGCTTTCTGTAAGGAAAGACAACAGCAACTATTGTAAACATTGACAAAGAACACGTTTTCATAGAGTATAACCATACTGATCATTATCGTTTTATAAAAGGATATACTTTATGTCTGCATATATAACTTTAGCCGATCAAGTTAAGTGTTGGTGCAGCTGAAGCATATCTATTCGCCCATTTCATGATTGTTCTCAACAGTAAACATAAAGCTTGCGACAGTAAACTAACAAACAATATGAAAAAGCTCCACAAGCAACAAAAATCTTAATAAACTTATGCGTAACATGATAATTAAATAAAAATTCATAAACATGTTCAATCAATTACCCACTGAGATATAGATTCACTCATCCTCTTCTTAAACTTAATCACCTAGCCAATTAAAAAATTACTAATATGGAACTTTTGTAAATTGAACGTTTAGTTGCTATCTATTCTACTCGTCAATTGGCTATTTCGGTCGATCCACAGCTAAGTTTGTAATGGACAAAAATGTACTTGATAGATGTGTAAAAGCACAACTAAGTTTGTCTAACTGGCAAGCAAAAAAAATGTTGTTTTTGTATACCAACAACCTAACTGTTTTCATTTACTCCGAACAGGAATAACTACATATACACGATTATAAACTAAAATGAAATTGGTGTAGAAACTGTTAATTTAGTGGTGTTTGAAATTACCTCTAGAAACTGCTTATCATTTTGTTTCATGGTGCACAACATCATCCCCTTCTTGCGCTTTCAATCCCGCAAACTCGTTACTTGTAGCCGTTATGCCATTTTCTGGTGCACAACATCAGGCCAGTCTTCCGCACCGCATATGACAGAAATAGTTGTGAAGCAGACAATAACCTAAGAAGCATCAGCATACTCACGGAAACTTTTGCTTTAAATCTGCATTAAAATTTAAAAAAATAAGCAACTCCAAGCCGCTACTTACACACTTTGGTTCTATATTTCATAACAATAACAAAGCAAGTAACAATGATCTGTCTGTTTAATACATAAGCAATACACGACTGCCCTTTTCCTCCAGAAGGTCAAAGGGTCCAAAGGACACGTAGCTGGGGGCGAGTTAGAAAATATCCTACTACATTTATCATGTACAAATTTTTTGAAAGAAACCATTAACGAATATGTATTGTCAATGAAAATCGTTGAACATATGATAAAGCAAATATTGGAAATAAAGGCCCTATAATACTTATAAAGATACAACTTTGTACCTCAATTGTTATCAATCCCTGGCATTCCAAGTGAGCTAACATTGGATTTCTCTAGGATTGAAAAGACGATTCAACATAAGAACTTGATGTTATGAACGATAATGCATAATGCACCAGACAAAAGATGAAACAAAACACCATACGGTCAGATAAAGACCCATTTAATAATAAGTGGGTCGATTCAAATTTCTTGTTCTTCCACAAGAAGTGAGTAAAAATAACACATTTAGTTTAAAAAGAATCGGGTCTGACAGGTCATATGGGCAAAACTTGATAGTTGTCCACAATGTATATTTAAAGCATTAAATCAATTTATAAAAATATACTATACATACTGTAATAATATATTTTTTAACCAAATTCGACATTTTAACTATTTATTTTATTTTTCTAAAAAAAGTGTTACGGGTGAAATCAACCAAATTTCTTTCTTGAAATATCAATGTTTTGCCGAACATAAGTGCTCGTCATTTTAACCGGTGGTGGCACCCATTTGGTAAGACTGTATTTAAAAGTAAGAACTATGAAGAAACACACATAATGTATACTAACTATGAAAAACCATCGCTAAGCTTAGGACAAACTAATAAGTTTTGGTAAATCTCTTAAATATGGCCTCAAGATATACTGAAAACGACAATAATATACAATTATTTAAGGTAAATAAATGGACCTTCTTACTGGCGTGGGGTACCATTAAACTCCTTGAACCAATCATGGTGAAGTTTAACTTTGAGGAATTTTATGGCTAAGAAAATAGCCCATGTTGCGATCAGATGAGAATTAAATTGCAAGCAGAGTGATGTCTGAAGCCTGCGCATACCTCTTTTGCATGTCAAAATAGAAAATAGGAAGATCAAGACCACACAGGCTGGCATTTTAAAAAAAATGAAATTATTACAGCATTACCTATTGTTGGCTAAATTCCATGCAACATGAGCAAGGGCATTTTGAGCAACTTTGAACCTCTTGATCGCCTCTACTAATGGGGTTTATGGATACACAAAGTATCACATACATCTGAAGATATATCATATACAAAAGCAATCAGTACCATTACGTACGATATATGTTATGCTGCTAAAACATATTTTGATAAAGCCTCCTACATATTATAAGACTTGACTGTTGCAGTAAAATGTTTGTCACTGAGCTTGTGGTTTGTTCACCTACAGGCAGGGATTGTAAGAAGCCAAAAGAGGTTCCCTGAAATTTCATTTATTAAGTTTGAATGCACTATGTGTTCTAAACTATAATCTAGGTTGCTATAATGTATCACCAATTACAGTTAATTCACAAATCTATGCATATTTAATGACGTTGACAATTTGAAGACTCTAGATCGAGTTGTGAACTAATACCTCATGTTTCACTTCGCACTCTACATTCAGAAAACAAACTCGGTTGTCGTAGCAACGAACTATGAGTCACTGCGACGACACAAGTGTTAATTGTCACAGGCCTATAATTCTGTAAATCGACAAAATATGCTAGCTACAAGTGTTAATTGTAGTAAGCTAGCAACCTGAAAGTTGTGTTGCTTGATTGAGTGTAAGCATGGCAGAAAAGCCTCTAAAGCTTTTAGTATAATGGTGGATCGATGCTTCTTCTGCTCCATTATAACTACAAAATCAAATAAGCGCTTAATTTGTCACAAAACTCAATCTCAACCCGCGGGTTGCGTGAACATATGAAAACGATGATACACAAGAAACGAATGAAAGGAGTATATGTGCTTGCCTTTCAAGTACTGACCTTCTCCATTACACTTCAAATTCAATTTATAACAAAAATGACCTGATCATACATTAAAAACATTCAGTACTCAATAAACATTTAAGCAAACATTAATTACGCTAAACAAATATCAGAATTTAACCTAATTTTGGCTGCATCAACATCATTGTGAACCTGTAAATACAAATTCAGGCATAACATGTACATATTAAAACCTGGCACTTTTACGTACACGTAAAACCAGGGTACATCATATCAATACCCCAATATCGTAAACCATGTGCCTATCCTTGACATGGAACATTATATATATTACCTAATCATTACACAAAAACTAATATCAAATTAAAACTAAAGTAAAGATTATTATACCTGATCTTTAAGATGCAACACCATGGATGAAGATGAAGGTTGTCAAGAATTAGTGGTTGGGTTCGAAAATGGTTAAGAAGCACAATATAAATAATTACTTGATCATCATCATCATTAAAAACCTATAAAAAACAAAAAGCACTATCAGTATGAAAAAAAAACGAATGAACATACTCGATATTGAATTTTGTTTTTTTTTTTGTGTGAGATGGGATAATGTTTTAGGGTTTCACATCTTGTATTCCGTAGGTTTAGTAGAGATAATATCGTGTTTTAAAAAACGAATATACAATTTTTAACATGATCGTATGTTTTAGAGTTTATGGTAAAGATTGTGAAAAAACGAATATACACGTTTTCTCCTTTCCAGTATGTCAATGATAATTCAAAACAATTAGGTAATATTTATCAAGTTTTTCTTGCAAAATATATAACAAAAATTGCTTTGCTCAAGTGGTAGAGATGTTAGCTTATGTTTGTAGACCGGCCCATGTTCGAACCTTCTTAAGTACATTTTTTAATTCCAAGTTTAATACATTTAAAAAATTTCGAAATATAATTTAAAAAAAATTATAAATATTGCTTACATGGAGAGAATGTGATGACATGGCAGAAAATGAATTACATGGCAATGACTGGGCAATGAGGTGGCAATACGCGTGTAACGCCTCCTGTTATATATAATATATATATATATATATATATATATATATATATATATATATATATATATATATATATATATATATATATATATATATATATATACACATTCACATATTCCCAAACACATCTCAAACTCTTCATTAACTTAACACTTTGATCATTCTATCCAAAATTGTCAATGGTACATTTTAATTATCGAAACGATAATTAAAAATTGTTAAGTACTTCATCATTGTGCCAATAAACGCTTACGTATTTTTGATATATTATAAATCTAATTATATACGTATAAATATGTTTGTTCCAGAAACTAAAACCGCGAAAATTCAAAATTCAAATGGGGCGGCCCTCTTAAAGATTAAGGGGACCGACTTGTTATCGGGGGCGGTCCCCTTAATGTTTAAGGGGGCCGGCCATCTGATACTTCCAAAACTTGTTTTCCACCTTAAATCTTTTCCCAAACACTCCATTTGTTCATAAATTCCTCCCTCACCACTGCTGTGAACGAACCTAAACAACTAAAACCACCAAAATCCTTCACCAAATCACCAATCCGGGGTTGTTTCGCAAGGGGCAAACGCTAACCAAACGTATAACAACATCTTTTGTAAGTTTTCCAACATACATTTCATCACATTTCATTCAATTTAGTATCTAATCAATAATTAGATATTTCATCAAAATTTATTTTAATCCGAACTTTAGTAAATTGAAGTTAGGAATTGAATAACCAAATGCTTCCTATAGGATTAGAATGTAGAATTGCAACTCAAACTAAGTATAACACATCATATTGTCAAAACTCAAAATCTTCAATCACCCATAAACCCTTGTTAATTTCATTGTTGATATAACTTTTAAAAACTAGTTAAAACTTACTACATTATAGTTGTTTAATGTTTTAAACAATCAAAACATACTTTTCAATTCATTATAAAAAGGTTCATGAAAACAATATGGGTGTTTGGTTCATGAACAAATCATACTTACATGTATTTATTTAAAACTTAAAACTAGCTCACTATACTTCCTAACATAATTCGAGTCTATAGTTGTCATCAAGATATATAATCAATATATATATTGATGTTTTAGGCAATATTCATCTAGTAAAGGGAGCGTTTGGTTTATCTTGAAAAAGACATTTTGAAAACCAAAATTCATATTTTAACCTTTTAAACAAGTTTCATGTTAGTCAAACTCTTAAGAAAAAGCAAGATATATAATCTAATATATATCTAGCCTAATTTCGAAATGAATTATGATATCTAAAGTAATGTTTGGATAGTATTGATATTATATTGAACCTATTCCACAACTATACTTTGACATCATAAAATACATTCTAAACGAGTTTAAAATTAAAAACAAGGAACATTGTGAAACTACTTCATAAGATAATTTTTTTTCTTTGGTCGAAGTAGAATTCCGTTCCACATGTATTGCATATAATTATATATATATATATATATATATATATATATATATGTATATATATATATATATATATATATATATATATATATGTATGTATATATATATATATATATATATATATATATATATATATATATATATATAAATATATATATATATATATATATATATATATATATATGTATAACATATGCATGTTAATTGTTTTTGTCTTAATTTTATTTTTGTCGTTATATTGTTTAGGTGAAAATGCCTAAGACCACGGTTGGTGATGTTTCAAAAACCAAACAATACATTCCTCAAGTTTCCTCTACCCCCGACATATCTCCTTCAGTTGCATGTTTCTATCGTCCCATTGAAAATAGAAATATTCAGGAAGGAAGAATTGTCGATCCATCTTTCTATGAATCCAATCAAATCGAACGAATGTTCTCCAATATTCGTTTTGAATGTCTTTACCAAATCAACGAACCAATCATTCCCCGTTTTATCCTCGATTTCTATAGCCAAGTGACGGTGCAAACTGATCCCTTTGGCCATCTCCTTATTTCTTTCATGATCCAAAATCAATTCATCACTCTTACTCTTACTCAGTTTGGGCAAATTCTCAGGATCCCATACAACAGCCAAGCCGTGTTCTCAAATGAATGGGATCTTTCATCACTTGAAAGAAATCGTCCTCAGGATGGCCCATACTATTCTGAGATTCCTAGTCCTGAAGACATTCGTCGACTGCTTGAACTAGAACGTGGTACGACTAGTAGTAGAATCATGTCGAAGAATGTCGATATTCATGCTAATTAAATTCTTCTCAAAGAGCTAAGCTCCGATATGAAAAATTGGGAAGAACTCATTCACGAGAATGCGTTTGGTACCGGCGGTCACCGTGATCATGTCACGGCAAGCATCGCCCACATGTTATATTGTGTAGTTGCTGAAGAGAACTACAATTTGGCTTATCTCTTTGTTCATCGAATTATGTCCGCCAAAACCACTCCAAATGCCAACCTTCCTTACGGTATGTTCCTTACACGACTTTATCGTTATGTCATGGAACATTACCCACATCTTCGGAGAGATTTTTATGTGCAAATTCATCCCACTTTGAACCAACTTACTCTTGTTCGTACTCGTCGTTCTCGAAGTGACAAAGGAAAATCTCGTGGTCCTTTGTTTTCTATGCCTCGTGGGTCTACATCTCATCGAGGAAATGATGATGAGGAGGAGGAAAACACCTCACGTGTTAGTACTCCATCCCCCGCGACCTTTGTTGATGACTTCCTAATGTTAATTATACCGATTATCAAATTCCTCTTCCTCATGAACGTACCGATGAACTTCTCTTCACTCGTCAAACATCCATTATCAACCAACAACAACAAATGCATGAAGAAGTTCGAGGAGGATTTAAGTCCGTAGGAAAGATGTTCAGGAAGATGATGGGCAAGAAGAAGAAGTAGAGATGTTGTTTTGTTGCTACTTTGTTATATTATTGCTCTATTAGACTTTTGTATGGTTTGTTATTTGTCCGATTTGTTCGGAAATACTTGTGTTCTTTCATGTTTATTTGATGAATGATGCTTAGGTTTTAACTATTATCATGCTAGGATCTTGATCATAATTTAATGCTAGTATTATGCTTCTTTTAAAATTTGCTTATAATATTTTTGTTTGCATTCATGATTTGTTTATACATACTTATATTTCATCATTCCTAGAGTATATGCTTCAAATAGAGCTTGCTGGAAACACAAACTTGAAAAACCACCAATTTCTGCAAATTTTTGGTTTCTGGTCGTCTGGGAAAACACCAGATGGGCGGCCCCCTTAATTTCCCTAGGCGGTCCCCTTAATTATTAAGGGGGTCGGCCTACAATTAAGGGGACCGGCCATCTGGAACTGGGTTTACTGTTTTCTTTTGCATCTTGTGACCTCTTTATCTAGTATCAGCTACCATTTCTTATTTTAACCCAACTGATTTCAGAATCTCATTAAACCATTTCAAAAACTTACCTAAATCAACCATTTTCATATTATAAATTCCCTCCAAACTTACAATATTCATCTCATTATTCATCATCTCTTTCAACCCAAACCATCATGTCTTCACCTAGCACCTCCATCTCTAAGGTTTCAAAGAAACAAAAGATTGTTATCATCCCTCCAAAACAACTCTTCATTGACTTAACAAATGAAGACAACACAACCCCATCACCTCCACCTAAATGCTCATCTCCAAGTGCACCCAATGCACCATCCAAAACACCTTCCACTCATGGAACCTCCTCATCCTCCATACCTTCAACTTCATCAATCAATGACTACATCAACTCACACTTGTCACCACCGGAAGTATCATCACCACATCCTATACAAGAACCTTTTTCCACCCAACTTACCATCTCACTCTCACCAATAACACCACTTGATTCTCATGTCTCATCTCCACCAATTACACCACAAATCTTTGCCAATTCCGTACCTTGGAGCTTACTTGAAGCTCATGGAGATACTTGCCTTTGTTGCATCCACAACCGAACCATAATCTTTGGTCTTAGAGATGAAATTCAATATATGTTTTCATATATTGAACACTTGCTTACCAACCCACCACCACCACCAACTCCACCATCCTCACCCATTATTCCACCACCACAATCCTCACCCATTTCTCCACCATCACCATCATGCTCTCCAAATTAAGCATATGAGATGCTTAATAAATAAAGTCTTTACCAACTTTTTGCTTGCAAGCTCTATGAAGCCCATGTACTCTTTGCATGATGGAATATTATTCTAGTTGTTAGTTTATGTAGTAGCTATCATATTTGTAATCTTTCTTGATGCTACTTGTATTGTTGTGTCTTGACACAACTTTTGCTTTAATATGAATGCTTCTTTTTAATCATGTTTATTTATATTCTTGTCATCTTATATATATTTGCATGTATATACTTGTGCTTCTAATATTTTTGTCTTGCAAGCATTCTATAGCTCGTCTCCTTTGTCGGCATAACCTTTTTGATTCTACAAAAAAGGGGAGAAGTAAATATAAACTCACTAAAATACTTGTTTAAAAACTAATTTTTGAGTTAATGAGTTTAAGTTTTGTAATCATCAAAAAGGGGGAGATTGTTGATATAAATAATGTTTAAAAACATTATTAATATTTCTCAATAACTCTATGTTTTGATAATCACAAAATGTAAACTAAATTAAATCAAGATTATGACGTAAACAAGTATTTAGTAACAAATATTTATTTCTACAACTTATATCACTTAAAGTATGCATAAACTAAGCAACTTATGCATTACATGATCAAAAGAAAATTTTCTAATCACTAGAACTCTTATAAAATGTATTAAACATTTTGTTAATACAAATATCGCCTAAAAACGTTATTTATA
Source organism: Artemisia argyi (assembly GCA_030686995.1). Lineage (NCBI taxonomy): Eukaryota > Viridiplantae > Streptophyta > Magnoliopsida > Asterales > Asteraceae > Artemisia > Artemisia argyi. The sequence continues at coordinate 135,790,847 of CM060688.1, forward strand.
TTTTACGATCTTTGCTAAGTTTTGTTAATGACAAAGTATGAACTTTAGCTAATAGTAAAATCATCACTTTAGTGTTTAAGTCTTATTTAAACTAAGGTTTACATTTCCTTTTAAACAAAACATTGTTTTTATTTCTTTAATTAGAAAGTGTCTTGTCATATCATATATTTATGGCAAGCTTGTGTGTTTGACTTGCCATAACATCTTACACACTTTTGGAAGCTTTCCAAAGTGAATTCAATATGTTTGACTAGTTGTTGTTGATGTGACTTTGGTTGGTTTGGATTATTTATTGTAAAACCTACTGCAAGCCTGGCGGAACCCTGGGGGTACACGGGCGGAACCCATCTGAGGGTTCCGCCGTATCCGCCAGACCTGCTGGTTGTTTTACTATAAATACCAAGCCACTTGTTTGTTTTGGTCATCACTTTAGGATATATATTTTCATATATTCTCTCAACTAACTCAGTAACATTTGACTTGTGTGATCCTCTTATGTAGCAAGGGACTTCACAAGATCATTCAAGAAGTTAAAAGCTTCAACTCTAAAGTTGCAAGACTTGTTAGCTTTGTTGTGTATAAGCTTTGGTAGTTTATACTTCATTTGTATCATGTGTGTAGAAGTGATCGGTTAGTATTTTAAGCCTCAAAATACATAGTGTGTCGGGAGTTGTTGTACCCTTGTAAAAGAACTAACGGGAGTGGTTGTACCCTTGGTAAAGAACTCGACATCTAGCTTAGTGTCGGTAAAAGTATAAGCGACGATGGGAGTGGTTGTACCCTTGTAAAAGAACTCGACATCTAGCTTAGTGTCGGTAAAAGTGTAAGCGACGTTGTAAAGGTTTCTCCACCGGGAAAGGAGCTTGTTGATTAGTGTTTATATCTCTCGAGTTGGAAACTCGGGGCGTGGATGTAGGACAAGAAAAAAGAGTCCTTGTAGCCGAACCACGATAAACAATCGTGTTGTGGTTTGATCGTTTCTTTCTTTATCTTTGCTTATTACATATTGTCTTTAGTTAGAATTGCTAATCACACGTAAAGCTTTTCAAAGAATTAAACAAGTAAAGTTGTGTTTATATCTTTAAACAAACGTAAAGCTTTTCAAAGAACTAAACAAGTAAAGTTAGGATTGTTATTCACACGTAAAGCTTTTCAAAGAATTGAACATGTAAAATTGTGTTTATATCTTTAAACAAACGTAAAGTTTTTTAAAGGATAATCAAGTTAAAAAGATTGTAAAAGCGGTAAACTATTCAACTCCCCTTCTAGTTTTCCACACATTTTATATCTTTTACAAAATTATTTTTGGAATTAAAAGAATATGTTTAAATCATTATTAATATATGATTTCAAATTTTTAACCAAAAATGGAAAATTTTATCCAGAAAAACCTTCCTCACAAGAGGACAAAATACTCCAACGTTCTGGAGGGGGCGACCCCCTTAATTCATAAGGCGGCCCCCTTAATCATTAAGGGGACCGGCCACGCTCCAGAACAGTATTTTGCTCTCCTTTAAATACTGATTCATTTCACAAATTTTCCTCACCTTTTTGCACTCAAAACCTTCTGATCTAATCTCCATTTCTATCTCAAAAATCCTTTGATCATATAATTCATAAGTCTTTGTTTCTAAGTGATCCATTCATCCACTCAAGTGCAAAAAGAAGAACACTCCTCTACATCCATTAAATTGTAGTAGTGTTGTGATTAGCTAGTTTCATCTTGTAGTAGTGCTAGATACTTGTAAAGTGTTGTGTGAATTTGTTGATTGTAGATACTAGGTGTGTTGTAAAGTAGTGTAGTTGTTGTGACTTAGTTGTGCATAGAAGAAGGTGTGAAGTAGACAAGAAGAAAAGGTGTGAAGCTATCTTGAAGAAGTTGTGAAGGTGTGAAGAAGGAGTGAAGTCTTGAAGAAGTTGTGAGATTGGTTCTAGCTACGATTAGAACTCGACATTTAGCTTAGTGTCGTTAATAGGTGTAAGCCTAGGTGTGTAAGGTTTCTCCGCCATAAGGAGTTTGTTGACATAGTGAAAAAAACTCTCGAGTGTGGTACTCGGGGAGTGGAGTAGGGCAAGGAAGGTGTCCTTGTAGCCGAACCACTATAAATTCGCGTGTTGTGGTTTGATCTTTCTAACTCTATCTTTTCTTCATTCTATTTCAATACTTCATTATTAGATTAGTCTTGCTTGTAGTTGTTGATACTTGAATTCACGTAAGATCGAATCGAAAGTTTTTATAAGCTACAAAAGATTTTGAAAATAAATTTAAAAAGGACGTAAAACTATTCAACCCCCCCTTCTAGTTTTCTACACCTTCTTCTTTTCAATAATAATTCAATTGCACACGATAAATTCATTCTAATATTTCTCAAAGAGCATTCGAACGCAACTACTTACATAAACTAATCACCCTAAAAAGTAATCATCTCCAAAATGTTGAAAAAGAGAATTTACATACCGCTACCAACAATCAAAGATCTAAAAGATGTGTGAATCATTTACAAATGTACATACTAAATGTGATTTTGGCCGGTTTATATAGGCATGAATTAGGTTAAATCATTAATTATTCTTGCCACCTTTCGCAACCCTTGCACTTCATCTAACCGACTTTTAATTCTATACTAAATGCTATGTGATCAATTCGGGCAACCCTTGCACTTCATCTCCTTTCATGATTGTATAGTTATTATGAGGTTACATTGAATTTCGAGCATTAGTTATCATGTACTCTATGCAACTACTAAACGACTCCAACTTGTTTCTAACTCTACAAACTCTATCATCATAACTCCACATTAAATTTAGGGACTGAATCTTATAGTATTATAGATTTATTAATATTAATTAGACTACAATATTAATTTTCAATGAAATTAGTTGTATAGTAAAATGAGATGAAGCCAAAAAGGTTTGTAACGATTTTTACATAGTTTATGTGGCATTATTATATATACATGATTACACAAACTTTTACATATACACGGTATTAACAAGGAACCAAAGAATAATATTGAGTGTTGCTTCATCGGTAAGCTACTAAAAGATTACATTTGGTAATGCGTAATTATGGCGAGCAAGCGGACAAAGATTAGTAGTGAACTATGTAAGAATATGCTTGTATCACTTACATGAATAACAACGTTGGTACGTTGCATGTAATATAGGAACAATGTCACCGATAAAGGTAAAATAGCGCTCTTTTGTAACGGTGGGTTTTAGTACTCCAATTTGAACAACAAAATTAAAACAATTTGCTAAAACAACAAAATACATCATATTAAAAATATAAACTTGAATAATGAATAGAAATGACAAAATACAAAATTTTGTCTTAAAGCTATTTGTAAATTATAATAACATTTTTTTTTTTTCTTTTTTAATGTTTTAAATATAAGCAATAGTTAAATAGTTTATTCAAAAACAAAACCGGTGCATCGCACATGCTAGGAACAGGAACTCATTATTATCATTGCCCCATGTAAAAACGTCATATCGAATCAAATAAAAAATATCAACTGTTCCTACAGGGCTACACATAAATAAAACATGCTATAGAGGCCCAATGCAAGTAACAACACAAACACAATAATAAATAAACTTTATAATCAAAAGCCCATTTATAAAATAAAACACCACAAAACCAAAACAACATCACACATTTTTAAATTTGTAAACAACAAAGTAAAAAAAACGTTTCATACAACATACTAAATAATAAATACGCATACAATCGCTAATACGCAGAAACAATACACGATTAACAATTAGCTTCAAAGCCCGTGCTACGCACGGGTTCTGCATGCCTTGTTATTATAAAATTTCAACCTATATAAATAGAAGGTTTTTAATTGTGACATGGAATGTAACATGAAATTTTTTAATAACATCGCATGCAAACGTATAAATAATAGATAAATTGAATGTTAACATAATTTGAAAATAATTTAATTTACCTTCTAAAAAAATTTATTTTACACCCTTTAACTATTTAAGTTCCAATGCCATTTATATTTAAAACATAATAACAATCAAAATAAACATTTACAAAACACATACAAATTCATTTTTTAATATGGAAAATTATATTAATTATATTCGTTTTTTCGTGACAATTAATACGAATATAGATATAGCTTTATTTTTATTTATTTTTTATTTATTTTCATATTTACAATATTCATTATTTATATAAAATAATGTAGAAGGTGTAACAGTTTTCTAAAAAGATTTTAGCTTTCAATTTGCACCCTTATGAATATTCATAATGTGATTATATATATTATGTATAAATTAATTAATATGACAATCATGTACTTATTCTTATAATAACTAAATCAACATTATGATCATATTTAAATGTTTTATAGTGTTTTTGTTTTAAAACGAATCAAAAATTATTTTGATGTCACTTTATACTTATATTATATGTATTGCGTATAATTATCGTACCTAATTGTCAAATGCAATATTTTATTTTACTAAATTTATTTTGCTAAGATACTTTATCGTTGTATAAGTTATATATTATTACGATAATATGTGTTACATATAGACTATATTTGTATGAAAAATAGTTTAAACTTGACTTTAGTATAATTTATTTTACTAATTCTGCTCTCGTATCTTTAGGACGTGTGATTAAAACTTTTTCATTACTGTGTAATGTTGCGTGTATCTAAAAAATATATATTTTTAATATGTCATCTACATTCTATTTAAATTTATTGAACTAAGCATTGAATCTTGTCAATTGAATATTTAAAACTCTTATGGAAAATACTAATTGATAAGTCATTACCATTAGATAAATGAATTATATGACTATTTGATAAGGGAAATGATTTGCACACTCATACTTTTGATTGAAACACTCCACTGTGTGTATTACATACTTGTACAGTGCTTACAGTGTGCTTTAATTGCTTGTACAATTGAGTGTCTAAATCAAAGGTGTGAGTGTGCCAATCACCTCCCCATTTGATAAACCTAAAAACAAACCCACAAATGTGATTGAGGAAAGTTTAAAAATTGATTTGTGAATATGACGAGTAGGGGTGACAATTTTCTGATCCAACACGAAACACGACCTGAAACCGACACGAAACTTAACAGGTTTGGGTTGAGCTAAATATATTTCGGGTCAGGTTTGGGTCGACAAATCTAACCCATTTATTAAACAGGTCAGGGAATAAAATAAACGGGTCGACCCGCCAACCCATTTAAGATTTTTTTTCTTAAATTAAAATTATTTATATTTAATTATACGTGTTAAATAGGTTAAACGGGTCAACCCGCTAACCCATTTAATCCGTTTAACTCGTGTAATATGCTAACTTTTGTATATAAAACAGGTTAAATGGGTCAACCTGAAACCCGTTTAACATATTTAACCCGTGTAAGCTATTTAACCCGTCAACCCAAGTATATATACGGGTTAAATGGGTCAAGTTCGGGTTACGTGTAAACAGGTTAGGGTTGACGTAGCTGACCCGATGATTTAAATAGGTCATGTTCGGGTTGGGGTTCTCTGACCCGCCAACCTAACAACCCGAACCTGACTTGAATTACCACCCCTAATGACGAGGAATAATAAATGTTTTATGGTTGTCAAATTGTGAATAGAGTAGCCATTGGTTAGACTCATAAGAAGGCTTCAAAAAGAAGTTTGAAGTTCAAATTCTAAATTTATTTGTCATTTTCTGTGTAAATGTCTCAATGAAGTGTTGCTCCAATGTCACATGACCAATCCAAAAGAATAGCAAATATCTTTAGAACCCAATATGCAGAAATCTGTACAAAACACTAAATTATTATCATTACAAATAAATGAATTAAAAACCGGTTCCATGCATGGTTTGGTCTCTTTTAACCAGTATGAACCCCATTGAGGCATTGATCAAAAAAAAAAAAAAAAAAAGTATGAAACCAAACAAACCAACCAATCTTTTTATCAAACATCCTAGAACCAAACATGCTCTGTCTCCATTTGGTTCGGTTCACTAGTTTCGATAGATAAAACACTATTATCACACCTTTGACAAGCAATATTCAAGATGAACATATGAATTTTTTCACTTGCATAAGTATTATGTAAAGAGCAAACTAATTAATTAACGGTCATGTCTTCCCAAAATAGCTAATAAATTAGAAACAGCAGTCACCCGTCACCAGAGATTCTTAATTAGCGGTCACAACAGTAAGAAAAACTTAAAAAACAACTATTTGCAGCATTTACCGACGTATCCTAGGTTACCATCACAAACCTCACTCATAACTATTTCATTAACCAAATCTCTAAAGATCATCCGCTCAACCTCCACAGCAATCACCGGACTCTCATCATGAAAATCTGTCCAATTTTCCGACTTTTTTAAAACATCTTCCCTCAGGAGTCTCTTCAAATCGTCAACCTCCTCACAGCCACACATTTCACTTTTATTATGCACTTGCTGCTGTTCTATCTCCAAGCACAGCTCACTCAAAAGCTTTCTAGGATCTTGCATCATCTTAGATGGTGAATTTAACTTCCTCACTAGAATCTCGTTAACAGAATCAAAGATTAGCTTCCTGTGGAACTTTCCTTTCTGCAAATTGCTGAATCTGGTATGTTCCAAGACTAAAAATAGCTCAGGGTTAATTGGATGACCAGAGGAATGGAACTCGAAACATCCAAGGTCTCTAAGGAGAAGCCCCGAAGCTAAGAGGATCTCTGAGATGTATCTGTCATTCGGGTTTGTCTTTTCACAGAGAGATGCAATGTAATCTGTCTGACCTTCGTTGTGGTCAGAGTTGAGCATCTTAAGTTTTTGAACCAAATCCTCAACTTTTTTCAGTTTTTCACGGGTGAACTGTGAGGAATCCGCCGGGATGATAGTTGTGGATAGAATATCGTTTGTGGCTTCATATCGATTTTTAACAATTTCCACAGCAGGATTTTGAGTCTTATCATCTGTTAATCAAATCATAGTAAACATGTAAGAATATGATGAACATGATAGTCTAAGGTATAAAGATTATCTTAAGTAGAGGTAGCAATTTTGACCCATATCCATATGAATTGATAGATTCAGATTATGATTCATCTCTATTGGGTCAAAAAGGGATAACAAACAAAATAACTATAAAGGACACACACAAAAAGATGCTCAACATGTATTGTTTATGCATAGATCCTTTTTTTTTGAAAAAAAGATATATATTATTATTACAATAATATTACTTTGTAAACATATATGATCAAATATATTGGTTTTGACCTGTTAGCCCAACTTGTCCAACCACCATTTTGCCACGTCTAATCTAACGATTGTCCTCAACCCACATAAAGCAGCAAACTTGGTGAGTTGGTGCAGCGGTGACGCCCAATTGGCATTATGACCCAAACGTTTTGATTCTTATTGTTTTGCAGTAAACTTCTAACCAACAATTTGTCAAATGTTTTGCCCTTTACTACCAATTAGAAAATTCAGCTGAGCATGTTCCAGTTATTATCCATCTATCACATTTTTTGGCAATGACTTGACCAGTTTGCTCTTATAAAACTGCTTAGGTAACAGTGCCTGTCAACTTATGCCTAATCACACAAAAGGACATGAGAAAATAAATCTACCTTTTTGGGTATCTGACGTACGTTTGACAGGTGACGGTGAATTGTCCATATAGACTGAATCATCAAGAACAGAGACAGGACTTGGATATTCCGGGATGAGCGGTTCACCTACCTTTACAAGTAATGTTGATTTCTACAAATTAAAACACAAATGTATTAGCTAAACCTTTCAAAACAACTAAAGTGTAGCAAAACTGATATAGAGAAACATGAACCTACCTCTGAAATTGACCTAGAACTCTGCCTGCTATTACTTTCTTCAGAATGTTCAGATGCATTAACCTCTGTATCCGTCTTCAAAGATCGACCAACTTGAGCTTGCTGGGGATTGGAAGGCCGCCTCTTACTATTAGAGGACCTAGACTCTGGCTGATTCTTATTTAACTGTTTTCTTGGTTTATTAGAATCTGTAAGAGGCTTGGACTGACGTGATCGCCTCTCTACACGTGTGCTTTCACTAATCGAATCTGTACTTATTCTATTATTTTTAGAACCCTTTCCAACAAGCTTCGCGGGTTTCATGATGACAATATGGGACTCAGAATCCCTTGAAACATCAGATTCTCTACTTGCAGGCGGTGGCATTTCATGGTCTGAAGATCTTTCTGTACCTTTTCTGGCATCAACAGCCTGCATTGCCTCTAATATCTGTTTGAGAGCTCTGAGGTCCTTTCCAGATTGTTCAAATTTAAGATTCTTTAATCTTTTATCTACTTCACCATAAACAGAAGAGATGGGGCCGCGTAAGTTGGTTGAAGAGGTACTAACACGAGCATCACGGTGCTTCCATGGTGCTGGTTCAATGGAAACTTTAGAAATTGGCTTCATTTCTGGATTTTTCCGGCATGGAGATGTTGGTTCCCTCAGTGTGTTTCTTGTGGATTTAGGCACTTTAATCGACCCACAATCATCAGCTACTTCTAAAGGTTTTGACGACGGATTAACATCTTCGACTAGATGACTTTTGATTGAGCCTACGCCCATGTCTTTGTCGATAATTGATGCAGAATCAGGAAAAGTTTCCAAGCCCATCAACTTAGCTACAACACTGCGTGGCCGTGTCTGAATCAGATCATTATTACCATTACCTTTAGGGTTTCTTGAAGGACGGTTAGATTTAGAATCAGATAGTTTAATGGGTACAAGTGAAACAAAGTTAAGAGTACGTACGGATCGCTCTCCACTATCTAAAGAAAGCCTTGGTAGTTCTGTCAGTTGTTTTGGGGTGGTGGTTTTGACAGTGGACAGACAGTCTATTTCCCTCCCATCATAAGAAAACCAAGGATAGTCTTTAGAGATAGAAAGTGTAAGCCCGTCCTTATATTGACAAGATTTTGATCTCGACAGTTCTCTAGGGTCATCACAGTACCAATTGGTTTCTCGAAGTTTAGCAGCAACATTATCTCGAGGCTCCTTTTTTATAGTTTTATGTGATAACCCACGAGCTTCTCTATACATTGTGTCTTTGACCACATCTCGAAGGTCAAGATTCTGATGCTTCATATGTTCGGGTTCTGCATGAGGTCTTCTATCTGTATTACAATCGACATAGGTGTAAGGGGATGCAGGGCATGAGGAGAAAGAGTCTTTAGATGATTCGGTGGATTTCCTATGTTTTTCCTGAAATGATATATACTGTTAGATTGGCTTTTATACACACAAAGATCACCAATCTTCAAAATCAATATCAATGGGATAATGAAGAGCAAAACAACGAAAATTACTGCTTAAAAGATGAGTCCATATTATGAGCAAAATATAGTGTATGTGTGTGTATGCACTATAATGTATCCAGAGTGGCGGTAATAGAGACAATGGTGGCTGGTTATCGTGGCAGCCAATGGTAGATGTACCTTTTTGTGATTTAATTATGGGCATTTAGGCACAATCAAACCACAGTAAAACATTGGCTCAAGCAGTTTAATCTTTTAAATGCTCCATACTAACAATAGTAGCATTTACATTACTACTTCTATAAAGATATACCAAAATGATGATACATACCATCTGCGATGTAACACTTGACTCTCTTTCAGGTGTCCCATTGTCGAGAAGCAAACTGCCTGCATAAAATTCAGTAAATTTGCATTAACACACATGATAATGACGCAGCTCATAAACATACATTAATTATCCTTTTGGAAATATACACTTTCAAATCACACATTTGCGAAAAATATTTTTCCACGACTCAAACCATTTGACTTTAAACTTTTAAGCCACAAAGGAGTGACATTTTGGCCACTCAATTTACAACACATATATTAAACAAATTGTTAGCCCAAGATCTCTAAAGATACATACGAAAATAATCATCATTCACCGCATATATCAACAAGACAAACAAGCACAAAGAGCTCAAAATTTACCAGGCCGCCCGCTCTTCAGACTATAACCCGCAATGCGCCTTCCAGCAACCATTTGATGCCGGTTAAACAGTTGAAACACACCAGTCATACATCCTATTTGCTTTCGCAAATCCGGATTCTCATCTGCTAATGAATGCAGATACTTTGCAGCCATTCTAACTACTCACACATTCAAATTTCACTTAAAAAAGCCAACATTTTAATTTTTATACATCTTGAACAAAACCCTTTAAGCATTACTACCAAAAGTCAACAAAATCCAGTCAACTCTTATAAAATTCACAATCTCAAACAGTTGACAGACAAAAACCATATGAGCAAAATCAAAACTTTAACACAATGCTAAATGGGAATCAAATCTTTTTCAAATGGCTATCAATAAAAACATTTTGTTTTCAAATGGGTATGAATAAAAACCAAATCTTTATAAAAAAAACATATATTTACCTAGTAATTATGCAAAAAAACAAAACGAGATTGTGAATGAAGGTATGTTTTTATTGGTTTTTGTGTTTTGGTTTTGTACATAGAATTGAGTAAAAGTGATGTAAAAAAATATGGTGGGAGTTTTTATAAGTATTTATGGAAGGTTACGTTACATGTGCTTTTTAATGGAGTAATGAAATATGGTTTGTCAAGGAAAGTTTTTTTGTTTATAAATTCGTTTTGTATTTGTGATTTATTAAAGCATCGACTATCCACAATGATAAACTTTTTGAAAAGGTTTAACTTACATTCATTATTTCATCTGTCTTAAAATAATTGTCCTTATTTGATTTATTAAATTCTTAATTTTTCAACTTTGATTTTTAATATTTTTGTATATGTTATATAATATTTGATGAAAACTATATCAATGAAAAAAAACATTTAAATACCAATCTATTTATATATTTTGCATCAATTATTATATAACACAAACAAAAATATTTAAGCTCGAAGTTGAAAAAAAAAACTTCAACAAGTCAAAAGAAGACAATTATTTTGGGACGAAGGAAGTATATTTTTACATCTTTTGATATTTTAAACCTACATTCATTATGGTATAAACTTTATCAAATTTATAAAATGTCTTATGTAACAAATGAATTAAATGTTTGAAAATTGTAAACAATTAGGACATAGTCGTGTCACATAACATGAAATGAATGTTCACTATGGTTGAAATGAAATATAAAATTTTTCATCACTTTTAGACCTTTTCATAAACCTATCGGATGCGCTAAGATTTAGGAGTGATTTTAGTTTAAATGAGTTGGACTAAATGCAATGCGGGTTGTACATTTTTCTAAAGGTTAAGATTTTATTAACAAGACTCCAAGAAAGAGGCCCAACATTACAAAATACAAGACAAACAACAAGGCAAATACAAAGACAAAGCTTCAACCAATAGGAAGAATATTATAAGGACTTGAGATCCATTTATCCCAAGCCGCAACACCTTTAGAGAACCGAGCAGCAATCCAAGATTTAGAGAGACGTTGGATCAAGGGAAAGATATCCTCCTCGCTAACGCTTAAGATGTATTCAAGGTTTGCGTTAACGAGCTTGTTCCTCCATTTCCAAATAGCCCAAAGAGAGCATTGAAAAACACCATGTAAAATCTTGTTAAGCTGATTACAACCCATATTAGAAACCAACCCTAAAGCTATTTACCAAATGGAAAAAAGATGGAAAACATTAGATGAGCCTAAGTTCCACCAACCCCAAACTTTCCTCCGGATTTTGACCACATAAGGACAATAAAGACGACAATGATCACCATTTTCAATAGCACTATCACAGAAGGGACACATAATAGAGGGAGTAGGCACACCACGAGATTCAAGATTCAAACGAGTAGGCAGACTGTTTAGAGCAGCCCTCCATACACATATATTGATTTTCTAAGGGATCCAAGAATTTCAATTGTGTGTTAACCTAATTATGTCATCCGCAAGAACAAGGTTTCGGACACATCTAGAGAGAGAGTACTAACCTTAAACTTGCCTGAGGCTTCGAAATTCCAATGCTTTATATAAATACCATCAGGAGATAAGGACAGGTTTCCCAATAGAGAGATGAGGGAGTCAAGATCCCCTGTGGATCTACACGGAGGCTGAGATCGCTAATTCTAATTTCCCGCTTGGTAGCCGTCAACCAACTTCCATCAATCACTAACAGAACAGTCCTAAGAGGAGTCGAGGGCGAAAAGTCTAGGGAATACATCCATAGGCCGAACACCATCCCTACACCAAACGTCCTTCCAAAAAGACACATTAGAGCCATTCAAAACCTTGTTGAAGAACAAGTTTTTGTAAGCAGGGTCAATAGACTCAATGTTGGCCGAAGCCTTGATGATGTCACACCAAATTATGCCAAATATGGAAGATTTAGACAAGGAGCTTAAACTACCATCATCCTTATAAAACTTTCAGATGACTAACCTCCAAAGGGAATCATTCTCCGTGAGGAATCTCCATTTCCATTTCCCAAGGAGAGCCAAATTCTTTAAATGAATACTTCCTATAACACGCCCCCTTTATCTGGATTAAAAAAGGAGCATGCTCTTTTATATGACTTAACTAATGCCCTGCATTGGTTTGTTGTTTCTGGTTTTGGAATGAGGAGCACGTACATTTGATTTTGAGTGCCATAAGTTATTTGATGATTCAAGACATTACAAAAAATTCAGATTTTTTTGTAATATTAAACATTTACATAAACTTAATACCGATTACAATGAGCAGATTTTCTCATGCGTGAAACACAGAACTATGCGCGTACCACCACCTTTACATCGTGTTTAGTCATGTGTGAGGAGGACAAAAAACACAACCTTCAATTATCACCATGTGATGTAAGTCAAAGTATATATATATATATATATATATATATATATATATATATATATATATATATATATATATATATATATATATATATATATATATATATATATATATATATATATATATATATAATAGCAAGAAAAACCCGACCAAAAGGTCAATTCACTCTCTAACCAAGAGTGAAAATCCCGAGAGGTAAAAAAAAAAGTCAAACCACATATATTTCCGGAAGTATTGGATATTCCCGAGTCGTTTTGTCCCAACGAAGTGTGAATGGAACGTCGAATTCGGTTCGTGATCAAGTGATTTTGAATAATTGAGATATTATGGATTTTATGCCTAAGAATAGTCAACATAAACTAAAAAGTAATTAATAAGCACATAAAATAAGTATGCAAAGCACAAATAAGCAAAAACGCAATCTAAACTAAAAATTCACACTTAACGGGATTTAAACGAGCCTAAAAAACTAAATTCTTAAATTTAAATCTTACAATTGCAAATTTAATTTTTAAAAGTCCTAAATGACTAAAAATAATTTTTGAAAAAAGAATTATATTATTTTTTATTTTTATTTTATTAATTATGAATTAAAAACAGTTTTAATCTAATTAAATTATAAAAAATACTAAACTATTTAAGAAAAATATGAATTTTTTTGGAAAAGTGCTTTAAAGTAAGAAGAATCTATGAAAAATAAAGTGGTGGTCACAGCTTATTTGAATAAGCTGTGAATAAGCAAAACAAGGTAAATAAGTAAACTGGGTAAAAAAGGTTAAATGAATTAAAGTTGCATGTTATACCCGAAAAAGACCCAAGGGCAGTTGGTGATGGTGTGTTGTGTTGAGGCTTTGGTAAAGGGGATGTCACTGGTTCAACCCCTATGACTCCCTTTTTATTTATTTATTTATTTATTTATTTTTTTTATTATTATTTTTTTTTTGCTAATTGAAACTTGAAAATAAGCTAAAAATAAGAGACTTCTATGAAAACAAAGTTTTTGAAAACTTAAAAATAAGCTGGAAAGGAGTAAAGAGCTAAGCAGTTTTACTAAAAAATTAATGTAACAAAAAGACGAAACCAAAATAAGCTTCTAAAAGCTTGTGCTTAATCTAGTAAGCTGCTAGAACTAATAAGCTAACCTAAAAAAACAAATCAAATCTAATAAGCTAACCTAAAAAAACAAAACTAATCCTAGATAAACAGTCCTAATAATCTAAAAAGCTAAAAAATGATAAGGATTTATTTGATACGCTTTTAGGGGGTCATTTAAGCCCTAAATCGTAAATATATTGTCAAATATTACTTTAAATCGCTTCGTTTGTCATTTTAAGTACATGGAATGAGAATTCTGGAAAATGGAGCATTTTGAACGTTTTTGGAGTTAAAAGTGAAGAAAACGACAAAATCAAGAAACTATGCTGGAAATTGCACCTGACGACGTCACACTCTACAAGGTGACGCCGTCACCTGAAGATTCAAGAGGTGGAATTATTTGCATATGACGCACCAGAAGACTTTTGGTGAATTAACACGTGACGGCGTCACGTGTTATTTGGAGTATGCCGTCACGTATAACAATTACAAGAGACGGCCCAGTGATGATAAAGATTGATGACGTCAAGCCAATTAATTGGGCGTCAAGAAACCCTAATCACGGTGAGTTGACGGCGTCAGGACTCAAAACCTGACGCCGTCACATGTGTATCTCTATATATACTTTTAGATTTTTTTCATTAAAAAAGAGGTGGAAATTATGGAACTTTGTAGGGAACTTTGTGAGTCCGAATTTTATAGCAGTTTTAGGGTTTCAAACCCCATTTTCTTCCATGTTCAATTGAAAGATAAGTCCTCCTTTAATCATTCAATATGTCTATGTGTTGTTTGATTAATCATTTGTCTTTTCTTTTTATTAACATGTTAGCTTAGATATCTTAGTGTTTGCTCAGATCTAATGAAACCTAGTTGTTAGTTATTGATTGTTGATTTGTTATTGATTGTTTGGTTGATTGACTCACGTTAGACTTAAGAAAACTGGCTAATCTCCTATACGGTAACATGCTTGAATGTTTAAGAAACGTAATCGGATATGTGCTACGGTTTTATTGATTGTATTTAATGCATGAGTAGATGTTGATGAGTCTATGATTGGACACTAAACGTGTCATCATAAGAAGAAATAGATACTCATAGAGTTGGGGAAAGACGTACACGCCCCCACGACCGGTATCAAGGAATACAATCCTTCAACTAAATAATTGTAACAAATCAATAAATCAATAAGAGATAACTAGGGAGTTGCAAAATCTAATTGAGTTTCTAAAACACCTAGGCCTCTTTTATGATTTGCTAAGTTGTAATTAGTATGAGTTAACTCTAGCAATTGTTCATCATATTGTGCTTTAATTTTCTCATACTCTTTTAAGGCCTTACAAGATTTTGAACAAGCATTATCAATTTGTACCTCAGAGTCAGAAAAAGCCATTAGTGCAAGCTCTGTAGCAACCATTGCAGACTCTGAATCATCTTCCTCTTCCTTAGTCATAAAACTCCAATCAAAGCTCACTCCATGAATAGCCAATAGCCCCTTTGGCTCATCAGTAGTAGGTTCCTTCTTCTTGTCCTGCTTGTACCAAGTTGACCTGTTGTCAGACTTCCTTGGCTTTCTGCACTCCTTGGCAAAATGCCCCTTCTTGTGACAATTATAGCATTCCACCTTCTTTTTGTCAAAACCTACTGTTTCATTGCCACTGATGTTGATCTTTCTTCCAGTCTTCTTCCAAAACTTCTTTGTCCTTAGGCTTAGTAATGCCACTTGCCATTTGATGTCCATCTCCTCCATATCATCCTCATCAATTTGATCCAAATCCTCATGATTGAGAATTGAACCTTCCACTTGACTTGATATAAAGGCATAAAAAGTAGTGTCACTAAGTCCTGCAATCTGTCTCTTTAAGCTACCAGTGGAAACACTTCCACTACCAGTGGAAACAATAATGTTAGCACTGTCATCATCACTATCACTTTCTTCATCTGAACTATCATCAATAGATGATGATATGAGTGCTACACTTCCTGAACTTGAGCTTATTTTGCCAGCTTTCTTCAATCTTTGTTCAATAACCTTGAAGTTATTGTACAAATCATTAAGTTTCATGGTCTCCAACTCTGGCTTATCTTCCCATACAGCAACATTGGTTCCAAACTCAGAGGGTAAGCTTCTTAAGAACTTTAGATTAAGGTCTTCCCTTTCCACCTCTATTCCAAAAACAGTGAGTTGAGTAACAATCTTTTGTAGCCTTGTGAAGATGCTATCAAGAGATTCATTACTTGTTGAACCAAAGTTTTCATAAGTCTGCTTTAGCAAGGTCTTTTGAGTCTTCTTGGTGGAATCATTACCACCAAAAACTTCACAGATCTCATCAAAAAGAGTCTTTGCAGTCTTGAACTTGCTGAATGCAAGAACTTGGTCTCTGGGAAGTGTCATCAGCAACAAACCTCTGGCCTTCAGATCATTCTTCAGTTGAAGTCTTTCATCATTAGTAACAGGTCTAGTGTTAACCTTAATTACTTCCTTCCCACCAACCATCTCTGAAGTAGAACTTGGTTTGAAAGAATTTCCAACCATAATGATCTCCCAAAGTGTGTAGTCTTGGACCATAAAGAATTGTTCGATCATTAGCCTCCACATCTCAAAGTCATTCAACTTAAGCTTTGGAAGCTTAGCAGCAATGTTTGAGTTATTCATTTCTGTCTCCATTGATTCTTCTGAGTGAACTAGAGTCTTCTAAATCAAAGTATCAAAGCCTGGCTCTGATACCACTTGATGGATCTCAACACCTTGAACTTGTGTTAGATTGATACTTTGGATTATATCACTAAGTATGTGGAATCTACTTAGCAACACTTAGAAGTTTGATTGTGAGTAAGACAGTTGTATATGAACAATGTATGTAAAAAAACTATTAGCTCCAATATTATTAATGATAATAATACGAGTGATCTTGATATCACTAGGGTTACACCTTGAAGCTCTAGAAAAACATATATCAAACCTTTAACCTAGGATCTCCTTTTATAGCACAAGGAGTCCTCTTCTACAAGATAAGTATAATGCTAATAAAATAAGATATACACAAGATCTATTCTATATTTATCTAAACACGTTTCCTAACAGTTATCTAATAAGCAGTGGTAATATATGTTCTTGCAGTGGTAATGAGTTTCCACTGCAAGTACAATCTTCTGCAGTTGTAACATCTTCTCTTATCCGTGGTAACTGTTAGTATAATTCCCAACAATCCTCCCCTAACTTATGATTAATAAATAAATCAATAAGTTTCTTCAAGTATGCAACAACCATGAGGATATGGGAATTCTTCCAAACACTTATCTTCTTCTTAATAACTCTTTATCAGCTCTCACACTTTGATCATAAATCCTTTGTATCAAATCATCTATGACTTGAGTTCTTTCCCAGCACCTAAGCTTCTCAGTCAACATCACTGTCAATACTCCAGCTCTCAATGGATATTCTTTCTCAGCCAGCATAAAAACATCAACTCCATCTTGAGTAGAAATATGATGCACAGAACTTGAATCATAGAATTTCCACAAAGTTCTTGTACCATGAGCTTCAAATCTCCAATATCTATCACTTGGATCAGGTTCATATAATCTTCTGAAGTGAACCCATAACTCCTTAGCTTTGACATCAACAAGTTCATCCTTCTTAAACTGATCTTGAACAATTCTCCACAAAGTATCCAAATCTTCTCTATCACAAGATCTAACAATATCTTCAAAATCTCTGCAAATGCTTGTGACACTTCCAGTTCTGATGATCTTCCAAGCTACACCAAAACTATCAGAAAAGATTTCCCAACCAACTACTGGATATCTTGCTTGTAGAGGTTCAATATTTAGTACATCAGTCTCTATGAACACCATGTTTGTAACTTGCTCTTCTGTCAACTTGCTAGGACCCTCTTCTGCTTGAGATGATTTCTGAGTCTTCAACTTCTTTGCATCTTTTGATTCAAGACTCACTCCAGTCCTTTTTGCCTTCAATGTTATTGGTTCTTGATCCATTGGAATGAATTTACTATCTTGCCTTTTGATTCTGTAATAAATTCCTTCAATCTGATCATGTGACATTCCTTTGAATTGAGCCATCTTCATATTACCAACATGGCAACAAAAAGTCTTCATCTCAGCAATAATCTGTGCCTTTGTAGGTTTTCTTGGCTTCTTTTGACCTTTTCTAACATCCCCAATGATTTCATCAAGAGCCTGCTGATTCTTCATTTGAATAAAATCTTTAAGTTGAGCAGACTTTTGATCTTCATTCAAGGTTGTATTGGCAATCAGTTCAATGGCATTCTTCCTGATTATTTGATCATTGTTAATCAAGTAATCAATCTCTTCTTCTGTAGGCACATAAGTGAACAATGGAGGTTTCTCATGTATGACAATTGGTGATACACTTGAAATTGGTTCTGCCATTACTGCTTCAAGTTTATCCAACCTCTTAGCTTCCATAAAACTAGCAACTTCATATTCTTCAAGCTTTCTCTTTCTTTCATTCTCTTCAGCTTGTTGTTGCTCTACTAATCTTGCATCAAAGTCAATCTGAGCTTGTTCATACTTAGAAATCTTTCTTGTCTCTTGATCTGAAGCAATTACTATAGCCTTTCCTTTAACTGATCTTATTCTAGCAGCTTCATCCTCTGCAGTGGTAATTTCTTGAGTAGCAGTGGTAACCTTTTCTCTTGTAGTGGGAAGAGGTTGATCAGTGGGAACTTGTTCTGCTTCAGTGGAAATTGGTTGAGCAGTTCCAACTAAATCATCAAAGTTAAAACCAGCATCAGCATCCATATCTTCAAAATCCAATTTCCTCCCCTCAGTGTCAACTACATCATCTTTTGCTTGAGCATCATCAGAATCAGTAAGCTCATCAAACTCTGTTGGGAATTATTCTATCAGTTACCACGGCTAGTGAAGATATTTCAACTGCAGAAGATTGTACTTGCAGTGGAAACTCATTACCACTGCAAGAACAAAATATTACCACTGCTTGCATGACAACTGTTAGAGAAACGCGCTTAGATAAACATAGAAAAGATATTGTGTATATCTTATTCTATTAGTATTATACTTATCTTGTACAAGAGGACTCCTTGTTGTATAAAAGGAGATCCTAGATCATAGTTAGAATATAACTTTCCAATACGTTTTCTTAGAGCTTCAAGGTGTAACCCTAGTGATATCATAGATCACTCGTATTATTATCATTAATAATATTGGAGCTATTTGTTTTGGTATATACATTGTTCATACATACTGTTTCGTTAACAATCAATCTTCTAAGTATCATTAAGTAGATTCCGCATACTTAGTGGTATCACTCAAAGTATCATTATTAACACAAGTTCAAGGTGTTCACAATCCAACAAGTGGTATCAGAGCAAGGCTTTGATATTTTGATTTAGAAGATCCTATGGCAGATTCAAAAGAAACAATGGAGACAGAAACAAGCCAATCAAACATTGCTGCAAAGCTTCCCAAGCTTAAAATTAATGACTTTGAGATGTGGAGGCTTATGATAGAACAATTCTTTATGGTTCAAGACTACACATTATGGGAGATCATAATGTGTGGAAATTCATTCAAACCTGGTACAACTGTAGAGATGGTTGGTGACAAGCCAGTAACAAAAGTAAACGCTGGTCCTGTTACTAATGAAGAAAGAAACCAACTAAAGAATGATTTGAAGGCTAGAGGTTTGTTATTGATGGCTCTACCCAGAGAACAAGTTCTGGCTTTTACCAAATACAAGTCTGCAAAGACCCTCTTTGATGAGATCTGTGAAGTGTTTGGTGGTAATGACTCTACCAAGAAGACTCAAAAGACTTTACTAAAGCAGACCTATGAGAATTTTGGTTCAACAAGCAATGAATCTCTTGATAGCATATTCACAAGGCTACAAAAGATTGTTACTCAGCTAACTGCTTTTGGAATTGAGGTGGAAAAGGAAGACCTCAATCTTAAATTTCTAAGAAGTTTACCTGCTGAGTTTGATACCAATGTTGCTGTATGGGAAGATAAGTCAGATCTTGAGAACATGAAGCTTAATGATGTGTACAATAACTTCAAAGTTATTGAACAAAGATTAAGGAAAGCTGGCAAGTTAAAAACAAGTTCTGCAAGTGTAGCACTCATATCATCATCAGGTAATGATAGTTCAGATGATGAAAGTGATACTGATGATGACAGTGGTAACATGATTGTTTCCACTGGTAATGGAAATGTTTCCACTAGGAGCTCAAAGAAACAGATTGCAGGACTAAGTGATGCTACTTTCTATGCCTTTATATCAAGCCATGTAGGTGGTTCAATCCTCAATCATGAGGACTTGGATCAAATTGATGAAGATGATATGGAGGAGATGGACATCAAATGGCAGGTAGCATTACTCAGCTTAAGATCAAAGAAGTTCTGGAAGAAGACAGGGAGAAAGATACATATAAGTGGTGATGAGACTGTAGGTTTTGATAAAAAGAAGGTGGAGTGCTATAATTGTCACAAGAAGGGGCACTTTGCTAGAGAATGTAGAAAACCAAGGAAATCTGACAACAAGTCAACTTGGTACAAGAAGGATAAGAACAAAGAACCTACAACAGAAGAGCCAAAGGTGCTATTGGCTATTGATGGAGTGAGCTTTGATTGGAGCTTTATGACTCAGGATGGAGAAGATGATTCAGAATCTGCAATGCTTGCTACTGAGCATGCACTCATGGCTTTTTCAGACACTGAGGTACATACTGATAATGCTTGCTCTAAAAACTGTAAGGCTGTAAAAGAGTTAGAGATCTCTAAAACAAAATATGATGAACTGACGCTAGACTTACATCATACTAATTATAATTTAGCAAATCATAAAAGAGGTCTAGGTGTTTTAGAGAAACAAATAGAGCATTATAGGGCTAATGAATATAAGTTCAGTGATGATATAGCTGTCTTAAAAAGAGACTTAGATTTTTATGTTGAAGTAAACAAAGCTCTTAGGGAAGAGATTGAAAAAGTTAAAAAGGCTAGTGAGAATATACAGATAACTAAGCAAACACTAGACCATCAATCCAAGAGCATTGACAAAATTTGGGAAGCCCAAATTGTGAGCAAAGCTAAATCAGGTCTTGGATACAAATCTGTTCCACCACCTCTAAGAGGTGTTCCAGCACCTCCTGGCATTGACCTAGCTCACACAGGCTTAGAAGAGTTTCAGGATCCACCCATGACCTATGGACCAAAATTTGTTAAAACAGTTGAAACTGAAAAGGTTCAGGTTGAGGTTGAGACTTTTGATAGTGCTAGTGACTCATCTCTTAAAGATGAATGTTTAAATGTTGAGTCTAAAACTAGTATTCCTGAAAATGTTAAAGTAGAGGAAAGAAAAAGTATTCCTGAAGTTATCAAAGAGAAGCCTAGGACACAAACAAATCACACTAGGCCTACTACTAGGTATGCTGAGATGTACAGGGATAGGTCTACATCTCCTAGAGGAAACATGAGAAGTTGGAATCATGTTAAAACTAGGCAGTTTGGTAGTGACTTTGTGTTTAACAATAAGGCTTGTCATATCTGTGGTAGCTTTGATCATTTAGCTAAAGACTGTACCTACCACATGGGAAGAAGGGAAGTATTTGGGAATACTAGGGTGAATGGATATAATTCTAATAAATTAACTCACCCAAATCCCCTAAGCAAGATGGTTCCCAGGACTGTTATGCTTACCACTGGCATCAAACCAATTTCCACTGCTAGACCAGCAGTTACCACTGCCAGAAGTAACAACAGAGTTTATCCTAAGTCCCCTGTCACTTCTTTTGTTAAATCTTATCAAACAGGGAAAAAGACTTATTTTGAAAAGAATGATCACAAGAATCACATGTGGAGACCCAATTTTTCTAAACCAGCAGTTTCCACTGCTAGGCATGCAGTTACCACTGCAAGACCAAATGTTTCCACTGATGTCTATGTGAATAAGAAAAGGGTAAACATGGGAAAAGCTGTTAAGGCCTCAGCTCATTGGGAATGGAAACCAAAAGGAACAACAACCTCAAACAATCCCAATGGTGTATCAATGACCTTTGATAGATACAATTATATTGATACACGAGGCAGATCCAAGTCATTTGTGGCTTGGGTCCCCAAAAGGTACTAATTCCTTTATGTTATGTGCAAGGACATTCAAAGACTAAAGAGGATCAAGGATATTCAGATAGTGGGTGTTCCAGGCATATGACTGGCAACAAGGCCTATCTTTCTAATTTCAAATCACTTGATGGGCAAGCTGTCAGTTTTGGTGGCAAAGTTTCTGGCAAAGGAACTATCAAGGCTGGAAACTTGGACTTTGAGAATGTATACTATGTACCAGAACTCAAGTACAACCTCTTCAGTGTGTCACAAATGTGTGACAAGAAGCACAGAGTTCTATTCTCAGAAGATGAATGTTTTATCTTATCTAAGGATTATAAGCTACCTGCAGAAAAAGACATTTTGCTTAAAATCCCTAGAAAAGGTAATCTATATAGCATTGACATGAAGAAGATAGTGGCTAAAGATGATGTTACTTGTTTACTTGCAAAAGCCACTTTGGATGAATCTATGCTTTGGCACAGAAGACTTGGTCATGTTAACTTCAAGACCATCAATAAGATTGTAAAAGATGGTCTAGTCATAGGTTTACCTGAGAAGAGATTTGAAAATGATCAAACATGTGTTGCTTGTCTTAAAGGTAAACAACACAAAGCTTCTTGCAAGACCAAGGCAGTAAATACTATTGATCATCCACTCTACATGCTGCATATGGACTTGTTTGGTCCTACCTCTATTAGCAGCATCAATTTGAAGAAGTATTGCCTAGTTGTGACTGATGATTTTAGCAGATTTACATGGGTTTTCTTCTTAAATACCAAGGATGAAACTACAGACATACTCAAGACTTTCATCACTGAAGTTGAAAATCAAGCTGAAAAGAAGATAAAGATCATCAGATGTGACAATGGGACAGAATTCAAGAATAGAGTAATGGATGATTTCTGCAAAGACAAAGGTATTAAAAGAGAATTTAGTGTTGCAAGAACACCTCAGCAAAATGGTGTTGCTGAAAGAAGAAATAGAACACTAATTGAGGCTGCTAGAACCATGTTAGCTGATTCAAAGCTTCCAGTGACATTTTGGGCTGAAGCAGTTAACACTGCTTGCTATATTCAAAACAGGATATTAGTGGTCAAGTCAAAGAACAAGACACCTTATGAGCTTTTCAGAGGAAGACCCCCACTTTTGGATTTCTTGAAGCCATTTGGATGTCATGTCACAATTCTCAATACCATTGATCATTTGGGAAAGTTTGCAGAAAAGGCAGATGAAGGTTTCTTTGTTGGTTATTCCATGGTTAGTAAGGCTTTTAGAGTCTACAACTTAAGAACAAGGAAGATAGAAGAGAATCTGCATGTTCAGTTTCTTGAAAATAAAGCTATTATAGCAGGTTCAGGACCTGAATGGCTATTTGATCTTGAGACTTTATCAAATACAATGAACTATGTTCCTATTCCTTCAGATTCCAGTGATGCTGATCTTGAGGATTCAGAAGAGTTTATTGATGAAGATGAATCTTGCCAAGATGATGAAGATGATAAAGATCAATTTGTTATGCCTATTTGGGAATTTAATGCAGACTCACAACCTTCAAAGAATACTGCTCAGGAAGATGAATTTGTGAATTTTGATGTTCTGCATGATGATATTCCTGAAGGCAGTGGTAATCCAGTTACCACTGCAATACATGATGTTTCCACTGAAGGACCAGATGTGGAAAATATTGCTCAGGAGACACCAATTAATGATGTTGAAATAACTAATATGCCATCATCATATGACATTCCTAACACATCACAATCTACAATTCATAAAGCTCATCCAATTCAGAATGTTATTGGTGAGATTAATTCAGGTGTGAAGACAAGAAGGCAAACAAGGATGACAGATGTTCATGGGTTCATAAGTGAAGTCTATGAGTCCAAGAATCACATTACTAAGAATGAATGCTTATTCTTTTGCTTTCTATCACAAATGGAGCCTAAAAATGTTTCTATGGCTTTAGGAGAATCAAGCTGGGTTGAAGCTATGCAGGATGAGTTATTGCAGTTCAAGCTTCAAAAGGTTTGGGTTCTTTGTGATCTGCCTGATGGTATGAAAGTGATTGGTACTAAATGGGTGTTCAGAAATAAGAAAGATGAAAGAGGAATTGTCATCAGGAACAAGGCCAGATTAGTTGCTCAAGGATATACTCAAGAGGAGGGTATTGATTATGAAGAAGTTTTTGCTCCTGTTGCAAGGATTGAGGCTATTAGACTATTTCTAGCCTATGCATCATTCATGGGCTTTACTGTGTATCAAATGGATGTTAAGAGTGCCTTTCTATATGGTACTATTGATGAGGAGATATATGTTGCTCAACCTCCAGGCTTTGAAGACCCACATCACCCTAACAAAGTTTATAAAGTAGTCAAGGCTCTTTATGGTCTACATCAGGCTCCAAGGAAGTGGTATGAAACCTTAGCTACTTATTTAATGAATAATGGGTTTCATAGGGGCAAGATTGATCAAACTTTGTTTATCAAGAAAAACAAGGGTGATATTCTACTTGTGCAAGTATATGTTGATGATATTATCTTTGGATCAACTAAACCAGAGATGTGTAAAGAGTTTGAGAAGCTGATGAAAGATGAATTTCAGATGAGTTCTATGGGGGAACTCACATTCTTTTTGGGGCTGCAAGTTCAACAGAGTAGAGAAGGAATTTTTATCAGTCAAGACAAGTATGTGGCTGAGATAATTAAGAAGTCCAAGTTCACTGATGCAAAATCTTCTAATACTCCTGCTGACAAGACCACTCACTTATTGTTAAAGAATGCTAGTGGTGTAAATGTTGATGTCCATACTTACAGGTCAATGATTGGCTCTTTGATGTATCTCACTTCATCAAGGCCAGACATTATGTTTGCTGTATGTGCTTGTGCAAGATTTCAGGTGACTCCTAAGACATCCCATATGACAGCAGTGGAAAAGATTTTTAGATACTTGAAGACTTATCCTAATCTAGGATTGTGGTATCCAAGGGAATCTCCTATGGAGTTGATTACTTACTCAGATAGTGACTATGCTGGTGCAAGTTTGGATAGAAGATCAACCACAGGAGGATGTCAATTCCTTGGATGTAGATTGGTGTCATGGCAGTGCAAGAAACAGACAATGGTTGCTACTTCAACTACTGAAGCAGAATATGTTGCAGCTGCTAGTTGTTGTGCTCAGATCCTTTGGCTTCAGAATCAACTCTTGGATTATGGGTACAATTTCATGAACACCATCATCTATATTGACAATAGTAGTACAATTTGCATTATTAAGAATCCTGTGCAACACACTAAAACTAAACATATTGAAATTAGACATCACTTTATTAGAGATTGTTTTGAGAAAAAGCTTATTAATGTTGTCAAAATTCATACTGATGACAATTATGCTGATTTATTAACAAAAGGGCTTGATGTGGGTAGATTTCAGTACTTGGTAACAAGTATTGGGATGCTTAATCCATAAACTTTTGATGTCTAATACTTTTTAGTGTAGCAGGATAGCTTTTAATGTACTATTATTGTTTGTATATGTTTGTATGGCTTTTCCACTAACACTTATGAAGGAGAAACAAGTTTAGTGGAAACTATGCATCTCACAGTGGAAAGATTTGCTCTCTCAGTGGTAATAAGGAAACAGAGAAGATCATTTATTTATCACTTCAAAAAGGTTGCAGAGTACATTCTTTTGCTATGACAAGTTCAAAACACATGTTAACAACCTAACAACCTAAGATCTTCAGACACTACATAGGCTTCTTTCCTTTGCCCTTATACGCATGCTTGCTCTTAGCTGGCTTGTTCCTCTTCTCATCAAAGGATAGCTGTTTTCTTGGACAAGCAAGTCCAAGCACTTGTGATGGAGGTTTCAGATCTTCTGCAGGCTTTGATGACTCTGGCCACTTCATGTTGTTTATGGCAGTCTTCAGGGCAGTTGTAAGTGCTTTTGGTAGTTCCTCAGAAAGGTTGAAGGTTGGATCATCTTCCTCTGAATCGACATCAACAGATGGAGCTGATGCAGTACTTGATGGAAAAGCACTTGGTGGAAAGTATCCACTCCATCCAGAAGAATGCTCCTCAGAATCTGAAACATAGCTGATTTCTTCATTAGAAGAGCTGTCAGAAGAGATGTACACGATTGGGAAACTCATATTTAAGTTTAGGGTTTGTGATGATTTGGTTGATGCTGATTACTGTGTTTTGAGACCTCTATTTATAAGCAAAGTCAAGGCTAATGGATAATTAATGAAGAATATTTACTTCTATCTGTTTTGGTAGTTCGAAGAAGTAATTATGTAAGATATCCAGTTGACTTTTGGAGCAATAAATGTATAAATAGTAACTTGGTTAAAAGTTACTTGGGTTAACTATTCTTGGTTCAGTTTGGATGTTTAATGTGAATGGAGTTATAAGATGTGTAACTTAAGACACATAACAAATGGTTATTGATTCACCATGTCTAACCCACATAAGAATCAACTAGTCCTGAGCAAACGGCTACAGGTAAAGACACATCAAATCCGTTCATGGTTGATAGTTTACCAAAAACTAGGTTATCAACTCACCATACATCCTTGTGATCAAGAGTTGGCTAGTCCATAGCAAACGGCTCATGGTAAAGACATATCAAATCCGTTGATAGCTGATAGTTTGCTAAAAACTATGATCAGAGCAGAAAATTTTACATGTTTTACTTATCATTGCTCTTTGAAAATTCTATTGATTTTTACCACTGCAGGTTCACAGTTACCACTGACAGTGTAAAATTTTTTCTTAATATGTGTAGATGCAGGACATGACATTATCATTCAGAGCTCTACCATGGCAACACTTCATGTGTCTGATTCTCACGGATTGGATACAGGTTGTGAAATCCCTAGCCAAACTTCAAACATATGGGTGGTTCAGTAGTACTATCTAGTTTTCCTAGGTACGAAATTGAATCTTTGTCTAATGATGCACCTCTCTCAGAAGGTAATACATCTGGAAGTGCTGAAGGCAGTATGTTACAAAAGGAATTGATGGAACTGTGTACCAAATTCTTATAACAGGTGGATATTTAAGATATTGATGGAAGCTCTTTTGAATTTTATCTGATTTTGGTGGAGATTCTCCCAAACAGGGGAGGTTTACACAATGATGATCAGATTCAGGGGAGGTTTGTTCTCAGAAGTCAAAGTTAAGAGTTTATGCAGATAATGAAAAGGTTAGAGCTTTGATTTAGAAGATTAAAGATCAATATGCAAGAGCTGATAAAGGATTAAGTTGAACAAGATAAGTGTTTGGAAGAATTCCCATATCCTCAGGTTTATTGTATACTTGAAGAAACTTATTGATTTACTAATAAATCATAAGTTTAGGGGAGGATTGTTGGGAATTATTCTATCAGTTACCACGGCTAGTGAAGATATTTCAACTGCAGAAGATTGTACTTGCAGTGGAAACTTATTACCACTGCAAGAACAAAATATTACCACTGCTTGCATGACAACTGTTAGAGAAACGCGCTTAGATAAACATAGAAAAGATATTGTGTATATCTTATTCTATTAGTATTATACTTATCTTGTACAAGAGGACTCCTTGTTGTATAAAAGGAGATCCTAGATCATAGTTAGAATATAACTTTCCAATACGTTTTCTTAGAGCTTCAAGGTGTAACCCTAGTGATATCATAGATCACTCGTATTATTATCATTAATAATATTGGAGCTATTTGTTTTGGTATATACATTGTTCATACATACTGTTTCATTAACAATCAATCTTCTAAGTATCATTAAGTAGATTCCGCATACTTAGTGGTATCACTCAAAGTATCATTATTAACACAAGTTCAAGGTGTTCACGATCCAACAAACTCTTTTTCAAAATTTTTACTCCTCCCCTTAAGCTCTGCATCTATTTTCCTCCCCTGTTTGGAAGAATCTCCCAAAACTTTAGTAGAACTTGCAGAAAACTCATCCTGAGGTGAAGATGATGAAGATAACACAACTTTAGATCTTTTCTTCTTGAGATTCTCAACTTCATTCTGTAATCTTTGAATCTCAGCCTTCAATTGATTCAGCTCTGTGGCATGTTGTTCTTTGGTCTGTGCCAGGTCTTTCTCCAGAGCTTGAACCTGCTTTACTAACTTGGTATAAATGTCCATCAATTCAGGTAGTTGCACACTGCCTTCATCACTTCCAACTGTGTAACCTGCTGGGAGAGGTGAATCATGAGGCATTGATTCAGGCTCTTCCCTAGTTGGACTAGGATTAAGCCTTGAACCACCACTGCTTGTCCCTAAACTAAAAGGTTCAGCAACATGCAATGTTGAGATGAGAGAAGTTGGCTGTTTAGACCTTCTCTCATAAGTGTGAGTTACAGCAGGGGTATGTTGAATTGGTGGAATAACAATAGTGGGTGTGTTTTGGGATACAACTGGGATTGTTGCATCTTCACCCTGTACTTGATTAATTTTAGCAAGCATTTGAGGAAAAAGTGGATGAACCTCCCCATTCCAAAGATCTGAAGCCTTACTCATATTTTGAAAAACTTTTGGCTTAAGACAGGAAGGTTCATAAATTCTATTGTGAGGGTGCAGTTGAAACTCATTTAACACTGCTTGCACAAACCTTGGATACATCAAAAATTTATATTGACTCTTTACATTGCCTTTCATATTATTGAAAATAAACTTTGAAAAATTGAAAGTCCTATCTGTTGCCAAACAAACCAAAGGATAAGCCATGGTTGATGCAAATTGTTCATAAGATGTTTTCTTAGGACTTAGGCAATGTAAAAGAGTATGAATTAAAAACCTCCAATGAGGACAAAAACATCCTTTTCTAAAAGTGACTTTTTGTTCAGATGTATCATACCCCATTAAAGCATTATTAGTGAAAATTTCTGAATTAGGTAATGAGATGATATCATTGAGATCATCCAATTGGAGAATTCTCCTCAAGGATGACTCAGTCACATCAATAGTTACCCCATCAACTGTGGCTCTTAGAGCATCCACAGATTCTTGTGTGTCTCCCTGTTCAAGAGTTATGGATTCCACAGTGTTCCAGAACTGTTTGATATGAGAGACATAGATTGTGGGATTAATAGTTAAGGCATACCTTATATGAGTTGTATTTAGAAAATCCACAATCTGATGAAAAACAGGGCCACTCTTCTCGTTTGACTTTTGTAAGTAGGCCACTTGGTTGTGCTCCTCGACAAATTTTAGAATCGCCATGATATTTGTGAAAAAGAGAATAAAAGTGTTAGTAATCAAGATAAAAAGCAAGCCGTATGATGATCAATTTATACTAATAGGGTTTGAGGAGATTGCGCAATGTGAATTATCTTTAGAAAGAATTATCTTTGGAAAAAGAATAATTTATAATAAGTAAGTAGATCATTCACAAAAGATTTTACCCTATTAATAAGGAAAGACGGTTATTTACAACGGCTAGTAAAAAATGGATTACTGACACAACAGTTGTAACGGCTAGTTCATCAGTGGAAAAATTACTCTTGCAGTGGTAACTAATGAACTGGCAGTGGTAAAATTTTCACAACATATCAAAGAGCAGTGGTTACTAAAACATGAAAATTTGCTGCTCTTATCATAGTTTTTAGCAAACTACCAGCTATCAACGGATTTGATATGTCTTTACCATGAGCCGTTTGCTATGGACTAGCCAACTCTTGATCACTTGGATGTATGGTGAGTTGATAACCTAGTTTTTGGTAAACTATCAACCATAAACGGATTTGATAAGTCTTTACCAGTAGCCGTTTGCTCTGGACTAGTTGATTCTTATGTGGATTAGACATGGTGAATCAATAACCATTTGTTGTGTGTCTATGATACACACCTTATTACTCCAATGACTCCAATAATATGGGTTGTATACTGCAACTCAACTTAACCCATAAAAATTAACCCAAAGTAACTTTTTAACCAAGTTACTATTCACAAAAATATCTTCCAAAAGTCAACCCGATAATAACCAAATTTACTCCTCCAACCTACCAAAACAAGTAGGAGTAAATATTCTGCATTAATTAGAATTCGACCTTGACTTTGCATATAAAAGTGGGCTCATAACTTTTATCTTTCATCACCAAATAACTTCAACAACACAAACCCTTAATCAACACAATGAGCTGGTTTCCTTTAATTTACATCTCTTCTGATGAATCTTCAGATGAGGAAATCAGTTATTATTCAGACTCTGAAGAACTGTCAACTGGATGGAGTGGATATTTTCCACCAAGTGCTGCAACTGCTACATCTTCAAGCATGAAGCCCAACAAGAAGATTTCAGCTGATCCTGCTCCATCACTTGAGTTTTATTCTAGCTCTTCATCAGATGATGATAATGATCCAACCTTTGACCTTTCCAAAGAGCTTCCAAAGGCCCTCACTACAGCTTTGACTACAGCAATAAACAACATGAAGTGGCCAGCTGTTGAAAAGCAAATCAAGCACCAAGGCCTCCCAAGCAAGTTCTGGGACTGGCTTGTCCAAAGAAACAACTTTCTTTTGATGACAAGAGAAAGAGGGCTTCTAAGGGCAAGCATCAGTATGAGGGAAAGGGAAAGAAACCTATGGAGTAGGTGTTAGGTTGTAGGTTCATGTCTTTTGTGATGGTTTTCTGTGTTGGTGACAATGTTTTCTGAATAGATGTGATGTACTCTTCTTGAATGATGAATAAAAGTACTCTTTGTTTTTGCTATTATCACCAATCTTTCCACTGTTGTATGTTTATTTCCACTGTGCTTTTGATCACTCTGCAGACAAATTAGTAGAAAACCATACATACAATACTAGTACCTAAAAACTATCATGTAACACTGAAAAGTATTAGACATCAAAGATTTATGGATTTAGCATTCCAATACCTGTTACCAAGTATTGAAATCTACCCACATCAAGCCCTTTTGTTAATAAATCAGCATAATTGTCATCAGTATGAATTTTGACAACATTAATAAGCTTTTTCTCAAAACAATCTCTAATAAAGTGATATCTAATTTCAATATGTTTAGTTTTAGTGTGTTGCACATGATTTTTAATAATGCATATGGTACTACTATTGTCTATATAGATAATGGTGTTCATGAAATTGTACCCATAATCCAATAATTGATTCTGAAGCCAAAGGATCTGAGCACAACAACTTGCAGCTGCAACATATTCTGCTTTAGTGGTTGAAGTAGCAACCATAGTTTGCTTCTTGCACTGCCATGACACCAATATACATCCAAGAAATTGACATCCTCCAGTAGTTGATCTTCTATCCAAACTGGCACCAGCATAGTCACTATCTGAGTATGTGATCAATTCCATTGGAGAGTCTCTTGGATACCATAATCCTAGATTAGGATAAGTCTTCAAGTACCTAAAAATCTTTTCCACTGCTGTCATATGTGATGTCCTTGGAGTCACTTGAAATCTTGCACAAGCACATACATCAAACATAATGTCTGGCCTTGATGAAGTTAGATACATCAAAGAACCAATCATAGATCTGTAAGTGTGAACATCAACATTAGCACCACTAGCATTCTTCAACAATAGTTGAGTGGTCTTATCAGCAGGGGTATTTGAGGATTTTGCATCAGTAAACTTGAACTTCTTAATAAACTCAGCCACATATTTGTCTTGACTGATAAATATGCCTTCCTTACTCTGTTGTACTTGCAGCCCTAAAAAGAATGTAAGTTCTCCCATAGAACTCATTTGAAATTCATCCTTCATCAGTTTCTCAAACTCTTTGCACATCTCTTGTTTAGTAGACCCAAAGATAATATCATCAACATAAACTTGAACAAGTAGAATATCACCCACATATACCTTATAAAAACCTTAAGTTTTTTGTATTTTCTCAAGTCACAAGTTTTTGTTTATAATGTATTGATGAGTGTGTAAATACTCATCATTTTTACCAATTCTGAACTGCCGAAACATCCAAAAACACTCAATAATGAATCAAAATAGTGAAAATATTCCAGGAAAGTGTTTTACATGTCTCAAATGCAAAAATACCAAAAACAGATGAAAAACGCACAAAGTTTGCATAATTGGCAGTTTCAGTCCCCCAACTTTCAAAAAGTTGTCAAATCTAGTCCCTGGTCATTCTAAAAACTTGAAAAAGTCACCAAAGGCCCTTATAAATCAAAAAGTTACATAATTAGTCCTTTGGTGAAAAGTTTCACAAAATGTCAAGTTTAGTCCCTGAACTTTGAAAATTGTCAAAAATAGTCCCTGGGATATTAAAACTTTGAGAAAAACAAATTTTGTCCTTGCACTAATCTCTTATGGCAGGTTTGGTCCCTTGGTAGAAAGTTTGGTGAAATTACAAGTCAAGTCCCTGAAGTTTGGTGAATTGGCAGATTTAGTCCCTGGGGTTTTATAAAGTGAAAAATTCAAAATATAACCTCATACTATTCATAATTGGCATATTACACCCTTTAAATCAAATTAAAAAACATGCCAAAACCCAACCCCCAACTTTCGGTTAATTACAAAATAGGTCCTTGTGATTACAAACCAAATCCGGACCAAAAATACTAAACCAATCCAAACCCCTAAAGCCTATTCCAAGTCCAATCCACTTTGGGCCCAAAGAAATTACCCAGTCCACCACCTGAGCCCACCCAATCCCCTAAACCGTTTTAAATAATCCCCTCGGTCAAACCCCCAGTCAACCCCTTCCCCTTTCCCTCTCAGACGTCCCCCACAACACCACCACTTGAACCAACCTCCCCTCTCCACCAATCACAAGCAATAACCCCCCACAATTAATGCTACCACCTCCCTATACCTACCCTTTCACACCACAATTAATGCTGCCCCCCCATTGCGTGTATCAGAGATAAGCTGCAAAAGCATGTTTTCCCGCCAAAATACGTGGAGCCTCATGAGTGGACCAAAGTTACAAGAGGGAGGTGGGAAATGATGGCAATGCATCTGGGAACCCTAATATGGAGCTATAAATAGAAGAGGAAGTAAGGAAGAGAAGCAGTTAGTTAATTTTAATTTTATGTATGTCGTATAAATGCAATTTCAAATTCTAGTCTAATTTAAAGTGTTTAAGCAGTGTATTAAGTCTTTTTCATGTATTGTAACTCTTTTTGAACAATCAATTTCAAGTTTCCCTATCTGTTTCAGTTTATGCAATTCTACTTTTATTTTAAAATTTTCATTAAGCTTAATTATTGTTTCTAGTGGATGATAAGGACTCCTAGGCTCACATAAGCTCCCTTATAGCTTATATAAGCTATTAGTAATAGTTAAATCAGCTTAGTGATAAAAAACTCAAAACACTCAAACTGGTCAATAAAAGTCAACACGACAAGTTTTTGAAGTTCATGGCTGGAGCAGGGTGTATC
The DNA here is from genome assembly GCA_030686995.1 of Artemisia argyi. Classification (NCBI taxonomy): domain Eukaryota; kingdom Viridiplantae; phylum Streptophyta; class Magnoliopsida; order Asterales; family Asteraceae; genus Artemisia; species Artemisia argyi. Next base: position 135,824,232 of record CM060688.1, read on the forward strand.
TTGGATGACCTTGGTTTAGAATCCCATGGGGGATGCTAGGATAAGGTTTCTGGTCCTTGGTTCATGATTGTAGCAGGATTGCAAGATTTGTAAGCACAATTCCTTTTTAATCCAAGTTTTTATTTAAAGTGCTTAGTAGTAGCTTAAAGTAGTTCATTTTATCTTCTTATTACTTAATTAATAGTTTCTGATTAATATAATAGCTTTAAACCATTAGCATACTTGTTTTCTTAAAAATCTGTTTCCTTAAGTAGTGTTTGGATTTGTGTGTTTCTGAGTGTTCAATTTGGTTCTGATCATTAATTGTTGCTCACTTAGGTTTCTTAGTGTCACATGAGCTCAGAACAACAATAAAACACAAGCTGTGTTCATCAAAAAGTCAAAATCCTAGAAACAGTTCTATTACACCCTCTTTGATTGGTTAAAGTGTGGCTTAGTCCCAATTTCCAATCACATTTGAGTGGTTTAGGGTAATTTGAGCTCATATCATCTTAAAACATCATAATCAAGTAGCTAGGTAGGATTAAAGTTCAGATTAGTCAACTATAGGCATTAATAAAAAAAAGTCAAAAATACTTGTTCTCAGTTTTCACCAAACTTGCTTGTTCATTTCTAAATTTTGTGATTTATTTGGGATTGTGAGATTGTGAGGTTTAGTTTCCTACCAGCTCATCTTTGAGATTATACCTTCATTTCATTTTTAGAAAAATTAACCTGGGTCCCACAGACCCTCAAAGTGACTTGCAGGGCAAAGGTGTGCCCTGCTCACCCAGATACCTAGTCACCACCATCACTTTGGTGGTGTTTTGTGACCACCTCAGTGGACCCCAGACCCCATAATTAGGTTCCTTCAACCCCCTCCTACCAGAGTCTCACCTTTGACCTTTTGTTTGACCTCCAGCTCAGTGGACCCCACCTAGTTTAAGCCCCTAAAGTTGTCCCAGGTCTGAGTCAAAAGTGCAAGGTGCAAAGTGCTTATTTTAGCTTATTCAGCTTATTTGTGTTGCTTACTAGTTGTATCTAGATTATTTGAGTGTATTTAGCTTATGTGTATCTGATTTCACCATTGTGGACCCCACCTTAAGCCATTTGACCACAATTGACCACACAATCAATATAAGTCAACTGTGTAAGCCAAGGGGGTGTTTACAGCTTATTAATAAGCTAATTTTAAAAGTGTTTTCATTAAAGTTTGTCATTTTAAGGTATTAAGTAGTTCTGAAAAAGAAAAATCCAAAAAAATCAAAGTTAAAGTAAGTGATAGTTTCTATTTAATTCAAGTTAATTTTAATTTTCATTTTTATATTTTAATTAAGTCACTAGTGTTTTTATATTTTTATTAAATACCTTATATAGTAAAGTAATTTTGATAATTTTTTCAGATTTTTATTTTGTCATTTAGTGTTAATTAGATTTAATTTTAATTTTCTTTATTATTAATTAATATCAAGTATTAAATAGCTCATTTAGTTTTTATAAGGTTAAATCTAGTTTTTATAATTTTCCTAGTTCTAATATAGTATAATAAGTTTTTAGAAAATATATTTTGAGATTCTACTGTTCATTTTCTATTTTTCTTATTTTATTTGTTTAAAATAGACTTAAGTTAATTAAAAGGTAAATAATTAGTTGTTTAATCTTAAAACATAATTTTTAGAGTTTTTATAATTTTTTAGGATTCCAGTGATGGTTAAGTAGTTTTATAAATTTTATCTTAATTTTCTAAGTTAATTTAGTATTAGTATTAATTAAAAGTAGTTTAATTAGTTAAATTAAGTTAAATAGTTTTTAATTAATAACTAAACCACAAAAAGACAAAAATATTTATTTTTATTTTTTATACTTTCTTCAAGTTCTAATTTAGGTTTAGAAAATATTTTTGTTAATTTTTAGTTTAATTTAAATCATTTGTCATTTTTAGTTAATTTAAATTAGATTTTAATTTAGATTTTAAATAGTTTAATTAATTAAATAATAGTTTAATAGTATTTTAATCACTTTTATAATTTCTTTTTCATTTTTAATTTTAAATTTTAAAAAGTGTCAAAAGCACCCCCTGTAGTTTGTTAAAAACCAAAAACCCACTTTTCTAGTCCGATACGTGATCTTAATTGTGAATTTGTGCATATATCTGGTATCTGATTTTTGTGAATATTATATCTGTGTACCAATACCAAAATAACAGTAGCAAAATCAATTCCATATCATCTGGGCTACTGTCCTCAGTCCCACTCACTCATAAACGATTTCCAAAGCACCATTTCAATCTCGCTGGGACTTTTACGACCCGGGGAAACACTACACTATCACCGGAGTATTGATTCTAGGCTATCTTTGACTTATTGACCTTGGTCAATAATAATTTGACTGCTCTGAACCAATCAAAATTTGGCGCCGCTGCCGGGGAGGTTGTTGCGTGTTTTAAAATCATTTTAAGTTTAGTGGATTTCAAAACCCTCCCTGTAAAAAGTTTTGTAAAAACATAATCATATCAAAAACGTTCATTAACACTTCTCCTGAAGTGTTGAAAAACACCCAAAAAAAAAAAAATTAAAAACAATAAAAAACAAACTGTGAAGTTAAATTACTTCGTGTTCTTTAAGATTACAACCTGAAATAGTTGGTTTAAGGTAAGTTCTGACATTAAATTGCGAACTGAAGAGGAAACCTATTTACTTCCTCCCGCCAGCCTGCGAGTAATCTTAAAGGGACGATTTCGGTTAACGAATCAGTTCCAAAAATATTTCCCAAGTTTTCTGCACACACACCCATAAGCCTAAAGCAGTTTTTCAAAAATCAATTAATAAACCCATAATAAGTTCCCAAACTTAAGATAAAAACTTGCCTTTGTATCCCTGTGAGTAGTGTACCTTTTTCAAAGAAGCTGCTCACTTGTGATTATTGGTTTAAGTTCACTGTGGTTTTGCCTCGAACTTGTGTTGAAAAATTGTTTTTAGTGCATGCGCACTCGGTCTCAAACAAAGAATAAAAAACAGAAAGACGTACCCGAGTTACGTTCTAATACAGAAACCGAAATGGCCGCTGGGCCACCACCACCATTACCACCCCTGACCCTCCTAGGGATGAGCCAGCTCCCGATCTCCGAACGATGGAGGAGCTGTGCCAACCTACCATGCAAGGGCGGGGTGGGCCTATTGCACCACTCACTATTGGGGCTGCGGACTTTGGCCTCAAGCATCACATGATCCAACAAGTCCAGAATTCGTGTCAATTTCACGGATTACCGGGTGACGATGCCAACAAGCATCTTGACAAATATCTTACGGTCACCCAAAGCATGAAACAGCACGGTGTCACCGATGATGCCCTTCGGCTGTACCTGTTCCCCTATTCTCTCACTCATCATGCCACTGCATGGTTTGACCGACTTCCAAAGAATTCTATTCGAACCTTTGATGAAATGGTAACCAAGTTTTTAGCAAAATATTTTCCACCATCCATGGTTACCAAGTTACGAAATGATATCAGCAACTTCCGGCAACGTCCCGATGAGTCTCTTTTTGAGGCTTGGGAGCGTTATAAGCTAGCCATTGATCGGTGCCCTAACCACAATATGTTGCAAGTTACCATCATAGATACCTTCTATAATGGTCTGACATTGAGGCACCGAGACATTCTCAATGCTGCTGCTGGTGGGACCTTTATGAAAAGGCGTCCCGAGGAGTGCTATGACTTAATCGAGAACATGACTGCCCATCATAACTTTTGGGATTCCTATGCGGAGAGGGATGCGTCATGTAATTCAGTTACTCCCTCATCATCATCTCCTGAAATAATTGCTCTTACCAAAAAGATGGATGATATTTCTACGGCTGTGTTAAGAATGAACCAAATGATGCAACATCAGGTTCAAAATCAACAAGTAAAAGCCGTGGCCCGAAGTTGTGAAACTTGTGGGGGCCCACATCTGTATTCCGAGTGTCCAGCTACTGCTGAATTTCCTCAAGAGAACATTTATGCTGCTAACGGTTCCTACAACATGAGGGGAAATTCTTACCAACCGCAAGGGGACCGAAATCTCTTAAGCTATCGTTCCAACAATTTTCTCGGACCTCCCGGTTTTAACCAAAATCAAAACCGTAACTCGAATCAGAATTTTAACCAAGGTCAAAACTCAAATTTCCAAAACCTGAACCAAAATCAAGGCCAGTTTAATCAAAACAATTTTCAAAATGGCAATCAAAACCAAGGTTTTCAAGGAAATTTTCAAAGAAACCAGAATCAAGGGAATTACAATCAGGGTAATTTCAATCAGAGAAACACTTTTCAGGGTAACAACAATCAAAATCAAGGGAATTTTCAAAACAACCGTGTTCAAAATCCCCCTGTTCAAAATCAAAACGTTGTTCCACCCCCGTCTTCCTCCGATGCTGAGATTAAACAATTCATGAAAGCACAAGAGGAAACGAATCGGTTATTGATCAAGACGATCTCTGAACTTCAGAAGTCTTTAAATGATCGACCCTCGGGCCCGGGTACATTACCGAGCAACACGATCGCAAACCCGAGGGGCGATGTCAAAGCGATCACCACCCGAAGTGGGGTATCATACAATGGACCCTCGATTCCTTCTACCTCTTCTTCTCCTCCTAAGGTAGCGGAACGTGAACCTGAGGTTACTACGGACACGGTACTTCCTACTAATAATGGGGGTACCAACAACGTCCACCCTCAAGTTGTCCCGGTCCCGGCTCGTAAGCCGAAAGTTGTATTTGATCCTCCTGTGAGTCCTGATGAAATTCCAAAGAATGATCCTAAGCCTTCAATTCCATATCCTTCACGTGTGTATGATCAAAAGAACCGCGAAAGAGCTAATCATCAGATGGAAAAATTTTATCAAATTTTCCAAGAATTACACTTCGATATTAGCTTCGCGGACGCTCTTCTTCTCATGCCTAAGTTTGCTTCGACAATCAAAAATCTGATAAGCAACAAAGAAAAACTCTGTGAGATGGCAAAAACTTCACTCAATGAGCATTGCTCAGCAGTGCTCTTGAAAAAGCTTCCCGAAAAGCTTGGAGATCCCGGGAAATTTCTCATTCCATGTATTTTCCCTGGGATGGTTGAATGCTTTGCCTTGGCCGATCTTGGCGCAAGCATTAACCTGATGCCTTACTCAGTCTGGAAAAGACTTTCTCTACCTACTCTCACTCCGACCTGCATGACACTCGAGCTTGCAGACCGTACTATATCCCGTCCTCTCGGCATTGCCGAAGATATCTTTGTAAAAGTAGGAAAGTTCCACTTTCCAGCAGATTTCGTGATTGTTGATTTCGATGCTGACCCACGAGTTCCTCTCATTCTCGGGAGGGGATTCTTAAGAACGGGTCGTGCTTTAATCGATGTATTCGAAGAAGAAATCACTCTACGTGTTGGTGGCGAAGCCATCACATTCAATCTTGATCAGACCTCAAGATACTCCTCCAACTATGACGCTGAGACGGTTAACCGAATTGATGTCATCGATATTGCGTCTGAAGAGTATTCTCAAGAGGTCCTTGGTTTCCCATCCAGTGGCAGTCTTTCTACTGACCCTATCATTTCCGACTCTTCCCCTTCCCTCACTCCGTTTGAGGGAGGTAACTTCCTTCTGGAAGAGCTCGAGGCTTTTCTTGCTCAGGATAGCTCAATCCCCGATGGGGTTGATGAAAACTATCTTGACCCGGAGGGGGACATTCTTCTCCTTGAAAGAATGTTAAATGACGATCCTTCACCCTCTCCGTCTCCAAAAATACTTCATAAAGCGGAAGTCAAAAATGTTGAAATAACTGAAGACTTTCCCGAGGTTGAGCTCAAGGACTTGCCTCCTCATCTAGAATATGCATTTCTGGAGGGTGATAATAAATTACCCGTCATTATTGCCAAAGACTTAAAAGATGAGGAAAAGGTTGCACTCCTAAAGGTTCTTAAGTCAAACAAGCAAGCAATTGCTTGGAAACTCTCCGACATTAAGGGCATAAGCCCGAACTTTTGTACTCATAAAATCTTAATGGAGGATGACTTTAAGCCAGCTGTGCAACATCAGAGAAGGGTAAATCCCAAAATCCACGAAGTTATCAAACAAGAAGTTCTTAAACTTCTTGATGCGGGATTGATTTACCCTATATCTGACAGTCCTTGGGTTAGCCCAATTCATTGTGTTCCCAAAAAGGGTGGCATTACCGTTGTCACCAACGAGGATAACGAGTTGATTCCAACTCGTTTGGTCACGGGTTGGCGGGTTTGTATTGACTATCGAAAGTTGAATGAAGCCACCCGTAAAGACCACTTTCCTCTCATTTTTATGGACCAAATGCTCGAAAGACTTGCGGGGAATGAATACTACTGCTTCCTCGATGGCTTCTCGGGTTACTTCCAAATCCCCATTGATCCCCAGGATCAAGAGAAGACTACCTTCACATGCCCCTACGGAACTTTTGCTTACAGACGTATGCCTTTCGGCTTATGTAATGCACCAGGCACGTTCCAGAGATGCATGATGTCTATTTTTTCTGACATGATCGGGAAAACTATGGAGGTATTCATGGATGACTTTTCAGTCATCGGGGATTCATTTCAGACTTGCCTCTCCCACTTGGAACAGATGCTTAAACGTTGCAAAGAAACGAATCTAAGTCTCAACTGGGAGAAGAGCCACTTTATGGTCAAGGAGGGCATTGTCCTCGGCCATAAAATTTCAAAAAACGGGATTGAGGTTGACAGAGCTAAAATCGATGTCATTGCCAAATTACCTCATCCCACCACCGTAAAAGGTGTTAGGAGCTTTCTGGGTCATGCCGGCTTCTACCGTAGGTTTATCCAAGATTTTTCTAAGATTGCCCGGCCTATGACCCATCTCCTCGAGAAGGATACTCCTTTCATCTTCTCTCCTGAGTGCATCGAAGCTTTTGAAACATTAAAGAAAAAGCTTACCGAGGCACCGATTCTTGTTGCCCCCGATTGGGACCAACCTTTTGAGCTTATGTGCGATGCTAGTGATTTTGCCATAGGTGCGGTCTTGGGGCAACGAAAAGCAAAATACTTTCAGCCCATACACTACGCAAGCAAAACTATGACTGAGGCTCAAGGTCATTACACCACCACTGAAAAAGAACTCCTAGCTGTGGTGTATGCCTTCGAGAAATTCCGGTCATACCTAATCTTGACTAAATGTGTAGTGTACACAGATCACTCGGCTTTGAAATACCTATTTGCAAAACAAGATGCAAAGCCGAGGCTTCTTCGTTGGGTTCTCCTCCTTCAGGAATTTGATATCATTATCCGTGATAAAAAAGGAGCCGAGAACCTTGCTGCTGATCATCTCTCACGATTAGAGAACCCTCATCAAGATGTGTCCGAGAAAAAGGAAATAAATGAAACATTTCCTCTCGAGACACTCAATGCGGTTGCTTTTCATGGTGACTCTACTACCCCATGGTTTGCCGACTTTGCAAATTACCATGCGGCTAACTTCATAGTGAAGGGGTTAACGTCCCAACAAAAGAAAAAATTCTTCAAAGACGTCAAACATTACTTCTGGGACGACCCCTTCCTCTTCAAAATCTATGCCGATCAAGTCATCAGGCGATGTGTATACGGACAGGAAGCCACTGATATTCTCAAGGCTTGCCATGCTGGACCCACCGGGGGCCACCATAGTCCTAACTACACCGCCAAAAAGGTGTTTGATTCCGGTTTCTATTGGCCCACAATCTACAAGGATGCCCACGAGTTAGTCAAAGCCTGTGATGCTTGTCAGCGTCACGGGAATATTTCACAAAAGAACGAAATGCCGCAAAATGCTATTCAAGTTTGTGAAATCTTTGACGTCTGGGGCATTGACTTTATGGGGCCATTCCCATCTTCTCGTGGAAACAAATACATACTCGTGGCTGTTGACTACTTGTCAAAATGGGTTGAGGCTAAGGCCTTACCCACTAACGATGCCCGAGTAGTTGTGAAATTCTTGAAATCCCTCTTTGCTCGTTTTGGAACCCCACGTGCCATCATTAGTGATCGCGGTACTCACTTTTGCAATGATCAATTTGCAAAAGTCATGCTGAAGTACGGTGTTACTCATCGTCTTTCCACCGCATATCACCCCCAAACAAGTGGGCAGGTGGAGGTTTCCAACCGTGGTATTAAACGGATTCTTGAGAGGACAGTAGGTGAACACCGTGCTTCCTGGTCGGATAAACTAGATGATGCACTCTGGGCCTTCCGTACAGCTTACAAAACACCCATCGGGTGCACTCCATACAAGCTTGTATACGAGAAGGCGTGTCATTTACCGATCGAGCTCGAGCACAAAGCCTACTGGGCCTTGAAACATGCTAACTACGACCTTCATAAAGCGGGTGATCACCGTAAGGTTCAAATCAATGAATTAAACGAACTTCGTGATCAAGCCTACGAGAACTCTTTGATCTACAAAGAAAAGACAAAGAAGATTTACGACTCTAAGATTAAGAACCGCGTTTTCAACGTCGGTGACAGAGTCCTTCTTTTCAACTCAAGATTAAAGATCTTCTCGGGGAAATTAAAAACCCGATGGACCGGACCATTCACTATTGCTAAAGTATACCCATACGGGACTGTTGAGTTATCTCAACCCGAAGGTCCTAACTTCAAAGTGAATGGTCACAGATTGAAACATTATTTTGGAGAGGACACACCACCCTTGGTTGTCCCGGATCTCCAAACTTTCCCCATGGACCAATGAATTCAGGGATCGAGTCAAGCTAGTGACTCGGTGAACAAAAATTAGCAGCATATATGGGTTTTTCACCCGTATTTCTGACTTCTTTCTACTTTCTACCACCCTAGTGTGGGGGAGTGGCCATCCCCCACCGTTTCAAAAGTAAATATGTTTCAAAATTCAATAATCATGTTTTGTATGTATATTATATCAACTCCCGGGCTGTCAGGGCAAATTTATTACAGTTAATCATTCACAAGTGATTAGCTAGCGTGGTAAACCTGACACAAGCCTGGGAGGTGTATGTTTATTATATTTTATCATTCAACTCCCGGGCTGTCAGGGCTAATTTATTACAGTTAATCATTCACAAGTGATTAGCTAGCGTGGTAAACCTGACACAAGCCTGGGAGGTAGTGATTCAAAAAAAAAAAAAAAAAAAAAAATTGTATGTACAGATAAAATAAAGTGAAAAATAGAAATTTCCACAGTTAGAATCGAATATTAGCTTTTCCCGTTCAGAGATTCGGCATAATAGCCGGGACTTTGAATATTGAGGACAATATTCAGTTCTAGTGTGGGGGGGGGGGGGGAAATTCTTACGAATTTTATCACAAAACTTTCCAAGTACCCCCATTTTAGGCCAAAATTTTTCAAAATTTTTCACTTTATTCCAAAATTTTTGTGGTTATCAGTCCGCCAAAGTCTAAATGACAAAGGGATTGGCTAGTCCAGGAGCAAACGGCTCTTGGTAAAGACATCTCAAACCCGTTGATGGCTGGCAGTTTGCCAAAAATTGCATGGTTCCTCAGCTCCCCCGCATCCTCATAAGCAAATGAGTTGGCTAGCCCACAAGATTATGGCTTGTGGTAAAGGCCGTGGAAAACCCATAATTGGTAATCAGCTCACCAAGATGTTGACTATTCCATCAAGAGTTGGCTAGTCCAGAAGCAAACGGCTTTTGGTAAAGACAAATCAAATCCGTTGACAGCTGGTGGTTTGCTCAAAATCACACGGTTATCAGGTGTGCCACAGTTCTTACACCTGGCTACTCCAGAAGTGATGGCTTTTGGTAAAGAGTTTCAAATCCATTAAGTTTTTCTCAAAAGATTGCTAGGGACTAGCAATGTTTTAGTGTGGGGGATTGATGAGTGTGTAAATACTCATCATTTTTACCAATTCTGAACTGCCGAAACATCCAAAAACACTCAATAATGAATCAAAATAGTGAAAATATTCCAGGAAAGTGTTTTACATGTCTCAAATGCAAAAATACCAAAAACAGATGAAAAACGCACAAAGTTTGCATAATTGGCAGTTTCAGTCCCCCAACTTTCAAAAGTTGTCAAATCTAGTCCCTGGTCATTCTAAAAACTTGAAAAAGTCACCAAAGGCCCTTATAAATCAAAAAGTTACATAATTAGTCCTTTGGTGAAAAGTTTCACAAAATGTCAAGTTTAGTCCCTGAACTTTGAAAATTGTCAAAAATAGTCCCTGGGATATTAAAACTTTGAGAAAAACAAATTTTGTCCTTGCACTAATCTCTTATGGCAGGTTTGGTCCCTTGGTAGAAAGTTTGGTGAAATTACAAGTCAAGTCCCTGAAGTTTGGTGAATTGGCAGATTTAGTCCCTGGGGTTTTATAAAGTGAAAAATTCAAAATATAACCTCATACTATTCATAATTGGCATATTACACCCTTTAAATCAAATTAAAAAACATGCCAAAACCCAACCCCCAACTTTCGGTTAATTACAAAATAGGTCCTTGTGATTACAAACCAAATCCGGACCAAAAATACTAAACCAATCCAAACCCCTAAAGCCTATTCCAAGTCCAATCCACTTTGGGCCCAAAGAAATTACCCAGTCCACCACCTGAGCCCACCCAATCCCCTAAACCGTTTTAAATAATCCCCTCGGTCAAACCCCCAGTCAACCCCTTCCCCTTTCCCTCTCAGACGTCCCCCACAACACCACCACTTGAACCAACCTCCCCTCTCCACCAATCACAAGCAATAACCCCCCACAATTAATGCTACCACCTCCCTATACCTACCCTTTCACACCACAATTAATGCTGCCCCCCCATTGCGTGTATCAGAGATAAGCTGCAAAAGCATGTGTTCCCGCCAAAATACGTGGAGCCTCATGAGTGGACCAAAGTTACAAGAGGGAGGTGGGAAATGATGGCAATGCATCTGGGAACCCTAATATGGAGCTATAAATAGAAGAGGAAGTAAGGAAGAGAAGCAGTTAGTTAATTTTAATTTTATGTATGTCGTATAAATGCAATTTCAAATTCTAGTCTAATTTAAAGTGTTTAAGCAGTGTATTAAGTCTTTTTCATGTATTGTAACTCTTTTTGAACAATCAATTTCAAGTTTCCCTATCTGTTTCAGTTTATGCAATTCTACTTTTATTTTAAAATTTTCATTAAGCTTAATTATTGTTTCTAGTGGATGATAAGGACTCCTAGGCTCACATAAGCTCCCTTATAGCTTATATAAGCTATTAGTAATAGTTAAAATCAGCTTAGTGATAAAAAAACTCAAAACACTCAAACTGGTCAATAAAAGTCAACACGACAAGTTTTTGAAGTTCATGGCTGGAGCAGGGTGTATCTTGGATGACCTTGGTTTAGAATCCCATGGGGGATGCTAGGATAAGGTTTCTGGTCCTTGGTTCATGATTGTAGCAGGATTGCAAGATTTGTAAGCACAATTCCTTTTTAATCCAAGTTTTTATTTAAAGTGCTTAGTAGTAGCTTAAAGTAGTTCATTTTATCTTCTTATTACTTAATTAATAGTTTCTGATTAATAGAATAGCTTTAAATCATTAGCATACTTGTTTTCTTAAAAATCTGTTTCCTTAAGTAGTGTTTGGATTTGTGTGTTTCTGAGTGTTCAATTTGGTTCTGATCATTAATTGTTGCTCACTTAGGTTTCTTAGTGTCACATGAGCTCAGAACAACAATAAAACACAAGCTGTGTTCATCAAAAAGTCAAAATCCTAGAAACAGTTCTATTACACCCTCTTTGATTGGTTAAAGTGTGGCTTAGTCCCAATTTCCAATCACATTTGAGTGGTTTAGGGTAATTTGAGCTCATATCATCTTAAAACATCATAATCAAGCAGCTAGGTAGGATTAAAGTTCAGATTAGTCAACTATAGGCATTAATAAAAAAAAAGTCAAAAATACTTGTTCTCAGTTTTCACCAAACTTGTTTGTTCATTTCTAAATTTTGTGATTTATTTGGGATTGTGAGATTGTGAGGTTTAGTTTCCTACCAGCTCATCTTTGAGATTATACTTTCATTTCATTTTTAGAAAAATTAACCTGGGTCCCACAGACCCTCAAAGTGACTTGCAGGGCAAAGGTGTGCCCTGCTCACCCAGATACCCAGTCACCACCATCACTTTGGTGGTGTTTTGTGACCACCTCAGTGGACCCCAGACCCCATAATTAGGTTCCTTCAACCCCCTCCTACCAGAGTCTCACCTTTGACCTTTTGTTTGACCTCCAGCTCAGTGGACCCCACCTAGTTTAAGCCCCTAAAGTTGTCCCAGGTCTGAGTCAAAAGTGCAAGGTGCAAAGTGCTTATTTTAGCTTATTCAGCTTATTTGTGTTGCTTACTAGTTGTATCTAGATTATTTGAGTGTATTTAGCTTATGTGTATCTGATTTCACCATTGTGGACCCCACCTTAAGCCATTTGACCACAATTGACCACACAATCAATATAAGTCAACTGTGTAAGCCAAGGGGGTGTTTACAGCTTATTAATAAGCTAATTTTAAAAGTGTTTTCATTAAAGTTTGTCATTTTAAGGTATTAAGTAGTTCTGAAAAAGAAAAATCCAAAAAAATCAAAGTTAAAGTAAGTGATAGTTTCTATTTAATTCAAGTTAATTTTAATTTTCATTTTTATATTTTAATTAAGTCACTAGTGTTTTTATATTTTTATTAAATACCTTATATAGTAAAGTAATTTTGATAATTTTTTCAGATTTTTATTTTGTCATTTAGTGTTAATTAGATTTAATTTTAATTTTCTTTATTATTAATTAATATCAAGTATTAAATAGCTCATTTAGTTTTTATAAGGTTAAATCTAGTTTTTATAATTTTCCTAGTTCTAATATAGTATAATAAGTTTTTAGAAAATATATTTTGAGATTCTACTGTTCATTTTCTATTTTTCTTATTTTATTTGTTTAAAATAGACTTAAGTTAATTAAAAGGTAAATAATTAGTTGTTTAATCTTAAAACATAATTTTTAGAGTTTTTATAATTTTTTAGGATTCCAGTGATGGTTAAGTAGTTTTATAAATTTTATCTTAATTTTCTAAGTTAATTTAGTATTAGTATTAATTAAAAGTAGTTTAATTAGTTAAATTAAGTTAAATAGTTTTTAATTAATAACTAAACCACAAAAAGACAAAAATATTTATTTTTATTTTTTATACTTTCTTCAAGTTCTAATTTAGGTTTAGAAAATATTTTTGTTAATTTTTAGTTTAATTTAAATCATTTGTCATTTTTAGTTAATTTAAATTAGATTTTAATTTAGATTTTAAATAGTTTAATTAATTAAATAATAGTTTAATAGTATTTTAATCACTTTTATAATTTCTTTTTCATTTTTAATTTTAAATTTTAAAAAGTGTCAAAAGCACCCCCTGTAGTTTGTTAAAAACCAAAAACCCACTTTTCTAGTCCGATACGTGATCTTAATTGTGAATTTGTGCATATATCTGGTATCTGATTTTTGTGAATATTATATCTGTGTACCAATACCAAAATAACAGTAGCAAAATCAATTCCATATCATCTGGGCTACTGTCCTCAGTCCCACTCACTCATAAATGATTTCCAAAGCACCATTTCAATCTCGCTGGGACTTTTACGACCCGGGGAAACACTACACTATCACCGGAGTATTGATTCTAGGCTATCTTTGACTTATTGACCTTGGTCAATAATAATCTGACTGCTCAGGCTCAATCATGTATAATATTAAATTTAAAACTAACCAAAAATTATTGCTATATGTTACAACTTTTTAACTTTTCTCCTGACATCAGCAAATAACTCTGTTCAAATATCCGAACAAACTGTACAAGTTTGAAACTTATAAGAGAACTTGATATTTTTTAGTTCTAGTAACTAATCATTACAAAGATGGGTACATGGATATTCTAAAATCAATTACCAAAATCTACACTTATCACACTCAATTACAAAAATAAACAATTTCAAATTAGTTTACCAAAACCTACACTTCGAGCAAATAGTATTGCCTATCATGTACATTTGCTCGCCTAACAAAAGAAGACAAAACGTATCCCATGTTAAAGACTAAAAATCTAGTGAGCAAACTCCGTGCTAAAGAGAAAAAATCAAGCGAGCAAACCTTGTCCGCTATCCTTTTGCTCGCCCAATTTCAAACGTTTACAAAATGTAAAGACAGTTAAGCAAACAATCAAACATTGTTTACCCCCTTTTGCTCGCCCCTTTTGCTCCCAATTTCAAAATATGACAAAACGAATAGGATGTACTTTGAAAAGCAAAAAGTATTAGTACCAAGCAAGCAGTTGTTTGTTAACCAACTAGGCTAGCTCAGTTGGCCACCAAGATTCCTTAGGGGCTTGGGGAGGGGAGGTTTGGCTAGGGGAGGTTTCAATTTCGAGTCCTACCCGAGACTTTTACCCCTTCAGGCGAAATAGGAGAAAGTACAGACGGGGTTCAGAGTCAGTATACTGCCCAATTAGATGTCACTGCTACCTGAACCACAAACAATTAACAAGCCGTTCTAAAAAAAATTGTTTGTTTGATCAAAAACATCATATCACCTTATACTTTTCCTCACCAAATATCTTCATTCATTCATTATCATTGCCACATGACAACGAGCAAACCTTGTTCGCCCCTTTTTGCTACAAGGCAACGAATGCAGTGAGCAAACCTTCCTCGCCACTCAGTTTGCTCGCCAATTTCAATAGGTTGTAGGTACTACAAGACAACGAACGCAGGAAGCAAACTTTCCTCGCCCCCTTAGTTTGCTCACTTCGTCCATTTTGGTAACACTGCTTTCGATGGTTTATTCTAGTAATCAATCTTCAATAGGGGTCATTTAAAAAATTGACACGATATTGTATGATTGACGCCCAAACAAAAAGGGATATGTTATATGTACCCCTGCCCCACCCTATTTTGTCCTCCACCCTCTGACCCCCTCAGTTTTTTTTTTGTTTTTTTTTTTAATTTTTTTTTCCAGTTTTTGTTCCGTATTTTTTGTCAATTTTAAATGTTTGAATTATTAAACTTTATATTTCTCCAATATAATGTTTAATAACTCAAACGTTTAAAATTGTCAGAAAATATGAAACAAAAACTTTATTTTTTATGTTTCGTACTTTAAGATTTATAGTTTTTAATATAAACAAAACTATAAAAAAAATGCAAAAAAAAAAAAAAAAAACATGGTGGGTGGGATGGGGGGGGGGGGGGGGGGGTACCGTTTGTGTTTGGAGAGGTACTTATAACCTCTCCAAAAAAAAAAGAAAAAAAAAACTAGAAAATTTTTAATCCGAATATAACTTGATTACCACCCCTAACTGTGACCCAACTTTCCGTTGTACCAACCACAACTGTGTTTATATTGTTATTTCGTGTATTTAATATTAAATCGGGCTAATACCAAAATAAAGCACCATACTTGTCAAAAATATCACATTTGCGTAGCGAACAAATTTTTTTCCACATTTGTGTGTCATACTCGACAAATTTGTCCTCATTTGTGCAACTTTCTACCCCATAGCCGGTTGCATGCCATATCATCCGGTTCTTAATTTTTTTTTCCTTTTTCCAACTCACTAATTGCTTTATTTGTAAATAATTTGAACATATAATGTGTAACACCCCAACCTCACAAGGGTAAAGATGTCACAATAATATGGTTTCACATCAGAGCATTCATAAATAAAAAATGCGGAAGTCTTACATAATTAACCTTAATCTAAGATTACTATGGTCAAATCTTCACTCAACTCTACTCTCAATCCCAGAAAGCTATCCCAAAAGCTATCTTGAATACCAGCCACGGTGAAAAGAAATGCGGCTGAGCTTAAAAGCCCAGTGAACAGATATAACAATAATGAAACAAAATATAAATACTGAAGTACAAGTGTTACATTTTGGAAAACATAATTTAGGCATAATGGATAGTACAAAAATGTAATTTGTGTGGTTTAGGTAAGGAATTTATACAATCACTTGTATAAACAGAATCAGAAATACCATGAGCTCATAAATATATCATAATCATATCATAAACACATATAAGGCAACATAATGGAGTAGCTCGCTCCCAGAATTGTGAAGGATGTGTATTGCACACACAGCCACATTCACCAGATAACAGATAACAAATAACAGATAACAGATAACAAATCTAGGATGTATCCATACGCCCCCACAGAAATCAGATTGGCCATAATAAATCATATCATAAGGTGTGCACATAATATAACAGAAAAGAGGACGTGGCAGAACATCACTCTACTGCCCTAGAGTCATGTCAGAGGTGCATCTCTGACACGGACATGGAACCCCCAGGCCTAGTGAAGCTCAGGTAACAAAAAGTTTACAAATAAAGGCTCAAAAATATTTGTCATAGTAGAAACTTCAAAACAAGGTTTATCATAGCAAAGGTCTAAATCAGAAAATTTTCAGAACAGAAAGTTTCAAATCAGAAGGTTGTCAAATCAGATGGTTCATATCACAAAGAAAACCTTAAGAGTAAGGTCAGAATATCCGTATCTTAGCAAAGCAATGAGATCAAAGAAAAGATTCACCTAAGGGAAAGAGTTCACTTCTTCATCAACTTATCTACCTGAATTATGATCATTTTATTATTAATAACTTATCTTAATTCAAATTCCTCCTTTTAATCATCTTTCCATTTTTAGTAGCTTTTCATATTTAGTAGGTTTTCCAAATTAGTAAGTTTTCATAATTAGAAAGATTCAACATTAAAATTAGGTTAAGTCTTTAAATAAATCATTATTATGGAATTAGGGTTTATTTAGACAATTATAATAGTTTAGGGTTTAATATGTAATTATGCCAACATTCAAGGTTCAAAGTGTAAATATTACATTCACCATATTTTATAAAAAGAATCTGATGAGGCGAAAAATGATCCACTTTTAGGGGGTCATTTAAGCCCGAAATTGAATTTATTTGATAAAATATTGCCCTAAATCGTTCCTCTTGTGATTTTAGGTACTTTGGGAGTGAAATCTGGAAAAGGAAGCAATTCGGACGTTTTTGGAGCATAAAAGTGAAGAAAACGCCAAAGTCTTAATTTTCCATGCTGGGAACAGTAGGTGACGGCGTCAAGAGTAACATCCTGACGGCGTCAAGAGCAAAATTCCATGACGATCCAGTACAGATTTGACGGCGTCACGAAGTAGGGCGTCAAGAGTAAAAGTCATGACGGCCTGGAAATGATTATCACATGACGGCGTCAAATGTAGATCAAGGCAGTCCGAGAAGAGTTTTGGCGGCGAGGTGACGGCGTCACAAGTTTATTCTTGACGCCGTCAGACCCCTTTTTCTATATATAGTTTTCTAATTTTCACATTAAAAAAGGAGAGAAGTTTTGGAAAAACCCTAAGTACGAACTTGGTGCGAATTTTACAGGTTTTTCAAGGGTTCCAAGCCCTTGATACCTTTCATGTGTAATTGAGATAAGTGTTCTTTTAATTCAATCAATATGTCTATGTGTTGGTTTTCTATATCTTGTTCTTGTCTTAATTCCATCATGCTAGGCTAGATCTATCTTGTGTTTGCTTGGATCTAATGAAACCTAAATGTTAATTATGTGTTGATTACTTGTTTATACTTGTCTTGGATGAATGATTTATATGTTAGGCTTAAGAAAACTGGCAGATCTCCAATTGGTAACATGCTTGAACGTCTTAAGAAACATGAACCGACGCGCACTAGGTCTTTATTGGTTGTATTTAATGCATGAGCCACTGTCTATAATCCCTATGGTTGTGCTGGGCATGGTATAGGAGGAGATAAGAGCTCATGGAATTGGGTAGTTAAGTGTGCTACCCCATGAATGGATTAAGGAATACGATCCGTCATCCATGCAATTATAACAAGTAATTAACGTGTAAAAGATGTCTAGGGAGTAGTGAAATCTAAGTAAACACACTTTCTCCATTTATTGCTCACAACTTTAGTATAATTTCGTTTATTTTCATTTCTAGTATTTTATATTGATTGCATCTTTAGTATCGAGTTAGTTGATTAGCAACTAATTCCGCCAAAATCCTTCAAACCCGAGATTTTTACTTGCTTTCCAAAAAAATATAAAATACAAAAATAATCATCCCTCACCTTTAGAACTAGTATTTAGGTTTTCTAATCCTAGTGACACTATTCCTAAGCTGAACGATCAATCCCCCGGTACTTGTCACTATTCTATACTACAACGATCAGGTACACTGCCTGGTGGAGGTTGTAAGCTTCTCAAGATCCCTTGAGAGGTAAAGCCTGGTGCGATTCCCACGTATCAAGTTTTTGGCGCCGCTGCCGGGGAATAGTTATTGTATAGGTTAGAATTTCTTTTTATTAGGTCTACTTGCTAGATTCCTTTCTAGTAAGATTTTATTTTTATTTTTAGGTTCTCTTTAGTCTATCTTATTTCTTTGTGCCTTTGTTCGTAACTCTTCACCACCTGCCATCATGGCAAATGACGAATCCTTTAACCTTAGGATCACTAGGAGTCGTAGTTCCACTAGAAACCTGGTCTTGCCTTATGCGGAACTCGAAAGAGAAATGCATAAATTGAGACAATATCACTCAACTTCTGAACCATCTAGCGTTGCCATCGATTTTGATGCACCTCTTTCTGAAGAAAATTCAGAAAATCATGTCACAACCCCTAGCTCCCAACCCAACGACGAGATGAGTACCCCCGCAACCCCCATTCCTAAGCGCCTTAAGGACTACTCCTCCCCAACCTCTCGTGGCTTCTCAAACGCCATTGTCTACCTAAACGAACACACCAACGAGGTCTTGCATGCAAACGATGTTTGGCTTGTCCAAAGTGTGTGTAAGTTTTGCGGAATAGATAAGGAAGATCCAATCCAAAACATCAAAGACTTCCTGAAAATAGTAGACACCCTCCATACGGATGGGGCTACTAGAGACACGTCCCGATTGCGATTCTTTCCTTTCACCTTATATGAAAAAGCCCAAGAATGGTATGATAAACTCCCTTCTGAATCTATTTTCACGTGGGAGCAACTCATATCCAAGTTCTTTCCACCTGGAAAAACCTCAGCGTTTAGAGATAGGATTCTCCGTTTCCGGAAGGGGAAGGATGAACCCTTCCATAAATCCTGGATTAGATTTAAAGATTTAATAAGACAAGTTCCCCATCATGGCATTGAGCTTTGGCTCTTGGTCCAAATCGTCTACGATAATATCTCCTCTAACGACCGAAACGGAATTAACCAATCTAGAAAAGGGAGATTGGCCAATCTTAGTGCCGAGGAAGGATGGGATAGGATTGAAGAATATGCTCAAGACCAGGATGACACTTGGGATGAACCTGAGTCGACTGTCAGCATTTCTGAGATCATCTCGGATCGGTTGAGAAAAATTCACAAAAGAGTGGAATACCTAGCTGGATCGCAATTACCTAAATAGCTGTCGAATCCTTACTTGATCTGCGATTACTGTGGGGGCCCGCATGAGGTAGAAGAATGCGGAGGAGCAGCCACAACTGAACATGCATGCTTGTCAGGAGGGGACATTTATGCTGATCCCTCCCTTTTGCCTTTTTACCAAAATGACGATTACACCCTTTGGGGAAATCTGGTAAAGAGAAGAGAAGGGGAGGAAGGCCCTGAATTCAAAATCAGGAGCACTTTTGAAGATGACCTTGGTCACTTCACTAAAGAAAAAGGCTTGCAAATGAAAGGTCTTAATGAGCTTTTTGACGAGCAGCAGGAGGATATTGGAGAATTTTTCAACAAGCTTAACTCAGCCCTAGATAATCTTGAAACACCATCAGTAAGCAAAAAAGACCCCATGCTCGCGATAACCACTCGAGCTGGAACAACAACCAAGGACCCTCCTTACCCAAACTCGTCCCCCATCACCCCCAATCCAAACAAACCTGGGGAGGAGGAGGAGGAGGATGTCGGCGGCAATACCCCCGACCAACCGCCCTTGACGACCCCTTCCCCATCAACCCTGCCTAACCAACCTGTGAGAATCCCGTTTCCATCCCGATTAAGGAACCAGAAAACTGAGAATGATAACAAGAGATTCCTGTCTTACCTAAAAGATTCGGTTGTCACCATACCTCTCTTTGATGCTTGCTATCACATGCCAAAGTATAGCGCATACTTTAAAAAACTACTTGCTAACCGAAAGAAACTCGAGGGTCTTGTGACCCTGGGGGAAGAATGCTCAGTGGTGACCCACCGAGGGGGCTACCAAAAAAGGTAGACGATCCAGGCAGCTTCACCCTGCCTTGCTCCATAGGATCTCTATCAATCAAGAATGTTCTTGCCGATTTGGGAGCGAGTATCAATCTCATGCCTCACTCTATGTTCCGTAAACTAGGATACTCTGGATTGAAGTCTACCCGTATGAACATCCAACTAGCCGATAGATCGGTCAAGTACCCCGTAGGGATATGCGAGAATGTGCTAGTCAAAGTTGGGAAATTCAAATTCCCAGTCGATTTCGTAATCCTGGATATGGAGGAGGATGACTTGGTACCCATCATCTTAGGGAGACCATTTCTTGCTACCGCTCGTACAGTCATTGATGTCTACGATGGCAAATTAACCTTACGAGTAGGAACCGATAGCACAACCTTCGACATTAAGGATTCTATGGACCTCTCCCTCGAAGCAGCCAACCGGCTCTATTTCATCGGGGAAGTCGATGAACTCACATATGTCATTGATAGTTGTATCGATGAAGGCTGGCTACGGGACGAGAGTTTTCTGCCTTTCATAGAGGTAGAAAAGATGGAGGATGTTAGTGCAGTCTCCTTCTACCCCAGGCAAGAGGCAACGGAGCATCTCGAGCTCCGAAAGCCCGAAAACAAGCTCAAACCTTCTATTATCGAACCTCCTGATGTAGATCTTAAAGAGCTTCCTAACCATTTGGAGTATGCCTTCCTTCAGGGAGAGGACCAACTCCCGGTAATCATAAACTCTTCCTTGGAACATGAACAAAAAGGTAAACTCTTAGAGGTCCTAAAAAAATACAAGGGGGTACTCGCATGGAGTGTGGCCGACATTAAGGGGATTGACTCAACTTTTTGCACACATAAGATTCTCATGGAAGAAGATAATAAACCTACCGTTCAACCCCAGAGGCGCGTGAACCCTAACATTAAGGAAGTAGTAAAGAAAGAAGTTATCAAACTTTTGGATGCATGATTGATTTACCCGATCTCGGATAGCCCATGGGTCAGTCCTGTGCAGGTTGTACCTAAGAAGGGTGGAATGACTGTAGTTAAGAATGACAAGGGTGAGATGGTGCCCCAGAGAACAGTCACTGGATGGCGGGTATGCATTGACTATCGAAAGCTCAATGATGCCACGAGGAAAGATCACTTTCCCTTACCATTCATTGATCAGATGTTAGAGAGATTATCTGGACACAAGTACTATTGCTTCTTGGATGGATTCTCTGGATATTTTCAGATTCCCATAGCACCTGAGGACCAAGAAAAGACCACGTTTACTTGCCCTTATGGAACATTTGCCTACAAAAGGATGCCTTTTGGGCTATGTAATGCCCCCGCCACTTTCCAGCGATGCATGACCGCAATCTTTCACGAACTCATGGAAGACAGCATGGAAGTGTTCATGGATGACTTTTCGGTCTTCGGGAACTCCTTCGACCGCTGTCTTGCTAATCTAGAAAAGATGCTTAAACGGTGTGAGGAAACCAACTTGGTGCTAAACTGGGAAAAGTGTCATTTCATGGTGAAAGAAGGGATTGTGTTAGGACATAAGATCTCAGGGAACGGAATAGAGGTGGACCAAGCTAAAGTTGAAGCTACATCTAAGTTACCATACCCCACAACTGTTAAAGCAATACACAGCTTCTTGGGGCATGCCGGGTTTTATCGAAGATTCATCAAAGACTTCTCCAAAATTGCTCGGCCAATGACTCAACTACTTGTGAAGGATGCTCCGTTCGATTTTTCCCAAGAATGCAAGGATGCATTCGATCTCTTAAAAAAGGAACTTACACAAGCTCCAATCATGATCACACCCAACTGGGAGTTACCATTTGAAATCATGTGTGACGCCAGCGACTTCGCTGTCGGGGCTGTATTAGGCCAACGGCGTGACAAGCTTTTTCAACCCATTTACTATGCGAGCAAAACCATGAATCTCGCTCAAGAGAATTACTCCACCACCGAAAAAGAATTATTAGCCGTGGTGTTCGCATTCGACAAATTCCGACAATATCTTGTCCTTTCAAAAACAGTCGTCTTCACTGATCACTCGGCTCTTCGATATCTTTTTGCGAAGCAGGATGCTAAGCCACGACTAATTCGGTGGATCTTGTTGCTACAAGAATTCGATGTTGAGATTCGTGATAAGAGAGGGGCAGAAAATCTGGCCGCAGATCATCTATCTCATCTCGAAAACCCCTTGGATGAGCACGATAGAAGTGAGATTAGGGATTCATTCCCTGACGAACAACTCATGTTAATGAGTGACTCGGAGCCGTGGTACGCCGATTTTGCTAATTACCTCGCAAGTAGACTCGTTCATGAACACCTGACTAAGTACGAAAGGAAAAGGTTCTTTTCTCAGCTAAAATACTACTTTTGGGATGAACCCTTTTTATTCCGAAGGTGTCCTGACCAAATTATAAGGCGTTGTATTTCGGAAAGTGAGGCAGTGAAGATTATGAGGGAATGTCACTCTGGTCCCTCTGGCGGGCATCATGGGATAAACATTACCGCCCGAAAGATTCTCGATGCGGGATTCTATTGGCCCACAATTTTCCGTGATGTAAAAGAAATGGTGCAGGCGTGCGATGCATGTCAACGAGCCGGAAATATATCACATAGGGATGAAGCACCTCAGAACTTTATACAAGTTTGTGAGGTCTTCGATGTTTGGGGGATTGACTTCATGGGACCCTTTCCATCTTCAGGGGGAACGAGTACATATTAGTCGCCATTGACTATGTTTCAAAATGGGTTGAGGCACAAGCCCTTAGGACCAATGATGCCAGAGTAGTTATTCATTTCCTGAAAAAGCTTTTCGCGAGATTCGGGATTCCTAAAGCTCTCATCAGTGATAGGGGAACCCATTTTTGCAATGCGCAAATGGAAAAGGTCATGAAGAGGTATGGAGTACCCCATCGGTTCTCCACCGCCTATCACCCACAAACCAATGGCCAAGTCGAAAACACCAATAGGGCTATTAAAAGAATACTTGAAAAAACGGTTAGTCAAAAAAGAAAGGACTGGTCATTTAAACTCGACGAAGCCTTATGGGCATTCCGAACCGCCTACAAAACACCTATTGGAACGACCCTGTTCCGCATGGTGTATGGTAAGGCATGTCACTTACCAGTGGAATTAGAACATAAGGCTTATTGGGCGCTTAAGACATGCAACTTAGATTACACAATTGCTGGAAATAATAGGTTCTTGCAATTACACGAGCTTGATGAGCTTAGGCTAGAAGCCTACGAATCCTCCATCACATATAAAGAGAGAGCGAAAAGATGGCATGACCAGAGAATTAAGAAACCCAAAGAATTTTCAGAGGGAGACAAGGTCGTATTATACAATTCTCGGTTGAGATTATTTCCGGGAAAACTTAAGTCTAGATGGTATGGACCGTTCACGGTAAAGAATTCCTCTAAAATTGGAGCCGTGGTGTTACTAGACGATGAAGGTAGGGAATTTACTGTTAACATACAACATGTAAAACACTACCAAGAGAATAACAATGAAATGATTAGTGAGGAGGATGTGACGTTTGATGATGAGGTTTTATGGTTTTTGTGAATTATTAAGTTTTATAATCTCCAGGAGATCTGCAAACTTCATTCCACAAGCATTATATCTTATCTTGTTTTCTAGGATTTAGTAACTTATATAGGATGCCGCCGATTTTACGCGAGGTTGTCTTGTCTATTTTATCAGGTTTTACAGGTTATGTATGACAAGAAGATGATTTATATTCTGGAAGGGAAGCTTTGATTGTTCATTTTCTTGGAGGAAGATTTAACCTGGCCACCTCATTATCCATACCGAGCGAATCAAGGGAGTATTTGACTTCATTCTCTTTACTTTTTCACTTTTACATTCTTTACTTGAACATTGGGGACAATGTTCATCTTAAGTGTAAGGGGAGGGTAAAAAGATGATACCTTACATATGCACTTTCGCTTGAGTTTGTTTTGTTTGATGGTAGATGTGTAATAAAACTACGAGAAATACTTGTTAGTGTAATTTTAGTGCCAAATTTAAAATTTTTTACAACATTTAGGAGTGAAACTTTAGCCATAGCAAGCGTCTCATGGATAGGAGATTGTATGCTAGCACATAACCGTACTTTCAAAAAACATTTCCACCCAAATATATGAGGTTCGCCTTTAGATTTGATAGGAAAAGCATTTATTATTAGTGCTTATGAGTGTACCGGTAGTATTTAGATTCTAGAACTTGTGTTAGTGATGCATCCCGAGACCGCTAGTGAGACTACATTCGTGTAGTAGGATTTACTACATGATAAGAGGCATTAGGATTACCTTTGTGTTAAACCCGTATCATAATTACTTGACCATTTAAGTCATATTACTTGGCTAGTTAAGTCAACTAATTTTTCCCACACCCTTAGCGTTGTACTCATTTTTAGTACACGATACCCCTAGTACACCCCTCCGAGCCTATCTTTTCGTTTCTAACTTTAAGCATTTTACTTAAAGGAAGAATTTGTTACACCCCACTTAAATGTACAACCAAATCGCCTTAGCCTTCCGTGTATGCGCTCATTTTTAGTGCATTATTGTTATTTGTTAAACCATAAGTTAACTATCTAATTGATTACATGGTTGCTAAGTCGAGTCATATCCTTGTACATATTGTTTTGGGACGATTGGGACTCATGGGTAAGTACTTATTTTATGGAGTAATGGGGAAGAACATCATTTATTACCCCCATATGTACGTTAATCTTAAAAGTGCTCCAAGTGTTTTGATTTTCTTAATTCGAGTCATTAGATTAGTTTAATGTAAAGTATGTAAAGATTCAAGTGTAAGGGGAATATTCATTCCCTATGATGTATTATTTTGGATGGTAGGGTAAGAGTGTATGAAAAAAAAAAAAAAATCGAAAAATCAAGAAAAAGAAAAAAAATAGAAAAAGGAAAGAAGAGAAAAAAACATACGGACTACCATCCCTTTTTATTCTATGTTCATTTTATGTTTTTGTTATTTTTCATTTATTAGCTTAAGTCGAGTCTAGTCTTGGCTTAGCAACGCCATATTGTACATGTAATTGACTAAGATTGTTAACTCGCCACCAGTAAAAACTTCCTTTATCCAACAAAACCGTGTATTTCATATCCCTACACCTAACGTTACAACCCTTTAAAAGACCTCTTTGATAGTTTATCCTAGGTGATTACGCCATGTGGTGGAGGTTTGATCCTTTCCCAAGCCTATGGTAATCTATTTTGCTGTGACAGGTAGTGAGAGATATCTTTCGTTTCCATATTGTAATTTATACTTTATTACACCCGAGAGATGTGAGTATCTAAACACTATTTGTGAGGTGCTAGTGTATGCCCTCCGTGCTTGTCTATTGGTCTTTAGTGGAACGATTATTCGTTGTAATTACTTTTATATTAGTGTTAAATGACCCCTAACTTGTATTTTGACTAGAATAAAAGCGCATTTGCTTGAGGACAAACAAATCTCAAGTGTAAGGGTATATGATGAGGCGAAAAATGATCCACTTTTAGGGGGTCATTTAAGCCCGGAATTGAATTTATTTGATCAAATATTGCCCTAAATCGTTCCTTTTGTGATTTTAGGTACTTTGGGAGTGAAATCTGGAAAAGGAAGCAATTCGGACGTTTTTGGAGCATAAAAGTGAAGAAAACGCCAAAGTCTTAATTTTCCATGCTGGGAACAGTAGGTGACGGCGTCAAGAGTAACATCCTGACGGCGTCAAGAGCAAAATTCCATGACGATCCAGTACAGATTTGACGATGTCACGAAGTAGGGCGTCAAGAGTAAAAGTCATGACGGCCTGGAAATGATTATCACATGACGGCGTCAAATGTAGATCAAGGCAGTCCGAGAAGAGTTTTGGCGGAGAGGTGACAGCGTCATAAGTTTATTCTTGACGCCGTCAGACCCCTTTTCCTATATATAGTTTTCTAATTTTCACATTAAAAAAGGAGAGAAGTTTTGGAAAAACCCTAAGTACGAACTTGGTGCGAATTTAACAGGTTTTTCAAGGGTTCTAAGCCCTTGATACTTTTCATGTGTAATTGAGATAAGTGTTCTTTTAATTCAATCAATATGTCTATGTGTTGGTTGTCTATATCTTGTTCTTGTCTTAATTCCATCATGCTAGGCTAGATCTATCTTGTGTTTGCTTGGATCTAATGAAACCTAGATGTTAATTATGTGTTGATTACTTGTTTATACTTGTCTTGGATGAATGATTTATATGTTAGGCTTAAGAAAACTGGCAGATCTCCAATTGGTAACATGCTTGAACGTCTTAAGAAACATGAACCGACGCGCACTAGGTCTTTATTGGTTGTATTTAATGCATGAGCCACTGTTTATAATCCCTATGGTTGTGCTGGGCATGGTATAGGAGGAGATAAGAGCTCATAGAATTGGGGAGTTAAGTGTGCCACCCCATGAATGGTATTAAGGAATACGATCCGTCATCCATGCAATTATAACAAGTAATTAACGTGTAAAAGATGTCTAGGGAGTAGTGAAATCCAAGTAAACACACTTTCTCCACTTATTGCTCACAACTTTAGTATAATTTCGTTTATTTTCATTTATAGTATTTTATTTTGATTGCATCTTTAGTATTGGGTTAGTTGATTAGCAACTAATTCCGCCCAAATCCTTCAAACCCGAGATTTTTACTTGCTTTCCAAAAAAATATAAAATACAAAAATAATCATCCCTCACCTTTAGAACTAGTATTTAGGTTTTCTAATCCTAGCGACACTATTCCTAAGCTGAACGATCAATCCCTCGGTACTTGTCACTATACTATACTACAACGATCAAGTACACTGCCTGGTGGGGGTTGTAAGCTTCTCAAGATCCCTTGAGAGGTAAAGCCTGGTGCGATTCCCACGTATCAGAATCCATAAGTTAACAATATTACTATTCAATCCTTCAAGTTTAGAAATGTTACAAATTAAACCCTTAATTTGCATTAATTACAAATAGGTCCTTGTTAATAATTAAATTACAAATATATCCATATTAAATTCATATTATCACCTTTAACCCTTACTTATCAAAATTACACATTTTAGCCCTCAAATTTATAAATATACTAAGCACCCTCATCTTTCCATAATTTACAATTTTAACCCATAATTTAAATAAAATACAATTTGTACCCTTTTTATCATATACTTACAAATTAATCCTTTTTAATTACAAATTTTACACTTCTCACCCTTGTATTAACTTTATACAATTTTCCCCTAGTCTTACACACTCTACAAAAATAACCCTCAAGTTTATTTAATTACAAAACACACCCTTGTATTATAAAAACCCATTCAATTCTTAAATAATTCCACAAACCTAACCCTAATTTTTCCCCAATCACTACAATCATTAATTAAACCTTAAAAAACATTAATTACACCAAAATCAAACACCAAAACAATAAACTTAGTTCATACGCAGCCTTTTTAATTATTTTTCTTTTCTTTTTAATTCATACGCCACTAATTAAATCCAAACAATGTTCTAAGCTTCTAAAATCACGAAACTGATTTTATTAGAGTCATATAACATGTGTGGAACCTGTATAAAATAAATTCGAAGCATTACAAAATCATACCAGTCGATTTAAGTTTTTGGTCGATTTAGGGTTTATAGTTTCTATAAATTCGTATGATCAATAAAGCATGCATGGATCAATTTTAACATTTTATACAGATCATATGAGGTGTGAAGGATGATACAAAAATATCACAAGGAGATTCGAACTTGAGAGTGAGTAGAATTAAAAACATACCCTCAGTTTAATATAAATCAAACAAAACAATTCCCAACAATCGAACCAAGCTTCACCAGCCTCAATCACGAATTTCCCCAACTTCAATGGCTTAGAAAACGACCAGGAAAAATACTAGAGAGCCTTGGAAAATTATGTGTCGACTGTTAGGGTTTTTAGGGATTTGGTTTTATAATAAAAATCGATTAAGATTTTAAAGAAAAATAAAAACGTGTATATATCATATATATTGAGTGTAATACTTATCTTGGGCTGTAAGTTTATGTGATAAGATAAAATTAAAATATTATACAAACTTCCTATTATTTTTAGGATTTATTTCCCTAATTTAAATTCAAATATATTTAATATAAATCGACATAATTAAATTTTATACAAGAAATTAGTTTACTTTTACAAAAGTGACCAATTTTATTCATACTTAATTTATTGTGATCTTATGTTGCCAAATTCTAAATTTCTAGGGTTTTCTTGGTATTATTTAAGTGTTATTACAAATTTTTTAACTTAAGGGCATTTTGGTCATTTTGCATGTTTTAGAATTTGAGGTATTACATAATGTTCCCACTTCACTCTTTCATTTGCAAGCACACTCAAAGCATAAAACATAACTTATCAACACATTCAAATTCGTCCTCTACAAACCAATTCAATTAGCTCAAAAATCACTTTCTGGGTTACCATGGCCTCATCTTCGTCCTCATCTCGTTATTATCGAAGGAGATATACGAAAGAGGAAATTGATCGTATGACACATTGTCTTTGTAACTTCCCAATCTATGAACAAGTGTCTTGGACTCCTGAAAACCCTGGTCGAAGATTCAAAGCTTGTCCCACGTGTGTAAGTTACCTACTTTTGATGTGTTCTATAAGTTCTTAATTTCTTTATATGCAGTTGAGTTTTTGTTTGACCAATTGCATAGAACAAAGAAAAAAAATGTGATGTCTATGGATTTCTTGATGATGAGTTGCCATCATAATACTACAAGGACCTTATGTTCAAGCTGTATAAATATAATGAGATATTGGAGTGCAACCTTGACTACCTTACCCACCAAGTTCATGGTCGACACCTAAATGCAACTAAGTCAACTGAAGAGCACAAGGTTATTGGAAGTGAAGGGCAAAAGGATATTGGAACTCAAGATGTGTCCATGGCAGTCATATACAAGGAATTGAATGAGTTAAAGGTCAAGGGAAAACTGTATGACATGTTGTTGTTTGGTTCGACTTGTATCATCATTGTACTTCTGGTGTTGAGTGTTGCTGTCATTGTTGGGTCCTTTAAAAAATAGATGTTCATGTAATGTTCTATGCATTGGTTTTCTTAGTATGTCAGCCACTTCCTATTATGAACAATGTTTTGTATCTAGCAAAGTGATGTTAGATAGTCTATGATGTAATAATGCAATGGAATGTAGCATTGCAATGGAACATATTATCTGACTTAAAGTGATGTTAGTAAAGGTTCTTGTATGCATATTATCTGACTTAAATTACTTACATTTCCAATCTTCAACATACATATATTATCAAACTCTAACAAATCACATAAATGACATGAATTTCTAGACAAAGGTGTTCTTTCATAACTTTAAGAGTTTGTGCAAATGCAGATTACAATGTTACAAGTAGAACACACACAAGATAACTAAAGTTAAGTGCCCTCAATGAACAAAATAGGGCTCAGTAGTGGCATCATTTGCTTCACTACTTTACATATCTTACATCATTAGAATAGTGGTAGTAAATGCAACACTATATCAGTTTGTTTTTCATCTAAACTAGGCCCTTCCATGGACAAAATAGGGCAAGATAATTACACATAAACCTGAGAATGGAAACAATATTTTCTGCACATACAACATTTAACATTTAACAAAATATGTGAAATCTTAAAGTGATTTTTTTGAAACTAGTAAAGGATTATCTCATTGTCAGCACTTGAACCAGGGCCTGTTACAGGTGCTAACAATTTTTTGTTCAAAATCCTTTGACTTGGCATCCTTGGTGGTACCAAAGGAGGTGCAGGTCTTTGTCTTGGTTTATGCACAGCTTCTGGTGGCTCAGATATTGTTTGTCTATATTGAACTCCACTTCTTGTTATCCTTCCCTGCATACCATTGCTCCCACCTCTAACACAAGTTGTTGCTCTTCCACCCCTTGCTATACTTTTCTTCCTACCTCCCCTTGATGATGATGATATTATTCTTGTTTCAAGTATGTCATCTTCACTGTTTTTCTTCGATTTTGTAACAACATTGTTGGATCTTTCTGTAGCTCAAATAACTTGTGATTGTTGTGTACCTAATACATTATACACTTATACATTACTATATAAACTAAAGCACATACACAAATAACTTTAACTGTATACCTGGAATGTTGACCTCTTCAGTAGGTAGATTGGTTGTTCTTGGTATGGGTCCATTAAAAATTTGTTGCTCCTCAATAATATCTGAACTACCTGCATCCATAGCTAACCATGTACCCATCCTAGCAACCCTTTCTGCTAGAATAAGCCTCCCCGATTTTGTCTTTCCACCTCTCATTTTCAAATGATCACCTCTGTTACTACTCCCACCTCTCTTGTTCCTTCTTCCCATACAATACTCTGCCATCACTAAACACTCCCCTCATGTTTGAGGCTCCCATTTCAAACTCATTCATATCGTTTTTCACAAACCTAGGAATATCATGGTCATTTACAACATCTTGTTAGGTGTTTTGTTTCTTTTTAGGCCTACCACCTTTTCCTTTTTCTTTAGGCACAGAAGGTATGGTTGGGTTTTTGCAGCCATTTTTGTTGTGACCAGTTTGACCACAGTTTTTGCAAGTCATTACTACCCCTGCCCTACTAATCTTATGACTACCAGGCTTTGGCTCATGGGATTCCCTGGCCCTCTTTTCCTTAGGCCTACCAGGAATTCGCTTTGCTATTGGACCTAAAATCCTGGAAAGGTTACCACAATCAGGCCAAAAGTCTATTCCATCGACGGGTTTTATGTACTGATTGTAAGCCAACAAATATCTATCCTTCCTAAAACATTCAGGGACATACTCTTCAACAAACTTACCCAACTTAAAAATACATGCTATCGCATGACAACAAGGCAAACCTGATTGCTGCCACATTCTACACGAGCATGTCCTTTTAGGCTCATCCACTCTAAAAGCATAACAACCCTTCCTCACCTCACATTTGTTACCCCCTACAAGGAACAACATGCCAAAACCTGTGGAAAATAAACAACGTTATAAAAATACAAAACCACTTCAACTACAAATACTTGTTTAGTAACTATGTAACTGATGTTACGTTTGTTGATCATTTGAACGCTCCAGAATCTTTTGAATGTTTGGGCAAATATCTCCACTCCACTTTTCCATTAACAATCTCATAGTATGCATCTTCTCCATTACAATTATTCTCATTGACTCAAGCATGGTAATAATTGGTTTATGCCTTACACTTACCAATACTGAATTGAAGCATTTGCTAAAGCCATTCTCAATTGCCTCACAGCATACTCCTTCTCTGAAAAATGCTCGTGACCAAGTCTTTGGATCTTTGTTAACCAAGAGCTCATGTGCCTTTGGATATGCCCTTTTAATTTTTTCCATGACCTTCTTATGCAGGGGTGGGTATGATGCTTTGGCAGCTCCCCAGAAAAGCAATCTAAATTCCTCGCAACTAAATTGTTTCCTGAAATCCTCGTAAATGTGCCGAGCACACTGCCGATGCTCTGCAAGTGGCATCACAGCTTCAATTAGCCCCTAAGTTTAAAATACCATATCAAATTATTATTTTTTTTTGTATTATATAGTAAGTGGCAAAATATAATATTAAAACATGAAAATAAACCAAGAAAAGGGAATAATTACCTTGTACTGGTCAGACATTAGGGTTAAACCTTGTCCATATGGAATTTCCAAATCATCTGCTAACAACTCTAGAAACTAGCTCCAATTATCTTTATTTTCTATGGTCACCATAGCCCATGCAACCGGGAATACGTGATTATTCCCATCTCTACCAGCGGCTGTTAAAATTTTCCCACGGTTTGGTTTTTTTAAGAAACAACCATCCAAAGCAAGGATCCTACGGCACCCTAGTTTCCAGCCCTCTTTAAAACCATTGAAGCAAACATAAAATTTGTCAAAGTACATTTTTGTGGAAAACTAGAAGCGGGTTGAATAGTTTTACGTCTTTTTAATTTGTTATAAAATTTGTTTGCATGTTTTGTTTACTTACAAAAATGTAGATTCGATATTATGTGAATTCAAGTCTTGCACAATGTAAACAACAACAATTAAATTCTAGAACTATAATGATGTAAGAAATGAAATAAGTAAGAGATGGAAAGATCAAACCGCGAGACAAGAGATTTATAGTGGTTCGGCTACAAGGACACCTTCCTTGCCCTACTCCACTCCCCGGGCACCTAACTCGAGAGTTTTCTTCACTATGTCAACAAGCTCCCTTATGGCGGAGAAAACCTTACACACCAATATTTACACCACAACTTCTTCACACCTTAATCACAACTTCTACACAACTTCTTCACACCTAGTCACACCTTAATTACAACACTACTTCTTCACTCCTATCTATCTTCACAACTATCTACTTCACGACTATTTTCCTCACAACTATCTACTTCCCAAAAATCTACTACACAACGATCTACTCCTAAATCTTTCTATCTACATACCTTGCTAATCTATATTCTACCAAATATTCACAACTTAATAACACAAAGAGATATATGTAATGAATGATACTCTAACAACTTAGATGTGGAGGTCACAACAAGTAGTAATACTTCTTGTCTTGGAGAATAGAAGTATTCTTCTTTTGCACTTGAAAGGATGAGACTTGGATCACTTTGAAACAAAGATTAATGTATATATGATCAAAGGATTATAGGAAATGGAAATGGGGATTTAGATCAGAAAGTTTTGGGGTGCAAAAGGTAAGAAAAATCTGTGAAGTGAACCAGTATTTATAGGCCAAAAAATCACTATTCTGGAGCGTGCCGGTCCCCTTAATAATTAAGGGGGCCGCCTAGGAATTAAGGGGGTCGCCTCCTCCAGAACGTTGGGTTTGTTTGTCCTTTAGTGGGGAAGATTTTTCTGGATTATATTTGCCATTTTTGGTTAAAAATTTGAATTCATATATTTATAATGATTTAAACATATTCTTTTAATTCCAAAAATGATTTTGTAAATGATATAAAATGTTTATGACATTTTATAAAAGATCTAGTGATTTATAAAAATTTCCTTTGATCATAGAATGCAATAAACACTTTGTTTATTCATACCTTAAGTGATTTGGATGTAAAGAGAGATATTTATCGCTAAATACTTGTTTGTGTCATAATTTTTAGTTCAATAAGTTTACGTTTTGTAATTATCAAAACATAGAGATGTCGTTAAATGTTAACAATGTTTTTAGGCATTATTTATGTCAAAAATCTCCCCCTTTTTGATGATTACAAAACCTTAAACTCATTTGGTCTAAAAATTAATTTTTAGACAAGTATTTAGAGTTTAATATTCTCTTCTCCCCCTTTTTGTAAAATCAAAAAGGTTATGCCAATTAAGCTTCATAAAAGAAGTTAAAACGGGTAGAAAGTTCCCCCTTGATGTGTGCTCCCCCAAATTTGAGAGCACCATGGAAACGAGCTATCGAATGCTTGAATACAAAAAATATGTGAAGGATACAAGACATATATATGCAAGGCAAATAAAAATAGATTCATTCAAGCATTTAAGGTGATCATAGAAATGAACATCATTACAACATTCAATATGCTAGAAGCATATTCATTACAATAAAATAAAAGAAACAACATAGTCCTAAGTTTGCCAAAGAGAGTTCTTGGACTTGCTTGCAACCCATGGTTGAGTGTTTTATTTGGTTGAGGGGTGCATAAGCATAAAGCTTAGTTGTTTGATGGAGAAGGATATGGAGTAGGGTATGGAGTGGAAGAGGTGGATCTCACGATGTTGTATCATGTCAAGGGTGGTATTGGATGAGGACGAGTGAGAAGATATTCGATCCAAGAAATATCTTCACCCAAATAAAGGATTTTTTTTTTGAAGGAAGATGCAACAAGAGCAATAGTGAGTGTGGTTTGTAACTTGATCCAAGTTGAGAGAGTGAGGTAGGCAATTTGCATATGGTGATGATGGAGGTTGCCCTTTGTTGCGTTGTGCAAGATGCATAGAAAGGAGATCACTTAGATCGTGGATTTGGTTTATTTCTTCACGGAACTTTTGCTTTTCCGTAGCAATGTGGAGAGAATCATTTTGTTGATATGGATGAATTGGGGTTGTGTAGTTGGTATTGAAATTGTTGGAAGTGTATTTTGAAGGTTGATCAAACTTGTATGGATCATTATAAGTGGTTGGAGGTTGAGATGTATAGTTTGGCATGAAGGTGGATGTTTGGCCAATGTTGTATGGTTTGAAAAGAGGATCAAAGGAATGACCTTGTGGGTTTGGTGTAAAGTTTGGGAAGTAAGTAGTTGGAGGTGTTGAGTGATTTCCAACTTCATTGGTTATGATGGATTTGTTTCGAGGGCTTTTTCTTCGCCAAACGGGTTTTTCCGTCATCCTTGCTAGCCTTGAGGCTTTTGGTTTTGGTTTGTTTAGGGAGGTCATGATGAGATGAATGGAGAGTTTTGAAGATTGGGGGTATTCATAGTGTGAGATTTGAGTGTTTATGGATGGACAAAGTTTGTTTGGGAGATTAGGACAAAATATGTTTGTGAAATTTGGGAAGTGTAGGATGAAATGGGCTAAAAAGCAGAAAAGATTCTGTAAACCTAACAATCAGATGGTCGGTCCCCTTAATTAGGGGCCGGTCCCCTTAATCATTAAGGGGGCCGCCTTACATAATTAATGGGGGCGCCCATCTGGTGATTTCCAGATTGCCAGAATTGGGTTTTTGGCAAAAAATTTGTAGAAAGGTTGTGTCTTTGGGTTTGGATTCAAGCAAGTTCTACTCTTTGAGGCAATATAGCATCTAATCTTAACATAATATAGCATACATGCAAAATTACTAAAATAAAAGAACAAACATGTAATCAATAATTACCAAGAGTAAACAAGATAAGGCAAGAACAATCAATACTTCCTAGTGAAACTATCTTAGATTAAAGGCAAAGGCAACTAGTGAGTGAGTGACTAGTGATGGAACAAAAAGACAATATTGTATGTCATTATGTCCTAGTGAGTGCCTATATGCAACAAATGTGGAGTTTTGATCGTTTTGACTTCTAAATACAAAAGAGAAAATATCCTAAGAAACAATCGAAAATCTCCTTGATTCAATTTTTGCTCAATCCATGAATGTCAATGGTATATATTAGATTATATATTTTGACGATTCATGTGAGATTTTACGCATGATTTAAGAAAGAGTTTTTAGTATTTGTCAACAATGCAAGGAAGATGGTTTTCATGTGTTTCCTATATGTGAGAGTAGATTTAAAGAAAATTAGATTGGGTTTTATAACAAAGTTTATGCATCAAAATAAAGTTTCTCAATCTTTACTTTTGTGCGAAATAGATTCCTAGACTTAGATATGAAGAAGTAGAAAAATAAAAATAAATTTTATGCAATGCAATAAAATTTAGCCAATTTGTTCCATCATTCCTAATCCTAAACGCAAGTGGTTAAATAGTTCACGCTTAAGGGGTTTAGTGAATATATCCGCAATGTTATCTTCCGATGCAACCTTTTCTATAGATATGTTTCCTTTTTGTACATTATCCCTAAGGAAGTGGTGTCGTATTTCTATATGTTTGGTCCTAGAGTGTTGAACTGGATTTTTGCTTAAATCTATCGCACCTTTGTTATCGCACATAATAGGAACATTTTATAACCTAATGCCATAGTCTATTAGAGCTTGTTTCATCCATTGTGCTTGTTGACATGCCTTTCCAGCGCTTACGTATTCGGCTTCGGTGGTAGAAATAGCAAGAGCGGTTTGCTTCTTCGAAAACCAAGATGTTAGACAACATCTCTTAAATGTGCAAATACCGCTAGTGCTTTTTCTATCTACGTAGTCTCCCGCATGATCTAAATCCGCATAGATGATGGTTTCTATGCCGAATCCCTTGGGATACCATAATCCTAAGTGTATAGTGCCTTTAATGTATCGGAAGATACACTTAACCGCTTCTAGGTGAGAGGTTTTGGGATCCTCTTGAAAGCGGGCACAAAGGCAAACACTAAACATGATATCGGGTCTACTTTCCGTTAAGTATAGTAAACTACCTATCATTCCTCTATACTTAGTATTATCTACGGACTCACCTTCATCATCCTTTGTGAGTTTCACTTCCGTAGACATGGGAGTTTTCATGGGTTTTGAGTCTTCTAGGCCAAATTTCTTAAGAATTTCCTTAATGTACTTAGATTGGTTAAAGAATATTCCATCTTCTAATTGTTTTATTTGTAATCCTAGGAAGAAGTTTAGTTCACCCATCATACTCATCTCGAACTCATCATGCATGATTTTGGCAAATTCATCACACATTTCTTGACAAGTTGATCCAAATATAATGTCGTCAACATATATTTGAACAATGATGAGATTTGGGTCTTTCTTTTTAGTGAAATAGTGTTATCTACCATTCCCATGGAATAGTTATGTTTAATAAGAAAAGCTTTTAATCGATCATACCAAACCTTAGGAGCTTGTTTGAGTCCGTATAAAGCTTTCTTTAACTTATAAACATAATCAGGTTTTGCGAAGTCAATGAATCCTGGAGGTTGTGCTACATAAACCTCCTCATTGATAAAACCATTGAGGAATGCACTTTTCACGTCCATTTGGAATAACTTAAAGTCTAGGGCGCATGAATAGGCAAGTAATATTCTAATAGATTCTAGTCTAGCTACGGGGGCATAAGTTTCGTCATAATCAATTCTTTCTTGTTGATTATAACCTTGGGCAACTAACCTAGCTTTGTTCCTAGTTACTATTCCATTTTCATCTAACTTATTCCTATATACCAACTTATTTCCTATGATGGTCATGTTCATTGGATTTGGGACTAATTCCCAAACATCATTAGTCTTAAATTGGTTTAATTCTTCTTGCATAGCTATAATCCAACTTTCATCCTTTAAAGCTTCATTAATATTCTTAGGTTCTATTGCTGAGAGGAAACAAAAGAAGTTATTTTTATCTTGGGCTTGTGACCTAAGGGTTCTTTGATTAAGACTTCCTATTATGTTATCTAATGGATGTGATTTAGATTCCTTAATATTCACGACTTTGTTATTTCCTAAGTCTGTGTTTTCATTATCATTTCCTATGGGTTTTGTTTTACTAACCTCAATAGCTTCATCTTCGACTAAGTCATCATCTTCTAAAGGTAATGTTTTAGGAGGTGGTGGTGTTTCATCAAATGCATTTAATGATTCTTCTACTTTCATAGTGTGTTTGTTAAGTATTATATATGCTTTACTATTTTTCGAGTAGGCTAAAAATATTTCTTCGTATGATTTTGGGTCAAACTTAGTAAGGTAATCCTTAGTTTTTAAAATATAACATTTACTTCCGAATACCCTAAAGTAGCTTAAGTTAGGTTTTCTACCTCTTGCTAACTCATAAGGAGTTTTTTCTAAAATTCTCCTAATTGATACACTATTAATAATATATGTTGATGTATCTACATCGTGACACCAAAATTTTTGTGGGATGGATTGTTCATTTAACATTGTTCTACTCATTTCTTGTAGTGACCTATTCTTTCTTTCTACTACGCCATTTGATTGAGGAGTACGAGGAGCAGAGAAATTTTGAAATATTCCATTTAAATCATAATATTTTCCGAATTGTACTTCGTTATCAAATTCCCTACCATGGTCCTTCCTAATGGCTACTATTGTGCATCCTAATTTATTTTGAATCATTTTACTAAATATTTCAAAATTTTCAAAGGCGTGGGTTTTGTCACTTAAAAACCTAGTCCACGTGTATTGTGAATAGTCGTCTACTATTACTAAGGTATAATGGTTTCCTCCATAGCTCCGCACAGCGGATGAACCAAATAGATCCATATGTAATAATTCTAGGCACCTAGTAGTGGACACTATATTCTTAGATTTGTGACTAGCATGAGCTTGTTTTCCAATTTTACAAGCATCACAAAAGTGTTTGTCATATTTTAGGTTAGGCAAGTTTCTAACTAGTTCTTTAGAGGCTAAAGATTGTATTCATTGCATGTTCGCATGTCCTAATCTCCTATGCCACAATGTGGATTTTTCGTCTAGGGTTGCTAGGAATATCCTATCTTCCGGTTTATTTCCTAGTTTCATAACATATATGTCTCCTTTCCTAATTCCTCTACCTATAACCTTTCCATTCTTAACTATTTCGCTATTGATGAGTGTGTAAATACTCATCATTTGTATCGTATCTGAACTGCCAAAACATCAAAAAACACTCAGTAATGCATCAAAATACTAAAAATATTTCAAAATTGTGTTTTATATGTTTTAGATGCAAAATGAGTAAAAACAAATGAAAAACGTACAAAGTTTGCATAATTGGCAGTTTCAGTCCCCCAAGTTTCAAAAATTATCAAAATTAGTCCCTGAGCGTTTACTTTGAAAGAAAAGTCAACCCAAGTCCTTTATAAATCAAAAGTTATCAAAAATGGACTTTGGGTGAAAAGTTTGAGAAAATTACAATTCTGGTCCCTGTACTTTCAAAATTAACAGGAATGACCCCTGAGCAATTATTTTGGATGAAAAAGTCAACATTGGTCCTTGGAATTCATAAATTACCACTTTCAGTCCCTGGGGGAAAATTTTGGAAAAATTGCAAGTTTGGTCCTCTAAGTTTCAGAGATTTACAGTTTTGGTCCCTGGGATTAAAATATTGGAAAATCAAAATTGGACCTTGTACTATTCAACCTTGTCATGTTTACCCCTTGTGATAACTATGGAAAAATGACAAAACCAGCCCATCACTTTTAGCTAATTACATGTATGGTCCTTGTGATTTATTAGCTTAACCAACCGGACCCTTGTTTAATATTACATCCCACAAAACCAGCCCACCACCTAAATCCTAAACATGATCCACAACCATCCCCCAAGCCCAAACCCTTGGCCCAACTATTATACCAGCCCACCCCCTTTTTTTTATAATAATCCCCCTCAGGTTTGACCCCGTTTGACCACTCCACATCACCCCTACCTCTTCCCCTAGCCTGCTACAAACCTGCTAACACAAAACACAATCATCACACTTCCATCCCCCCTCCTCTGCCAACACTCCACCTACATTCACTTTCCACCGTAAAACTCCAAATCCCACTCCCTTATACACGTTATCAGAACCAAATTGCAACACCCCAATTTTCCCGCCAAAAGGCTTTAAAGGCTCAGATGATTTCTAGCCATCCAAGGCTCCAATTGATGGTGGGAAAGTCAAAGATGGATTCTAGGGCATATTTAAGTGATGAAAAAAGAGTGGAAGCAGTAGTACCTAGTTCTTAGTTTTAGTTTTTAGTATAATGTAGATGTCTATTTAGTTTAAACTATCTTTCTGAATGTTGATTTAAACATCTGATGTTGTAATCTCAGTCATGTTATTGTAATTCCAAGTTATTAATTAAAAAGTTCAGTTTCCTTGTCTCAATTCAAGTTTGTTAAATTTTCTTAATTTCTTGTTTAAGCTCAATAGTTAATGGAACTCCTTGTTTTACTGTTTCCCAAAGTTTAGATTAAGTCATTGAGAAGTTTTAGAAGCTAAGTTAGTATTAAAATCAGTTTTCAACATAATCAAAAATAAAATACAAAAAAATCACAAATAAATGAAGAAAAATTAAAAATGCCAGAAGAAGAAGAGAACAAGAAGGATAGCATGGTTTGGAGCTTGGGGAAGCTTTAGTTATAGTTTGTGGGATCTGATTCATTGTTCTTTGCTTGGAATCAGTTGTAAGAAATTTCTCACCATTTTAGTATATTACTGTAGAATAGCTTATGAACTGCTTATATATATGTCTTTATGCTAGTTTAGAGTAAGTTAGTGTATTTATGTTTGTTAATTATTGGTTTGTTCATTAGAATATTTGGTTACCATATTTCATCATTTCCACTGCCAAAATTGTATTGTCTTAATTCATGATGATTTATTGTTACCAGTGGCTTGTTTGTGTTCACATAAGCTTATCTAATAATAGTATAGCCTTGGGAATCAGTTTGATAGTATAAATCAATGGTTTCTTTTGAAAAAACCTTCAAGACTGTCACTTTTTTTGAGTCAAAGTCACTTAGTTCATAATTCTTAAGTATAACACAGTACATTTTGATCATCTCCTTGGTCACTTTTGTTCAAAAAGTCAAAAATGACCATTTGATCATCATAACAGCCATCTGTTGTGGATTTAGGATCCACAATCCCTCAATTCAGTCCTAAACTAGTAGATGTAGGTTAATTTAGCTTAATCTAAGATTAGTATAACCTATATAATTAGTAGGATCCATTAGAAATTCATGAAAGTCAATTTAGAAGCAAAAAGCAAAAAGTCAAAGTCTTAGTTTCTCAGATTTTGCAAAACTTGCAAGATTTTTGTAGATTTGTGTGATGTGATTCAAGCCTTGAGCTTTTGAGGTTTAGCAGTCCCCCAGCTCATCTTTATTGTCCCATTGTTCCCTTATTTTTGCCATTTTTTTGCTGGGCCCCACAATCCCTCAAACCTACCTGCAGGGGAGGGTTCATACTCTGTGCAGCAGTTAACCCAGCCACACCACCACCTTTGGTGGTGGTTTCTGGCCACTACATTGGTCCTCAATACCCCCTCCTTGGTCCTTTCAACCCCCCTCCTAGCACTCTTCAGGTTTTGACCATAATATTGACCTTGAGACCCCTGGAACCAACTTGAAATCACTCAAATAGACTGTCCCATTTCAGTGTTCACACAAGTAATCCAAGTGCATAATTTGTGCTTATTTGCTTATTCTGTGGTCACCTGTTGCTTTTTCTAGCTCAAACATGTCCACACAACTTATTTAGACCAGATTTTACCTTTGTGGGTCCCACTTAAGCTCATTTGAGCTTATTTCTTGTCTTGGTCAAAGAAAGTCAACTGTGGTGCTAATAAGCATCCACAGTGCTTATTTTTTATTTATAAAAAAGTTGTTTTTACAAAAGTTGTTTGTTTTTAGGTGTAAAATAGTTTTAAAAAAGAAAAATCCAGAAAAAACAATTTAATTTTAAGTGATAGTTTCTATTTAATGTAATTTAAATTTTAATTTTAATTTTTAAATTTTGTTAAGCACTTAGCTTTTTTATATTTTTCTTAAATTCCTTTTATATTAAAGTAATTTTAGTAAATTTCTCAGATTTTTATTTTGTCATTTACTATTTAATAAATTTAATATTAGTTTGATTAATAATTAATTAATAATTAAGTTTTAAATAGCATAATTAGTTTTTATTAAGTAAGACCTAGTTTTTATATTTTTCCTAGCTTTTATATAATATAATATAATTTTAGGAATTTTTCTAGAATTTTTACTGTTAATTTGCTATTTTTTATAATTTAAAATAGTTTAATTAGGTAATTAATATTTAATTAGTAATTAATTAATATAAAATTCAAAAAAAAAACAAAAATACATATTTTTAATTTTAAAACTTGTTTTTAGTTATTTTATAATTTTAGAAATTTTATTTTCACTTTTCTAATATTTAATTAATATTATATTGTATTTAAGTATTTTAAATATTAATAATTAGTAATTAATTAATAATAAATAATTAAATATTGAAAAAATTTATTTTCTTTTTCTAAAAATTTCTTTTAACCTTAGGTTTGTAAAAAAGTCATTTTCACACCCTGGGGGTTTTCAGATTTCACTTTTCACGTTTTATTTTGTACGTTCGCGTAAATTTAAATTGA
Source organism: Artemisia argyi (assembly GCA_030686995.1). Taxonomy (NCBI): domain Eukaryota; kingdom Viridiplantae; phylum Streptophyta; class Magnoliopsida; order Asterales; family Asteraceae; genus Artemisia; species Artemisia argyi. The sequence continues at coordinate 135,866,197 of CM060688.1, forward strand.
ACGTACGCGTTTTTAGGTTTTAAACGTTTCTGGTTTTTCTACTTTTACAGTCTTGTTCAAATAGCTTATTTAAGCTATTCACTTGTAGATTCCTTAGCTTAATCAATCTCAAACCCCTTTCCCGTCCAGATTCACCGATCACAAACCCGTTTGATTACCATCCACACCTCGTCGGGACAGAACGACCCAGGGAAACCCTATATTCCATGGAGATTGACTCTAGGCAGTTTGACTTTGTTGACCATTCCTTGGTCAATATAAGTTGACCGTTTGGAGCCAATCAAATTTTGGCGCCGCTGCCGGTGAGGTTGTGCGCGTTATTCTAAACGGTTTTGCGTATTAGTGAACCTGGATATACATCCATTGTATATTTACCATCCTTGTGTATATTTTCATAAAAACAGTTCCTGAAAACTTTTTAAAATCAGTTTTCAACGAACACAAAAACCCAAAAATATTTTCCTTCTTATTTGTACAAAATGTTTATTCAAAAATCCAAAAATAATCACCTTTACCCTCTCACATCTTTGATTCTTCATCCCTACCCCTCTGTAAACCTTTGATTCTTTCTATGTCGTATCCATACCATTGTGGTTGTCAATGGTGTGGTGGTCCTCATAATGGTGGGAATTGTCCCAGATGTAGCATGGTAGAGTCAGGAGATGGGTCTGTCTATAACCAAGCTCCCTATCCTTGCCATGACACATCTGATTCATCCTACCAGCCACCACATCATGAGATACTGACATATCTGTGTGAGTTTTGTGGAGGTCCTCACCAAGGATTTGATTGTCAAACCGGAAACACGTTTGTCTATGAACAGTTTTCGGGAGACAATCAGAATTTTGGTTATGACCAATACCCATATGATTCACCAAATCTGCCACAACATTCATTTTGTTGTGATTACTGTGGAGGTCCACACTTCAGCTCAGATTGTCAAACGGGGAATCCATACCCGTGTGACAATTTTGACACACCTTATTATGATCAACCTCCACAGTACGATATGATTCAAGCAACTCCTCAATACCCGCAAGACCTTTGTCTAGAGGTTCTTGAGAAATTTAAAGAACTTAAGGAGGAGTTGGCTAATATTTCACTTCGCCATGCTCAAAGTTCTTCTTGCGCATATTGTGGGGGTCCTCATGATGATTTTCAATGTCAACCGTATTATAAACCTGAACATTGTTCTAGTTCTGATACATCCGGTTTTGACACATCCACACCCCCACAATTTCCAATCATTCAATATTCACGTGGGAAGTCCATGGAAGAATTACTTGCAGAAGAACAAGAGGCTAGAAACAAAAAGAGTACGGAGGAATTACTTGTCGAAGAACAAGCAGCTATAACACGTGCCAAATTTTGTAAAGCTGCTCTTCTAGACTGTGATGATGATAGTGATAATGAAGATACCCTTGATATCCTTCAATTTTATAAGGGTTCGTCAGATTCATCATTTGTGATTCCTCCCATTGAAAATCAGGGAGAAAATAATGAGACGGGGAAATTACTAGCAGAAGATCAAATGGAACTCATACAATCCATGAATGCTAGTCCTTCTCAACTCCCTTAATCTGTTGTTATCACACCCGAAGTTCACACTCACTTTCTAAACATGATGGATGAGAATCTTAGCACTGTTCCTAATAAGGAATCGGACGAATTAATAAAGTCTAGTATTGAGATCCTTGTCCCAATCCCGAGAGAGTCACAGGGAACTTTTGATCATATGTGTGATTTACCTTCCCCTCTTGAGTGTTCAAATGATCATTTTGAGACTTTCTCAGATTTTAATGATGATTGTACATCTCATGGAGACATTGAGTATATTGAGGCATCACTCCCACAGTCTGATGCTGATCCTCTTCTTGAGGAGTTCGCCGATGAACTTACTCACATCAATCCACTTTCACTGGAAAGTGAGGGTCTCCTCGACTTTGAAGCCGATCTGGGAGAAATTGAAAGTCTCCTATATCATGATTCACCACTCAGTTCTTATCCCAGCAGTCCAATAGAGAATGATAATCACTATGTTCCCGAATCATTCAATACTACTCTCACCAATCCTCTATTTGAATTCGAATCTGAATTCACTTTGATTTATGATAATCCAATCTTTGGTATTCGGAATGAGGATTGTGATGAGTCTATTCCGGAACATGAATTCACAGATTCAAATCTTGTGAATGATTCTCTTCATGAGGAGTTCTCCGGTGAACTCACTCATCATATCATGACTCCTCCGGAGTTTGATAGCCTGGGGGGATATGCACTCAATCATGAGAATTTGCAAATTCCCACCCACCCTCCCGGGATGTTTTTGAGCTTAACCCTTGAAATCCAAATTCAGGCTAATGAGCCTGCTCTCGAGGAAGAAGATCTTATCATGATTTTCATCATGGTTTTCTTCCTTTTCTTCACCTACAGGGTGACTTCCTCTCTTCTTCACTCCTTCGGGAATGAAGATACCATCTTTGATCCCGGCATTTTCATGTATCATTATCTTGAACCGGATACTTATCTCATCGGTGTGGAACTTTCACGTGCTTCAAATGTTTGTCCAAACATCTTGAATGAAAGTCCGATGGAGATTCCTTCTTCCACATCATGCTTCCCCAAGGACAAATGAACTCGGGGTCGAGTCAAGCTAGCGACTCGGTAAACAAAAACAGTAGCATGCTTATAGGGTTTTCACCCTAAGTGTGGGGGAGTTACCCCCACTGTGGTTACAATTAAAGTGAAAAACAAAATTGTGTTTTCCACATTTAGCTTGTAATGTTGCCCTTTTACGTTCAAAGAGTCGGCATCATAGCCGGGACTTTGAATATTGCGGACAATATTCATTCTAAGTGTGGGGGGTATTTCGCTATTCTAGCGAATTTTATCACATTTTACTATCTTATACCCCCGTTTTTGGCAAAAATTTTAAAAAAATTTCACCAAAGTTCAAAATTTTTTGTGGTTATCAGTCCGCCATGTTTAACCGACAAAAGGATTGGCTAATCCAGGAGCAAACGGCTCTTGGTAAAGATACATCAAATCTGTTGATGGCTTGCAATTTGCCCAAAATTGTATGGTAAATCAACTCGCCATATCCTAAAAAGCGAATGAGTTGGCTAGCCCGCAAGATTATGGCTTGTTGATACTTGGGAATCGCACCAGGCTTTACCTCTCGAGGGATCTTGAGAAGCTTACAACCCCCACCAGGCAGTGTACATGATCGTTGTAGTATATTACAGTGACAAGTACCGGGGGATTGATCGTTCAGCTGGGAATAGTGTCGCTAGGATTAGAAAACCTAAATACTAGTTCTAAAGGTGAGAGATGATTATTTTTGTATTTTTATATTTTATGAAAAGCAAGTAAAAATCTCGGGTTTGAAGGATTTGGGCGGAATTAGTTGCTAGTCAACTAACCCAATACTAAAGATGCAATCAAAATAAAATACTAAAAATGAAGATAAACTAAGGGGGTGCTTGGTGAGGGGTAAAGGGGGAGTGGGGAATGGGTAAGGAATTGAAAAGGGCCCACATCCTTCAAATAATGGTGCTTAGTTATGAAGGGGTAAGGTATTGATTACCCCGTAGTGGGTAATCAACCATTATAGAGTAAATTGGGGGGTAAGGTATTGATTACCCACCTCAAGCATTCCTTTGCATTCCTTTCCCTTTCCTTTTCCCTTTCCCTTTCCCCACTTTGAACCAAGCGGACCCTAAATTAACTAAGGTTGTGAGCAATAAGTGGAGAAATTGTGTTTACTTAGATTTCACTACTCCCTAGATATCTTTTACACGTTAATTACTTGTTAAAGTTGCATGGATGACGGATTGTATTCCTTAATACCATTCATGGGGTGGCGCACTTAATTCCCCAATCCTATGAGTGCCTACTTCACTCCTATGTCGAGCTGGCTAAGAAGCTCCTAACATGGGATCATTAGAATTTACTCATGCATTAAATACAACCAATAAAACCTAGTGCACGTCAGTTCATGTTTCCTAAGACGTTCAAGCATGTTACCAATTGGAGATCTGCCAGTTTTCTTAAGCCTAACATCGAATTCATTCATCCAATACAACCATAAACAAGTAATCAACACATAATTAACATCTAGGTTTCATTAGATCCAAGCAAACACAAGATAGATCTAGCCTAGCATGATGGAATTAAGACAAGAACAAGATATAGACAACCAACACATAGACATATTGATTGAATTAAAAGAATACTTATCTCAATTACACATGAAAGGGATCAAGGGCTGAGAACCCTTGAAAAACCTGTAAAATTCGTATTAAGTTCGGACCTAGGGTTTCTCCAAAACTCCTCTCTTTTTAATGTGAAAATTAGAAAACTATATATAGGAAATAGGGGCTGACGGCGACAAGAACAATTTTGTGACGCCGTCACCTCGCCGCCAAAATACTCCTCGGACTGCCTTGATCTACTTTTGACGCCGTCATGTGTTATGTATTTCCAGGCCGTCATGCATTTTCCTCTTGACGCCCTACCTTGTGACGCCATCAAATCTGTACTGGATCGTCATGGAAATTACTCTTGACGTCGTCAGAAATTTCTTCTTGACGCCGTCACCTACTGTTCCCAGCAAGGAAAATTAAGACTTTGGCGTTTTCTTCACTTTTATGCTCCAAAACGTCCGAATTGCTTCCTTTTCCATATTTCACTCCCAAAGTACCTAAAATCACAAAAGGAACGATTTAGGGCAATATTTGATCAAATAAATTCCAATTCCGGCTTAAATGACCCCCTAAAAGTGATTTATTTTTTGCCTCATCATATACCCTTACACTTGAGATTTGCTTGTCCTCAAGCAAATGCGCTTTTATTCTACTCGAAATACAAGTTAGGGGTCATTTAACACTAATATAAAAGTAATTACAACAAATAATTGTTCCACTAAAGACCAAAGACAAGCACGGAGGTCATACACAAGCACCTCACAAATAGTGTTTAGATACTCAGATCTCTCGGGTGTAATAAAGTATAAATTACAATATGGAAACGGAAGATATCTCTCACTACCTGTCATAGCAAAATAGATTACCATAGGCTTGGGAAAGGATCAAACCTCCACCACATGGCGTAAGCACCTAGGATAAACTATCAAAGAGGTCTTTTAAAGGGTTGTAACGTTAGGTGTAGGGATATGAAATACACGGTTTTGTTGGACAAAGGAAGTTTTACTGGTGGCGAGTTAACAATCTTGGTTAATTACATGTACAATATGGCGTTGCTAAGCCAAGACTAGACTCGACTTAAGCTAATAAATGAAAAAATAACAAAAACATAAAATGAACATAGAATGAAAAGGGATGGTAGTCCGTATGTTTTTTTTTTCCTATTTTTTTCTTTTCTTTTTCTTGATTTTTCGATTTTTTTTTTTTTTTTTTTTTTTTTTTTTTTTGTGCATACACTCTTACCCTACCATCCAAAATAATACATCATAGGGAATGAACATTTCCCTTACACTTGAATTTTACATACTTTACAATAAACTAATCTAGTGACTCGAATTAAGAAAATCAAAACACTTGGAGTACTTTTAAGATTAACGTACATATGGGGGTAATAAATGATGTTCTTCCCCATAACTTCATAAAATAAGTACTTTGCCCATGAGTCCCAATCGTCCCAAAACAATATGTACAAGGATATGACTCGACTTAGCAACCATGTAATCAATTAGATAGTTAACTTAGGGTTTAACAAATAACAATAATGCACTAAAAATGAGTGCATACACGGAAGGCTAAGGCGATTTGGGTGTACATTTAAGTGGGGTGTAACAAATTCTTCCTTTAAGTAAGATGCTTAAAGTTAGAAACGAAAAGATAGGCTTGGAGGGGTGTACTAGGGGTTTCGTGTACTAAAAATGAGTACAACGCTGAGGGTGTGGGAAAATTAGTTGACTTAACTAGCCAAGTAATTATAATATGGGTTTAACACAAGGGTAATCATAATGCCTCTTATCATGTAGTAAATCCTACTACACGAATGTAGTCTCACTAGCGGTCTCGGGATGCATCGCTAACGCAAGTTCTAGAATCTAAATGCTACCGGTACACTCATAAGCACTAATAGTAAATGCTTTTCCTATCAAATCTAAAGGCGAACCTCACATATTTGGGTGGAAAATTTTTCTGAAAGTACGGTTATGTGCTAGTCATACAATCTCCTATGCATGAGACGCTTGCTATGGCTAAAGTTTCACTCCTAAATGTTGTAAAAAAATTTAAATTTGGCGCTAAAATTGCACTAACAAGTGTTTCTCATAGTTTTATTACACATCTACCATTAAACAAAACAAACTCAAGCGAAAGTGCATATGTAAGGTATCATCATTTTACCCTCCCCTTACACTTAAGATGAACATTGTCCCCAATGTTCAAGTAAAGAATGTAAAAGTGAAAAAGTAAAAAGAATGAAATCAAATACTCCCCTGATTCGCTCGGTATGGATAATAAGGTGGCCAGGTTAAATCTTCCTCCAAGAAAATGAACAATCAAAGCTTCCCTTCCAGAATATAAATCATCTTCTTGTCATACATAACCTGTAAATCCTGAGAAAATAGACAAGACAACCTCGCATAAAATCGGCGGCATCCTATATAAGTTACTAAATCCTAGAAAACAAAATAAGATATAATGCTTGTGGAATGAAGTTTGCAGATTTCCTGGAGATTATAAAACTTAATAATTCACAAAAACCATAAGACTCCGTTAGAAAAACAAAACCGGTAAAATTTCCAGATTTTTTTTTACACGTGACGCCGTCAATTCTTGACGCCGTCAGAAGTGACCTGCAGAAATTCTTATGTTAAGTTTCCGGAAAATTTCTGGAAAAACTTGGTCCTATTTCCTGGAAAATCCTGCAAAACTTCATTTTGACTCGATACAAGCATTTGACTTATGAATATACATGTTCACTTAATATTGTGGAGAATCATGATCGGTTTGTTTCTTAAAAACATATTTGGGGTTTCCCCTTACACTTATCTTTTGCAAAAATACTTTTAGGTGGAGTTAAGACTAGGCCAAAACAACAAAGTAAAGTATTTCCACTATTTAATTGAGAAACATGATCTACCAACAATAAAAATAAAGCATGCATACGGAAGCACATAACAAACAAACAAAATAAAATCACAAAAAACATGGGTTGCTTCCCAATAAGCGCTTTTCTTTATTTACGAGTCTTGTAACTAGACTCAAGGTCATGGGTTACTACGTGACCTCATCGTTGGTTTCACTCTCTAGGTCGTCTTCTAAACCAGTTTTGTATTCCGGGCCTAGTTGCAAGCATTCTTTGTAGAAACCAAGCATCCTACTCTTTACATACTCTACTCCTCTACGTCTATCCTTCTCATTCCTATAATAAGCCGCTTGCTTGTGTTCTTTTTCTATATTAGAGAGGAGGCGGTATTGCTCAATCTAGTAGGGCATTTGATAGGCAACCTCATCATTTTCTTCCTTGAATCTAACTATCCCTAGAGTCGGGTCATAACTCATCCTAGTGGCCTCAACAAATGGTTTTCCAAATATTACTTGGCTTAGGCAATCATCTATCACCGGAAAAGTGTCTTCCACTATCATAAAATCGATCTCATAGGTGAGATTTCCTATAATCACATGCAATCCCTTCACTCTTCCTACAAAATTACTTATCAAATTTCTATTGGGCATCATCCTAAAATCAAGTTGTTTCTTCATCACCCAATTGTAATAAGTCCTAGTCATGATGTTAACAGGAGATCTAGGGTCGATGTAAGCTTTCCATATATGCATGTGCCCTATGTTGCATGGTATGTTAATGTTAGAGGGGTCTCCCATTTTGATAAGGGGTGTGCCAAGGATATATGGTCTCTCGGGACTATCGAATAAATCCTTATGGTATTCCCGTTCTTCCTTGGTGGGCAACTAATCAAAGTACTTTTCTATAGGCTCTACCTCCTCTAATTCCTCTTCCTTTTTAACCTCAACTTCCCTACTTTCATCCCTAGTCTTGGTTTCTACTCCAACTTCATCCTTGTCACTTTCTTCTATCTCCTTATCTATTGGCTTAATGGTGACAACATTGACAAAGTGGACATGTTTGGATGATGAGGGGTCCTTAATTTGGAATCCGTTATTGGTGTCCATCGTGTCCTTCCTAGGTGTAGTTAACGCTTGGTTGTTAAGGGCTTTCAACAAGTTGTCAATCTTGTTGGTCATCTCCGTTTGTTGTTGGTTGAATTCGGTTTCGAACCTAGCTATGCGAGCTTCTTGAGATGCCATAAACTTAGACATAAATCCTTCAAGATTGTTGGTACTACCATAATTGTTAGAAGGATTGTTGTTGAAAGTACGGTTGGAGGGAGGACCGTTTGGTTGATAACGATTAGGCGGATTGGAAGAGTTGAGCTAATTTTGTTTCCACCTAAGGTTTGGGTGATTTTTCCAAGAGGGGTTGTATGAATCACCGTAAGGGTTCGGCTCGGGCTTGAAAGTGTACCACTTATCTCCCGCTTCGTCGGTACGCGTGGATGCGTAGTCCGCAAAAGCTGTTCCGGGGAGTTCCACACAATCACAAGTGTCATGGGGACCACTACATAATTCGCATGAAGAAGTGATTTTGTTCACTTGGCTTGAAGGTTTAGGAGCTTCGTAAGATTTCATGAGAAACTTGACTTGGTCCTCAAGTTCCATGATCCTACGGTCGGGAGTGCTAGAATTGTTTGAAGGCAAAGATATTGCCTTGACTGTTTTGTTCAAATCACGGGGATCATTCCAACTTTCGTTGTCATAGAGAGCAAGATCTTCTATGAGTTCCCATGATTGTTCCGCACTTAGATCACGTAGCTTACCACCGGCCGATTGGTTAATGGCTCGCCTTGTGGAGAGATCGATATGGTCATAAAAGATTTGGACTTGGAGCTAAAGATCTATGCCATGATGAGGGACTTTTTGGAGTAAGTCCTTGAAACGAGTCCATGCTTCATAGAGAGATTCATTTTGACGTTGTTGGAACATCAAGATGTCATTTCTAAGCTTAGTAGTTCTCCCCGGTGGGAAAAATTGAGCAAGGAAACGAGTGGTGAGATCATCCCATGTGGTGATGGATCCCGCGAGGTAAACGCTCAAGCCATTGACTAGCTTGATCCCGTAGAGAGAATTGGAATAGGCGTAATCGGGTTGTCTCTCTAGTTTCAACACCTAGGTCTATGGAGTCTACGATTTTTAGGAAGTCCTTAAGATGTTGGTTTGGATCTTCGGAATGAAGTCCATGGAATGCACATCCGCTTTGCACCAACCGGATGGTGTCGGATCGCAAGGGGGTCACATTGGCTCCGGTGAGCTCAATGGTGTTTCGGTAGCCTTGGTGGCTGGGTCGGGAATACTCTCCTAAGGTTCGGGGCCTAAGGGGTTCTAGTGGTGGGTTTTGTTGTGGTGGGATGACGGGTTCAAAGATGTTCCCATCGTCCATGATGTCGGGTGGTGAAGAGTTACGAACAAAAACACAAAGAAATAAGATAGACTAAAGAAACCTAAAAATAAAAATAAAATCTTACTAGAAAGGAATCTAGCAAGTAGACCTAATAAGAAGAGATTCTAACCTAGACAATAACTATTCCCCGGGCAGCGGCGCCAAAAACTTGATACGTGGGAATCGCGCCAGGCTTTACCTCTCGAGGGATCTTGAGAAGCTTACAACCCCCACCAGGCAGTGTACCTGATCGTTGTAGTATAGTATAGTATAGTGACAAGTACCGGGGGATTGATCGTTCAGCTGGGAATAGTGTCGCTAGGATTAGAAAACCTAAATACTAGTTCTAAAGGTGAGAGATGATTATTTTTGTATTTTTATATTTTATGAAAAGCAAGTAAAAATCTCGGGATTGAAGGATTTGGCGGAATTAGTTGCTAGTCAACTAACCCAATACTAAAGATGCAATTAAAATAAAATACTAAAAATGAAAATAAACTAAATTAACTAATGTTGTGAGCAATAAGTGGAGAAATTGTGTTTACTTAGATTTCACTACTCCCTAGATATCTTTTACACGTTAATTACTTGTTATAGTTGCGTGGATGACGGATTGTATTCCTTAATACCATTCATGGGGTGGCGCACTTAATTCCCCAATCCTATGAGTGCCTACTTCACTCCTATGTCGAGCCGGCTAAGAAGCTCCTAACATGGGATCATTTGAATTTACTCATGCATTAAATACAACCAATAAAACCTAGTGCACGTCAGTTCATGTTTCCTAAGACGTTCAAGCATGTTACCAATTGGAGATCTGCCAGTTTTCTTAAGCCTAACATCGAATTCATTCATCCAATACAACCATAAACAAGTAATCAACACATAATTAACATCTAGGTTTCATTAGATCCAAGTAAACACAAGATAGATCTAGCCTAGCATGATGGAATTAAGACAAGAACAAGATATAGACAACCAACACATAGACATATTGATTGAATTAAAAGAATACTTATCTCAATTACACATGAAAGGGATCAAGGGCTGAGAACCCTTGAAAAACCTGTAAAATTCGTATTAAGTTCGGACCTAGGGTTTCTCCAAAACTCCTCTCTTTTTAATGTGAAAATTAGAAAACTATATATAGGAAATAGGGGCTGACGGCGTCAAGAACAATTTTGTGACGCCGTCACCTCGCCGCCAAAATACTCCTCGGACTGCCTTGATCTACTTTTGACACCGTCATGTGTTATGTATTTCCAGGCCATCATGCATTTTCCTCTTGACGCCCTACCTTGTGACGTCGTCAAATCTGTACTGGATCATCATGGAAATTACTCTTGACGCTGTCAGAAATTTCTTCTTGACGCCGTCACCTACTGTTCCCAGCAAGGAAAATTAAGACTTTGGCGTTTTCTTCACTTTTATGCTCCAAAAACGTCCGAATTGCTTCCTTTTCCATATTTCACTCCCAAAGTACCTAAAATCACAAAAGGAACGATTTAGGGCAATATTTGATCAAATGAATTCCAATTCCGGCTTAAATGACCCCCTAAAAGTGATTCATTTTTCGCCTCATCACTTTTGGTAAAGGCAGTTGAAAAACCATAATTGGTAATCAGCTCACCAAGATGTTGACTATTCCATCAAGAGTTGGCTAGTACAGAAGCAAACGGCTTTTGGTAAAGACAAATCAAATCCGTTGACAGCTGGTGGTTTGCTCAAAATCACATGGTTATCAGGTGGACCATAGTTCTTACATGAATCGAAACATCTGGCTAATCCAGAAGTGATGGCTTTTGGTAAAGAGTTTCAAATCCATTAATTTTTCTCAAAAGATTGCTAGGGACTAGCAATAGTTTAGTGTGGGGGATTGATGAGTGTGTAAATACTCATCATTTGTATCATATCTGAAATGCCAAAACATCCAAAAACACTCAGTAATGCATCAAAATACTAAAAATATTTCAAAATTGTGTTTTATATGTTTTAGATGCAAAATCAGTAAAAACAAATGAAAAATGTACAAAGTTTGCATAATTGGCAGTTTCAGTCCCCCAAGTTTCAAAAATTATCAAAATTAGTCCCTGAGCATTTATTTTGAAAGAAAAGTCAACCCAAGTCCTTTACAAATCAAAAGTTATCAAAAATGGACTTTGGGTGAAAAGTTTGAGAAAATTACAATTCTGGTCCCTGTACTTTCAAAATTAACAGGAATGGCCCCTGAGCAATTATTTTGGATAGAAAAGTCAACATTGGTCCTTGGAATTCATAAACTGCCACTTTCAGTCTCTGGGGGAAAAGTTTGGTCCTCCAAGTTTCAGAGTTTTACAGTTTTGGTCCCTGGAATTAAAATATTGGAAAAATCAAAATTGGACCTTGTACTATTCAACCTTGTCATGTTTACCCCTTGTGATAACTATGGAAAAATGACAAAACCAGCCCATCACTTTCAGCTAATTACATGTATGGTCCTTGTGATTTATTAGCTTAACCAACCGGACCCTTGTTTAATATTACATCCCACAAAACCAGCCCACTACCTAAATCCTAAACCTGATCCACAACTATCCCCCAAGCCCAAACCCTTGGCCCAACTATTATACCAGCCCACCCCCCTTTTTGTTATAATAATCCCCCTCAGGTTTGACCCCGTTTGACCACTCCACATCACCCCTACCTGTTCCCCTAGCCTGCTACAAACCTGCTAACACAAAACACAATCATCACACTTCCATCCCCCCTCCTCTGCCAACACTCCAGCTACATTCACTTTCCACCATAAAACTCCAAATCCCACTCCCCTATACACATTATCAGAACCAAATTGCAACACCCCAATTTTCCCGCCAAAAGGCTTTAAAGGCTCAGATGATTTCAAGCCATCCAACGGCTCCAATTGATGGTAGGAAAGTCAAAGATGGGCTCTAGGGCATATTTAAGTGATGAAAAAAGAGTGGAAGCAGTAGTACCTAGTTCTTAGTTTTAGTTTTTAGTATAATGTAGATGTCCATTTAGTTTAAACTATCTTTCTGAATGTTGATTTAAACATCTGATGTTGTAATCTCAGTCATGTTATTGTAATTCCATGTTTAATTAATCAAAAAGTTCAGTTTCCTTGTCTCAATTCAAGTTTGTTAAATTTCCTTAATTTCTTGTTTAAGCTCAATAGTTAATGGAACTCCTTGTTTTACTGTTTCCCAAAGTTTAGATTAAGTCATTGAGAAGTTTTAGAAGCTAAGTTAGTATTAAAATCAGTTTTCAACATAATCAAAAATAAAATACAAATAAATCACAAATAAATGAAGATACATTAAAAATGCCAGAAGAAGAAGAGAACAAGAAGGATAGCATGGTTTAGAGCTTGGGGAAGCCTTAGGTATAGTTTGTGGGATCTGATTCATTGTTCTTTGCTTGGAATCAGTTGTAAGAAATTTATCACCATTTTAGTATATTACTGTAGAATAGCTTATGAACTGCTTATATATATGTTGTTATGCTAGTTTAGAGTAAGTTAGTGTATTTATGTTTGTTAATTATTGGTTTGTTCATTAGAATATTTGGTTACCATATTTCATCATTTCCACTGCCAAAATTGTATTGTCTTAATTCATGATGATTTATTGTTACCAGTGGCTTGTTTGTGTTCACATAAGCTTATCTAATAATAGTATAGCCTTGGGAATCAGTTTGATAGTATAAATCAGTGGTTTCTTTTGAAAAAAACCTTCAAGACTGTCATCAAAAGGGGTGCTTGGATTTAGCTTTAAACCTGTGTTGAAGTTGTTATTTTGAGTCAAAGTCACTTAGTTCATAATTCTTAAGTATAACACAGTCCATTTTGATCATCTCCTTGGTCACTTTTGTTCAAAAAGTCAAAAATGACCATTTGATCATCATAACAGCCATCTGTTGTAGATTTAGGATCCACAATCCTCAATTCAGTCCTAAACTAGTAGATGTATGTTAATTTAGCTTATTCTAAGGTTAGTATAACTTATATAATTAGTAGAATCCATTAGAAATTCATGAAAGTCAATTTAGAAGCAAAAAGCAAAAAGTCAAAGTCTTAGTTTCTCAGATTTTGCAAAACTTGCAAGATTTTTGTAGATTTGTGTGATGTGATTCAAGCCTTGAGCTTTTGAGGTTTAGCAGTCCCCCAGCTCATCTTTATTGTCCCATTGTTCCCTTATTTTTGCCATTTTTCTGCTGGGCCCCACAATCCCTCAAACCTACCTGCAGGGGAGGGTTCATACTCTGTGCAGCAGTTAACCCAGCTACACCACCACCTTTGGTGGTGGTTTCTGGCCACTACAGTGGTCCTCAATACCCCCTCCTTGGTCCTTTCAACCCCCCTCCTAGCACTCTTCAGGTTTTGACCATAATTTTGACCTTGAGACCCCTGGAACCAACTTGAAATCACTCCAATAGACTGTCCCATTTCAGTGTTCACACAAGTAATCCAAGTGCTTAATTTGTGCTTATTTGCTTATTCTGTGGTCACCTTTTGCTTTTTCTAGCTCAAACATGTCCACACAACTTATTTAGACCAGATTTTACCTTTGTGGGTCCCACTTAAGCTCATTTGAGATTATTTCTTGTCTTGGTCAAAGAAATTCAACTGTGGTGCTAATAAGCATCCACAGTGCTTATTTTTTATTTATAAAAAAGTTGTTTTTACAAAAGTTGTTTGTTTTTACGTGTAAAATAGTTTTCAAAAAGAAAAATCCAGAAAAAAACAATTTAATTTTAAGTGATAGTTTCTATTTAATGTAATTTAAATTTTAATTTTCATTTTTAAATTTTTGTTAAGCACTTAGCTTTTTTATATTTTTCTTAAATTCCTTTTATATTAAAGTAATTTTAGTAAATTTCTCAGATTTTTATTTTGTCGTTTACTATTTATTAAATTTAATATTAGTTTGATTAATAATTAATTAATAATTAAGTTTTAAATAGCATAATTAGTTTTTATTAAGTAAGACCTATTTTTTATATTTTTCCTAGCTTTTATATAATATAATATAATTTTAGGAATTTTTCTAGAATTTTTACTGTTAATTTGCTATTTTTTATAATTTAAAATAGTTTAATTAGGTAATTAATATTTAATTAGTAATTAATTAATATAAAATTCAAAAAAAAAACAAAAATACATATTTTTAATTTTAAAACTTGTTTTTAGTTATTTTATAATTTTAGAAATTTTATTTTCACTTTTCTAATATTTAATTAATATTATATTGTATTTAAGTATTTTAAATATTACTACCTCCGTCCCAAAATTATTGTCCCTATTGACTTTTTCGGTCTTTACTTTTCAACTTTGAACTTAAGTATTTTTGTTTATATTACATAATACTTGATACAAAATATATGAACGAATTGAGTTTTAAATGTATTTTTATTTGATATAATTTTTATAAAAAATTGTATAACACAAACAAAAATATTTATAGTCAAAATTGAGAAAGAAAGACCGAAAAAATCAATATGGGACAATAATTTTGGGACGGAGGGAGTAATAATTAGTAATTAATTAATAATAAATAATTAAATAGTGTAAAAATTTATTTTCTTTTTCTAAAAATTTTCTTTTAACCTTAGGTTTGTAAAAAAAGTCATTTTCACACCCTGGGGGTTTTCAGATTTCACTTTTCACGTTTTATTTTGTACGTTCGCGTAAATTTAAATTGAACGTACGCGTTTTTAGGTTTTAAACGTTTCTGGTTTTTCTACTTTTACAGTCTTGTTCAAATAGCTTATTTAAGCTATTCCCTTGTAGATTCCTTAGCTTAATCAATCTCAAACCCCTTTCTCGTCCAGATTCACCCGATCACAAACCCGTTTGATGACCATCCACACCTCGTCGGGACATAACGACCCGGGGAAACCCTATATTCCACGGAGATTGACTCTAGGCAGTTTGACTTTGTTGACCATTCCTTGGTCAATATAAGTTGACCGTTTGGAGCCAATCAGCTATCCCTATCGGTAAAGGTAACCCTACATTTATTATCGCATATTTGGCCTATACTAAGTAAGTTATATGTTAAATTATCTACATGTTCAACATTTTCAATAGTAAGTGAGTCTTGAGAGATCGTACCTTTGCCAATGATTTTTCCACGCAAGTCACTACCGAAAATAACGTTACCTCCATTGTATGCCTTATATGTAGAAAATAGCTTGCGGTTCCCCTTCATATGCCTCGAACATCCGCTATCCTTGATCCATTTATCGGGCTCCAAGTCTATTCCTAAACATATTTCATCGGTCGCTTTGGCCACAAAACATTTTTTGTCTCTTGGTTTTTCCACTTCTTCTTTGTAACTATCACTCCATGTTCCACTAATGAAGGCGCCTTGATTTTCATAACCCGGTGGCTTTAGACATTCACCAAAGAGATGATTTGGACTTCCACATATAAAGCACTTTCTTTTCCCGTAGTTATCACTTCTATTTCTTTGGAACGACTTTCTCTCGTCTCGTGGTAATCTAGTGAATCTTCCTCGTCTTATGAAGAATTTCTTGAATTCTCTTACGTCCATTGCATATTCTTCGTCTTCACTCTCGTCACTTGAATCATCATCGTCACTAGGTTCCTTTTTGGCTTTTACAGCAATGGATTTAGTTTGTTCTTTCTTGACTTTGACCGTTTCCGAATTTCTTCTTATAATTTCTTCATGGACCTTCAAGTTGCCAATAAGTTCATGTTGGTCCCTTTTACTTGGTTATCAGTAACTAAAAAGCTAAAGTAACCAAGTTGTATGACTTTAAACAAAGATGTATGAAATGATTAACAATAAAGTAACGTAAATATAAGAGACAATGTTTTCCAACGTTTAATTCTTTATTAGAAGTTAATCAAAAAGAATCGTACCCAAGTGTTTATGGAATAACACTTGGGATTGAAAACGACAAGTATGGTATGGACTCCTCACTAAACTCAATCAGTGTTGAGTAACAACTTTCAGGACCCACTGATCTATCTCAGGGGTTATGTTGTTATTTGGAGGAGTAAAAGTGGTTTGTGAATGCTTTGCATTAATTGCACAAACTTGTCAACTTTTACTCCTCTCTTATGCTTCCTATTTATACACAAGTATAGAACAACTAGTTATACATTGGACATAAAGCTTCCCTAACAATATCTTGAAAGATATTATTCTTCTGGCAAGGAACCTTCATTGAGTTAAGTCCAAAAGGCACTTTCTGATGACAGACTGGTTTTAACCATTTTGGGAAAGTTTGACATTAAAGTGATAAAGCACTTTAATAATGCAGCTCAGACTTTCCCGCCCAGTCCCGCCTAAACTTCAGTCTTCTTGTCATCAGTCTTCAGTACTATGAAGTTGTTGAGGAGTCATGAGGTTCAGTGAGTTATTGTCATCCTCACTGAACCCATCACCTTCTTCTTGGCTTAGATCACACTTCACTGAGTTCTGCCTCACTGAATGGAGCACCTTTCTTCTTAGGCTCGGTCTAAGCATCTTGAAGATGACTCACTGAGTTACTGTTCACTCAGTGACTTGTTTATACTTAGGTTATTTTACGTTCAAATCCTTGTAAGAAGAAGATTGGGGAATTCAGTGACCCAACAATCTCCCCCTATTTGAACATACAAATAGCCTAAGTGTTTCTTAATTCAGTGTGAGTTGGTAGGGGTCTTCATCTCTTACTGAATGTTGTTGTAATTCTAAGTAGGACACATAATTTTAAACAAAACTTCAAAGTTTATTCATAGCTATTACATTATCCTACAAATTACAAACAAAATAAAGATAGTTGTTGCAGATCAGATGTTCAGATGATAGCCAAGTGCCTCAAGCTTAGCTTTCTTTGATCTCAGCAGGTGTTTCTCAGGATGCTCCTCAATCATGGCCCTAAGGTCCTGACAGAACCTTTGGTTTTCAGCACATCTTACAGGAGAAGCTATCATCAGGTACGTTAACATTGCCTTGACCCTTGCCCTGTCCATATCGGACCATCTTTGGAAAGCAGAGTCTCCATATACATCCATAAAGCATAGACCTCTTTCAGGGTTTTCAAACACAACGTTGTTCATAAAGGAGATTCCTTCAGGAATGGACCTGTCACAATCCAATCCTGGGACCTTGATCTCAGGCTCGGATTCAATGTGCTTCCTTTTTCTCCTGGTGGCTTTTGATGGAGCAGTTCCTGTTGTTGGAGCAGGAAGAAGGGAGGGAATATTGAGGGCTTCAGGCATTGCGCTCAGTCTGCCATACCTTTCCTTCAGTGACTTGAGAAGGTCGTGTACTACAGTATTGTTTTTCTTGGCAATGATGGGACGGAGTTCATCAAGTTCAGTAATCCCAAAGTCAGCAAATTTGAATGGGTTATGAATGTCAATAACTCTTTTATCAGCCCCCCTGAAGACTGTGACCACTGCGGGTTTGGTGTTCCTGTGGATTTTAATGTCAGTGATGGTTTCAGGCTTCAACCTTTCCTTCATCACCCAATGATATCTTTCAACCCTGGTCTTTCTGATTTGAGCATCCCTTTTCAGCTTTGCTTCCTTTTCCCTTTTAAGAGCATTCATCTCTTCTTCCTGAGCCTTTTTAAAGGCTGCACCAGCTTGCTCATTTACTAGTGCCTTAGTATCCAGACCAATCTTTTCAGCTTCCTCATGAACAACCTGTATCAGTTCAGGCTTGCTCAATCTCTCTTCTTCAGCTACCTTTGCCAATTTCTCAACTCTTTCCATGTGGGCTTGTATTTGGTCATGGGTGAGTTGATAGACTTTTCCATTGATTATATACGGGACCCTGATTGGTTCATCAGGATCAACTCTGATCATTGTGGAGGCAGGCTGGAGCACAGTTGTAGGTTCAGAGGTGGTGGCAATACTTTTTCCTTTGTCCTGAATGAGAGTGGAGGAGGCTGGTTCCTCTTGAGGTGGAACTTCGGTGATTGGTGTGGCTTCAGTGACATGCTCCCCCTCAGTGTGAGAGGGTTGTCCAGCTTCTTGTTCATCAGTAATAGGGGTTTCAGGAACATTCTCCCCCTCAACAATTGCTGGAGCTGTAGTGATGGCAAGTGTTGGAGTTACTGAAGATGAAGTAGAGGTACCCTTGAAGACTTGTGACTTGATCTCCGCAGTATCCTGATGGATGATAGATACCTTGGAGTCAAGTGCAGCCTGAGAGTTTTCAAGGGCAGTCATTCTGGATCCCATTGTCCATGCCAGAGAAGTGGACTTCAGGGATTGAGCTGTCACTGATGCTTCCAACTGAGTGAAGGAAGACTTGAGAGACTCCACCGTGGAGCTGAGATTCTGAACATTGGAATCCTTTATCAAACCAAGCAACTCAGTAAGAGCCACCGAGTTTACCTGGTACGTCTCAGATGCCTGAAGAAGTTTCTTGTTGAGCTCAGGATCATCCTTGACTGATTCTTGAACCGACTTAACCCCGGTAGTCAATTCTCTAAGGGATTCCAAAAATGAGTTGATGCGAGAAGTCATTTGTGTCAGGGAGTAGGTGACACTGGAATTTTGCTCCCTGACATCATCATTGCATTCTTCAACAGCATCTTTGAGGAGGTGATTGTGGACTGCTTGCTCAGTATGCATGTCAAACACCTCGTCAGTGACCCCCTGTACAAAACATTGGTCATTTTCTTGATGAATCTTGTGAAGGCTTTTTCAGTGAGAGGAGTTTGATCGTCTCCTGAGGTTTCTGGCTCGGAATGTGTTTCATCTTCATCATGGTTAGAGGCTTGAGGAGACTGAGTAACAGGTTCAGGGACTGTCTCCTCAACCTCCATATCATCTCCGGCCGTGAAGACTTCCTCGTCACTGTTATATTCATCATCAGAAAATAGGACAGCCTGAGCATCTGCCAGGGAGGTAATCTGCAACAAGTGGATGTTATCCGGCTCCTCTTCAAAAGAAGATTTGCCTTCGTTTTGGCCAGGTCCTGACCCCTCAAATCCGGTAGGTTGGGTTTTACCTACCTGGTCTTTAAGGCCAGTTCCCAAGTTATGCGCACCTCCGGGAGTGGTTATGGGTTCCATATCAGCGGGTGGTTTATATCCCTCTGAATCTTTGTCCCCCGTGACCCCTTCAGACACTGGTGGGTTTTTCTCAGTGTCATCCTGAGGAGTCGTGAATGTTGTGTCCCTATCAGCGGGTTGTTTGTTTCCCTCTAAGTCTTTGGGATGAGTTTTTGTGCCCTCGGACAAAAGCGTTGTTTTGCGAATGTCCTCATCAGGCACTTGAGTGGTTATGTCCCCCTTTCCAACAGGCTTAGGAACTTGAACTCCCTGATGCTTGGGTTGTGATTGACCCGAGCGTTTAGCGAGATGTGATTGTTTGTGGACCCCCTTCTCAGTGGAGTAGTGCTGCCCCACCGAGGATTTAGGATCCCTTACTCCCTAAGACTCTGGTTGTGATTTGCCAGAGCCTTTAGCAGGATGTGAAGGTTTGGTTAGTTTCGGCTCCACTGTCTTGTTTATGACAGTAGAGTCTTTGGGAACGGGTATGCCCGAGGACACTGAGTGTGATGTCTCAGTGCCCTCCATTGGCTTTTGTTGCAGGCCTAGTGACTGGGTTATTATTCTCATGGTGTCAGCAGTCAAGGTCTGTTGTGGTTGCCTCCTTATGGTAGGCTTGGGATCAGAGGTCTCAGTGTCGAGTGGCTTGGGTTGAGCCACCTTCCTGGACCCCTGTCCCTTCTTCCTCTTTACCTTCTTGGTGGGAGAGGGGACTGGTGAAACTTTATTGTCACCCTGGATAGCAGAACGCATATACATTGTCAGGGTGACAGGTGTAACCTCAAGAGGGTCACGTGAGTAATTTGCCTTGTGTAGGACATCAGGCTCAAAACCTGCTATGTCAGGCTTAACATACTCAGACCCAAGCAAGTCTTGAAGGGCACAGGAAACAAATCTAGGATATGACATGTGTTTTTGCCTAGACTTCCCCCCTAACTTTGCTATGAGGTCCCTGAAGATGATTTCTCCAAGGTCAATCATTTTACCCTGAATGAGACAGAACACTATCATTGCCTGAGTAGTGTTCAATTGCTCAGTAGAGGATTTATTTCCCCAGAGAACCTGAATGACAAAAGTCATTAGAATCCTCCAGGGAGCTGGGAACCAGGTCTTTATTATAGGGGCTTTGGATAATAGGGACCCTGGTGTCACCTCAGGGTGATTTTTGTCATAGGGTCCCAGTTCCAGTAAGACCTCCTTTACCTCTTTCTCAGAGGGTTGGGCAGTGAAGGTCGTGGTGTAGTCAAGGCCTGTGGCTTTGACAAAAGTTTTATAGTCAAGAGTTAGGGACTTGGTTCCATTCTTGACTGTAAACTTTATTTTGGCCTCTTTTGGCGCATCAGGGTTTTCAACCACCGTTGTGCACCAAAATTCCCTCAAATAGTCATGATAGATGACTGAGGGGGTTTTTGTGAATGAGGTGGTCAGGAAGCAGTTCTGAAGGAACTTCACCACATCCCTGTATTCAGGGTACCCTTCAGGGTAGGCAAAGTTCCCCACCACATTGTTCTTGGTAAGGTCTACGCTTTCCATTTGGAAATCCAAATTGGGTGCGTATTTTATGACCTTAGAGGAAGCCATTTGGTTTAGATAAAAGCCTGGGTTTTTTTTTTTTTTTGAAAAAAAATGGGTATCAGTGAGGGAAACACACGCAGTTTTGAAAATGATTTGCAAGAGTTTTGTTATAATTTTAAAAGCATGTGTGTGTGTTCCCTTTTTGTGGGGGTATTTATAGGGTGAGAATTAGGGTAGTGATGTTGCGGATACCAAAAGTTAATTTATTTAACCGAAACGGCATAATAATTTTGGTTTGATATCCGCATTAAATATCACGATTCCCATTATCCTATTTTCTCTCACATCGTGGATGAACAGTTGTGCGGCTCTGCAAATAATGCACTTTTGCAGAGTAGAAATTATCACAACTTTTGTGTGTGAGGGAGCATTTAATGCTCAGTGGTGTTTGGTGAGAGAGATGTGGGGGCCCAAGGAGGGATGCCAATTGTGTAAGTGACATATATTCCTATATTTAATAGGATTCAGTTACCTACCTGGGACATTAACTAACTAAATACTTAGAGCATTTAGTTAGGGTATTCAATGCCATTTTTCATCCTGAGCCCCCTGAATGAATTGTCATTCAAAAAAAATTTCAGGAAGGGTGTAATCAGGGACCTAGAGAATTTACATCATGTTGGAACATTTTTTATCAGTTCCCTGATTCTATGTCCAACATGCCCAGTTCAGCTTTCAATCTTGTGAAAGTGGGTTCATCCAAAGGTTTAGTGAAGATATCAGCTAGCTGATACTCAGTGGGGATGAAATGTAGTTCAATTTCTCCATTAGAGATATGGTCCCTGATGAAGTGGTATCTGATGTCAATGTGTTTGGTTCTTTGATGAAGTACTGGATTGTTTGAGATGGCTATGGCACTTGTATTATCACAAAAGATAGGTACCATCTTATACTGAATGCCATAGTCACTCAGTTGGCTCTTCATCCCTAGTACATTTGCACAACATCCTGCAGCAGCCATATATTCAGCTTCAGCTGAGGACATGGCCACTGACTGTTGTTTCTTTGTACTCCAACACACAAGTTTACCACCAAGAAATTGGCAGGATCCTGAAGTACTTTTCCTATCCATGTTACATCCTGCATAGTCAGAGTCAGTGTACCCTTTGAGATCAAATCCTGAACATTTTGGGTAATACAAACCAAGGTTTGGAGTACCCTTTAGGTACCTGATGATTCTCTTGACAGCAGTGAGATGTGATTCTTTAGGGTCAGCCTGGTATCTGGCACACAAGCAGACTGAGAATTGGATATCAGGCCTTGAGGCAAGTAAGTACATCAGGGAGCCAATCATTCCTCTGTATTGGGTTTGATTCACTGATTTTCCAGTGAGATCAGGGCCAAGGTTGTTTGGAGGGACCATAGGAGTTTTTACTGAAGAGCAGTCAGTGAGCTCATACTTCTTCAGTAGGTTACTAAGGTATTTTTCTTGGCAAATGGATATTCCTTTATCAGTTTGTTTAATTTGGAGTCCAAGAAAGTATGTGAGTTCACCCATCATGCTCATTTCAAACTTTGTGGTCATCAGTTTTTCAAACTATTTGCAAAGTTTGTAACTTGTTGAGCCAAAGATGATGTCATCAACATATACTTGGACAAGAATGACATCATCCTTTGTTCTGTAGATGAACAGTGTGTTGTCAATTATTCCTCTGACAAACTTGTTTTGGATCAGGAAGGCTGAAAGAGTTTCATACCATGCCTTGGGTGCTTGTTTCAGTCCATAAAGGGCTTTGTTAAGCTTGTAGACATGGTTGGGGTATTCACTACTTTCGAAACCAGGAGGCTGTTGCACATAAACATCTTCTTTGATGTTACCATTCAGGAATGCACTTTTAACATCCATTTGGTAAACTTTAAAGTTCATGTAAGTTGCATAGGCAAGGAAGATCCTGATGGCTTCCATTCTTGCAACAGGTGCAAATGTTTCCTCATAGTCTATACCTTCCTGTTGATTATATCCTTTGGCAACCAGTCTTGCTTTGTTTTTGATGACTGTGCCATTTTCATTGGTCTTGTTCTTAAAGACCCATTTGATACCAATGACTAAAACACCCTGGGGGCATTCAACAAGGGTCATGACATCATTTCTGTCAAATTGTTCCAATTCATCTCTCATGGCCTGAACCCAACTTTCATAAGTCAGGGCTTCTTTGACATTTTTAGGCTCAATCTCTGAGAGATAGTCAGCATAAAGACATGTATTGGCAGTGGCAGCCTTGAGTTTGGCAGCCTTGCTTCTTGTGAGCATGCCTTCAGTGGGTTCACCAATGATGTTCACAAGCTCAATGATTTTGGATCTAGTCCAGCTATCCTGGGGTTTGGGATAGGAATTTGAGCTTGTAGGAGCCTGATTAGGTTCAGACTCAGGAACATGAGGTAACTCATCAATATGTACTTCAGTGACTATTGTAGGAACAATTTGTTCTGATGGTTCCTAAACATTTTGTTCAGTGGTGTCAGTCTCATTTGAGACAGGCTGAGTTTCTATGAACTCACTGATAGGTGGTTGGGGTAGGTTGTGAGGGATGATGTAATATGAGACATCAGCATCAGCTTGGTATTGCGTTGAGGGATTGTTCTCAGGATGATACTCATCAAGAGGATATCTTGATGAGTCATCAATACCAATTTCTTCTACTGAGGAATTTGAGAACCTGATGGATTCAGTGCTCTCATCAACAGTAATGTGATAAGTTTCCTCAGTTTGTTGTCTCCTTGTGTTGAACACCCTGAAGGCTTTAGAAACCAGGGAATATCCCAGGAAGTATCCATCATCAGCTTTGGCATCATATTTACCCAAGTGATCCTTGTGATTATGTATAAACACAGGACACCCAAATACATGAAAGTAGCTGATGTCAGGAATCCTTCCTTTGAATATTTCATAAGGAGTTTTGTTATGCCTTTTCACAATGATTGACCTATTTTGAATGTAGCAGGCTGTTTTAACTGCCTCAGTCAAAAAATGTTTAGAGAGGACTGAGCCATTCAACATTGTTCTTGCTGCCTCAATGAGTGTTCTATTTCTCCTTTCAGCTACTCCATTTTGTTCAGGAGTATAAGGAGAAGTGAAATTTTGAGAAATTCCTTTCTCATCACAAAAACACTCAAGGTCATGGTTTTTGAATTCAATGCCATTGTCAGTCCTGATCTGTTTAACTTTGACATCATTTTGATTTTCAATGTTCCTGACAAAATGGCATGATTGTTCCAGCTGCCTGACACTTTTTGGTCAGGAAGTAAACCCAAGTATATCTTGAGTATTCATCCACTATGACCAGAGTATACTCTCATGGTGAATGGACATTGGACTGACAGGTCCAAAAAGGTCCATATGAAGAAGGTGTAGGCAGCTTTTGATGGAAAAGGTTTGTTTGGTTTTGAATGATGCCCTGTGGTGTTTTCCTTTTTCACACGCAGAACAAGGCTTGTCTTTGGTATACACCAGGGATGGAAGGCCCAGAACTTTGTTCTGTTTGGCCAGGTTGTTGATGCTCTTGAAGTTGAGGTGAGATAGTCTCCTATGCCATAGCCAGTTGATTGTCTCACTTGCCTTTGAGAATAGGCAAGTCCCATTCTGAGTCAGGGATGACATGTCAAGGACATATACATCATCCCTCCTGGGGGCAATCAACACAACTTCCTTATTGGCATTAAAGATGGTCCCTTTCTTGTCATCAAACTGAATTATGTATTTGGCATCACATAGTTGGGAAACACTTATCAGGTTGTATTTGAGACCATTAACATAAGCTATTCTTGTAAAAACTATACCATTGCAGTTTACTGAACCATAACCTTCAGTGGGAGCTGATGAGTTATCACCAAATACTACTTTTGGTCCTGGTTCTTCCACATATTTGTGCAGAAAACTTTTCACACCAGTCATACTTCTGGAGCACCCACTATCTAGATGCCAAGTAGGATCCTTGATGTGTTTCTGCACAAACAGTAAACTGGGTTAGTTTTTCTTGTTGACCCACTTTCTAGTGGGCTTAGTCCTCAGGGACTTTTTGAACTCAGTTAGTGAATCATGGTCTGAAGTCGTGCGACCTGAGCTTCCACATGTTTTACATTTTGCGGAGGTTGATGGCTCAGGTGACTGAGAAGTGTTGGTTTGGTTTTTCCTTCTGGACTGAATCACTTTGTCATGTCCCCTGGTTTCATGGGAGGGATCTCCACAGATGTCGCAACAATCTTTCATCATACAATCATCAGGAAGATGATCATTGAAACCACAGTGAGGACATGGTGAGAAAGGCTTAGCCTTCAGTCTTTGTTTGGAAGGAGTGGCATACTGATAGCCTTGGGTTTTGTATAGACCCCTTGCTTTTAAAGAAGCAGTGTGGGGGATGTGATCACAAGTTCTGTGGTCCTCTTGTTTGCATATCATACAAAACAGGACTCTGTAGCATTTATCAGTGCTGTGATTGGGATAATTACACAGCTCACATCTCCCTGAGCGTCTGGGTGTGGTTTTTGGTTTGGAAGAACCTGAGGATACTGAGGGCTTTGTTGATTTTGAGTCAGAGTTTTTCTCAGTAGACTCAATTTTCTCACTCAGCATCCTGACAAGTTCAGCAAGCTGATCAACCTTTGAATCAGTGCTTTCAGGCTTCACTTCAGTTTTTACTGAAGGTTTTTGGTGTTCAGTGGGTGCAGGAGTAGGTCTTTTCAGAATAGTCCTTCCTAATCCTGATTTCTCTTTAGGAGAATGTGGTTGAAAGACTAATGGTGCAAGGTCAGAATTGGGTTCTGCTCCCTGAAGTTGTTTCAGTGGAGGGAGTGGTGAATCAGACTTAGACTCAGTGATGGACTCAGTAGGACTAAGTTCATCAGTGACTCCTAGCAGCTCCTTGATAGCCTGACTTTCAGGCTCCAGGATTCTTCCAGTGTTAAAATTTGGCAATTTACTATCAGGATTATTTCTTTCAATTCAATCACTGGGTTTGGGAGCTAGTTCTTTGCTAGAGAGTATGTTGGTTAACAGAAAAGTTGTAGAATGGCTACTCTCCCCAGAAACTTCAGTGAGTTGATCATCACCCAGACCAGCCTTTTTGGGGTTGGGTGAGAGACTCAGTGTTTCATAAAGTTTGGGGGTTTTCTGAGTCCATTTCCAAATAATTTCCTTTTCTTTCTTAAGTTCTTCCTGAAGAGCTTGATTTTGTTTTACAAGTTCAGAGTTTTGAATTTGAAGTGTAACACTTTCAAGCTTGGCTTGTTTTAAGGCAAGTAATTCATCTCTACAATGATTTAATTCAAAACTCAGTTTGTTAAATTTTGAAAACAAATTAAGTCTCTGCTCTTCAACATACTTAAGATCAACATTAATATAATCTAAGTAAGATTTCCAATCATCATTATCATCCATAGAAAGTAAAAGATTTACCTTTCTCATAGTGATGTTGACCCATTCACCATTTCTTGCATGACTCTTCCCCACAGCAAGTTTGTTGTCTTCTGACAGAGCCATCAGGGCACTGATGTGAACTTCATCATCATCAGAGGACACTTCAACCTCATCCCAGTCATATGTTTCAGCTACAAGCCCTTTGTTCTTGGCTTGAGTAGGCTTTGGAGCCTGAGGAGGCTGAGAGACTGTTGAGGATGATTCAAGAAGGGCAAGTTTAGCTTTTGCCTTTCTGTACTTGGCTTCAAAGTCAATTTGAGGGACTTTTTCAAATCTTTGACTAGACTGAAGCATTTTTGGTTGAAATTTGCTGGGGCCTGAAAAAGAGTTATTTCCTGAAAATTTGAAAGATGGTTCTGAGGTTGTTTTTGAAAAACAATCTTTAGCAAAATGCCCTATTTTGCCACATTTAAAGCATTCAGTGTTGTCATTTGCTTTAGAAGGAAATTTGTTTTTCTTAAAAAAACCTTTTAGAATTAGCAAGGAGTACTCTTTCATGAAATTCAATTTGAAGATCATTAAGATACTCCTCACTGGTTCTTTGGTCAACCTCGTCATCAGATCCATCCTGAAAATCCTGCACAACACCTTTTGAATAGAAAGCAGTTGATATGGGTGAAATTGTCAAGGCCTTTTTGGTCTCCTGAGCTTTACCAGGGTATCTCCTGGTGATAAGATTGTCTTCATAGACAAACTTCCCATAGATGGCAGGGAGCTCAAGGTTCTGAATGTGGTTTGCATTTCTCAATCCCTGAGAGAAGTTTAACCACTTCTCAGGGAGACTGTTGACAAAACCAACATTGATCTCATGTTTTGACAGTATAACACCATCATTGGTCAGCTCATTCAGGAGGGTCTTATACCGAGTATAAGTCTCAGAGAGACTTTCAGAATCCTTGGCCCTGAAGGTATTGAATTCAAGCTTCAGGTCCATGATTCTATTCTCTTTGGTATCAGAAGGCCCTTCATAGCTATGAACCAGGTCAGTCCATGTCTGCTGGGCAGTGGGACAGTTGATCACTGATTCCATTATATCATCAGGAAGGCATGATATAATGATGCTTTTCAGGCGATGGTCTTGATTGACCACCCTCCTTTCATCTGGGGTCCACTGAGCTTCAGGTTTAATTAAACCTTGGGCAGTTGTTGGGACATATGGACCATCATTAATCAACTTAATGTAATATGGTTCCATCCCAGTTAAGTAGCAAAGCATTCGCTTTTTCCACTTATTAAATTTGCCAGCTTCTAGTCGAGGGGCAGTTGCTGAATAACTTCCACCCTTTTTGTCGACAAGCTGGGGAACATCTATGTCAGTCATAGTGGGATCTTGATTTTAAAAACTTGAGCACTCTTAAGTTTTGAAAACAGGTTTAAGTTTTACAAATCAGAGGCTCTGATACCACTTGTTGGTCCCTTTTACTTAGTTATCAGTAACTAAAAAGCTAAAGTAACCAAGTTGTATAACTTTAAACAAAGATGTATGAAATGATTAACAATAAAGTAACGTAAATATAAGAGACAATATTTTCCAACGTTTAATTCTTTATTAGAAGTTAATCAAAAAGAATCGTACCCAAGTGTTTGCGGAATAACACTTGGGATTGAAAACGACAAGTATGGTATGGACTCCTCACTAAACTCAATCAGTGTTGAGTAACAACTTTCAGGACCCACTGATCTATCTCAGGGGTTATGTTGTTATTTGGAGGAGTAAAAGTGGTTTGTGAATGATTTGCATTAATTGCACAAACTTGTCAACTTTTACTCCTCTCTTATGCTTCCTATTTATACACAAGTATAGAACAACTAGTTATACATTGGACATAAAGCTTCCCTAACAATATCTTGAAAGATATTATTCTTCTGGCAAGGAGCCTTCATTGAGTTAAGTCCAAAAGGCACTTTCTGATGACAGACTGGTTTTAACCATTTTGGGAAAGTTTGACATTAAAGTGATAAAGCACTTTAATAATGCAGCTCAGACTTTCCCGCCCAGTCCCGCCTAAACTTCAGTCTTCTTGTCATTAGTCTTCAGTACTATGAAGTTGTTGAGGAGTCATGGGGTTCAGTGAGTTATTGTCATCCTCACTGAACCCATCACCTTCTTCTTGGCTTAGATCACACTTCACTGAGTTCCGCCTCACTGAATGGAGAACCTTTCTTCTTAGGCTCGGTCTAAGCATCCTGAAGATGACTCACTGAGTTACTGTTCACTTAGTGACTTGTTTATACTTAGGTTATTTTACGTTCAAATCCTTGTAAGAAGAAGATTGGGGAATTCAGTGACCCAACAGTTCATCAAGTGATAACGTCATCAAATTCTTTGATTCTTCAATTGTCGTGACCTTAGCTCGCCATTTTGGATGCAATGCCCTAAGAAATTTCCTAACACAATTTTTACTAGAAAAAGTCCCATCAAGTGCTTTTAAACTTGTGATAACAGTGTTAAATTTAGCAAAAGTATTATCAATTGATTCCTCTTCTGGAATCGTAAATTGTTCATATTGTTGTACAAGAAGATCTATTTTATTGTCTTTGACTTGACTATTACCTTGGTGAGTAATAAGTAGTGATTCCCAAATTTCTTTGGCGGTTTTACACATAAAAATTCTTTCATATTCTTTGCGCGGTAACGCATTATAAATTACCATTTTAGCTTCATATTTTTAGCTAGTTTTTTTTTTTCAAATCATCATTTTGTTTTTCAAAAGGTACAATTTCATCCATTTTAGTTTTCGGATTTTGTTGAGTGGGAGGAAAATAACCAGAGGTAATAACATGCCAAAGATCAAGATTTTTAGATTTCACATAAGATTCGAATCTATTTTTCCAATATAAAAATCCATCACTTTCAAATAGTGGTGGTCTTTGCATATATTGTCAATATTTTTCAGATTCTATAGATCGTTGCAAGTTTTAAAATATAATATATTTTAAAAATCTCGCTTAACCTGGCTCTGATACCAATTGTGGAAAACTAGAAGGGGGGTTCAATAGTTTTACGTCTTTTTAATTTGTTATAAAATTTGTTTGCGTGTTTTGTTTACTTACAAAAATGTAGATTCGATATTATGTGAATTCAAGTCTTGCACAATGTAAACAACAACAATTAAATTCTAGAACTATAATGATGTAAGAAATGAAATAAGTAAGAGATGGAAAGATCGAACCACGAGACAAGAGATTTATAGTGGTTCGGCTACAAGGACACCTTCCTTGCCCTACTCCACTCCCCGAGCACCTAACTCGAGAGTTTTCTTCACTATGTCAACAAGCTCCCTTATGGCGGAGAAAACTTTACACACCAATATTCACACCACAACTTCGTCACACCTTCTACACAACTTCTTCACACCTAGTCACACCTTAATTACAACACTACTTCACTCCTATCTATCTTCACAACTATCTACTTCACAACTATTTTCCTCAAAACTATCTACTTCCCAACAATCTACTACACAACAATCTACTCCTAAATCTTTTTATCTACACACATTGCTAATCTATATTCTACCAAATATTCACAACTAATAACACAAAGAGATATATGTAATGAATGATACTCTAACAACTTAGATGTGGAGGTCACAACAAGTTGTAATACTTCTTGTCTTGGAGAATAGAAGTATTCTTCTTTTGCACTTGAAAGGATGAGACTTGGATCACTTTGAAACAAAGATTAATGTATATATGATCAAAGGATTATAGGAAATGGAAATGAGGATTTAGATCAGAAAGTTTTGAGGTGCAAAAGGTAAGAAAAATCTGTGAAGTGAACCTATAGGCCAAAAAATCACTATTCTGGAGCATGTCGGTCCCCTTAATTAGGGGCCGATCCCCTTAATAATTAAGGGGGCCACCTAGGAATTAAGGGGGCGGCCCCTTCCAGAACGTTGGGTTTGTTTGTCCTTTAGTGGAGAAGATTTTTCTGGATTATATTTGTCATTTTTGGTTAAAAATTTGAATTAATATTTTTATAACGATTTAAACATATTCTTTTAATTCCAAAAATGATTTTGTAAATGATATAAAATGTTTATGACATTTTATAAAATATCTAGTGATTTATAAAAATTTCCTTTGATCATAGAATGCAATAAACACTTTGTTTATTCATATCTTAAGTGATTTGGATGTAAAGAGAGATATTTATCACTAAATACTTGTTTGCTTCATAATTTTTAGTTCAATAAGTTTACGTTTTGTAATTATCAAAACATGGAGATGTCGTTAAATGTTAACAATGTTTTTAGGCATTATTTATGTCAACAATTTTCTCATCCGGATTCACCGTGACACCTACCTTAACTGTACTACCCTCATTTGAGTCAACTAACGCCTTTGCATAAGACCTAAGTAACCCATAATGATCCTGGATGGTAGCATCTCTTTCATTCAAAGCGTGTATCTTAGCATTTCTACATTGGCTACAGCTAACATTGCACTTGTATTTTCGTTGAACTGATTCAGCTAAATTCATTAAAGTGATATCAGGATTCATCCTAATTCTATCTCCAAATTGGTTTGCTATCCACTTATAATTTACCAACCTGCCATAATGAAAACTCCTAATGCATGTGTGGGTGTCTCTCAAAGATATTACCTTGAATGTTGCTTCGCCTCTGAGCATCTTCCCATACACCTCTATTGGCAATGTGAGCTACCAGCTGTTTCTGAAGGATGTTTAAGATAATTTCTTTGTTTGCCCTTGCTTGGATCCTTAAGAGTTTCTTTACGTTGGCCACATTTTGCTATCAGGTTGTTTCTTGTGCTCCTTTCAAACCAAATTGAGAATCCATTTGCCAAAGCATAGAACGTTAAGCACTCTTTAAACTTTTCTCCATTACTAGTTCTCTACAATGCACATACCTTAGTGGATCAAACATGAAAATACCATTGTAGTGTATTTTGAATACCACATCAAGTGGTAAGTCCATTGAACATGTGTAAATAAAAAAATTCACTCATCAAAACCCTAATTTAAAGAAACCCTAATAAACATATTTGGTAATAAATTAATGCAATTGGAGTAAATAAATAGTGAATACAATATATAATATACCTTTTTTGATGCTAAATTGAGAAAAACGACAATGAATTGGTGTATTCAATATGTTGGATGCATTAGGGTTTCGGACCACAGTTTGGGGATCTTGAAAGCGATACATCACCACAAATGTGGGGTTATAATGAGGGATAAGGTTGTACTTGATATTATTAAACAAGTATTAGGTTGATTACATGTGACTGAATTGTGGATGGAGTGTGGTTTAGGGAAGAAGGCGTGTGTGGTTAATTCCACTGTGGGGAAGAAATAAAAGTAAAAATTATGATTAAACCGGTAAACGGGTGGGGTGGAAGCATGCACAAGTGAGAACAAAATAGTCGAGTTTGACCCGCTAATGAGGAAAAAATTTTGTTCGCTACACAAAAGTGATATTTTTGACAAATATTGTGCTTTATTTTGGTATTAGCCCTATCAAATCTGACAATTAACCACACATTACAGCATCGTTTAAGACGTCTCATGTATATAAGGTTAATAAAAACATATATTTTATTTTTAGATCATAAAAAAGTCTAAACTTCTCTCTCATGTCATACACACTTAAAAAAAACTTATATTATGAATGAAGATAAGTTAAGTTTTTCATGGTTTCTGAGTTTCGTATACTCACTAGGAAAACACATTTCCAGTAGTCATCGAGTATTGAATGTGATATAACTATTGTGGACCACTGAGGAAACTGAAAACGTTTTATTGAGCGTGTAAAGAGATTTGCTGACGATGCTTTGTGTAATTTTAAAAAATGCATTTAGCGTGTAAAGAAAATACATTTAAACAAACATAAGGTAAACTCATAATTTACCATGATTAAATATGATTGTTAATTTAGTACTCTCAAAATTTTCATTTATAACACTTTTAAAGGTGACCGGACACCCGTTAGCAATTCCTTACACTAAGAACACCTTTTTTTTTTTTTTTTTTTTTTTTTTTTTTTTTTTAACAATGATTTCTGACATTTTGGCCGACTAATTCACGGAGTTTGAACCCACCGCCACACAGATTCAAACCATGTAAAGCTCTCCCTTTTCAGAATGTTGGCGTGACCACTTAAAGTTCTTTGCACCTAGTAGGAATTAAACTTGAGACCTCACCCATTTTAGAATGATAATCACAAGTCTTTTTGTCACTAAGTCACCCTTAAGTGGTTTAAACTAATATCACTTTAGACTTGTGTTTAATCAATAAAGATATATTTATTTTAGTTGCTCTAATACCGGGTACTTTATAATTATCACTTAGCGCAAACAAAATTTTGGCAGTAAAATAAATATAAAATTTTAAATATATTCTATGTTTACCAAAAAGTTTACAACACCTCAAATGAGAGGTTTTTCTGTAATTTTCTAGTAGGGCTTTTTATAGTATTTTTTAGGGATTAGGCCCTACAATAGCTACGTACTTTCACTAATGTATCGTTTTGGTACGTGTACTTATTTCCGTTTCACTTAATGTTGTATACTTCTTTGTTTTATTTCATTTTGCACCGCTAAACTTGTTTGACCGAAACTGATAACATCAGTGCCACGTGTACACAACACGTTAGATTTCCACTAACCAAAATAAGTTAATAAAACCATATCTTTCCGAATTCTAACACAAAAAAAAAAAAAAAAAAAAAAAAAAAAAAAAAAAAAAAAAAAAACCTAATCGATTTAAACCCTAATTTCAAAACCCCCAAATTCAATCATACAATTAAAAATCCAAATTCAATGGCATCTTCATCATTTTCAATTCATAGCCGTCGTCGTCGTGATCCTCCACCCACATTGTGCGAATGTGAGGAACCAGTCATACAACAAACTGCAAAAACCATTGATTTTCCATTAAGACTTTTTTGGGATGTGTTAATTACTACAAGGAATCAAAATGTAGGACTTTTTATTGGATTGATGCAAAGTCCTATAGTCATTCCTTTTATACCACAGCTGGAACCCATTAGCTACTCCATAATTTGCCAAACAGTCTTTTAGTTGTTCAGGATGTTCAAACCTCAAACCAAGTGTTGGTTTCTGTTCATTCCAAGGAAGACTAGGGTCAAATTCTGGATAAATTACATCAGGAGTGACTTTAAATTGTTGGTCAACATTTTCATCATCCAAATCAAGCTCCTTATCACTACATTCACTAAAATTAGCAGCGGTGTTCTCTACATGATCCCTTATAAAATTACCACTGCATAATTTATTCAGAAAAGGGTCCTTAATGGTCCTATATGGTATGTCTACATCATCTTCTCCTACATAATCACTAACCCCATATTCAATTATATCTTCCATCTCTACATCATCTTCCTCTTGAGAATCATCAAACTCAAGCTCAGTTTGTACCCAATGGGTTAAATCATACCCATGATGTTCCAAATACAGGTCAATAACATTATCATTCTTAACACCTAAGGCAATAAAGTCTGATAAATCTACATCATTCTTAAGTTCTTTCAAACCATTACTAAGTTCTTTACCAGGCATATGATAGTACATACCTTTAACAGGATACTGACAACAACCTTTGAGCAACTTGGACAATCGAATAACTGTCATCCCAATGAAGTCTACACTTCCAATCGTAGAAACATCTCCTTCAACATATGGGAGTGGTGATGGTGTGAATGTACCATCGTGGTGAAAATTAATGGTTAATCGCATTTTTTTAATCGGATTAGATCATATGGAAATTAGGGTTAGGGTTCAAGATAAAAAAGGGGGAAAACGTTTTTGTGTGTGTTATAAGTGGAATACATTAAAATGGGGTATTATACAAAGTCAACAAAAAAAAATATGGGTCTCCTATGCCATGTTAGACTTTAGCCGGTTTTTCAAAAGTTTAGCCGGTTGTCAGTAAAAATTGTGCAAAATGAAACAAAACAAAAAAATATACAACATTAAGTGAAACGGAAATAAGTACACGTACCAAAACGATACATTAGTGAAAGTACGTATCTATTGTACGGCATAATCCCTATTTTTTACATCACTTATAAGTTGTTTGTTCCTAGATGGCTTACATACGAGTGAGTGTTTTTTCTGTAATTTTTTCTCCTATATATAATAATAAAAAATAATTGCCTTAAAAAAAAATACTACAAACTATCGATCTTTGAAGTTTAGACATGCAATCCGTTAATAAATATAACACGAAATAACCTAACCATCACAAAAATTAAATGCATAACTTTAAGCATTAGGAATGAATAAAAACTCACCTAATTATAGAGTGGTTGAAGTTATTAGGTTCTGATATCTGAATGCTATGGTTCGAAAGGATTCTAGATAGAGTTATATTTGTTAAATATTGATCGCTTTCACATTGAATTAGCAACAAGACAAAATTTGAAGGATTTATCATTATTGATTCAAGATAACTTAAAAGCTTCTTGCTTTCTTGTACAGATAAAAAGCAACCTAATCAACTTTGATTTAGCTTGATGCCATTTTAGTTTGTTAACTAACCATCATAGTAGATAATTTAATTAATGAAAAAAGAAATTGTAGCATTGCACAATATAATGAACCATTCTTAGGAGAAAATTCTAAAATATCTCTATATTAAATGATCGAGAAAATCACACCAGTTAGGCACAGTTAGGCAACGTGTAACTTAATTACAAAGTTAGGTGTTCCTTTTACTAGTTTTAGAATCGTGTACGCACGGGGTTTGAGCAAGTTTAATTCAAACGATAGCCAATTGATTACCGGTTTCTCAAATCCTTGCTCGTTATATATTTGCATTGCTATGTAATTGTTTGAAAAATATAATTTGTTATGCAAGTTTAATTCAAACGATGTCATATACTAGTATATCAAAAGGAATCACATGCAAAAGAAGGAGTCACATGCATATAGTTGGTGACCTAAGGTCCCAAGTCTATCTGTGAATTAAAATAACTAATTTAAACACTTTAATCTTGCACGAATATGAAACCCCATGTTACCAAAAATAATAGTCCAATTAAATGCAACCAAATTTTAAAAAGCACAAGGAAAAAATTAAGTCAAAAGTCAGGGTAACCAAGCTGGATAGAAGATGGGCATTTAACATGATCACGAGCTCTCTTATTTTATACTTAAAGGTGATAAGTTGGACCATTTAAATGTTGATATTAAGTTGCACTAAATTGGTCGTAACAACCAAAGCATATTTTCTAAAACTATCACCTTTATTATATTGTTTTCTTCAATTCTTATATTTTGTATGAAAATTGATTGATGAACTAAAAACATGTTTGTATGCACAAAATACTGACAAATGAGTTTAGATATAACTTATAAAATTAAATATTTTTTTGACATCTCAATCATTTCTCTGTTTTGTATTACCACTTTGTAACTTGGTTTACGCCAATTCTATGAACCATATGTATAGGTAAATTCTGTTAGTTTATTAAAGTCAAAGCTAGCTTGTTGTTGGCTCGTATAGCATTCAGGGTTTCGTCTAGTTGTTTTCTATAAGATATTTTATATACTTCAGTAATCCAGTTTAATACAACTAGTTATAATACCTGTGCACGCACAAGGTTTTTAAAATTTCATTTTGATTATGTATTATTATCGATTTAGAAATAAACCACTTAACATGTTTCAAATAGTTTTACTTAGTGGACTAAAAATAAAAAATCATATGTATATATGTTATAATCTACCTATTAGTTTAGGAGAATGGTTTTGGATAAAAAATTATATTTTATTATTCAAGCAAAATCACATGATGATACTTGACTCGCATGAGATGTTAGTGATATATGCTTTTAGTTTTGCAAACCCGTGCTATCAATTTACGATGTGTTTTGTAATTGTGGTATTTCTTTTACTTATATTTTCATTAATATATGTATTTTGATAGCTTTGAAAATTGATTTATTTCCTTAATTATGAATAACTATCATATCATTTTTACTAATGTACTTTTTTATTTAGAAAGTTGTATTTTCATAAGTTTCTGTTATTTACTTCTCATGTTTGATCATAATATTACCAAATTAACATAGATGCTTACACTATAGCTTCTTTATTACATAAGAGAAACGAAAAAAAATGTAATGGGTAGTACTCAAATTTAATCTTACGTTTATGTATAATGTATAAGAATAATTTTTGTTTAAGCCTGAACTATATAAGGAAATTATTATTACTTATATAAGTAAATTATAAATGCATGAAAAAAATGACAAAGAGTATATTCACAAGTCTTTTAGGATTGTTTGAATCATTACCGATCTTTCACTTTAATGCAACTTTTTTCACAATTGGCCTAAATCATCAAGGTAAAAGACACCCATATTTTAGACTGTTGGTTGACACCCATAGTGTTATCAATGACAGCAAACACCTGCTAAATTTCATTAACTCATTCAAAGACAAATTACACTCCAAAAAGAATTCCTACCATAAAATTCCCCAAATATGCACTAAAACACATATTTGGTATATTAAAATGCATTCATGTATTATCTAAATCAGCAACTCAACTAAATTATACATTCATACCTTGAGCATGCGTAGAAAATCCTTCCACGACAATCATGTGTTGATACTTAATCTTCCTCTGAAAAATGCACACAACAAATTTCATTACACTTTAGTGTGTGCGATAAGATAATAAAACTGCAAAAACCACTAACATCTTGCATTATAGTGAGGATAACAACAAAGTTAGTCATAACATCAAATAAGAAAACTTCATATTAGAACTAAAGGGGTATTTGGTTATTGTTATTAAAGGTACTTATTGGTTTATTCAATTACCATAACACAATAAGTGTATGACAAAACTATAAGCTTTTTTTAGAAGCTTAGTGAAAAACCCCTGAACTCACAACTAATTCTATTATAACTTAGTGTGTTTATAGTAAAAACACAAATATTAAGTGTAGAAGTTTTCAATAAAACATAAAAAAGAGTTACTAAAAGTTGGTGGGTATAACAAAAAAGTTAAACCATAAAAAATGTTACTAAATACTATCAGCTAGATAAGACATAAACAAAACTTCTGTTGAGGTCTCTTTCGGATTCAATTCAGAAGCAAAAAAAGGTTTACACATAAATCATAAGTATAGAATAATGGTTGTATCTCACATCCGTGATTACCAACTCAATAACATTATCGCAGTATAGTAACGTAATAACCTGATTAAAACTATATACAGTTGCCATGAAGAAGCATAAAAGCCGAAATCATTGGTGCGATGAGAGTTATCAAGAGAACGATCTGGCAAGTGAAAGAATGTATCATCGTAATCTTCTTTCGATGAGGGTGATGCCACTGATTCTTGAGTATTATCGGATACATACATTAATACATGTCAAAACATGCACATTAATACATCTATACATGATACATACATGCATTCGGGTTGAAATATGGTGAAATTATATTTCAAATCAGACAGCATGTTTACTACACGTTTTGGCATATTTAATCTATATCTATTGTATACTAATATGCTATCTATAATTATCTATAATGTATTTAAAACTTTATTATAAAAAATCTTAATTATTTATAGTTATAACTTATAAGTAATAACTTTTCAAATTTTGATATAATAATGTAGCATATTAACTTTTCACAATCTCACACTACAAGCCTACAACTACTAAAAACTATCATCCCTTGTAAAAAAAGCCGTTCATAAAAAATGCAAAATTAGAAAATCACTAAATAGTATTTGTTTCCGAACCTGTTGCTTTGCACAGGCACCATGTTAGTTTAATTTAACTATAAAGCAAATCATGAACTAATAATGTTCATATAAAGGGTTTCTTAATTTTTCTTTTCCATATTTAAGTTGAAAAAAAAAATGTCGAGACTAGTTGGTGATACTAGCCGGGTACTCGCGCGTTACGATGGCGGATACTTGCAATTTAATTTCTTTGGAACATGTTTGTGTGTTTTCTGACAAAATCTTTACTTCGAAACCTCTCATTTTTCATAACTAAAGACACCAGATTCTTGAAGTTGCCATTCACTTTACAGTGAACGTTTTAACCTTCACTTTACAGGGAGCGCCTCCGTAACAAAGCAGGGAACTGAGTTTGTTCTTCATAAAAACGTCTAAAATATACATTTGAAATTGCTCTCACCGTCCTCGTTCAAAATAAGAAACTCAAAACTCTGCAAGAATTGGACAATAAGACCTCAAGCAATGAAAGACTTCAAAAACCGAAATTTGGACAATGCCTTACCTGTTGCCACCCAGGTAATAAACTATACTTTACGCAGAATGGAACTTGCTTGGTTTGAAGCCGTAAAAGCTACTCAATTCACCTATTTTCACAAGTTCATTCTTGCATGGATCTTTGGCTTGTGATTGAAGATATTGCGTTCAATAACAAGACTCTGCAAAACCGCTTGGACTAACCAGCTCATAAACCAACACACACTTTATAACTGCTTGGACCATCGTATGATTTTTAACATAAATAGATTCATGTCTATTAGTTAAAAATATAGTATTATATTGATTCAAAAACTTAATAAAAACTACAAATACATAATACTAACATATTGCCATGCCTTAAAGATGATTAAAAAAAAAAAAAAAAAAAAAACCCCTCAAAAGTTAGATACTTAGATTCAACACTAAATCTATGAAAACACTTTCAATCCACCTGCGCAAGCCAAATAAATAAAGATAGCCAACATTAAGTCACTATGATACAAGAATCTGAAAAAATCATGCTAACTAGTCACTTAACAATTAAACACTCAAATTGTCAGGTCGAGCATAGTCTACATGCCATGTATCTTGCATGCAGTTGTAGACGTGTCAAATAAAAATATCCTGGCAGAATCAAGCCCACGATCAAAAATCCCATAAGTGACCACCATCATCACCGCAAAACTACCTCCTATAACTTCTATCTTTGTGTCATATATAGTACCAGCTCGCAAAATCCGGTAAAAATACAACATAACAAAAGGACAGAGAAAAAAAATAACTCCTTTCTATGACTACCTTCTATAACATAAATGAATATGGCATGTAAACCCATTGGGTTAGCAAAAGTTACACGCATGAGCTGCATCCTCATTTTCCTGAAGACTCATCGTTAACAGGCTCTAAAGAAGGATTACTGTTAGCTACCGTGTTAAATTCTGTTTCTGACAATGTTTGAGAAACTGGAATAAACTGGATCAGTACTTTTTGTTTCTGGTTCCAACAAGGGTTGATCAACCAAAGCAATAGTAGTGTCGGTATCGGGTTCCACCAAGGTTTCCAATACAGAAGCATTAGTAGTGTTGGTTTCTGGTTCCAATAAGGTTTGACTAGCCAAAGCATTAGTAGACTCAGCTTCTGGTTCCAATAGGGCTTGAGCGATTAGAGCATTGGCAGGCTCAGATTTTGGTTCTGATAAGGTTTGAGCAGCCACAACAGTAGCAGGTTCAGTTTTTGGTTCCAATGAGGTTTGATCAGCCAATGCAGCAGCGGTGTTGGTTTCCGAGTTCGATAAAGTTTGAGCAGCCCCAACAGTAGCAGGCTCGGTTTTCGGTTCCAATAAGGTTTGAGTAGACAAACCAGCAGTGGCGTCAGCTTTTGGTTCAGATGAGTTTTTACGTTGGTTACTTATTGAGCTACTAGCTTCTGAACTATGAGCTTCTGGTTTATTAGATGAAAAGGCACGAATAACCTTTTGGTAGAATCCCCATGATAGATTTTTCTCTCTAATGGGGCGTTGGCCATATGGATTTTCCGCTACAAACTTTTGAACATCCTCAGATGCTGCTAACCTTTCGAGATACATACGAAGGTCACCTTTTGGTCCTGTGATGGCACATCAAGAATATGACAACGAGCAATTAGATAATGGATCAATACGAGTGATGGTTATAAGCGGTTCAAGCTCAGGTTGGGTCAGGCTTGCGGACCCATTAACAGTTTGTCCATTTTTCTAATCTTTGTTCATAAATAATGTATCTAATATAGTAATATAACTAGATGGTATATTATTAGATAATATTAAAATACCATAAAATAAAACCATTTAAAATATTGTAAGCATTTAAATACAAGTTAGACGACTTTTGACCCGTTTAGCTTGTTTCAGTTTTAGTTTTTTCAATATACATATTTAACCAGTTTGACCCTTTATCAAACAAAGTACACCCTAAACTATCCAGTTTCCATACAAAATAGTAATGGACTAAATTGCAACCTATGTAAACATGTAAACTAATAAAATGAATAACTCAGATAATTAAACTGTCGTCTAGAGTGACTCACCTAAGGAGTTATCTTCCGTCTGCGAGCAACGGTAAGGATAAGGGAAGATTGCTGTATTCGGCTGAAAAAGGGAATATGTTGTGTTAATAGATGAAACAAGTTTAACAAACGAACATATATAGATATACAAACAATATGGAAAAACTATCTGAAAATTTAATGAAGATAGTAAACAACTGACGGGATTTAGTAGAGCCTTGTGTGGAGCATTTTCCACTAGAAGTGTATTTGATTCATCATACTCTCCTATTTCCCATGGGAGATCTGGATCTTTCTTTTCCCATAACTTTCTAAGTTCCTTTAAAAACAAGGTACTGTTAATGTTCTCAACAGTACGAAAACCAGTGTCAGTACAGTGATCTCGATCCTGCAAAAATATACAACTTTCATCATTATTAACGAGAGCATAACAAACAATATTATTTAGCAAAATCATCTGTAGATAATTAACATTCTCCGCATATGAATTAGTGCCTCGAAATGAGACAAACAATTTAATAAAGTAAAATTGGCTTACCCAACAGAAAAGCAGTTTGTCTTGATAGTCTCTCAGAAGGAAGTCAATAACCCGTTCAATATTATACCTGTACAAAGTTCATAAATAATTATGAGCACAAGTGATTACATAAAATATAAAACAAAAAAGCATAAGTGTAGTCTTGATACAGTCAAACAACTTCCATATAGTGTCTAGAGTTAAATAAAGTCAACTACTAATAACCAGAACATACTGATTACCTTGATGTTGATGACCAGATACCTACGTTGAATGTTTTAAAGCAAAATTGCAAAAAATCATCACAATAAGGTCTTTTAAACACTGCAAAAGCAAACAACAATCAAAATCAGCAACCTTGCAAGTATTTTAAAAAATAAAATAAAATGGCAAGATGGACAGATTCAGTAACGGGTCAAAAAAATTTGGGTTAAACGATGCCCTTTTTTAGTAGGATCAAGAAGCATCTTTTTTGGTTCAAAGCAAGTCCAAGAATATCTAATAGGTTGGGTGGACGGTCTCTCTAGCGATTCTTGTCAGGTTAAGTTGACCCGTAATCACTTTTTTGTTCAATTGCTTTAGCAAGATATTTATGCATTAATTAATATTACAAAAGCATTATTATTACAATAATTATCTAGATCAATAGAACAGTTTAGGATATTGTATGCAGTAAGGTTTTTTGTAGGTGGCTTTGAATTTGTTTTGACACATTTCCGTTTTAGATAATTTATTATTTAGCCATTAGACCAGTTTAACATAGAACACAACCAAAACTGACCATTATATGTAAACGGGTCAAATCTGACAAAGTAATATACAACGCTATAAACAAATGCAAACCTGCTCTTGATCCTTGTATTACGTCGGCTCTATATTGTTCTGCTCTACGACCACCATGTGATAGTGATACAACATCAGCAATCAATCCACTTACATCTATGATGATAAGTTTCCTTTTAGAACGAATAGGCCGTGGATCGGTGGCATCAATGACCTTAAGGTAAAATTTCCAAGATTCATCAGTATATGAAATCGGTTGTTGGCCAAACGGGTTTTGTTCTATAAACTTTTGCACGTTATCAGATGCTGCCAACCTTTCCAAATAGCTACGAAGGTCGCCTTCAGGTCCTGTGATAAAAAATCAAGAATATGATAATAGGGTCATGCAAACAAATTTTTTA
Source organism: Artemisia argyi (assembly GCA_030686995.1). NCBI lineage: Eukaryota > Viridiplantae > Streptophyta > Magnoliopsida > Asterales > Asteraceae > Artemisia > Artemisia argyi. The sequence continues at coordinate 135,908,671 of CM060688.1, forward strand.
TATTATATAAATAAAAAATGCAACACACATAGAAGGTAGAGGAAGAAAGGATCAAAACCTATTCATGGGCGACATATCAGATCAATACTAAGTTTATATCCATACTGTGATCATGACTTGAAACCGCAAATACAAAGTTTACAATGTCTGGAAAAACAGATCCTGCCTACTGACTATATAATAATGTAGGGGCAAAATAATATATATATATTTTTTAATAAGGCATAACTGCAACAAAATTTATTATCTGCCAAACCTTAACTTACAAAAATGCACTTTCTGATAAAACAAACAATAACACATGGGTAGAACATATATCGTTACATTAAACAATAAACTGTGCAATACTATTTTAGAGGTCGTCACCAAGTCCATGTTAACATTATGATACGACCCATAACATTTTAATAATAATGTTATTACTCTGTGTTATTTATTTAAAAATCCGGTATTTTATTATATCAGGCAAGTATTGTTTAGATCAAGACTAAGAATTAATGTTTTATTAGAATGTTATTTTTTAAAGTTATAAATATTGGGGTCATAACAGATTTGTCAAAGTTTGACTATTAATTTTGGAATCAATTAGGAGACTTTGTTTAGCTCTCGAGAGTAAACTATTCAGATACTTGGTCTGGTCTATCTCTAAAAAATAGACCATTATCTTGTTTGTTCGTTTTAAAATCTATTATCAAGCCAGTTCGTATGACATTAAAGAAAGATTAGGCAGCATGCTATACAAGGTCAGAGTTAGAGGGAAAAAAAAAAAAAAAAAAAAAAAAAAAAAAAAAAAAAAAAAACACCCTAAAGGGGGCAAATTTAGGAGTACTTATCGAGTCAATTTTGGGTTCTTCAAGCTCACATGTTCAAGATTCGTGTGTAAGAGGTAAAAGAGGAAAAGCCAAAAAGAGAATGGAAAGATCATGTGTGAAATTAAAAATGAGCAACAGAATGAATGGGATTCGAACACGCAGCGGCAGAATTCCTAAACGACCATTTAAACAGTGGACTAGGCTCTACATCCTTTCAAATTTCTGGCTTTATTTGATCCATAACGTTTTAAAGGGGGGCAAAATAACAAAAATGTCGAAGTTTTCTTAAAAATTACACTAGGTATTGAAAATTTCGAGGAGGCAGTTGTCCACCCTGGCCCCTCCGTAACTCCTCCCATGGTGCAATAGGTGCCTGAGAATATAGCCTAGAAAGAAAGAAAAAAGCACATGATATATAATGGCGCGGTGCATATTCACTTAAGAGTTATTAACGTTACACTTGATCCATTAAGAAACTCATAGATTGGTGTTTTATCTCTATTTTCTTGTCTACAACTCTACATCCTTCATTTTGTATCAACCTTCACCTGTTACTTACATCACCTTCTGCTTACTTTTTCTTAACTGATCTCTAGATAGTCCTTATGATATATCCGAATTTAGGTACGCTCAATAATAAAGTACACTATTCCCTTCTACAAGCAATAAAAATGAGGCTGTACTAATAAGGAAAAAATGGGCCACAATGACTTACCTAGGCCAGTATCTTTGGTATCACGGTAACTGTAAGAATGGGGGAAGATTGCAGTATATGGCTGAAAATGGAAAGAAGATGTGTTGAAGGAATTAACACCATTAATTAGTGATATTTTTTTTTACAGAAAAAAAAAAAAAAAAAAAAAAAAAAAGCTTACCGGATTGCGAAGCGCTTTGTATGGAGAATCATCCAAAAGAATTGTATTTGATTCATCATACACTCCTCTATCCCAAGAAAGATCTTGCTTATCCCATAACTTTTTAAGTTCCTTTAGCAGCAAGGGTTTGTCGCTGTTATCAAGAGTATTAAAACCAGTCTCGGTACAGTGAGACTGATCCTGCACAAAGACCAGTCTTCTCAGATTCATGACCAAATGATTGACATCGTAAGAAACATGCAGTTGCAAAGTCATCATCACATTATACACATACTACATTTTTGTAAAATCCGGGTCAAAGAGAAACCGGGTCAGGGTTTGATCCAAGTTAGTTATTTAATTTAACTTTTTCCTAATGAATGGACAACTTCTTCGATTTTAAATACTGAAACAATAGATATTATCGCCAGCAAACCATGTGATAGGAATCTGAGTAGCTGCTAAATCTCAATAAAAGACCATACTAATATATATTAGCTAATTCTACCATTTTGCTTATAAGAACACATAATCCTTAATATGCTTTCCCCGGGATAACTGTATATATCTATGATAATATGCAGATAAAAGAGAGCATATGGCTTTACCCAACAGAAAAGCAATTGCTTCTGAGTGTCCTTCATTAAAAAGTTAAGAACTAGCTCTATATTCCGCCTGGAGGAGGTCATAATATGAAAACACCAACAAGAGTTTCATGAGAAAAAAGTTCAGTTCTGAAAGAAACCCAAAGATATTAAGTAATAAGGTAAAAATTGAGAGTACCTTGTTCTTGATGTCCAAACACCGACATTAAATCTCTCAAAGCAAAATTTCAAAAATTCGTCACAATAAGGTCTCTTATACACTACAATAGGAAACAATAGTCAAGTTAGCAATGAGTCGAGTCAGAGAGTGTCAAAAGCTAAGAGGTGGCAATTTCGACAATTTATTTATGCATGGGTCGATTCAGGTAATGCTTTATCTCAAACAAGCCAAACGGGTGGAAAGTTGTATTAGACACACTAGTTATATGGTATAAATTATATAAGATTTTATGTCAACCCAGCCGGAACAGACCCATAAAAAGTTTACCCATTTGATCCAAAGCTAGTACCCAACCTGACTGACCTGCCTATTTGCCACCTCTAATTTGAATGATTACACTTGAAAGTTAAAACCCAAGATCCAAACCTGCTTTTCGTCCTATTATTGTGTTCGGCTTGTATTTTTCATCTGGGTGTGCTACAATATCAACAATCAATCCGTTTACATCAAGAACAAGAAGCTTTTTTCTAGGATTAGGATGACCATTAATCTGCGAAGGAAGGTTATTTTCGTTCCTAGATTTACTACTACTTTCTTTAGTTGCATCCAATTTCGCGCCTTCCATCACAACCTGTGGAAGCACATTGCCTTCATTCCTAACCTGACTACCACTTTCTTTAGATGCATCCAAATTTGATCCATCTATCACCATCTCTGAAGGAAGGTTATCTTCATCTCTAACTTGACTAGTGCTGTCTTTAGTTACATTCGATGTTGATTCTTCTACCACCATCTGTGAAGAAAGGTTATCATTATTTCTAAACTCAGTAGTACTTTCAGTACTAGCATCCAATTTTGACCGTTCTGTCACAACAACCTGTGGCCGCGTGTTATCTTCGTTCGAATTGGTGACACACGATTTACTCGTGCTCTCTCCATTCGTAGTCAAATTTGATCCATCCATCAAAATGTTATCCTTACCCTCGTGTCTTTTTAGATCAAGGTCAGAACATTCAATCTGGGGACTTTCCTCCATTAAGATGTCTTTCCCGTTATTGACTGCATCATCCTGGTTGACTACCACTTCTGTATTTGAAACGTCCCCCATACTTGTATCTCTGTTCTCATTTGGTGAGACTACAATTGACTCTTTATTAGAATCAGGATTGTTCGGTTTATCCGCATGTAACACTCTTCTCCTTTTTACAGGAGGAGAGTGATACTCCATATTTGTTTCCTCCTGCAAATACATAAGCAATGCAAATGCTTTAAACACTAACTCATTTTGTATGCACAGTCCATATAACTAAAGCCTGCATTTAAACTCCAAACATCCTTTAACTATACTGTTCTCTAAGAAAATAAGGAACCACTACCAACTGGTTAACATACTCGTCAGCAAATAACAATGATGAATGATAAATATCTATCACTAAAAAGAACAAGGGGGTATCGCCACTAAATGTTAGAAACAGGTAAATTTCTAGACAGGTTTCATTTTGAGTGTGGTAATATAACAAATTGTCCTCATTACTCATTAGAAACTGATACAATACAACCCATAATTCACAGGATCAATACCCAACATTCCCAAAACCTTGCAAATCAGAATAAAAGTCTAGAAAGACTACACCGCTCGTCTAAAATGTACTGTAAATATTTTGTAGAATTCCTGTACCGTTTGCGGGCTATTCAGGCATTAACTCAAAAAAGTAGGCAGATTTTGTAACAGGGCACATACAAAATGTATCAAAGTAATAATTTCCCTAATTATAAAACCCAAAAAGTATACATTATTCTTTGTCGTCAAAAGTTTATAATTCCAACAAATTTCAAATGGTGTTTAGTATTACTTTTATAAATGCTTATCTGCTAAGGGGTAGCCTAAAAGACTTGCGACTATAATCACCTAACACAACATTAAAATTATAATACACAACAACAATCATTAAAAAAAAAAAAAAAAAAAAAAAAAAAGGTAGTCAAATGCATGAAAATTGTATACAAATCCACACCAAGAATCATAGAAAAGCAATAAAAACAATAAATCTACAAAACCCATTTTCCCAATTACAAAACCAAAATAGGATAAGAGTGAATTACCAGTAAAACTGTATGAGGGTATTGAAGATGACACCTTTAATTGAAGATATATATGAAACAATTAACACAAATAATAGAATTCAATAAGATTTGGAGGGTAAAGTTGCAGCCGCCGTTGACTATTTTGGGGATTAGAAACACACGCACACCTAAACACATAATACTTCACTTGGGTTGCTTGTACTTGGTACCAAACGTATCTAATCTAAAATATCTTTATTTTATTTTTGGGTAAATTACACGGTTCGTCCCCAAACTATACCCCGTAACCATATTTAGTCCCCCGTTTACGTTTTGTTGTGTGCTTAGTCACGTTCGGGGTAAACGGTGACCCTTTTGATCCTCGGAGCCCCATTACACACAACTCCAGTTAAGTTTTCTCGTTAGCTGACTTGGACAAGAGAGGCTTTTTGGTAACTGCAGGATTGGTCTTTTTTCTTGTTACACCCAAAACCTAGTTTTAAGTATTAAATAACGAAAATGCCATTAGAATAATTTGACTAAGACTTTTATGAGTCGGGAGACTCGATATGATTGGTTAGTCAATGTAAGTTAAGTTGTAGTAAAACCCGATAGTCAAACTAAAAGTCAAAGAATGTGTAGTGTGGTTAGAGAAAATAAGATGCATAAACTTAAGGGACTAAAGTTGACAAGTATTAATTAAGTTACAAACTTAATGTGGCCAAAATAGAAGCAAAGGGACTTAAGGGACCAAAAGTGTCAATTGAAAAATAACTTTGTTGTAAAGAAAGTGTTAACTAAAAATATCCAAGTTTCTAGATATCTCATTATTATCCATATGTGAGTGTGTGTAGGTTTGGAGAGCAAATGGGGAGGGAAACCAAGTCTTGGTGATCATTGATGAAAAAGATTAGGATTCCAACTCATCGGTTAAATCCTGTGATGATTATGGATTAGGAGCAAGCAAGGGTGAAGAAGTTAATGTTTTTAGTAATTACTAGCAGGGTCCTCGCGCGATGTAGCTGCGGACACCCTGTAATTTAATTTTTTCGGCTAATAATTTATTTTATTTCTATGTTAATTAGTTTTTTATGGCAAAAGTTTGATGAAATTTTGCTTAGTTTGTATTATTTTATTTATTATTATTATTTTTGTTTAGTAGTTTGTTTGGTTTGTACAATATGTGAACATATTTTAGTTTATTACGTTCTTTTTCACAATAAATTTACGGATATCAAAAATTTCGTTTAGCTCGTGTCCGTTCGGGCTCGAGCCCGTTTTACCCATGCCCGTTCGGGCTCGAGCCCATTTGGCCCAATGCCCGTTCAGGCTTGAATATTTGTATAATATGCTTTATTATTTGTATTAGTGACATTTAATGCAGAAATTGTGTTTAAGTTGGTTGTACAATATGCTTGATTATTTGTATTTCTTATGTAAGGGGTGTTTAATAAGTTCATTAATTGTATTTATTAACCAGTTAATTAATTGTATTTAATGTACATAATAATTTATTTATTGTATTTAATGTTAGTATTAATTGTATCTTAGAATTAAATATGAGGAGAATTTCTATAAGTAACATTGGTTATTGTACGTATAACTTTAGAAGTTGTAAGGCTTAATTTTAAGTATTCTATTAATAGTAGGCCTTCCTCCATTATAATATAGTATGATATCCATGGAAGCCAAGGATGCAAAAAGAGATGGTTAAGTTATGATGATGATTATAGTGGGTAATCTTAGCTTGGATTGATAAGGTAAGTAATTATGATTATTATGTGATTAATGGGAATATTCTCATGTTATGTGATTATGAATGATTTTGTAAGGTTAAGTCTTGGATTAGTAAGTTTTAAAGTAATAGGAGACTTGTTTAGTGAGACTATTCAAGTAATAGTTCATGACATGGAAAGATTAAGGTATGTGTTTGTGATTGTTAGTGTTAAAGATTTTCAAGTTTATGTGTTATAGTTTATGATATTGCTATAGTGATGAATATGAGGTTGGAATGGTTTCAAGTGTTTATGATGCACATATGTGAATTGATGTATTATTCGTGTTATAATCTAATTACTTACTAAGCGAAAGCTTACGTTATAGATGTTAATGTTTTATAGGTGCTCATGGCAAGAAAGTATTGCTTGGATTAAAGCTTAAGGAATGAATGTTCGTATGTTAGAAGGTTATAAGGTATTTAGTAGCTTAGGTAGAATACCGAGCTCAAAGTCAACGTTGTACCCCCTGAGAGTCTTTTAATGGTTTATATGCTGGTTAATCTAATGTCATAGTTTATGTTATGGTCGTCAAAGTATTATGGATGTTAAGGTCTAAAGTATGTCGAATTGGAATGAATTAGTAACGTTTAAATTGTATGTGTTATGTTTAAAGGAGTGTTTGTATTAGAGCCTATTTATACCAATTTTGGGGTCAAATGGGTCAAATGGTTATAAAAATAATGTATTATGTTATGTTAATAAATTCTGGAAGTTTTGGTGTCGTTTCGAGTTATAGAAGTCGTTTTCTGGAATATATGCAAATGTGGAAAATTGTCCAAAAGTGCAGGTCAGAGACCAAACAGTCGTATTGTATAAATGCATACGCCGTATGCTCTAAAACACATAAAGGGTGTAATATGTTTGTGATGCGTAGGGATTGCACCAGGCTTTACCTCTCGAGGGATCTCGAGAAGCTTACAACCCCCACCAGGCAGTGTACCTGATCGATGTAGTATAATATAATGACAAGTACCGGGGGATTGATCGTTCAACTAGGAATAGTGTCGCTAGGATTAGAAAACCTAAAGACTAGATCTAGAGATGAGGGATGATTCTTTTTGTATTTTTATATTTTTATGAAAGCAAGTAAAAATCTCGGTTTTGAAGGAGTTGGGCGGAATTAGTTGCTAGTCAACTAACCCAATACTAAAGATGCAATCAAAATAAAATACTAAAATGAAAATAAACTAAATTAAACTAGAGTTGTGAGCAATATGTGGGAGAATTGTGTTTACTTAGATTTCACTACTCCCTAGATATCTTTTACACGTTAATTACTTGTTATAGTTGCGTGGATGACGGATTGTATTCCTTAATACCATTCATGGGGTGGCATACTTACTTCCCCAATCCTATGAGCGCCTACTTCACTCCTATGTCGAGCCGGCTAAGAAGCTCCTAACATGGGATCACTATAATTTGCTCATGCATTAAATACAACCAATAAAACCTAGTACACATCGGTTCATGTTTCCTAAGACGTTCAAGCATGTTACACAATGGAGATCTGCCAGTTTTCTTAAGCCTAACATTGAAATCATTCATCCAATACAACCATAAACAAGTAATCAACACATAATCAACATCTAGGTTTCATTAGATCTAAGCAAACACAAGATAGATCTAGCCTAGCATGTTGAAATCAAGACAAGCATAAGATATAATCAACCAACACATAGACATATTGATTGAATTGAAAGAAGACTTATCTCAATTGAACATGAAAGGATTCAAGGGGTGAAAACCCTTGAAAACACTGTAAAATATGACCTAGGGTTTACAAAGTTCGGCCCTAGTTTTCTCCACACAAGTTCCTCCTTAATGAATGAAAAATAGAAAACTATATATAGAGTTTGATAGGTAACGGCGTCAAGAACAAATGTCTGACGCCGTCATCTCGCCGCCAAATAGTTTCTCGGACTGCCTAGAGTTGGGTCTGACGCCGTCATGTATTCACCTTATGCAGGCCGTCACCAAATTTTGTCTTGTCGCCCTTGTTGTGACGCCGTCAGGTTTGCACTGGGTTGTCATGGTCTTTACTCTTGACGCCGTCAGGATCTTCCTCTTGACGCCGTCAGGTACTGTTCTCAGCATGGAAAATTAAGTCTTTGCCGTTTTCTTCACTTTTATGCTCAAAAAACGTCGGAATTGCTTCCTTTTCCAGAATTCACTCCCAAAGTACCTAAAATCACAAAAGGAACGATTTAGGGCAATATTTGATCAAATAAATTCAATTTCGGGCTTAAATGACCCCCTAAAAGTGGTTCATTTTTCGCCTCATCATATACCCTTACACTTGAGATTTGCTTGTCCTCAAGCAAATGCGCTTTTATTCTAGTCAAAATACAAGCTATGGGTCATTTAACACTAATATAAAAGTAATTACAACAAATAATCGTTCCACTAAAGACCAAAGACAAGCACGGAGGTCATACACTAGCACCTCACAAATAGTGTTTAGAAACTCACATCTCTCGGGTGTAATAAAGTAATATCATAATATGGAAATGGAAAACATCTCTCACTACCTGTCATAGCAAAATAGATTACCATAGGCTTGGGAAAGGATCAAACCTCCACCACATGGCGTAAGCACCTAAGATAAACTATCAAAGAGGTCTTTTTAAAGGGTTGTAACGTTAGGTGTAGGGATATGGAATACAAGGTTTTGTTGGATATAGGCAGTCTTTACTGGTGGCGAGTTAATAATCTTGGTTAATTACATGTATAAGATGGCGTTGCTAAGCCAAGACTAGACTCGACTTAAGCTAATAAATGAAAAATAACAAAAACATAAAATAAACATAGAATGAAACGGGATGGTAGTCCGTATGTTTTTTCTCTTTTCTTTTTCTATTTTTTTTTTCTTTTTCTTGATTTTTTCGATTTTTTTTTTTTTTTTTTTTTTTTTTTTTTTTTTTTTTTGTTGCATACACTCTTACCCTACCATCCAAAATAATACATCATAGGGGATGAACATTCCCCTTACACTTGAATTTTTACATACTTTAGAATAAACTAATCTAATGACTCGAATTAAGAAAATCAAAACACTTGGAGTACTTTTTAGATTAACGCACTTATGGGGGTAATAATATGATGTTCTTCCCCATTACTCCATAAAATAAGTACTTTACCCATGAGTCCCAATCGTCCCAAAACAATATGTACAAAGATATGACTCGATTTAGCAACCATGTAATCAATTAGATAATTAACTTAGGGTTTAACAAATAACAATAATGCACTAAAGATGAGTGCATACACGGAAGGCTAAGGCGATTTGGGTGTACATTTAAGTGGGGTGTAACAAATTCTTCCTTTAAGTAAAATGCTTAAAGTTAGAAACGAAAAGATAGGCTCGGAGGGGTGTACTAGGGGTTTCGTGTACTAAAAATGAGTACAACGCTAATGGTGTGGGAAAAATTAGTTGACTTAACTAGCCAAGTAATATGACTTAAATGGTCAAGTAATTATGATATGGGTTTAACACAAGGGTGATCCTAATGCCTCTTATCATGTAGTAAATCCTACTACACGAATGTAGTCTCACTAGCGGTCTCGGGATGCATCACTAACGCAAGTTCTAGAATCTAAATGCTACCAGTACACTCATAAGCACTAATAGTAAATGCTTTTCCTATCAAATCTAAAGGCGAACCTCACGTATTTGGGTGGAAAATTTTTCTGAACAGTACGGTTTTGTGCTAGTCATACAATCTCCTATCCATGAGACGCTTGCTATGGCTAAAGTTTCACTCCTAAATGTTGTAAAAAAATTTAAATTTGGCGCTAAAATTACACTAACAAGTATTTCTTATAGTTTTATTACACATCTACTATCAAACAAACAAACTCAAGCGAAAGTGTATCTGTAAGGTATCATCATTTTACCCTCCCCTTACACTTAGGATGAACATTGTCCCCAATGTTCAAGTAAAGAATGTAAAAGTGAAATAAGTAAAACGAATGAAATCAAATACTCCCATGATTCGCTCGGTATGGATAATAAGGTGGCCAGGTTAGATCTTCCTCCAAGAAAATGAACAATCAAAGCTTCCCTTCCAGAAAAATAATCATCTTCTTGTCATACATAACCTGTAAAATCTGAGAAAACAGACAAGGCAACCTCGCATAAAATCGGCGGCAATCTACATATGCTAATAAATCCTAGAAAACAAAATAAGATATAATGCTTGTGGAATGATGTTTGCAGATTTCCTGGAGATTATAAAACTAATAATTCAACAAAAACTTTAAAACTCCGTTAGAAAAACAAAACTGGTAAAATTTCCAGAATTTTACACGTGACGCCGTCAAGAGTAAACTTGTGACGCCGTCAGAAGTGACCTGCAGAAATTCTTATGTTAAGTTTCCGGAAAATTTCTGGAAAAACTTGGTCCTGCTTCCTGGAAAATCCTGCAAAACTTCATTATGACTCGATACAAGCATTTGACTCTAACAAATACAAATATACATGTTCACTTAATATTGTGGAGAATCATGATCGGTTTTGTTTCTTAAAAACATATTTGAGATTTCTCCTTACACTTATCTTTTGCAAAAATACCTTTGGATGAAGTTAAGACTAAGCTAAACAACAAAGTAAAGTATTTTCACTATTTTAGTTTTGAAACATGATCTACCAACAATAAAAATAAAGCATGCATACGGAAGCAAATAACAAACAAACAAAATAAAAATCACACAAAACATGGGTTGCCTCCCAAGAAGCGCTTTTCTTTATTTACGAGTCTTGTAGCCAGACTCAAGGTCATGGGTTACTACGTGACCTCATCCCTTGAGATGATGTACCCCATGTAGTTGTGATCATTACTATCGTGGTAGTGTCTCAATTTGTCGATACTTGCAATCACCTCTCCTCCTACCTTACTTCTCAGGTTAGCCATCCCATCTTGGCTCATGCTCTCAATTGTGAAAGGCCCATACCACCAGGGACTCGGTTTATCGGGTGGTATCGTTATTTCCAAGTGTCTTAAGAGTACTAAGTTCCCTTCCTCGAATGGTACATGGCTTCTTGCTGGTCGATTATGTTCGAACTCGACATGAACTTCATTGCTTTTGCTACTTTCATGTTTAGCCTCCTTGTAGCTTTTGATTCTTGCCTCCCATGCAAGTATTTTCTCTTGGACACGAATAGGCGACGTGTCAATGTTGTTTTTGAGCTTTCTCCAACTCAAACTCTCATGCCCACATCGCGGGGTCATGGGGAAGCTAATATTTCTTTTTCCTGATTTAAGCTCAATTTTCCTACCTTCATACTTAATGACAGCTCTAGCGGTGGTGAGGAATGGTGCCCCAAGGATTATTGGCATGCACCCATCTCCTTTATCATCGATGATCATAAAATCAACGGGGTACATGAACCCGGCGACATTAACCAACACATCTTCTACAATTTCTAGGGGGTATACGTAAGAGTGTCCAGCGAGGGATAACCTAACACGAGTGGGGGTTGGCATTTTTGACGTTAGTTGGGTGTAAATAGTTAGGGGCATAAGATTTACTTCCGATCATTGGTCGGCGAAAGCACTAAGATATTTCAAATCCCCGATGCTAGCCGGTATCTCAAAGTTCCCACACGCCATCTGCTTAGTAGCCACTTTTTGTACCAATAGTTTCTTGAATATTGGCCCCCCAGGTAACGCATCATACTCATCTTTTCCCTCTTCCTCCTTCTCAGAACCCTGTTTGGAAGATTGGTTACGCCCGTCACCCTTTATCCAATTTGTTATAGTGTTTTCGTTTATATCATGTTTCAGGTAGTAACTTAGAGGTTGGGATTTTGGTGGCTCTTCTACGGTTTGTTCAGTAGGGGTTTCTACCTTCTCATTATCCTTGTGGACAATTGCGATGGAATTAACAAATCGGGTAGTGGGGATGACGCTTTCTTTCCTTAGTAACATTCTTTCGGGGGTTCTCTGGTTGGCATACTCTTCCATCAGACTCATCATCTTATTCATTTTCTCTTGCATCTCCTCTTTTTGCTTATAAACCGCTTCTTCGAATCGAGCGGATCTGAATGAGTTGCCATGTATTCTCTCATTCTGGCTTCAAATTCCGGGCTAAGTTTCTCGGGAGGGGAATAAGGTGGGGTATAGTTTTGAAAAGTCTCAACATTCTCTCTAGAGGGTGATTCTGATAAAGGCGTTGAAGTCATTTTCGAGACATAATTGACAGTAGCCCGCCTAGGACTTAGGGGTCTCCTTTGCCTTTCCTCAAAATAGTCAACTTTTGCCTCGAGTTTGCATAGGAGTTCATCAGGGATTTTGGTAGTCCCTTCAGGTGTTGAGATTGCGTTGATGGCCGCTTTTATAGTATAATTAAACTCCCATATCTCTTGATTATCGGTGGCAAGCTCTTCAATAATTGCCCAGGACTCCTCGGCGTTCTTATCACGCAATCTACCTCCCGCGGCCCTATCGATTGTACGTTTAGTGTGATAGTCGACATGATCATAGAAAATCTGAACTAATAACCAAAGGTTTATACCATGATGAGGGACCTTATGGAGGAGATCCTTGAAACGAGCCCATGCTTCGTAGAAAGTTTCACCCTGATGTTGTTCAAACATCAAAATGTCATTTCTAAGCATCGCAGTCTTCCCCGGTGGGAAGAATTGGGCAAGGAAGCGAGTGGTGAGATCATCCCATGAGGTGATAGATCCCGCGGGTAAATGTTCAAGCCATTGGCTAGCTTGATCACGTAGAGAGAATTGGAATAGGCGTAATCGGGTTGACTCTCTAGTTGTAACATCAAGGTCTATAGAATCTACGATTTTAAGGAAGTCCTTGAGATGTTGGTTTGGATCTTCGAAAAGAAGTCCATGGAATGCACATCCGCTTTGCACCAACCGGATGGTGTCGGATCACAAGGGGGTCACATTGGCTCCGGTGAGCTCAATGGTGTTTCGGTAGCCTTGATGGCTAGGTCGGGAATACTCTCCTAAGGTTCGGGGCCTAAGAGGTTGGTTATCTAGTGGTGGGTTTTGTTGTGGTGAGATGACGGGTTCAAAGATGTTACCATCGTCCATGATGTCGGATGGCAAAGATTTACGAACAAAAACACGAAGAAATAAGATAGACTAAAGAGAACCTAAAAAAATAAAAATAAAATCTTACTAGAAAAGAATCTAGCAAGTAGACCTAATAAAAAGAGATTCTAACCTAGACAATAACTATTCCCCGGCAGCGGCGCCAAAAACTTGATGCGTAGGGATTTCACCAAGATTTACCTCTCGAGGGATCTCGAGAATCTTACAACCCCACCAGGCAGTGTACCTGATCGATGTAGTATAGTATAATGACAAGTAGTAGGGGATTGATCGTTCAGCTAGGAATAGTGTCGCTAGGATTAGAAAACCTAAAGACTAGGTCTAGAGATGAGGGATGATTCTCTTTGTATTTTTATATTTTTATGAAAGCAAGTAAAAATCTCGGTTTTGAAGGAGTTGGGCGGAATTAGTTGCTAGTCAACTAACCCAATACTAAAGATGCAATCAAAATAAAATACTAAAATGAAAATAAACTAAATTAAACTAGAGTTGTGAGCAATATGTGGGAGAATTGTGTTTACTTAGATTTCACTACTCCCTAGATATCTTTTACACGTTAATTACTTGTTATAGTTGCGTGGATGACGGATTGTATTCCTTAATACCATTCATGGGGTGGCGTACTTACTTACCCAATCCTATGAGCGCCTACTCCACTCCTATGTCGAGCCGGCTAAGAAGCTCCTAACATGGGATCACTAGAATTTGCTCATGCATTAAATACAACCAATAAAACCTAGTACACATCGGTTCATGTTTCCTAAGACGTTCAAGCATGTTACACAATGGAGATCTGCTAGTTTTCTTAAGCCTAACATTGAAATCATTCATCCAATACAACCATAAACAAGTAATCAACACATAATCAACATCTAGGTTTCATTAGATCTAAGCAAACACAAGATAGATCTAGCCTAGCATGTTGAAATCAAGACAAGCATAAGATATAATCAACCAACACATAGACATATTGATTGAATTGAAAGAAGACTTATCTCAATTGAACATGAAAGGATTCAAGGGGTGAAAACCCTTGAAAACACTGTAAAATATGACCTAGGGTTTACAAAGTTCGTCCCTAGTTTTCTCCACACAAGTTCCTCCTTAATGAATGAAAAATAGAAAACTATATATAGAGTTTGATAGGTGACGGCGTCAAGAACAAATGTCTGACGCCGTCATCTCGCCGCCAAATAGTTTCTCGGACTGCCTAGATCTGGGTCTGATGCCGTCATGTATTCACCTTATGCAGGCCGTCACCAAATTTTGTCTTGACGCCCTTGTTGTGACGCCGTAAGGTTTGCACTGGGTTGTCATGGTCTTTACTCTTGACGCCGTCAGGATCTTCCTCTTGACGCCGTCAGGTACTGTTCTCAGCATGGAAAATTAAGTCTGCCGTTTTCTTCACTTTTATGCTCAAAAAATGTCTGAATTGCTTCATTTTCCAGAATTCACTCCCAAAGTACCTAAAATCACAAAAGGAACGATTTAGGGCAATATTTGATCAAATAAATTCAATTCCGGGCTTAAATGACCCCCTAAAAGTGGTTCATTTTTCGCCTCATCATATATGCATGACCATATTGCCGTATGGTGTTTTCCATACAACTGTATGGTACAATTCCATATTTTTGTCAGTTTTAGTTGATTTTCTAAAAATCATATCTCATAAACCGTAAGTCGTTAGAAGACGTGCCGCCTATCAATTTAAAGTTATTTGAGTCTAGTTTCATTTAAAAATACGTTCAAAGGTTGGTTTGTTATAGATTTGTGTCAGTTGGTTAAAGAGTAATAGAAGCTCCGTTTTAGTCAAGTCTTTACCACGTAAAGTTTTAAATTTTGGTCAAATCGGGCATGGGCCGTAACAACTTGGTATCAGAGCTTCGATTTAAGTGAATTAGGTTTTCCCTTTAGCTTGCCTAGACTTAAACCACTCGTAGACGCGTTGAACATTAGTTTAAGTAATGTTGAAAATAAATTCCTTATCGGGGGTATGACGTGAAAGTGCTTATAGTAATAATGGGATTAATCTATGGTTTGGATATGATGTGAATGTGGATTTAGTAGTTATAGAATTAATGAGTTAGACGCGAGTAATGATTGATTAAATTATGAGATGGAATGCAGGATATGTTATATGAACTTAAGTTGATAGGTGTAGTATGTGTTTGATAGTGTTGATGTGTATGTGGTGTAAGTCCATGGTGGACTCGATGCATTTAAGTGATAAGAACACCATGCAATCGGATGGTGTCAGTGATTGTTATGTGTTTATGTGAATATGTGTGGTGGTAACAATAATGGAGTATGTTTAGATATGGTAAGTGGTATGATTGCTTATAGAATGATGTGATAGAATAGCGATATAGTAAGGAGTTATAGATGGATGATGTAATGATGTATGGCCCGTGTGATATTGATGACCAACATATGGCCAAATAAGTGTGTGTTTAGTGTGTAACTGTTAAGGTGGTATTAGAGATTGGCTAATAGTGAGTTAACAAAATTGATGCATAAGTGTGAACATGTAATGATGATACGTGTGTTATAGTAGGAAGAGATGAGGACGTGATGAAATAGTGAAAGTTACCGAATGGGATTAGAGCATGTTGGTATGTAAGTGATGAAATAGAATTATATTGCCTGTGTGAATAATAATTAAAAAGTGATGAGTTAAGTATATGAGTAAGAATGAGATGATATGTCATTTAATAAAACATGATGAGATTGTGTTAATGTTTAAGTGTGTGTTTAAGGAATAATAGATGCAAATGAGAGTGTGTAATAGTTGACAACCTATGTAAGGTCTATATGTGAAATAGTCGAGTAGACTAAAATGTGATAACATAGATATGGAAACGGTTGACGAGGGTTAAAGGGTGAAAGTCATAATGAGTTGTGTAAAGACATAGAAAATGCGTAAATATAACAAGCAGATTTCATATGCCCTATGGCGCTTTCTTTAATTAAATAAAGTGTGCGTGTTAAAATATAAATAGCTTGAATCCATGGTTAAAGTGTTACAGTGTGAATGTTAAAGAAATCCTTCGAGATGAACGTTAAAGAATCCTTCAGGATGAATGTTAAAGATGGTATCATTTGGGATGACCGAGTTAATGATGTTAAAGATGGTATCATCCAAGATGCCCGGACTTGAAATGTTATGGAAAGATGGATCCAAGCTAGAAAAGAGAAAAGTTAAAGCGAAATGTTTAGTTTATAAACGATGAATGTAAAACGAGAAAAAGAAAGAAAAGTTAAAGTGTGAAATAGGCACGAGTGTTATGCTGGGAGTGTATAAGTAGGATGATTGATGATTTCATTATTTAAATGGATTGGGAAGCCTTTTCATTTAAATAAAGAAATTGTGAATAACCAAACCATGAGTTTATATTCCCTGATTTACATCGATTGGGATGCCTCTCCATGTAAATAAAGAAGTATAAATGAGTGGGCTTATGTGTTTTCGATGTGACATGAGTAGGGTAAGAAAGTATCAAACGCGACTCTAAAAATAGTTAAACGCCTTAGGGAATAAGATAAGTGAGATAAGAATTGGACTGTGACTTA
Source organism: Artemisia argyi (assembly GCA_030686995.1). NCBI lineage: Eukaryota > Viridiplantae > Streptophyta > Magnoliopsida > Asterales > Asteraceae > Artemisia > Artemisia argyi. The sequence goes on from CM060688.1 coordinate 135,925,589, forward strand.
AGTTGAAACGATATATGAAATCTATAATTTAGGTGTCCAGTAGAAGTTGAAAAGATTAAATGTTGAAAATGATGTTAAAATATGCCTTATGGCATGAGATAAATGTGGGAAATGAACGTGATTAATGCTAAATAATATAAGCACCCCCTATGTGAAAAGTGATGGTATAAATTAAATTTTGACTTTATAAAGTTAAAAGTAATGAATTTTTCCAAGTGACTTAGAGTGCTAGGTGTAGATGGCAAGGTCCATCTCCTCATTCAGGCCCCACATGTGTCACATCACCCCAACACCTATTTACAACTAACCCATTCTCACCAAACAACAAACATCAACTTACTCATTTGGGCCCCACCACTTACAACTTTATTCTTTTATTCATTTCATTAAATAAAATAAATTCATTTAACTAATTATAAAACATAATACAACATACTAATTTTATTTCATCCAAATAAAAAAGTTACAATACGGAAAAAAACCATACGATATGAAAAAAAAGAAAAAAAACATACGATACGATACGAAAATAACAAAACGGATAAATACGACATGCAACATCATCACGAATTTATAAAGACTTATAATTATCGATGAGTGCTGACTTTTCTTCCCAAACTTGCAACACTTGTTCCCTGGCCATTTTCAAGGCGACTTGAAGTTGCAAATCTGTTTCATCATTTCTTAAAAGAGTTTGTAGACCGACCCTGATTATTGGATAGTCTTGAGGCAGCTCACGTAATCGTTCGACCTCTGGAGCCCGAGTATGCATCTGTCGAATAGTACAAGCTATCTCACCTAACAAGTTGTTAATCAACTTAAGTTCATTTTCTTGTTCATTGCGTAATCGGGTAAGGATTGTTCTTTGCACCTCAGCTGGTTGGTTAGCCATAGTGTTTGTGTGACAATACGAAGTTGAGTAAAGATGTTATTTATAGGGAAACTAGCCGTTAAGCCTTTTTATTGGAGAAACTAGCCGTTAAGCCTTTTATTCAAATTCATACTGAAAGTGACAGTACATCATATTAAATCATACAAGCCTTTTATTGTTTAGAAAGTGAGGTGTGTGCAAAATAGTATGTTATGTGATGTTTTATATAGGGGTGTTTAGAAATTCAAATTTCAAAAGTAGAGCGGGATACTTTTAAATTTCAAATTTGAATTCAAACTGAAATTTTAAATGTTTAAATTTCAAATTCATAAAAAACGTGTGCATATATTAAACTGAAAGCGGGATACTTTCAAAATTTGAATTCAAAATGAAAGCGGGATAATTTCAAAATTTGAATTGAAACTGAAAGCGGGATAAACGTGTAAATTTCAAATTCCAAAAATCATCCTGTAAATACCCATTCTCAGATGCTGAAATACACCCACAATTCACACACAAATCATCAAGAATTCACTTTTCTTCTTCATACGTAACAATGTCGCACAACACATCACCTGATAACGAATCGGTTTACAACACACCACCGGAAGACAATTCCCCACAAAACACTCGACCAGAAGATCTATTTCCAGTGCCTCCTATTCGAGTGACGAGGGATATGGCACAGACTGAATTTCCGTTTCGTGGTTTAATGTTGTAATTGTAGTTGAATTTCTGTTTCGTAGTTGTAATATAATTGTACGTTGTGTTAAGTAATTTCAATCCTATGTTTAATATAGTTGTAATCCTATGTTAAGTATTTAAAACTTCACAAACCTTTATTTACATTTACAAAACTTCACAAACCTTACTAAACAAAATTTCAAAACAACAAAAACAATAAAAGAAAGGGGAAAAGAAAAAAAAAAATAGTACAACATTGTCAGCAATCTTCCTTCGCCGTGCCCACGAGAAACCACCCAACGGCTAAGAACGGCAAGGGGGCGGTGCAGCGAAGAGCAACGGCTCGCCGTTGGCCTTGCCATGTCTGAACGGCGAAGCACCAAGGCGAGCTGCACCTAGCTCTCTTATAGTCCTTAACGAAAATTCTTAAAAAGAAGTAGATTAAATGAAGTGTTACAGTGGAAATGTTAAAGGTATGGTAAAATGGCTATGGTAAAATGTGAAAATATTTGTCAAATTTTACTTGTGTAAAGTCAAATTAGTTAATTTCTCTTAAGTGACATGTTAGTCCTTGATCGGAAACTTAGAATAAAACGAGTAAAAACGTTGTATAATAGTAAAAGAGTTGACTAATTGATATACTGGTTATAGTTAATATGTCTCAGATGACATAATGACTATAACAAGAGTCAAAATATGATAGAATTAAGCGAGTAATAGAATGGATAACGGGTATTGGAGGTGTTATAGTATGCCTAAATTGCAAGATCACCTAGATCTCCTCAACTAATTTGATAAGTGTTTGTACATGCTAAGATGGAATGAAGCATGAGATGTGAACAAGTATGGATATAAGTGTTAGACAAAGAGATTTCAAGGAAGAAATCTAAATAAGTATGGTAGGATAGTTACACTCAAAACCAAGTTTTAAGTATTAAATAACGAAAATGCCATTGGAATAGTTTGACTAAGACTTTTATGAGTCGGGAGACTCGATATGATTGGTTAGTCAATGAAAGTTAAGTTGTAGTCAAACCCGATAGTCAAACTAATAGTCAAAGAATGTGTAGTGTGGTTATAGAAAATACGATGCATAAACTTAAGGGACTAAACTTGATAAGTGCTAATTAAGTTACGAAGTTAATGTGGCCAAAATAGAAGCAAAGGGACTTGAGGGACCAAAAGAGGAGGGAAACCAAGTCTTGGTGATCAGTGATGAAAAACATTAGGATTCTAAATCAAGGGTTAAATCTTGTGATGATTATGGATTAGGAGCAAACAAGGGTGAAGATGTTGATGTTCTTAGTAATTATAGCTATGGAAGCCAAGGATGTTAAAAGAGGAGGTTAATGATGTTATGATGATTATAGTGGGTAATCTTAGCTTGGATTGCTAAGGTAAGTGATTATGATTATTATGTGATTAATATGAATATTCTCATGTTATGTGATTATGAATGATTTTGTAAGGTTAAGTCTTGGATTAGTAAGTTTTGAAGTAATAGGAGACTTGTTTAGTGAGACTATTTAAGTGATAGTTCATGACATGGAAAGATTAAGGTATGTGTTTGTGATTGTTATATGTTAAAGATTTTCAGGTTTATGTGCTATATTTTATGATATTGCTATAGTGATGAATATGAGGTTGGAATGGTTTCAAGTGTTCATGATGCATATATGTGAATTGATGTATTATTCATGTTATAATCTAATTACTTACTAAGCGAAAGCTTGAATTGTATATGTTAATGTTTTGTAGGTGCTCATGGCGAGAAAGTATTGCTTGGGTTAAAGCTTAAGGAATGAATGTTCGGATGTTAGAAGGTTATAAGGTATTTAGGAGCTTAGGTAGAATACCGAGCTCAAAGTCAACGTTGTACCCCCCGAGAGTCTTTTAATGGTTTATATGTTGGTTAATCTAGTGTCATAGTTTATGTTATGGTCGTCAAAGTATTATGGATATCAAGGTTTAAAGTATGTCGAATTGGAATGCATTAGTAACGGTTAAAGTGTATGTGTTATGTTTAAAGGGGTGTTTGGATTAGAGCCTATTTATAGCAATTTTTGGGGTCGAATGGTTATGAAAATGATGTATTATTTTATGTTACTGAATTTTGGAAGTTATGGTGTCTTTTCGAGTTATACAAGTCGTTTTTCAAAATATTTGCAAATGTGAAAAGTTGTCCAAAAGTGCAAGTCAGAGACCATACAGCCGTATGGTATAAATGCATACGACCATATGCTCTAAAACAGAGAAAGGGTGTAATCTGTTTGCATGGCCATACGTCCGTATCATATTTTCCATACAGTAGTATGGTACCATTCCAGATTTTATCGGTTTTAGTCGATTTTCTAAAAATCATATTTCATAAACCGTAAGTCGTTAGAAGACGTGCCACCAATCAATTTAAAAGTATTTGAGTCTAGTTTTTAAAACAATACATTCAAGGGTTGTTTTGTTATATATTTTTGTCAGTTGGTTAAAGAGTAACAGAAGGTCCGTTTTAGTCGAGTCTTTTCTGCGTAAAGTTTTAAATTTTGGTCAAATCAGGGAAGGGGCATAACACTTCTCATCCTCCTTATTACTCCTTTGATCCCCATCATATCACTTCACATTTTCACGCCGACACTTACTTATCTAATCTCTCGTGTCTCATCCCTTTACTTTCTCTGACTAAAAACCTGAATAGTGATCGTTAAAAATTTATGTAAACAATATTCTTAACAACATGGAGCATGAGGAAAAAAAGGGTGACTATAACAACCGAAGACAAGGAAATGGAATGCGAGAAGGCATATGGTAATAACTTGAAATCAGGTTGATTTGAGCTATACTTTGCTATGACTTGTGTTTATTTTTGTTGATGTTTTGCTCTATTGGCATATGTTGATGACATTGTCATCACAGGTAATGATATCAGTGAAATTGAAAGGTTCAAATGTTTTTTAAGTTCAAAATTCATGATTAAGGATCTTCGTTTGTTAAAATACTTTCTGGGCATTGAGCTTTTGGTGAAAAAAAATGGTGTATGTCTTTCTCAAAGAAAATACAATCTTGAAATGTTATGTGAATATGGCCTTTTAGCCTGCAAGCCTCTAATACTCCTTTTCATCATAATGTAGTGCTCAATCATAAGGATACTGATAATGATAAACTTTTACCAAACATGTCAGAGTATCAAAATTTGGTAGGTAAACTTATTTACTTGTTTTACTAGACCTGACATTGCTTATGTTGTTCATTGTTTGAGTTAACACATACATTCTCCTCTTCAGTCTCATTTCACTAGTGATTTAATAGTTTTTGAGGTATTCGAAGCATGCTCTAGGTATGAGAATTCAATTTAATAAAAGTGATAAAGTCAGTTTGCATGCTTTTTCTAATGCGAATTGGGCTAAATGTCTAGTTTCTAGAAAATTTGTGTCTGACTTTTGTGTGTAACAATGTTATTTCATGAAAAAGCAAGAAACAAGCAATTATTTCTAACTCTTCAGCTTAGGCTGAGTATAGGTGTATGGCATCTACAACTAGTGGAATTATTTAGATTGCTAACATTTAAAAAGATATAGGAGTTAAAGGCTTGTTTCCTGTTGGTCTTTATTGTGATAGTAGTGATGCTATTCAAATAGCTGTACATCCTATTTTTCATGAAAATCTAAACACTTTGAGATAGATGTTCATACGGTAAGAGAAAAAGGGTCAATTGGGGTTATTAAAACTGTTAAAGTTTCATCTGCTAATCAATTTACAAAAGGGCTGAGCATTTCTATGTAGCAAATATTTTTATAAAAGGACCGAGCATTTCTCAGCACAAATTGTTTTGTGAAAACTTGGTTTGATTGATATGTTTAAACCATGAGTTTGAGAATGAGTGTTGGAAAGTGTTATTGCAAACTCTTGGTGTATGTTAAATGCAAGGACCATTCTTGCACTTATTGCTAACTGTGTGGTGTTTCGTGTTGTTTTTGTTATATTTGATATTGTAGGGACTGAAGTGTAACAATGGGTTATATAAGCCCTCAACTGAGCCCTAATATCTCATTTTGTCTTGTCGTTTCTCTCTCAAAACTCCATTCATATAACTCTCTCTCTTTCTCCCTAACCATTTGGTATTAGTTGATTATCATGTTGTTGTCTTGTATTTCAAAGTGTTATAGTGAAGTGGTTTTGTAAGAGTGATTGTTGTATTCTTGATTTCTTGTGTTGCATTCTGATGCGTGGTTTTGCAACCTTGCAAAAGGTTTTACCTCTCGAGGGATCTCGAGAAGCTTGCAATCTCCACTAGGCATTGTACCTGACCGATGTAGTATAGTGTAGTGGCAAGTACCGGGGGATTGATCGTTCTACTTGGGGAATAGTGTTCGTTAGGATTAAAACTTAATTAAACTAGGTCTAGAGGTGAGGGATGATTCTTTTTGTATTTTTATGGTTTATGGAAAGCAAGTAAAAATCTCGGGTATTGGAAGAGTGGGCGGAATTAGTTGCTAGTCAACTAACCCAAATAAGTACAAATGCAATAAAATTAAAATAACAAGAAAATAAAATGTTGAGAAAAACCTTATAATGAGAAAAACGTGTTTACTTAGATTTCACTACTCCTTAACTATCTTTTATTAATTGACTAGTTTGTTACAATTGCGTGGATGACGGGTTATATTCCTTAATACCATTCGTGGGGCCGTGTACGATCTTCCCCAACTCTATAAGCTTCTACCTCTTCCTATGTCGAGCCGACAACTAGCTCCTAACATGGCATCCTTAGTAGTCACTTATGCATTAAATACAACCATTAAAATTGTAGTACACATCCGATTCATGTTTCTTAAGTCGTTCAAGCAAGTTACCAATTGGAGATTAGCCAGTTTTCTGAAGCCTAACATAGAAATCATTCATCCAACAACAATTAATAACAAACAATCAACCAATAATCAATAGTTAGGTTTCATTACATCTAAGCAAACACAAACAAACCTAGCCTAGCATGTTAATGTAAAGACAAGCATAAGATAGAATCAAACAACACATAGACATATTGAATGATTATTGAAAGACTTATCTTTAATCAAACATGGATAAAAGAAGGGTTTGAAACCCTTACAAGAAGGTGAAAAGTCGACCTAGGGTTTATGGTAAAGTTCCTCCAAAAGTTCTCTCTCTAAAGCATGAAAATTAGAAAACTATATATAGAGAATACATTTTGACGACGTCACGTTATACATGTGACGCCGTCAACTAGCCGCCAATGCTTTCCTTGGATTGCCTAGATCCAGATCTGAAGCTGTCACTTACTATTCTTCTCTTGACCGTCACCCTTTAATTTGCATGTGACGTCCTAGGCGTCACAAAGGGTGACGCCGTCACTCTTGTTGGGAATAAAATGCACAAGTTAAAGAGTCTGCCAGAAGAGCCTGCTAAATGATAGTTAAGCTCGCCTCTTTAGTTTTGTTGAAGTTGAAGATATACTAACAGTACCTTCTGGGTGAGAAGGTACTGCTAGTTGATGAAGGTCCTGCCAGTTTAAACGACAAGTTGTTATATTTTATTTAGAGATATTTATTTGTATTATTAGTCTTTGTACAAAGTTACACGCTTAGTAGAAGTAGTACAGAGGTCTCAGTAGATAATATGGAGTGTTTTACCTTGAAAGGTGTAATATTAGGATAAGATAAGTCTCTAAGTATATTATATTAAGCAACTTGACAACTTGTAATAAGGGCTCCTTATACTATAAAAGGAATCCTTAGTCACCTTCTTAGATATAACTAGATCAATCACTGCATGCATAACTTCCATCTTTAAATCCTTTTCATGTATCAAAGATTCAAGGTTACATTTATAATCCTGGTGATAGTTTAGATCACCCGTATTATTTCATAAATAAAATTGAATCGTTTTGGGTTATTCATGTTGTGTTCATCACTCTAAAATATTCACATTTACTTATTCACCACCTTTGTTCCTTTAGTGTGTTTTAGTAAATTCCGCGTACTAAATCACATTCATTCATAAATATCCCAAACACATTATTAAGATTAACATCCCAAGTGTTTGAACATATAATCCTTCCACAAGTGGTATCAGAGCAAGGCTGATATTTACGACATAAAAGAACAAAGCAAAAATGGATGTTGAGCACATTCAAACCAATGTGGCTGCAAAACTTCCATTACTCAAACAAAATGAGTTTGAGATGTGGAGACTGAGGGTTGAGCAATACTTCCAAGTGCAAGACTATGCACTTTGGGAGATTATTGAAGAAGGAAACTCATTCAAACCAATAACCACCACCTCCACAGTAAACGATGCACTTGTCACAACTGTGCAAGTAAACCCATCAACCGCAGAAGAAAGAATCCAAAAGAGAAATGATCTTAAAGCCAGGAGTATGCTTCTCATGTCTATTCCAAATGACCAGCTCTTAATCTTTAACAAGTACAAATGTGCTAAAACCCTTTTTCAAGCTATTGTGGCTAGATATGGTGGTAATGATGCCACCAAGACAACTCAGAAAACACTTTTAAAACAACAGTTTGAAAACTTTTTAGCCACAACAAATGAGTCTTTGGACAGCATGTTCAATAGACTACAAAAGCTTTCTAGTCAGTTAGCCATTCATGAGGTGATAATATCTCAAGAAGACTTAAACTCCAAATTTCTTAGAAGTCTACCCTCTGAATGGGCCATGCATGTCATTGTCTGGAAAAACAAACCAGATATTGATTTCTTTACAGCAACTTCAAAATAGTAGAGCATGAACTGAAGAAGTCTACTAGTTCAAGCTCAGGAAATATGGCATTTGTGTCATCTCATGGTACCTCCAAGAAAGTTGATGAAGAAAAAGATGGTAGAAAAGAAGGTACTGCCAACACAAATTTTGGTACTGCCAGTACTTCTAGCAGTACCAAAACCATTTTAGATGAAACAATTGGTTGTGCTTTCTTAACATCACAACACAATGGTTCCATATTGACCTTTGAAGATCTTCAAGAAATCAGTGATGATAATCTTGAAGAAATGGACATAAAGTGGCAGCTTTCACTTCTTAGCATGAGGGCTAAGAAATATTTGATGAGAACTGGAAAGAAGATTGTCATTAATGGCAATGAACCTGATGGGTATGACAAGTCTAAAGTGGAGTGCTACAACTGCCACATGAAGGGTCACTACTCAAGAGATTGTAGGAGACCAAATAAGCAGGGTGATAAGGGAAGAGGTTTTGAGAACAAGAACAGGGAAAACAATGAGAACAAGAGCAAGGAAGTGGACATCACTGAAACAAAAGCTATGGTAGCTATTGATGGGATGGGTTTTGATTGGAGCTTTATGGGTGAAGAAGAGTCAGCTTCATATGAAATGGCTTTAATGGCTTTCTCCAATCCTGAGGTACAAATTACTAAATGTTCTGCTACTTGTGAAGATTTTAAAGAATTAGAAATCTTAAGAAAACTTTATGATGAACTGAAAGTAGAAGAAAGAAAAACTCATCAAGACCTAGTTAATCATATGTGTGGTATGACCAAACTTGAGAAACAGATAATTCACTTTAGAGAAAATGAACTCACCTTTTCTGACACAAAAGCTATTCTTAATATAGACATATTTTTAAAAGATGTTGAAATAAGTCTGTTAAGAACTGAGTTTGCTAAAGTGAAACAAGCAAAAGATAATATTCAACTAACTGTTACAACATTAGAAAATGCTTCTGCATGTACTAGAAGTATAGTTGAAAACCAAATGAACAAGAAAATCAAATCTGGGATTGGATACAACACTTGTCCACCTCCTTACAGAGGAATTCCCTGTCCCCCAGGTATAGATCTTGCTGAATCAGGTTTACATGAACTCACTCATAAACCACTAGAAAATGTAAAACCTGTAGAAAATAGTGAACCTTTTGAGAGTGCAAGTGATACTTCACTCTCTAAAGAAAAGGTGCTCACTGATAAGAGCTCAGATGATACATCTATTGAAGATTGGACATCTGATGAGAATGAAAAAGAGACTGTTTCAAAGAAAGGAAACAAAGTAGGACCAACCAGTCCTAAAAGTGTAGAAAATATGACAAAGACTAAAGTTGTTCTAAAAACAGTTGAATGTTGTGCTAAATGTAATAGCAAACCTAGAGGTAGTCAGAGAAATGGAACAATCTTAAGTCACACCAACTTGGTGATAATTTTGTTATGTACAATAAGGCATGCTATTACTGTGGTAGTTTTAATCATACTCATGCTTATTGTAACAATTGGGTTTCTGGGAGTACATCAAAGTCTAAAACAAATAAAACAAACCCTAGAAAAGGTTTTGTGAAGTCTAACACACCAAAAGTCAATCATAATGTTAGACCAAATGAGCCTGTTTACCCAAAATTCACTACTAAAGGTGCAAGTAATATTTTCAAACATACACCAAGAGTTGTGAAAAGTCTCATTGAAAGGGATTATGTGGTTAAAGCACAAAATTGGAGACCAAAACCAAAAGGTCCTGCTAGACCAAATGGTACTGCCAAATTTGGTACTGTCAGACCAAAAACCACAAAATGTGTTAAGAATGAAAATGTTGTTAAGTCCTCAGCATGTTGGATTTGGAGACCACTCCAATCAAATGGTGCATCAACAGTCCTAAAGAGGTTTGATTACATTGATGCACGAGGCAAACCCAAGTCAGTCATGGCTTGGGTACCCCAAGGAAACTAATATGTGTATACATGTGCAGGAACATTTAAATGATATTGCTGATCAAGGATATGTAGATAGTGGATGTTCAAGGCACATGACAGGCAACATGTCTTACCTCACATAATTCAAATCATTTGATGGAGGATATGTTACCTTTGGGGGAGGAATCAAAGGAAAGATTACTGGTAAAGGTACAATTAAAACCAGTAAATTATATTTTGAAAATGTGTACTTTGTGAAAGAACTACAATTTAATCTCTTAAGTGTCTCTGAAATGTGTGACACAAAGAATAATGTTCTTTTTACTGACACTGAATGCATTGTACTTTCTCCTGATTTTAAAATTCCTGATGAAAGTCAGATTCTTCTTAAAATCCCTAGAAAGAACAATATGTACATTGTTGATTTAAAGAACATTGTTCCTAAAGAGAGTTTAACCTGTCTAGTAGCAAAAGCCTCATTGGATGAATCTATGCTTTGGCATAGAAGGCTTGGTTATGTAAACTTTAAAACAATCAATACAATTGCAAAATATGATTTGGTTAGAGGTTTACCCAAAAAGATTTTTCAAAATGACCAAACCTGTGTTGATTGTCTAAAAGGCAAACAAAAAAGGGTGACTATAACAACCGAAGACAAGGAAATGGAATGCAAGAAGGCATATGGTAATAACTTGAAATCAGGTTGATTTGAGCTACACTTTGCTATGACTTGTGTTTATTTTTGTTGATGTTTTCCTCTATTGGCATATGTTGATGACATTGTCATCATAGGTAATGATATCAGTGAAATTGAAAGGTTCAAATGTTTTTTAAGTTCAAAATTCATGATTAAGGATCTTCGTTTGTTAAAATACTTTCTGGGCATTGAGCTTTTGGTGAAAAAAAAGTGGTGTATGTCTTTCTCAAAGAAAATACGATCTTGAAATGTTATGTGAATATGGCCTTTTAGCCTGCAAGCCTCTGATACTCCTTTTCATCATAATGTAGTGCTCAATCATAAGGATACTGATAATGATAAACTTTTACCAAACATGTCAGAGTATCAAAATTTGGTAGGTAAACTTATTTACTTGTTTTACTAGACCTGATATGGCTTATGTTGTTCATTGTTTGAGTTAACACATACATTCTCCTCTTCAGTCTCATTTCACTAGTGATTTAATAGTTTTTGAGGTATTCGAAGCATGCTCTAGGTATGAGAATTCAATTTAATAAAAGTGATAAAGTCAGTTTGCATGCTTTTTCTAATGCGAATTGGGCTAAATGTCTAGTTTCTAGAAAATTTGTGTCTGACTTTTGTGTGTAACAATGTTATTTCATGAAAAAGCAAGAAACAAGCAATTATTTCTAACTCTTCAGTTTAGGCTGAGTATAGGTGTATGGCATCTACAACTAGTGGAATTATTTAGATTGCTAACATTTAAAAAGATATAGGAGTTCAGGGCTTGTTTCCTGTTGGTCTTTATTGTGATAGTAGTGATGCTATTCAAATAGCTGTACATCCTATTTTTCATGAAAATCTAAACACTTTGAGATAGATGTTCATATGGTAAGAGAAAAAGTGTCAATTGGGGTTATTAAAACTGTTAAAGTTTCATCTGCTAATCAATTTACAAAAGGGCTGAGCATTTCTATGTAGCAAATATTTTTATAAAAGGACCGAGCATTTCTCAGCACAAATTGTTTTGTGAAAACTTGGTTTGATTGATATGTTTAAACCATGAGTTTGAGAATGAGTGTTGGAAAGTGTTATTGCAAACTCTTGGTGTATGTTAAATGCAAGGACCATTCTTGCACTTATTGCTAACTGTGTGGTGTTTGGTGATGTTTTTGTTATATTTGATATTGTAGGGACTGAAGTGTAACGATGGGTTATATAAGCCCTCAACTGAGCCCTAATATCTCATTTTGTCTTGTCGTTTCTCTCTCAAAACTCCATTCATATAACTCTCTCTCTTTCTCCCTAACCATTTGGTATTAGTTGATTATCATGTTGTTGTCTTGTATTTCAAAGTGTTATAGTGAAGTGGTTTTGTAAGAGTGATTGTTGTATTCTTGATTTCTTGTGTTGCATTCTGATGCGTGGTTTTGCAACCTTGCAAAAGGTTTTACCTCTCGAGGGATCTCGAGAAGCTTGCAATCTCCACTAGGCATTGTACCTGACCGATGTAGTATAGTGTAGTGGCAAGTACCGGGGGATTGATCGTTCTACTTGGGGAATAGTGTTCGTTAGGATTAAAACTTAATTAAACTAGGTCTAGAGGTGAGGGATGATTCTTTTTGTATTTTTATGGTTTATGGAAAGCAAGTAAAAATCTCGGGTATTGGAAGAGTGGGCGGAATTAGTTGCTAGTCAACTAACCCAAATAAGTACAAATGCAATAAAATTAAAATAACAAGAAAATAAAATGTTGAGAAAAACCTTATAATGAGAAAAACGTGTTTACTTAGATTTCACTACTCCCTAACTATCTTTTATTAATTGACTAGTTTGTTACAATTGCGTGGATGACGGGTTATATTCCTTAATACCATTCGTGGGGCCGTGTACGATCTTCCCCAACTCTATAAGCTTCTACCTCTTCCTATGTCGAGCCGACAACTAGCTCCTAACATGGCATCCTTAGTAGTCACTTATGCATTAAATACAACCATTAAAATTGTAGTACACATCCGATTCATGTTTCTTAAGTCGTTCAAGCAAGTTACCAATTGGAGATTAGCCAGTTTTCTGAAGCCTAACATAGAAATCATTCATCCAACAACAATTAATAACAAACAATCAACCAATAATCAATAGTTAGGTTTCATTACATCTAAGCAAACACAAACAAACCTAGCCTAGCATGTTAATGTAAAGACAAGCATAAGATAGAATCAAACAACACATAGATATATTGAATGATTATTGAAAGAGTTATCTTTAATCAAACATGGATGAAAGAAGGGTTTGAAACCCTTACAAGAAGGTGAAAATTTGACCTAGTGTTTATGGTAAAGTTCCTCAAAAAGTTCTCTCTTTAAAGAATGAAAATTAGAAAACTATATATAGAGAATACATTTTGACGACGTCACGTTATACATGTGACGCCGTCAACTAGCCGCCAATGCTTTCCTTGGATTGCCTAGATCCAGATCTGACGCCGTCACTTACTATTCTTCTCTTGACCGTCACCCTTTAATTTGCATGTGACGTCCTAGGCGTCACAAAGGGTGACGCCGTCACTCTTGTTGGGAATAAAATGCACAAGTTAAAGAGTCTGCCAGAAGAGCCTGCTAAATGATAGTTAAGCCCGCCTCTTTAGTTTTGTTGAAGTTGAAGATATACTAACAGTACCTTCTGGGTGAGAAGGTACTGCTAGTTGATGAAGGTCCTGCCAGTTTAAACGACAAGTTGTTATATTTTATTTAGAGATATTTATTTGTATTATTAGTCTTTGTACAAAGTTACACGCTTAGTAGAAGTAGTACAGAGGTCTCAGTAGATAATATGGAGTGTTTTACCTGAAAGGTGTAATATTAGGATAAGATAAGTCTCTAAGTATATTATATTAATCAACTTGACAACTTGTAATAAAGGCTCCTTATACTATAAAAGGAACCCTTAGTCACCTTCTTAGATATAACTAGATCAATCACTGCATGCATAACTTCCATCTTTAAATCCTTTTCACGTATCAAAAATTCAATGTTACATTTATAATCCTGGTGATAGTTTAGATCACCCGTATTATTTCATAAATAAAATTGAATCGTTTTGGGTTATTCATGTTGTGTTCATCACTCTAAAATATTCACATTTACTTATTCACCACCTTTATTCCTTTAGTGTGTTTTAGTAAATTCCGCGTACTAAATCACATTCATTCATAAATATCCCAAACACATTATTAAGATTAACATCCCAAGTGTTTGAACATATAATCCTTCCACAAGTGGTATCAGAGCAAGGCTGATATTTACGACATAAAAGAACAAAGCAAAAATGGATGTTGAGCACATTCAAACCAATGTGGCTGCAAAACTTCCATTACTCAAACAAAATGAGTTTGAGATGTGGAGACTGAGGGTTGAGCAATACTTCCAAGTGCAAGACTATGCACTTTGGGAGATTATTGAAGAAGGAAACTCATTCAAACCAATAACCACCACCTCCACAGTAAACGATGCACTTGTCACAACTATGCAAGTAAACCCAACAACCGCAGAAGAAAGAATCCAAAAGAGAAATGATCTTAAAGCCATGAGTATGCTTCTCATGTCTATTCCAAATGACCAGCTCTTAATCTTTAACAAGTACAAATGTGCTAAAACCTTTTTTCAAGCTATTGTGACTAGATATGGTGGTAATGATGCCACCAAGACAACTCAGAAAACACTTTTAAAACAACTGTTTGAAAACTTTTTAGCCACAACAAATGAGTCTTTGGACAGCATGTTCAATAGACTACAAAAGCTTTCTAGTCAGTTAGCCATTCATGAGGTGATAATATCTCAAGAAGACTTAAACTCCAAATTCCTAAGAAGTCTACCCTCTGAATGGGCCATGCGTGTCATTGTCTGGAAAAACAAACCAGATATTGATTTCTTTACAGCAACTTCAAAATAGTAGAGCATGAACTGAAGAAGTCTACTAGTTCAAGCTCAGGAAATATGGCATTTGTGTCATCTCATGGTACCTCCAAGAAAGTTGATGAAGAAAAAGATGGTAGAAAAGAAGGTACTGCCAACACAAATTTTGGTACTGCCAGTACTTCTAGCAGTACCAAAACCATTTTAGATGAAACAATTGGTTGTGCTTTCTTAACATCACAACACAATGGTTCCATATTGACCTTTGAAGATCTTCAAGAAATCAGTGATGATAATCTTGAAGAAATGGACATAAAGTGGCAGCTTTCACTTCTTAGCATGAGGGCTAAGAAATATTTGATGAGAACTGGAAAGAAGATTGTCATTAATGGCAATGAACCTGCTGGGTATGACAAGTCTAAAGTGGAGTGCTACAACTGCCACATGAAGGGTCACTACTCAAGAGATTGTAGGAGACCAAATAAGCAGGGTGATAAGGGAAGAGGTTTTGAGAACAAGAACAGGGAAAACAATAAGAACAAGAGCAAGGAAGTGGACATCACTGAAACAAAAGCTATGGTAGCTATTGATGGGATGGGTTTTGATTGGAGCTTTATGGGTGAAGAAGAGTCAGCTTCATATGAAATGGCTTTAATGGCTTTCTCCAATCCTGAGGTACAAATTACTAAATGTTCTGCTACTTGTGAAGTTTTTAAAGAATTAGAAATCTTAAGAAAACTTTATGATGAACTGAAAGTAGAAGAAAGAAAAACTCATCAAGACCTAGTTAATCATAAGTGTGGTATGACCAAACTTGAGAAACAGATAATTCACTTTAGAGAAAATGAACTCACCTTTTCTGACACAAAAGCTATTCTTAATAGAGACATATTTTTAAAAGATGCTGAAATAAGTCTGTTAAGAACTGAGTTTGCTAAAGTGAAACAAGCAAAAGATAATATTCAACTAACTGTTACAACATTAGAAAATGCTTCTGCATGTACTAGAAGTATAGTTGAAAACCAAATGAACAAGAAAATCAAATCTGGGATTGGATACAACACTTGTCCACCTCCTTACAGAGGAATTCCCTGTCCCCCAGGTATAGATCTTACTGAATCAGGTTTACATGAACTCACTCATAAACCACTAGAAAATGTAAAATCTGTAGGAAATAGTGAACCTTTTGAGAGTGCAAGTGATACTTCACTCTCTAAAATAAAGGTGCTCACTGATAAGAGCTCAGATGATACATCTATTGAAGATTGGACATCTGATGAGAATGAAAAAGAGACTGTTTCAAAGAAAGGAAACAAAGTAGGACCAACCAGTCCTAAAAGTGTAGAAAATATGACAAAGACTAAAGTTGTTCTAAAAACAGTTGAATGTTGTGCCAAATGTAATAGCAAACCTAGAGGTAGTCAGAGAAATGGAACAATCTTAAGTCACACCAACTTGGTGATAATTTTGTTATGTACAATAAGGCATGCTATTACTGTGGTAGTTTTAATCATACTCATGCTTATTGTAACAATTGGGTTTCTGGGAGTACATCAAAGTCTAAAACAAACCCTAGAAAAGGTTTTGTGAAATCTAACACACCAAAAGTCAATCATAATGTTAGACCAAATGAGCTTGTTTACCCAAAATTCACTACTAAGGGTGCAAGTAATATTTTCAAACATACACCAAGAGTTGTGAAAAGTCTCATTGAAAGGGATTATGTGGTTAAAACACAAAATTGGAGACCAAAACCAAAAGGTCCTGCTAGACCAAATGGTACTGCCAAATTTGGTACTGTCAGACCAAAAACCACAAAATGTGTTAAGAATGAAAATGTTGTTAAGTCCTCAGCATGTTGGATTTGGAGACCACTCCAATCAAATGGTGCATCAACAGTCCTAAAGAGGTTTGATTACATTGATGCACGAGGCAAACCCAAGTCAGTCATGGCTTGGGTACCCCAAGGAAACTAATATGTGTATACATGTGCAGGAACATTTAAATGATATTGCTGATCAAGGATATATAGATAGTGGATGTTCAAGGCACATGACAGGCAACATGTCTTACCTCACATAATTCAAATCATTTGATGGAGGATATGTTACCTTTGGGGGAGGAATCAAAGGAAAGATTACTGGTAAAGGTACAATTAAAACCAGTAAATTATATTTTGAAAATGTGTACTTTGTGAAAGAACTACAGTTTAATCTCTTAAGTGTCTCTCAAATGTGTGACACAAAGAATAATGTTCTTTTTACTGACACTGAATGCATTGTACTTTCTCCTGATTTTAAAATTCCTGATGAAAGTCAGATTCTTCTTAAAATCCCTAGAAAGAACAATATGTACATTGTTGATTTAAAGAACATTGTTCCTAAAGAGAGTTTAACCTGTCTAGTAGCAAAAGCCTCATTGGATGAATCTATGCTTTGGCATAGAAGGCTTGGTCTTGTAAACTTTAAAACAATCAATACAATTGCAAAATATGATTTGGTTAGAGGTTTACCCAAAAAGATTTTTCAAAATGATCAAACCTGTGTTGATTGTCTAAAAGGCAAACAACATAGAGCTTCTTGTAAGCCCAAGACCCATAGCTCAATTTCTCAAGCTTTATACATGCTTCATATGGACCTCTTTGGTCCTACATCTGTGAATAGCTTGAATGGTAAAAAATATTGTCTTGTAGTTACTGATGATTACAGCAGATTTTCTTGGGTTTTCTTTTTGAGAACTAAGGATGAAACAAGTGAGATCCTTAAGTCCTATATTACAGGGATAGAAAACCAAATTGATAAGAAAGTAAAAGTAATTAGATGTGACAATGGGACAGAATTCAAGAATAGAGTTATGGATGAATTTTGCAAAGAAAAAGGAATAAAAAAAGAATATGGTGTAGCTAGAACCCCACAACAAAATGGAGTAGCAGAAAGGAAAAATAGAACTCTTATAGAGGCTGCTAGAACAATGTTAGTAGACTCTAAGTTGCCTATTTCATTTTGGGCTGAAGCTGTAGGTACTGCTTGTTATGTGCAGAACAGGGTTCTTGTGATCAAACCTCATAGAAAGACTCCTTATGAACTTTTGTTTGGTAGAACACCATCTCTAAGTTTTATGAGACCTTTTGGATGTCATGTCACTATTCTCAATACCAAAGATCATCTAGGAAAGTTTGAAGGAAAAGCTGATGAAGGCTACATGATAGGGTATTCTTTGCAAAGTAAGGCCTATAGGGTGTATAATAGATGCACTAGGCTAGTGGAAGAAAACTTGCACATAGAATTTCAAGAGAAACTACCTAATGTTGCAGGCATTGGACCAGATTGGTGTTTTGACATTGATAAGCTTTCAGAATCTATGAATTATGTGCCTGTCACAGGTACAAATACTAATGATAATGCAGGTTTTGAAGATAATGTTGAAACAAATGATGATCAAGATTACATCTTAATGCCAATTTGGAAAGGATTGGATTCATCTTCAAGTCATGGAGAGCCTTCAAATACAACAAATGAAGGTATTGGAGATGATCATGGAACTCAAGGTCAAGGAAATCAAGAAAATTCTGCAAATGAAAATGGTACAGTCAATTCACAAGATGGTACTGCCAGTTCAACAGATGGTACTGCCAGTTCACAAGTTGGTCCTGCTGAACCATTAAATGTTCTATCAGATGATTCCTTACCAGAAGATTTAGGGATTGGCAATCTTCCAATTACCTATGATGTTCCTACAACACACAACACAAGAATTCTCAAAGATCACTCCATTGATAATGTGATTGGCAGCATTGATTCTGGTGTTAAAACAAGAACTCAAGTCTTATCTTCAGACCAAGATGGGTTTGTCTTAGCTGTCTATGAAGAAAAGAACCATGAAGTTGCCCACATATGCCTGTTTTCATGCTTTCTCTCACAAGTAGAACCCAAAAACATTACAAAAGCCTTAGATGATTCAAGCTTGGTTGAAGCAATGCAAGAAGAGCTACTTCAATTCAAACTTCAGAAGGTTTGGATACTGGTTGATTTGCCCAAAGGTTACAGGGCAATTTGAACCAAATGGGTTTTCAGGAACAAGAAAGATGAAAGGGGAATAGTGATAAAAAACAAAGTAAGATTGGTGGCCCAAGGGTATACTCAAGAAAAAGGAGTGGATTATGAAGAAGTTTTTGCTCCTGTTGCAAGAATTGAAGCAATTAGGCTATTCTTGGCCTATGCTTCTTTCATAGGCTTCACTGTCTACCAAATGGATGTCAAAAGTGCCTTTTTATATGGTACTATTGAAGAAGAGGTGTATGTTTCTCAACCTCCAGGCTTCATTGATGCAGAATATCCAGACAAGGTGTACAAGGTTACCAAGGCTCTTTATGGTCTACACCAAGCTCTTAGGGCATGGTATGAAACATTGGCTTTCTATTTATTGGAAAATGGATTTCAAAGAGGCAAGATTGATCCAACTTTGTTCATCAAAAGAACCAAGAAAGACATCTTGCTGGTGCAGATTTATGTTGATGACATTATCTTTGGATCCACAAACCAGGAGTTGTGTGTGGAGTTTGAAAAACTTATGCATAATAAGTTTGAAATGAGTTCCATGGGGGAACTTACTTTCTTTCTGGGTCTCCAAGTGAAACAATCAAATGAAGGCATATTTATTAGCCAAGATAAGTATGTAGCAGAGATCCTAAGGAAGTTTGGGTTTGCAGATTCAAAGGTTACAAGTACACCAATGGATCCAGAAAAGGGGTTACTCAAAGATGCTGAGGGTGAAGATGTTGATGTGCATAATTACAGATCAATGATTGGGTCCTTGATGTACCTTACATCATCAAGACCAGATATCATGTTCTCAGTGTGTGTATGTGCAAGGTTTCAAGTAAATCCAAAAGTTTCTCATCTCACAGTAGTCAAAAGGATTTTAAGATACCTCAAGGGTCAACCTAGGTTGGGTCTATGGTATCTAAGGAAATCATCTTTTGATTTGGTAGCTTATTCAGACAGTGACTATGCTGGTGCAACCCTAGACAGAAAATCCACAACTGGTGGATGTCAATTTCTTGGCTGCAGACTCATATCATGGCAATGCAAGAAGCAAACAATGGTGGCCAATTCTACAACTGAAGTAGAATATGTTGCAAGTGCAAGTTGTTGTGGCCAAGTTCTTTGGATCCAAAATCAATTACTTGACTATGGGTACAATTTTCTTAACACCATTATTTACATTGACAATAGCAGTACTATTTGTATCATTAAAAATCCAGTTCAACATTAAAAAACAAAACACATTGATAACGCTCAAAATTAACATATTTTTAGTCACGTTATTGTTTGATTTATGAGTGGAAATTGGTCATATTTGTATATATTTGTTATTTAATCTTGGAAAAGTGTTTATACATGCAAATATAGCCAAATGCAGGTAAAAGTGATTAAAAGATGAAGAAATGAAGTGGACATGCATTTTTGGATTGTTTCGAGAGGATCAATGATGAGGTGAAAAATGAACCACTTTTAGGGGGTCATTTAAGCCCGGAATTGAATTTATTTGATCAAATATTGCCCTAAATCGTTCCTTTTGTGATTTTAGGTACTTTGGGAGAGAAATCTGGAAAAGGAAGCAATTCGGACGTTTTTGGAGCATAAAAGTGAAGAAAACGCCAAAGACTTAATTTTTCAAGCTGGGAACAGTAGGTGACGGCGTCAAGAAGAACATTTTGATGGCGTCAAGAGTAATTTTCTTGACAACCCAGTACAGAAATGAAGGCGTGATACGTGGGAATTGCACCAGGCTTTACCTCTCAAGGGATCTTGAGAAGCTTACAATCCCCACCAGGCAGTGTACCTGATCATTGTAGTATAGTATAGTGACAAGTACCGGGGGATTGATCGTTCAGCTAAGAATAGTGTCGCTAGGATTAGAAAACCTAAATACTAGTTCTAAAGATGAGGGATGATTATTTTTGTATTTTTATATTTTTTAGAAAACAAGTAAAAATCTTGGGTTATAAGGATTTGGGCGGAATTAGTTGCTAATCAACTAACCCAATACTAAAGATGCAATCAAAATAAAATACTAGAAATGAAAATAAACTAAATTAACTAAGGTTGTGAGCAATAAGTGGAGAAAATGTGTTTACTTAGATTTCACTACTCCCTAGATATCTTTTACACGTTAATTACTTGTTATAGTTGCGTGGATGACGGATTGTATTTCTTAATACCATTCATGGGGTGGCGCACTTAATTCCCCAATCCTATGAGTGCCTACTTCACTCCTATGTCGAGCCGGCTAAGAAGCTCCTAACATGGGATCATTAGAATTTACTCAGGCATTAAATACAACCAATAAAACCTAGTGCACGTCAGTTCATGTTTCCTAAGACGTTCAAGCATGTTACCATTTGGAGATCTGCAAGTTTTCTTAAGCCTAACATCGAAATCATTCATCCAATACAACCATAAACAAGTAATCAACACATAATTAATATCTAGGTTTCATTAGATCCAAGCAAACACAAGATAGATCTAGCCTAGCATGATGGAATTAAGACAAGAACAAGATATAGACAACCAACACATAGACATATTGATTGAATTAAAAGAATACTTATCTCAATTACACATGAAAGGGATCAAGGGCTGAGAACCCTTGAAAAACCTATAAAATTCGTACCAAGTTCGTACTTAGGGTTTCTCCAAAACTTCTCTTTTTTTTAATGTGAAAATTAGAAAACTATATATAGGAAATAGGGTCTGACGGCGTCAAGACAAATCTTGTGACGCCGTCATCTCGCCGCCAAAATACTTCTCGGACTACCTTGATCTACTTTTGACGCCGTCATGTGTTAGCATTTTCCAGGCCGTCATACATTTTACTCTTGACGCCCTACCTTGTGACGCCGTCAATTCTGTACTGGGTCGTCATGGAAACTACTCTTGACGCCGTCAGAAATTCCTTCTTGATGCCGTCACCTACTGTTCCCAGCAAGGAAAATTAAGACTTTGGCGTTTTCTTCACTTTTATGCTCCAAAAACGTCCGAATTGCTTCCTTTTCCAGATTTCACTCCCAAAGTACCTAAAATCACAAAAGGAACGATTTAAGGTAATATTTGATCAAATAAAGTCAATTCCGGGCTTAAATGACCCCCTAAAAGTGGTTCATTTTTCGCCTCATCATATACCCTTACACTTGAGATTTGCTTGTCCTCAAGCAAATGCGCTTTAATTCTACTCAAAATACAAGTTAGGGGTCATTTAACACTAATATAAAAGTAATTACAACAAATAATCGTTCCACTAAAGACCAAAGACAAGCACAGAGGTCATATACTAGCACCTCACAAATAGTGTTTAGATACTCACATCTCTCGGGTGTAATAAAGTATAAATTACAATATGGAAACGAAAGATATCTCTCACTACCTGTCATAGCAAAATAGATTACCATAGGCTTGGGAAAGGATCAAACCTCCACCACATGGCGTAAGCACCTAGGATAAACTATCAAAGAGGTCTTTTTAAAGGGTTGTAACGTTAGGTGTAGGGATATGAAATACACGGTTTTGTTGGATAAAGGAAGTTTTACTGGTGGCGAGTTAACAATCTTGGTTAATTACATGTACAATATGGCGTTGCTAAGCCAAGACTAGACTCGACTTAAGCTAATAAATGAAAAATAACAAAAACATAAAATAAACATAGAATGAAAAGGGATGGTAGTCCGTATGTTTTTTCTCTTTTTCTTTTTCTATTTTTTTTTCTTTTTCTTGATTTTTTCGATTTTTTTTTCTTTTTATTTTTTTTTTCTTTTTTTTTTGCATACACTCTTACTGATTGGTCCCAAAGCAGTCAGATATTATTGACCAAGGTCAACAAGTCAAAGACAGCCTTGTTCCAATACTCCGGTGATAGTATAGTGTTTTCCCGGGTCGTTATGTCCCAGCGAGATTGAAATGGTGTCGTTTGAAATCGTTTATGAGTGAGTGGCACTGAGGACAGTAGCCCAGATGATGTGGAAATGATTTTGCTACTGTTATTTTGGTATTAGCACACAGATATAATATTCACAAAAATCAGATACCAGATATATGCACGTATTCACAATCAGGATTCACGTAACAGGAAAAGTGGGATTTGGTGAATTACAAACTACAGGGGGTGCTTTTGAACTTTTTGAAACTTAAAAATTAAAAAGAAATTTTAAATTGAAAATGAAATGATAAAAGTGATTATTATAATATTTAAATACTATTTAATTAATAAAACTATTTAAAATCTAAATTAAAACCTAATTTAAATTAACTAAAAATTACAAATGTTACAAATTAAACTAAAAATTTGCAAAAACAATTTCTAAACTTAAATTAGAATTTCAAGAAAGTATAAAAAATAAAAATAAATATTTTTGTCTTTTTATGAGCTTTTTATTAATTAAAAACTATTTAACTTAATTAAACTAATTAAACTAATTTAAATTATAATTAATACTAAATTAACTTAGAAAATTATGAGAAAATTTATAAAATTACTTAACCATCACTGGAATCCTACAAAATTATAAAAACTTCTAAAAATTATGTTTAAGGCTATTCCACTAATTAATTACTTTTTAATTAACTTAAATCTAATTTAAACAATTAAAATAAGAAAAATGGAAAATGAACAGTAGAAATTCAAAATATATTTTCTAAAAGTCTATTATACTATATTAAGGCTAGGAAAAATATAAAATCTAGGTTTTGCTTTATAAATACTAAATAAGCTATTTAATACTTAATATTAATTTATAATTAAGAAAACTAGTATTAAATCTATTAAATACTAAAGGGCAGAATAAAAATCTGAAAAATTTACTAAAAATACTTTACTATATAAGGTAATTAATAAAAATATAAAAATACTATTTACTTAATAAAAATCTAAAAATGAAAAATAAAATTTAAATTGAATTAAATAGAAACTAGCACTTAATATTAAGTTGGTTTTTCTTGGATTTTATTTTACAAACTTATTTTACCACTAAAAATGGAAAACTTTTGTGAAACCACTTTTGAAAATAGCTTATAAATAAGCAGTAGCACCCCCTTTTGCTAGACAGTTGACTTATGTTGATTGTGTGGACAAATAAGCTCAAATGAGTTTAGGTGGGGTCCACAATGATGAAAATGGGTGCAAATAAGCTAAACAAGCTCAATTAAGCCAGAAACAACAAGCAGTAAGCACAAATAAGTTGTATGAGAGCCGATAAGCACTTGAGCAAACTGAATTCAAACACAGAATAGGGACAGACTTAATGGTGGATTTCAGGTGGGGTCCACTTGATACTAGGTCAAACTAAGGGTCAATCTTTACTCCCTGGTAGGAGTGGGGTTGGGAAAAACCAATTTGAACCACTGGGGCCCACTGGGTTGGCCAGAAATCACCACCAAAGTGGTGGTGATGGACTGAAGTCTGTTGGTGCAGGGGAAGTTGCAGCCCTGCAACCTACTTTGGGTTTGTGTGGGACCTAGCAGAAAAATCCCAAAAATAACACAACTATGGGAAACTAAAGCTGAGGTGGGGGGCTTTGAGCACAAGAAATTTCAAACCTTGATTCCTAACCCTAAATTCATGAAAAATCTTCCAAGTTTTGATTTTTTCTGACCAAGGCAAATTTTGACTTTTGAGATTTCCACCTAAGTTGACTAAAATGAGATTTAGATGATCCTAGCTGCTTAAATAAGATATAATAAACTTAGATTAAGCTAATTTAGACTAGAGGAATTACTTATAAGCTAAAGTGAGGGTTTGTAGACCTCAAAATTCCACACAGTGGACTGTGGATTTGATTACAAGGTATTTTGACTAATTTTCCAAAAGTCCAACTGTTTTTATGCTTTGCTTGACTTAATATGGCCTAAGGAATGATGCCTAAACCACTATTGACCTGTGAAACTTGCAGCAACACAGGTGAGCATGCTAATCCAAACACCCCTATATATGGACTGGTTTTGATTTTTTCAAAGTAATACACTGAATAAACTTTAGAAACAGATTTAAGGCAACCTAAATAGATCTAATAATCATAAATAAGCATATATAAACAGTTAATAAGCTTAGATTCTAAAAATTATGAAAAATCAAAAGTGTGGCTTACTTCATGCCATCCAAGCCCAGCAATGCAAGAATTAGAACCACCTATAGAGTCTCCACAGACTCACTAATACCCCATTTCATTCCTTGCTTCCTCTACTTCCATCTTCTTCTGCTACTTTTTATTTTTTTGATTTTTTCTTTGTATTTTTCCCTTTTTTTTTCTTTTTCTGAGTTTTGCTTTTTTGTTTCAAAATAACTTTTAACAAGATTAAAGGTTCAATCTGAGATTAAATAAGTTGCTTGTGAAACAAATAACAAGAAATTTAAACTTTTAACTAAAATTCGAATTTCATAAAACATGAACAAAGCTTACATTAACTTGAAAACTAAAGAGTACACTGAGATTTTAAGTTCCATTTTTACTAAAATTACAAGAAAGAAAATGAAAAGAGAGATGCCTCTTTTGGCTTACATCAATTACTTATTTATACCAATTTCCTAAAAAACTAGGGTTCCTTCCTTGATTGCTTCTTTTGTGAGATAAGAAATGGTCCACTAGCTTCCCTTTGACCTTCTGATTAAATCCCAACCATCAATGTGAGGTGGAGTGATCCTGGCTCTTGATTGGATTTTGGCGCCAAAATGATTTCTGCAAATGGTTCTGATAATCAGACAAGGGGGGGTGGTGCATTTATTGTGGTGGGATAGTTAGGTGTAGGGGAGTGGGAAGGTGATGATGAATCTGCAAGTGGTGGGTGGTGGAGCAATACCAGGGGTGGTATTCTGGTATTGTGGTGGGAGGGAAAAAGGTGAAGAGGGTGGTGTTTGACCGGTTTTGACCGAGGGTCAAATATTTGACTGGGGGCTTTGGTGGGCTGTGTTGCTTTTGGGCTCAAAATAGGAAGGGGTGGGCTTTTAGGATTGGATTGGGTTTAGGGAATTGGGTAGTATTATTAATATAGGATCCGGTTTTGGTTTTAAGTTACACAAGGACCTTTTTTGTAATTTAACGAAAGTTGAGGGGTGGGATTTGGCATTTTTCCAAATTGTTTCTAAGGGTGTATCTTGCCATATCATGAATAGTGTAAGGTCCTTTGATGATTTTTCCAATTTATTTTCACCAGGGACTGAAACCGTCAAACTTTCAAACTTCAGGGACCATTTGTGAAATTTTCACCAAACTTTCCACCAAGGACCAATCCTGTCATAAAAGGTTAGTGCAAGGACAAAATTTGTTTTTCTCAAAGTTTTTAATATCCCAGGGACCATTTTTGACAATTTTCAAAGTTCAGGGACTAAACTTGACATTTCGTGAAAGTTTGCACCAAAGGACTATTTGTGTAAATTTTTGATTTATAAGGACCTTTGGTGACTTTTTCAAGTTTTTAGAACAACTAGGGACTAGATTTGACAACTTTTGAAAGTTGAAGGACTGAAACTGCCAATTTTGCAAACTTTGTGCGTTTTTCATCTGTTTTTGATACTTTTGCATTTGAAACATGTAAAACACTTTCCTGGGATATTTTCACTATTTTGGTTCAATATTGAGTGTTTTTGGATGTTTTGGCAGCTCAGAAATGGTAAAAATGATGAGTATTTACACACTCATCATTTACCCTACCATCCAAAATAATACATCATAGGGGATGAACATTCCCCTTACACTTGAATCTTTACATACTTTACAATGAACTAATCTAATGACTCGAATTAAGAAAATCAAAACACTTGGAGTACTTTTAAGATTAACGCACATACGGGGGTAATAAATGATTTTTTCCCCATTACTCCATAAAATAAGTACTTTACCCATGAGTCCCAATCGTCCCAAAACAATATGTACAAGGATTTGACTCGACTTAGCAACCATGTAATCAATTAGATAGTTAACTTAGGGTTTAACAAATAACAATAATGCACTAAAAATAAGTGCATACACCGAATGCTAAGGCGATTTGGTTGTACATTTAAGTGGGTTGTAACAAATTCTTCCTTTAAGTAAAACACTTAAAGTTAGAAACGAAAAGATAGGCTCGGAGGGGTGTACTAGGGGTTTCGTGTACTAAAAATGAGTACAACGCTAAGGGTGTGGGAAAATTAGTTGACTTAACTAGCCAAGTAATATGACTTAAATGGTCAAGTAATTATGATACGGGTTTAACACAAGGGTGATCCTAATGCCTCTTATCATGTAGTAAATCCTACTACAAGAATGTAGTCTCACTAGCGGTCTCGGAATGCATCACTAACGCAAGTTCTAGAATCTAAATGCTACCGGTACACTCATAAGCACTAATAATAAATGCTTTTCCTATCATATCTAAAGGCGAACCTCACATATTTTGGGTGGAAAATTTTTCTGAATATACGGTTATGTGCTAGTCATACAATCTCCTATCCATGAGACGCTTGCTATGGCTAAAGTTTCACTCCTAAATGTTGTAAAAAAATTTAAATTTGGCGCTAAAATTGCACTAACAAGTATTTCTCATAGTTTTATTACACATCTACCATCAAACAAAACAAACTCAAGCGAAAGTGCATATGTAAGGTATCATCTTTTTACCCTCCCCTTACACTTAAGATGAACATTGTCCCCAATGTTCAAGTAAAGAATGTAAAAGTGAAAAAGTAAAAAGAATGAAATCAAATACTCCCCTGATTCGCTCGGTATGGATAATAAGGTGGCCAGGTTAAATCTTCCTCCAAGAAAATGAACAATCAAAGCTTCCCTTCCAGAATATAAATCATCTTCTTGTCATACATAACCTGTGAATCCTGAGAAAATAGACAAGACAACCTCGCGTAAAATCGGCGGCATCCTATATAAGTTACTAAATCCTAGAAAACGAGATAAGATATAATGCTTGTGGAATGAAGTTTGCAGATTTCCTGGAGATTATAAAACTTAATAATTCACAAAAACCATAAGACTCCGTTAGAAAAACAAAACTGGTAAAATTTCCAGATTTTTACACGTGACGCCGTCAAGAGTTAACTCGTGACGCCGTCAGAAGTGACCCACAGAAATTCTTATGTTAAGTTTCTGGAAAATTTCTGGAAAAACTGAGTCCTACTTCCTGGAAAATCCTGCAAAACTTCATTATGACTCAATACAAGCATTTGACTCTAACAAATACGAATACACATGTTCATTTAATATTGTGGAGAATCATGATCGGTTTGTTTCTTAAAAACATATTTGGGGTTTCCCCTTACACTTATCTTTTGCAAAAATACCTTTAGGTGGAGTTAAGACTAGGCCAAAACAACAAAATAAAGTATTTTCACTATTTAATTGAGAAACATGATCTACCAACAATAAAAATAAAGCATGCATACGGAAGCAAATAACAAACAAACAAAATAAAATCACACAAAACATGGGTTGCCTCCCAAGAAGCGCTTTTCTTGATTTACGAGTCTTGTAGCTAGACTCAAGGTCATGGGTTACTATGTGATACGGGTGAGTTCCTCATTGAGGACATCCTTGGGATCAAACTTAGGTTTCAACTTCCTATCGGTTTCCTTAGTATGGTATGACCTTTCAAACTTTTCTCCATCTGGATCATACCAAGTCATCCTCATATGCCATGATCCGTCACCTTCTTTAGGTGGCTTGTCCCACCTCCATTTACACTTGTCTCCCTCTTTTTTCCACTTATTCATCTCTATGTTAATAGGCATTACGCTCAAGAACTCAATCATCTTCCTAAATACTAAGGGGTCCTCAAAGGGATCTAGCTCTTCATCTCTAGCTATGAGTTGTTCTACCGAACGTGTCTTTTCAACGAAATCTTTTTCTAGATAAAATGGACATTGAGGTCCTATGAAGTTCCTTTCTATCCAATGTCCATATCTAGACGGTCTCCTATTCATTTCTACCCAATGCGGTGTCGGTTCATCATCACAATCATAACTATGCTTCTTTACATCGTACACCGACCAAGTATCGCCTTCACCTACCGCTATCTTAGACTCCTTACAATCTATCATGGCGCTAGCGGTTGCTAAAAATCCTCTTCCTACCAATAATGGGCATGTAGTGTCACTAACCATGTCTAGGACGTGAAAATCCGCTAATATAGTTAACTTTCCTACGTGAACAACTAAATCTTAATCATTCCAACTGGGTGGGCAATACTCCCATCCGCTAGCCCTATCAATACCTCCGTTTCCTCTAACTTTCCTAGCTTAAGAGCGGTGAATAAGGATAAGGGAATCAAGTTGAGGCTTGACCCTAAATCGGCTAGTGTGTCGAAAGCTTCGGATCTTCCTATCTTACAAGGCAAAACAAATATACCCGGATCATCAAGCTTTTTAGGCAACTTGTTTTGAACGAAGGCGGTCCCATTTTTACCTAGTTTAAACTTCTCATATTTTTCTAGGAGGGCACTATAGTAAGGAGCACGCGCTAAGACATCAATGACGGGGCGTTCAAGGTGAAGTTCTTTGAATTCATCGTCAAGGTCTTGCGTAAGAGGTGTTTCAACAATACTTTTGACCGGTTCTATATCGGGTGTTTTACTTGATTGGTCCTTTTGAAGAATTTGGTTTTGTTTGAAACACGTGCTCGTTGATTTAACCGAGTAGTATTGTGGACACGAAGTGGGTGACGAAACTGAAGATATGGAATTAACGTTTAGCTTTGGATTCTTGACCGTGTCGCTTGGGAGTGCTCCCATTTCTCGGTCATTGAGAACTTTCAACAATGCGTCAATTTTGGTAGTCATCTCGCTTTGTTTTGTTTGAAATCGGCTTCAAACTTCGATATGCGAGCTTCTTGAGATGCCATGAATTTAGACATCAACCCTTCAAGATTGTTGGTACTACCATAGTTGTTAGAAGGATTGTTGTTGAAAGTACGGTTGGAGGGTGGACCGTTTGGTTGGTAACGATTAGGCGGATTGGAAGAATTGGGTTGATTTTGTTTCCACCTAAGGTTTGGGTGATTTTTCCAAGAGGGGTTGTATGAATCACCGTAAGGGTTTGGCTCGGGCTTGAAAGTGTACCACTTATCTCCCGCTTCGTCGGTACGCGTGGATGCGTAGTCCGCAAAAGCTGTTTCGGGGAGTTCCACACAATCACGAGTGTCGTGGGGACTACTACATAATTCGCATGAAGAAGTGATTTTGTTCACTTGGCTTGAAGGCTTAGGAGCTTCGTAAGATTTCATGAGAAACTTGACTTGGTCCTCAAGTTCCATGATCCTACGGTCGGGAGTGCCAAAATTGTTCGAAGGCAAAGATATTGCCTTGGCCGTTTTGTTCAAATCACGGGGATCATTCCAACTTTCGTTGTCATAGAGAGCAAGATATTCTATGAGTTCCCATGATTGTTCCGCACTTAGATCACGTAGCTTACCACCGGCCGATTGGTCAGTGGCTCGCCTAGTGGAGAGATCGATATGGTCATAAAAGATTTGGACTTGGAGCCAAAGATCTATGCCATGATGAGTGACTTGTTGGAGTAAGTCCTTGAAACGAGTCCATGCTTCATAAAGAGATTCATTTTGACGTTATTGGAACATCAAGATGTCATTTCTAAGCTTAGTAGTTCTCCCCGGTGGGAAAAATTGAGCAAGGAAACGAGTGGTGAGATCATCCCATGTGGTGATGGATCCCGCGGGTAAACGCTCAAGCCATTGACTAGCTTGATCCCGTAGAGAGAATTGGAATAGGCGTAATCGGGTTGTCTCTCTAGTTTCAACACCTAAGTCTATGGAATCTACGATTTTTAGGAAGTCCTTAAGATGTTGGTTTGGATCTTCGGAACGAAGTCCATGGAATGCACCTCCGCTTTGCACCAACCGGATGGTGTCGGATCGCAAGGGGGTCACATTGGCTCCGGTGAGCTCAATGGTGTTTCGGTAGCCTTGGTGGCTGGGTCGGGAATACTCTCCTAAGGTTCGGGGCCTAAGAGGTTCTAGTGGTGGGTTTTGTTGTGGTGGGATGACGGGTTCAAGGATGTTCCCGTTGTCCATGATGTTGGGTGGTGAAGTGTTACGAACAAAAACGCAAAGAAATAAGATAGACTAAAGAAAACCTAAAAATAAAAATAAAAATAAAAATCTTACTAGAAAGGAATCTAGCAAGTAGACCTAATAAAAAGAGATTCTAACCTAGACAATAACTATTCCTTAGGCTGCGGCGCCAAAAACTTGATACGTGGGAATCACACCAGGCTTTACCTCTCAAGGGATCTTGAGAAGCTTACAACCCCCACCAGGCAGTGTACCTGATCGTTGTAGTATAGTATAGTGACAAGTACCGGGGGATTGATCGTTCAGCTAGGAATAGTGTCGCTAGGATTAGAAAACCTAAATACCAGTTCTAAAGATGAGGGATGATTATTTTTGTATTTTTATATTTTTTAGAAAGCAAGTAAAAATCTCGGGTTATAAGGATTTGGGCGGAATTAGTTGCTAATCAACTAACCCAATACTAAAGATGCAATCAAAATAAAATACTAGAAATGAAAATAAACTAAATTAACTAAGGTTGTGAGCAATAAGTGGAGAAAATGTGTTTACTTAGATTTCACTGCTCCCTAGATATCTTTTACACGTTAATTACTTGTTATAGTTGCGTGGATGACGGATTGTATTCCTTAATACCATTCATGGGGTGGCGCACTTAATTCCCCAATCCTATGAGTGCCTACTTCACTCCTATGTCGAGCCGGCTAAGAAGCTCCTAACATGGGATCATTAGAATTTACTCATGCATTAAATACAACCAATAAAACCTAGTGCACGTCAGTTCATGTTTCCTAAGACGTTCAAGCATGTTACCATTTGGAGATCTGCCAGTTTTCTTACGCCTAACATCAAAATCATTCATCCAATACAACCATAAACAAGTAATCAACGCATAATTAACATCTAGGTTTCATTAGATCCAAGCAAACACAAGATAGATCTAGCCTAGCATGATGGAATTAAGACAAGAACAAGATATAGACAACCAACACATAGACATATTGATTGAATTAAAAGAATACTTATCCCAATTACACATGAAAGGGATCAAGGGCTGAGAACCCTTGAAAAACCTGTAAAATTCGTACCAAGTTCGTACTTAGGGTTTCTCCAAAACTTCTCTTTTTTTTTAATGTGAAAATTAGAAAACTATATATAGGAAATAGGGTCTGACGGCGTCAAGACAAATCTTGTGACGCCGTCATATCGCCGCCAAAATACTTCTCGGACTACCTTGATCTACTTTTGACGCCGTCATGTGTTAGCATTTTCCAGGCCGTCATGTATTTTACTCTTGACGCCCTACCTTGTGACGCCGTCAATTCTGTACTGGGTCGTCATGGAAATTACTCTTGACGCCGTCAGAAATTCCTTCTTGACGCCGTCACCTACTGTTCCCAGCAAGGAAAATTAAGACTTTGGCGTTTTCTTCACTTTTATGCTCCAAAAACGTCCGAATTGCTTCCTTTTCCAGATTTCACTCCCAAAGTACCTAAAATCACAAAAGGAACGATTTAGGGTAATATTTGATCAAATAAAGTCAATTCCGGGCTTAAATGACCCCCTAAAAGTGGTTCATTTTTCGCCTCATCAATGCGTCACAAGGAAGAGCGTCAAGAGTAAAATATGTGACGGCCTGGAAAAAGTTATAACGTGACGGCGTCAGAAGTAGATCAAGGCACTCCGAGAATTCTTTTGGCGGCGAGATGACGGCGTCACCAATTTGGTCTTGACGCCGTCAGCCTCAATTTCCTATATATAGTTTTCTAATTTTCATTCATAAAAAAAGAGAAGTTTTGGAGAAACCCTAAGGCCGAACTTAGTACGAACTTTACTGGTTTTTCAAGGGTTTTCAACCCTTGAACCCTTTCATGTGTAATTGAGATAAGTGTTCTTTTAATTCAATAAATATGTCTATGTGTTGGTTGTCTATATCTTGTTCTTGTCTTAATTCCATCATGCTAGGCTAGATCTATCTTGTGTTTGCTTAGATCTAATGAAACCTAGATGTTGATTATGTGTTGATTACTTGTTTATGGTTGTATTGGATGAATGATTTCGATGTTAGGCTTAAGAAAACTGGCAGATCTCCAATTGGTAACATGCTTGAACGTCTTAGGAAACATGAACTGACGTGCACTAGGTTTTATTGGTTGTATTTAATGCATGAGTAAATTCTAATGATCCCATGTTAGGAGCTTCTTAGCCGGCTCGACATAGGAGTGAAGTAGGCACTCATAGGATTGGGGAATTAAGTGCGCCACCCCATGAATGGTATTAAGGAATACAATCTGTCATCCACGCGCAACTATAACAAGTAATTAACGTGTAAAAGATATCTAGGGAGTAGTGAAATCTAAGTAAACACAATTTCTCCACTTATTGCTCACAACCTTAGTTAATTTAGTTTTATTTTCATTTCTAGTATTTTATTTTGATTGCATCTTTAGTATTGGGTTAGTTGACTAGCAACTAATTCCGCCCAAATCCTTCAAACCCGAGATTTTTACTTGCTTTCTAAAAAATATAAAAATACAAAAAATAATCATCCCTCATCTTTAGAACTAGTATTTAGGTTTTCTAATCCTAGCGACACTATTCCTAGCTAAACAATCAATCCCCCGGTACTTGTCACTATACTATACTACAACGATCAGGTACACTGCCTGGTGGGGGTTGTAAGCTTCTCAAGATCCCTTGAGAGGTAAAGCCTGGTGCGATTCCCACGTATCAAGTTTTTGGCGCCGCAGCCCGGGGAATAGTTATTGTCTAGGTTAGAATCTCTTTTTATTAGGTGTACTTGCTAGATTCCTTTCTAGTAAGATTTTATTTTTATTTTTAGGTTTTCTTTATTCTATCTTATTTCTTTGTGTTTTTGTTCGTAACTCTTCACCACCCGACATCATGGACGATGGGAACATCTTTGAACCCGTCATCCCACCACAACAAAACCCACCACTAGAACCTCTTAAGCCCCGAACCTTAGGAGAGTATTCCCGACCTAGCCACCAAGGCTACCGAAACACCCTTGAGCTCACCGGAGCCAATGTGACCCCCTTGCGATCCGACACCATCCGGTTGGTGCAAAGCGGATGTGCATTCCATGGACTTCGTTCTGAAGATCCAAACCAACATCTAAAGGACTTCCTTAAAATCGTAGATTCCATAGATCTAGATGTTGAAACTAGAGAGATAACCCGATTACGCCTATTCCAATTCTCTCTACGGGATCAAGCTAGTCAATGGCTTGAGCGTTTACCCGCGGAATCCATCACCACATGGGATGATCTCACCACTCGTTTCCTTGCTCAATTTTTCCCACCAGGGAGAACTACTAAGCTTAGAAATTACATCTTGATGTTCCAACAACGTCAAAATGAATCTCTTTATGAAGCATGGACTCGTTTCAAGGACTTACTCCAAAAAGTCCCTAATCATGGCATAGATCTTTGGCTCCAAGTCCAAATCTTTTATGACCATATCGATCTCTCCACGAGGCGAGCCATTGACCAATCGGCCGGTGGTAAGCTACGTGATCTAAGTGCGGAACAATCATGGGAACTCATAGAAGATCTTGCTCTCTATGACAACGAAAGTTGGAATGATCCCCGTGATTTGAACAAAACGGTCAAGGCAATATCCTTGCCTTCGACCAACTCTAGCGCTCCCGACCGTAGGATCATGGAACTTGAGGACCAAGTCAAGTTTCTCATGAAATCCTATGAAGCTCCTAAGCCTTCCAGCCAAGTGAACAAAATCACTTCTTCATGCGAATTATGCAGTGGTCCCCATGACACTCGTGATTGTGTGGAACTCCCCGGAACAACTTTTGCGGACTACGCCTCCACGCGTACCGACGAAGCGGGAGATAAGTGGTACACTTTCAAGCCCGAGCCAAACCCTTACGGTGATTCATACAACCCCTCTTGGAAAAATCACCCAAACCTTAGGTGGAAACAAAATGAAGCCAATTCTTCCAATCCGCCTAATCGTTACCAACCAAACGGTCCACCCTCCAACCGTACTTTCAACAAAAATCCTTCTAACAACTATGGTAGTACCAACAATCTTGAAGGATTGATGTCTAAGTTCATGGCATCTCAAGAAGCTCACATAGCTAGGTTTGAAACCGAATTCAACCAACAATAAACGGAGATGACCAACAAGATTGACAACTTGTTGAAAGCCCTCAACAACAAAGTGTTAACCACACCTAGGAAGGACACTAGGGACACCAATAACGGAATCCAAATTAAGGATCCCTCATCATCCAAACATGTCCACTTTGTCAATGTTGTCACCATTAAACCAATAGATAAGGAGATAGAAGAAAGTGACAAGGATAAGGTTGGAGTAAAAACCGAGACTAGGGATGAAAGTAGGGAAGTTGAGGTTAATAAGGGAGAGGAATTAGAGGAAGTAGAAACTATAGAAAAGCACTTTGATAAGCTGCCCACCAAGGAAGAACGGGAATACCATAAGGATTTATTTGATAGTCCCAAGAGACCATATAACCTTGGCACACCCCTTATCAAAATGGGAGACCCCTCTAACATTAACATACCGTGCAATATCGGGCACATGCATATATGGAAAGCTTACATCGATCCTAGATCTCCTGTTAACATCATGACTAGGACTTATTACAATTGGGTGATGAAGAAGCAACTTGATTTTAGGATGATGCCCAATAAGAATTTGATAAGTAATTTTGTAGGAAAAGTGAAGGGATTGCATGTGATTATAGGTAATTTCACCTATGAGATCGATTTTATGATAGTAGAAGACACTCGTCCGGTGATAGATGATTGCCTAAGCCAAGTAATATTCGGAAAACCATTTGTTGAGGCCACTAGGATGAGTTATGATCCGACTTTAGGGATAGTTAGATTCAAGGAAGAGAATGATGAGATTGCCTACCAAATGCCCTACAAAATTGAGCAATACCTCCTTCTCTCTAATATAGAAAAGGAACACAAACAAGCGGCTTATTATAGGAATGATGAAGATAGACGTAGAGGAGTAGAGTATGTGAAGAGTAGGATGCTTGGTTTCTATAAAGAATGCTTGCAACTAGGTCCGGAATACAAAACTGGTTTAGAAGACAACCTAGAGAGTGGAACCAACGATGAGGTCACGTAGTAACCTATGACCTTGAGTCTAGCTACAAGACTCGTAAATAAAGAAAAGCGCTTCTTGGGAGGCAACCCATGTTTTGTGTGATTTTATTTTGTTTGTTTGTTATTTGCTTCCGTATGCATGCTTTATTTTTATTGTTGGTAGATCATGTTTCTCAATTAAAAAGTGGAAATACTTTACTTTGTTGTTTTGGTCTAGTCTTAACTCCACCTAAAAGTATTTTTGCAAAAGATAAGTGTAAGGGGAAACCCCAAATATGTTTTCAAGAAACAAACCGATCATGATTCTCCACAATATTAAATGAACATGTATATTCGTATTTGTTAGAGTCAAATGCTTGTATTTAGTCATAATGAAGTTTTGCAGGATTTTCCAGGAAGTAGGACCAAGTTTTTCCAGAAATTTTCCGGAAACTTAACACAAGAATTTCTGCAGGTCACTTTTGACAGCGTCACGAGTTAACTCTTGACGGCGTCACGTGTAAAAATCTGGAAATTTTACCAGTTTTGTTTTTCTAACGGAGTCTTATGGTTTTTGTGAATTATTAAGTTTTATAATCTCCAGGAAATCTGCAAACTTCATTCCACAAGCATTATATCTTATTTTGTTTTCTAGGATTTAGTAACTTACATAGATTGCCGCCGATTTTACGCGAGGTTGTCTTGTCTGTTTTCTCAGGATTTACAGGTTATGTATGACAAGAAGATGATTTATATTCTGGAGGGGAAGCTTTGATTGTTCATTTTCTTGGAGGAAGATTTAACATGGCCACCTTATTATCCATACCGAGCGAATCAGGGGAGTATTTAATTTCATTCTTTTTACTTTTTCACTTTTACATTCTTTACTTGAACATTGGGGACAATGTTCATCTTAAGTGTAAGGGGAGGGTAAAATGATGATACCTTACATATGCACTTTCGCTTGAGTTTGTTTTGTTTAATGGTAGATGTGTAATAAAACTATGAGAAATACTTGTTAGTGCAATTTTAGCGCCAAATTTAAATTTTTTTACAACATTTAGGAGTGAAACTTTAGCCATAGCAAGCGTCTCATGGATAGGAGATTGTATGACTAGCACAAAACCGTACTTTCAGAAAAAATTTCCACCCAAATATGTGAGGTGCACATTTAGATTTGATAGGAAAAGCATTTACTATTAGTGCTTATGAGTGTACCGGTAGCATTTAGATTCTAGAACTTGCGTTAGTGATGCATCCCGAGACCGCTAGTGAGACTACATTCGTGTAGTAGGATTTACTACATGATAAGAGGCATTAGGATCACCCTTGTGTTAAACCCGTATCATAATTACTTGACCATTTAAGTCATATTACTTGGCTAGTTAAGTCAACTAATTTTTCCCACACCCTTAGCGGTGTACTCATTTTTAGTACACGAAACCCCTAGTACACCCCTCCGAGCCTAACTTTTCGTTTCTAACTTTAAGCATCTTACTTAAAGGAAGAATTTGTTACACCCCACTTAAATGTACAACCAAATCGCCTTTGCCTTCCATGTATGCACTCATCTTTAGTGCATTATTGTTATTTGTTAAACCCTAAGTTAATTATCTAATTGATTACATGGTTGCTAAGTCGAGTCATATCCTTGTACATATTGTTTTGGGACGATTGGGACTCGTGGGTAAGTACTTATTTTATGGAGTAATGGGGAAGAACATCATATATTACCCCCATATGTACGTTAATCTTAAAAGTGCTCCAAGTGTTTTGATTTTCTTAATTCGAGTCATTAGATTAGTTTATTGTAAAGTATGTAAAATTCAAGTGTAAGGGGAATGTTCATTCCCTATGATGTATTATTTTGGATGGTAGGGTAAGAGTGTATGCAAAAAAAAAAAAAAAAAAAAAAAAAAATCGAAAAGTCAAGAAAAAGAAAAAAAAAAATAGAAAAAGAAAAGAGAAAAAACATACGGACTACCATCCCGTTTCATTCTATGTTTATTTTATGTTTTTGTTATTTTTCATTTATTAGCTTAAGTCGAGTCTAGTCTTGGCTTAGCAACGCCATATTGTACATGTAATTAACTAAGATTGTTAACTCGCCACCAGTAAAACTTCCTTTATCCAACAAAACCGTGTATTTCATATCCCTACACCTAACGTTACAACCCTTTAAAAGACCTCTTTGATAGTTTATCCTAGGTGCTTACGCCATGTGGTGGAGGTTTGATCCTTTCCCAAGCCTATGGTAATCTATTTTGCTATGACAGGTAGTGAGAGATATCTTCCGTTTCCATATTGTAATTTATACTTTATTACACCCGAGAGATGTGAGTATCTAAACACTATTTGTGAGGTGCTAGTGTATGACCTCCGTGCTTGTCTTTGGTCTTTAGTGGAACGATTATTTGTTGTAATTACTTTTATATTAGTGTTAAATGACCCCTAACTTGTATTTTGATTAGAATAAAAGCGCATTCGCTTGAGGACAAGCAAATCTCAAGTGTAAGGGTATATGATGAGGCGAAAAATGAACCACTTTTAGGGGGTCATTTAAGCCCGGAATTGAATTTATTTGATCAAATATTGCCCTAAATTGTTCCTTTTGTGATTTTAGGTACTTTGGGAGAGAAATCTGGAAAAGGAAGCAATTCGGACGTTTTTGGAGCATAAAAGTGAAGAAAACGCCAAAGACCTAATTTTCCAAGCTGGGAACAGTAGGTGACGGCGTCAAGAAGAACATTTTGACGGCGTCAAGAGTAATTTTCATGACGACCCAGTACAGAAATGAAGGCGTCACAAGGAAGAGCGTCAAGAGTAAAATATGTGACGGCCTGGAAAAAGTTATAACGTGACGGCGTCAGAAGTAGATCAAGGCAGTCCGAGAATTATTTTGGCGGCGAGATGACGGCGTCACCAATTTGGTCTTGACGCCGTCAGCCTCAATTTCCTATATATAGTTTTCTAATTTTCATTCATAAAAAAAGAGAGAAGTTTTGGAGAAACCCTAAGGCCGAACTTAGTACGAACTTTACAGGTTTTTCAAGGGTTTTCAGCCCTTGAACCCTTTCATGTGTAATTGAGATAAGTGTTCTTTTAATTCAATAAATATGTCTATGTGTTGGTTGTCTATATCTTGTTCTTGTCTTAATTCCATCATGCTAGCCTAGATCTATCTTGTGTTTGCTTAGATCTAATGAAACCTAGATGTTGATTATGTGTTGATTACTTGTTTATGGTTGTATTGGATGAATGATTTCGATGTTAGGCTTAAGAAAACTGGCAGATCTCCAATTGGTAACATGCTTGAACGTCTTAGGAAACATGAACTGACGTGCACTAGGTTTTATTGGTTGTATTTAATGCATGAGTAAATTCTAATGATCCCATGTTAGGAGCTTTTTAGCCGGCTCGACATAGGAGTGAAGTAGGCACTCATAGGATTGGGGAATTAAGTGCGCCACCCCATGAATGGTATTAAGGAATACAATCCGTCATCCACGCAACTATAACAAGTAATTAACGTGTTAAAGATATCTAGGGAGTAGTGAAATCTAAGTAAACACAATTTCTCCACTTATTGCTCACAACCTTAGTTAATTTAGTTTTATTTTCATTTCTAGTATTTTATTTTGATTGCATCTTTAGTATTGGGTTAGTTGACTAGCAACTAATTCCGCCCAAATCCTTCAAACCCGAGATTTTTACTTGCTTTCTAAAAAATATAAAAATACAAAAAATAATCATCCCTCATTTTAGAACTAGTATTTAGGTTTTCTAATCCTAGCGACACTATTCCTAGCTGAATGATCAATCCCCCGGTACTTGTCACTATTCTATACTACAACGATCAGGTACACTGCCTGGTGGGGGTTGTAAGCTTCTCAAGATCCCTTGAGAGTTAAAGCCTGGTGCGATTCCCACGTATCAATCAAGGAAGAAAGAAACATTGCATGACAAAAGGATTTGATAAAGACAAGTTTACTACACGAAATTATCAAGTTCCAATGGACAAAATCATGCCTCGAAGAAAAATATTACATGCAACGTAAAACGATGAAGAAAAGACATGAAATCATGATTAGACGAAATCCAACTGATCGGTTGCAACCCGCAACTGGATAGGCTGGAAAAGTGCCAGAATAACCATCCGATCGGATGGCGAGAAACCGATCGGTTGGTGGTGACTGAAGTTACAAGTTTTGCATTAATTGGCGAATTTACTCCCCATAATCATTTGTGGCTGATCATTGTTGCTTATTTACTGTGGAGGGACGTTTTTACTTGAAGCATAAGTGTCATTAAGCTATATAATGAGCACTTAGGACTTAGAGATACTTGTACCACTATTATCTAACTTAGTATTACACCAAA
Source organism: Artemisia argyi (assembly GCA_030686995.1). Classification (NCBI taxonomy): domain Eukaryota; kingdom Viridiplantae; phylum Streptophyta; class Magnoliopsida; order Asterales; family Asteraceae; genus Artemisia; species Artemisia argyi. The sequence goes on from CM060688.1 coordinate 135,965,929, forward strand.
TCTTGTTAGCTTATCTTATATTGCCTGAAAGTTTACTAAGTGTTGTAAAAACGTCCGGAACGTGTTGAGTTAAAGTCTCAAGCATTGGTTCAAGAGTGGAGTTGTTTACTTACATTGGTGAGCAATTGGAGGAGTGTGGTTGTTATAGTTCCACAAGTTTTCTCATTGTAATTTTCAAGACTAGGTACACCTTGATACTTATGATGAACAATTGTTACTTTAAGTTTTATGAAAGTTTTCTTATTTACTTATGTTTTATTATGATTGCTATGGAGTAATTTGTGATATACTTGTGTATGTGATGTGATTGGTAAATGGAGTATTATCTTATGAAAAAGGTGATGCATGAAAACATATCTATTTTTATGAGTTTGTTGATATAACATCTTTTCTTGCTTAATTTGTCGGTAAAAACAATTTCTTGAAAAATAGGTCCGAAAGGATTTTCAACTTATTTTTATTCCAAAATATTAATACACCAAATTAGTATGGAATAGGATGCTTGACAACCATCTTATTTACTTGTTAAAATAGATTTGAGACGATTTCATCACAAAAAAGGACCAAAAGGATTCATAGGAATTCATAAGAAAAGAATTGATTTTCTAAACAACCATGTGTTTATAGGATTGTCATACTAATTTGATATGTCCGAAAGGAGTCATTTAGGTGATAGAATTCTTAGTTGTAGTGAAAACATGACATACATCATAGATTGTATAACTACTCATTTTTAGTTGCGCATCATAACAAGTTTTACACCAAACTTCGTACTCAAATTGTTATGATACTCCTAATTACCAATCAAGGAATTATACACAAGTATATGTTTAGTTTTTATTGAGTTTCTTTTAAATTAAGATTTTACATAAATTTGGATTGACAACCCTTATTTAACAAACGTTTTTCTAATTACTAAAACCACCAAATCCCTTGGGACGATCTCGACTTACCCACCTTTATTACACCGGACGAGTATACTTGCTCGTATGTGCTAGATAATAATCGGATAATTCGTGTTTATAAATTTTAAAACTTGTACTAACAAAACTCCAACCGATTCGGTTGTGGGTTCCAACCGATCGGTTGGAGGTGGTAATTTGTGCTAACCGATTCGGTTGGGTTAGAAACCGATCGGTTGGGCATCTCGGTAAAATTTTTGACATTTTTAATTTTTAGTTTATTTTCTATTCTTAGTGTTTTATTTAGTTAATTTACTTGTTCTTATTTCATATTAAGAGTTTATTTGATTATAACTAACCCTCATGCTAATGATTTGGATTTTTTTTTATGGTTATGTTATAGTTAGTAAGTGCTTAAGTTGAAATGGAGAGTTTGAGCCAAATTTCTGCGTATTTGAAAGACTTGGAAGATATGTTCAAGGATTCCGGTGATTCATTGGAAAAGTTGGAGAGTTTTTTGGAAAAAGCAAAGTTGGATTTGGAAGGAGAGGAAGTTGTTTGTGACAATGTTGCTTATTTGCCACATGAAATGTGTTATCCAAAGAAGGAGAAGGAGAGGAAAGTTGTTGTTTTCACTAGAGCACCACCTAAGAAATATGATGTTCCACACATGAGGTATTCTACACCTTGTGCGGTGGAAGGAGTTAAAGCGTGGGACGCGGAATTGAATATGGAATACGGAGACAATTACATTTTGGAAGAAATGCTTGACAAACTTGGTTTTGTTAGGCTTGATTATGGAAGTTATGGTAAGAAGTAAGTGAAAGGAGTTAGAGTGAATATTCATGGTCATATCTTTAAAGTTGATTTTGTTGTTTTGGAGTATACTAATGAAGATGAACCGGAAGTGATTTTTGGTAGAGATTTCTTAGTGAATACCAAGTGTAGTTTGGATTTTGCACTTGGGGAGTTGAAAATTAACATAAGTGATTTGGAAGAAGGGAAGAGTGTGAATGATATGCTTGTTGATGTTTGTGATGGAATGGAAATGTTGAAGGAAGGAACGGATGAAGTTTGTAAGATGGGTGAAGCTAACCGAAACAAAACACCATTGAACAAATTAACCCAACCCTCCACCCAAAAATAAAACAAATCGTCATCATCATCATCATCATCCAAAACACCACCTAGTTCACCAAAAAGTACCAAACCTTTAACCAAAGAGCAAAAACAAGCCATTTTGGAGAATCTTGAAGCAAAAATTAGTGAATTGATGGAAAACAAACCGGTCATTGAAGTATTGAGGAATTATATGGAGTATAGGAAGAAGCTAGATGGAGTTATGTTGGAAAAGTCTAAGTTGGAGGATAATAGTTTTGATGAAGTAGAGGAGAGAAGGATAATTAAGAATGGGCTCCCAAAGAAAATGAATGATCCCGGAAATTTTGTTTTACCGGTTAAAATAAATGGGACAACTCCTTTATATGCATTAGCCGATACGGGTTCTAGTGTGAGTATTATGCCTTATCCATTGTATCATAAGTTAGGATTAAGAGACCCTACACCTAACAATTCTAAACTCACTATGGCGGATAATTCTAAGGCAAAAGCAATGGGAGAGGTAAGAAATGTGAGAGTTCAAATTGGTTATCAAACATTCTTGGCGGATTTTCTTGTGTTGGATGTTGCGGTTGATAAGGAACTACCTTTGTTGTTAGGTAGACCATTTTTAAGAACTTGTGGAGCTATAATAGATATGGGAAAAGGTACCATGACAATTGATGATGGAGTTCTTAAGAATACTTACTATCCAAAGCCTAGAGGGGGTAGTAATGGAGATGATAATGATGAGGACCAAGAGGAGGATTACCTTGGTTGCTTTGAAGTAGGAAGGGATGAAGATGGTAGACCAAAGTTTGGTCCATGCACACCTAGTTTCTTTGATATTGAAGATGAAATGGAAAGAGCTCTAGCAATGGAGGCTTTCTTTAATCCTTTTAAAAATATTTTTGTGTTTAACAAGTTGACAGATTTTCTTGGATCTTTACTGGTCCAATTGAAGAATTTGGAATGGGGTTCTGAAGGACATAGCATTTACAAAAGAGAAGAAGGAGATGGTGATTGGCATTGCAAATTTGATATCACATGTCCTAGTGGAAGGAACTTTGCAAGAACTTTCAAAACTCAAAAGACAACTAGGAAGTTGGCAAACAAGTATCGTGGAGAAGACATTCTTAGGAATGAATATTTCTATGGATGAAGAAGAATGATCACAAGAATAAAGCACATCTTGTGCTAGTTTGTTTGTTTCGTACTTTTATTTTTCATGCATTTTATTTCATGTTTTTAAGTTTTATGCATTTCAAGTTTGAATGAGACTATCTATTTGTTAATCTATCTATTTATCTATTTTATTTAGTTTAAGTTTTTAGTTTTTAGAGTTTAAGTTATGTTTTAGTTTTAAGTTTAGAAGTAGAAATAGATGACCAAAATTTTTGGTAGACAAAGTGTGTTGGAATACAAGTTAATAAGTTTGAGAAAAGAGAAAAAGCTACTAGCACTTGTGTCAAGTCAAGTAGTGGAGAAAAAAAAAACTTTGAAAAATCAATTTCATAACCAACCGATTCGGATGGATTCACAACTGATCGGATGGAGTTGAATATATAAGCCAAAACTTTCAAAAACTTGAGAAAAACACATACACAAAATCCACCAAAAATTGGGGTTAAAAATTCGACCATAAGAAGTTGTTAGAAGGTTGCAGGAGTGATAATTAATCATCAATGGCATCAAGTCAAGTAAGTTATATCATTAATTTTGTTCAATTAAGTTTTAATTCGGATGATTGAAATTAGGTCACGAATTGGGTATTTTTGAATTAGTTCGAATTGAGATGTAATATTTTGGGGATAAGTGATTAGATGATAGGAGAAGGTATTGCAAAAAGAATTAGATCAATTGGTTAAGTTTTGAGTAAGAATTCATTGATTGAATTTTCGGATTGAATTGGGTATAATCTTTGGAGCTAGTTTATTTGCAATTGATGAATCCCAGAAGTTATATGATTGATAATTAGTGATGTTAGGTTAGTGCATTGTTGATTAGAACACTATTTGGAAGATTTTTAGTAGATAATGTTCTTGGTTTTTATAGAATCATTGGGTTGATGATTGGAAATGTTAGGAATGATTGTTAGGAGAGTTTGGATGTTTAGAAGTACTCAAGAATGGGAGATTAAAAGTTAGAAAGAAGTTCGGATTGATTGGGAAACGTTTAGGATGGATTGGAGATGAATTTGGTTTGCAGAAAATTCCAACCGAATCGGTTGCGAGTTGCAACCGATCGGTTGGGAGTGTGCCAAAGTGCAACCGATTCGGTTGGACCTCAAACCGATCGGTTGGTCGCCTCGGAAAAATTTTTGACAATTTTTTAAAATGTGTTTTCTAGTTTCTAAATTGATTGATATTAGTTCTTATACTTATATACTAACATAATTTGAGATTTCTTTCAGGGAAATGTTGGAAGATTGGGACGAAATCCGATTGTTAATAAGTATTTGAAAAGGAACGAGAGGAAAAGGATTACTTTCAGTTTGAAACCGGAATCTAATGAGAATTTCAAGTTTTCTCATGTGCAAAACAAAGATGAGAAGAATGCGTATAGAGAACGTCTTTCAAAACTTCAAGAGAGGAAGATTGCTAAGCCTAGGTTGATTGATTGGGAATTGCTCGAGGAGTATGAATGTGAAGATTGACTATGGTTTATGTGTATCCTGGTGATGGAGATAGGTTTGAAGATTATTCTTGGGAAAGAGCTTTTAGCATTCGTGAAGATGTTTACAAGGAATGGTGTTTGGAGTTCTTTTCTACATTCTACTTTGATATAAAGGTAAATGATGTGCTTGGAGATGTTTGTGTTTGGTTTAGATTGTGTGGTCGCGAACATGCTTTTTCTTTGCCAAAATTTGCAGTTGCACTTGGTTTGTATGAGGAGAGTGAGATTCAACATACGTTGTTTGGACCACATTTTGTGAGTTTAGCTAGAGGTAATGATCAATACACGGGTATTGATGAGTATTGGAATAGAATTGGTGATCCAACTTGTCTTAGGAGAAATGCTTCTAGGATTAGGAATCCATTGTTGAAGGTTTTACAAAAGTTGATTTCTTGGGGATTGATACATAGGAGTGGTGGACAAGACAAGTGTAGTCAACCGGACCTATGGGTGATGAAGTTGTTGGAGGAAGACAAGAATGGGAATGTGGCATGGATTATTGCCGAGTATCTTTCGAAGAGAGCACCGGGGATTAAGAAACAAAGTGATGTTTGTGGAGGTCATTATGTGACCATGTTGGCTAAAAATCTTGGGTATTTTAATGATGAGCAGTTGAGGAAGTGTAGAGTGAGATTGGAGAGTGAGTTTTGGGATGCTTTTAGTTTTGGGAAAGCATTGGATAGGATTAACAAGACTTTGGGACCTTGGATCAAACCAAGTGTGGGGGCACAATCCGGAGCTTATGCGGGAGCGCCTTCACAATCTCAAATGGGGAGTTTTCCGGGTAGTACCCAAAGTGGTTTTGATTCAGGATGGGGTGATTGGAACCGTGAATTAAATGCTATTGAGTGTAGGGATGTTTGGAGAGATTCAATGCAAATGAGGAATAATTACATCTATGATTATTCCATGCCTATGATCCAACATTTGGCACAAGATGCCAATTATGAGGTACCTCCCTACAACCCACCAAATGTTCCACCATACCCTTTACCGTATTCTCCATATCCTGGACCATACCCCTATCCTTATCCTGGTTATTCACCATTTCCCGAGCCATATCCTCCATATGGTAGACTTCCCGAGTATGGTAGTTCAAGTGTTAATGTGGGTGGACCAAGTTTTAATCCTGGAGGATCGAGTTATGATGTTGGTGGTTCGTCATCAAGAGCTGGAAAGAAGAAGAGACGAGTAGTAGACGAGGACGATGAAGAAGATGTTGATGAGGATGAAGAGGAAAGCGAGGACGAGTTCGTTCGTTCCGATGTGAGTTATTGATGCTGACGCTTGATTACATGATTATGGTTGGTTTTCAAAAACAATTATGTGTCGAACAATTTCTATTTCTATTATCTTTAACTATTTCTTGTAGGATTTATAACGTAACGTAATTTTTTATTTATTTGGTTTAGATATGCTTTTGTTTGTGTTTGTTTGGTTGTTTCGTATATTTTGCAGTTTTCTTGCATGAGTTTTATTACGGAAGCATATAGTTGATCAACTTTTGGAGTCGGTAAACTCATTTGCTTATTATGATTAAATATGCATGTTGCGTATTTAACTCCGGTATTTTCTAAATTTTTCCATTTCCTTTACTTTGAAGTCATTTTTTATTACATTGAGGACAATGCAAAACTTAAGTGTGGGGGAAGGAAGAAAATAGAAAAATTGCATTATTTTTAAATTTTTGATTTTCAAATTTTTGTTTTAGAGTCGTGAACTTTAGTAACTAGTAGTAGTTCGCCCTTCATATTTTAGTTAAAATAAGGTTGATTTCATGGTATATAATAATGATATTTTTGGAGAATAAATTCAAGTTTTAAAGAGCAATTTGTCTCGGAATTGATAACATTTGCTAGCACAATTTTATACCCTTATTACTTTAAATTGTGAGGATTAGTTTTTTTTTTATGAGAATAGTATTTCTTATACTATTTACATATTCATGATGAGTGTGCCGGTGGTTGTGTTAATTCTAAAACTTGTACTTGTTATGCATTACGGTTAAAATCATTTTCGAATGATGAGGATACATTCATATGATAAGAGGCAAACTTAGGAATAAAACCAAATGGCCATCCGTTTACAAAATAATTTTTGCTAACCACATTGGTTAGTTACCCTCGTATATGGAACCCATTTGTTAGCGTTCATTTTTAGCGCTAGATACCCTTAGTTACACCCTTTGAGCCATCATTTTCATTTTGTTAAATCCAGAAAAATACAAAAATATTTTACACTTTAAACCTTAGCCTAACCCTTGTCAAAGTCTAAATGATGGATTGCGAGTTGCTTGGTTGCTTGGTTAGTTTTTGATGATTATTAGTTAGCCACACTTCACAATTCATGTGCGTGCCATTCCAACAAAGATGAAGGTGAGCAACTTAATTTTTTGTATTTTTCGTGGTGTATGCTTATGCGAAGTGTGGGGGAGTTTTCTTATTTAAAAAAAATTAAAAAAAAGAAAAAAAAAAAAAAAAGAATAAGTCATCGCAACTATAAGGTGACAAATATAGCCAATGTGTTATATTATTATGAATAAAGAAAGTCATGAGATATGTTGTTAGCCGATGTGCTAAGTTTGAAGAATATTTTAGGGTGAATCAAGTTATCAACATGTGGAGTTGAAGAGGAGAAAGATTGTAACTATTATCATTTTTGGGTTTGTGGATTATTTGAGATTAGCAACTATGGGACTTAGACTTTGATTTTATTTTTCTTTTAAAACAAATTTCATAAATATTCCCATGCCTTATCCTTACCTTTTTGACTTAGTGTAATTATTTTGCACAAAAGTTTATAAAACCCTTAGCCTAAACATTACAACCCGAATAAAAGACCTCTTTGATGAATTATTCTATTGTTTTGATACTTGTACAAGCCTATGGTAAGAAACATTAATCATGACTGTGCAATGAGTGATCTATTAATCATTACACATATTGAGTGATGAGTGAATTTCAAATTATTTTCGTGAGGTGCTTAGAATTGTTATCAAGCTCTTTATTTACTTGATTGAGTTCAAATAAGATATTTGCACTATTACCATTGATTTCAATTTTCTTTTGATTAAGACTTGCTCGAGGGCGAGCAAAGCTCAAGTGTGGGGGATTTGATAACGCTCAAAATTAACATATTTTTAGTCACGTTATTGTTTGATTTATGAGTGGAAATTGGTCATATTTGTATATATTTGTTATTTAATCGTGAAAAAGTGTTTATACATGCAAATATAGCCAAATGCAGGTAAAAGTGATTAAAAGATGAAGAAATGAAGTGGACATGCATTTTTGGAGAGTTTCGAGAGGATCAAGGAAGAAAGAAACGTTGCATGACAAAAGGATTTGATAAAGACAAGTTTACTACACGAAATTATCAAGGAAATATCAAGTTCCAATGGACAAAGTCATGCCACGAAGAAAAATATTACATGCAACGTAAAACGACGAAGAAAAGACATGAAATCATGATCAGACGAAATCCAACCGATCGGTTGCAACCCGCAACCGGATCGGCTGGAAAAGTGCCAGAATGACCATCCGATCGGATGGCGAGAAACCGATCGGTTGGTGGTGACTGAAGTTACAAGTTTTGCATTAATTGGCGAATTTAATCCCCATAATCATTTGTGGCTGATCATTGTTGCTTATTTGCTGTGGAGGGACGTTTTTACTTGAAGCATAAGTGTCATTAAGCTATATAATGAGCACTTAGGACTTAGAGATACTTGTACCACTATTATCTAACTTAGTATTACACCAAATCTTGTTAGCTTATCTTATATTGCCTGAAAGTTTACTAAGTGTTGTAAAAACGTCCGGAACGTGTTGAGTTAAAGTCTCAAGCATTGGTTCGAGTGTGGAGTTGTTTACTTACTTTGGTGAGCAATTGGAGGAGTGTGGTTGCTATAGTTCCACAAGTTTTCTCATTGTAATTTTCAAGACTAGGTACACCTTGATACTTATGATGAACAATTGTTACTTTAAGTTTTATGAAAGTTTTCTTATTTACTTGTGTTTTATTATGATTGCTATGGAGTAATTTGTGATATACTTGTGTATATGATGTGATTGGTAAATGGAGTATTATCTTATGAAAAAGGTGATGCATGAAAACA